>OW387141.1:47217306-48694806 GCA_936440205.1 Lepidonotus clava
GTTACAAGGCTGTACATAACGGTAAATAGGCGGCTTCCCATGGTTACCAGGCTGTACATCATGGTAACTAGGCAGCTTCCCATGGTTACCGGGCTGTACATCATGGTAACTAGGTGGCTTCCCATGGTTACAAGGGGTTGTCTGTAGTATTAAACAGGCTACTGTCCAAAATCTATAGCTGCAGATGCCCAAACCAGGCTGCCGTCTATTATATTTTTACAACCAAAAGGATGTTATCATTATAAACAGGTTATCTTACTATCATCCACAGATTAAACTAATCTAGTGTAAAACCCTTTTATTGATACTGTGCATCACAAGCCAAATGTCAAACCATTTTACAGGGGAAAGACATATGTACACACGAAAACATAAATGCTGAGAAACCTTTGTATTTAATGTTATCCAAACTCTCATTGCATTCAGACGCACCTAAACAAAATATCGATACTGAAGTCTCGTAATCTCTATCTACCCTTTTAAAGGTTAAATATGGCATGAATATTGATTATTATATTATTAATTTCGATTGACATTAGGTATGCGCCTTTGCTGCTCTTGTTTCACCGGGCAACAATGGTACACAACTAACTTGATACTTTAAGTCCCCTTTGATAAATATCACAGTGACCCTCTTTAGAACGCAAAAACTGGTAAAGAGTTGTGATACTTTCCTTAGTTAGTTCTACATTCCTCAGCAGCATGACATCAAAAAATATCTCAGAAAAAGGCTGCTTTCAAGATTAATAGCGCTTTAGAATATTACATTATTACATTCATGAAGACATCAAATTGAGACAAGATATTTTGACAGCACACAGGGACAAACTAGGATAATCTATTAACAGTATCTTGAGATAAAACTCGAAGATCTTGTTAATAAACAAAGAGACCAACGAGACCGTGATATGTTTCAGATCCGTATTTTCGTCTAAAGTCGAGCAAAAATCCTCAAATAAGTAAAAAAAGATGGTGCACTATTGTAAACATCTCATATTACATTAGATGTAAACTCTACATCATTTTCGATCCAGTAGCAGCTGCAGTAACGATACAAATTTGTTTTGTATAGCATGCAAAAAGCTGATATGAACACTCTCCCAGCAGACCTAGCTACCATATAATACACGGTCGGTCGATCTGCTTGGAGAGTGAGGTATGAGATTACTGCCCTAGGGACTCAGCTGTCGACCAATGAGATTTCCAATAAAAACCGGGAACTAATAAGTAACTGGCACGTCCATTGTACAAAAAGCAAAGCAAAATGATAAAATCATTTTTGGGTATTTTGCACATCACATTAAAAATGCTGTTGAGCTGCATCATAGCGACGTATCTTTGACGTCTTTAACAATGTGATTCGTGCTGGTACTGAAACACTTACAACCGATATGGAAACACCTAGTCCCATGTCACTCATAACAACCTATGGTCCTCTAATGCCAAATGCAGCATGCACTGCAAGTCTATTGTAACTTTAGTACCCATTTCAGAATTTCAGAAGATTCACCGACAAACTATACAGAAGACTTCATCGATACAGAGATAGAGTCCTACAGAGACGTCCCTGTCCCTGTGGTCAAGATATGGCCAGCTCTTTGATAATAGTCAGGTGTAGAAACCCATTATAGTGCACCAGCGACCAAAATTCACTTATACAAAACAAGCCAGTTTAATTGGGTTGTGCCAGCGAGCAGCCAGAAGCGATATTCGATGCTTAAAGCATGGGTTGCGCGATGCATTCATAAAAACGGCATACGCTGACGCATCCCAATCAAACCATCTTTGTCCTTTACGAACTCCCGACAGAGCTGCCCTCTGACAGGACCCGGGTAAACTACTCACTGGTGGACAAACACTTCAAACAGCTCACCATGTGTACACATTGGCTTTCTACTTTCGGTACCTTTCTACTGAAGAATTAATCATAATTGATAAATCAGCCTAAGACTCATTATTTTCCATGATTAAGGAAGACTTGGAAACTGATCATGTGGATTCTTTCGATTCATCGGTTTAAGATTTTTGGAGGGTACACGCCCTTTTTTCCTTCTTATATCTAGATATCTACATCATATTCAGACAGCCATTCGTACAATTCAATCTGAAATATATAAAGTCAAAATATTGTGTTTTGTTCAAGTAGGTTACTGTAAATGGCTAGGATGTCAGACGAACTATTTGATGGTAAAACTGGTCTTCCGATCACGTGACTTTAACTGACCAATGAGAAGCTGGTACTCCAGTCACATGATACGGTGGAGATTCCTGTCGACCAATCAGGGCGATGTTCGTCCGCTGAATTAACGTATCACAGAAGGCGGAATTTTGATCCTCCCTTAGTCCACCTGCACCGACCATGGGCTTGGCTTGGCTCCGAACTGAAAGACAAACAAGAATTTAAATCAAATTTAATTTTAAACATATTCAAAGTTGGTGTTTATCCAGAATTTCGGTGAGCTGGGCTTTCCCGAAAGATAGGCTTATTACTTGAACATGACAAATCCACATTTTACTTGTCGTGTAGTTTAGGTGATCAAAAGTTGCAGGGGGGTCAGAACCCCTTTGTTAACTCTAGTTGTGTATTGTTAATCGAAAGAGGCCAGAGATAACCGAAATATTTCCCAAGATAAAAAAAGTGCTTACATATGTAATAGGTAAGTATTAGATGACTTTTTACCATTTTTACGGAAAAAAACACCTGAAAAACCTGAAAATCCCTGAACACAGGTATCCCTGCATTCTGATCATAAAGCCTCTCAGGCTGTCCTACCTGAATGTCTGTGAGTTCGGTGAGGAAGCGGTTGGTCATCGGGGCGCCCTCCTCCATGGTGGGAATGGCGATGGGTTTGTCCGCGTACACGATCTTGTCGACCGCAGATACCACGCACGCCGTGCCCGCTCCGAACACCTCATGCACCTAGGAAAACACACAAGGCTTGTGCTATACACACATTTCTTTTGGTACATAACATACCTGACCTGTCCTACATTATAAACATACCTGTTCCTTACAACCAAGCTGATGAGGAAAACTTTTTATGTTATCATATCCCGTAAAACAAATATTTAAGCTTTTCTAGTTATTCTCGTTTTGTTTATATATAGTAGATTTTCAAAACGCATTATTTCTCATATTAGCAATAATGCAACGTCGAATTAACGGGATTATAACTGTTCTCAATAAAGACAATTGTGACCTTTATTCGCTTGTTATAAACAAACCTTATTTCATAAAGTGAAAATATTAATATGTTGCCAAGTGAGTTGAAAAGAATCAGATCTGTGGCTCGTCTAAAGGTTCTATCATATTGCCCTTACATATATAATTAAATCTCCGCAATGCATTGTGTCAAATATCATTAAGTCGTGAAGCTTACCCGCTTGTCGTTTAGTCCCTGAATTAATTCATCCATAGTGAGTTCACGCTCCGACACTTTGAACTCATTCTGAAACAGAAGACATACATAAATAATATATGCACACAGCAAAGCTGCCCCTGTCTTTAAAAAAAAGATATATTACTCGCTCAAACTTAGTAAAACTTACGCTTAGCACTCATGAGGCGCTTATCAGCTGATCAGCAAGGAATCCACATTGGCCTCCGACCTCCATACTACCCTTCAAAGAAACCTTTTATTTTGAGTGGATTCTGTTTTGTTCGGACGCACTCAGCAACGTCCACTATCATGAATATAGGTAACATATGAAAAACAGTACACAGGTTAGTATGTTTCTTGTGTGATAGATGAATTACATATACAGAGTGATGTTCTCTACTCACCCACTGGCGCGCCATCTCGACCAGGCTGCGTCTGGTGACCCCGGGCAGGATGACCCCCGAGTCGAGGGGCGGGGTCACCAGCTCCTTCTCTACAAAACAGCAAAAAGGGAACATGACTTAAGTGTAAGCCCTAACAGAACCAAATTAAACAGTCTGCTTCAAGTCCAAGTCCTAACATAGCCAAAAGTTAACAGCCAGTATCAGGCATAGGATAAATGTACGTTAATGACAGAGCCTATGAGAAGCACGTGAACACACTGGGACGTGGCGGATAGGCTACTTAACCCCAAATGGCCACAGAGACTTTGATATTCCCTCTTATTTCAACAAAGATGAAAAAAGCTCCAGAAAGAAATCTGATATTATCGTAAAATGCTGTGAAACATCAAGTAATACATCTGAAATCAGAAATCAGACGAAAAGGCACTTTGATACGGATTACCTGACTTTCAACTTCCCCCCCAAGATTTCTCATATCAATCATGATCAATTCTCCTTAGATATTATTCATATACAACTATGACTAATACATTTCCTTCGAGCTGTCAAATATAAGAAAGTTTAATATGCATGTGCTCACCTCCCTGGTCGTTGGTCCAGTACATGAAGAAGTTCATGGTGCCCACCTCGGTGATCCTCCGCTCCGGGCCGTACAGCCACAACACCTGCTGACAGTTGTG
The DNA here is from genome assembly GCA_936440205.1 of Lepidonotus clava. NCBI lineage: Eukaryota > Metazoa > Annelida > Polychaeta > Phyllodocida > Polynoidae > Lepidonotus > Lepidonotus clava. The sequence continues at coordinate 47,221,771 of OW387141.1, forward strand.
TTTCTTCAGCGCCTCGATCTGAATGTAGATTGTGGGGGCGTAGTTCCTGACAAGTCAAAATGTAATATCTTAAAATAGAGACTTTAACTTTCAACAAAAGGTTTAACATGTAAATAGCAATGTGGTGCCAAACCCCCAGATTTATTGATGGTAAATAAAATGTTATCGATATTAATGATTTTTAAAAATCCGAAGGTGATTTTCAAAAATTTTGTCGGAAGAAAGCCAGAAAACTTGAAAATTGCTACACACTTGCAACTCTGTAAACCCTTCTCTTTACGAAAAGTCTGTTCAGCAGCAGTAAGCTATGACCCCTTACTGTGTCCTAATACAGCAGCCTATTGAACCTGTAAAACAAGATACTTCTGATCCTGACAGTTGCCGAGGACTGTGCATCACCTATCTATGAATGCCTTACATTCAGTTCTGTTACACCTATAAATGGAAGAAGGTTCAATGTTTTATAAACCAAACTGGTTGTTATACTGATAATTAGAATATTTACGTTCTTATAATAGACCATTTTCTCCATAAAAAGCACTACTCACGATCCCATCTTGTATCGTCCGACACCGCCCTCAAAGGCCCTGACGTACTGGGGGTCGGCGAGCAGGGACACGGGCTTGAAGCCGGTCGGGTAGTACGGGCCCACGGGACCCGTCATCACAAACAACTTACATGCGTTGGGTTTGGCTACTCCAAGACTGGGCTGGAAGGGAGAAATTGGAAACATTGTATGTTCAACCAAAATAAGAGCCCAGTGGTTCTAAATCATATTGGGGTTATTCCAATAACACTTTAGTGAGACAACACAGTTCTACGATTGACCTCAGGCAGAGTGGGAAGATGTTGACAACTAGAAGCTTTTTAAAAATTCAATCAAAGCTACATCACAGTAATAGTGCTCTTTCAATAGCTGCAAATACTTTTGTATATATTCTGTTAATAATCATTATAAATAGGACAGGACAGACTATGTAAAACTCCTAAGTTAATGAGACGCAACCTATTTTGCGTTTCTTTAGCCATTTTTCATAACTTAATTAGAGAAGTGCCATAGTGTTGAAAAAATTATTGAAATACTGCTGTTCAAGTTAGGGGGTTTACATTAAGAAAGAACAAAGCATGTGTTTAAAGTGTTTAAAGTGGAAAATCTTCTGGAAGAATATCCAAGATACATTTAATTTCTTTCACTGTTTTGGGGATTAGTAGCACCTACCTCGGTGGCGATCATGGTGGGCCTGACGTAGAGCGTGGGGCTGGTGGCGTACGGCCGGTTGGACGGCGGCACCCAGTCGCTGTCTATACTGACCAGCTTCTTCATACACTGAATCAGCTCCTCCCCATCAAAGTCCTAACCAGGAGGAAATAGTTATATTTAGATCCGCTGGTTTAGACAGGTTACAGTGGTTGCAGAGAATAAAGTATTCAAGTTTTGTCTATCTTTAAACAATTTATTTATAAAAATCATATGTTCCTGACAATTATAAAGTGCACTTAGATATATAAGATGCTTCTGAATCAAATCTTATTTCTCTACGGTGATATTTATAAATAGTATATGGATACATGTATGTATATAGGATTTCTATCTAAAGTGAATTTCATGTACGGTAATGATAAAGCATGTTGTAGATTAATAATTTCAATCAATATCTTTATATAGAAAATTCTTAACGTTTAACAAACCTTTACTCAATATTTTAATCACTAAACTCATGCATTCCAAAGAGCACATTAAAAATACCAAACATAATGATATAAAAAATGCATTAATGACAGACATTTTCCTGTTTAATAAGATACATGTAAATATCAAGAAACGTTTGTTTTTCTGAAATAAAAGACGTATATGAAAGAAGCAGTGACATGAGGCACTAGATTACATGAAGTAACGGAGCTGTGGAAAATGTAACAGTTCAAGGACAAAGTGTGTCATAAGTGTAAGTCATTGGCTGAGGATTTTTAATCCAGGTTAACGGTGTTTGAGGCAGGGTAGTACCAACCCAAGTTCCATTCTCAATCAATTCCCTGTGGTTTCCCTGAGATTTCCCTGTCCCATGGCAATTTTTCCCTTTGTCATATCCAGCATATTGTTCATATTCAAGAGCCTCTGGGTGCAGAAAAAATTTGGACAATCCAACAACAAAAAGTCCCTTGAATCCCTAATATCTTTAGAATCAGGAATTTCAGAACCTGGCCAAATGAAATTCCCTGTGTTTTCCCCGTGTTTTGGCAAACTTTGCAAATTCCCTGTGTTTTCCCAGTCAGTGATTTTTTGTTGCCATTTTCCCTGTTTTCCCTGTGCTGCTGGTACCCTGTTGGGGGCACAAATACAATGAGAGTAGGCCTTATTCAGTGATAGCTTTGGTTCAATCTAGACAGGCCACAACTGAAGTTTTCAAATGAGTGTACAAGGTTGACAACAAAGACAAAGGTGAACTTCCATTCGTTGGACATAATCATTACACAAATCTAACAGAACACGGGCTACATTAGAATAAACATGCAATACGAAAAGGAGGGTCAAATACTCGATACGTAGAAGATGCCCGAACTTTGGGGAAATGATTTGAAAACCTGTATTTACATTTTTGTTGTTGGATAAATCAAAAATAAAATAACTGAAAATCACGTCATGACTTCTTTGATGCCATAAATTTGTTTTTCCATCTTGTCCATACATTAGTTATTATGGTGGAAGGAGGGTATTTTAAGACCTCTTTAACCCATAATCAGAATTTTATTATTATAAATTAATGGAAAAACAAAAATAAAAGTTTTAATCTTTATTAGACCTGCATGGGCACCCTGTTCATGACTTAAAGAGCTACGGCAGGGTGCCAAAGCACTACCATCTAATAAGCCTTAGGTTAATCTATAAATTAGTCAAATAATCAGAGAGTTAAATACACTGTTAACTCACTCAGGGGGTTATGAAGACACTGAAACTAAAGTAGAAAGGAATACAAAAAGTGACAAAACAAGCTCAGAGATGCCACTCTATGGAAATGAAAAATCCGGAAAATTGTTGAAACAGACTTTCCAAATTCTAAAAGGAAAAAATAAAAGGAATAGAATTACATACTATATACATTTTGACATCAAAACGAACTTTTAAGTTATGCTGGCTATAATGCCAAACCACAAATTTCATATCTATTTTCTTAAAATAACTTATGCCTGAAAAATTATACTTCAGCCAAAAATCCAGAAATTCGGAACAAGAAGGAAAAGTGGCATCTCTGCAAGCTACAGCAAACCAACATAAAACTTGAAATCAAAATTGTAAAGCTCCAGAAGAGTTTTTTTAAATGGAAGAAAAATTACAGAGAAAAGGTATTTGTTTTCTTTCAAGTTTAAGGTCGGGTAAATGTCTGCTGATGAATGAATGTCCGTTTTGATTTCCTTTTTGGTGAAATTAGAATTTTTGATGAGTAAGGGTCTACAAAACCATAAAGCCAGAAACATCACTTCATATGGCTTTTCTTCCAAACTCATATAGACCTAAGCATATATGTAGGTTTCATATTGACAACTTGAGAGAAAAATATTTACGTATTCTGAAGCAATGAGAAATAATCAATGTTACTGAAAATAAAGCCAAAGCATCTCGCATTACTTTAACCGAAGCGTGCTATGGCAAAAACAATGAAAAATTGTGAAATTATGAAAAGAGAAATACACTGCAAAGACCTATAAGCTTATATACATCTTTTTAATTAGATTAAGCAGTTAAATCTTCTATACCCCTGAACCTCTTCATATACAATTACTCTTACATGAATTTACGTACAGAGTGGCTATTTGATTTTCATTTTCCTACCATAAGTTTGAAAAACATTATAGAGAACGTAAAGCACTCTAATTTGGACTGTTCTTCTTTATTTAAATGTAAAACAGTGAACCAAGACGAATATGTTAACAACAAATTGAATTGTTGAAAAACCCCCATTCTTCAATTGTCGTTGTTGTGAGTTTGCCTTTAAATGTTATGGGTTGATGTTTACAAAAAAGATAACTACCTTGTAAATTTCATATTTCAATTAACGATACGTTATACTTCGGTTGGTTTTCAGAATAGAAAGAAATCGAAAAACAAAGCATAATTCTATTTCATTTGATATTTCACGACTTGGGGATAAATGAAAATTGAATTACCACTCTATACAGTTTCCTGTTCTTATTCTGTGTGCTGTTACTGAAAATGTACTCCAACTTGAAACGGACTTATGTATTTGGTGCCTTTAAGTAAAAACGGAAAAATGTAAAGAAACCTTGCGTACGGCTTTTTAAGCTTTCAAAAAATCGGCAGACTACAGGGTTTGTTCTGGTGAACCTAATGAAAAAGTTTCCATGTTCAGGTCCGACCTATCAAATGAGTTTAAGTTTCTTCGTCCAACTACAAAAAGATGTATGAGAGTTCCTAAAAGACATACTGAAATGCGATTTCTAAAATGTAACGGCGCAATGAGCTTTGCGTTTAAATACCTTGTTTTGAATTACTTCAACTACAAAAGAATCTATCGAGATTTCCTAAAGGACATACTAAAATGCAATTACTAAAACGTAGTTACTTGCAAACATTTACGAGGACCAGGGCATGGGTGTGGTGTGTTTTTTTGTCATGGATCAAAACGTAAGCCTAGTCCTGCATTGAAAAGACCATATGCAATGTTTCATACAAATTTCATAGGGATCTAGTTCTTCTAAAACAGTATCAACATTAATGCTTTCTAAACTCTGAGATGGCAAGATTCCCAAGATGATCCACACTAGCAAACCATGTATTCTTCAAATATGCTTTTTTTTAGAAGATGCCAAAATTAGTGCAACGAAATTCTATTTTGCACATGATTGTAGCTGACCCTACGATCATAAAGCTATTTTCAACATGTGGGACTATATCATGTTAAGCCAAATTCTATGAGCATTATTTTTCAGGCTACATGGGTTACAGTAGACGCAGCCTATGTCTAGAATAAGCAAATACAACAACTACGACTCTAGGGCAGACACAGTTGGAAGGCTCATATCTAGTATTTACTTTATTGTTTTTCTGGGAAAATAATTTTACATGTTAAAATATTCCAGTTTACTGAAAGTTTATTGGTTCAAATTCTTATACTGAAATATTAAATGAGTAATAGATAGTTTGCTGGGTTTTATGTTATGCAGACAGTGGCACGATCATGTGCTGTCAATTTATCAGGTTCTTCTAAGAAGCCTAATCTTTCTTTAAGAATACTTTTAAACAGCTTCATATGTACAATGACAAAAATAATGTTGTTCAAAGGATTAATTTTCTAACCACAAGAGTGACTTCTGAACTATAAGCTTCCAACTGGGTTGCCCATCTAGTCTAAAGGGAAATATTTCACAACAGAACAAGTGGTAAGGAAGTGCAGGCGGGGACGAGAACCACACTCGATGCCAACTCACGGGAAGCGTTGACCGCTGGGCGCTACTCCTCATCCGCACCATGTTGAGGTCAGGCCTGAAGAGTCGGACTTTGCCATCTTCTCCCTTGTATGCCTTCATGCCTTCAAACAGCTACCAAGAAAGGGTTGGGAGAACAGAAGGGGGTTTGAGTTGATCAGTTGTTGTTAAAATACCAGGCTTTTTTCTTGGACCTGTTTGAAAAGGAGGCCCAGTTGGATGGACCTAGTCTCCAAAGGTAGCATCTTGTGTCTGAAAACCGTCCTATATCTGGAAGAACCTGTGGGAAAAAGAAATTATCCAAGTTGCAAATGTCCTTGAAGTGGAGTCCTTAACAGTAGGTTGCCGCCAATGCTGTCCTTGAAGTAAGTGCTCCAGCCAGTTTTTTAAGCTAGTGTTTACAGCCTCTCATGCTAAGCCAAAGCTCCTGGGAATATGGGGCTTTAAGGACGTGGCCACTTACCTTGTTGGTTTATTTTTTAATCAAGCATTCCAGTTTCAGGCTCTTGACCATTGCAATTTAGTATCTCTGAAACACGCTTTATCAGCCTGCACCATTTAGTTTAGTAACAATTACTCTACATGAACCAATTCATCAATTCTGTTATCGGACACCTGTGTTGTCCATATATTATTTATTCAAATGATGCCTAATCCGAAACACTCAAAAATGACTGTTTTGTTTCGCTTTCATTTTCTTTCAGAATTTGTAAAATTCTTGAACATCCAGCTTTTGTGGTAAGAATAGGTTTATAAATTTCAATTTCAAATAGACTCAGTCGGAAACGGTTACATAGCAGGTAAATCGAATTCCCTTTTCATATCAAACAGATGTATACTTTACTAGATTCTGATACCAATGATCAATAGAAATTGCTTCATGGAAAGATTTTGTTTTCTATTCCAACTAACAAAATAATTATTTTGAAACAAGTGTTATCCGCAATTATATTTCCAAACACAACGTGGATGTAAACCCTGCAGGTATGTAGTGGGGAAAAGGCCTGCTGTTATTAACAGTATGAAATCAGTCAGTACTTCATAAACTAGGGAGCAAGGGGACAACCAGGGAACCCGGGGACAACCAGGGATAGCCTGCAGGGCAACTCAAATAAAGGACCTAGGGTTAAACGAAGGGTGGTCTGAACAGCTCAAATAAAGGACCTAGTTGCCCATTGATTCAATATTGCCAACTCCTGTAGTAGGTGAATCACGGATATTCAGTCAATAGCACCAAAAAGCCTCTATTAGGGGCTGTCCAGCTAATTCTTCCCTGTCAAAGTTGTCTTTATTTGATGTGCAAATGTAGAGAATTTTTTTTATATTCATTATCTGAAATTAGAGAGGTTTTCAATGGTTATCAAATTTTGGATTTTATCACTAAAAAATGGATAACGGACCTGTCCTTTTTGAACAGAGAAAATATGGAGATCTCAGTACATGTTATGGATGGTTGGCAACAATGTGTTAATGGCTACCCACTGGAACCATCTTTTGGGTATACTTACTAAAATGGGCAACAACATTCTGTGACCTGGCAACAATATGTGGGCATGTGGTTGCCCTGATCGAAAACTGGTTAAAGACCTGGGTCAAAGAAAGAAATACCTAACCCTGTAAATGAAGAAATACTCAACCCTATAAATGAAGGAACTTAGTTCTAGTGGTTTTGGTTCATGTAGTATGACAAGGCAAAGCATTATTACTAGTCCCACAACACCTGTCCCCATCCATGCCTCGTCCCACTTTTCACCACGTGACTCACGTGCGGCAGTGTCGCGCGCTCGGCGGTGGTCACCATGCGCTCCATGTTCAGTTCAGGACGGAACAGGCGGATTTTGTCGTCAGCGCCACGATATGCCTTCAGGCCCTCATACAACTATTTGTAAAATTATACACACAGTATGTCAGCACTACAAGCCAACTAAGCTACAAATGGTCGTATTTCATATATACATTATGTATCAGCAAACTAAGTAAAAGCATAACCTGATTCGCTATCTAATGCGAAAAAATCTATATACAGGCTAAATGCATAGAAATCAACATCAGAGAATTGGCATAGACATGCCAATTATGCAAAAGAAAAGGCAAACATATGGTGCAGCTAATTCTGTAAAGTGAATGCATTTCTAGGGGTGGATTATCAAAGCGCTACAACCATACTATAGGACAAAGCATTCCTACGTTTCTAACAGTAGAAGGTATGTACTTCCAATCTTGGATACTCTAGAATTCTGTCAAAGCTAGTCCGTCTCGTATTGTCTCTGATAATCGTTATACTTAAAACTCAAGCTGGGTCATAATAATCTTTACCAGCCTCAATGGACAGGTACATTTCTGCCAAAAGATTTCTTCAATTTTATGGTATTTAACATTCGGCTACAATGATAATTTAGAGCAAGTTAACGCTGCATTTTCCAATATAATTGAAGATCTAAAACGGAAAGCATGTCAGAAAGACCTTGTTTAATACAACGTCTTTGGGTTGAGAAAGAATCAAAGTGGACACTGTATTATCCTGCCCCCTGGTGGAAAAACTCAGCTAACTAGTTCCACTTTAAACCTCTAGGTGTCGCCATGTGATACAGCAGGGGACGGACACACAGTGAAGCATCACATTCAGTGATGTATACACCAACTGACATTACAAGAAAGCACAAAATTGGGATAAAATACATGGGTATAATGATCTGAGATGCCACTAGTATAATCCGGAAATGTTGGATATATGATCCGGATCTCCCCCCCCCCCCCCTTAAAATCTAATAAGGTGGAATATTTACTTGAATATTGGAAATTCTAGGTTTAGACAGCTTTGTTGATAGAAATGACAGAGGAAGACATTTTAAAGCAGATATGGTCATTTGGGAAAAGAAAAACGTGAATTCTATTTCATACTGAACTGCCAACAATCCGGAAATTAGATAAAAGTAGGGAAAATTGCATGAATTACTTCTAGTTTTACTTTGAATATTCAATACAAATATGTGAGCTTTGATACGTGCTCTGACTGAACAACATACTATTTTGCAGATACTTTGATGGACGGTTATAATTCTTTGCTTTTTAGTTCACTGATACAAAAACAATCTACTTGAATAATCAATTTTACTGGAACCTTTATTTGAATAGTATTTGATTAATACTGTGATATTGGAAACAGTTTAATCAAGGTTTTCTACGTTCTCAGAACAATGATTTAAAATTTAGAGTGATATCAACGCAGAAGTCTTGTCGCAGACTCACCTCAATGGCGTAGTGGAAGACCTTGGCGGCAGGGTGGATCTTCATCTCGGTGAGCTCTGAGATGCGGGGTGTGCCCCACCCCTCCTTCTCCGTCCAGTCAACCTCCAGCCAGTGGTCAGAAAACTCGGACCCGAACGACAGCTTCTTCGGGTCGGGCTTGGGGCGCGGGTTCTTCGTCAAGTCGATCTGCAGGTCCGAGTACTGAGAAAAGACAAGAGAAAAGATAAGTTTTGTTTTAGACCTACAATAGATAAGTCTTTTTTTAATTACTTCACCATCCAGGATGAATGAAATAAACGAATTAAAAATAAAACAACCAAATAAAGACAACAAAAAACAAGGTTACAACATCCGTGATACATGGTACGTTCTACGATTTTTCTCCTCTGCAGTACATCTTATGAGAACTTTTAAATAATTCTAGATTTACCCTTGATTCACTAGATTCATACAGGAGACATTGGTCTGGAAATGAACAGGTAGAATTAGAGTTATTTTATTCGTGTCTTATCAACTAAGTTAGCTTTTCTTGCAATACAAAGCATTTTATGTTGTGTATACTTTTCCTCCTTTCCAAGATGGTGCTTTACATATACCGGCAAAACGCACGTCTCACAATCTTTCAAATTCTTTGCAGACTATTTTCAAAGGTTGCACAGTCCTTAATCATAATCCTTTAATTATAATTGCATAACCTTGAGACATTTCATGAGAACTAACAGTCATAAATGAATGAGTAATTGCGTTCACCTTGTTGAACTGATTTATTTCGTTCAGTCAACAACAAATAACAAATTAATCTTTTTAACCCCAGTCTCAAAGAAAGTGTTATTTGAGTCAACCGCCCAACTTTCAATCGCACACAAAGTCCACCACTCCCACATTAATCGCAGCCCTCATTCTGTTTTATCATTATGTATCTGTCATTTGGCAACACGATTGCTATCGCCACAAACCATAATTGGATCGGTCAATGTACATTATACATCATTCCGACAAACTGATGTTAGCATATAAACATACCCTGTGTAATTACTATCCGGGCCCGGTGTCGTGAAGGGGTGGGCGACACAGGCTTGACGCGGGCTGCCCGGTCGGAGGGATAAGCATCGAGAACACATGGTGGATGATTAGTATGTAAAAGGCTGCGGGGAACTTAGCGTTGTGGTCACCTGAGACCAATTGGACCTCCCCGAAAGCTCTGTTAACGAGCCGGGGTTTAATGGGTGACGGCTTCACCAAATGAGCAACTCACGGGTGGGAGGGGCGTGTCGATATAGCATTGGTTATCTGCCTGATGGTCGGTGTACGGGTCGACAAGTTTTGTCTCATCTCAACTCATTGGGAAGTTTTAATATGATAAGTTAAACTATGACACAGAAGTCCAGGGCTGCATTCAGATATAATTATTTATCGTTTTGTTGTGTATCACTACTCAGTATTTCTATACTGTACATAGGACATGATTGGATCCATGGATAGTGTATCTTGTATTAACTAAAACTTCTTAAAAAAAAAAAAAAAAGTAGACGGACAAGGCACAACATTTAAGAATATTGTCCTCAAAATTTCTCCTTCTTTTTAATTGAGATCACGAAACATCATCCACAAACTATGGAAAGCTACTCTAGTCTACAACCCCCATTTAAACTCTGTAGCACGAACCCAGCATTCCATTTTAGCTCTAAGCCATGTGTTATAGGCTGCAACCAACTGTAACCTTTGGCAGCACCTTAACCTCAACCACCCGCATTGGTTTAGTTCCTTCCTGCTGCCCCCTTTTGTCCCTTTTCATCCCTGCTGACCCTTTCTGTCCCTTCCCCTTCCTGTTGCCCCTTTCTGTCCCTGCCCTTCCCTTCTGCCTGTTTCTATCCTCTTTCCCTCCCTGCTGCCCATTTCTGTCCTTTATCCTCCCTGCTGCCCCTATCTGTCCTTTTCTCCTCTCTGCTGCCCTTTTCTGTCCCTTTCTCTCACTCCTGCCCTTTTCTGTCCTCTTTCTCCCTGCTGCTCTTTTCTGCCCCCTTCCCTCCCTGCTGCTTCTTTCTTTCCCTTTCTCTCCCTGCTGCCCCTTTCTCTCCTTTTCCTCACTGCTGACCGTTTCTGTCCTCTTCCTTTTCAGCTGCCCCTGTCTGTCCCTTTTCCTCCATTCTGCCCCTTTATATCCCTTTTCTTCCCTGCTGCTCCTTTCTCTTTCTTCTTTTCTTCCCCGCTGTCCCTTTCTGTCCCCTTCCTTCCCTACTGCATATTACTCTCAGCTTATTTATCATTGCCCCTTTAGTTTTTCCACTGCCCCTTTCTTGCCTGCTGCCCTTTTCATTCTCCACTGTCTGTTTCTCCCCATCTCCCTGCCTGCTTCCCCTTTCTATAATTTATCTTTGCTACTGCCCATTACCTTACCCTTTCCACAATTTGCTTTGTTTTCCTTGTGCTGCCTGCCCTTACCGCTGTAACTTTTAGCTGCCCTTTTCTGCCCCTTGCCATCTTGTTGCCCATTATTGCTGTGCCAAGACCCCAAATTCCTGTCTCTTTCTCCCCTCTGGTGCCCTTTCCCTTCCGACCAAGCAGGTCTTTGACCACAGTTGACCATTACTTATCGCCCTCACCATTCCGCACCCGGCGGTGACCATCAGTCATGTTAAGGTGGCAGTAGCGATAGGGTTCACATCAAGTGGGGGGCGGAGTGGGGTGGTGGGTGGTAGGGGCGCGGGGGATCCATCTGCCCCTATTAACATAAGTATGTGCTGGGGGCACGCGCCGATTGTGAACCCAATAAGAGTAATCACCACCTCGATAATCTGCAGGGGCCTTTCTTCGCCACTCTGAATAATGAACAGGGTGCAAAGCGACAGTAACAAATGTGATCACCGCTAGAGATTATACAACCATTGCACCCCTCTACTTCTTCCCCTTAGCATCAGCCAATGGCCATTCTGAAAAGTGCCTGCATCGACAAGAATAAAACGGAATCAAAATGAAAAGGCTGATTTAAAAAGGCAGCGTCCAGAATCAAGAGGGAAATACATCAGCGACAGCGATTACATACTATTTTACAGACCGGAGGTGGGGGCCGTCCCCTGAGCCGCTGTCGCGGGGAGTGATGGGACATTGTGGGATAAGGCCCATTTTTTACCCCGCGGTCCCCACACGGAAATTAAACTGGACGTCGTCTTCTTTGACCTCATTTAGCTACTTCCCCACCCATAATGCATCTCACACCGGAAGCTTCCCCCAGACGGCTCACGCCCTTTTCTGACCTGTCACTCTCCAAGCAGAGTCTGTTTACTTCAGCTTTCTCCCTAAGGGCGTGCGGGGTGCTATATTACGCCCGTGCCTGGAGACAATCATTCCCACTCTCGGTCATGTGGTCATATGTCATTGTTTTGAGACGCGGCAATCGGGTCTTCGCTGAGAAGTCATTTGCCTTCTAGTGGACAGGGAGTTGACCTTGAGCCACCAGAGGGCATTTACACATCTGACAATGCCCCTCCTGATACCATTTTCTGTATCTCCCGCTGTCATGCCCGGGCCCCCAGGGAGGGCCAGCCCACAATGCCCTGATGCCAATGGCTGCCCGGGGCGCCCCCTATCAGACATTGATTGTACCACAGCCCCAGTGGTGGCTGACAATACTTTTCAAGACAATTTTGCTTATCGCGGGCAAAGCGGAGGCGATCTGACAGCGATTTGATGGTGATCTGACGGCTTTCTGACGGGGGGCGTCGGGCCAATTCGGGCATCGTTTTGAATGGGGATTTGTCAGCCGCAGATGTATATTGGTTTGGGGGTGTGGGAGGGAGTCGGTTGTCCATTTGGAGACAACGAGTGGGGCTTCGACCCCCCAGGGTCACAAGGGGAGGAGGTAGGGGCGAGGCGCTCTGAGTCAATGGGGGCGACTCACTGTTAGAGATCACGATAAGAGATGGGGATAGGAAGGGGTTATAAAAGGGACATGTTTGATCAAAAGACACTATTGGCATGCTACAAAGAACATCTCTATTTTAATCAGCATTCTGATGATTCATAACCACTAAGCTAGCTACTATATTATATAGATAGCTTTACTTTTTATCGAGTCCATCTGAGGTTTCTTCACCATGGATGGGATACCTAGTTTTGTTATCTCTTCTGTATCAGGTTTTGCAAAGGTATTCTTAAAATATTTTTCGTTCATTAAGGTTTGATAAACAACTATAATTTACATCCCTGCTTTTCCGCATTTAGGCATGCAAGGTGGTGCCCTTAATTTAAACCAGACGACCTCACGTTTATTTCATGTAGAGATTTGTGAGTAATTCAACATAGTCACAATCTTATTATTTTCAAATTCCTGAACACTGAAGGTATATATAGGCCATGAGACAGGGCATCCATCTATATACATATAAGGACTCAAAGTAACAAGGGTAAATGCAAGGATTACACAGACAGTTTATAAAACGATACTAAAAGCAGGCTGATAGGGCGATAACCGTAACTTTCACCGCTTTAACAACAAATGATGCATCTGTTCCTCAACTAAATTTTGTGGTAGAAAAAAGCTGGTTTTGTTCGATGTGAGAAACATTACCCCATAAACTCCAGCAGGCCTCTAAAATAAAGCCCCTGCGAAAAAAGCATGAAAAAGGTTTAATGGATGGCGAAAACAATGTCGCCTTCATTATACAGGAGCCCCGCACCATTTACAGCGAATATTTCAACCCTTTTTTTCAGGCAGGGGATTTTAAGCCGTTTATACTGCCTCGTTGTGGCTAATATACAACTTAATCTTTCCAATTTCATCCTGGAATTCATCACTTGAGGGGCCGGGGAAAAAGCGCGTGATTGTGAACGGTTCGAGACAATCAGAGTGGCCCGAACAATCTGGGCGGGTATTAAAGTCTGAAGGCCAATCACAGCCAGCTAAAAGACCTGGAGAGGGGGAGGTGGGTCTGGGGGCTTGTGAGAGAAGCCATCGAAAAGGGACAAGCAGAGGGTATAGTGCCTGATATAAAGGATATCTGAACAAGATGGGGGACTGGGAACAGGCAATAATAGGAAAGAAGGGGATACAGTGTAAACAGGCAAAGCGTGCAGATAAAAATAAGTGAGAGGAAAACACTGGGCAGAATTAAATCAATGTTAGCGAATGAGGGAAGTGCTATACAGTGACTGTAGTGCGGGGGTAGGCGTTTGAGGGACAGTTGTTAAAAGGCCGACAGAATCGGGTGACTGCGGCTCATCGGCCTGTTCCATACCGTGATCGCTCAGTGGGTCTGTGAACAGCCGCTTTGTTTCCTGAGCGTTTATTTACTGCTCCCCTTTGATGCCTGCCCCCTGGTGCCAGTCTGAAACATTACTCCAACTGAAGCGGTATAATCCCGCGATAGCGAATTGATGTTGGAGGGTGAGCCGGACAAAGGCGGCCCATCACAGCCCTGATCATACCCTCATCTCCTATACTACTGCCTACCAAAGCCCCCTAATAACAACAATAAGAGACCCACGCCACGCCCTAAGCCCCCTAATAACAACAATAACAGGCCAACTGACGCCAAAAGCCCCCCATATCAACAATAGCAGGTCCCAGGCTGGCATCTAAGCCCTGCCAATGGTGCAGTGACTAGGACCAGTGGATAGAAGGGTCTGGGGTACGACTCCCATTGTCAGAGTGGCTACTGGGTTCAGACGTTTGAGCTCTGAGCAACGGGTTAATTGTAAGTGGCAGTACTACTTAGTAAGCTTGAAAAATCATCAATAAAGAAATAATTTTGCAGTAACGTGTATAAAAAGACATGTATTCATCAATCAGGTTAGAAACAGGATTTTGTCTGTTACACAACAACAGAAACGTATAGGAGAAAAAGTAGGAAATCTGAAAACTTGATTTTGAGAAGTAGCTAACAAAATAGGAGAAATCATTAAAATTCTTCAATAAGTAAATCCTATCTGTACACGTTATAAAAAATGATAATTTTCAAGATACAAAAATTTACAAAATAATGATTTAAATGAAAATTAGGAAATCTTACAGAAAAAATGTCTCTGGAACGAACAACCTTTTGCACTCACAATACAACAGACATATTTCATACTTTCATCCTAGCATATTAATCAAACTTGAAGTTAACGAATTTATTCATTGATTACTCAGTGCCAAGAAAAAAAGAGGAGAAATATGCTTTCTTTCTCAATCACAAAGAGCGTGCATTTGGAAATGCTGGCATTCAGCCCCCTTGTCAATAGCGGTATGTCAGTAAACCGTAGTGATTCCATAGATCTGTCAACTGCAAAGGTTCCCTACACTGTCGAAACAATGTGAAGGACTATAGTGGCCATTCCTGTATTGTCTAATATCTAACATGAAGAAAGATATGTTTCTTTTCTAAAAGTCTTTCATTTCTTTGACCAGTAATCCTGATGTTTTTTTGTCTTCTTGATAAAGTAATTGAAGTGGCACCATACAGTCATGTTGTCTACAGGGAGGGGCCCAGCCTGATCAGTGCCCCTAGCTAAATGGTTGCAAGCTCAAATGCTAATAGGAACTTTTAACAAAGAAAGAATTATACATCAGGTTTCTTCATACATATCTGTTCTCAATATGTTTATCACCTTAATAATTAATTTTTATTCCTGGCAAATCTAGGACTTAATATAGCTCTAAGCAACCTTTATAAACCCAAAAGACAGGGTTCGCACACTTCTTCAAAACTCAATTTAGGATCTTTTACAGATATATTTAAGATCTAAGTTTGGCAAATTTAAGATTTGTCACAGGCTTAATTGTATCGCATAAGGTTTGAGGTAACAACACTCAGCAAAACACAGTAATTTTGCTCATTCTATCATTTTATTTAAATTTTTCGAATCAGAGCCAATTTAAGACATTTTTTAGACTTCATATGAGAAAAATGTAAAATTTAAGACCTTTTTTAAGGCCTTGAATATGAGAATGTGTATTTAAGGCTTTTAAGGCTTTTTTTTTTACAAATTATGTGGGCACTGTGAAAGATAGCAAAAATTGAAGCATAACCTGTGTGCTACGCAGTATTTGAAATCCGATTTGATATCTATGATAAAAAAAGCGAAGCTGTTATTCATTTTCCAAGAAGGGGAATACCCTGGGAAATGTATCTTTATACAATGGCCTCCAGACTGAGAACAATACTTTTGTAATGACCTATTATATTATCGATAAATAATAACTATGAGATACATTGAAATACAAAGTACAATAGGGCATTGTTGCCTCCCACTACTTCAAGTACATGTTCTTTCACACCACAAGTATTTAATACCTTTTGAAGACCAAATTATATTAAGTAACACTTGTCCATTTTATGAATTTAAAACTAAAAACAATGTGAAAACAATTAAGTAACCTTGAAGGGTGTCACACAACTGGAGATAAAGCCATGAAATAACGAATGATAACGGTCTTAGTAAAAACCTACTTAACCGTGTTTCTTTCGAAAGCATACCTTCTTCAGATAGAGTTCCTGCTTGGCTCACCTCCATGACCGACTTTGTCGACTTTTTATCGATACTTGTTCAATCGACAGTTTGTAAAGATTCGCCCTTTGTTTGGCGCACACAGTCTGTTCTCTCCACTCTTCAGACAGCTCTTGACCGAATAAACCAAACAATGCACTGATAACAATGGCCCGTGGTCACAATGTTACAGATCTTCTGACACCGATATCGGCCGGGGTCATTGGCCAACAAGGAGGGATATGTAGTGCAAAGCCATCAATAGCTGGAAATGTTGTTTCCTGTCCAGAGGGGGGCTAAGAATACGGCCACTGAGGCAGTCTGGACTTTTTTGAGGAAATACTTTTTATATTTTTTCCTGAGGGTGGGTGTTAGGTTATAGCAACAACTTAAGAAAAACAAATTGCAAGAAAACATTGAGAAATAAATTTTGCTAGTCAGCCTTTACATACCAACTCTGGTGGCCTAACAGAAACAATTTTTTTAAAGGTCTGGCCTGATTAGTTACAATGACTCAGTAGAAGCAATTTAGAAGTTGTCTTATTGACCAAAAATAAACACATAAGTTATTAGATTCAGACATTATATTTTTAAGTTACATTCATCAGTTCTTTCCCCTTTTTGGATTGCCATCACCCAATAGATCTTGCAAATTTATTTGATGTATAGCAGAGAGTCTGATATAATTTATATCATAAGTAAACTCACACTTCAAAGAAAAGCCACAGAGAAGATTACAGAAACACACCATACTCTGTATGACTTGACTTCACCATGACAAGGTTCACCTATTAAGCCTGATTACATTACATGGAGTGCTACAGCACAAATCCATGAGCAATCGCACAACAATGAATGATTCGCAAACATCTAAAGCGCACATACCAAACATCAACAGAGCGCTCCTCTGGCTATTGTACACTGTTTGTGTCTCATATCTGTATAAACACTTGCCTAAGGTCCTGATAAGGCCTCTTCCTATTGTTTGCTGCTAGGCCTTATCTCCAGGCCTACAATACAACCTGCCTATTATAGTACACCCTTACCCATTGTACACATTATCATCCAACAGCGGTTCAAAGTCCCACCCTAACCCGCCAAAGTTGAGGGCCTCGAAGAACACTTGACCAAGAATTGAAGTATTTTTTTATTGTTTTCCTTTTCATCTTATCTTCCTTTTGAATGTAAAACTTGTACTTTTAGTTTTGCAATTAGAATGTAATTATATCTTTTAGCCACCTTGTATGTTAGAATGCCTCCAAAAGGAGACAAAGCACCATCAACATTGTGAGATTCATCTGTCTACCAGTTTTATACATGTGCATCTGTCACTGAGTGCTTTGTCACTTTGTATCCTACATCATAGGGGCACTGGGTTAAATGATTGTACCTACTTTTTGCGCAATTGTTGTGTTTTGTATAGAAAGTGGTAGTGGCTTGCAATGTGATATTAACTAAGGGATAATATGTTTGCATGCCCTGACAGGAAAACATCAATACAGTTATAAAGCTCCTACTGACAATAGATGCAGTCAGAAAAACAGAAATCATTTTCTACTGAGCATACAGAGCAAGGTCATCATCATTTTTTTATACATATTTTGAGGCAAGTCTGTAAAGGGAATATGATTCCGCTGGAACACTGCTGGAGTTCACTCATGGCTAACTATAACACTCACACTTTTTGTCTGAACTCAGAACTTTACATTCTTACAATCTTCACCTGCAACTCCCTCCCCCTGTCTAGGACTCCCATTTTTTGACGCGCTCTGACATCAAGGACATTACATTCTGACTGCTATCTGACCGGCAGGTCAGATGTCAAACGTCAAAGGCTAGGGAAAGGGCGGGAAGAAAACACTGAGATTTTGTTGAAGCGATAAAGAACCGCAAATCATGAGTGTCTGAACTGCCACTCCCAGATTTTCCATTCGTCAAACACTTGACAGAAATGCATGAATATCTATGTCCAGTAAAGGCTTTAGATCTACGATTGTTTGCTCTAGAATGATTCAGATTCTTCTCAACAATTTTGTTAATTTGAATTACCAAGGTACATTTTTATGAATATCAAGTTGATGCAGATTTCTAGGAGAATCTTCTGGAAACTTAAAAAATCTCAAATCACAATGGCCATTGTTTATCTCACTTCAAATTGAAAACTGATAAACACCTGTTAAGAAGTACATAATTTAGTTTAATCTATCACAAATACTTGATTCTTAAAAAAATATCAGTGACGTTCTTTAAAAAAATTATGTTTATCTTGGGGTTTTGAAACCTGCCTTTCCCAATTTTTGTGTGTAGAATATTCAATTAATTCAAGTATTACAAACAAACAATGAATGCTTTTATGATAAAACAATAATCTTCTGTGAAAATATCCTGCTTTAAAAGATTCATACTGTCTGATAGGTGTACACCTGGCTTGGAGCGGAGAGCGGAAACTGGTTGTTACGACAGGCTTAGATTGTCCCAATTCACACTGCTTGATAAGTGCATCAATTTCAATCCAATGTGTACTGAGTCTGCTATTGTACAGAATGTTTGATGCATGAAAATGATACCTATCCCGTGCCCAAATTATTTTATCAGTGTTTATAAGTTTTGAAATTCCACTAACTTTGGCCTGGATGATTGAAGATTATTTTCCTTCAACAAAATCCAATAGTTCAAAAAGCCTAAATCAATGATCAGTGTAAAATTTTAGCAAAACTTATAGTTGCTGTGGTTCGTGCACTGAAGATTCCCTCAACTTGAGGTAACAGTAATGGACTGGTTGCCAATATTAAATATATTATATATGTGTAAGATTTTAAGGTGACTCAGCACAAATTATGTTTTGAGGTGCATTGCCTGTCATTTTTTTTCCAAAAACTGTGATGTCTGCCCAACGTGCCAATGTGCTGCTGTGGGCGCTGTACCCGCTAGGCTGAATTGAAGCACAAATTGGTCGTCTACTACCAAAATAATTGGCTAATCTTTTGCGCAGATTAAGTTCACCAATAAGTATACTGAAATGTACGTGTGATATAAATAGCTAAAATCAGCTGATTATTTTGTACGATCGACTGATTTTAGGGCCGATCAGTTAGCCGACATGGTCAAATGTTTACTTTGTTAGTATGGGGCTTAAGAGTCTAGCGTAGGGCAGTGTAAACTAGGCACGAGGCCTAAACAACACACAGGTGGGCCTCGTTTGTTGCCTAGATAAGGCCTAAGTCTTTTACAACAGGACGGTCACATGACCTATGAATGACTAGGGAGATAAAGCCGTTATCACCGCACGGGTATACGTACATGTTGGGATCTCTAACTGCCATCCGCACGCTCCAAAATATTTCCCGGGATTTGGTATTGGATTTCAATATATTTTTCAGTACCACAAAAAAGTGAAAACCACACACATTTTGTGGATTCAACTGAACATTTTATTTTAATCTGACTTACTAGCTGATACCTGGTACATTCAATGGGAAACCTAAAGATTGGTACCACTTGAAAGATAACAGGAAGAGCTCAAACCCCTGGAGAAACGGCCAACTGAAACTCTTGGGCTGGATTAGGGAAAGGAGCCTCTTGGAACAAAGGATTACCATTTTGAAAACTTACCGTTTTACCTCTATAGGATTACGTTGGAATCAATTTTTACGTAAGTTTCCACTCTACATAAGCATTTCTTTGTAATTGGATAATCCTCTGCGAAGGACTATAAAAAACGTCTACATAGGATAAGACAGGAATGATCATTGGGTAATTATTCTTATCCAGTTTTTCGATAGATCTGAGTCCCATTTTTTGTTTTTATTCACTCATATGAACATGTCCTTTCAGTTCAATAGCCAGTTATTGTAGGAAACTAATTGCTTAATTTACTTCTTAAACTTATTTGTATAACAAATAACAAAATTTGCTTCTGTTTGGAAACAGGATTCGTTTGTCTTTTTTTTCCCGCATCAACTTAGTTATTTCACTTTTTAATGTACTTCAAAATATATGTGCAACAAAGCCTTGTTTAAATTAATTTTGAAGCTTTGATCTGATGATTCTGAAACAAAGTCTGAGAAACTAAATTGCCTTAATATGTTAGGCTAGGAGTCAAGTGGCCTGAACTCATCCCTAAAAGCTTTTAACATTAATTATGTGAAGAGGCTTAACCAAGCCCTCAGACAGGCACTATTCCTGCGCTAAGTTCCCTACCCCTGTCCTTCAGTGACCACAGAGTATCCATGGGCCCAGTGAGGACCTTACATAAGGTGGTCTAGGTGGGTTCTGGAGTCTGTCTGGGTCGTACAATGATTAGGGTTTGTTGTGGTGTGAGCGATACAAAGAGGTCTGCGCGCTGTGTACGTAGGGCTTTGGTTGTTGGCCAGTCTGTCTGCCGGTCTGCCGGTATCCGCGATATTCACTGGGGTCATACGCGAACCACAGAGAGATTGGAGTGTACTGGTTAGATACTTCTCCAATTTAACCAGGCAATTGTCAACATCATCATGAGTTATCATGAGAATTGTTTAATGGCTCCGACTTGGTAGACATAATGGGATAGCAGGAAATGGAGATTTACAACTTAAAATTCTTCTCCATTCACAAATGAACAGTCATTTTGAATTGTGCATAGGGTTAGAAATTTAGGTTGTCCATTACTGTGAAATGTTGATGCATTCAAGAAATTCGTGAAAAGTACCAGTAATTACAAGTTTCAAGTTTCCAGTGTTTTAAACTCAATAAATTTAGCAATAGGGAAAAGTTGAAAATAAAGCACTGTTGAAAAGAACTGAACTACCATTTACTGGTCTCTTTGGAATCCAATAAACTTACTGCATATTAAGTACAAGCATTGTATTAATAATTTCTAGACTTTCTGTTTCTGATGATTAATGTGACATTTACGCTAGCCCGTGGTGGTTGAAGGAGCCACACCTGCAGTCGGCTACAGACCCGCTTTAAGTCGTTGTCACCACTATCATCGGTCTGACCGAATGTCTGCCTGGTACCTGTTTTTCATTTACTTAAAAACTCCAGCCAGCTGTGAAAAAACACTTCACAGATTTATATTGGTTATCTTACATTTGTTTGTTGAGTGTTTTCTCTGGTCCCTTTTTCCTGGTCAGTTCATAGCTGTGTCTGCTTGAAGTAGAAGACTCTTTCAAAAGTACCTATTGAGTCTTTTTAGAGAGATGTCAGTGATTATAACATGGTTAGGGAACGCAGCGCGCAATACGCACATACACTGGGAGGGATCCTCCTGGCAAAAAGACTCACAAAAAATTCTAGGGACCATTTCTTTGAAATCTGTGGGCAGTTGAAACATTATTGTTTTGTTTTTTTACGCAAAAATCTCTGTGGAAAATCAGGAAATTTGTTAAAAACACCATTAGAGTCTACCTCATTTTTGAATGATAAATTTATGTATTACATAATTCTGAACAGGGAAAGAATGGTTTCCTATCAGAATACGAAAAGAAATATCCCCCCAAAATTTCTAACTTTTGAAATTTGGTCATCAAATGTATAAACCCCTCCCCTACCCACGTATACAAATATTTTTTCCTCGGATTTTGATGAATCCAAAAAATGACTTAAATTATTCAAACGGAATTTCGCGGAACCCTGGCGTGCTTGACTGTCGACAGCCACTCTATAAACATTAACCATTCTGCCTTTTATAGCGCGTGATGTAGGACTGATCTTATTTGTGAAAATGTTTTTCTGGAGTGTTCTAGAATATCCGCCCTAATTGTCAAACGGTCTAACTATCGATCCCACTACATCCTCGCAGACACACCCAAGGGCTGTTCAGCTGTTTTTGACGTCCTTCTCTACTTCACTTCGGCCTATCACGGGGGCTAGAAGTATAACGCCCGCTTATCAGACAAAGTTGACTACTTTACTGCTATCTTACAATAACAAACCACTTTTTGGCCCATTTCCTTTTTATTCCCTATACCTATATATTTATGATTCACAATAAATTACGTCAAACACTCATAAATACCCATCCTTTAAACTGCACGTTCTATTTTTTTACTTTATATTTTTCTTTAAAGTAATGTTAACTATCCCGGTATTTGATATAGGATTAAATCACAAAATATGTGTTTTCCACAATACTGAAATAATTGTCTGTCTTGACTGTGAAAAAGTAGGTGCGCCCTGCACACAAAAGTTGGCTGCTGTGTGTTTGAAGATGTATATTTGTGCAACCGACGCACAATGTTATGCGTAATTTCAAAGCCGTTTTGTACTGTTGATCAGAGTGATAATGGTGCTCTCTGGTGCAAAATTTTGTAACTATTAATAAAGTCCCCAATCAAATGCCATTCACAAAGAATCATCTCATGTTTTCGAATGTTTTGGCAAACAAAAGCTAACAAGGTCACAGGTGGAGTTATGGAAGAAAAGTATCGGTTACAAAACCGAAAAAACCCGGGTTATTCGTCTTCTTTTTCTATATATGAAAAATAATTGTTGATCAGATATGGGGAAAGGGATACGAATTATCGATCGAACTATCGGTTGACCGAAAAAAACCTGGGTTATTCGTCTTCTTTTTCTATATATGAAAGTAATGCTTGATGAAATATGGGGATAGGAAAACAAATTATCGAGCGAATTATCGATCGAATTAAACAAAAAGATGCACATGCCAGCGCGAATGAAACCGCCCGCCATTTTCCTCTATTATCGTTCACCTCCACGCTCAGCTTACTAACCTTGTTTTCGATGCCGATCGTAAATATCGACGTAATCCTTCACTTTATATCGACCCAGACCAGCTCCTGATATTAGTAATCCATCATATATACTCCATGAGGCTTGACGATGCCGAATTAAGGCGTAAATGGCGGTTATTCGCGGAGGACAAATGCACATGTGTTCACCGGGTCGCGCCATTTTGGCCTATGCCTGAGTACAGGCTGTCACTGTCAATGCGCGCGATGCGCTTCGCCCGGAAAGGATTGCGCATGGAAAATAGTGCGACGAATTTCTTTATTTTCTGGTTTATATCGATTCCTTCTTCCTAAAATACAGTGGTAACATCAATAAGATATCGACATAGACCTCTATAGCGCGTTAAGTCGACTGAAACGCGCGCGAAATAGGCGAAATAGGCGAGCATTCCCGGCTGACTTTCCTATCGGAAACCGGGGGCGGCCATCTTCCTCCTTGCTCGGCGTCATCACCCTCATTAACATAATAACACTACACGGCACACCCTAAACGCTATAGGCCTTCGAATGCTGAGGCGTCGATGTCATTCAGTTTGACCGCTGTCAATCTCCATCCCGAGGGGGGCTAATGCTTTTTCAATGGTCAATTTCTGGTATAGACTTTCCATAGGGACTGCATTACAACCGGATGTAGGTCTAAATTTGCGATCTTGTAGCCGCTGGTGGCGGTATGATTCAATGGCGTTTCCCGCCTTTTTGACCAAGTCAGTATACCCGGGCGAGATTCGATTTGATCGATCATATTTCGAAGATGACTTGATAATACAGCGAGCCCGGGTAATAAATATCTAATGCCGGGCCTAAGTCAATGGCTGAGAATCGTGACTATGGCCTTCAAATCTCATAACTAGGATGGCGGAGTGTTAGACATACTTGTAGAGTGAAGCATAATTGATTTAGACCCTGTTGCCCCTCGACAAGTAAG
Organism: Lepidonotus clava; assembly: GCA_936440205.1. NCBI lineage: Eukaryota > Metazoa > Annelida > Polychaeta > Phyllodocida > Polynoidae > Lepidonotus > Lepidonotus clava. The sequence continues at coordinate 47,245,585 of OW387141.1, forward strand.
TTGAGGTCTCCACACAAATTTCACGATCAAATTCCCGGTGTTTTTCCTGTCCCATGCTAAATTTTTCCAATCATGGTTTGATGATTTGTTCTGATCTCAAAGTGGTCAAGACAAAAAAATATCATTAAAGGTGTGTGTCCAGTTTTTCGGATAAGGAATAAAACTTTATTCTTGAAAAAACACATTTTCCTGAAACTTAAAAAAAGAGAAAATCCTGAACCTGGACAAACAGAATTCGTTTGTGTTTTGGTTAAATTTCCATATTCCTTGTGTTTTTCCTGACGCATTGTTTCCCTTTTCCTGTTTCCCTGTGCAGTGGGGACCCTGTAGTTCCTGAAACCTATACATTTTCACTCAAATTCAAGAAAATTCTCACTCAAATGTTGACTTACCTTGAAGGACCCTGCCACAGAGGACATCTGCCGGACGAGGTGCTCGGGACACGCGCGTCGCGACACATGGCGTAACACCGACAACATCTTAAGGGTCTGAAGGGAGAAAAAGAAAGGTAAGTGATTTGTCATTAGATATTACACATAAGACTAAAAGAACCACAAACATTTTTGACATCATGCAGGACTCGACATTAAGCATTGCCCGCCTGCCCAGAGCAGGTAAAACTTGAGGTGGGGCAGGTAAATCTTGACATGCACCTGTCCAAAGGTAATAAAAATAATGTCCATTAATGATGGACAGGTAAGTTTCAGGGCTGGGCAGTTACAAGTTTGCATAAACCTGCCCGTCGGAGAGCAGAGTTAAAACCCTGAATGTTTAACCCTGTATGAGAAAGTGGCCAATGACTTCGAACTGAGAAGTTTTTTGGTTTTGTTTGTCAACTGAACATGATACAAAAATAAGGAAAACGTACTTAAAAGTTGGTACTATACAAAAGCAGTCTTTCATACAGCGGAAGATAAAAAAGAATTTCTTTTTCAATATTGTGAATACTTCCGTTATTAATAAGACATTAGCAGTATAATCAGCAAAGTTAACTTTACAAAACAGCTTCTGCATTAATAAGCTAGTTGCCGGTGTAATAGTGTCGCTGATCCACCCCTGATTAGGATCTTAGCCCAGCCTGCTAGGTACCAGCAAAGCTCATCAAATAAGAGCTCACTGCAATCTGCCAGGAACAAGTGGAAACAAGCGGCTTGCCCATTAGACCAATTAATATGCATGAACGGGTGTCGCGAACTCCACCCGCTATCAGCGTACTTTCACCGATATCTCACTCCGCGAATATGAATTGGAATGACATAGGGCGAGTTGTCATGGTTTTCATTTATGCTTTGGCAGATCATGTTGTCCACTTTCCATGAACATGCTATTAATTAAGTAGAAGGGACTAAATCCTGATCTTGGTATTTTATGGTATATTCAGAAGAGCGTTTTAACGAATTTCAGTAAGATTATATTCAGAAATCCCAGGTCTTGAATTTCTTGGTTTTCTTGCTTTGTAGACAACATTGCCATTTTCTTGCTGCTAAGCACAATGCATACCATTGATTACAAAGACAACTTTTAGGTACACCGACATCAAATATTTCTTTAGAACAAAGCTGCTAGTAACAGTAGAATTTCCTTCTGTGTTATTTTATCAGACATACTTTGAATCATAGTCTACTTGTTTGTGAATACCTGCATTGTTTCGTTTTTAAAGTAATCTTCCTTAAGCCGTTGTCAGTATTGGATCTAGTGAGTGGGGAGGATTCCTAAAATGCCCTCTGCCAAGATGCAGAACGGGGTAAGGGAAGGCGAGGGGGTTGATACTGACTGACCTTTTCACAAACATTGATTTTTCATTGCTTATCATGGTAAATCTAGAGTCCAACCCTTTCTACATCAAAGATTGAATCATAACTATGTATTTGGGTGTTTGAACCGACGTGGCTGTCTCTGGGGCTAACGCTAACAAATAATTTTTCTGACTACATAGAATTGTGAAAAACAATATTCAGTCTTACCAAAACAAAGATGAAAATAATTTTTTCAAAAGAATCAAATCCTAAATCTGATTGATCCATTTTGACCTCATCCTAGTTGTATGTACAACTTAGAGCCATTCATATGGGTTTCTGACCCGTAACCCAAAGATAGCGCTGACCGTGACCTTGTCGGTGAGAGCGCTATTTATGTACACTTACATATAGGATAGCATATATAGTGTGTCACTGTTATACTGTCAGATTATACACTGATATGTTATCTTTACCTTATATTTGATACACCAGACTGCGCCACTGAGTAGGTAGAGATATCAAACATACATAGACCTAGGCCTGAGGGACTTTGTATGATGGAATACATGGGTCTTAGTTCATTCAAATAAATGTCTATGGAAATTTTCATAAACAATTTAATACTAATAGTATGTTTACATAATGATTCCCCGTTTAGGTGAGGATTTATTTGAAGAAATATTGTGGAACCTGCCAAAAGATATGATTTAATTAGGGATTTAGAAGGATAAGACAAACAGCATTTTGCATGTGTAATCCTGAATATGAATTATGAATAATATGAATAACAAGGACTTCCCCATCAAAATTTCGATGACGAAAGAATGTAGTGAAATAGTTGTTGCGGGTCTAAAAAAAAACGTTTATAAATTTTAGTCAGGGTTTGCAAAATTTACAGAATTACTAAATGTCACAAACGGCTATTTTCACACGACTTACTCATCATCCCATTCCATGAGACATGGGTTAGGATACGTCAAAGTTGCTCTAAACAATTTTTTACTTGTTTCTTTGAACTAATCCTGGGACTCATTCAGCTCATTTTACGTCTAACAGACCGTTTAATAGAAAAAAACGAATCAAAGTGTTTGTATCGCCACTGTTCCAACTGCTCCCAACTGCTCAGTCGGCGCTACGCCATAAAGCACGTGACGTCACCAGCTTGTTACCGGCTGGGGCACGGTTCAGAAGGCCATATTCTCCGGGGACCAGCGACAAACAAACCCCTTTAGCCCCTTGTCGCCCGGCGGGCCTGCGTACAAAGCGGCGGGCGAGCACGGGGCGATTTGATGTCATCGGGCTCGCGGGTCGGGCGATAGACCAGGTTGGGGGGTGGCTGAGGGGGCATAGTGCAGGGGCGGAGGTAGGCGGGGCCAGATTAGGAGGAAACAAGGGCCCCGACAGGCCGTGCTTTATTGTCCACTCTCGGGGCCTCGATTGGCGCCTGCAGTGATGAACCCATTATCCGACTTGTCACACGCTCGGCCCCGTACAATGTATATAAATGTAAATCGGCCGCCAACCTTTTATGTCGGCCCGACCATTACTGAGCCGTTGTATATAAATGAAAATTGGCCGGGTTTTTATCAAGTCTGTGCTGCACAATGTATATAAATGCAGATGGCTGGGAGAGCAGGGGGTGGGACTAGAGGGGACGAGGGAGGAAGGGGGAGGGGGTAGCCCTTTCTACCAGCACTATTTGTCACAATAGGGCGGGAAGCCCTGCCCCCCATATACATGCAAATAGCCCCCGTCTATGGCATGTCGCAGATATCGCCGCCTTTTGATCACTCCGCCTCCCCGCTCTCCGTACACGCCCACACTCTGAGTACTGGGTGGGAAGGGCTGTTGTCGTGTAAAAGAGAGCTCAGCGACACTGTCCCTTAAGAGAACGACTCTGACTTAAGTTTTAAAGAAATTGAGTACCTGTCAAAGAGTGTAAGAACACAAAACTATAAACGTTTGACAGCGTTTCTAGTGAAATTAAATGTTCTTACTAATCAAAAGTGGTGCGTTAGTTAATGTACTAGTTCTATATTCAAACATAAAAAACGTTTGGGAATTCTCTAAAGTTAAAGGTCATCAACAATCCACTTATCATATATATATATATATATATCAACAATTGAAGGTACATAGGTTTCCTAGGTTAATCAAACTGATTTCAGTGGGCGACTTTCAAAATGAAGATTATGCGTACTGAACTTAATGAATATCTTTAGAGTTAGACTAATTATGTTATTGTGAGCGAAGGGAATTTCCTTTTATGGAAAGAAGATATTTTCCCAAACGTCTCAAAATAGAGAAAAAAGACTAAAGCCCATATTCCACATACCGAAAGAGAGCGGCGCCGATAATGACCATCCCCATGGAAATATTCTATACCGATGGCCCGTACTTTCGATGCAATATCAGCTGCCGAAAGCACAAAATCGGCCGCCGAAAGTACAATATTGGCACCAAGTACAAAGTCAGCAGGAAAATTGTACCAACATGTTGGTTAATTTTATCGGGAAGGCCGCCGATTTTATATCGGCACTGCCGAAATTGGATGGGCTCCAAATCGGTAGCACACTTTCGGTATATGGAATACGGCCCGGTGTACGACAGGGTGGGTGAAAAAGAATCGGAAAAAAGCCTATCAGCTATTATCATTTATTTACCTAAAAAAAAACAAACTCAGATTTATGCGAAACTCTGAACCTTGTCTGAAAAATATCTGACCATTTTCCCCTCGATTAAGCGTAATTTTATAATTGCATCCACCTGCTTTCATATGCTGTTTATGCACTGGTCTGGGTCTTTGGTAGCTTTTTAATAGCCACTGTTGGCCACCATTTTAGTCGTTTGGCCACTTCAACTTCAAGAGCCATAGATGAAAAATCGGAGTTGAGAAAGAAAGTTTGAAAACTTACTCCCCACTTATTATTTCAGCTTTCCGAAATAGACAGAGACTATTCGGCAAAAGTTATCATTGAAAGACTAAAGGATACCTACTGGAATGGGCAGGTGGAATTTACGATTTACTGGATTAATCTCAATGTTCACCCAGGCAGAGCTAACGCTCCACCTTGATCCTTAGAGAAACACGTCTATTTATTTCATAGTACTTTGGGCATCTATTATTCATCAACTTATGACGGGCATTCTCAGCTAAGATACGTATAAGTATTTATATCAAATACCTTATGCATCACCTGAGACAGCGGACGTTGAACCATTTATTTAACAGTAATTTTATATCTTCTTCTTGTGTCTTCTACGTGAGTGGAAATAACCAGGGGCCCTGTACACTAGTTCCTCGTGGACCGCTCGGCAGGCTATATAGTCTGGTAAGCGGTCCACGGGGAACTAGTGTAGGGGCCCTGGGGCCCGAGGCCTTGAAAAATACGGTTGGGCCTCCAGATAGTAGGGAGGTTAAGCAACCCCGACGCATCTCGATACGTCAACGTATCTCCAAACTTTCGGGCCTCCTGTAGAACTACATATAAAGGGAGTCTACAATCTTAATCTACATCTTGTACATACTAGTGAATGATAATACATCCAAGATGAAACTTATTGTAATTGTTTGCAAATAGGTAAGATAAGAGATACGTTACGTTTACGTTACGTGATGGGTTGGGGTTGCTTAACCTCCCTATTCTGGCCTAGGGGCCCGACTGGCCCCTAGAAAATCATAAATATTAACCAAAAAGTGTCAGTCATGAAGGTGCTACATATTTAGCTTTCTTTGAATATTAGAATAAAATAGTTTTCAACTAAACTGATGTTAAGCTAAAGATATAGAAATAAATCTTTTTTTTTTTGTAAAGACTGTGTGAGGGCCCTTGGATTTAGGTGAGGGCCCCTAGATTTGGAAAGGTAGGGGCCCAATCGACTGGCCCCTGGATTATCAAAATTGTGTCCACCACTGCTTCTATGTTGTGCCAACAAGATCGCAATTTGTCTCATCAACATATCTCATCACATGATCAGTCATCCTATTCTATTCATATTACCACATACTTAGTACAAAATTTAAAATAATTATGTACAGTGAACAAACAGATAAAGTTTCCCTGTTTTGTTGAGATTTAACTCCCTAGTTCATTCGTTATTGCAGACTCTCTCCCTACCACGAATAGCATATTACCTGGAGTTTACCTGCAGACTATTCCTAATCAGGGTGCATGCTTGGAAATATATTGACAAACCACAACGCTTAAGGATAGATATTTTCATTAATTGTAGCATTGTCTGTTCAATATCAAATAATTTATTATTTGCTGCCCGTATCTGTTTATAATCTGTTGGTTTGAAAATTCATTCATTGCAAATTGATATATAGCAAATATTCAAAAAGTTGCTATGGTATTTCATGTGTTTTTGTCGACAAAATTGGACCAAATTAACCTGCAGGTGCCTAAAATACTGTAAATCTGCTATCCATGGTAGTTAGAAGTGTCTACACCTGGACTGGAGGGACACCAGTCAAGGCCTTAAAAGACCTCAGGAGAGTTGAAACGGTTTAGGAATATCTTAAACTCTAGGTATTAATTTTTTTTTCTCTTTATCAAAGGAAATGTTTTACCAGCCAGCATGGATATGCGTCGAAGTTTGCATTCAATAATTAATTCATCTCATCAAAGGATACATATAAGATTTTAGTCAAAATATTTGTCGCTGGCAGTTCAGAATAATAATATAAGTTGCTATTTTTGACCTGTGTTTCCACTTAACTTAATACTTGCCCTCATATTACTTTAACTTCTGTCCAGAGTGGCAAAATAATATCTAAACATTATGCATTATCAAATGTCCAAAGTGCGTAGGTGATCAAAATAAATGTAACCTTATGAGGCATTTCATTAATTACTGAATGAAAACAAAATAGACCTCCCTTTTCAAGGGAACATACTGAGCAACTTTGTGGTGTATTTGCGCGATTATGTATTACATACAACAAGTTAAAAAGGCAATAAATACAAACTTAGTAAATAGGTTAATTATTGCAATAATTAAAGCCTGGGCCCTGATGAAGTATAGAAAATTTCAAAGAAATCCTAGTTTTCAGTTGAGTGACTAGAAATGAGTACAAATCTCTGCAAAGTTTAAAGATTCGAAATTCATAACTAATTCCTGGAGACCTACCTAATCATGAAAGAATAAAAAGTTTGAGAGGAAAATTTAGATTTAAAGATGTTAAACTCATACCTGTACATCTTGCTAATTATGAATATGAAGTTACATTGCTGTGATGATGCAATGATGTTGACATAACATTTGTTACAGTACTAAGTACAAAAAGGCACTAAGTGAGAAAATTATGGACGTTCATTTGCTAATTATTTATCATTAATTGATTATTATGTAGGTGTTCAGTTAACTACTAATTCACTACTAGTTATCTTTTTGTGACTGACGTTTGCTGACTTAGTCCCTCCTAGTAAGTTTTTGTGGGTCATGTGGGTCATGTGGGTCATGTGGGTCATGGGGGTCATGTGGGTCATGTGGGTCGTGACATCCCCGTGACATCCCAGTGACATCCCAGTGACATCCCAGTGACATCCCCGTGGCATCCCCGTGACCCCTTCACCCCTTCACCCCTTCACCCCTTCACCCCTTCACCCCTTCACCCCTTCACCCCTTCACCCCTTCACCCCTTCACCCCTTCACCCCTTCACCCCTTCACCCCTTCACCCCTTCACCCCTTCACCCCTTCACCCCTTCACCCCTTCACCCCTTCACCCCTTCACCCCTTCACCCCTTTACCCCTTTACCCCTTTACCCCTTCACCCTCTTCACCCTCTTCACCCTCTTCACCCCCTTACCCCCATATGAAAATAAAAGGGTTGAGTGAGACCTATTGTGGCATTGATATATTCATTATGTTAATTAGACTTGCATTCCCACAATGCTGTGAGACAACAATAATGTAATTTTCTTTTGTCTTTTGGGAGGAACTGGATGCGGAAGTAGAAATGTTCTAAAAGCTGGTTCCCACAGTCATGCTAATGCATAGCACTTTGACAGTTTTAGGCTGACACCAGCAATCTCAAAACGCGTTCCTATCTGGGTCCGAATGATAACTTTTACAAGGTTCACCATCGGGGCCACTCCGGGCCAAGAATAATACCACATAATAGTTCTGTGATATTGTTTTATGGTTCCAAATGGATGGACGATAACAAAAGTACCTAGACTAACAGAGCTATCACATCGATACTTCATCAAATTGTCTCATATCATCTGCCAATGATGACCTGAAAGTCTGAGACCATGTATTTATCGTGAAGTTGACGTAATAAACAAAATCAAACAAAAAAAAGATATATATGACTATAGATTCCGGACGGACTTCCAAATTCAAAGGAAAGTTGTCCATCTTCAACTAGAGGGATTGGTTGCATTATGTGCTGGTATAATAAATTCAGACAGTGGGTATGAACTGAATCCAGACTTGTTCAAGATCTAAACTAACAATCTGTATCATGTACTAACACACTTAAGAATATATACATTATATGTATGTCACGCTATGGTACAACCATAGGTATACAAGAGACTAAGAGAGAAGCTTACCTTAAGGCCTTACTCTCCTACTAACGTCCCCGAATACTCTGAACTCTGTGTGAGGTTAGCGCTAACCGGGGTGTCGGTGAGAGGGGGACACCAGTTCAACTGGTCACACTATACTGCACAACTTGTATAACCATAATATACTGCCAGGAAGTTGTTTAAGTAAAGGCCGTACCCAATGGGCTGAATTGGTGCACAAATCGGCCGATTACTGCCCTCAGAATCAGCCTACTTTTGCGCTGAATGACTGACAGCATGCGATTTTGAAATGAACATGTTTGATATTAATCACAGTTAAAATCGGCCCATTATAGCACTGATCAGTCGGCCGACTATTTGATATCGCCTAGTGGGTATGGGACTTCAGGCATTATATTGATGTAAGGCCCGCATCTCTCACTTGTTTTTATAAATATCAAGCTTGTAGTTATACACATTGAGATAATCCTGAGCCACACTTGTATGAAGGACCACAGATACGTCTTTTTTTTCCTAATCTGGTTACAGTATTTCTCAGCTAAGACCAGAAATCTGGTTTAATAATCTGCTTATTGTATACAGGGTTTTCCCGAAAACATAATTAAAAATGGAAGCTAATGACCACAAAAGGTAAAAGGCCGGTCATGGATAAAGGTTTTGAAAGAATGATTTCCATTTTTGATATATTTTTGACCACCTTCGTGTACCAAAAGCCGGTTGATCAGAATTTAAAGCTGTTTGGCAGAGCCGGCTATAAGGGCATGATAAGAAAACCCTGGTATATACACTGCGTTGTGTAAAATTATCCATGTAACTGATTGAGTCCCCTCGCCATAGGCAGAAATTATCCCAGTGCAAAACAAAAAGTCCTTAGGGTTCACGGAGCCTAGGGGGGAGGGAGGTTGTGTTCCGGTCTCCCGTCCAACCCTGAAATTTTGCCCCTACGTTTTTGTTAGATTTTCAAAGAATTGTCTAGTTCAATAAGTAGTTGTTGGGGAGCATGATGGAAGCAGGAGCATCAATGATAAACATTATAAAAGAAAAAGAAGATCCAAGCGACCGACCCAGTTTTTCTCATGTTATGAAACCTGAACACGACTATATTTTTCTTTTTCTTTTGGCCTAGGTCACGTACCATTTGGCAAACTGCCCGATTACTAAACCGCCTAATAGGAGAATTAAGAACCGCATTCCATGTTGCTCTATAAAGGCATGTACATGTAATAGTGTATTACATGGTCTCCCCACTGAGCTACATTTTGGACAAACCAAGAAGGACCGCTGATATGTAGTTGAACTAACAGGGTACCAACAAAAACTCCATTTTCAAAATCCCTGTGTTTTCCCTGAGATTTCCCTGTCCCGCGGCAACTTTTCCCTGTGTCATATCAAGCAATGTTTTCAAATTTAAAAGCCTCTGCGTGCAGAAAAAAATTGGACGACCCAACATCAAAAAGTCAAATCCCTATTATCTTGAGAATCAGGAATTTCAGAACCTGGCCGTATGAAATTACCTGTGTTTTCCCTGTGTTTTGACAAAATTTCCAAATTCCCTGTGTTTTCTCTGTCAGGGATTTTTTTGTTGCCATTTTCCCTGTTTTCCCTGTGTGGTTGGTACCCTGACTATATAAAGATCTAGGTTCACGTTCACGAAAATGTAAAGGTTCATGTTCACTATCACCATAAAGTCCTTAATCTAACTTAGCCCTATTTTAATTAAGCCGCATCCCAATTTTTTAGTTTCCATTTAGTCACCTTTTTCATAACTTTTCCCCCAAAAAGTACATTGTATAAAAGGAGAGTGGAAACCCTAAATTAGGCTGCACCCCTGAAGCCGAGGCCTTGTATGGTATCATTTCTGAGAGTTAAATTGTATTGGTAAAGGAGATGTAAGCAATAATCATATATATTTTGTTCCGAGGCTACTATCTACTGTCACTTGCTCGAATAATCAGGGGCTGTTCCAGACATTATCAAAATGGGGCGTGCCCTAAAGTACCATTTTCAGTGGCCCTCCGAGATGTTTAATTTTACTTTTAAAAGACTAGATATGTGATAAAAAAAAGAATTAAAAAAAAATTTAAAAAAAAGGAGGGGGGGATTCTGCCGCCTCATGGCCCCCCCCCCCTTTTTCCTTAATCCGTCACTGATTATAGATATATCGCGTGTTTATGTTTATCTGTGCGTGCCAACTTCAGTTACTTTTATAATTGATAGGTGTACGATATGCATTGAAAATAACAAGTGACAATAAACAAAATATACTAATGCCAGTAATGCATGACAATATATGGACTGTGAATACGGCCTAAAATAGAGGGCTGCTGGAACCATGTATGAGCCCACATGGCCTAAAACCCACTGGTAATGCGCCATTAGCTTTGTATCCAAAACAGAAATAGTAGACAGATGCTTATTCAGTTTGTGATGAAATCAACACACAGACGTGCATATCATATGGTACACTATGGGACTGACATAGGTCAAAAAAGAGAATGAAAGCGCTGTTAATGAATTCGCGCTAATCATACAGGTCCTAACACATGGGTATTCTCGGAGAACAAACAAGAAGCAAATGACTATCAAAATTCCGATCGTTGGAACAATCGATGTTCGCCCTTAACTAGAAATCAGAAATCTCATCATAGAGGTGGGGGTCCCAGTAGTGTCCATTGGGCAGTGCAGCTGTCCCGGGCAGCTGTACACTCATTGGTCAACCTGATTGACCAATAGGACTCCCTCCTATATCACTGTCCATGCGCCCAAGCAACCATGACCCCCCCCCCCTATCCTCCTCCCCCTACCAGGCCTTGCATACACTGACTGCCTAGACCCTGACTGCCTCACCCCCCCCCCCCCCCCCCCCCCCCACTATGTTGAGTGGGCTGTCAGTGCCACGGTCCCCTGCACCCACCCACATGCAGGTGACTGTGGCTCAAGTACTGGTTATGTAACCCACTTCTGGCTTCTCAAACTGCACCCTGCCCCACCCCCACTCCTTGAACTGAGTTCAAGGAGTGGGGGTGGGGGAGGGTGCAAGGGAGAGGCCTGCCCACTAAATTACACTTGATGCACACTAATTGTCCTGCTTACAAATGCATGCCGGTGGACAAAGGCCTGTAGCTACTTGTATGTAAGATTGTGTAACCGGGCAATCAGATCAAAGCCCAAATACCTACAAAAGACATGACTGATTGAGTGAGCCCTTCCCATAAGCTACAATACTAAAAACTATAATTAAGGGCTCACAAAAAAACCATCACGGTTCTGATTGATATCTGATTTCCTCAATGGACTACCACAGCCCCGGTCATACAGCCCAACTCAACTCGATCGTCGGGTCGAGTTAAGTCGGGTTCAGTCTTACTCTAAGTCTTAAGTTTTTTCCACAACAGTCAAGTTGAGTCTTAGATCTTGAGATGTCAAAGATGTAAGACTGGATCGTCGGTTCTTAGGGGGTGTGCATTAGATAAGCATGTTTATCACATGGCATATCACTAGGTACTATTACCTGACCAATACTAATGGCACTAGCCAGTAGGAACAGAAGATATTTCGAAATTGTTCTCTTTGTACAACAATTTCTTTTTACAATGGCTCGTATCAATCTCGTGCCAAATTAAATTTACGTTATATAGTGTACAAGTGTCACTTATTATATATACAGCCATCCTAGGCAGGTGGCAACAATTTGGGCAAGTTGGATATAAAAAGATAAAATCTTAAGACTATTCAGAGCTAATGAACTTACCCTCATGACACTGTTAAAACGTAAAGTAGTTAAATCAGGCTAACTTTCACGTCACGTAGACTTTAGTACTTCAATGTTTGTACTAGTTTGGTCAAATTGTTTTTCTTCCTGTACTAGGTTGATAAGTTTGCCTTGACTTTCCCTTGAGCTGTTGACTGGTGTGGTTTAAGGATCTCAATGACGCCTATCTTGTTCAGGCTTAGGTGTTAGGCTCTGTGGGTGTGGAGGTGTATCTTTAGGCGGCGTGTGTCCTTGGGTTTATGCAAATAAGGTCCCTTATAATAGTTATATACGGGAAGGTGAGTATGGGTGGATGAGGGTATACCCTATGACGTCAAGGTATGCTCCATATATGACGTCACCGCGTCTGGATGGCGAAACAAAGCTTCATTCAGCCTCTTTCTTAGTAAGCAGGGTATGCGGGGGTCTACTATACACTGGTACCGTGGGCCACCCGCTGATCTTAGGCTAACCTTAACCAAAAAAAATTCCTGTCCAGTGGGTGACCAGAATATAACCAGTCTGGAGGTCGGAAAATATCTCTTTTATTTATTTATTTAATTTAATTATTATTTTTTTCTCTTTCTTTCGGGGGGGGGGGGGGGGGGGGGGGTACACTGGAAAGTTTTTTTGGGGGGGAAAGGGGAAAAATAAAAAAATCAGGAAAAAAAATCCTGTCGGCCAGTAGACAGTAAGGCGATGGACAGAAAACAAACTTTTTTTTTTTTAAAAAAAGGTGGCCTTAGTAATATGGAGAGTATCGGAATACCACGGGGAAATTGTGTAGGTGCGGCTGTCGCATGCGGGGAAGGGTTTATTACCTGTGACGTGCTTATAGTTATAATACGGGTCTCTTCTTTATATGTCATCGCCAGCCTGGTCACAGGTTGTCTAATTTAATATAAAAAATTCCAGGAAACGATATTACATGATATCGACGTCCCTAAATCAAAGCTCCAGTATAATACTAAAAAATATTGTAAAAGTTTATGTGGCCATTATTAATCATTTCAGAAAAGAGAAATACACATTTTAAAAATAAAAAAAATAAAAAAAGTTTGGCAGTGAAAAATATGGGACGTTACATTTCTAAATGAAGTGGTGGGCGAAAAGCTCGGGGATTTGTCAAAGCTGACAATAAGGATCTCCTCCATCAGAAGTCCCTCCTTACCAATGAAATTGACGCAATGTCAAAGTGACCAGAGTGGTGTGATGGAAGTTCCGGGAGGGAAGGGGAGTCCTGAAGGAGGGCCCCGGATGCTCTGATAACGATCTCATATATACATATATATGTATACTTCCAAGAATTGACACCTTTCCATGACGTCCTTTATTGTTGATTTTCAGTGGTCGGACTCTACGTTTCAGGCATTCCATTAAGGCCGTGTGCACATTTTAAAAAATGCTAGACGCCCCCCCCCCCCCCCAACCCCAATCATCCCTGTGCTATACTAGCAGGCAGTGAAGTTTTTACAGGAGCGTACGCACTTTTTCCAAAAAAAATCGGCCACCCTGCCGCCCCCACCCCGCCCCGCCCCCTTAGGTGCAAAGGTACTTAATGAGGACCCCTCTTGTAATACATTACCCTTTATAAAGGTGAAACCCCATCTACTTATCCAAGATCTAAATATTCTGTCTTTATCTAAGTTATGTAATTCAGGTAATCTACAAGTGGAAAATCCATGAATTTTCTTTCATCCATAGACTAATTCCAGTAACTTTTCCTTCCAACATTTTAGACATTGCCCATCAGATCCTTGCAATGTGAGGCTATGAACTGCAGTTAGTAGATCTACACTGGTTAACTGGGAGGGCGGCAGGGATGGGTGGGAAGGAGCTTCGGAAACAACACACCATGTAGTCTATCATGGGACCATTAAGTTAACCATCAAACTATTTCGAGTAGCACCTGATCATAGTCTGTCTAAACAAACACATCCGGGGATAGATCTTCTAACTCATGATCATCCACACACCACTCCCTTAGAGATTATTGAATCCTGATAACCCAATGTTGAAAGAGACATAGATCTAGTATAGATCTAAAGATGTCCGGGCTGTATAAGGTAATGCCTAATAATGCTATCATGGTGACTAGACAAATTTATTATTATCGTATGTTGCTTGAAAGTTCATTTCAACTAGACGATTGTGACTGACATGTGTGAAAACATTTCGTATGCTTGAAAGTAGACCAGGACCTGGAAGTGACATTTCAAATAGATATTTTATGAAGAATATGGATAGATCTATGTCAGTGAGTGACTGGACGACAGAACCAGAACATTTATTCATAGATATTATAAGATGTATCAAATACTTCTTAGAAATGCATCCCTGCACTGCTGTCCCAATTTGAACAAAATTAAGGATTAGATCTAATGTAGATCTATTTCTTCTGCTCATGCTCGCTCCCCTCCCTCCTCCAAGTCCAAGTTCCAACCCCTCAAATTGTTGCTGTCATGTGGTTTCCCTCAACTCTCCTTCTAAATCAATCCTGTACCACTGCAGATTTAGATGTAGGTACCTAGACATGTAAACCATCACATTCTCAGTCTACAACTTACATAATCAATAGATCTAGATCTAGGTCAGATCTAAACAAATGGAACACAAATCTAAGTAAATCAGTGTCAGTGACTGAGTTGTACGCCCTGTCCTTGGGCAATAACGTTGAGCAAAACATCATAATAAACTCTACAATCACCCTCATGAACCATATCTTCCATAACATGTCATTCTCCATTATCGCATGCCCCCTAACCCTGTGACAAGCCCACATTTCAAGGTCAGGCCTTGACCAATAAGACCGACTCTCAGAGGGCACACCCACGCCATGCGACCCTCACCCCCCAACCCGACCCGATCTCGGCCAGATTCACACTGATATCTCGGCTCTACGGTCATTCTAACCGCCAAGGTCCTGTATGCGTATACCAGAGAACGTTATCTTATCAGTGGAGATCGATTGTAGATAAGGGGGATTGTCAGGAACACAAAAACGATGAAACAATATCGCGATAAACAAACCTGCGTCATGGAGGCCGCCATCTTGGAATGGAGATTGCCGCGCGCGCCGTCTGGTGGAGAAGGCGGAACTAAGACGTTTGGAGGGCCTACTCATTGGTTTGGCCTAAGTGGTTTACATGGGAAATTAGCACAATTCTGAGCGAAAATACACCCTTGCAATATACCTATGTTATGCATGGGTAGGCATAGGGGGGAACTATGCTGTTTTTAAACGGAATAGAATTATCTTGACAAATTTAATACTTTGAGAAGTTGTTGAATTTATCCCCTAAGAGAAGTAGGGAATGTGCCATGGCATGACACGTTAGGATTGCATCAGCTTTGGCGGGTTCAGCTTACGTCCGCTATATCTATGCACATTGCATCAGCACTGAAGGTAATTGCTAAAGGATATGAGGGTACCATTTTCCTCTTCTTATTTTGATTGCCCGTTTCGGAGTAGGCCTATTTTATTTTTATTTTGTTTGTTAGCAGAGGGACCATTTTTCGCGCAGTAAGGACAACAATTTAAGCTATGATAAAATATTTAACGAACAAATTAATCTATTTTTTCATCTATATAAAGTTGAATGACGTTGAAAAACATAATCATTTAAAAAAAAATATATAAATTTAAAAACATTTTTGTGACATCTAAAGGTATTAGCCTAGAGAGGTTAATTCTGTTTAGATATGGCTAAGAAGCAGGAGAAACAAGACACAACTGTTCGCCATGATTGCTCCGAACCGGAAGGGCGTTTATTATATGAAACAACAGGTGGCGCCACTCGGCCGTATCTCAACATCCTTCTTTCTTTGTTTTGTGGTTGTCTACTCTCACATACATCTTAATTATAAAATTCTTACAGCTATAATGCTTATGGCAATAAAGTCAAATATTATGATGACGATGTTCACATATCATCGCAAAACCTAAAAGTTCTGTTCCTTGAGTATCCATAGATATTCTGAAAGCAAGCATGTTGCAACATTCATAACAATAAAAGTTATCTATGATGAAAATGTCCATAAATCAGCACAACATCGTCTTAAAACAATTAAAGCACAACTCAGATGGTCAGGGGGAACACATGGGATATTCCTATGATCCCAAAAATCAGTCCCAGGCATTATTATGGCCTATGGGGGATACTGACTTAACATTCTTCCACATATCTTGACGGCTTCCTTATCTCCCTTTTGGAACGTCGTACTACAGGGCTAGATGCTGAAGTCCCCTGTAGTTCATTGGTCCCTGTGTTGCTGTTCTGACAGACCTCACTAGGTTGTCTAGGGTTGTTAAGTTCAGTCTCCTGTGTGACCCTTGCACCAGGTATGTTACCCAGTGTAGGCCTTCCACGCAGATCCGGTTTTGGTTCGATGACACTATCACCTGTGTCATCATGAAGAGTAGAAGCGTCCTCGCTCGTCTTTCTTAAGTCAACACGATTCCTTCGGTAAACTCCATTGCCGGTGTCAACTCTGTACGATCTCTCATCTAGTTTCTCACAGACGACCCCCTTTTGCCATTTCTTGTCACCCAGTCTGTATGGCTTTACTCTTACGACATCCCCTTCAGCCAATGCTTTCATGTCTTTTGCACACTTATCATAGTCCACTTTTGACTTACAGGTCCTCTGCATGATCTTTTCGCGATCATGCCGTGTATACTCTTCACCCCTAGGTGCCAGAAGTTTTGCAGTCACTGGCAGTAGTGTTCTTGTCCTGCGGTTCAGAAATCTCTGTGCAGGTGATGAGTCAAGGCCCTGATTAGGTGTGTTGCGTAGTTCTAAGAGGGCAAGCAATGGATCAGTGTTGTCTGCTTTGCACTTAGTAAGCATGTTTTTTGCTACTTTCACAGCAGCCTCGACTTTGCCATTGGCATTGGAGTGATGAGGGCTAATTGTTACATGCTCAAAGTCAAACTTCATGGAAAAGTTGTAAAACTCATCTGAGGCATACTGTGGCCCATTGTCAGACACAACTGTCTCAGGTATCCCATATCTTGCAAAGTGCATCTCTAGCTTGTGGATGCACGAGGCGGATGAGGTTGAGGTCATCTGGTCAACCTCAAAGAATCCAGAGTGATAGTCAACGAGAACTTGGAACATTTTCCTGTCCCACTCAAACAAATCCACAGCTACTTTTTGGAATGGCCGCACTGGTTGTTCAACAGGCCTCAAAGTTTCTTTTTGTTGGTTCACCTCGTAGGTGCGGCACACATCACAGTTCTTTACTGTCTGTTTAATTTCTCCAGACATGTTAGGCCAGAATAAACATTCTCTTGCCCTTCTGAGTGTAGATTCTTCACCCAGATGAGGTGTATGGAGGAGGTCTCTTACTTTTGCCCTCATCTTAGTGGGAATAACCACCCTTTCTCCTCTGAAGATAATCCCATCATGGAGGGTCATCTCATCTCTGTAGGAGAAGTATGGTTCAACAAGCAGGTGAATTTTCTCTTTGGTTTCTGGCCATCCCTGCATAATAACCTTTTTCAACTCTTGCAGAGCCTCATCCTCCTCTGTCAATGCCTTTATCTCAGCCAGCCTTTCCTCAGAAACAGATAGAGTTTTGACAACATTCACCTCAGACCAGTCACGCTCAGCCTTCTTATCTGTTTGTTCTAGGTAAGCTCTCGACAGCATGTCACTCAAGTGCATCTCTTTCCCTTTCTTGTACTTTATTACAATGTCATACTCAAGTAGCCTCATCATCATTTTCTGGAGTCTGAGAGGAGCTTTGTACAGTGGCTTCTGTACAATAGACTCCAGTGGCTTGTGGTCACTTAACACAGTGACTCTACGACCATAAGTGTATTGATGGAACCTCTCAAGGCTGAAGCATATGGCCAGACACTCTTTTTCTATCTGAGCATACCTCTGCTCTGTAGGAGTAAGGGCTCTGGAAGCATAGTATAGAGGTTTACCATCCTGTAGAAGAGCAGCCCCAAGTCCTTTGTTGGAAGCATCACATTCAACTGTCAGCTCTTTTTTGTCATCAAAATAGGCAAGTATAGGTGCCTCTGTCACCAGCTTTTTGACTTCCTCAAAGGCCTTGTCCTGTTCCTCCCCCCACTGCCAGTCTGCATCAGTGTAGGACAGTATGCGCAGGGGCTCAAAGGCAGTTGACAAGTTGGGTAGGAACTTACTCAAGTATCCTACTGTGCCTTGAAGACGTTGTATCCCTAGAGCATCAGAAGGCTTTTGCATGTGCGCAATTGCCTCAACCTTCTTTGGGTCTGGCTTTAAGCCGTCCTGGGTCAGTAGATGGCCTACAAAGTCTACCTCAGGTACTTTGAACAGGCATTTTTTCTTACTCAGAGAAATGTTCTTTTGTACACACCTCTCCAACAGACAACGGAGATGCCTGTCGTGCTCTGCCTCATCTACACCATGGATTAGCAGATCATCTGCTATGCACTCAACACCTGGCAGACCCTCTATAGCCTGATGCAGCTTTCGCTGAAAGATTTCGGATGAGACATTGAGCCCAAATGGAAGACGCAAGTATCGAAAACGACCAAAAGGTGTTATGAAAGTCGTGAGTAGGGATGACTCCTCATCAAGTTCACAATGCCAGTACCCTGAGCTACAGTCAACTTTAGAGAAAACTCTGCTATGTGATAACCTGGGCAACATTTCATCTAGAGTTGGGAGGGGATACCTTTCCCGTGTAAGCACCTTGTTCAGGTTTCTGGGGTCCAGACACACTCTTAAGTCACCGTTTTTCTTTTCCTGAATGGAACACTGATTGACCCATGGAGTAGGTTCATCTACTGCTGTAATGACACCTTTCATCACCATCTGGTCTAATTGCTCCTTCAGCTTTTGTCGCCTTGCTAATGGTACAGTGCGAGGTGGACACTGTACTGCTGGAGCAGAGCGATCATGCAACAAATGTACTTTCCCTTCGAAAGTACCCTGTCTGTCACTGAAAGCTTGTGGGTACTCATCAGGCAAACTGTACTCAGTCTTCACAGCAAAGACCTGCTTGAAGTTTTCATAGTTCACAGTAATGAGCTTCATTTGCTCTGCAGCTTTGCGGCTCAACAATGGCCTCCAAGGCTCGTCAATCACATGGAACATGATAGCATATTTGCGACCAGTTTTGGGATTGTTCATGGGCAGACGGATTTTTCCTAACACAGGTTTTAACGTTTGGTTATAGCACTGTAAGGTCACATTGCTGGGTTCCAGTTTTGCACTACCAACTAGGCAGGCTGGTATGACATTGACAGTTGCCCCACAGTCTATCTGTAGCTTCACCCGCTTGCCCATGAAGTCCATCTCCGCATAGATAGGACCCTCATCTCTCTGTTTGTCAGACACAGTATAAGCCTGACTGATATCATGTTTCGGCATTGAGGTTCCCTCATGAGGGAGAGTGTCAACAGTCATGACGAGTTCATGATCGTCCAGGAAGTACTGTTCCTGGTCTGAGTCCGATTCTTCGTCAGTATACTGTGCGTCAACAGCATAGGATTTCTTCCTAAATTGTTGGGGGCAACGCTGGGAGAAGTGATTTGGTTCATGACATTTTTTGCATGTCTTACCCCAGGCTGGGCATTTCTCCCTAAGCCTCTCATGCTCATTACCACAGAACTTGCAGTTAATCAAGGAGAACTGAGGGCGTTTCTCATAACCTCGCCAGGTTGAGAAATTTCCCTTACGACTACCTTGCTCACTGCTTTTTACACTTTTGCCTTGGGTAACTTTGTGAATTTCCTTTTTATCTCCCATTTCTTTGAGCTGTTGAGCAGTTGCCTCATTAGAACGACACAGATCAATACATGATGCCAGTGTCAGATTGCGTTTTCTCAATAGAAGCTTACGTGCTTCAGCATCCTGAATACCAATCACTATTCGGTCCCTCAATAGAGATTTTGACATGCAGTCACAGAACATGCAAGTTTTCGCAAGGTTCCTAAGAGCCGCAAGATAATCATCAAACGACTCTTCAGGAAGTTGGTTGCGTTTGTTGAAGACATATCGTTCATATGTTTCATTGAGTTCACCAATAATGTGGGCATCAAATTTCTCCATCAATAGTTTCACATCATTTTTGTCTTGCTGATCAGTGAATGTGAAAGTGTTGTAAATCTTTCTTGCTACGGGACCTGCTGCATTCAGAAAAACAGCTCTCTGAAAATCTTTGGATTCTTTATCCAGCTTTGTGATAATAGAATAATCAGCATACATTTCTTTCCACAGCCTCCACTCCTCAACTGCATTTTCCTTTAGCAGGAGTTGTGGAGGTGGGTTCACATTGTTAGTGATACTAGCTGCCATTTTAGTTTACTTTCACTTGATAATTTTAGGCAGTTTATGTTTTTTTAGTTTTTTTTTTAGTTTAGTACCTGGAATAGATTTTCACAAAAATACAACTAAACTCCAACTAAAATACTCAGTTCAGTCAGTGACAGTGAGATCAATATAGCCACACACAGAGGGCTACAACTATTCAACTCAGTTCACACAAAGACAGTGGTTACCAAAGACTCAGGCAGACACAGGGCTAGAAAACCACTGACAACCACATGTGACAAACAGGTCACAGATCAAACACAGATTACTGTCCTCAAATGCTTTTTCAAGGCAAAAGAACCACAGTTTCAGATACTATATATCACCATGTGAAAATATTATCTGAAGGTGGGCATCCACACAGCTGCCAACATGTTTAGATATGGCTAAGAAGCAGGAGAAACAAGACACAACTGTTCGCCATGATTGCTCCGAACCGGAAGGGCGTTTATTATATGAAACAACAGGTGGCGCCACTCGGCCGTATCTCAACAAATTCTACAGTTTTCGCGCACCTGGAGCCTATTTTCGCGCACCTGCACGTTGGTTTTCGCGCATTAGAACATAATCATGTTGAAAATAGATAGAATTTTGAAAAAAAATAATGAAAAAAATAATATCGAGGGTCATCCAGGACAACATTTTTCTTTGATATCCGCATTTAGGGTAATCATTGGCATAGACCTGTAGGCCTATACTTGATGTATGAAATATATTTCATGAATGATATATATATATATAGACCTATAATTATATTGTCTCACAAGAAACAAAGAATGCGCATTTTTGTGCATTCCTGGACTACAACTGATACATTTATTCTCTCAAAAAGAAGATAAGAAATAATGTGAACCAACATTTTGCTAACTATTTTTCTAGGAATGGCTGTTCTACAGTATGTGGCAGCCTGTTTTAGTAAAAAAAAAAATCATATGTGAGTAGGAACAATCACGGAAAAACGGAAAATTCGGAAATCAAGTACGAAGAGTGCGCGAGAACTAGCAACTGTCTTATAATTTGTCAATAGTTTTCAGTGAATAGTTTTTTTTATTTTTATTATTTTTATTTTTATTTTTATTTATTTATTTATTTATTTATTTATTTATTTTTTTTTTTTGGGGGGGGGTCTATATTAACTATGAAAATGCGCGAAATTAGATCACAATAGGCCAAAAATAAAAGATCTTTGATTTCAATTAGCCTTTAATCAGTTTTATATAATATTACATACTCTATGTGGAATGTACCTCTCATAAGACTCAAAGTTCAAAGTTTTTGTAATTTATAACTTATTCACGATATTAACAATTTTTCATGTTTTGTCGGCTATTCAAATATCAAGTAGAGTAGAATTCTCCCAACCACGGATAGCTGGTTTCTTGAGCATTACCTGCAGGTTAGTCTACAACCAGGTGCATGCTGGGTAATATGTCGACAAAAGTCTAACGTTTATTCCTTTGTTGAATGATACAAAACGCCGTATACAAAATAAAATATTTGTATTAAGGAAAATACGCAAATATCTAACTATACAAATGTCCATACAATTATATAAAACTATGATCTTACCCTTATTTGAATATGTTGGTTTTTTGTTAATAGTGTGTAATGTGAGTGATCGTACTGAATTACAAACATTGCAAAATGAATGTTTAAGAATTTGCTTACATGTTAAGTCAAAGGACAAAATTGAATTATGGGACTTACATCGAGATTGTAAAATAATAAGCCTAGAACAAAGATGGCGAAAACAGTTATTAGCTCTGATGTATTATGAAAAATCAAATTTGGAACTTAGACATGTTACTGGTATAAATACAAGGCAACAAAATAGATTTGTTTTTAAAGTAGATAATCGGCAAACTTGTAAATATCAAAAAAGTCCGTATTATTAGGGAGTAAAACTATGGGAAAAATTACTGAGAAAAGTGACTGAGAGTGTAAATATTGGAGAATTTAAGATGGAACTCAATAACATTTATTTGTATAGAGCTTATGAAAAACTTCTGTAATTCAAATGTATTTGCATATGTTATTTTGCTATGATATGATGTTATTACCATAATACCTTGTTCTATTGATGTCTGTATTGTATTCGTAATTCCTATACTATTTCGTGTTTTTTGTTGTTGATGTGTTTTTTTTTTGTTTTTTTTTTCCATTCCTGTTTATTGTTGTTATTGTAACTCTTGATATTTCCTATTGATATTCCACTTAAATTGTATATACACAGTTATGTATCATCTGGAAGACCAGGGGGTTACCCTGAGGATGACTTTTTGAATTAAAAAAAAAAAAGTCAAGGCTTTGCTATAGGAATTTTCATGAATTGATCATTATTTGTAAATTAACATTGGGAAAAATAAGTCATCATTATTTTTCAAATAAGTATCCATATACATTTAATATTCCTGAGTTGTTTTAAAATCAATTCATTATGGATGGATATAGAACAATTCTTTGTTTATTTTCTATAGTTTTTCATTGGGTTTTGTCGACAAATTAGCCCAAATTAGCCTGCAGGTGATTAAGATACTGAAAATCAGCTATCCGTGGTAAGGTGAATTAGTGATTACAAAGTTTATGGAAGGTTAGGTAGAGTCGTAAGGAATCTGTCTGCAAAGTATTGCAAAAGTCCGTTCATTGGTTGATGCATTTTCTCATTTACACTGTAAAAAGTTAATGTTATTTTACAGCAAATTGTACAGTTAATTTACAGCAATGTTTGCTGTTGGAAAATAAACAGTTAAACTTGCTGTAGGATTACGAGATTTGTACTGTAAATTTGAAATTACATGATGAGAATTTATCTTTACAGTACATCTTACTGTAAAATACAGTGACCACCAGGAGTGCAAAAGTAAAAATTAAAAAAACGTTTTTGGCATATTAACTTTACACCATATTTTCAGATAAATTAATCAGATTAAATGATGTCAAAGAGTGAATACCATACTCATAAAAGGAACTGATATCTTAAGTTATTGAAATACATATTAATAATTGTAATTATTACAAGATAATTATAAATTGTATGCATAGACACCTTTTTGGTGTAAAGTATAATGTATAGGTAACTATTGATCTCTCAAACATGCTGCTGCATCACCCAATGCATGTATGTGCTAGTAAATCTAGCAAAATTACATCCCACAACCTCTATACATTGGTTTGTGGTTGGGAATTAACATTTTTGTTTGATTTATGGGGGATATTTCATGTTAAATTGATGTTGAAAGGCTTTTAATTCAAAGTGCTGTAAAATAACAGTCCACTGTAAATTTACAGTAAACTTTGCTGGAAACTTTGCTGCCAGCAAAGTTTACTGTAAATTTACAGCACATAGTTTGCTGTCTATTTACAGCACTATTTACTGTTAGACATCTACAGTACCATGTACTGTAACATTTACAGCACATCGTATGCTGTAATTTTACAGCAAAGTTTACTGGAAACTTTGCTGCCAGCAAAGTTTACTGTAAATTTACAGCATTTACTTTTTACAGTGTATGTTGAATTTTGCAAATGAAACGTATAGTGCGTAAAACTACAACAGCTGCATGGAATTAGACAAATTACATGTTCTTATTTCACGCAGATGTATCAAACTGGTTAAAACACCATGTTTTTTTTTTTAGTATTATCTACATCCATACATTGATCTAAAAATATGTTCACTACATCCATGCTCCTAACATTGTGAAATATTATTGACAAGTACGATAGATTGTATCTTAGTGATATCTTAAGAGCAATTTAAACTCACATTGCTCATCTATCTCTTTCTAGATCTATTGATATTAATTTTACACTTGCACCTGCAAGGAAGATCACGCTATTGTCAATGCGGTTTGATAAATGAATAAATAATATATATAAAAAAAACAGGCCAAGAACTACAATAACCCTTAAAATTATATGTAATCTATACCCTTAAACGCCATTGACAAAGTAATTATACTTTGATTCTTTTTAATTCATTATTCTTTTATTAAAATACCTTGTTTTGATTGATGTTGATTCTGCTACAAGGCTATAATTTCGCGCATCAGGTGCGCGAAAATACCCTAATTCGCCCCACCTCAGATATCATTTTGCACAAGGGGCATGGATTAGGTGCCGTAGGCATCTGGACACTTTTAACACCAATCTCTGTAACCAGCCGGGATTTCAACCCTGATTTTAAGTATTCATGTTGTAATATCTCAATCTGCACCTACTTTGACCAGAGTAGTTTGATGCTGGCGTGTTTTTTTTTTATAGGAATGGGTTCAGGGACGGATTTAGAGGGGGGACGCGATAGTCATGAATCCCCCTTATTTTGGCCAAATATCGTTTTTTTTTCTAATTTAAAACCAGTACCATCGGAGGGGGCATCGGGATCCTTTTTAACGTTGGTGACCCCGCATCCCCCGTCTAGAATTCCCCAGGACCTGGATCGGCACCTTTCCATTATACTGTCTCGTAATAACAAATAATTCAACACCATACTGGACGGCACCAACATGTCCATTGGAAAAAAATGTTTAAATATAACTATGAATAGTCCTATATAAGAGAATGCGCGGTTTTCATTTTAGATGCTCCAATATTGTCCCAAAATTGTCCCATACACAATTTCTTAATGGTTTCTTATTGGTTTTAGGAATTCGTCCATTTAAAAAAAATCTTTAGATTATCTGATTGAAAATTACATATTTATATCATCAAATAATTATATCATTGAAGGTATTATAGTGGGTCTAGACTCCTAAATTCGACATGGCAACAGGGGTGAATTTTAATGTCGACAGGCGATATGGCCATAAATGACAAATGACATATTATAATAATATATTCTTTAATTCAACATCCGACATCGGGACCCCCCATCTAGACCCACATCATAATTATAGTGAATGACTCTTTGAATTTTCTTATAGACGTTGTGAAGATGACGTCATATGTCCCAAATTGGAAAGGCTGCCATATTGGTGATCAATACAACATTTATATTATTTAGAACCCTTAACCATTTAGAACAAATACGTATGCCTTATTCACTTGGTACAATGTAACTGAATCATAATCAATAATTAATATCAATTATAATTAAGAATTTCAGATATTTTTCAGACTCACGTGGTCATGATCACGACATGATGATCACCAAAAAAGAGATCACGTGACCACGTCTGTACAAGGTCTATACACCTCATCATGCACATTATACAACAATGTAATAGGCCTAGTTAAGGACCATTGTGTCTCTGGGTTTCATAAATTTTTGAAAAAAAGGATGAAAAAAGTCCTCTTTTTGTAACTAATTTGGTTCCAAAGATACATAAATTATTAGCATTTCCTGGTGTTTGGTAAGTTTATAAAACAGTCACAAGACCTGTATGGGAAACAGAATATGCCCTCCGTAAGGTTTCTTTTGTAATACCTTTGTTTGGGTAGTTAAAAGCCTTTCAAAGCATTACATTTGGAACCTTTGCTTAGTCAGAATTATTTTAGAACTTTGACATTTATTTAATTCAGCTAGGGATATTTCCTGAATAATAATTCAACTTCACTTTTTACCATTTGAGTTTCTTTCATCAGTTCTGAGTCTTAGAATGACCAAGGAAATGGTGGCAAAGAAAAAGAAGATATGACCCTCGATTGCAGACATATCCCAGGGCTCATAAAGGAAAAATTCAATCTATAAACTAAATGAGGAACAAGACTCACAAATTTGAATTATTCATATAATGTTACTATAATGACTAACTATAGGTAATACAAATTAGCCCATCCCAGTTTACACCAACATTAAAGTTAACCATGAAATATTTTCAAAATTGTGAACTATAGAGGTTTAATTATCCGTTTAAAGTTTATGCGTGTTTATGTTGTTGCGTTGTATAGATAATAACTAGCTCCATTCGCAGTCTCCCTCCTCGTCGACTGCGGTCGTCCAATACATAATTATAGTTCCCTTATCATGTAAGACGTGAACACTCGTTGTGAAAGGATTTGTTGTTTATTATCCAATGTCTAGTCGTTCCGTGACAAGAACTCGATTGACCATGATCAGTCCCGAGGTTAGAGTTCCCTCAAACACATTCAGTCAACGCTCCGCGCTCTAACACAATTTCTATATGCCTCTCTCCAGAACCTAGACTGCAGATTAAAGGTCCAACCCTCATAGGATGTTTACTCACACAGTGCTTGCAGCTACTCTGGCTAGCTAAGAGCGGAACACATTATTATGTGGTGGTATGTCACACCTTAACTCCTCCCCCATTTCACTTACTGTCAAAGTGAAACATTGGCTTACACGTGCGCTTCTAAGCTCACGTCATGCTGCCCAAACATGGACTGGCCACCCGCGTCAGTACAATTGCTTCTGTGCTCATTCCATGAAGAGAGTTGCATATTATAATACAAAATTAACCAAAGCAATTTAGTTGAAAACTTGCTCCTAAAATTGGTAAATTGCAGCCTTATAGATTTGCCTTTTTCTCATAGGAACCAATGTTAGAGCCTGTCAGCCTAACCTATAATGTCCAACCCTATTTTGCCCTGAAATACAGCATTTTGATTAGCTGACAAACCTGCAAATATGTCAGTTGGTGAAATGTATATGAAACCCTAATGTTTAAGCAACCCTTGGGGATATATAGAAAAATGTAATTGTTGCCTATTTCAGTAATTCAAGATATAGGAGACAAGGATGGGTTATACTACAATTTTGTCTGACCCCTGTCCAACCCTGGGATATACCCAATGTGGGATTGGCTTATTGAGGGACTATTGTGATCTGTAATCATTTGCTCTGTAAGCGTTCAATGTAAATCACAAAGATAGACATAAGCCACTTCTTGTAGGCCTAAAACAAAAGAAGCATTGAGATTCTTGAATTCAGAGCTTTAAACAATTCTTGAGCTACTCATACCAAAACGTCTAGCTCACGAGAGGACTATGATGGAGTCTGAATGTGTACAAAGAAAAGTCAGCATGTCGTGCGAGCCCCATTAAAGGGACCCTGTGTTGTCTCAACAAACGAAAGCACCAAAGTCTTCACCCGCAAACACAAAGATCACTTCACCAGAGGAGGTTTTGTACCCCGGAACCACATGATGGCCTGCGCATGCGCACAAAGGTCTGCGTCTGTGGGAGACGCCCAATAAAAGCGGTTTTACCTACAGTCAGAGTGAGGCTGTTACAAACAGGGTACCCCCCCCCCCCATATACTCGCCTGTTGCGTGTTGGCTCTGTGATACCCGTCTGCGCCTGCGCGGGCCCCCTTTACCGCTGATTCCCGCAGTGGGGACGTACCGCCATCACCTATTACCGGCCTTCCTGTATTGTCGGCCTTTCTTTGTTCTTGTAAGCGGGCAGATTGGGAGTAGGCCAAAGATCAGGGGACCTGAGGGGGGAGGGCAAGGCTTGTCATGCACATTGTGCATTGGGAGCGGAGCCTCAGAGAGACAACACAGGACGGCGGTCTAATTGTTAAATTGCTCTTGTTATCTTTCTTAAAGTGAGCCTGGTCTTTGTTGGTGGCCTTCAAAGATGGGAGTTTAGGCCTAGTGGGGGAAGGTGAGGCGGTTTGTGGTAGGTGGGAGGGGGTTGGATCCAAGGTGGGTCTTGTAAGTGTAGAATGAAGGCAGCAGCTATTAAGCAAACTCTCAGAGGTTATAAAACGTCCTGTCTATACAAACCTCTCCAGTGAAAACCACGCCCAAAGTCCGCCACACAAACTTTACCATTAACCGCCCCTCCCCAAATCTCTCCCGCCCAACTTGGTCGCAGAGGGGGGTTTCCTTAATCTGTATCTGTGAAGAAGTAGATTAATCGGTTCTTTGATTTAAGGCCTTCATCAGAAGCCGTGACAATAAATGGCAGATTTGGTGCCACAGTCCGCGAATGTCGGCCAAACGAGGAGATACTGAGGGCCGGGCTTTCAGGGGGGAACACTAGGAAACAGCGGAGACTAAATGGGTCGTAAGACCCCGTAGGAGGCATTGATGTATAAAATAGATAAGAGGTGGGGAGACAAAGACGACGGGGACGGAGCGGAATGTAGTGTGACGTGAACGGGCCGCCGGGGATTACGGCTTTGTAAAGACGGCCACGACGGAACCAGCTCCACACCTCACACGCCGGAAACAGGCGCTGCTGTCCCAGCGTCCAAGATGGCGACGCCCACAGCGGCCCGCCATTCATTACGCCGCCGGGTCACGTGAGGGATTAGGAACGCCGCTTTATGACGCATGCGCATAATACCCGGAAATGAGTTACCAGTGGGCACATGGCAGAAGCCATGTTTCTCTCCGAAAACCAGCGGCGAGCTGTCCGTTGTGGAATGAGGGACGCTGGGGAGGGACGCAGGATGGACGCTGGGAGGACGCCGACATCTTTAAGAATAAGAGAGGGTCCATGGGGCATCTAACGGAATGTGTTAGTCTCTGTTTGGCCAAGGTTGTACGTTACTTAGGGGGCTGAGGGGGTCCACAGTCAATTGACAAGGCCTACAGAAGACGGGAAGGAGAATGGGAGACCAGGACATGGGCCTAACTATAATTGAAAGGTTACATTGGATGTAACAGTAGTAAATTCAATTAGCCAGAGGCCTGATTAAACTTATTCTAAGTGCATGAATGACCTGGTAGGGTAGAAAGGTTCGCGTCAGTGAGTGCCATTTATGTGAAGGAACCACCAAAACAACGCATCTATGACCCGATATGATATGACCCGATATGGTTAGAAATAAGACTCATCATCAGTAAAATAGGCCTACGACAAAATGGCTTCATTTTATGTTAAATAGGGAGTTTTTGTCATCTACAAATAAGATGGTTATCCTTAATAGAGGGTGCACATTGAACTGTTCTTCTTTCCCCATGATCATTACAGCCATGATGAAATAACAAACTAATGCATGGATGTGCCCGAGGCAAACCTTATTTTCCATATCCTACTATGGGTACTCCTTTAACCCGCTCCCTTTTTAGAATACTTCTAGTACTAGGACTTTACGATTTCATACCTCAACCTTGAGTCTACGCACAATAGCTCTAGACTGCCAAGGCCTATAGCTTACATAAAGTGTTTCCAGCTATTGCTTTAATTGTCAATGCGCGCTTAGCTTCCAAGTCCCCTGCTAAAATGTTGCATCTATCTATACTACTCACACGTCGACCTGTGTCACCAGTTACTCGGACAGAAACCCCGCACGCTTCAGTGCCTCCACTAACCTTTCCAAACTGTCAACACTAATACTAACGGCTGCGGCAGTAATTGACTACAGCCCCACTCACTGCATGGTCACTTGCGATTTAGGCCTACTAACCGTTCTGTGTATATATGTTTATGCACTACCTGCCTGCCACGCATTGCAATGTCTACGTCCCATTCCTACGGTGGCAAGTAATGCTCCACTAGAAGGTGTAAAGGGAACTTATTGTGGGAAGAATACAAAGCTGCCATTAAGCCTGGTGTCCACGGGCAGAATTGTTTGTAGTAAATCGTTGACAACTTAGGTGCAATCCACTGGCGCCACGTTGATGGGCGAATAGATGCACTAATCATCAAATAGGCCTATGGTGAAAAATCTGACATATCAGATATACTTTTTCAACATGGTTAACGATATACCACGTGGTTGCCCTGTACTTCGTTTCGTAATCGGCCCATAATTCATCATTTTAGTCGCGGCTGACTTACCACTATTCGATGAAGTTATTCGCCTTGTGGAGATGCGGCTTCACACTTTGCATCTTTACTTCCGGTTTGTGTTAATTCCATGCAATGCTACAATAAGATGTATATATGGCTTATGACAACGTGACTTTAATCCCTCCGAACATTAACTGTTTCATACCATCTGCTTGCCATTTAAGGCGTGCTCGGTTACAAGCATCATCCACACTGATATTCAATTAGGAAATTGATCAAAATTCAGACGGTATACACATGTTGAAGGGTCGCAATAGAAATCTACAGGGGTTGGGGGAGGGTAGATTTAAGAGATGAGGTATGGGTGGGTCATAGTATCTACGCGTACGGGTAAGTGAAGCCTTTCTTTATTATTCATTTAGGTATAGTTCAAATTAAACCATCAGAGATATATAGTTACAGCAATGCAGTACAGATATGCTCACGGTAAAGTAATTCGCAAAATGGAGAGAAAATTGACCCAGTGGCAGATACGATTTTGAAAGAAGGGGCGCTTTTGGAAATAATATTATCCTTTTTTCAGGGGGTTATTTTGGGCCAACGTTTACATCAGAAATTCTTTAGAAAAATGATAAGAGACACAGTCTACCCAAGACAATCAGATTCTCATAGTCATATAGGGTAGAAAAACAGACAATGAGACAGGGCCCCCACTGCACCGTGAAAATAGGTGAAATGGCGTATTTGATAGCATTTTAAAACTTGAACACGTTGAGATCATAACAAATCACCATAACCATGACATGTATAATGTAACCTAGGAAAGGGAAAACACAGGGAATTCGATCGCGGATTTTGACTGGAGACTGGTCACATGACAAGGGCCAGTTTGAACGGCCAAGACTCAGTTTTCAGACAGTCCTCTTCTTTGACATTGTGTTTTGCAGATTTTATGGGGCCCCTGTCCCCTATAGGTCCTGACATGCGCGTTGAGTCATGTCTCAGGCCCCCGCCAGAGGCGCTGGGTTCAATCGTCACGCCGCTCCCTAACACGTCCGCGTGCCCCTTTCAATCTAAGGTGATAAGATAAGGACAATGATGAATGGCATCACTCGTTTTTTCCCGGATAACAATAGTCTAGGGGTGATTTAGTTAGCCTTCCCTGTCGTCCCTACCCACTCACCGACCTCCTGTCACAATTATTGAGATTTTACATTTGTACTTGACCATTGATTACAGATTTGCAGAACGGGCATCTATTTAACTACATCCATCAAATTATCAAAATAAATCTTAGGCAATTAGACCTTACGGTATGTCAAAGCTTTTTATCTGTTATGTAACATTACTGTCCCACCGTGGATTGATGTCAGAGCAATTTCATCCTTACATTTTCATTTTGAGTTTAAAGGGAGCCAAAACCAATATAAATGACAAAATTTTCAAAACTCAGATAAATATAAAAATGTGTTAGATGGGTCCAGTTAAGGTCAGTGGTAAAGTATTAGCTGTGAAAACTAGCTCAAACTGAAGTAGAGTGCCACAAGAGATGTTAATATTTGCATTTGTTTGTAAACAAGCCCTTTTTTTGTGGATCCACATTAATTGATTTGAGCAAGGAAAACGTGTTTTTAATGATTTTTTTTACCATATTTCATAGTTTAGATTTTAACATTGGCCAGGAATGGGCTCAAGGAATGGATTTCCTTGATTATTTGAGTTTGGAAAATTTCATTGAATTTATTGGTTTTGGCTCCCTTTTAAGAACTTACAACGGGGAGCATTGAAAAAAAAAGGGGGGCAGCATATAGACAATGCTAAGTACGAGGATATTCAATAGATTGATCCAAAAAATCTTTGAATGGGAGAAAAAGGTGTGACGGGCGTCTTTTGTAAAAATTGTCAGTGCCATTTTCTGGGGGAATGTTATACATTATTGTGTTTTATGTTAATACGAATTAATGGAAATATAATTATGATGAACTGACCCTGAAATCAGTCCCTACATTAGCACGGCTTTTCCGGTCTTTACATAGTTCAAGTCCCCATTCAAAGGAGGATTGGGCAGGACCTCCATGGAACCCCCCTGTACACGCATTCAGCGATCTCTGAAAGGTGATTTGATCAATTGGAAGACCTATACAGAAAGCGCAGTGAAACAAATTATTCCCACCTCTGAAAGACATTACCCAGTTACTTTAATTCAAATGCAAATGAATGGTCTACATTTTCCTTCCCCTTCTGATATAAATGAAATAACAGTATAGAGGACATTGGTTCCCTGCATACGACGACCACTGTGAGCAGCATTCTGTAACCGGACCCTGCCCCTTGGTAGTAGTGTCATGAGTGAGGGTCGTTTTCGGCCCTTGTCAAGTCACATCAGACGCCGTATTCAGGGGGCTGGAGGCAGGCCTGGGGTACGGGCATCCCCCCAAACTCCACACACCCCTGGGGGGGGGGCACTCAGTTTTTAATATAGGTACCATCTGGGAAACTACAGCCCTTCTATTTTGTGATGGACATAAGCTGATAGCCCCCCCCCCCCCCCCCCTCGCTTTTCAGGATATTGAATAGCAGTCACTCGTATCTATTACCACTTTATAATTATTGTCATCACTTTGATCACTGGTATACTGCCATAATCTGGAAGATCATATGTTACAGTGTACAGGTGAAGATGCTAAACAACGCATTAAAAACAGCCTCTCACAAAAAGGAATTATCGACAAATTTCATGGTTGTAATCTGATATGAGAACTAAAAAATTTGTTTGAGATGCATTACTAAGAGATTTAATTATTTGCAAACAATCTGTTATCTTACTATCAAAGATAATAATATTATTGACAGCGCCCCAAGAAGGTGATTTAGTTTTTTTTACAGTCCCCTATTTTAGTCAATTTGGCGATTCGGACCACAGTTGGTACCCATTTTGGGACTGAGTACCCCCTCCCCCCTCTGCATCCACAACCCACCTCCCACCTCCAGACCCCCTCACCACAATGCCTAAGATGGCATGGCAGGTAGGTGAGCCTAATTTAGGGCGACACGCACACCGTCTCGGCCTGAAACATTCAGGGCCACCTAACCCGAGCAGAATGCCTCATTTCGGGTGGGTGGGGATGTTAGTTGCCCGTTTTGCCACCAGGTGACACTACTGGGCAGCGCTCGGTCTGTGCTCGTCAGTGTGATGTTACCGAAGGATTCTATGTGGATGTGGGAACCGGCGCTACCTTACAGCTACAAAGTCAGCACAAGAAAAGGGGTAATGGCCCATTTTCTTATGGTTCTTTTAACAGGTATAGTGACGAAGGAGAGGGCTATAAATCCACAATACTAGAGGAAAACATGTTGCTACATATTTATATATCAATCGTATGTAAAGGAGCCGTCAATATACACTGACTATCATAAGTATGGCTATGCACAGAATAACCATTTATGCATTCATTTGGTGCATATGAAAGGTTTCCCATGTGCAACTTTGTTTTGTTCGTAATAATGATGCAGCATTATTACTACATTAGGGCTTTTAAAATCTTTGATGTCAAAATATTCTAATCCAATCATTTTACAGCGGGTTAGTGCCATCATTTCAATTGTACTGGGATGGTACAATGGTGATGAATACTGTAATATTTTAGCTTGGTTTTGCAGTATCAGCATTAAAGCTTTGAGTTGCTCACACTATATAATATATACACGAATGTACTACTGAGAACATGCACCTAGCATGCATGCAGACGCCATCTTGTGAATGTGGGGCTGTGGCCAATACCGATACAAGCCTGAATGATAAAAATAATCATATTCCAATACCAATGTGTCTCATCATCATTATGCCCCCCTCCTGGCATGGCCAGTATCACAAACCATCTGCCTCGCCCACCCTCCTCCACCCCCATCCCCAACCCCAATCTCAGGCGGTCAGTTCTAACCAACACAACACTGTAAGATTTGGTTGGTTCTAACAAATACAGCCAGCCCACTGCAGGTTGCAGCTGGTTCTAACAAACACACCAGCCCCAATGTAGAGTGAGACCGGTTCTAAAAAACACACTAGTCTTGCTGTTGGGTGCGGCCAGTTCTAACAAAAACACCCATCCAACATACACACCCATCCAACTGAAGGATGTGGCCGGTTCTAACAAACACCCGTCTAGCTATTGGTTGTGGCCGGTTCTAACAAAAATGCCCGTCCAACATACACACCCATCCCACTGAAGTGTGTGGCCGGTTCTAACAAACACCCGTCTAGCTATTGGTTGTGGCCAGTTCTAACGAAAATGCCTGTCCAACATACACACCCATCCCACTGAAGGATGTGGCCGGTTCTAACAAACATCCGTCTAGCTATTGGTTGTGGCCGGTTCTAACAAAAATGCCTGTCCAACATACACACCCATCCCACTGAAGGATGTGGCCGGTTCTAACAAACATCCGTCTAGCTATTGGTTGTGGCCGGTTCTAACAAAATGCCTGTCCAACATACACACCCATCCCACTGAAGGATGTGGCCGGTTCTAACAAACATCCGTCTAGCTATTGGTTGTGGCCAGTTCTAACAAAAATGCCTGTCCCACTGAAGGTTGTGGCCGGTTCTAACATTCACACCCATCCCTGTCCCACTGTAGGTTGCAGCTGGTTCTAACAAACACCCGTCTTGCTATTGGTTGTGGACGTTCCTAACAAAAACGCCCGTCCCACTATAGGGTGCGGCCAGCACGACCCCCCTGTATTATGGATGCGGCCCGCGCCACCCGTTATGATCAGCCCACCCCGAGATGGGTGTTTATAGCCGCAATAAGACAGTGTCGGCTTAGGCCTGGCTTAGGCCCGTCCTACAGGCCGGCTGACCTAAACCCGCCCCCCGCCCGCCTAACGGCCTGTTGTTGCTGTTGGTAGGGAAGATAATTGAAGGCGCGGACGTCGGAGGGAGCAGGGATGCATTCTGAAACGTTGTTGGCGTTAATTGAGTGCATGGACGTGGTGGAGAGCAGGGATAAATGTGCGGGAGTTTGGAGGGGTGACGGGGGTAGGGACGTTTTGGTGATCTCCTATTATCATGAGGAGAAAGTGATGTAAGCGGGGTGGGAGGGAGGTGGAGGGGAGAATGAGAGGCTGAAAGACGGGGGTGGGGGAGGGAAGGCGGACTCTGAGCGGGGATTGGCTGTTGTTTCATGTAGATCATGTATAAACATGCGGACAGGAGATAAGTGGAATAAAGAGGGGCATTATGCTGACCTGAGGGCACGGAATAATGAGGGAAATGGCTGAGGGTAGTCACTAATGAGACAGAGAACAGAGTGCTGGATAACAGGACAGGAGACTCGAGACCAGGACAGAGAGGATAGAGGGTGGATGGGAGTGAAAGCGATAGGACACAGGCCTCAGGGCAATTCGGAAATTTCATGACCGTGGATAATGAGTTAAGGGTACGACACTGAAGGTAATGAACAATGGGACAAAACTCAAGACAATGATGTCCTTGCAATTGTAGATTGTTCTAGGCGCAGATTTCTTCAGCTGTACTCCTTCCTGTCCGTTTTACACCCTGCCTTCCCTAACTAGCCTTAAAGCGGTGGTTTTCTAATGAGGCGATAAGAATAAGAAAGCACTTGGTGTATTGGGCGCGTAAGTTTATGGCACGTCAGTATAACAACCCATTCAGCAAGCCCACCCCAATCCTCCCAAAA
This sequence comes from Lepidonotus clava, assembly GCA_936440205.1. Classification (NCBI taxonomy): domain Eukaryota; kingdom Metazoa; phylum Annelida; class Polychaeta; order Phyllodocida; family Polynoidae; genus Lepidonotus; species Lepidonotus clava. Next base: position 47,281,271 of record OW387141.1, read on the forward strand.
TGGCCGAGATATGCAGCCCCCCTCTACTACCCCCTCCACCCACAAAGAGGCACTTCACACAGGCATATGTTCATGGGACAGGAGAGAAAGGAGAAAGGAGAAAAAGATCCTACCTCCTCCAGCCCCATTGGTGGCTGCCTGGCTTTCCATTGCCTCTTAAGATGACATTGCCTCTTGTAGGGCTATGGGCTGTCGCTTAAAGGGCACTGAATGCTTTCTATGGTTGGATAGGGAGAAAGCTGCAAGAGGGGAGAGAAAAGGGGGAAAGAGGGGTCTCTTGTTCGTGATGATTGATCTTAGAGTGATCACTGAGGTATTTTGGGGGGTGGGGTGAGAGGGGTAGGGGGTTATAGGGGAGGTCTTTTGTAGCCGTGGCTGTTGGAGTTTTATGTAGGCGCAGGTGAAGCCATGTCAATGGGTGAAGCCACTTCAGAAGCCACTACTCACACCATTCAAAGTTTGTATGCACAAAAGGCCCGGCCCTGCCGCCTTATCCCCATGGTGTTATGTCCTCATTGACTGCTGCTTGTGCCATGAGTGGCTTATTCATTATCAACTCCTTCTAAAGAGCTGCAAGACTCTATATACTCGTTTGCATTATAATGGGCTTTTGTAATTTCTGTTGAACCAGTCGAAAATAATACAGTGCTCTATAAAAAGCTGTAGATCAAAGCAACACTAGAGCCGATCATTTTTCCTGTAGATGGTAATGTTCAGACCTGTAGTGAACTGCTCACAAAGACAAATTGATGGGGATATTTGCTCCAGTGTTATAGGACAGAATTCTGATGGTCAATACAGACCTGCCTAACGTATGAGTGGTTTGAACAATAGAATGAGTATTGTTTTTACATAATTATCCCAATTTATCAGATAGTGATCTATCTCTTGTTGCTTTACAATTTTCTCATTCTTGACTCTCTTTCATACTCAGAGGTTCACAACAAGTCATTTATTATTTTGCCTCTGAATCATCCATGTATGCTACACTCAAAAGCAGGTAAACACTAATACTCACACCCGTCACTATAGGCCACACTAAGAATGGAGACATGGTAAATGCTCCACAACTGACACTGTTTCAACAATAGAATGCCCACAGATAGAGCTCTAGTATTTTTGCCATTTATTGTTGGAGGACCCGCAATCTTTGCAACACATAATAAACAGTGCTTGGCCCCGTGATCTTAGTTCTATACGTCGAGAACTAGGTTTACCCTACGGGGCCTTCCATTTAGTACGTACGCAAAGTTTCCAAACTTTTAGACCCCCCCCCCTTGGGGAAAAGTACGCATTGGATTTGTACAGGTACATATGCAAATTTTCAAAAATTTCATACCCCCACCCCCCTTGCTGCGTACGTACTAAATGGAAGGCCCCTATCATATTGGACAAATCTATTATCCCACGCGTTTTAAAGACATGTAGTAGGTGTGGATCGAGGAGAAGAGTCTGTGGGACCTGCTACTCCCCTCATGTTGATGTTATTAAGTACCAATATTAGGCCTCCAATGTAGATCCCCATTTTCGAAATGCTGGATCTATCTCTGGGTATAAATCACTCAGAATAGTTCCCGTTTCTCCACCGAGGTGGCAGCACTGTATGTCATTGTGCCTGCTGTGTAAGTTATCCAGATCCTACCATTTTATGAGAAAATTGTTCTTATTGGCTGTCAGCGAAAGGGCGTAAAATGGGAATAGAATTCGTCTGAAATTTCTCCTTTCCCCCCAAAGATAACTAACCTGTTTCGGGCCCTGTGGTTACCTTGGTAACCCTGACACATAAAACCTCACCTGTCATGGCAGACATCATACTGCCGGCTGGCCGCGCATGCGTAGATGATATTTATGTGTTTGTTCTGTGCACACTCTGACCTTAGCCCGTGGGCCACATATGTCATGATAAATCATAGAATTTTATCCTGCACGCCCCTCCTCTTTTATCCAGCCCCTGTGCCCCCACCCACCCACCCACCCCCTTTACAACCTGCTTCTCCTTTACGTACACCTCACCTATGCACAGAAACAGACCTGGAGGGCAACTGGATCCACCTGGCCCATTTGTATTGGGGAATCGGAAGGGAACATTGGAGTTTTAAAAGACATTATATTCCACCTATTAGGGCCTAACGTGTTAGTATTGATGAAGTGGGGGCAAAATTTTGTTCAAATTTTAAGATTTTAAGGGAGTATTCTAATTCTTATAAATCGGTCTTTTCTTTTTATGACATAATAACAACTACTTCGAAGTCTAAATAGTCAGCATGGGAAGTCTTTATTTAATCACAAATGGAATCAGACATTCAAAGATAAGAAGAGGTTCTTGATTCCATCGAACCTATCAATTAACACAATAAAAAAAAAACTCTTAAGGGAGGTGCACATCAATGATCAGGGACAATCGGCATCATTTGGGCTCATAGCCCTACCTGAAGTGCCCACTGCTCGCCTACGGAGTCACCTGAGCTGCTCACTCCTTAAATAGTGTTTTCCTGAACTTTGCACCCATCCTCTGACCCATAAGAGATGCTCACCTGTGGTGACCATAACAAGTTCACGAATATTCATGATAGTGATTTTATCTCTCTCTCTCTATGTAGTCTCGTTGGTGAAACCTTTATGGTCGCGACCAGGCTGTAGCTAAATTGTTACCTCAAAACTCACCAGGGTCTCTCGCAAGTTACCTCACGACTTACATGAGCTACCCATTCTTTCCCCAGACTCGCGTTGGCTGCTGAACTCACAGAGGGTGATTACAGGTGATTGTCTGAGTATGAAGCCCTCATCTAGTTATACAACAATGGGTAACTAACAAAGTCTAGCAGCAGCCAAAGCAGTGAATCTACGTTAAAAGGCTGTTAAAACTAATCTATCTTAATCTTTGTACCAATCTTTTGCATTCATAGGTAATGGGACATCCAGGATAAAATCAGGAGTTATCACACATAGCATATTCATTAATAATTATCACAACATAACTCAAAGCATGTTTTCTCTTCTTTTTTTTCAGGTGAGTGGATAATCATCAAAGACGGTTCAGGTAAAACCTGTCACATTCAAACATTCTTTTAATAATTCGGACACATTCTGTAAATCAGATTAATTTAGAGGAACACTAATTTGAGAAATCTATGTGGATTTATAGAGCTTTCTATCATATGAAGCTAACGTTCAATGAACAAGTTCAATATTCACAGTTATAACTAGGTTTGAATATTACTACAACAAATTGTCAAATCTAACCTTCCTTTACTGCACAGACAAAGAGGTAAGTTAGGGAAACATAATAAAACAAGGCAGGGTCGTCACCACAGAAGGAATGCAGGTGGACAGTTGGTCAGAATGAGGCAGGGGTTGGTTCTTGCAGCCGTAGATTGTTCCTTAATTGATGTCCATCTAGAATGACATAAGTCAACCAGAGAAAGCATAAGGCAATATCATTTTTACTCCTTTAGATCTATGTGTTTTTATTGTGTTTTCACTTACCTATAGTGTTCAGATCGTTGCCTACGTGAAGATCTGTCTATTGATATAAACGTGTATCCCATGTCAATGTTTCTACTAGAATTTATCGCTATTTTTCCACGTCCAAAGCCCAATGGATTCTGTTCGAATAGCTGTTTATGTAGAGAAATGACTCATTTCTTTTCTGAACATTGCCGAAATTAGTTTTTATATCAGCTTCTATCAATCTGGATTAGAGAGAATTCCCCATTCTTTGGCCATCTAACAACGATCACGGGCTGCCTTGTCAGTTTTTCCCCTTGACTTCCCCTGTCCTTGTACAAGAAATCCGCCCCCCAAACTGTGGCGGGGCCCAGTAAGGAGGCAGAAGTCGCCAAGTTTGGGCGACAAGTGACAGTTGGAGGAGGGGATTGTATCACTTTACACAAGGCGCGGCCTGACAAGCACCAAATAAAATACACATGCATTACGCTTAAGGACACGGGCCGCTCGGCAATCTCCGGCAAAAACCGGAGAATCTCCGGCAAACTCGGATGGATGAAAGACGGGGTTTGGGCGCGGAAGAAATGTGGCGGATGACAGATGGGTGGGAATGGGGGGAGGGCGGGGTAGGCGGGGGTTAGGCGGGGGCTAGGCGGGCGGGCCTAAACAGGCTGTAAGTCAGTCTGTCAGCGACGGATCAGGACCGGGCGGGCGGGCCTCGCGCCCATTTCAATGCGCCTAACAGAGGCTTTAATTCCCAGCCGACCACTACATAAATTCTCATTGAGGCCCATATAATTCTAATCGGCGCTCCATCAACATACGCCGGGCGCCAGGTCTAGGGGGGATTCAACTCAATGCAGGGGTCGGCATGCAAGAAAATAACACCTCGCCCTCCCCTCTCAGACAAGAGTGATTCCCCCCGAATGCCACGAAGTTTTCTTGGATTGGAGTGGTTCTGGGAACTTGTGTCCGGGGAGAGGTGGGCTGGGGTGGGGGGCGGGGGGCGGGGGGCGGGGGTTGATGTATTGATGGACACCTCGGATGGTGTTTTACCATCAGAACGCTGTTGAATGCTGCATTTGCAATATGTAATCGGTATTTTTAATTCTGCGTTTTCTCAGAACACTATTGCATGGCAGTTTTTATCTCATATCTCATTTTATACAACGACAATTCATATTTGGAGCACTGCAATGAGATATATGAGATATCAAGTTATTTACCTTATACCATTTAGCAACTTTCCTTTGTTCTTTTATTCTTTATCAGGATTCTAGCCCCTATACCTTCACCATTGTCCAGCCGTCTCGGAAACTGGTGACTAAAAGATCAGTTATTGACTCAAAGGGCAATGATGCCTGTCTGTGACTGTTTATGCCAAATTCTGTAATGTTGATCGAAATTCTAAACACTTTTCTGTGTAATTGATATAGAAAAAATCAAGCACAGACAGCGGGGCACCCAGCAGTTGTTATTGCCCAAGTTTGGACACACCTGTGTCTCGGGCTAAAGTCCTCAAAGGGAAGTGAGAACCAGGGCAATAACAATTGCTGTGTGCCCCCTTGGTCTGTACTTTTAACTTGTCCTCGCCTTTCTTGATTCTACACTTTTAGAATAGATGTACTTTTCCGACACCTCTCTGGCTATTCTCCGCTGTTCGTCCTTTCGTCCTTGCGCCCCTTTCTCGATCCCCATTAGTTACAATCACCCTGATCATGCGCAGTCCTTGTGCGCAGAGATAAGCACGCCCCCACACGGGCCGCCGACGAACTGTAACACCGGAAACGTCCTGTCCCCGGCCGCCGCCAGGGGACCGGAAGCAGCGTCCCGCACCGACGCCCCCTATCTGCGCCCGCCTGAACCCCGACAGGGGAGCGATAATAGGGGAAAACACTAATAGAGCCAGTCATTAAATGGACGGCCACAATGTCACCCGAGTTAGTTTTTCAATTTTGTCCGGCGGGGTTCCCGCCCCGCCCCTGGTCCCCTGGTAGGCCCTGTTCGGGAGATGGGAGTGAGTTATTGTTAGGGCGGTCGGGAATCGGCCCGGGCTCTATGATATAGGGCGTGGTCAGCAGAGGTATCCCTGTGTTTCATTAACTCGTCGGTTTATTCTGCGACCCCTTCATCCCCCCTGGTGTCTGGGTGAGTTGGGCATTGGGTATGTATGGGGTCTTTTTTTGTTATATTTGCAAGTTGAAGTTGTAGTGACATGTCCTAGACCTATTGTAGAGGTGCATGAGAGTTATGTATTTAAATAGTATTGATATTATTATAACAGATTAGAATCAGTATAATATGTAAATATGGTGATATAACATTTGGCATGCATAAACTGATAACATTATAATTATGATCCCAATACAATTGGCTATAACTCCTGTTCTAATTTAGTACAATAAGCTTCTACATATAACAAAGTATAGATCATTCATAATACACGTACTTTGATTACGTTTCCAGGTGTAATTTCGTTCCTTTCCCTCTTATATAAATGTTCTGTCCCAAGACCCTATCGTCACAGATTTCATTCTCCATTGTCCAGGCCCCTCCTTCTTCGAGATAACTGAATGTTTCCATCCATTTGCAGCTCCTGTTCCATCATAAATTGTCATCCAAGTTTTCTTCTCCATATTTCTGTTGTCTCATGCTCCTATGTAACTTTGCCATTCACCAAACTGTCTCATTATCTGCAATATTCCCTACAATCAATTATCTCATATCCTGCTCATCTCTAACAACCATTTGTGAAATCCGCCCTAGCTCCCTTTTTGCAACATTTCATGTTTATTTATTCCAATGTTCCTGATTAAACTAACCCGTCCCTTCTCCTTCCATCAAAACCAGGTCAAATGGGCATAAATAGGAAAGGAGAGTAAAGTGATTTCTTCAGTCTATATTTTTGATAATGAAGGATTTGATAATCACACATTATTTATTACAGCATATGTAACCTGAGAGAGAAATGGACATCCTCTTTAAACAATTCCAAAATATGCCAATGGCATCAGCAATTATTCCAACCTCTTGTCACAACCATTGTCCATGTACCATGCCACTTCCCACTGTTCTGCCTCTTTTCCAGACAAACATTACACTCCCCCCACCCCTCAGCTCTGCCCTTCACTTAGACCATCGGTATACCATTTCCTTCGCCGTTCCAAGATACTCCACAGAATACTATAGCCAACAGTGGCCTCTTTCATCTCCACTACAAAAGCCACGTTTCAAACTGCCGCATGCTTCCCAAATTTTAATTGTATATCAAATATGAATACTTTTACACAGTGTCCTGTAGGTTTTTACACCTCCGCTGCTCCCAGTCACGTGACGTCCTCTTCACGACCACATGACAGCCCCCCCCCCCCCCCGCTCGGCCCCCTATCCCCGATCCCCTATTAATTGTCCGTCCTCTTATTAACACCCCCCCCCCCCCCCCGCCCGTTATGACTAATGTGCCCGCCCTCCCCTAGGGGGCAGCACGGCTTCCAGACGCCGACCCCGGGCTGGGGACGCTAGTTACCGGCGTCCCCAGGGCCGGATTCGTCCTGACGTGCGGAACCAGCATTGTAATCTCCGGCCACAGGTTTAATGGGCGCAGAGAAGTCACCCGGGATGTGTTGGGAGAGTGAATAGGAGCTGGGTCTCGGCGGGGTGGGTTTATGTATGGCGGAGGGGACATTGTGTTGACCGGAACCAGCGAAGCGGAAGTCGCTGATTTCGGGGCACTACCGGTCTTTGAGCATTGAAATATACATGGAAGGTCACTTGGTTATACAAAGGGCAACATCAAGCAATGCAGAAACTATGATTATATTACTACACTTGATAATAACAATTCATTAACAAACATTTTTTTCAATGAAATTCAACCTTCAACTGTCAACTTTTAAATGTTCATAAGGATAAGACTAATGAAAATGTTTAATTACTATAATGAGTCCTCAGGACAAAATAGTAGTTCCAGTGTTCCAAGAATACAGACAGAAAACAAATGTATGATTTTTATTACAGTTTGTTTCAAAACTCCCTGATGCATAAGCCCCTTTACCATGATAAATAGATGTGTGTGTTCTTGAGATGGTATAGATGTAAATAACTGATAATATTACTACTCCAAAGCCATTCATGTCGTCATGCATCATAGCAGTATAATAAAGAGGTCAGTCGCTCCTTCCTACTTATGCCATGCATTGCCACTACCAAAGCGCACACTTTGAAAGCTAATTCTAAAGTTATTCCCCCATACCGCATTAATGATATGTCAATTCGGGCCCCCAAACACAATGAAAACCGGCCTGTGGTCCCACAATGCCTCGCGCGGATCAATCTCCGTCTCAAAGGCCTGCCCACATCCATATGATAATCTGATTGGTCAAAAAACGGCCCTTTTCTTGTCGAACTAAAAGGCCTCCCCTGTCCCGGCCCCTTTCCACACTCGCCCCTTGTCCCCTCTATGCCCGTTTCCACCTGTCCGTCGGGCCAGTATTGTGCCCGCGCCGCTCGCCCGACGCCCGCCGTTCGCCCCGCCGTTCGCCCCGCCCCGCCCCGACCGGCACAAAAAGCGGGCGTCGTAAATCACTGCGCACCCGGCCCGCGCATACCGACGGCGCATGCGCCGAGTTAGAGGGTGCTGACCCCTGACCTTGGGAAGACGGTGAGCCGGTGAGCAGTGGTCGGGGGGCAGGAGGGGTGTAGGCCAGGCAGCTGATTCTTGTCAATGACACAACAAGGGGAGGTAGGTGAGGGGCAGGTTGAGGAGCTCTCTCTGTCAGCAGGGAAGAATAATGGTCTGGGCGCTAAGCCGGTACCCGGCGGGAGGCGCTCAGAGGAGGAGGGGGGCGAGGGGTAGGAGGAGCGGGAGAAGTTTGGGGATAGGGTCTGTGAAGGTGGATGGATGGATCTATACTTCCCCAGATACTTCCTGTACTTCATAAGGTGCTAAAACATCACTCATTTCCCACCTGTGACTTACCCGGCACCGCACCCCCAACCCACTCCGAGGGATATTCGCGGGTCTAGGATTTATTTTGAAAAGAAAGATGGTTAATTTCGGAACATTGTGTGATTAATTGGTTTTGGGGCGATATTTACCCGAGGAAACGCACACTTTTCCAGAAAGGGGGAGAGGTGCCCCATCCCCCTGCCAACCACTGAATCCAGCACTCAGGGAGCTAACCCCTAAACTTTCCCTCTTGACAGTTAGACAAACTCCCTTTGGATCTGAATATACTGCATGGAGTCTTTTCGTATCTAACCATATTCACAACATACTTCACACCTTATCTTTTCTAAATTGCAATTTAGTAAATTATCACTTAAGTACAGAATAAATTCCTCCATTCCACAGAATGCGGATTCGCGAATTAGCCCCATGCTGAATAACATTAACTTCAATTGGATAGAACTCCTACATTTAAAGTCATATTGCGTGCACGGTGCAGGTTGACCATTGATGCTCATTTACAGTAATAAGTCCTGTGAGGTGCGTGGGGTGGTTTACATGTTGTTTACAGGCCCTGTTTACAATGTGTCCGTAGTACAAACCCCCCCTGTCCGAGTCCCGGGGGGCGGGTACCCCTGTACGGACTAATCAACCCACTCAATGTCAAACACGGCCGCCATTGTTACCACAAGGTCACGGATTCAAGAATTGATTAACTATCGATTTCTTGCCAGAAAAACAGTGAACTCAATGCTGCAGGTTTTATATTTTACATAAAAGATACACACAAGGAAATGTTTTGAGATTCTACAATGTTAGAATTGGGATTTCTTTATAGCTTTTTTACTTGCAAATGACTGAAGATGTCAGGACCTAGGCCTATACGTACAGGTTAATTACTAGGGTTATCTTTAGAGTGGGATTAGAGGATTCCTTAACATTAGACGGTTATGTTTTATGATTACCAGCAAAAACAATACATTTTCAAATGCCTTCCCTTTGTCGAACTGTGCACGACTGAAATGCATTCTGTGAATTTATGTTCACTATCCGTTTTTATTCCCATAAACCAATTTAAATGTGTTGTTAATATTTAAATGTTTCTGATTATGATATAAAAAGTATGATTATATATTTGATTATGAAGATGCAATACCTGGTATTCTCAGATCTTCCTACAACATTCGGGCTACAATAGAATTTCCTACATTTCTCTCTAAACATATGTGTAGTATGCACTATTGAGCAAAGGAATCCGACGCTTTTTACACCTATATTCGACTTGTTCTGAAGACTTCAAAACACCTTTGTTTCAATGACACATGTACACAAAAAGGCGCGGTATAGAAGTCTCAGACCGTCAATCCCCCGGCCCCCGGGGCTTTCGTAGTGCACGTTGAAAGGACTCCGTTAAAAAACTTCAGTCTGGGATTACAAAAGGCGCTCAGGAGGAGCGGAGGGCTGGTGTGAGGTGTCAGGAGTAGAGACCTTTCACTTTACGGAGATATGGCACTGATGAAGAGAGTTGCCACTCCTATTATGGTTTAACTATGAATAAAGATTGAAGAATAAAGATCTCTACTCATAGAAGTGGCATACACGGAAGAAGGGGTGTGACACGAGAATCCTCCAACATTTTACTTGGAGAATTAAGCTATATACCAATAGTTTGTTCCCATGCAATTTTTGGTAGAATTCCACCAGTATCGCAAAGAACCCCTTTAATCGGAAACTCCGTTTCCTTAGATTTTACGACTGCTTTCGCACCTAGAATATCATAGTTGATTACTTAAACACTTTAAGATATATTGTTTTTAACACTAGCTTATCGTTCCCTGGCTTCATTCAAACCAGCGCATATGATAGTAATCACCTGGCCGCAATGGTAGGTCCCACTAAGTTCTCTGTAGCCCAGTCTGTTGTATGTGACGGCGAGCTGTACAGATCACGTGGTCTTTGCAGAGGGCCCCGGGGACCAGAACGATGCCCACTGGCACTTCCGGTGGAATGTAGCATTCTCCAAGCACAGATTCAGCACAGGATCATCTGGCTAATGATTCACGGTTCATAACATATTTACTCAAGGATACATAGCGTCTTGAAAATATTTCCTACCTCGTACATCTATATCTGAAAATCTTCATAATTCAAGAATAACTTTTACCCATAGATCATTTTATCAAAGCACACCCTGTAATTTTAGGGTCCGTGGATGTATGAATTATGTTGATGAAACAGAAGGCATCATATGTACTTTATTCTCTGTTGCAACTTTGCGCATTGCGCTTTGAAAAGTATGGTTAACATAATTATTGTTCTGATTGATGAAAACGAACTGGATTTCTACAGGTGGAAACATTCAGAGTCACCAAATAATTGCTTGGAGAGTGCAGAGGGACGTCTCTGCGCATGCTTAGAGCAATGAAGGACCCCGGAAACAGAGACCTCTATGGGCAATAGGAGACATTAAGGATCAGTCGTGGGAAGAGTGGCTGGTCAAAGAATAAAAGGGGATTCCCTTTTGTATTCAAAACTTAAAAAGGAACCACAGAGACAAAAAAGACAATACTTGTGACTACAAGCTAAATAACACAGTACATGACTAAAGGGGAAATGATTAACGACATACTCAGAGCCATGTCACAATTGACTCATGATGTTCATAAAAGCCTTAAGCAAATTGCTTAAAAGATATTTGAGTATTTCTAAGTAGTCAACATCTCACTTCTCTATGTCCACCTCCCTGCATGGTGTCACACCTCAAAAGCCACTGAAGACAAACCTGTTGACAGCACGCCTGCATGCCACGCCTCAAAACCCACAGATGTGTACAGCAACTTATTAGTTCTACCATTGTTTTTCAAATATGTTAGTGCATGACTCTATACAAAGTTGGGAAACTGGTCGGGCCTGACACTTTACAAATGAGAGGAAATTGTTACTTCACCTTGCATTACGACAGAAGAAGCCCTGAAGGTCACCTACACGTTTTATGGCCCGGATGTTTATCTAGTTATTCGCTCTGCAGCGTTCATTGCTCACACCTCTGCCACGGGGAATGTCCGCCATGTTGTCCGCCTGACCCACTGAGCGGTATACCTCCTGTCTTACACCTATTATCGTCCATGTATACCTCCTGTTTTACACCTATTATCGTCCACCCCGCAGGTATTGGGGCATACACCTCTTCACTCCAGGGTCATAATGTACTGTCAGTATACAGGTTAGGGGGTATTAATCAGATATTATAAATTGCAATGCATTCTGTAGTGTTCTTTATCCCAAATATCGCATAACATCATGCTCAGCCAACCTAGCTGAACCTGAAATCTATTCAGTGATTTCTGCCTATATATATATATATATATATATATATATATATATATATATATATATATTACCAAAACAGCCTATTGCTCTTGCACAATGGAGACTTGGCTCATATATATAATCTTGGTGTTGAGACAGACAGTCCCACTCTATACCATCTACTCTGAAACATCATCATTTATGTCTGCATTGTTCAAATGGACTGGTGATGATGAAATACATCTCACAAACTGCACAGCCCATGCAGGCGTAAGGCAAATCAATGTGAGGATGATCAACAAGTATATTCTACGTTATGATCACATGCTTGAAAAAGTGAAATTTATGAATATGATAGGAAACTCAAACACTACCGTGAATATATCGCAAGCCAAGTTTGTATATGATGCCTTCCAGGAGAGGTTAACAGGTAACAAATGAACTATGATTTACGTAACTTTGTTTTTAGTAAGTCCTAGTTGACCCGTATACAGGTTCCACGGGGAGGTTCCACGGGTGGTACTTTTGTCTGTATTATCAATGATTTGGACTATTCAAAGGAGGGTGGCGAAAAGTGCTATGACCTTTTCAGTATTTTCTTAAAATTAATTATATTCCAGTATGTGCAAGTGTCTGCACATATTGCCACTGATAAACTACCACAAACGGTTATATTTAATCATTTATATTTAATGTTGGTAAACCTCCCTCTCGATCTTCTACCTGCAGGCAGTGTTCCCACTACAATTCAACAACTTCCCCTTTTGCAACACTCTCATGGAAAAGTTACGCAATATTTCAAAGAGAGTGATGTGATAGCGATAGCGATTCCTTCCAATATTTACTAATGAACAAAATCAGTGTGTGGACTACAGCCTTTATCCTTTGAAGTGTGTGTTTTAGCCCCTCCCCTGTCATCCCCCATCTGACCAGGGCTGCCTCAGAGCCCGCTATGACTAGTTCAAGGTGTCAGAATGGAGGTAGGAGAGACTGATAGCACATTCCGGAGTCAATCTGAGAGCCCGAGTAGCAGCATCAACATGGATTTCACCTGATATAAAAGGCATGTTTTTAAGATCCACTTGTGTGAAAAGCTCTAATTGTGAATGACCGCCTCCGATTTACAGAGAGGAAAGACGCCTCTGAGGTTTATGGGAAGGAGCGTATCTGAGCATTGATCTTGGATTTTACTCTGGGAAATTCAGAGAACATTTGGTTTTTGTTTGACATTGTAACATGTTATTAATCTCTGTGGGAGTTTTGCTTATAAGAAGGAGGGTTATGAAGTAAACAGAAAAGATCATACTACTTTAGGCTTACAATGTACTACTCCAGTCATTAAACACCTCGATTTATTACGGAAAACACACTTCAGCTGCATCCAAGAAGCATATGTTTGTGTACAGAAATTTTGATACGCTACAGGTTGTGTCGAATTTAGAAGATGGTATATCAGCCTATACATGTCACTGTGAGATAAAATGCAGAACACTAGAAACCAGTGAAATGACCCCCATACCCCTACTGTGGCCCCTCCCTATGGCCTCCCAAATGGTGGCGTAGTGGTTTGCCTCCGACCAGCGGAGCCAACTTGTACTAATTATTATGAAAATGCTGCCAGCTCCAAACAGACATTAGAAGAATAAAGTATATTTATGTATTTATATCTACGCATTTTAATTTTTTTCTATTGTGCAAATTTCCATAACAACAGCCAATTTCAAGCAACTCCCAAGTCCCCACTGCCTATCCAACAAACACCCCATTCCTGACTTGCTCATTATGCCTGTCTTGCATGTGATCGTTAACAGGCGATTGTTCTCTTCCTGGCTATAGTTTCAGCGTGAAAAGAAAAAGGAGAACAGATTTAGAGGTTGATTAAACCCAGAGGCCTATAATAGGCTGTTGTGGTCAGAGGAGAATGAGTCCATGGCAGGGGGAGGGGGAGGGGGGTGGGTGTATCTCCTCCTGGGTCCATGATTACTATACTGGGGCTCTTGATGGGGGATTCAAATGTCGCATGTCGATTTTTGGAAATGACTATGTCACATGTCTCTGTCGCTTGATATTTTCAATGTCGCATGCATGTCAGATTCAAGGACAGCAGTTGTCACATGTCAGGATGCTTTTAAAGTCCCTATCACTCTATTATAGCCAACCTCACAGTGTCGAAGTTAAGGAATGGCCATGTCGACATGTGGAATTTAAGAAATGGCCATGTCGCCGTGTCGAATTTAGAGGTCTAGCACCATTACATTGCCCCCCACCCCTAACCCCTCCACACACACACACTACTACTATAAAACTAATGAAAGGCCCACAATACGTATTGTGATCAGGATGACCAAACTTTACAGCGAAGGGGATTCAATGCGGGGTGAGGTTGCGGCCCAGGGGAAATTTAAAAAGGAATAAGATAGGACGTTTCATTTAACATGGCCTCTATACTATGTTTTGGTCACACGATGCACATGAAAAACAAAATAATTATGATGATTTCAACTTCACGAGCACATTAATACTGCTTGTGTAACTGCATTCTGTATAGGGGCATTCATGTATGCATGATGGTTGGGGAGAGAAGTTGGACATACTTATTTTCTTTAGAGATTACATCGTGATATCTTATAGATATCAGTTCTCTCTATGAGTACATTATTTCTGTATGGTTGTGCCAGATACAGATTGAAATGTGAAAATGAATAATGACCGCCACAGTGACTCACCCCAGCTATGCCCATATAAGGTGTGTTGTGAAGGTCATTTTTGACTTCAAGTTGGAGAAATGAAAAAGCATGGGCATCCCTTCTTAATGTATATTTTACAGGTATTTTTCAAAATGGGTCTGTTTTCAAAGCTGTCACAAACATATGCGGTCAATTATAATGCAATTTGTCTCCATATCAGGATATTGACCATATCACTAGCCTTAACAACAGAAGTTTTAACAGCCAACTCTTATAAAAAAAAAAACTGTCCTTTCCGTCTTAAGATCTTTAGTGTCTAGATCCCCTCCAAGGACTGCTTCAATCATGCTCTTGGTGCCTCAATATAACCAACCACCCTGCTCGGCAGGCACAAAGCTGTCTGGCCGGGGTTTGTCTTTATTAGTCACCATTGTTCTGTTCCTTCCCCATTATTCCGGCTCAGCGGTGCCCGTCACACGGCCATTCTTACCGCCAATGGCCTGTTGGACGGCCATTCTTACTGCCTGTGGCCCGTCAGTTGGCCATTCTTAGGGAACACTGCCTGACACTTGGCCGCCTGTCACTGGGCTGACTCTTAAGTTTCGTACCAACTATACAATTTGGAATTCCAGAGGCTGTTCTGAATCGTAGAATCTGGGAGATCAGCCATTGAGTTCCACACTCACATGATGATTTTAATGTCGGTATGGCAACTTGCATGGTTGCTGGTATGGTGAGGTGTGCCAACTGGGCAACCAAAGAACAGCCATAGAATGGCTGAATGTTTTGCCATTAAAATCACCTGGGAATTATCAAAATTGCTTAATGTTCCATTCAGCCATCAGGCAACATATGGCCAGTCACCAGCTTTTGACTTATAAAAGGTTGAAATTTCTTTGGGACGTTTATGTAACAAAGCTATGATTGCCAATTAGTCCTGATGAACGGGTTCTGCATTGTTTCCAATGTGAAAATGGCAAACATGCCAGTTAAGCCTCTGTTGCTATAGGAAATTGATCATATCACCAGAGGTTTTGAATTCTGATCTCAGATACAAGACATAGTAAATTGAGATATAACTAACTTTACTTTGTATACTTTATTATAATTACGTTGTTTATACCTATACGGAAGATCATTCTTATGAGTGAGTATGGTTAATAAAATAGAATAAAAAAAAGGTTGTCTTGGCATCACCCATCGATCATGCAAGGTACATCACGTTAATTGGAGGCAATATCCATAGCCAAAACTGAAACAATTAGCAGTCAAAGAATTAATTGCAATGTATAGATATGTGATGAACGGCTATTCAGCCAAAATACATAGAGGTTAAAGTAATAGAAATAAGGTAATAATGGAAATAGATGTAAAGAACGAATATGTAAAGAACGAATAACGAATATGTAAAGAACGAAGAACGAAATAGATGTAAAGAACGAATATGTAAAGAACGAATAACGAATATGTAAAGAACGAATAACGAAAACGTAATGGAACGAAACCCGGAAATATGTAAACCGGAAGTGAGATGTAAACCGGAAACGGAATATATAAACCGGAAGTGACGTCAATTGTAGGTCACGTGACCGAAGGCAGCCAATCAGGGCTGACCTCTCTAGTATATAAAGGGGCGGTGAGGCCCGAATAAACAGAGTTCTTCAACAGTTCTCCTGGTGTCCAGACGTGTCCTCTTTCCTGAAACAACCACTAAAGATGAGCCGAATAGAGTAATTAAGTCGAAGTTAGGACAAAACAGTCGAAGTCCGAGATAGGTAGTCGAAACATAGGGGAAGGGGCCCGAAGGCCCGAAGAACGAGGAACGAGGGAACGAAGTAGGGCACGAAGGCCCGAAGTAGTACCGGAAACCGAGGCATAGTATGGTACGAAGACATGGGGAGCGGAACGAGGGAGCGAAGTCCGCGGGGACGAGGGCGCGGCGTGCTCGGCCCCACGCTACCAAACAATAGGCGACCGTCGGCCCGTCGCCCCCGCGGACCGGAACTCAGGGGTGGACCGTTCCCCGGCCGACCCGTACCCCTACCATAATTTCCCTCCCCCGCAGTCCTCCGTCGACATCGAGTGCCGATCGATTCGCTCAGCCCCCCCTCGTGCGCGAGGCACGACTCTAGAAACACATCTCGGTTCTTGGCCCGGATTCCCCGTCCGCCCCGAGACCCGAACAACCCCCACGTTCCTCTGTCGTAAGAATCGGCAACCCCGACTTACCAGAGAACGTCACACTGGTGGCAGCGGTGGTGCTGAAATAGGCACATACGGACTTGTGGATCTTGGGTGTTTCATCGGTATTGGATACTCATGGCGACTGCGGCAGTCTTCGAGCAGATGGATTCTGACGTCGCCTTCAAGGAAGGTGGGGAGGAGAAAGGAGGTGCGAAAACCGAGACCAAAGGGGAGGACACGACCATCATGGGTAGGCAGTTTAATTTTATGGGAACGTCCACCCCGACGGATGAGCAGAATGTGCGGGCTCAACAACAACAGACCGGTCAGGAAGGAGCGAGTTTGAAGAAGTTCAGTTTACGACCAGAGAAGTATGACGGTAAACCGGATTTCGAAGGATGGATCAACCAGTTTGAGGAGTACGCAACATTGGGACGCTGGACGGCCGAGGAAAAAGCGGCGATGCTTTTCCTCTCGCTGACGGGAACGGCACGAATGTACTTTGTCGGACTCCCGGACAGGGAACGACTCCGTTACTCGGCGAGGGTGGATGCGTTGCGCCGGAGGTTCGGTCAGGAGAAGGACACGTGTAATGCTCTGCAAGAGTTGGCGGGCTTGAAACGTGTAAAGAACCAGACAGCGAAGGAGTTGGCTGATAATGCCCGGCGACTGGCATCGAGAGCCTACTTCTCCAACGACTACGCTAGCCAGGAAAAAGCAGCACTACATGCGTTCCAGGCTGCAGTTGGGGAAGACCTTCAGCTGAAGTGTGCAGAGAAAGGATGCAAGACACTAGAGGAGGCGGTAGAGGTGGTAGAAATACAGGAACGATACTCACGCCGCCTCCTGCGGGCAGTGAAGCCCGAGGAGGACGCCAATACACAGATCATGGCCTTGAACGGTAAGTTGGAGGAGATGATGAAAGAATTGGCAGAGGAACGGGAAGCTAGAAGACAAGCAACGGCCCGGAGGGAGGCGTTTAAGAAGCGAAAAGAAGATTTAGAGTGTCATCACTGTCACCAGAAGGGCCATTTCGCAAGAGAGTGTTCCCAGCGTCAGGGAAACGGACAGTCGCCGTCGCAGTAAGCGCGGGGCCCCCTTCGGGCGCGGCGAGAGAAGTAGTAGGCATGGGAGAATGTGGACTTTATGTGGCCGGGACGGTGGGAGAGAGTGTCGTCCGTTTTTTGGTTGATACCGGATCTATGATCAGTCTGCTGTCGGAACGCCTCTGGAGAGAGTGGGGACGAAAAAGAGAAGAACTGGATGGATATGAAGGACGTCTCTGCTCGGTAGATGGTAGTCCGTTGCGGTGCTATGGATGCACGAACTTGCCAGTGAAATTGGGAACACGCGTGTTGAAGTGGACGTTCATGGTGGCAGACATCGGTAGAGATGAAGGGATCCTGGGAAACGACTTCGCGGTGAAATACCGGCTGACAGTTAAGCCCCACGCGAGTGCCATCTTCCTGCCCGCCGAGGGGGAGGGAGAGGGGGAACGAATCCCGGGAGTAGAACAGAGAACGGATGGGATTCGGGCAGTTACCGTCGGAGGACAGGTCGTGCGAATCGAGAAAACGACGGAAATACCCCCACTCCAAGTGACCCGAGTAACAGTAGTAGCGAGAATGGACATAAGACAGGGTGGACAGCTGGCTGTCATCACCGGCGCTGGATTACCTATGGGACTGGAGGTGATCCCAGGAACGGTGACATTGGGAGAAGAAAATGAAGTTTGGGTGGCCAACCGAGGGACCGAGAGCGCGAAATTGGAAACCGGCGGGGTACTCGGAGAAGCCACCTTCGTACAAGAGGTACGAGGAGTAGGAAGTGAAGCAAAAGAACCCCCAGGAGCGCTCGCTGAAATGATAGGGGAGGCTAAGAAAGACCTGACCACGAAGGAGGGCGAAGAGCTGGAGAAAGCCATCATGGCCCGGGAACAAATGTTTGCGACCTCGAAACATGAGTTAGGACGGACAGATTTAGTACAACATCGAATTAAAACGGGAGATCAGATGCCGATCAAGCAGAGGGTCAGACGGTATCCGGCCACCAGGAGAGAGGAAGAACGAGCACTGGTGGAGGATATGTTAAATTTAGGGATTATCCAAGAGAGCGGGAGTGCGTGGAGTAGCCCGACCGTTCTAGTCAAAAAGAAGGACGGAGGAACGAGGTTCTGTATTGACTACCGAAAACTGAACCAGGCTACGAAAGTGGACGCCTATCCGCTCCCGCGGATAGAGGACAGCCTCAACACTTTGGGAGGAAGCCTATTCTTCTGCAGTCTGGATCTCGCAAGCGGATATTGGCAGGTGGAGATGGCACCGGAGGACCAAGAAAAGACGGCCTTCGTGACTCAAGGAGGATTGTATGAGTTTAAAGTGATGCCATTCGGGCTAGTGAACGCCCCAGCCACCTTCGAGAGACTGATGGAAAGAATCCTCAGAGGAATCGTGTGGGAGGAGTGTCTGGTATACTTAGATGATATACTGGTCTTTGGACCAACGTTCAAAGTGACTCTGGAAAGATTGGTACGGGTTCTGGACCGGCTGAACGCTGCAGGACTGAAGTTAAAGGCGCGAAAATGTAAGCTGTTCCAGAAGAAGATTCCGTTCTTGGGGCACGTTGTCTCGTTCAACGGGATCGAACCCGACCCCGAAAAGTGTCGGCAAGTAACCGAGTGGCCGGTCCCGCGGGATCTCCACGAGGTACGAGCCTTCGTGGGATTATGTTCGTACTACAGAAGGCATATAAACGGCTTCACGGAGTTGGCTGCCCCCTTGTATGAATTGGCAACGAAGGAGGAACCATTCGTGTGGAGCGCGAGACGACAAGAGGCATTTGATGCGATGAAGAAGGCGCTAACGGAGGCCCCGGTGTTGGGATTCCCGGAGGAAGAAGGACAATGGTGGCTTGATACAGACGCCAGTGACGTGGGAACGGGAGCCGTGCTATCACAAGAGCAGAGAGGGGAGGAACGGGTGATAGCTTACACGAGCAAAACCCTGGAGTCAAACGAACGAAAGTATTGCACCACGCGGAAAGAACTGTTGGCGGTGGTGCGAGCTTTGAAGCATTTTCGGTGCTACATCTATGGCCAACGCGTGATAGTCCGGACGGATAACAGCGCGGTTAGTTGGCTGCAGAGGAGTAAGGAACCGATGGGGCAGGCTGCTCGGTGGATTGAGATTATCGACTCGCATGATGTGTCGTTCCAACACCGACCGGGCAGGAAGCATGGGAACGCTGACGCGTTGTCCCGGTATCCGTGCAAACAATGTGGAGAGGAGCACGAGAATACCGAACAAGTGAGAGTAGTGACGCGGGCCCGGGGGTACGAGCCCGGATGGTCCCCGCAGGAGATGAGAGCAGCGCAGAGGAGGGATCGAGATATAGGGCCGATTGTCGCACGGATGGAAAAAGATGCGGACCGGCCAGGTTGGGAGGCCATATCTCCGGAATCCCGGGAAACAAAGATCCTATGGAGGCAATGGGAACGATTAAGCCTCAGGGATGGCGTGCTGCATCGGAAGTACTGGGAACTAGAAGGACATGGTTGGAGGAACCAGTTGGTCGTTCCCCGAGGGGAACGGGCCAAGCTGGTAAGGGAATACCATGGAGGCGCGGCAGGAGCGCATTTAGGAGTCGCCAGGACGACGGCCCTGTTGGAACAAGGGTTTTACTGGCCGGGACTCCGGGAAGACGTGCGGAAGGAATGTCGAGAATGTGATTGCGCGTTGCTGAAAAAGGGAAGAGGAAGACGGGAGCCGCTACATCAGTACATAGTGGGGGAGCCGATGGAACGGCTGGCCATGGATGTTTCGGGCCCGTACCCA
Organism: Lepidonotus clava; assembly: GCA_936440205.1. Classification (NCBI taxonomy): domain Eukaryota; kingdom Metazoa; phylum Annelida; class Polychaeta; order Phyllodocida; family Polynoidae; genus Lepidonotus; species Lepidonotus clava. The sequence continues at coordinate 47,301,679 of OW387141.1, forward strand.
GTCACCAAACGAGGAAATAAGTATTGCCTGATGGTAGGATGCTATTTCACCAAATGGTTGGAGTGTTTCCCGATCCCGGATCAAAAGGCAACGACAGTGGCGAACAAACTGGTTGAAGAAGTAGTAGCACGGTACGGCGCGTTTCGGGAACTACACTCGGATCAAGGCACGAATTTCGAATCCGAGGTGGTGGCTCAGGTCTGTGCACTATTCGGGATTCACAAAACAAGAACGACGCCGTACCACCCCAGGAGTGACGGGTACATAGAACGAAGTTTCCGTACTTTGGGGTGTTGTTTGAAAGCCAGCTGCCGAGCGACAGGTCGGGAATGGGACGAGATGGTCCCGCTCGTGATGATGAGTTATAGAGCAACGCCGCAAGCCAGCACGGGAGTGACACCGAACATGATGATGCTGGGCCGACAGACCATGATGCCGCGACAGGCGATTTATGGGAGACCTCTAGGACCAGAGGAGGAACCCCGACGGGTAAGCGACTATGTGGAAAGCCTGGAGGAAGGGCTAGTCGCGGCCTATCGGGAGGCCCGGACGGGGCTGAAACGAGCCGCCATCCATCAGAAACACGAGTATGATGGGAAGGTGACTCGGCGGGAATACCACGCCGGAGAACTGGTCTGGGTGCACGATACGGTAGTGGATAGGGACAAGGGAACGAAGTTGCGATTTCCATGGATAGGCCCTGCACTGATCGTCAAGGTGCTTGACCGAGGACGGGTGGTAGTACGGAAGAAACGAGGGAAACCGGGGGGGGTGGTCCATGTGGACCGCCTGGAACCCTACCGAGGACACGCTGCGCCAGCTTGGATGGTAGCTGACCAGCAAGGATACGAGGCTGCACAGTAAATGCTTGGGGTGGGGCGCGCTAGGGCACGTAAGGAAACGGGGTACCCCCTTTTTGTGATGAAGTCGTTTTCGTGTCTCGATTCCGCAGGTGGAAGAGGACCAAGGGAACGACCAAATCGGCGCTACACAGAAAGGCTTTGGCCAAAAAGGACTGATCAACCTGGGGCCATTGAGTCGGGGCGGTGCGTTGACCACTACAGTAGGAGTGCAGGTCGTTAGGCTGTAGAGATTCGCTACCTAGCTGAAGATTGGTTCTCTTGCGGATGTAATATAGGTGGGAAATGCGGGGTTGGAACGAAAAACGGCGTTCGGGAGCCACGACGGCCCGAATGTCTAAAGTAGTCCCACGGAGCCGCTTTCCGGTCAGTTCGGAGGAACCACAGCGTGGAAAAGATGGTTGGATTACAACGGAAGACAGACCCGGTGGCAAGCTGGTGAAGACTTCTGAAGTAATGCCGACTTGGTAATACCGCTTTACAGCGTCCAGGAGACCGGAGGAGAGTAGATGCGGCACTCTCGGGAACGCCGGAGGAACGAACGGACGGCTGTAAAAGGCGAGGCCTGAAACGAGGACGGGCTTTAAAGTAGGTCGTAAAAGGAGTAAAAGAGGACAAAGAGAACGGGGCGGCGGCGAGGAGATGATAACGCCGAGCCCCTGTGTTCTCCGGGAAGTGTGCGGAAGCACTGTGAGGGCCAAGATGAAAAAGGCAAGAAAAGGCGACGAGGGATGAAAGGACCGAGGGCGTCCGGTGGGGCAATAAAAGGCCTAGGAAAAACGCGAGGACGGGCGAAGGGCCGCGAGGTAAAGAAAGCAGGCGAGGCGGTGACCAGCGGCGGGCCCCGGGGACCGGAAAATAGTAGGGGGCGCCACCGTAGAAGTGGATGGTGAGTCTGACGCTAGGGGTCGCTAGTGCAGGCCACGCCCACTTCCGCCTGCGGCGGCTATAAAAGGCAGAGCGCTCGCCGGAGCAGGTCATTCTGGTCAGCCGACCAGGATTCATTGAATCGCAGACGAGCAGACTGAGCTAAGGAGAAGAAAACAAGAAGAAAAGCAGAGAAGCGAGACGAGCAGCATCACCACGAGACAAAAACGGAAACGGCTGACGGGACGAGCTTCAAGATTGGAACGAGCCCCGAAAGCCCGGAAAACAGACACGATGAGCGGACAGTGCTGGGAAGGACATTGTCACGGAAAGGAGTTTAAGCACTTGGCCAAGCATATTAAAGGCCAGCACGATGGATTACGGAAGCAGTACTACATGTGCCCGGTGTGTTTGAGTCGAGCCTATTCGACACACCAAGACTGGAGAAAGCACATGACGGAATCACACGAAGGGAACCTGCAGAGGGGGATGCCGAAGCAAGACCCCCTTCTGAGGCTGGAGTATGCTGCGGCGTTCGCCTTGGACCCGAAAGGACGACCGCCGTACACCAGTTTCGCTACTGGGGATGAAACGGCGGCCCGGGTAGCCAACATGGAACGGGACTACGCGGTGCGCCATCCAGAGGGGTTTCAACCCCCTGAGAGGGCGGTGGATAAGGAGGCACCGGAGAGGCCGCGACGGCAGATCCGCATCCCTCACTACCCGAGGGCGTCAAGAGGATCTGAGGACAGCGACGCCGAGCAGCTGGAGCAGGTAGCAACCGAAGAAGGATCAGAGGCCGACGAGGCCGGCGAGGGAGCCCAAGCAGCCAAAGCAGCAGGGAAGGGACCCCTGGCCGAGGTGGCGGAACGATCAACACCCACGCGTCGTTCCCCTCGGAGGGCCGCAAAAGGAGTACGGAAGGAAGACACCGAGTCGCCGCGAAGCGCGAGCCGGGCCGTGGTCAACCCGAAACCACTCCTGACACCAGACCAAATATCAGGGTTAGTACAGAGCCGAATTAAGAAGTTAAACGCCCAGGGAGAACCACGGGAACCGAGAGGACGAGGACTCCCAGGCAGAGGAAAAGGACGAACATCCACACCTACCCCGAAGCCGGGTTGCTCAGGAATACCACCGGGGGCTGAGGTGGTGGAATTGGTGAGCTCGTCCGACGACCAACGACCGAAAGTCAAAGAAGAAGAGGAGCCGCTCGCTTTCAAGAGGCCCCCGACGCAGGGATGCCCGACGGAGGAGCCGTCGCGAAAGAAGAAGTGGAAAAAGGTCAAGAAAGTCCCGAGAGAATTGGAGGAGGGAACGAGTTCGGACCAGTCGGAGTCAGGCAGGAGTATGTCAGCCCGAAGCGATCGGTCTTTGATTATCGCTGAGTCTAGCAGCACGGGAGAGCTGGGACCATCACAGCCTGAAACCTCGACAGGAGTCAAACGGACCACGGGACTAGAACCACCTTGTAGCGACGCACAATTTACTATGATGACAGTTCATAAGAAATCGGTGATATACGAATCACGACACCCGAGGTACCCCGGGTATTTAAAAGGAACAATGAACCGGGAGGGATCGTTCAGGGGTTACCACGAGGCGAGATCCGACCGGGAGCTGGAGGACAGCATTCGGGAAGCACAGGGAGGCCGGCTGGTGGAAAGAGAAGCATTGTACCTAGGGAGGTTTCTACGCGAGATGGCAGAAAGGCAGGGACTCAAACCGTCGGGGCGAGTGGAGAAAGTAAAGTATGTTCGGCATGCGGCCAGGCCGGAGGACACAGCGTCGACGGCCTCGACACAGCCGCTGTTCTCTACCCCTACCCCGACGAAAGCAGATTCACCCCTGGAGAAGATGGTATGTAAGCAGCCGATAGTGCCGCCCCCAGGATTGAAACGAATGAGAGACATTACGGTAGCACCGGACACGCCAGAGACACGGGCGGCGGTTGACAACCTGACTCGGGCCAGTTTGGGGAGCTCGTTTTTCGGGTCGCAAGGATCGGAGGAGACCCCGGGACCACCGTCGCCCGAACGTATGGGATCGCCGCCAGGACCGGATACCCCACTCAAGGACGAGGACAAACACGGGCGGGCGCTACAACCGCGGGTTGTGATACACAGATTACAAATGCCGGCTGCCCAGTCCATGGACGAGGAGGTGGAAGACTCAGAGGACATGGAGTTGGGGCAGGCCGAGACCAGAGGATACGAGCCGGAGAAACAAGAATTGGACGAGTCGGGAGCGGATTCAGTGTTCGGGTCTATCGGAACGGAGATGCCGACGGCAGGACCATCTAGAGAAACACCGAGACTCAAGTTATTACGGACACAGGCCGTTCACCAGGTCTTACAGGGACACTTTCCGGTGACGGCGCGAGCGGTACGAGACTGGGACGCGGAAAAGGCCATTCGGGTGCAACTGACGTGGCCCCCGAGGGAGGTGCGAGGAATGACGGCCAAGACAAGAGCAATGGCTTCGGCGTCCATGGCGTTCCTGATGGCACTAGAAACGGGCCGCAAGCCAGAGACATTTGAAGAAGCGATGGCGCAGTTCCCGACGGCGGCACTGGGGCCGTTGACCAGGGAGTTCCCGGGGGTCGACCAGCTAGTTAACGAACACAACCGGACCGTCCAATTGGCTCAGACCCTAGTGATGCACAAAAACGAGGATCAACTGGATGACTTGTTGAAGGCGACAAGAGAGGCGGAAAAACAGAGCGGAATGGTGGATCAGCTTCTCGAGCTCCCCGCTAGGGAGGAGAGACTGTTGCTGCCGATCCGGCGCCAAGAAGAAGGGTGAAGTAGATGCTGCTCGAGGTCTTGCACGGAAGAAAAACAGCGCGACGGAACCAGAGGCGGAAGATGGCGCGTCGCGAGTCGGGTGGGGAGGGATTACGGGGCGTTGGCTCCTCACCCATAGTGTCAAACCCCCAGGGAGAGAACCGGGCGAGGCGGAGGTACCTGAGCCGCACAGGAGGCCGAAACCTGGATAAAAGACTCTCCTGGAGACCGCTGGACGGGCCCGAAAACTTTACTTAAACTCATCGGGAACGGACTGGCGGGCTCGAACATTCTTATCTTAATTTATTTTTATTAGTTTCTTTATGGAAACCTTCTTGCGGAAGTGAACGAAACCACATGTGTTAGGAGGTGTTGAGCGTAATCAGCGAGCTGGAGGGTCCATGACTGGAATGAACTTACCAAGCCTGCGGGGCGAATACGGGACGGAAAGAGGCGCTAGGAGGAAAAACAAGTTTGTAGCTGTTCCTCTTCTTCCCTGGAGCCCGCTGCGTTGGTTGGGACCGAGCAGATGGAACGGGATCGTCCGGTCGCGGAAATGGATAACGGGCCGGGCGACCCGGGAGCGAGAGTGAAAGTTGGGAGGCGGAATCGAGGAAAGGAAATCAGAAAGGACGGATAGTGTTGTCATTGTAGTCTTTGAGTCGACGGTCGTGCCGGGGTAAATAAGGTACCGGTGGGCCGGCGACTCGCCGCTGGAGGAAAGGCTGGCGCGGGCCAAGACTGAAAACCCTTCTCCCGCGCTGCCTTGAGCGATCTGGAGGCGAGGAAGAGACGACCTCTGTCCTCTAGCGGCACTTCTACTTCCTGCAACCTTGTCTTCTTGATCTTGGATGGATCGATCAGAATGTGGATGAACCCGGATTCATGTACCATCATCTTCTGAGTTTCCTTGTCTTCAGCCTCTTACCGCATACGAAGAGCAGCAAAATGGAACTTCTCGACCTGAATGCTGGTTTTATCGTGCCAGAGTTGATGCAGCGAGTCGTGAAAGGATTGCGGCAAGTCGTAGATGTCTCCCGGAGGACCAAGGCACGAGCAGGGACGATAACTTAGGGGCCCTGGCTCGTGACCGACCGTGATATATAGTAAAAACAATACATGAACGAGAAACGGAAAAAAATTTAATAGACTTACTAAAAACTTATATTAATCTCTCACCTGCTGTAACGACAGAGACTCCTTCCATGTCGTATTTCCTGATGTCTTCTTCTCGAGGAACGAAACAAAATAGTCTTTGAAACATATAGGGAAGTAATCTTTGCAATATACAGGGAGGTGGTGCTTGGAACGTCGGCTGCGGATGCCCTGATAGACAAATCAAGAGGTCTGCAAAGAGCGACGAGGAGCGATCCTTCTTGGAGTTCATCGGATGAGTTCTCTATACATGCTATTTTATTGTGAATGGGCCCGTTCCGGATCTCAAACGTTGACGTTGGGTGCAGGTCCCAGTTGATGTCGTCCATCTTCACTTTCTACGGCTTCTTCTTCTCCTTCTCACTAATATCTTCAACTTACCAACTTCGAACCGTCGAGCAGCCCGGAACGGCTCGGAGCTGTTGTCTCGGCGTTCGTCATAGGCATAGTGTCTCCATGCAATGTGACATGGCACCGTGGACGACTGTAGCCTTACTCCAAAATCAAACCAGACCGGATCTTAAACTTACCTCTATTAACGAACTATTTGTTGGTATTACAGTCTTACGAAAATCGTCAATAAGCACGGTCCTCCGGGAGGACGAAGAGAAAAACTTAGTAAACAGAGCGAGGCCCGAGAGCCTAGGAAACGAACGAGGGCCCGAGTGCCCGAAACAGGAATCCTCTTCTTAGGAAAATCATCTCATCAGTAGAACGAAGGAGCCTCCCTCTCGCCCCAAAGAGGACTGTCTTCCTGCCGTTGTTTACGGGGGGGGGGAGGGATAAGAGGCACCGGCTCCTGTCATAAAAAAAAAGAAACTTCATCAAAACTATTTTCTTAATCAGGTCTCCGTTCCGGTTGTTGTCATGCCACTTGGGCCCGGAACGGTGACGGAAATACTTTACTATGGTGGACTCTCTCCGACATCTCTTTCTGAAATCCTGAAATCTTCAAATGTGTCGACGTGGTCGAGGACGGAACATCTTGATGCTGGGTTAACCACGAGGACATGTGTCGTAAAAGTCAAACTTCAGTTCCTGTACGGAAAACGGACACTTCATCAATAATTAATGATTCTAATCTTCTCAGTCTCACCTTCACCCGAACTCCATCTCAAAGCTTCACCATGACAAGTAGCACGAAACCCGCGACGTCGTCTGCTGAAGCTTCCACTCTAAGCTTTAATGAATGAAGTTAAGTTCCTTTCCACATACAACGCCATCTTCTTCTTTGGGTACCTTGGCCTCTGGCTCGAACATGTTGTCCTTGCCAACCGTGAAAAAGTCACTGGGGGGCTCTGAATGCCGAGGCGACCGAGGGTGCGAAGTCCAAAAAGAACATTCTATCTACAAAAGCTTCAGTCTTTCTTCTTCAACTCATCCTTAAAATCATCATCATCACCTAAGAGAACGCAGAGAAGAGTAACAGTTACGGTAGAACGGACCGAGGGTCGAGAGGACTAAGGGTCACGACCGACCCTGGCCTCTGGGTGAGAGAGTCACGACCGATTCTCCACCCGAACTAGGGGAGAACGTCTGGACGACGAAAAACGAAGGGAACGGGGGCACTGCGGGTCACGACCGACCCATGGCCCCGGGCAGGAGGACCACGACCGGTCCCTCTGTCCTAATGAGGGTAAAGAAAAGGCGAGGAAAAACGCGCCGAGGGGCTAAGTAAACAGAGCCCAGAGGAGAGGAGCGGGGGCGACGGGGTCACGACCGATCCCCAGTCCCGGGTGGGAGAGCCACGACCGGCTCGCTCATCCTAAAAGACGAGAAAAACAGGAGGTCCTAAATAGATCAAGGATAAGAGAACTCTGACGAAGATAAAAGAGACTAAGATATATAAAAACGAATTATATGAACTTTTAAAAACGAAGAGAGAAAAACGAAGAAAGAAAAACGAAGAAAGAAGAGAAATAATAATTAGCCGGATAGGCCCCGGGGGCCCTCCGAAGTTGACCGGGGAGGACAGAGGGTGACACCTCCTCCTCTGCCGATAAGGAGCGTAGGATTGAAATGTTTCTGGTTCTAGAGTATGTTCTGTTGTCGTTGCTGTATGAACTGTGTTGAAATTTTGTATAACGTGTTTTCCCACCTTTCAAGAAGGTGCGGGAGGGTGTGATGAACGGCTATTCAGCCAAAATACATAGAGGTTAAAGTAATAGAAATAAGGTAATAATGGAAATAGATGTAAAGAACGAATATGTAAAGAACGAATAACGAATATGTAAAGAACGAAGAACGAAATAGATGTAAAGAACGAATATGTAAAGAACGAATAACGAATATGTAAAGAACGAATAACGAAAACGTAATGGAACGAAACCCGGAAATATGTAAACCGGAAGTGAAATGTAAACCGGAAACGGAATATATAAACCGGAAGTGACGTCAATTGTAGGTCACGTGACCGAAGGCAGCCAATCAGGGCTGACCTCTCTAGTATATAAAGGGGCGGTGAGGCCCGAATAAACAGAGTTCTTCAACAGTTCTCCTGGTGTCCAGACGTGTCCTCTTTCCTGAAACAACCACTAAAGATGAGCCGAATAGAGTAATTAAGTCGAAGTTAGGACAAAACAGTCGAAGTCCGAGATAGGTAGTCGAAACATAGGGGAAGGGGCCCGAAGGCCCGAAGAACGAGGAACGAGGGAACGAAGTAGGGCACGAAGGCCCGAAGTAGTACCGGAAACCGAGGCATAGTATGGTACGAAGACATGGGGAGCGGAACGAGGGAGCGAAGTCCGCGGGGACGAGGGCGCGGCGTGCTCGGCCCCACGCTACCAAACAATAGGCGACCGTCGGCCCGTCGCCCCCGCGGACCGGAACTCAGGGGTGGACCGTTCCCCGGCCGACCCGTACCCCTGCCATAATTTCCCTCCCCCGCAGTCCTCCGTCGACATCGAGTGCCGATCGATTCGCTCAGCCCCCCCTCGTGCGCGAGGCACGACTCTAGAAACACATCTCGGTTCTTGGCCCGGATTCCCCGTCCGCCCCGAGACCCGAACAACCCCCACGTTCCTCTGTCGTAAGAATCGGCAACCCCGACTTACCAGAGAACGTCACAGATACATAAGCAAAATTTATTGTCAGAAATACCATTTAATGATATTGTTGTCCAGCATTTATTTCCTTGCATCTTCCAAATATTCATGTAGTGTAAAATGGTCTCAGAAAATATATCATTCAGTTGGAACTGGGCATTGGTAAACCCACGGCCGCCTGTCACTGGGCTGTTCTTGCTGGCTGTGGCCCGTGACACTTCCTATTTTTGCTGCCTGACGTCCCAATCAGCTGGTTCCTTTGTTATGTAGCACTATTGCCTTTGTTCCTTCCAGTAATAATCAAAAGTCTATATTCCACATTGCCACATTGCCACACTTGCCATTTGCTGCCGATTTAATAATCGGCAGGGGAAATAATCATCAAATAAAGACATGTTATATCACTAAAAGTGTCTTACAATTCTCCTTCAAATGGTATATAGGTTGTAAAGTTCCAATCCGTAACTGAAATTTCCCAGCATCAAAATCGGTATGTGGAATACCAATTTTGATGCTGGGGAATTTGTATTATTTTGTTTCAGTTTCTCCAGGAATGTTGCAAGAGACCATACATCATTTATACCACTTGAAAGAGAATGGTAAACTTTACCAGTGATAAATAATACTAATAATAAAGTCCTCATTTAACCCTAGGCTATAAAAGCTAGTAATTGTGTAATACCACTTCCGCTATCCCCTCCGCTGGGCAGAGGACTGACTGAATAGACCCTCCTATGAAATATCCCCTTATGTTCACCTAATGGAGAAGAGTTGTTGTATGAAATTCCATGAAGACTAAGTTACAATACACATTTCTTCGATTACATATAATTATATATATGCGTTCTTTATTCATATTGTGTGAATATTGGACAGAAAAGAAATAGCATAGGTTACCGTACTCAAAGGCATCCTATTGATGAACGTGATAGGAAAAAATAGGGAAAAAAAAGAAAAATCAAACAATGAATCGGACAGTTTACACGTAGTTTACACGTTCCGGTGTATAGGTGACTTTCCGGCGATGCGATCTGCAAAAAGTATTGTGCTGTGTCACTGAATCGCCAGTCCATTTGGCGTTCGTTTCTCAGACACCGCTGTCAGTATGATTCTCACAGGCTCTGATCACTTGTCTGCCGTCGGCTGCCCAGCAGGTCGCCTCCACAGTTTCATGGGTTCTTCCCAGTCTCGAACGTAGGACCTCTCACGTGAAAGTCCTGCATTCTACCCACTTCGCCATAGGGCTTACGCCCTCTTAGTAGAAACCACGTGTCAGTTTTGAACCTCTGCCTGTCCTCGCTGGTTGCGCCAGTAAAACAAAAGACTCGGCGGGTCGCAGCGGAGGGTGGGGGGGATTAACTCCCGGATTATGGGTGAGTTCGATTAGTAGGCGAGTTCGTATTCGAAAAGAAATCTACGGTCACACATTGGTTTCCAGTTCCGGCAGGCTATCGACGAAGGTCGTCTCGAACTCGCCAAGGGCCTGCCTCCGCCCCTTCCCCAACACGGGCCAGAAAAGGACCGCGCAGGGACGGATCCAGAGATTTACCTTTAAAATGGGGGAGCGAGCGCCCATATAAAAAGGAATTTGAGGTTTCTCATCTGGGGGGCTTGAATTCTACATTTAAAACAATCAACACAATGGTGACAGAATAGGAGGGGAGGCATCTCAGGCTCCTTAAATCCGTCCCTGCACGTGCAAGGCAGGAGTAGTCACACAACCGCTTTGTAGTACATCTATTCGTCAGGGTTTCATCGTATTTTTTTAAGTAAATTAATGAAATCAATTATATTGCAGACCAGGCATATTTGCCAATTCAAATATTTCTGGATGTCTAAGATATATTATATATCTCTTAGCAGGGACGGATTTATAGGGGGGAGCATAAGGCGCTCGACCCTTCTTCTTTTTGAAACTAAGGACCTTGGAGGGGTGGCCGGGACCCTTTTTGATATCCCCCCCCCCCCCCCCCGACTAAAATTCCTGGATCCGCCCCTGTGTTAGGGCAATGATTCTCTTCTCTCACATTTTCGTCATTTCATTGAGAATTCCATTTCTGTGTCCCTCCCCCACCCTTTAAATCTAAAAGACAGATTTTCAAATGTGGCGCTCTCTGTCTAGTGGCGCCACCGCGTGTCAAGAATGTGAGTCAAATCTTTTAGTTTTGTTCTGAGACGGACGGACAGAACATTTCCGAATAGACCATAACGTTACTGAGCGAGGAGATGCTCTTGTACATTATACATTCAATTGAACATGACTTTTCATGTCGACGTGGTCTTTTCCAATAACCACCAATTACAAGCTTCTAATCAATTGATCATTTTCCTACAAACCCATTCGGGAAATTCTGAAAATAGGGCCCTTTTAGGGTCTCGGGCATTGTGTAGCTTCAGCCGGAAAGTATTAAGGCCAACCAAATCATGAGAAGCGACGGCACATTTAAGGGACCTTTGCATTGATTGTTCGTTAGGTATGATTTACCGGAGGGGAATGTAAGAGGCCTTCAGACTAGTTTGACGCCTAGGACGGCCCAAGGGACATAAAGCCTCGGAACTCCTTTTGAGGATCCTTCCTTAGTCCTTCCTTAGTCTGGATCATTATATCCTATTCTCTAGGATGGGGCTGAGCATAAATACTTTTTTTAATTCAATATTAACCAATCCTTAGTGTCGAACAATTGGATATATAGAAGGAAAAAATGGTATTGCTAGAGGAAATAAACGGAAAAAGTAGGTGATAACAAATGTCCCCTGGACCGTCACGGATGTTGTAATATGTAGCTTGCAGCAGCAATCCCAATGTCGGATTTAGAGGGAGACACGGGGATGTGCGCCCCCTCCTTTTTTGTTGTTGCCAAATTTAGCGTTTTTTAATGTTAAACTCTGAAAAATTAGGGGTGCGCCCCCTCCTAATAGCCCCCCCCCCCCACCTTTTCAAAAAGCTGGTTCCACCACTGAATCCCTTTATCGACCTTATGTAGACGTGCGCGGTAATCACCTGATCTCCATAACCACATGACTGAATACATTTCTTAATGATAGTCTGATACTCCTTGATAATGAAATCAATATATTGCTATAGGCAGATTTTTCATAAATATGTACTCAATGTATCTTGAATTTTGAATAATAACAATTTAGAATTGATCACCAATATGGTGTCCAGCTAAATTTGTGAAAGTGTGACGTCAACTGCACAATGTCTTTATAATAGCCATACCCTGGGGCACCTACCCCCCCCCCCTCGCCGACTCCAAAACCCCCACCCCCTACCCCGAGGCTGATACTGGTATTAAGTCCCAAATAAAGAAGTCAGGTCCGTGATTAAATACCATACCGCCGTGAAAAGAGGCATTCAGGTAAGTAAGAGTGTCCCCCTTAGCCCCGCCCCTTTCCCTTTTGTCACCCCCTTTCTCCTCTCCCGCCCCGCCCCCTTTTCTCTCCGACAGCCCCGCCCCCTCCTTCCCCTTGGGGCCCTAACCTTTGCCCTTATTACGTAATACCATCAGCTTCAGGATATTTATGGCACAAAAATAGATAGCAATTACAAATATCAAAGCGGAAGACCTCCCATTGATCCCTGAGACATACCCGACCGTTGGATCAGTTTGTTACAATAGGCATCCGCTAAGGGGTTCTTTTATTTATGGATCTGCTTGATAAGATTAACATAAGGTCTTAGGTATCACAATGGTAGGTATAACAGGAGGAACTTCGGACCATTACCCCTGTAACCGTAGGATCCGGGCTAACCTTGATGGATTAGAGGGGAGGAGGCAAGATATAAATCTTAAAACAGGTAATTTTCATATGATAAATGATAATTTTATGTGCATAACAGTTCTTTCCTTATTTTCGACGTCTTTAAGTTCAACAAATAATTGCCAAGCTTCCTAACTTTCTCCTTCGAACTCATGGGTAGATGCAATTGAATAATTCATTTTTAATACTCAAACAATAGAGACCCGAAAGGATATAATTGACCCACCATTCTGTGTAATAAAATATTAACTATTTCGGACTTTGTTGTAAAACAGTGAAGATTGAGAGGGCGAAAAGAAGATTATGTGCCCCTTCCTTTGAAAATTCATTTTGTGTGTGGATACAACCCTATGGGGAAACCTGTTAAGAGGAATCTTTCATAAAGTGCAATCATGTATCTGTTTCTGTAAATATATATCACAAATTTTACATGATATGGCAAAACCAGTTTTAGAGTTCTGTCATAAAGGAATGAGTCCCCCCTCCCTTTTGCTGGAGAACCAAACGGTCAGTGTGTGGTCACTGTATGGTCATCCCCCCCCCCAGGACCTGGCAGTACAGCCCCCTACCCTTGTGTCTGGTGGATCCATTGTCCCCACACCCCGAGAATAGATCTCCACTTACAACTGACAAAATGGACAAACGGACAAACGGCCCGCCTTTTACTGCACCCTCCCGAGGCATTACACATCCAGTAACATTTTTTACCTTCAGTTAACTACTCGCACATATTATCAACTTTTCCCTGCCAATATTGACAATTTCATATGGTTTATTGTTTATAACAGTTTTTTCTTTGAATGACTGCTTATCATTTTCATTACGATGTATAGCAGCTTATGTTACATTGGTTCATTTTCATATTTTGTATGTATCAGACGGTGATTATTTCAGTTGCAATTTCAATATCAGATTGTTTCACTTTATATTACAACAATTCATTTGAAGGTCAATATGGTATGGTATGATTCAACATTTCCTAATATCTCGTCCTGTAAGACTCTCGCAATATCATTTGAGTTATTTAAGATTCCTCTAACTAAGCAAAGGAAGTGTTTCATTTATCATCGTGTTGTTTTTACACATTCACCACACGATTACCAAGATGAACATGACCTCTGCAGTTCCATATTTGTAAAACTACTACACTTTTCATATCTGAATATCTTCTAAATCTACTGATCTACAGTTTTCCAAACGTCCCAGACCTTTCCCCGCGCTGGTTACCTGTTAGCCCGTTCTGACCCAGGTTAACCCTTACGTCATGGGAAACAGTGGGTCAGGCTTGACAGACTAGTCATTTGTCGGCCCACAGGTCTATAATATGCACACAAAACGGTGACGTCATCACCAGACGGGTACTCAGGCACCCCCGGGGATGGGACACTTTTAACTCAGGACTAGAGAGGAGGAATACTATGATGTGTACGAAAATAACGAAATACAAACAATCAAATAAAAACAATAACTTTTATTGCTTTTATTTGATTGTTTCACATCTAAAATGGTTAAATTATATTCAAACTTGTTTCAGCTGTTCTTGGTATTAGACAGTTCATAACTGTCCATATGAACATCACAGGTATACTATTTCACATTCAACCCCGCTGCAGATTTAAGTTAAAAGTTAAATCCAGACATCCTATTGTTACCCTGACAATGCCCTATTCTGACCTTGACAATACCCAACATCCGTCCTCAATCTTGTCTCCGTCAGAAGAAGATCGGCCATTGTGGCGTCACTATGGAGACTTGAGGTGTGACGTCACAGGGACCTATAGAATCTTGAAGTGTGACGTCACAGGACCGTGGGGGTCAGGGATGGGTCCATTGAGAGGGCCTAGAGTCCTTTTTAGCCTCTATCAGGTGTGGAGGTGTTGTGTCTGGGGTAGAGGGGGACGGGAGGAATGACACCCAGCTAAATACAGGCTGCCGGGTGCTTACGTAAAGGTGTTTTAGATCTAAACTTTCACTTCTTTTATTTTGGTGTATCTTTGATCTGTGTGATTTTGTAATTTGGTAAGAACGAAGGTAGGCCTACTTATTTCTTCAATAAATCGCCTCCAATCAATTTGATTTTGAAATGAAAAAGAAAAAAGACCAATAGACCCTTTTCATCAGACTTTCACCCTGCTAGTGGTATCCAAGCTAAGGATATGAGGTTCGAATAACGTTGCAGCAATGGTCTGGATTGATTGTTGTTACATACATTGTAACGTTGCAGCAGCATTCTTTTAATGACTCCCAATAGCTTTTGTGACATATCATTGTGACGTTCTGATAACATTCTTGTAATGTTATTTATGAAGCCAATATTGTTACCTTATGATCATGCAATAAGAATGTCACAATAACATCCTGTTTACATGTGTTTGAGACCTTACTTAAAGTGGATGTCACAATAATGTTCTGTTTTTTTTCTATTGAGTTTAGGGTCGGTCATATCAATTTTGAGGTATGACAGTTGACACCGAACCTTATAAGGTAGTCACAGAAACATTCTGTTTAGATAAGTTTATGACCTGACCTAATCAAAACATGCCTATAACGTTCTGTTTAGGTGAAGTTGGAACCTCCCCTGGTGAGGAGGTCACAACGATTTTCTGTTTAAGTGAGGTCTGGACTTCTCCTAATCAGAACGTCACAATGGCATTCCATTTTGATTTAGTCTTGACATTACCCCATCAGAACATTATGATAACATTCTGTTTTGGTTAGGTCTCAACCTCTCAGAAAATTAATGCAACAGTTACGTGACATTTTAGTGAGTAACAAACAAACCAAAAAAAAGTATGGTTGCATAGCGTGACCGTTATGTTGCACCTTGGCTGGGATAGGTCAGAAGCAGTGAGTTGGGATATGACTTACCAAGGGCCCATGTTAGAATAATGACTCAGACTTATGCAAAAGGTGTACATACAATGCACTTTTAAGTCATTGTCGCGGTTCAGATCTGTTTAGTGCATTCCATATATTTCTCCCTATATTTTCAGAAAAGAAATATCTGCCGCTGGGTCACTTGGCTTCTCTCTATCCAACCCCTCCAACTTAAACATAAAATTGATATCTGACGTCTTGTTACTTAGCTTCTCTATCCTATCCCTTTTATTCAGCTCAAACAGACTCTCTAGAAATAAGAAATCATGAAAATACAAAGTGGTGGAGGGCAGTTAATAGGCTAAGCTTTCAGACCTGTTTCTCAATCTCTGTGTGTGTTATGTAGACTTAACTCTAACCCCCCCCCCCCGATCTGCCCCCTCTGATATACCCCCCTCATTCCCCCCCACCTCCCCCCGATCTGCCCCCTCTGATACAGCGCCCCCCGACGGCCCGTATCAGCACTACGTCACGTGGTCAGTCACGTGGTACAGGCCCAGAACTAACCCCACCTGACGGCAGCTTCCGGTACTACACCTTACATCAAAGCGAGGCACAATCAGAGACGGGCTGAAAGAGAAGAGAGCAAAAATATACAAGGGGGGTGGAAATAAAATCGGGCTGATATCGGTAAGCAAGGGGTTGGGGTGGGTGAGAGGGGTGTGGGAGGTTGGGGTGGGCACTTTTAACAGGGGGGTAGGGGAAGCATGGAAGGTGGGGGTGTGGGGGGGGGGGGGCACTGAGTTTTTGAAGGGTACCTCCTACTGCCAAATTACTGCCCCAACTTTTCCCAACTGACTGCCCCTAAATTTTAAATGACCACCCCTTATTTTTGGCAGACACTAATCACTACCCCCCAAAATCAGGGTTTCAATACCAGAAAATATACAGAAATCACCAAACAGCTTCGGAAAACTTCTGAGAAAATCTCATTAGTCTTCTTTGAGAAATAAGGTAACAAATGAGCTGAATTTCAACTTATTTTCTCCAATTTTGTCTATGGATGTAAAGCACGGCCCGCCTTTTTAACCCAAAAAGTGGATGACCGCCCTTCTTTTCAGACGTTAACCATCCCCGCTTTGCAGGTCTGTCTATCCCTGTTTTACAGTAGGTACCCTTTCAGGAGCCAAGTGCCCCCCCCTCCAGAGATTGGGGGGGGGGGGGTTAGTTTTTTTTGGGGTGAAGACGACCCCCTGTCATATTGTCAGGGGCCTGCAGCTGGGCCGGGTCTGTAAGGAGTGGGATGTGTAATGTATTGTAAGTTGATGGATCAGCTTTATTTTCAGCAAATCTAAATCTATGTTCCTTGTTCGGGGCTGTGGCTTATGATTTTTCTAATATCGGCCGTTGGTATAATTATGCAATATAGGTAAATCAAAAAGGAACCCACAGGTATGGATGCCTAAGAAGCATTTCAATAGGAAATGTAATAAATTATTGACATAGGGTCTTGACTTGTTACCCTACTTCTTCTAAAATGATGTCCTTTCACATGTTGCTGCCTACATACTGAACTTTCTTCAGGTCTTACCAAGAGCCAGCGAAATAGGCCATAACCAACCTGTCCATCTGGTTGCTGTTTTGTTAAACTGCTTTTAAAAGGACCTGTGGGAACCAGCATGACCCCATTTCTTAGTTCCATCCTCATCCTCAATGTCGCTTCATGGTGTAGTGGTTAGGACCCCACCTCTAGACTCCTGAAAGAGTTCATCATTGCCAGCATTTTTCAGCCTGGGGAACCCACTTGTTATAGGATATAAAGGTTAAACGAAGTGCATTATTTCATAGGAGAGATAAGCAAATCGAACTTTTGAATAACTTGTCTAAATAGGACTTTACTAAAGACTTTAATAAAGTTTTGGGATGAGCGATATGATAGGAAAAGAGTTCGAAATCAGGTCCTTTTTTGCGTTCACGTAACGTCTGAGATGAAACTAAAGTTCATTATAGGACCCATTTGTATAAGGTGGGATCCCCTATACCAAGGAGTCTACAGTAGACTCCTTGCCTATACTAACTGCTAGTTGCCTGTCTAAATCTCCCTGTTCTAATCAGTCTAATAACCCCCTCCTTTCACCCTACCGATCCCCCATAAATCTGACCCATAAAGTAGACGTCAGGACGAGGCTCTCCCACCCTGATGACGTCACTTTGAAGTCTCCATTAGGCCTTTCCACTAATGACCTTAGCCCCGCCCCCCTTGTCCCCTGCCCCGCCCTCTTGTGTTTAGGGGCGTGGTCAGCGATGATTGACACGTCGCCTAATGACCGATTACCTCACGGCCAGGGGTCAACAATGACCAGTGGTCACGTGACGTTAGTGAAGGGGTGGGGGTGGGGTGGACATTCCTATAGAGTATTGACTCTTCGGGATATGTTCTGTAATGAGGCGCCTTGGACCCTACGTCAATGGTTACCCCTTAGCATACCGAATCGGGAATGTCACCAGGTATGGCATTGCAAACAAGAGACAGATTTCCCGTTTTGTGATGAAAGTGTAGAAATGACTCTTATTTGCCTTTAAAGCTATATAGATCAGCAGGAAACAGCTCATTATGTGTTTCTTTTCTTTTAACATTGGAATATTTGGAGTTTTAACTTGATATTATATATTTCACTTTATGCAAAGTTATATAAAATGACCAAAAATATCTTCCTGGTATGCTTTGCGTGTGCCATCAGAGTTGTTGAACTTACAAAAATACGAGGAAAGGCGAATTGTCAGGAAGCGACAGAAACAGAGAGTCGTCAAACAGCAAGTCCGGCTGCTCATTCTGAGCAGCCTGGACCACCATCCTACCCCCTGGTGTGTCCAGCGACGGTGGGAAACTAAAGTAAACAGTCCAGCGGGGCTCAAGAATGAGGGACCAATCATGTGAGGAAGCATGTTCTTAGTATGTCAAGCCATCCCACTGTACTCAAATTGGCCAATATGTGATGGCTAATCATTATAGGAATAAGGCCCCATGCGGTATTGCAGGGTATTTAGTGCCACATGGAACATTCGAAACTATCATTATCAACCAATCAGGTCACATTACACAAAGAGCCTCACTGAGTCACTCTGGCCACCTCCTATTTCCGCCAGTCTGGACTAATATTCATGGT
Source organism: Lepidonotus clava (assembly GCA_936440205.1). Classification (NCBI taxonomy): domain Eukaryota; kingdom Metazoa; phylum Annelida; class Polychaeta; order Phyllodocida; family Polynoidae; genus Lepidonotus; species Lepidonotus clava. The sequence goes on from OW387141.1 coordinate 47,320,140, forward strand.
GATGATCACACGAAGTTTTCACCTGCCAGCCACACTCTATCATACTATAACTTTGACAAACTCATACACAACAACTGGCGTAGGGCTCAAAGACTGTCTGCGTGTGTATTATCTAGCTGGCTACCCGGCCCTATATGTACTGCTTACAAACTACCGTATCTACACGTCCATAGGATATAACCACTTGCTGTATTTTAGTACCTCCAAACATATAAGTAATTTGTTCAATTGTTTTATATCATGTTCCTTATTAATTAATTACTGAATGTGGGTCAGAAAGGACTAGGTCGTTTTAGGCTTATGGGTGGGTTTTCCCTGCCCAAAACCCATACATCTGACACAAATTAACACTAAACCATAATCTCCCTATGGATCCCTGTCATCTCTGTAATCTGAACTTTATAAACATACAGCCCTTGACTAGGGATAGTGGTTGTCTCATTAGACTTGTTTACCCCCTTACTCCCATGAGGATGCCTCCGATCTGCCCCCAGATCCCTCAGTTGAAGGCTGGAATTATACGTACGGGCATGGGAGCAGAAGGTCGCGCACAGAGAATTAATTGTATGTGCGGGAGTATAGGATCTACAGAAAATTCTAGCCTAAACCTTCAAAACGTCCTTTTAATTCCCTGTAGTGCTTTATGAATTACTGTGCATATCATGAATAAGGCACTGAAGAAATTGCATAGAAAGAGATCAGATATTTACAGGAAGTGCTTATTATTAAAGGAAACATACGTATAGGAGACATTAAAAAACTTGCATTCTATTTCACTTTTTAAGAGAAATTCCCAATTAATGACGTCACACAGTGAGTAAATTTTTACCAAGTCCATTTATCCACGAATGAGATTCCCCCATCTCAGAATATGCAAAGTAAGGAATATGTACTTTAAAACACAATACGCATATTTGGCCATGAATAGGCTATTATTGATTATAACATTTACTTATCTGTAATCATTCATAAACCTGGAATTCCCAAGTTATTTCTTGCAGGAATTCCCATCATTATCGTGAATTGTGACTATTATTGAATTGGGAATTCATGAAAGTTTTATGGTGGCCACCCCAGTAAGGAGCCCCATTGCCCGGTGTTAGGTGTCTAATGTAAGCATGCCCTCTGTTATTAATTAGCCGGGTGGACTGGCGCGGTTTTGGCCGGCCAAGGACCCGTGTGGTGTGACATAGGACTGGAAAATGTTTAGGTTTTTGTGTAGTTTCTTCTGTCCCAGATCTATAGTGAACATGAAGATTTAGAAAAGATCAATATTGCTTGGACGGCAACATTGACAATTGCATCACAATTGCATAATCATAAGAAGGTTAATGCAGTGATTACATCTACATTGGCCACAACAACTGGGGAGTCATGGGGTTCTCAGGACCTAGCCCCCTCCCCCCCCCCCCTTTATTTTTGTAGGTCGCTAAACTACGAAAAGAGGGGTAAATGCCCCATGGGTGGGCGCTAACAGGCACAATTTTAATACTTAACCTCAATGCTGACTCCTCCTTTTTGGAATCATGTATCCAGCCCTGCAGGTCTAACGGACAACTTAAACTCCAATCGCAAACTGATACTACTAACTTTTTCCACACGCAACCTCACCTAGCCTACAACTCACCCTATTCCCCCGCCCCCTACCATTTATACCCACTGTCTCCTAGGGCCTGAGCCTGTTTTAATAGCCCTCTGGCTGTTTTGCCGACTCAGCAGAAAACTGATACTATAGCGGTATCATTGCACCGTCAGCCCGTCACTGAAATTTACCTCCGTTTTACAAAACACACACATGGCGGCCGCCTCCCGGAGCTCCGTGACAAAAACTTGTTGTTCCCTTTCCCCACTGATACAGTTGTCACCGCTTTTTAGGCAGGTCCAGGTTTTTTTGTAGCCCGCGGGGGGTGGAGTTTCCCGCCAGACCCGTCGGGACAGGAACAGGAAGTGATTGATGCCACTTCCGGTGTAAAAAGCAGACGACAAACAGACGGAAGTGACGTCGGGACGCGGCGTCTTCTACAGGTACGCCACCTGGTGGAAGATTGATTATGAAATAATGGCCTTATCTCAAATGACTTCAGCTACTGACTTCTTTTGAAAAAAAAAGATGAAATTATCCATGCACTAGCCAAGTCTTAAATTGTCTGTGCATCGAATGCTGGTACTTTCGTTTTTATATAAGTTGAGAATGCGTCTAGGGTTTCAACGATGCAGTAATAGCACGGATAACCTTACCCGCAATACTATACCTGCAGCTGTCCAAAGAAAATGCTCGTGTCTAGGCACCAAAATTAATGCTGGAAGCCTCAACTAATATCATGTGTAGAGGACCACCCAGCCAACCATGTGACGTTATTATAACGTTGCAGCAACGTTCTGTATTGGTTCTTGTTACATTATTTTGATGGCTCGCAATAAAGTTGCTGCAACATACTGCTGTGACATTGCACTGTGACATTACTATAACCTTCTGATTACATTCTTCAACCTAAACAGACTGTTTTTATCAAGTTCTATTTTGGTTTTGTTCTAACCTCACCAAAAAATATTGTTATAATAATGATCTGATTTGGTGAGGTTTCAATCTCACCATCAATAACATAATTGTTACATGCCATCTTAGTACGTAACAAACTGACTAAAAAAAGTATGGTTGCAGAACGTTTCTGTTATGTCACAAGTTGGCTGGGCAAAGGAAGCCATATCTAATTTGCTTGAAGACGAGTGCGTGGACAATAACAGTCACAACTGATCACAATGGGCTGAGACTAACACACTCTACCTGATATACAACATTTTGTATTTTGAGTTTTTTCTTGGTAATAAAGCATGTGATATTGTTTATTGGGATAGTTCTTTGGACAATATTCGGAATTCTGGAGAGGAATAGGCGGATATAAGGCTAGTTAGCTTTCTATTGGTTTCTGTCACTTTAAGTCATTTCAAAGCAAAAGTAACTTTATTATGACATATCTGTGGATGTATTGCAATGTCTATAAAAACATGCTGAACAAAAAGAACAATTCGATGGGGTCAGGCCATGCAGGTAAAACAACTTGGTCCGATATATAAGTTGAATATTATATCCTCGGGCCACATCACCTCAAGGACGGTGGAGAGTTAGGGGGGGATCGGGGGGGTTGGCCCCCTACCTGCTGCCCCTTCTCTCCCCAGGCAGATATTTGCCATAACATTGTTGGCGTCCTGCAGGGGGCCCCACGTCCCCCCGGGGCATCGAATTTCACGCAAATTAATTTTTGTAGTTTCCTATTATCCACTCACCTACTTTTTATTGCGTCTCCTTCTTTTATTTTGTTTTCTCTCTGTCAGTCTGGGCCCCTGGGCCCTGGGTAGAATCCGACATAAAGGTTACTACCTGTGGGGTGTGGGGTGTGGAGGGTGGGGGAGAGGGTATATGGTGGAGGGGCCTGAGGTACGAAACAAACTGATGATTCAGGGTGGGGAGGGGGTCGGTTTGTCGCTGGAAACCCCAGGTGGGGGGGGGGGGGGGGGGCACTTGGGCTTGAACAGGTACCCACTGCCAAACGGATTCACGAAGTGTGGTCGGTGAATGTCAAAATTGAGGGGAAGTCAACCACTTTTTAGGCCAAAAAGGAGGGCAGTAAACTACATCAGTAGAACAATATTGGAAATGACTTTAAATTTAGCTTTATTGGTACATCATAAAACAGATAAAACAAATAGAATGTTATCAGATGTTTTCCAAAGCAGTTTTCAAGATTCCTGTTTCTTTTCTGGTATTGACAGAACCTAATTATTGGGGGCAGTGATCTGTGTCCCCAAAAATAGGGAGCGGTCAGTCACAAAAAGGAGGGGTGGTAGTTTGGCAGTGGGTAGTAACCTTCAAAGAGTCAGTACTCCCCCCCCCCCCTCTCCCTCCCCGGATGGAAACAGACGGAATAAACCTTGTTCTAGTCAGCAATATCTTCCCCTAACCCTCACCCACCTCAACCCCCACCCCTCACCCCTCACACACTCCCCCCAAAGACGTATGATGAGAGAAGATGGCCACAGATGCTCCCTATAACAACACGGGGGTAAAAACCGGCCGGAGGTATGTGTGGGTAATCCGGCCCGCCCGATACGTCTTTACCGTTATCGGGCAGGAATTATCCTGGTGGGCGATAACGGGGGATACAGGGATTAATGGGCGCCGCAGGTGGGGCGGGAACAGGGTAAGGGGAACAGGTACATCGGGGAATAAGGTAAGTGAGGTGGAGGTGGTGGGGGCGGGTGAAGGGATGCGGGAGAGCAATCAACGAAAGGCAATATATACTGATGGTCCTATTAAAAGAATAAGGTCAAGAACAAAGTAGAAAATCCATGGCCAAACAATAGAGCTGCCAATAAGCAACACGAGTAAATGAATGAGGAAAATACCAGGCAACGGTAACGTTCTGTGACCATATGCTTTTAGTGTGTCTGTTGCATGCTTCATTTTCATGCAACAGTTATGTTATTTCTACATAAGGTTGAGTCTCATAAAATATATTGATGTAATAACAATATAATTATTTAAGTGAAGTTGAGACCTTACCAATAGGGCCTACAGGATGTTATAATAACATTATCTTTATGGGAAAGAATGTAACCAGAATGTTGCGATAAGTTCACAATGCAACACCACAATGTCAGATTCTAGAGACGGGTGCCTTCAAAATAATGAAACAAGAAACAAAACAAAACTTAACAGAACATTACTGTAACATGATTATAATGATGTATGATTGTCTATGATAGTAAATGCCATGATGATGAAATGGCCAAACAACAGGATAATAATGTGGAAGTAGGAAAAAAGAGAAATCAAGTGATGGTATGATGTGTAAATGGGGTACAGAAATGTGTGAGGATAACAAGGGATACCAAGGTACTTTCAGGTACAGATAAGAACATGAGGGAATGATAATTGGAAAACGAAAACAATGTAGGAGGGAAATGAGAAGCAGTAAAGAAACAATATGAGAAAAGAACAGTAAAATAAGTAAACGTTAATGGCGCGAATGAAGTAAAAGGACTTTTTGGATAGGAGCAGGCCTGGGAAGTAGGGTAATAGGGCAATACCAACTGCCAGTTACTGAGAATAAGGTAAGCAAAAGCAAATCTATCTGGGGCCCTTGATTAGGGGGGGGGGGGGGGGTCCCAATGTCGCATGTCGAATTAAGAACCATCCATGTCGCCCTGTCGAATTTAAGAAATTGCCCTGTCTCATGTCACTAAGCCCAAAAAGGGCCATGTAGCCCTGTCGAGTTTAGGCGTCTAGGGCCATCTGCCTGGAACATGTGCAGGTAGACAGTCCTGTTACCTTGTTTCTCATATTACCATGTTCCCCATGCGTCCCCTGCATCAGTCTGAGGTGTAATAATACAGAGGTATACCGACAATGATAGACTTCCCGGCGTCCTTTACGATAATGAGGTATATATTACACATATATGTCCCACCTTCACCACGTTTCCGGCCTTTTTATCGCCCGCCAATTACGACCTGTTTGTTTTACTGCCGGCTTTGTGGGGTTGAGGAGGAGTGTTTGAGATGGGGATCTGTTTGGGAGAATTGGGTGTCTTTCTAACTCTATAGACGCTTTATTTCGACATTTTGAATAAGCTTTCCTCCAATGTTTCACCATAGTGCAGAGGTCTTTGAAAAAGATTTGACTATCTTATTCCGGAAGGAAATGCTTTCTACGACCTGTGGGTTGGAGGAGGGGTGTTTTGAGATTGGGATTTATCTGGGAGAATTGGGTTTCTCTATGGCCCTAGACCCCTAAATTCAACATGGCATCATGAGAAATTTTTAAATTCGACATTCAACATGGTTCTTAGTGACATGCGACATGTTTTTTTTAAAAATTGACATGGCGACATTGCTATTTCTGAAATTTGACTGTGACACCAGGTTTGACTAGTGATGACAATACGCGACGAACCCATTTTTGGGGAGTTCTCTCCAAATCCATCCCTGCATGTGAAACACCTTGGGCTTGAGTCACAGAAACAATACTGCCTCACCTGAGAGGTGGGGTAGTGTGTGTGTGTGTGTGGGGGGGGGGGGGGGGGGCTGTCAGCTCCTAAACAGCCGGGGATGCTCTGCCCCACCTGCCGTCAGGTGTCACTCCGACGTATCGCCGATAATAGGGAGGAGTCAGGCCCGCCTCTAGTGCGCTGAACGCCCACAAGGGGGCATTAGTCACCCAGTGCATTCATATCAATCAGCAGGGTCTCACAGTGTACAAGAACATCACCAGGACTTTCAAAGAGGACAAAATATGAAAATCCATAGACTAGGATAGATGTGTTGGTTGGTCCAGGGTTGACGAGACTCTGCCAGTGCTAAAAACAGTGGTCTTCTCGAATATTAATTATGAACCAATTTACAAAAAAATAGTAGTTGGTTAGTTTCCTCAAGAGCAAAGTCCTACATTTTTGATGTTATTTATATTTCACTTACTACAAGACACTTAAACGAACGAAGCTTTATCCTAAGTATGTCTATGCAGATTTAACACAAAAATTCAACTGACTCTGCAAAATTATAACAAATTTGTCTTTGATAATGTCCTATATCTCTTTGTGTATGAATCATACACATGGTGCCCGGGTCTCAGCAGAATACCGGCAGTGATTCCTGGGTTATAAATGATCGCTGAATACGCGAGGAATACGCCGGGGGCGGGTTGATAAAGAGGGGCAGCGGGCAGTACGGGGCTGTTATCACCCGGGCCTTAAATCACATCCGGGCATTGTATCAGGAGGTGTCAGCGTCCGACGCACCTGACGTCACCCGTCTACCACACGTCATAACCCGCGGTAACCCGTAAACATTTCACGGGATTTTCCAAACAATTTTCTTTTTACAAAGTATTAAAATCAAATACCTCCATGAATGAGAATATATATGTGCCTGATAACGAGCAAATGCTCTTGGTTTAAAAGTAGAACAACTCAAGTGGCAGGATGCTATTTGTCAATGAAAACATTTTGGGGGGAAATTTTGCAATAAGCAGACGACAATGAGTTAACCTTGACCTTGACCCCTGGGGTCATCCTTCATCTGACGTCATGGGGCTCGGCCCGCCCCCTGTCGGCATCAGACAGAACCATAACAGCCCATTGAAGATGCTGCCCTTATTATTCACTCACCAATATTTTCCTTTTTTCCCCTTTCACATAACCTACTCTCTATCAAAAATCCCAATTTTATAATGATATCAGTCTACTGATTTCTACTTTGTATTTTATTTTCATTCAGTTTGCTCTTGACTCGTCCATGGAGTCTCAGGAACGGGTAAAAATTCGGGGGGATCGATGTCCATTCTTGACAGGCGTGGATTGTGATGTGAGGGGGTGGGTTGTTAGAAGGGGGGCTGGGGGGAGGGGGTCCCCGGGCAGCCCTGACCTCCCGCACCTCGCCAAAGGTGAAAAATGCCGTGTCATCGCCAACTATTTGATAGAGGAACATGAGATAGAGGGCGCTGCGCCATGCATCATCCGGGACCCTGCTACCTGAAGGCTGGGCGATAAAGGGGAAACTCTCCATGCACACCCCCCTTCAGCCGGCTATGCTCAGAGATATGATCCTGCACACTAAACCTGTGCTGGGAGAAGGTGAGATCCGATCCCCGCTGGTTTCGGCAGGAGGAGAAGAAAAGGTTCAGGTGGCCTCAAAGTTTGGGGGCGGTGAGCAACGACTGCGCATGCCTGACCCACTTTGATACCCACTGTTTTGGATCAGTCTCTGATTTCTCGATTCATCCGTTTGGCGCTCCCGCAAAAACTCCTACGGGATCCTGTTGCATTCCGCAATCAATTCTTGTCAATTTGTTAGTATAATGGGGTATGTTCCCCACACTCACGCTCCTAATAAATATCTTAATAACTTAATACCTGAGTGGACCACCATGGCCACTTGGGGGTGCTAGAGAGACTTTTACTCCCGGTGAACAAAAGACCTTCCTTCTCGTTTCTGGTTTTCAAAACACACAAGCATGGAGGATAATGGGGGACATATTCGGACGGACTTATTGCATGATTGACATAATCTAAAGTATCATTCACACCATGGAGAAAAGTCCCATGCAAGAAGAAACTAATATTTTCACAATGAAACATGCATATCCTGACGGTGGTGACAATACACGTTTACTACTACTAATACTACTTGGAGGAACCTTTCCTTTGAGGAGTGCTCTATATGACTGGTCTTTTTTTTCTAAAAAGAAAACAAACAAATGAAACAGGTCACGTAGGAGTGCTCTATAGGTCTATGACTGGCCCTTTTTTTCTAAAAAGAAACCCCCCCCCACATAAAACGGGTTTCTGTTGTAATTACGATGTGATGAGATCTCAGTTGGAGGTACCTTTCAATCTAAGATTAAGGCATTCTCTCACTACTCGGGGAGATATAGTCCCGATGACCTATGACTTGGCGGAGGGACAAAAAGGTGTGAATTGCCCGTTCCCCCAAATCCCTGCGCCCTCTCGGCGTACATAGACCTACCTGTCCATGGGTTCCGGCACGTAGCCCCTAGCTTTTGCTGAGATAGGAGTCTCTATCTTTGGATATGACCCCTAACCCCAACACGGTAAAAGCCGTGTTATTGATTCTATATTTAGAATGATCTACTTCCAGAATCAACCAGGTTCTACCACATATGTAGATTGTTCTTTGTGTACATGGTCCATTATAGGTACTTCATGCTCATCTCATGTAGCTGATCTTTTCGGAATATTAGGCGTATAATATTATCTATTGTAGAAACGGTAGAGATCACACTTTCTGCACACCCACCTTTAACATTCGGTAAGTTGCAGGTTACTCCAAAGGTACGATATACACACACTGTATTTTAGAATCAATTACCATGGTTAGCAGAATTAGGACTTAAACCAGGGCCCCGTTCATAGGTTGTGCTAGTGCGCTATCAGTGAGCTAACTCTCATGAGAGTGGAATTTCATTTCTAGGGATCTAACCTAAAAGGATTGCTCAAAACATTTTCAATTGAATTTTTCCGTGACCCATACTCTTATCATAATCCCGAATGTTCTGATTGGTATGCAGACAACATGTCTATACAGCGACTTCTATCAATGTCATTCGATCTAACTTTTGAGTGTTGAAATATGATTCTGCAGTTCAAATACTTGGCTGAATATTGAAACAGGTAATTAAGCTATCATTACATATCTTTACATATCTTTTCTTAGTATTTATCAAAATTACCATTATTCTTTATTGAGCTGCTCTCCAACAAATTCGGTGAGCATACACACTCCAGTGTTTCTGATTGGATGCATCGGGACCCTCTCAAGTTGTATTTCCATACAGTGTTCAACTATTACCTCCGTATCTATATAATAAATGTTCATTGTTTTAATTTATCTTTCCTTTTATTTATTAATGGGCGCATTACCACCTTATTCGATGATGGTTGTAACTTAGTCCGTCAGAAAGTTACTGAAAGGGCTATTTTCCTGCTTACCTTGTCTTACAAAACATCCATTTATCTTTCTTCCTTATCCTTTCACGTCCAAATCATATCATGCTTCACCTATTTAATTGGCCTTTGATTATGCTTATGCTTATGATTATCTCCTTTTTTCTATACCTTTGCCAAAGCATACCTTTCTGCAGTCACAACTCTTCACCTCTAGTACTCTGGTTTGTCAGTGCCTTTCTCCTCATAAAATATAAATTTACGAGTTGAAAGAAACCTCAACCCCAGTGGCAACGATGTCATCAGAATAAAATAACTCTTTGAAAGAGGACAATAAACATATCACCACACAATCAGAAACAAATGTACACTTACTCTCTGCCTTTCTACCTCAGCTTTGTCTTTGTCATTCTTATTAGCCTGGCCTCCTCCCTCCCTGTGTAGTTTTTCCTCCTTGGTGTTACCCCTTCTGTCAGTATAATACATCTTAATTTATGCCCCGCTCACCTCGTGTATGCCCCGCTCACCTTGTTTATCGCCCGCCTTATCTCCCTCTCTGTGGTCTCAGTTTCTGTCAGACTTTTTGACTCTGCTCAGGTTTGCGGCGATAATTAATCTTTTAGCACGTTAATACATTTGCCGTCCCTTGTTTCGCCGGGTCGTTTATCATACGTCGGACGGCTGGGGTGGTACATAACGGTTATGACCAGTAGTGTTAAAAATGAACAATCATAAGCACACATTGTACAACTTATCTGTATTTCCTGACCCAGTTATATCATAAGAGTTCATTAATGATTCCATTTTAATCCCCGTTTCCTCAAGAATAATGAAGGAGACAAAATGCATGGTTTGGGTCCAACAGTACTGATCTTCCGTCAAATATAATCTTAACCTCATCCTGATGGCCTCAGTTGATATGAAAAATATTATAGCTACACAAAGATATGTAATTCGTGAAGTTTCGGTGTGAAGTCGCAATGCTAGCACCCTCTTTGAGAGTCAATGCAATCTGATACAAATCAAACATCAGGCTAGCTCTTTCGATCTTTTTCAAAGGTAAACAAACGGCGATGAAGTCACGAAAATGGCAAAACAGCTGACACGTTGTAGTGGTTTGCACGGACTCTCATAGACAGCACCACTATTGTCGATGTCACAAAAATTACATAGGCGACGGTTGGTAGTTACATATCTTTGCTTGCCTACAGAATCGTTGTTGATGTCAAATCCACGGTCAGTATCAGGAACGGATCCAGAGATTTCCAAAAGGGGGGACGCGCTTATATATAAGAATTGGAGGCGCCCATCCAGATGTTAGAATTTTACATTAACAAAAACTAAATTTAGCAAAAAATAGGCGCCCTCCTCTAAATCCGTATGATTTTGACCTGAATTCTAAGGTTACTGCTTATACATTGTAATTTTGATAGTAGACCGCAAAATAACATAATAAGTTATATGGATGATTTAATGTATATGTAAATATCATAATCACATTTCATCAATTACAAGCTTCATGGAAGGACCTAGAAAGAAACCGTATCTACAAACAGTATGATGGAACCCATCTGGACCGCATTATAAGTCATTATGACAGCTTCTGACCGTCTGACCTCTTGTTTCATTCATAATTATTCTCCTGGAACTCAGCCCTGACACCCTCCTCTTCTCCCCTTCGTATGCCTTATCATGGCGGCATTACACTACACAACTTGGGCTGCCATACTGCCACAATTAACATGGTTGTATTACAGACAACTCCTATACAGGAGTGATATGATAAGCCCATCCCAATTTTACACCAACATGAAAGTTTACAATGAGATATAAATTGCCTCCATGCTTATTCTGTGTAGATACTTGTGTAATACAAAATTAGCCAAAGTAATTTGGTTGACTGCTTGCTCCCTAAAATTGTAAAATGCTGCTTTATATTTTGGCCTTTTTCCTGTAGGAACCAATGTTAATGCCTATCAGCCTAGCCTTTTAAGTCCAACCATATTTTGACCTGAAATACAGCATTTTGATTTGCTGGCAAACCTGAAAATCTGTCGATTGATACATTCTAAGAAATAATGATCTTCAACCAGAACTTTAGCATATAGAAAAACATACTTCTTTCTCATTATTTTAACTCTTGGAAACAAGGAATGCTTATATACAGTTTATTTTTCCAACCCTTCTCCAACCCTAGGATACACAATATGGGATGGCCTTAATGTTCCGAATTGGTAATTTGGAGTACCTCACATTATGTGTAACAAAGAATTTAAATCTTCAACATGTGCGACTTCCCTGCGACATCGTCATGTCACAGCTCAAGTCGTGTGGTGTAATACGGCCTTCACCCACGTCCCGCCCCCCCTTCTCCACCCCACTTCACCTGTTCTCGGGGTTGTCCAGGTAAATCCCTGTCATAAACTTACCCCTCCCCCCTCCCACTCCCCCTTCCCTCCCCCCACCCCACCTGATAAGCCGATCCCGGGCTGATTGTCCATGTCGGGAGGGGCCCTACCTGCCGGGTCACGTGATAACCGCTGTAACCCTACCCGGGCCCCATACGGCCTGATAAATCGGACCGATAAGACGGAGATAAGGGACCGACGCAGAGACACAGGGAAAAACAAACCAATTTAACGCCTTTTTTTAGGTCTGTATTTATTTGACTGACTTTTTCCGTTTGGTTTTGTGTCGGATCTCTTTTTTTTAGATAATTGTTTTTTTTTTAAAGAGAAAAACCGCATCCCACCTGGGAATCTGCGAGTCAAAGGGGAGGGATCATGTTTTGTCGCCTCAGATTTACCTGTGGGCGGTTTTTGATGAGAAGGAATTGAGACAGGAAGCTTTGGGAGTGTTTTTATTAAATGTGGTTTGAGAAGTGAACAGAGGTCCGGGGGGCATTTTCTCTAAAGAAGTAACCTTACTGAAAGGGAGACAAGAACAATTATAGACCTTTCAAAACCCAAGGTTAGAATGCAGTTGGCCTACTAAGGACTAGGACTAATATTACAACCAATATATTGTCGATAAAGTATGTAAATAAGGATATACGTTTTGTTAATCCTTTCTATAGAGCGTTAACATCCTTAATTTTAGTTGTTTAGAAAATTGGTTCCACCATTGTTTTTATGTGTTCTATGTCATATACCAATCTCCAGCAAGATTCCAAAAAAAAGAGTCCTCGAGAGAGGACTATTCTTGAGTAGAGGGAGACGTGATGCAGAGTGGTCCTATATATGCATATACCACTGGGACTAAGGTTTAATCAAAAAGTGCACCCCCCCAACAATCCACTCAGGACGTCACGGGGTGTAGGTATAGGGGGAAAGTGGAGCGTTTTAATGGGGTGAATAGCAGGTAAATACTGGCCCTGCACACCTGGCTTTGATTACCGCTGAGAGAACGTCGGCCTGGCGCGGGCCGACGGGCGGTTAGTCACATAAAGGTATAATGAGTATCACCTATCACTGTAAGCTCAGGGGGCCAGGTTCGAGTCCCTCAGATCCCCTCAGAGGGTGATTAATACGTACATCTGGTTTTTGTCGGGCGGAGGAGGAAACCCATCCATAGCGGTGAAGCGGTTTAAGGGACTGTTTACACGGGGGAGGAATGTATTAATTGACAGCTAAGTGATTAATTCCTTAACTCATTCTTGAAATGGTCTTAAATGCTCTCGTTACTTTTTGCATGATATCCATAGCAGTTCAATATTCTATGTAAATGTATCTTAGTCTGCCTTATAAAGGTACATTTAGCAAATGCTCGCAACCCCATATCAAGCCTGCTTCCAATACATTACCAATACATTGTCAAAGACTAACACACGTGTTTGTGTATGCATATACAACCACACATGTACAAACACACATAATATATTATTTACACAAACATATACACTCAAACACACACACTTTTGCACACACCACATAAAGAACGCAACGCACATCACCCTCGCCCCTGCCCTGCCTTGTTCCTACCCATTCCAACCTGCCAAAGGCAAGCATGCAAGGTTATTATAAAGTTGTAATAACATTCTCTATAGTTCTGTTTGGTCGTTGTTACATCATTTTGGTTGCACCAATAACATCTCTGACACCTGGTACTGCATCATTGCACTGTGACGTCTTTAACTAAAACATAATGTAGTTATAGTATTCTACATTGGTAGGGTCTGAACTTCACTGAAATATAATATTATCATAACACTCTGTTTTGGTGAGTCTCGTGTAAAATAATATGACTGTTACCTGAAAATTTAGCAAGTGACAGACTGACCAAAAAGGTAGGGTTGCAGACCAAGCCTCTTAGATCTCAGATTACCTGGGACTCTAACCCGCCCCACCAACCATAGTGTATTTCACACAAGCTCAGGGAAGAACACACTGTTAGTGTAAATACGGTAAGGATTTATAACCATCTTCAGGAAAAGCATGAAATATAATCTGTACATTATCGCCCACATCCCTGGTCATCTTCTTTAATCCGATCTCCTCTTCACTGACCAGCCCTCAGCGTGTGAAGACGACCTGGAGCTGACCCCTCTAATCCCGGCCTAATCCTGGGGGGTAATCCCTGTAAGGGGGGTGAGGGGGTCTCACACCTGTAATAACCCCCCTCCCCACCCCCCTCCCATGGAGGCCCCAGGAGGGCGTCAGGTGACCAGCAGGGGCCTTTGTCCAGGTCATCACTTCTCGGGTGGTCACTTCTCAGTCTGTGTTCAAGTCGTGTCTCCAAGCCACATTACCATAGACCCTTTTATGTAAAAGAGATAGTTGGAACCTTTTTTTTTTCAGATCTCGGGGGGGGGGGGGGGGGCTCTTGGACTTGCCTCTTGGACTTGCAGTGGGGGCAGTGAACATCAAAATTGAGGGGCGGTCTTTCCCTTCAAGGCAGGAAAAAAAAATGAAAAGAAAAAAAAAATGAAAAAAGGGGAGGGGGGGGGGCAGTTATGAAAAGCAGGAGCGGTTAGTTTGGCAGTGGGTAGTGACTTTCAAAGAGTCTATGCCGCCCCCTTCCCACCCGGGAAAAGATCCCTTTGTAATGTTACCAGCTCTCTTGTCATAGTTCCCTGTCAGTGTAGTTTTGCCGACCTTCAATACAAAATTAAAAGTTCAAACTCCCAAGCCGTCAAGGAGTGACGTAACGGTCACATTCTGTGAAGTTTTGATGACGTTCTGTAACGTCCTGCGACGTTACAATAATGTTCTGGGACGTTGCACTGTGACCTTCCCTGTCTCTGTGTCTTAATGCCTCCCTTCACGCCGCGGGCCAATTCTCACTGTCACGTGACCCCTAGCGCCCGTCATCCTACTTCCGGTGCGGCCATTCTTCCCGGCATGCACCGCGGTCCCCGGGGACTCGGGGGAGGTGGTGGTGGTCGGCGGGTGTGGTGGTCGGCGGACGTGGCCTGCCCCCACTGCCCGCCTCCCGGGGGGTCGCCGTTAGAGGGCGTGATCCGTAACCCGCGGGTCGATGATGGGGGCGGGCGGCGCGCCGGATGTCGGGGCCGCGACATGAAACAATGCTTATGATGGGGCGCTGTGGAGGAGAAGGTCGACAGGGAATGTGAGACTTTACCCAATTCACTACCTGGTGACAAATCAGAGTTGTGCAAATCCTTCAAAATAAGTGAAATACATCCCATGCAATATGGTACAAAATGTTAATGAAATAACGGGGCATGTTTTCCCCATTTACTTCAGAAATATACGGTATCGAAACACTTGCGTTCACAGAGGATGGGGGTATGATCCGGGGGTATGATGTGATAACGGCAGCAGGGGATCCAGGAGAGGGGCAACACTACCTGTTATCTCAAGATTGTTGCCCTCCCCCTTACCCTGGCTTCCTGGATCCGCCCTGTTATGCACATGATTAAAAGGTCAATGCAGAAATATAGTTTTTGTGTAATGTTACAGGGTAGTGAACGCATGCACTTCAGTCATATTTATCAGGTGGACTGGGCTTGGCGGGGCCTGGGCTGGGGACTCCAAGGTCGGCGGGGTCAGTTTGGATCCTACGGGGGTGGGAGGCAAGCTAAGGGGGTAACGGGAGGGGGACGCAGGGTGGACGCTGGGTGGCGGGGATCAGGTCCTCCCCCAGGGGTCGGGGTCAGGGGCGCATGTCACAGGAGAATGAGGGCGGTGGGTGAGGGCACAAAAGTAGCCCCACTAATGGTGTCCCCAGGGTGGGGCTGAGGTGGGGGCAGGGGACAAGGCGGAGGTGGAGGGGTGAGTTAGGGGGAGGGGCGAGGTGGGGGTGGAGAGGAGGGGTTCAGGAGAGAGGTAACCCGAAAGGCACAGCAGTCAGGGGCAGTAGAGGTGGCGGTTGTCAAGAGGTAAATGGGCACTGTCTGACCAGGCAACGATGTGGTTAACGTAATACAGAAAGATATAAAGCATTAGAGGGTATAGAAGACAGAAAGATGATGATCAGGGGCGGATTTAGGGGGTGGCGCCCAGGGCGCCCCCCCCCCACTATTTTTGGCAAAGTATTGATTTTTTTAATGTACAATTCCGGGACCTCGGGGGTCCGGCGAAAATTTTGAAAATGTCTGGATCCGCCCCTGATGATGTACTAAAAGACATGGAAAGAGGCAGTGAGGAACATGAGGAAGTTAGGGACAGGAGGCAGTAAGAAAAAGGAAGCAGTAAAAGAAATGAGACAGTAAGGGGCAGGAGGCAGTGAGGCCTAGGGACAGGAGGCAGTAAGAAAACGGAGGCAGTGAAAGAAAGGAGACAGTGAGGGGCAGGAGGCAATAATAAGAAGACTTTAGTTAAAAGGACAGCGGAGAACTGGCAATATGGAGAGTGTCCTTACAGGGGCATTAGGCTGTGGAGGTGTCCCTTCGCATTGAGGATCATCCCCTGCTCCACGTTTTCTATTTCAAAGCCGACCCCCCAACCACAAGGTGTGAGGGGCCTGTGGTACCCCCAACAGACACGGAGGGCGCCACCCTTTGAGACGTGTCTCATGGGGACTGGAGGGGTCATCTTCGAGACAAATAGAAATGGCTGATGCGTCCTGGAGGTTATTCTGTGCCCCCGACCACCATATACCTGCTCGCCACAGGCCTGCAGCTCAGCCTCTGTCCGCGGCAAATGGACTAAAGTACGGAGTAACATCATGTTTTTCATATAATATGTCTTAATGCACCTCTATGACTGGCTCTCATTTTGTACATGAATTATCAATACTATAGTTACATATTTTTTAGCTTTGTGAGTAATTTAAGAAGTTTAGTTGTTTCACTATAAGTCAAATTTAGTTTCAATATAAGTCAAATTTAGTTTAGGGTTTGAAATTCGGAACTTGCATCCTTGTATGCCACTGCCAGGAAAGAAAGACATCTTTCCTTGAAATAGTTGTTCTGTCATGTTTGTTAAATAAAACTCCTAGAGACAGAGCTTAGTTAGGGAAGTCGAGGCTTGACCAACCCGGCCAAACACATCCCTCACGGTGGGCTGACCCCCAATTGTCGCCCACTCTGTTTTCCCCGCTCCCCGACAGGGGGCGCCCTGATGACGTCCTATCTCCTGGTCCCCGGCAGTCCTCAGTCCAATAAGCCACGTCAATAGGCAACCAGCGATCACACCATCTCCCACCCGAGTCAGCGCAGGTCTTGTTTCCGCTGGGAGAAGATGGGGGAAGAATGGGAAATGTGTTTGGAGAGTGAAACGGCGTTGACAAACTCAGGAAGACAACCAGTATTGGGGGTAGGAGGGGATGGGGTGGGTAGGGGGGGAGGGGGTAAGGGCATCAATGACCATCCTGAATGACTACAGACGCTGCCCCTCAGAACCCACTTCCGGTTCCGCTAGCGTCCCCCACCCTGGCGGCCGGACCACTCACTATTTTCTGCCCACCGTCATTTTCTCTCAGCTCCGGAGAAAATAGGTCTTGGCGCAAGCGCCGTGAAGGCCGTATCGTCGTCTTCCGGTCACAATGCGTCAAATCTCGGCCGACGTCTCGGGCCGACGAGAGCGGGGCGCGGGGCGGGGTCAGATAGGGAAGGTCAATAAGCCATCTTACCGGCCACGACACCTGGTGGCGAGCGGCTGAAACAGTGAGCACCATTGGCATGCGCGTCAAATAAAGAAACAAATAGGGCGTAGTTAACAAACCCTCGCCCGGCCCTGACGGCGGGCAGATGGGATTTGGACCAATCCGGGACGTCTTTATTTCAGCAAGGGTTCGTCCAATGCCTCAACCCAACAACCATGCACCCCTAGCGGCCAATATCGGCATGAATTTCAATATGGGGCCTACTTGTCACACAAGATGCATTCTGGTTGAAACAGATCTGTACAGAAACCCTCATCGTTTAATAGAAATTGGAATTTTAGAATGGCGGATGTTAGTGAGTAGGCCCTACATGTATATTGAAGCAAATTCTATACAATTAACTTTTTTTTCAGCTTTAACGTGAAAATTGGAGGAACAGATTGCTTCAATCGTTATTAGCTAGGACATAATTATAAGTCAAAACACAAAGGGAAGTTTTGTAAGCTTAGCCCCATTACGCTGTCCGTGCATCTAGCCGCTTTATATGTTATATTGGTGGAATGTGTCCATTCTCTTAGCGTCGATTCATCATTTAAGGCGGTCTGTCTAAAGCCTGGTCCCCACTGAGCAAACCCTCAACTCGCCGACTAACCTGCAAGCGATATACTGCCCTGGCGCCAGGTTGGCTGGCGACAAAGCCCATTTTTAGGTGGTTTGTCGGCCGACAAATGCCCCAAAATATCAGACATGTTTGATTTTCTGGGTGTTTGTCGTTCTGGGCGACTAACTTTAGCCTCTGGGACCGACAAACTTCCTTATTTTGCCGACGACGGCACTCTCGCGGGCCCAGTGGGGACCCGGCTTAAAGCTGGGCCTGTCACCCTGCCAGTGTCTGTATTCACAATAGGACGTAACAATCACATACCGCACTATTGTTATCAACTGACTCATAGGGTCAGTTAACATAGGCATTTGGATGTGGACAAATACCCATAAGTGATGGATGAAGTAGTGAATTTAGTGATGGGTGAATTTAGTACGAATGCCAAAATGACACTATTATACAACTATACGTGTTGCCTGCATACAATGCAATCAATATTGATATCCGTTCTTTTTAAATCTGGTAGTTTCGCACAAAGCTATAATACCGTCGACGACGGAACGAAACCCCAATAAACACTGTAATAACGGACATGCATTTCTGTCGAACTGGGCAAACCTTTGGAAAAACGTGTGAAGTACACAACCTCGAAGAATTAGATTTACAGAGTTTGGATTTCCGCAATTCATATCTCTAACATATGTATAGATCGACCACAAGCAACCTTGACCCTTGGTCTCGCAATTATCAAAGCAAAATAAAACATTAGATCTTGATAATTGTGAATACTACTTATAAACTATTTAGTACAAACATGTTACTGGTCAATGGTACCCATATCTTGATCACTATTCATATGAATATCACAACGCTGGCCCCAGGGACCCATCCCTGTGAATTGTGGCTGTTTTCTGAAAGAGACCCAGGACTAGATCTCCATTCATACGGGATAAAAGGATGGCGAGAAGAAGGTCTATTCTCCGGGTAGCGGCAGGGCTGCGCGGGGGGCGGGGGGGGGGGGGGAGAGGGCGGTGAAGGGCACTGAATTGTCCGGTTATCCCTCAAGGTCAATAAGTCTAGGCCGGACAAGGGGCCTGGCCAGGGTTAGGGACTGACCACTGGATCGACGGACGCTACGATGACCAATAGGCAGTGGGGATGTGGGTGCGGGTGGGGTCGGGGGAGAAAGAAGGAGATCGGGAGGAGGCAAGGGATGTGTATTGGGTAGGGGTTGGGGGGAGGGGTTGCAATTGAATATTGGAAGAATGGATGATGGATATTCCGGTGGACGGAAAGACCACTCAGATTTATTGAAAAGCGACAGAAAAAGAAAGATGACTATAGTTTAAAACAATTGACACAATGCAATACAACATATGACATGTAAAACGTAAACGGTTCTGTTGTCAGTAAATATTTCTTTAAATTGACAGTAACCACTGTAACGGTGCAGTATAATCTCAATTGAATACATGTATTGATATTAAAGTAACGATATTAAGTTAAAATTATATTGACTGCATGCTACGATATAACATCAACTTTTTGCAGTGATACTTTTAAAATAATTTACCATTCTAATGTTATTCAGTTTGATATTCCTAAAAGTAGTTTCACAAACTAGTTCCAGTAATTTACAATGTAGTTCTGATTGGCTGAATCAATTGGCATTATAGCAGCCAGGCACCGAGGGGCCCAACAGCATTCTAAAAACCAACAAAAGAACTAGCGCTCCGACCCCCGACCCCCATCCCCCCACCCCTTCAGCACCCTGGAGAAGGGGCCTCTATCACATTGTGGGCGGCGGTCAGCGGGGTCGGGGGTAACGACAATGTCAGCCCCACACAATATGGCCGCTGTAGGACCTAATCTGGTGGCCGGCGTGACCCCTCACACCCCACCACCCCCCTCCCCTCACCAGCACCCAGCCCCCCCCTCTCCCCCAGGTCCCTGAAGGCGCATTGACAAGTCACTTTGGTGGGCCGGGCGGGGCACGGGCCGAAATGACCGGCCTGACCGCCCAATACAATAAGGGCCCGTATTGTTATCATAACCCGCCACGGGGGCAAGAGGGGACAGAATGGCAGCGAGGATCTGAGGAAAGGCTATAGGCTGTTCCTTATGGGTTGACTTTGGGTGTGTGGTTGGGTTTGCTTATACTGCTCCTCATAAATTGACTATGCCAGTCTATGGGAAGAGGCAAAATACGATAGATAGTAAGACCTTTCCCAATTTGTAATATAATATGCTATGATGATGATTATAGGAGTTTATTGTTCTTTTGACAATTTTTCAGCTATATCAGGACAAACTCACAGTTTTTGGGTCGTATAAAGTACTGTGATCGTTATCTATTTGGGTGAGAACGACGGCAAGGCAAGGTGGTGTAATAGGCCCTCAATTGTTATGTTAAAACAGACATTATAAGTATTATTATGACAGATCCTAGGTAGGTAAATGAACAAATGCACTGCCCACCAATTTGGATTAAATTCTGTGAAATACAAACCTTATGGCATTCTGTTCAACAATACATACTTACATATTGAATTTGAATATCATATTAATTGAATCCGGCAAATTAAATGTACCGGTATGTCATCATCCTATGAGCTGATAGAAGTAAGGTGTAGGGGCTAACACAGACCCTTACAGAACTGACTATAGTTGGGCAGGGGCCTGGGGGTTACAGGGGTTGGGATGGATGGGTTAAGGTGTGGGGGCTAACACAGACCCTTACAGAACTGACTATAGCTGGGCAGGGGCCTGGGGGTTACAGGGGTTGGGATGGATGGGTTAAAGGTGACAGAAAGAGAACGCCTAATCAAAGATTCTTGAATAACTGTTAAAATACTATTTACAGCCGAAAGAATTATCAAAATCTGTTCACAAACAAGGAATTTATGAGTGTTTTAGCACACAGTCTTTCCAGCACACAGACAACTGTGTCTGATCGTTATCTGAGCATCAAGATAAGGCTTGGGTGTGACGTCACATGTGCCATCAGCCTCTCAACATGCATGGGGTACCTTGCGATTATAAGCAGTAGCAGCCGTGGCTGTTTATCCAGGCCCGCCTCATGATAATTATGTACTGTGAATTACATATTTTCATGTCTATACATTTTTGCAGATTAGACTTAAAAGGCAAATTCGTGAAGATTTAATTTCGTGCTCATATGAGTCAGTGTTATATATAGCAGTGTTATATATAGCATTATAAACTATATTTTCGCATTGTACATACTATGACATTTCTATCAAAATCAAGCACACATTCCTCTGACTCAGTCTCAGATATTGCGCTAACTATTTCCTTGAATAGCTGGGCAGAGGTTGGGTTGTACTAACCCTGAGACTGCTATTCACACCTGAGTAGGAGCCCAGGGAAAAACCTGTGGCACATGTTACGTCACACAATAGCACCACTGGTGCCAACTAGTGAGGGAGAACAAAAGCATTATACAACCTCAGTCGCACTCAGATGCCTGTGCAGAAAACTGTACATGTTCAAGTTATATAGTTGAGGACATTATGAAATGCGCATATTTCTATTTGGACATGTTTCCATAATAGTTAATTATCAGACGAGACGTTTATCATCCTCTTCTACCGTTTTTCTTTCTGTCACCTTTAAGGTGTGGGGGCTAACACAGACCCTTACAGAACTGACTATAGTTGTGCAGGGGTCTGGGGGTTACAGGGGTTGGAATGGATGGGTTAAGGTGTGGGCTAACACAAACCCTTACAGAACTGACTATAGTGGGGCAGGGGCCTGGGGGTTATAGGGGTTGGGATGGATGGGTTAAGGTGTGGGGGGCTAACACAGACCCGTACAGAACTGACTATAGTTGTGCAGGGGTCTGGGGGTTACAGGGGTTGGGATGGATGGGTTAAGGTGTGGGGGCTAACACAGACCCTTACAGAACTGACTATAGTTGGGCAGGCGCCTGGGGGTTACAGGGGTTGGGATGGATGGGTTAAGGTGTGGGGGGCTAACACAGACCCTTACAGAACTGACTATAGCTGGGCAGGGGCCTGGGGGTTACAGGGGTTGGAATGGATGGGTTAAGGTGTCGCGGGCTAACACAGACCCTCTCATCTGTCTTCGTTCCCCTTGTACGCACCAATACAACAGAAGGGGCGCCACCTAACGACATTCCGACCAAATACAATATGGACATGGCCTCCACATTGGATCATAAATAACAGGGAAATCGAATGAGAGAGGGCGTGCGGCGGGGTTCGGCGAAGGAGGCAGGGGGCGCAGGGTTGGGGCAGGGGGTGAACAATGGGCCCTGAGTCAGCTGTCTTGACCTCTGGTCACTGTTTGTCCAGCCCCCAATACTGACCCCTCAGTGCCTCAATAAGATCTAACACCCCTTTCCCCTGCCCCTCCTGCCCCACTCCTGCCCCCCCCTGCACTCCCCCTCGCCCTGCCCCTTACCTAAGAAGGCAGTGTATTATGGAGCCACTGACAATATTTCAAATGCAGGAACTATGGGTGGTTGAGAATGGAGAGCTGCATGTAAGAGGAACTGTTTTATCTTACTAGGGATATATATATATATATAAATATATATATATATATGTATTTCAATAACTTATTCAAATTATTTGTTTAAAGATTATCTTTTTCCAGAAGATTTGACACAAAGAATACAATAATGCCACATATCAGTGGTAGGAGAGTAGGGGTCAGGGTGGCCAACGTCGTTGAGGTGTTGGTACCACTCGTTTGGGATTGGCACCCCATGGGTTCGAGTCCCATGAGGTGCAGCATGGAAAATAGGACATTTGGATGACCCCTGCGCGGAATTGTGTCCACACAGGACCACAATGGGAGACCAGACACACTGTTTGAATTGAATCCTGTATAAATCAAATGAACAAAAAAAAAAAAAATCCCATTCAATAGAATAAACTTGCTATGCAATATGGGAGAGGCTCTTGAAAAAAAATGCTTGTGGACGTTGAGAATGGTACATTGATAAAGGGGAGATATTGTAGAAGAAATGTGACATTAGACTTTAACTCAAACAAAACAGACAATTAGTAAAAAGAAACAGAGATGTCATACTACATAAAATGAGATACTTTGTCCACATAGAGGTGGTAGACGAGGCGTTTGGCTCTCGGCCTGAGGGCGGGTGGGGGTCAGGTGGCCCGGGGAGGGGTGAAGGACATAGGATTATGATGGGGTGGGGCAGACTTGGCCTGGAGGTGGTAGGAGAGGACGGCTGGTATTGTAAGGCACCGGAGAGAGGGTGCAGGGCTGGGAGGGGGCGGGAGCAGGCAAGGGAGTATAGCCTATTTTCCACAGGCCGACTTTGACCATCTGGAATTTGGCAATTTCTAAATTGCATTAGGTTTTAGAAATATGAAAGAAACCCTTGCATGCTAGATATCATTCGAAAGGGAAAAGGAAATACTTTCTAATGGCATATACCATGTGTATATTCTATCGTTATTTCCACTAGCGGTTTCTGAAATCGTAAGTAAAATTGGGTAGTGGAATACAGCCTATAGGGGTAGTGGGGAGGGGATGGTGTGTGTGTGTGTGGGGGGGGGGGGGGGGGGGGGGGCAGGCGGCTAAAGGAAAGTGGGATTGTAAGGCGGCCCTGGCCATGTCGGCAGAAAACACAATAACTCACGACCCGCCGCCCGTTTAGATGAAGTGAATGAATAAAAATGTCGCTGAGGGCGGGGTCGGCGGTCCGTCAGTCCGGGCGGGCCGCAGCTGGCTGATCAGGGCTGAGAGGTCCGACCCCCTAACTCCCCCCCCCCCCCACCCCCCTACTCCACAGACACACAACACACCCCAGCCCGCCCAGCCACAAGAAGGATGGCCCTCGCCCGCCTTTATTATGCTTTATTAATATTGAAATTTTTGACGGTTTCAGTCAATCCCATTTGCGCCATGCATCATGGGAAGTGGACAGGAGAAAGGGCTGCCCCCTCGCTCAGCGCCCCCTCCCGGCGCCCCAAGACAGTATCGATTCTGGGCAGACGCTGGCCCCGGCTAATCTTGGGGCTGAGAGGTGGGGCTTGGTGAGGGGTGAGGGGTGGTGTGAGGGGGGCCGGGGAAGGCTACATATGAATGCACTAGGGTGACGGCAGGCTAATGGACAGTTTGAATATTTAAACAGAGAGGGCGCCCCAAATCATGATGGGCGCCTGATGCATTGTGGGAGGTGGTGACGGGCATGAGACGGTCAGAGGAAGGAGATGGGCAGAGACCAGCAGTGGATCGGGGGGGGGGGGGGGGGGGCAAAAGGGGCAGTTGCCCCCCCCCCCCCCCCCCCCCCTAGACCGAGTGGAAATTTTCCCGAATAATCTACGTTTGTTGATTTGTACAAATCTGACATATCTTTTTTCCACTTAATTATAGGGGGGATGGTTTGCCCCCCCCCCCCCCAGATGACTGACTCTGGAGCCACCCCTGAGGCCAGTAGCAGATCCAGCTTTGCGAAAAGCTGGGGGCCTGCTAATAGAAAGCGAGGGCGCACCCCATCTCGTCCAAAATGTTATATGAATTGAAAAAGATCTAAATTTGACCAAGAAAGGACGGAGCACGTGCCCTGGTGTCACCCCCTAAATCTAGTGCATGGTAAGGGTTGGTAGTGGTGATTCGGATACCAGCTACACATGTAACGTTATAACAACAGCACAGGGACGTTTTTGTATCCGTCCTTATCATGTTGTATTGTGACATTACAATGATATGCCCCAGCTGTCAAGTCTAGCGTGGTTTTTTTTAACTGCAGCAGAACCAGTCAATTCCCTGCTGCTTCTTACTCATTTCCAAAGGTCCAAGACAGGTGGCAAAACTGGATTCGGGGTTCAATTCCCTGCTATGTGAACTGCCATTAATCTTCTCAATGCTTTTCAACATTTCAACTGTTCTCACTGTGATTATGTCAGAATGACGTAGAAAAAATATTATTTACTCACTCACATACAATTAAATACTTTTGATGACTCCTAATTGCTCTAACAAAAGACTGCAATATCTCATGATGATATTCTTTATATGTCGTTACGGGGCATCACGATGCAACCTCAAGTGAGGTTCTGTTAAATTAGGTTTGGTCTGTACCTCACCCAATTAGATCATCACAATAAGGCTCTACTTGCATTGGTCATTACCTTACCAGAACATCAACATGATAAACATTCTAAACATCACCTATTCCGAACTTCCGTATAATGTTAAGTGCATGGTTGGTTTTACTTAACAGTATAATACCATTCGCTTTTTAGGTTTATGGACCAATCTCATCATTAACTGTACAATTCTTTAAATGACGTTTTAGTAAGTAACTACCAAGCAAAACGAACGTCATCTATTGGGTAGCTTCTTGGTTGGCTGGCCTCACCTACAGGACAGAGTGTGGAGCTTTAGGTAGAAAGTGAAGGACAGGGGGTGATAATCACATGGAAAACCAATAGAAAGGTAGAGTGGTCTGCAGCAAAGTGGCCGAATGTAGTAAAGAACAAAATATACTAGTTAGTTTTAAGGTTAATGGACAAGAAGGCCAAAGAATAGTAGCAACGGTGAATAAGTAATATCATCTCTCTATGAATAGTTCATAAACAGTAAGAATAGGTAGACGTTGACATGTGTAAATGGGTCCTTTTTTCTTTTCTTTTTATTGAATCCAGCGACTTGTTCTCTTGTACAAAGCTGTTTCGACAGTTTTTAGAGACATGTGAAAAAGAATCCAATGACAAATTACAACGTAACATACATGCAAGATATGGTAATAGTATGATAAGAGACAAGAAGCAATACCATGCAGAGAAAAATGACCATTTAGAAATAAACCGTTGTATGAATTCTGGGAACCTGAACATCTCTCTTGTCATCACCGTACCATAAACGTACACACACAGACACACACACACAGACACACACAGACACACACACACACACACACACACACACACACACACACACACACACACACACACACATATATATATATATATACATACATATATATATATATACATAATTTTATTGAGTTCATAGTTTACTTCCGCCCTCCAGGACGGTGTGGTTTAGTATGGGGCAGTGGGAAGAAGAAGAAGGGGCAGGGTCAGGACGACGTGATGGCCATTTGGGTGAGAAGTGCGCGTGCGCAGGGCACGTGACGACGGCCCCAGGGGGCGCTGTGGTGGGCGAGGCGGGGGTGGTGAGGGGGGGTGGGGTGGTTAGCGCAGAGAAAGGCTATGTGAGCGGATACCATTACTCGCCTTTTACAAGATAAAAGCCCGTCCCCTCTCCCCCTACCAAAACACACCCTGCCCCTATAGACACTTTCCCCACCACCCCGACGACCACCCCGCACCACCCCGCCCTCCCCGGATGCCCCTCGACGCCCGGATCACTTCCGTTTCCGGGTGTTGCGCGCGCAGTCTGCGTCCATTATTCAGGGTTAATTGATATGGTGGTTCTCGGGGTGGCCGGTAGGAGGTGTTAACGGGGGTGGGGGCATGTACCTACCGCTGGGAGGTGGCGCCCTCACACGACCACTCGGCGCATCTCGTATTGTCATTAGGCCCGTCCCAGATGGCCACATTCTCCCACTCCCTGTAGACCCATGGTAGCAGGTCTCAAGGTTCAAGGGACCTGTCTTGATACTTCTTCCTCCTTTCTTTTGTGAACAAAGCACAGCTCTATGTTTCTAAAGCCCCATTTGCCCTTTGCAAGCAATTTTGTATTGAATCGCACAGGATCTCTACATAAACATTAAACATTTTGAATAATTCCACAAGGGATCAAGTCGTACAGGGCTGTGACAATCCAACGTTGTCAATGTTAGCAGATCACAGAGACCTATAATAAACCACGTTCACCAGGGCGAATGGTGCTTTAGTGCAGTTTGTTATTTTCGCACAAAGACGTTTTATGGACGTTAGACTGTCATCATTTATAAATATCGTGGGATTGGATCGGTGAATTACCTTTTGTGTATTTCTTTCTACCAGTGGCTTTGTAAAACTGCAGTGACTATGCTTTGTACTTTTACAATGAATCATATCCTCATTTCGACACGCCATTGGAAGTAGTTGATGACCTTTGGTTTGTGAATGTAGTCGCTACACTCACAGTAAGTGTCATTGATGGTCTGGAAGGCGTCTTACTAACTTCCACTAATTTTACGCAATTGGTTGTAAATCAGCATACATTCAGTGTAGATGCTGAAATTTGCCATATAAATACCGAGGGAGCTGTAAGTCTGACAGAACATTGAAGAAGTAGAAGTGCATGCTTTACAAGAATCTAGGCATTGTGCTCTACTGTGCAAACCACCCTGTGGAAAGGACGCCAATGATGGTGTAAGTAGTATATGAATTAGGGCATCTTGTCTGGCGCAGTATTTAGCAGAGTGGACACACGCAGTCGTCGACCGTGTTGACACTTTTGCGGTCACCCCAATTGACATTGATTACCCCCTTTGTTTGCCCTTCTCTGACGAATCACTGTCTCTGCTACTTTTTCATTCAGATATTGAGTTTCTCGTCCTCTCGTTTTCTCATCCTGGCAATTGTTACTAGTGCTCCAACTGATTTTTGAACAGTCATTTGAAATTGCGTGCTATCCGCCTACCCTAAAGTGTAGTCACACAGACTCAACCCTCTTGTTCTTTACTCTACTTTACTAAATACATATTGTTCTTCTTGTCGCTTGCTTATTCACTATTCACCTCTCGCCTACCTGGCATAACTTCCTCCTGTTTTCTCTTTCACTCCACCCCACTGTTCATCCCTGTCCTCTTGTCGCAGTTCGCCTAAATGTCGCCACAGTGCCCGTCGTCCGTCGCCTGTCGCCAGTCGCTGTCGCCAGCGTCTCGCCGATCAATCACTTAGCGATGACGGACCATGTATCTTTGATGCCCCCCGCCCCTCCCCGGACCCCTAATTGTATTCACCGACAAGGCCCTGCCCGCGTGCAGGCTTCTTGCACAAAGATGGTCGCCGTAAACTCAATGCCATTTAATGCTGCCACTCTGTCTCGGGGTATAGAGGCGTTTCCCCAACGCGCCACCTGGTGAGATGTGTGGGCAAACGGGTGCAAAGACGCCCACAGAGATATTAAACCTGAAAGTGAAGGATAAACAATCCTCGTATTTCTACGGTAAAAAACCATGCATGTTGCATTGTTACAATTTTTTTCCATATTTTGATAAGCATTACCAATGGTATTTTTATTGATCAGTGATCCTTTCATTGGGGTTGACAAAGAATTCTAAAGAGTTTGTTATACTAAGAGTCACCTGCATTGCGGGAGACCATTCAGTCAATAAATATATTTAGAATTGACAATTGAAAATACAGACAGATCAAGCTGTGGCTGAGTGAGAGGAATACTTTTTACATTTACGATTGGGTTTCCGATATGAATGAAAGAGTCCTGGAGGGTGGTCAGGCCACCATGGACATTAAAAATCACCTTAATATCGAAAGTTCCTTAGACTCAAAATCGGTCTGGGATGGTGAGGATCTACATGTATACAGCAAGGGGGATTCGCCTGTACCTGGATAAATGAAATAGGAATGTACAAAGAGACCACCATGGGAAATGCTCTATTGCCCCCTACCCCCTCCTTCCCCCCACCTGCCCAATAGACAGAAAAGAAGCCCCCCTTGCCCCCTGCCCCCCCCCCCCCCCGTAACGACGACCGCCCCTGTTGATGGGGCCGCGGCAGTAAGAGTCGTCCCAGGGCCGATATTGTCTCCCAGATAACTTAATGTTGGCCTTTTTGGCCGCCTTATTGATTTATACAGCTTCAGGGCCGCAGACAGCGTCCATTACGGGGCCTTCCTTCTCATGCATAAAGAAGCAGCAGGTTTTGATGGATGTGCGCCCCCCAGCCCCCCGACAGAGAAATGGGGGGGGGGGAGTGCCCCCGGGGGTGTTTTTGTGTATGGGGACATGATATCTGTTTGATTGTCCATTAGGCTTTACACGGTTTCTTTGGTTGTTCTGTTTTTCTTACAATTCAATAGTATTTTTCAATTGACACCACCTGTAGGTAATCAAAACTGGATTTGACATCTATATGTGAAATGGCTGTGTGGAGTTTACTATATCTAAACATTCCTCAGTCATTTTGCATATACATACTTCGTAAATGTGTCAATGGGCCGATAAACATTGAACATGTTATCCAAATCTGTGCACACATTGAAGATCCTCACAATTCTATCGTTGTGAATTAAGAACAAGCAGATATTTTTTTTGAATTCAATTCTTTATTCAGACATAAAATAAGTTACAACTTGTTTTCATTTTACATCTGAGTTGTCTTAGATGCAATTGAACCTAAGACCAATATAATTTACAAAATACCATGTAATACATGAATTCATTTTCTGTAAAAACATGTTATTAATATATAAACATTAAAAACATTCAGTTAAAATAGTTAGCACCAAGTTAAGTCAGTACAAGACAGAATAGTCTGGGAACAATTTTAGATAAAATTCAAATTGATATAGATAAATACCCAAACATCACAAATATACATAATGAAAAACACTGAAAAGGGATAGATAGTACAATAATCACTAGAGCTGATGTCAGCTAGTACAACAATATTTTGTTAGTCAATATCAATTTTTGTTTGCTTTTAAATGCTATGGCAGTTTCAAGATTCCTAGTAGTTGCCGCCAGATTATTCCATAACATAGCACCTCTGTACAAAACATTTTGTTTACATTTTTCATTATTTGGTTTGTACGTTTTATAAGTAATTCCCATATTTCTCCTTGTATTAACTGTTTTTTCTTCAATAAGGTCAATTCTATTTTGTAGATTATACATAAAATTAAGCAAATGCGCTTCTCTTCTGTCAGGTAATTGAGCAACTTTAGCATTTTGACAAAGTATATTTTTCTCAATCTTAATATTGGAATTTTCACAAATACGTAGACCTCTATAGAATAATTTCATCACTTTATCTAAGTTAGATGCAGTTGTTCCAGCATATATTATATCACCATATTCGATCACAGGTAAAATCATACTTTTAAAAACCAGTAAACTGGCAGGCTTTGTAATATACTTACGAATTTTGGTAAAAATGTATAATTTATACGCTATATGCTGACAAAGTTCACTAATATGTTTATTAAAATTTAAATGTTCATCCAATATAAAACCTAGATATTTATATGAACACACTTTATCCAGAACAGAATTTCCCATTCTTAGACTAAGCTGTAAATTTCTACCATGATTAACAAGCGATTTCATACCATAAATACAATACTTGTTTTTTTAACAGTTCATTGACAATTTATTCTTATTACACCAGTTGAGGATATTATCAAGATCTTTTTGTATTAGATCAAAAGCCATGTTAAAGTCATTGTGTACAATATATACAACTGTATCATCTGCGTATAGTGACAATTCAGAGTTAGTTACACAATTGGATATATCATTTATATAAATTAAAAATAGAAGGGGCCCTAGAACACTGCCTTGAGGTACCCCACAAATTATTTTCATATAATCTGAGACAATACTGTTTGCTTTAGTACATTGATGTCTATCCGTTAAATAATTTTTCAACCATTGTAAAACAGGACCATTAATTCCCAATTTCTTTAATTTCATAATTAAAATTTTATGATTCACTGTATCGAAAGCTTTCTTCATATCTAAATACACCGATAATGTAAATTTATTATCATTACATGCTTCATAAATATCGTTTAAGAAGAAAGCCGTCGTACTTACTGTGGACCTACCAGGTCTGAATCCACCTTGTTTGTTATTTAAAATATCATTTTCTTCAAGATAGTCATAGAGTCTCCTATGCACTATTCTTTCAATTAATTTAGATAAAATTGGTAAATTAGAAACTGGTCTCAGATTATTAACATGTGACTTGTCACCAGTTTTTTGCAAGGGTGTTACTTTCGCTTTTTTCCAAGCATCTGGAATAAGACCATCTTCAAACGAAACATTGAACAATACACATATAATTTCAGGAATAGCCAAAAAAGCATCTCTAATAATCTCCGAACTAACATCATCTATACACGATGCCTTATTTATATTTATATTCTTACAAATTTCAATAATTTCATCCGGTGATGTTCGTATATTATTCAATTCACTATTACATACAGTTCCATCAAATGACCATTCTTCTACTAAATCTTTTGCTAAATTAGGGCCAATGTTAACAAAATAATCGTTAATATAGTCTGCAGTCTTATCAGGACTAATTTGATTTCCAGAATTTTGATCAATAAGATTAATAATTTCAGATGAATTTTGTTTCTTGTTAGGAACAATTTTTTGAATTGATTTCCAAAATTTTTTCTGATCATCTTGATTATTGTTTAGATTCTCTTGGATAAAATCAGCTTTTGCTCTCCGAAGTCTCGTGATGCAATTATTACGTAAGCGTTTGGCAATTTTCCAATCTTCACATAATTTAGTTCTTTTGGCTGTTTTTAAGCTAAGATCCTTGTCGTGAATTAATTCCAGAAGTGGTGCAGTTATCCAATCTTCTTTAATTTGTTTAATTTTAAATGTTTTCTTTGGACACTGTAATTCAATAAAATGAAGTATTTTCTTATATATTATATCCCATTTATCCGTAACAGAGTTAGTATTGTAGAAAATTTCCCAATCTGAGTTTTTCAAATTACTTTGAAAAAGTTCTTTATTATAGTTTCTATAACTGCGACCTGTGAAATTACATTTAGCTCGTTTGACAAGTGTCTTTTTTCTTGTAAGAACTATCATTGAATGGTCGCTGATATTCACTTCAACAACCTCAGTCTTTTTAATAATGTTTTTTTTTTTTTTTATTTATTTTTTTTTATTTTAATCCAATCTTACATACATAAGTTCTTCCTTGGATATAGGGTGACATAAACACATATGAAAATAATGAGATGAGTAATAATGAAGTCTCATTTTGCAAAGATAATATTATCTATACAATTTTCTTTCTATACAGGATTTAAAAAGAGACTTTTGATCCAGTCTTTGCTCATCAGCAGATAATTTATCCCATAGGTCAACACCTCTATAATAGCTGCTATTCAACACCCTTGTTAGACTTGTGAATTTTTTTATGAATTTAATTTTATCAGAACTTCGAGTAGCAACTCTATCGGAGTGTATATTACATTCCAAATAATACTCACTATGACGATAGCTATACATCATCATTAATAATTGGGATTGTCTTCGACTTTCTAATGTATGGATGTTATACATATTGAGCAAATCAGACACAGTATCATTTACTCCGCAATCATAACGAATAGCTCTCATACACCTTTCATGTAATTTGTCCAATTTCAATATATCAGACTTATTAGCACTGTCAATAATAAAACTGGCATATTCAAAAAGTGGTTGTATAGTTTGCTTATACAGTCGTATTGCAATCTCTTCATTAATATATCTTCTAATTTTTTTAAAATTATACAGACGTTGATTTACTTTCTTCCATACACCATTCACAAATTTCTCAAAACTCAATTCACTGTCGATATCTACTCCCAAATACGTATACATATTCACAGTATCCAACTCATTATTTACAATTTAATTTAGAACAGATCTCTTTTTACAGTCAAATAACATATGCTTAGTTTTTTTAACATTTATAGTGAGTCTATTTTGTAAACACCAATATTTTAATAAACTATAAGCAATATTGCTTTTGTTCATAGCACATTCAGTCGTAAATCCAGAACTAAACATTACGGTATCATCCGCATACATAATAATGTTCGTATCTAAATTATCAAACTCACAAAATAGGTCATTTACATATATTATAAAGAATAACGGACCAAGACACGTACCTTGACCAATACCATAATTTATATCCAAAGGCTCCGATACAGATTTACCTATTTTTGTACTAATTTTCCGATTTTGCATATAACTTGCACACCACTTTAGTGATCTTACATCAAAACCATATAATTTCAGTTTATACAACAAAATATTTAGATCTAACGAATCGAATGCCTTTGAATAGTCGACATATATAGAACTAGTTATTTTCCTATTATTTATGTTATCATATATTTCATATAGATAAGTGAATATGGCATCTGCGGTACTATGTCCAGGTCTGAAACCATGTTGTCTCGGGTCTAACAAATCATTACAGTTGAAATAACTCATAATTTGTTCATGGATACACTTCTCTATCATCTTACATATAATAGGAGTTATTGTTATCGGGCGCCAATTATCGATATCACATAAATCACCCCCTTTAGGTATTGGTGTTATTACACCCTTTACCCAGTCGGGAGGTACTTCACCATAAAACAGGGACTGATTAAACATATAAGTCAATTTATCTATAAGTACCTCGCAACAATCTTTAAATAATTTAGCAGATATCCCAGCCAGCCCAGATGGTTTACTTATATTTAATTCCCTAATAATACGGTCAACAGTCTTTACTGTAATCGGATCAAATTTAAAATTAAGTCCTCTATCTTGTAACTTATAGAACAGTTTCCCTTTTTCCCATTTCACAGTATTTTGGGCACTCAATTTATATCCTATTTCACTATAATGTGTATTAAACGTATTACATATAATATCTTCATCAGTAATTTGACAGCCAGAGTTTGGGTCATTTATAACACGTGGGACATCGGTTCCCTTTTTTGAATTGTATCCAGTCATACGGGGCAGTAGTCTCCAAAATCTTTTAGGGTCATTTTTATTTTGATCTAGCAAAGTACTAACCACTTCTCTTTTAGTGTTTCGTATCAGATTTGTAACAAATTTCCTTTGACCCTTATATACATTTATGTCCACATCATTTTTTGTTATAACAGAAGTTTTATACAGTTGATCACGATACTTAATATTTTCAAGTACTTTGGTAGTAAGCCATGCTGGTCGCACTTTATACACAGACATCTTTTTCATAGGACAATGGGAATCTATATGTCTAAGTAATATATCAATAAATATCTCCCATAATTGCTGTGGATATTTG
This sequence comes from Lepidonotus clava, assembly GCA_936440205.1. Lineage (NCBI taxonomy): Eukaryota > Metazoa > Annelida > Polychaeta > Phyllodocida > Polynoidae > Lepidonotus > Lepidonotus clava. The sequence goes on from OW387141.1 coordinate 47,354,224, forward strand.
TGAGCATCCCAAAATATTTCCCAAGCAGAATCTTCAAGAATATTTTTTTGCAAAGTTTCTTTATCATATGATTTATATGATCGACCCATAACATATTCACGTTCATGAGCTATCTTTGATTTCTTTCGAATTACAAAAATGGGTAAATGGTCTGAAATGGGTATATCTAAAATTCCACAATCATGAATGAAATCCATATCTGTAAAAATTAAATCAATAAGAGAACGGCTACGATGTGTGATTCTAGTGTAACCCTTAATTATTTGATGTAAGCCATTTTCAATCATTAATCCCTTTAACAATTTATAACCGGAAGTACGTGTTTTTGAAAAATCAATATTAAAATCACCACAAATGGTCAGTTCATACTTATTTCTAATCTCAGTATTTATACAAAACAATGAATCACCCAATTGACTCACGCCAGCATCTATATTTGCACTAGGAGGTCGGTATACAACACCAACCATTTGTTTCCTAGTATTTGGTTTTTCAATTTTTAACCATAATTGTTCAATAGACGACGAAACCTTTGACATTTCCACAATTAGATTAGTATAACTTGCCAATACATCAGTAACATACACCACTATTCCACCTCCTTTTTTTACTCCTTGGTCTGCATTTGAACCTCTATCTTGTCTAAATATCTTATATCCTGGAATATCTACTAAGGTTGTAGACAGATTAGGATGTAACCAAGTTTCAGTCAAGCAGATCATACTATATTTATCAAAATAATTAATAACCTCAGTTACACTGTTGAAGAGACTACGAATATTTAAGTGTACTATACTGAATCCCTTTAGGTTGTGATCCATATTACCTTTACAGCATAAGCAAAATATATAAACACTATCACATATATCAACTCTTTGACAATCCATAAATGAGACATATCTGATGAAAAATGATGAAAAAGTGCATGGGGTTCGAAACCCAACATTCAGTGCATACAATCTGTGCCTATAATTTTCGGCAGGATTGATGGAGTTGGTTAAAAATAGATCTATACACGAACTAGTGGTGTTGGTCACTCTAGTTGGCTCTTTAACTAGTTGTTTAAAACCATATTGTTTCACAAATCTTTTAAAATCTTTGACTAGAGTATTTCCAGAGTCATTCATATCGATATTAAAATCACCCATTATTATTACCTCAGTTTTGCTCAGATCAAGGCTCGATAGTGTCTCCTCTAAAATATTCATAAAATTTTGAATATTTCCCTGAGGGGGTCTGTATAAATTACAAATCAAAATCTTTTTATTCGGTTTTTGATTAACTGCTATCCATTGCATTTCACAATCAATCTTGCTACAATTTAGATAAGCATACAAAGTATCAGAAAATTCATATTTATTATTAACATACAGACAAATCCCCCCTCCTTTTTTATAATTACAACTATTTAAATTTTCCACAGTATTCCAAGTCCTATCATGCCTTATCAGTGAGTAATTTTCAGAAAATTCATAAAGCTGTGATGGCAATCTATCATTTAACCAAGTTTCAGAAAACCCAATTATGTCAACACCACTATTTATAAAAGTAGCTTCGATTAAGTCCCATTTATTAACTATACTTCTAACATTAAGATGTGCAACATTTATCCCTTTAACATTTCGATAATCAATCATTTAAGTATACAAACATAACCATTCTGTGTCTATACCAACTAGTTTTTATTATACATGGATAGGATCGGAGCAAAATTCCCCTATCTCTTTGTATACACATGAATGATTTATAATATCCGAGCATAGCAGTTGGGCTTATCCAATAGAGCATTAGGGGGGTGTGGACAGTGGTAAATCATATCATATCATACATATAATACAGTGATAAATTTAACCTGAAATATTTACATAGATCCATAAATTGAGTGGGACTAAAATGGTTTCATGCACATATGAGTCATCAGGCAAAACAAGAATTGATGCGTTTCTACGGGGGAATACTCCCCAACGATACAATTCACGAATTGTTTATACTAATATAATATACATATTTCAAGAAACCATCTCTAAATCTGTCCCACCTCAATATCAGTGACTTATCATTTCAATAATGCATCTCTGTAGTCGCAAATAATTTTGCCAAGCCAATTTCCCTCAGTTATATTTTTTTGATTTATTTTCTTAAATTCCCCGAGTGTATAGCCACAAGAGAATGAGTCCCCTTTGGTGGCTTCGTAAAGGAAGCCTACTGTGCGAAGAAGTTTGTCTCTTAAAAAATCATTCTGATCAAATTTTAATCGAATTACTAAGCGCATGATTTTAATTTTGTCCTCTTCCCATTTATCTCCCAATTTGATTTTCATCCCAATTCTTTTAGCATGGTACCCATCTCTTGCTTCTATTATATCATCTATTAAGTCGAGTCTCCCATGATATCGGGCCATTTCTGCATAGTACAGGTGTTCGGATGATTTATACACAACATCTTGGTATTTAATAGTACATGGAAACATGTTAGAAAGATAAGCATGGTGTGATTCGAATGCTAGACCGTCTTCAACCCGTATGATCTTAACACTCTCCATTGTGATGCCGTAGGGTAAATTGTTTATGTCTTTGTAAGTGTATTTTTTCCCATCCACAATCAGTTGACTTCCCCTGAGTTTTACATCCTGTTTTTTGGATTTTAATGTAGCAAAGACACAGCGTAAATCCCGTCTCTCGTTCTGTTCCTGCTGCGTCATGGAATCCGTTATAAAAATCCCTTTCCATTGTTCTTTCTGCTTGAGTTTACCAATGTTTTTGAAAATTTCACTTTTAAATGAGTTGTTAGCAAAATGAATCCTGATGGACCTGGGACGTGTGTAATGATCCTTCACCACTCCTAATCTATACGCTGCTACCACATCCATGTCTTGATGATCGATTCCTAAGTCAGTGAGCAGATCCAGGGCCACTTTTTTTGTTTTTTTGGCTATATTTTCAGGAACTCCATCTAGAATGATCATACATCTCTTGAGTTCTTCTTCCTCCTGTACATATTTTCGATCAAGTTTTTCAATAACCTGTGTTTTAAGTTTAAGATCACGTTTAGTAGTCTGCAATTCTTCTTTGGTAACACCCAGTTCGTCCGAAGTGTTCTTGAGATCCTCTTCCAATTTTTTGACACGGTCTGACAGCACCTTTACGTCGTTTATGGCTTTGGTCATCTCAGCTTCGATATTAAGACATCTTTTATCGTTTTTTTCGATGTAACTATCCAATGTGGATGTTGATTTACCGATTGATGCATCTATCTTAGCCAGTCTATCGTCTATTTTAGTATCAGTTGATTTCTGGTTCAATAGAATCGATTTCAACATATCTTCAGTGCTTACCGAGTCAACGTCTTCTCCGCCGGACGCCATGTTCAATGTTTTTGTTGTTGTTTGGCTGAGGTTTACCTCGCGGTTTTATTTGTCAACGAACCACTTCTGGTTTTCGGAGGCATTACACATAAATCTAGGATTAACTACGTGTTATTCACTAGAATATCCGTGATCACAAGAGTTTCTCTGATAAACTGACCGAAGATGGTGTTTAACTTCGTCGTATATCCACAGAGATCCCCGATAAACGCCTGCCGCACCACTCTCTCCCGCCTCACTCGGTTAGCGCCATATTGCTCAATTTTTAACAGATATTCCCACCTGTGGCATTATATTGCTCAATATTTAACAGATATTCCTTTTTCTGTATATATTGCCCCCACCCTTATTCTATTGTATATACTTATAATTTTCAGACATGGAGAATACCCTGAAAGGGCTAAGCCTTGTTCATTTGAATATTAGAAGCCTATTCAAAAATCGGGATGAGATGGCAATTGCCTTCCAAGGCTATGATTTCATCATCCTAACTGAATCCTGGTTAAATGATAAGATTCCGAATAGTCTAATTGCCATGGACGGCTACCAAATTTTTCGACAAGATAGAGATTTCTTGAATAATAATACTAAGCAGAGGGGAGGTGGCATTATAGTATATATAAAGGATAAATATGCTAAACATACATGGATGGATGTAGGTATTTCGCGATGTATGGCCAACTTAGAGCAACTCTGGGTCTGTTGTACACCTATTGGTATGAAACGAATGTGGATATGTGCGTTATATAGACCACCGGCTGGCAATAGCTGTGATGCCTTCCTTGAGCTTGAGACGTCTATTTCAATTATTGAAGCAAAGCATAAAAGCTTTGAAAGTCTTTTCATAGGAGACTTTAACATAGATTATACAAAGTCTCATCAGCCAGAACGTAAGCTACTTAAGGAATTTGAAAGAAAATTCTTACTGACACAAATCATAAAAAATCCAACTAGAATAACTAATAGAGTAAAGAGCACAATAGATTTAATCTTAACGGACTTCACCAATATTAAGACTAGTGGTGTGTTACCAATTGAAATATCTGACCACTTACCAATATTTCTGATAAAGAAAAAGGAAAGGACAGATAAATCAGCAGAAGTTGTCTATGGTAGATCTTATAAGAACTATGATAGATTACTCTTCCAGACGTGTATCCTAGATGACACACGATGGAAGGTTTTCTGGGCTGGTCATAATAATCCCGATGAACTTTGGGGACTTATGTTAGAAATAATTAGATCTGCAGCTGATAAAATTTGTCCAATTAAGAAGATCAACCTCCGGAAAAATGTTCTGGGATGGTATAATAGAGAAATTATTGAAATTTTGAATCAGAAACGAGAAGCCACGTTAGCCGTACAAAGAGATAATTCCGAACTTAATTGTAATGAATTAAAAAGAATTAAGATAAAGTCCCGGAAATTATTAAATAGGGCAAAAAAAGATGTCATCTCGCAAACTTTGGATGACAACAGAGGAAATCCTAAAAAGTTCTGGAGATATTTTAATTTTAATCTGGGGCTCAACAGTAAAAGTAATGCGCAATGTTGTAATCAGTTGCGTGACTGTGATGGTAATATTTTGACTGATAAACATCTAAGTAATTACCTAAGTGATTACTACGCGCAGAATGGGGTAAGGCTAGCTGAAAAATTTTCTAGCACTACTGCTCTTGACATAGAAACTATAGATCCTATAGAATCAACTTTTAATTTTAAATTTGTCCCCATGTCAGTAGTTAAAACAGAAGTAGACAATATCGATATACATAAGTCTTCTGGTGTCGAGGGTGTAAGTTCTGAACTAATGAGGGATGCATTTGAAGTATTAATTGTGGAGTTAACCCACATCGTTAATGAGTCTTTAACATGCAACATATTTCCCAAATCTTGGGCTGTAGGGACAATTACCCCCATCCCTAAGGAAGGTGATCTCCTCGAGCCTGGGAATTGGCGACCAATAACTATATTACCGCTACCGAGTAAGCTACTCAAGCGAGTAGTTCACTTCCAAATATACAATTATTTTGAAGATAATCTATTGCTACATAAAGGTCAACACGGTTTTAGGAAACGCTGTAGTACATCTACAGCGATTTTCAAAGTTGTAAAAGACTTATACGCCAACTATAACAATGGCAATAGTACCAGTTGTATATACGTGGACTACTCTAAGGCATTCGAAACCTTAGACCATGAACTATTACTTAAGAAATTAGAAAAATATGGATTTTCCCTCTCAGCAATGTCATGGTTTAGGTCTTACTTATCGGACAGGAAACATCGAGTCACTTGTAATAATATTACCTCTGAGGAGACAATTGTCCCTTATGGTGTCCCGCAGGGCTCGATACTCGGCCCGCTGCTCTTCATTATATATGTGAATGATCTTCTCTATTATATGGACAAAGTTGGAAAGGCTTGTGTAGAAATGTATGCGGAAGATACCGTCCTATATACTTCAGCCTAAGATCCTTGTCTGGCAACTGAAAATTGCGAGAAATCTATGTCTCTCTTATTCAAATGGTGTTCTGCTAACAAATTAACAATAAATTTAAAAAAGACAAAACATATGCTCTTTCCCAGATCAGTTCAAAAAGACCTAGACTGTCCGAATCCCAAGCTTACAGTAGGTAAAGAAGTACTCTGTAATGTTAGTACATATACCTATTTAGGTGTAGATATTGACAAATATCTATCAATGGACAAGATGGTAGATAAAACTTATACCAAAGCTAATCGGAAGCTTTATATACTTAAGAAAATTAGGCATTTAATACCTAAATCTACTGCAACTTTAATCTACAAAACTTGTGTACTACCCATGTTTGATTACGCTGACTTTCTAATTGATAGTGCTTCTCAAATAAATATTGACCGGCTTGAATCGCTTCAACGAAGGGCTATTTACACAATCGATCAGAACGAGCATCGAGGGAAGACCTATGAAGATATCCTCCATGCTTATGGTTTGGTCAAACTTGTAAAACGTCGTTAAATGCATTTGTTATCGGTAATGTACCGTCAGAGTGATAATATAACTTTGATAGACAGTTATCGACCGGGAGTTGTACTAAGAAACAATACAAAAATCAAATTTAAAACTCCATTCACAAGACTGACTAAGGTGCAGAATAGCCCACTATATCGTGGTGCGAAACTATGGGAGATGCTTAGTGAGGATACCCAGCATGCCACCACAAAGGTCAAATTTAAGAACATGTTGCGACTCCCCGAACTGACCAGGCTGCTTGACCTATAATTGGATAATGTATTATGCTGGAAACCTCCACTGACCCTTGTATATATTATGTTTCGACTGTTCTTTTTTTTGTATTCTAATTGTTTTCACCCTACTCATCTATTGTTCATTACTTTTATCTCACATCCATCTCATATTCATCCCCTTTTTCCCTCAACTGGAAGAACATGGACTCTGTACGTGAAGTTGATTAATAAAAGAAAGAAAAATATATGACTATGATCTCATAATTTTTGTTATCTTATGAAGTTGAATATTTCGGGTTCTTCTATTTCATCAACGATTATTCTTATATGAATAATTACACTCCATTAGCAATCTCTTGTGATTGTATTCATTCTACATCATTGCTAGCTTGATTTACTTTTTCCAAATATATTCATATAATGCAAAATAAATGTATAATACGTGTCCGTTAGAAAATATTTACAACCGACTTTTCTGACATATTTTGTGTCAATAATATTTCCACATCCTCCTTACAAAGGATTTCCCTCATAACCTTGTGATGCGCAAGTCCGCTCCATGTCTCTCTGTCCCCACCCCTGATTTATTCATGTGGTTCACACCGTTTCGATGTCTCCCCGATCGGTCCGATCCATCATAATGCACCCCCTACCCCCTCCTACCCCGACCCCCATTTGGGGCTTTAATTAATGCCATTAACGGCCGCCAGGACAATCTGCGACCACTTTATTACGAGGCAGTTAACCAAGGACTCTGTAACAGCAGAACATTATGTCACTGTTCTGGGGAGGACAATAAATGGGCCTCAAGACTGAATGCAAAACCAAAGGTTTCGATTTTTTAGGGAGGCTGATTAATGTATTTGCAATAGAATTTAACAGTATTCATCTGTGTATATATGTATTGCGTCGGCACACGAAGTATAATGATCTGTGACAGCTGTATTTTATCTTGTAAATAAAAACAAAATCACACATGCATATAACAAGAATCAATATCATAATGCACATTCCCTACCTTCACAATCAAGTACGTTTAGACAGAAAATAAGGGTCACAAAAATATCATTATCACTCGTTTTATCAATTAAAACCATTTTTTGTGAGCTTACATGACACATAACACATCCTAACAAAACACAATCCATTCAATTACTTTACAGTGCCTTTGTGTGACATTTAATTGGAGTATGTTGTATATTTCAGATTCCAACGGGTGCCGAAACGTTCGCCGAGCAACGGTAAGTGATAACGTCGTCCTTCAGTATCTTTACAAAGGAAGCTTGCGTTATGTTCTTTCGACAGTTTAATTTGAAGAGAGAAATATGCCCATCTAATGTTTTCTTTCAGTGGCATAGCCAGGGGGGTTCCTGTGTGTCTGGAACCCCCTTTTGTTTCCAAAAATATAAGTAAGACATAAAATAAATTGTGAAATTTATAGCTTGGAACCCCCTTAAACCTACCAGGGATTCCCCCCAATTTTACTTGGAACCCCCTTTGATTTTACAGCTGGCGACACCCCTGTCTTTTTATCTGAGTTTCCTTTTAAGGTACTTGGATGATAAATCAAGGTAAATTACCTGATTATGTGCCGTCGTGGTTAGAATCCATGTATAGCAAGACCCTTTCCCTCAACAAAACCTTTAGCTTCAAAATGTATATTTTCCGACTCGTGATTTAATTTCTTCTCATATAACAGAGTATTTTTATGTTCGTAAGTATTTTGAGTCATATTCTTGAGATTAATTTGAATACCTTCCAAATAAAATTTACCAGAAATGACACAGGGAAAACTGCCGCGGGACAGGGAAATCTCAGGGAAAAACATGGATTTTGAAATTGAAGTATGAGTGGGGCCTAAAACCTTGATAACACTGACACCCAACCTTGATGCGGCCACCCTGCCGTAGACAGGTAGGGTCGGTTCACGTTATCCCCCACCTGACCCAGGGACTGGAGCTCTATTAATCACCTTAATAGGCGATCATAATGTGCCCACCCACGGGCCGGGGGTGGAGGGGGACTTAGGGGGGCGGCGGGAGGGGCACCTGACCGGAATAGGACGGGGTGTGGGGTTTGATTTCAATTATATTAGATTAGAAATGGTGTCTCCAAGTGTCTTATGTCTGTAGGAAGATAGATGATTATTCTGGGGAAATTAGCCAGGTGATTACATTTCTGAGAAAGTGAACTGTTGATTATGGAATTCAGAGTGTTGTGGGTACATGTTATGTCTACATGTGAATTGCTGGGACGGTAAGTTTTAATGATAATACTTATTTTGCAAAGAATGAATTAATCATAAGGAGAGTGTATATGCATGGTTCATAAGAAAGGAAATAATGCGCCTTATTTGAGATGTCAACACTTCTTTAGAAAAGCAAAATATATTATTTAGCTCCTGTTCTAGGCACTTGTATTATTTCAGAATTTAAACAATAACTGCAGTCTTATCTTATGTAAACAAACAATGCACAGATTTGATAAAACGAAATGTCGTTTTTATAAACGTAAGGACATAGTATGGGGAATATCACACGGCGAGCATACGACAAAAAGAGGACTAGGGTGAGCGGACGGGCCATCATTACTTACAATACTATTGTAATGGAAGAAAGGGACTGAGTTGATTTATGTGTGGGAGTGGGGAGTGGGGAGGAGAAGGTTTGGGGGGTTAGCGTGACGCCTCATTCAGCCCCCAAAATCCTCCCACCCTCACCGCGATCAGTCATCCAAGGGTTAAGTAGTCACGGGATCACAAAGACCGCCGAGACAAATGTCGCCTGCCGCCGCCGCAAAGTCGTCTGACATTTCCCGCGCTTTTAGGATCTTTTAACCCACAGCCCTTTCTCCGCAGGCAAATTAACAACAACCACTTAATCACCGACGGCCAATTCTTGGGACTTTTTCAAGAAAATGCATTTGAAAATGATGCCAATTGATGTTGGTTTTCTGTTTTGTCATTGGTGCATTGAAGAGGCCAAACTCAGTCGTCTTTCAGTGTAAGGAGGAGCTGGTTAAGGGCGTTTGAATAGGTTTGTGGTGGGGGGTGGGGGGTTCAGATAAAGGGATCGTTTCTCAACGCGTTTGTCGTCTGCTCCTTTGTCAAGCGCGTTCTTCGCGGCGTCTACCGCGCGTTCCTCTTGACCTGCTGTCAGCCTCTTTGATTGGACAGGAGTAGGGGGTGATGGGGGTAAGAAAGGGAGAGGGAAGGCCAGGGGAGAGGGGAGAGGGGAGAGGGGAGAGGGGGAGGGGGAGGGAGAAGGGAGAGATGTAAGAGTGAGTGAGTGTTGGGTGTTTTACGCTGTACTGACAGCCAGGGTCATTTTCACAGCGAAAACCAGTTGGGAAGAATTTTGTCTTTGGTGATCGAATCTATGAGATGAAGGTAACAGGGCAAGCAAACAGCAGGGGATCAAAACCTGGAAATCGTTTTTGCTGTAGCTCATCCCTTAGTGAACAACAGTACCAACCTGGAATTGAACCCAAAGAACCACTTGGCCAGTGCTGGGTCCCCCCTATTGTTGCCTTCTATGATCAGCAGGGGCTACTCGGGGGCCTATCTTTAACCGGACCCCCACGGGGTGGGAGAGGGGTACAAAAGAGGGAAGGGTCAGCAGACGACATTTAATGTTTTGCCGCCACTGACGTCGATCAGCGCGCGGAGAATGAGACAGAGGCTAGAAAATAATCCAAGATGGCGGAGGTCGGAGATATTGTCTTCCCCGCCAGGGGGAGAGACAGATGGGAACGAGGCTGGGGGGCACTGAGACGCCGGCCAGAGGGGAAGGGGCATGAGGGGGGGGGGGGCATTACTCTTATGGAGGGGAGGCGGTGAAGAGAAAGTCAGGAACGGAAACAGAGAAAGCCAAAGACAACGAAATATAGACAGGAAGGGATTGGGGGGGGGGGGGGGGGCTTATTTGTGCCAGTTCTAAAAAGTTTTCATGTAAAGTCCTCAGAGCCCCCCGCCCCCCATTTCCCCGGATCCACCCCTTGTAGAAGAGTAGAAAGACTAGCAATATCAACAGAACGTAGTACATTACACCGTGGCAACTTGGTAAAATTAATTAGACTGTGGCAGACAAACAAACAACAAAACGTGTTAAATAAGAGTGGAGAAAGTCACGTGAAAGGAAGACGTTCGGGGTCAGAATGACGAACAGGCAGACACATAGACAGATCAAAAGAGTTATGGAAAACCAGGTTTAGGAATGTATAGAGGCCCCATTGATGCGTAACTCATCATGTAATTGGCATTTTAACAAGGATATTGCAGCTAGCATTTTTTTCGTCTAAACAATGAAACCGTCAGGGAAAAAAATCTAGAAGTGAGACTGAAGACAGCTATAGACGCGGGGTACGTTGGTCGTTTTCAGGTATCCCCCTTATTATGGGATGGCTGTGTCGGCGGCCATTACTATAAATCAGACGTGTTCACGCGGGATCTCGCGGGATCAAAGGGCAGAACGGGACGATATCTCACTGGGCGCTGGGCACTATGGCGCGAAGTGCGGGGGGGGGGGGGCAAGGGGGGGGGGGGTTAACCAGGGAGAACGGCAGGTAGGGGAGTATAGAGACAGGGGGAGGGACTGAACTAGAGAGAAGGGCAGGTGTAAGTTTGGTTGCTGGCGAATTGACAGCAAGCACCGTTGAATAATCTAGTATTTAGAAACAGAATCCACTCCAGTAGTGGTCATAAACCCCTTTTCTAATGATCATTAGTAGAGGATTTTATATAAATTTCCTGCGGCCGTAACATTTTTGAACTGATACATATATAGATATTTTGACTCAGTATTTCGTCTCTGTTACACAATAAATTTAGGACGACTGGCATGATCTTTATAGAATTGTGTTCGATATTGACGGGGAAAGGTGAAATTAAATAAGTTTAAAAAGAAGTCAATATTGAGTCCATTTTGAGGAAAATTGTTTTCGGTACATGTAAAACGGTTTCCATAAGGGTGAGTAGTATAAGGGAATGCCCCTAAGGATGAGGCACAAGGAGAGAACAATGTACAATGCACAAAGGGGTAAGTAGTATATGACAAAGGTCCTAGGACTATGGCACCTTTTAGTTCGAAATGTTCTTAAATTTATTTCAGGTTAAGCATCATAACATAGAAAATTACGGTTTACATTTGTCAGGAAGTAAATTAACACGGGCAGTCAAGAGGGGGATCATGTTAGAGGGTATATATATATGACAACACTAGGGAGTTTAAGTTATTCTGAGTTGTCACGTAACGCAAACCTTACGTATCTTTTTTCTGAGCTTTTATGAAATTTTTCAAAAATATTTCTGCATGTGTATGTTGTTGTATTGCTACCCTGAAATATCCTTCTATTACTGTTACCAAACTGTACACATACCGTAACATATGGTTAGGGAGATTAGAGATACGTTGACGTATCAAGATGCGTGGTGGTATCTGAAACTCCGCAGTATAATTAGTCTAGTTAAGTTTCTGAGAACCGTTTCATTTCGTCGTTTAGCGAAGAACGGGTGTCTTTGTCATTTCCTTGGCACAGAGACATCGGTGCTGGCTATTTCATTTCGATATCCCCAAATGCTGATTTAAAATCAAGTGCTGGTTTTTACAATTAGCTCGAACGCATAATTATACGTCCATGTGCACACCAACTTACCAGGGTACGAAGTGTGGGATTAAAATGTGTTTAAGGACTTTGAAGACACAGATTAGGGTCAGTTTTTGTTTGAGAACCTAGGTAACTTTTTTAAGCCCATCCCACTTTGGGTTTATCGTGGGGTTTGACAAGGGTTTGACAAAACAGACATAGATGCCGTCCTTGTCTCCAAGATTTGGGATTGCCTAAATAAGCAAGAATTGTGTTTTTCTACATCCCAAAGTACTGCTAAAACATTATCATTTCTTAAATTTTATGAACAGACAGATTTTCAGGTTTGCCAGCCACTCAAAACACTGTATTTTAGATCATAATAGGGTTGGACATCATAGGTTGGACTGACAGGCTTTACCATTGGTTCCTATGGGTAAAAATCCAAAATTTAAGGTCACATTTCAGGATTTGTTTGAGCAATCTGCCAACCATATTGCTTTAGTTGATTTTGTATTGTGCAACTGAAGCAATTTTGATAATATTTCATGGTAAACCTTATAGTTTGTATAAACTGGGATGGGCTCATTGTATTGTAACAGGACAGCTTTTGGGTAATATAATTTTGGTTGGTAGCTGGCCAAAATTGGTAGTCTAAATAGTGGTGGGTCCTATTATAGCTATCCTTTACAAAGCGATCTAGAATCAAAGCAACAAACACACAAGTTCTATAACTAGGAGTATATTGATCTGAGCATACACAATAGTACACAAATACAAGTATAGTAATCAGTGCCTTACCTTTTTGGAAAAGTCCTACCCACTGCCACTAACCACCAAGCAGATCTTTGTATCTGTGGGGGTCAATGTGGCTACCAGGGTGTCAGGATCAGTTCTATTTGAGTGGAGGGCTGCCTCCAACTTTTATAATAATGGTTGGTCAGTACTAGGAAATCAGCCCCTCACTCCATTATAGGGAAAGGAAGAAGGAGTTTCTGGTCCAGGAAAAAGGGGTGGTGGATGAGGCACAGGGTGAGTTGCTCACTACCTAGAACCCACCCCATCCATAGTACTGGGTGATCCAGGACGTAAGGTGGTTGAGGGGCACAGGGTGCAAAGATATTGGGGTATGATCCCCATATCCCCATTACAGTATATTTGTCTCCGAGGGTTTCGATGTACTGTCTTTTACCATTTTGTAGTTTGGCAGGTAGCTGGTCCCCTGGTGTTGGTATGGCACGGACAGAGTGGTTGTTAACGTGACTACACCCCCCCACCCCACCCCACCATTCTACCTCCCTGACCTTGGGAGGACATGATCCGTCTATGACCCCCCCCCAATCATCAACCACAACAACACCCTATTGACGACTGACTGTAGCGCCACCTGTGGTCAACAAATCAACATGAAGAAGAGGGGGGTGGGGGACTTCCTTCTAAATGTCCAACTATCTTGGTGTTGGGGGAGGGAGTCTAATGTCTCCAGAATCACTCTACTTCTGGTCCAGTGTTATCGGAAAGTTAAAGGCCAGATGTTGCCTATTTGGTTATAGGTTTAGGTAAACAAGCAATATGAATACAAAATCAAATGGTACCATTCAGGCAGTTTAGAAAGTGTGCATGTCAAGTTACTATTCATCTACCAATGATATCTTCCAATTTACTTTAAAGTAATGCAATGATTGGCTGTTTAGTGTTTGTCTGTGTGTGTGTGTGTAAACAAGTGATAAACTTACTTGACTTGTACATATATCAGTACTATAAGGAGAAGACATGGCAGTTAGGGGCAGAGTACCCCCCCCCCATCACTCTCCCCACCCTGTACTTGTGGCCCATTGTGGCTGGTGACCTTGGCCCAAGGCCGTGCGAGGGGCTTACAACACTGACCGCACGGAGTACAATCTGTAGTACGAGTTGGCACCGCCAGGGGGACAGGTGGGGGAGGGTCTGAGCAGGACTGAGCGGGTCACGACAGGCACTTACCTGAACTACAGGGGCCTGGGACCAGAGAGTAGGATTTTAGAAAGGGGGGGGGGGGGGCGCTATTGCGATTATTTCTCATCTAGTGTATTTTTGGCCTGATTTCACCTTTTTTAAACAGGGTAGTGCTCGTATTCCTGTGGCCCCAGTTACTGATATAAGATACTTACCAGAGAGCCGTATGCAGACATGATATTGTATAAATGAGGATTGCTATAGTATTATGTCCAGTAATAAAACGATTGGGCATAGATTCACTGAAAAATCCCCTAGTACGCGCCTTCGAATCACTCTTTTCAGCAGTTTTGAATGTAGCACAAAGAAATAAGAACAAATTACTACATGAATGTAGGCCATGTGTACATATCCGACTAAAAAGATCTTTATGACATTTTGAAAGATGCCGTGTGTATTTCAAAAGATGCAAAACAGGGAGGATCATGGGTTCAACATGGTTGTTATCCTAGAGAGGTTATGCATTATACTGTGCACGGGTATGAGTTATATAGTTATACCGATTACCTCAGTATGCGCAATACAGATATACTTACTGGATATGGGGGAAGAACTAGGCCTATTAGGCCTTTACAAAGCAGCAGCTGACACCCAAGCTGAGCATGCTGTCCGAAGGTTGGCGTTGTCCGAGCTGCTCGGTAGAAGGCCGCCCAACACGAGCCGCTCACCTGGGCACAAAGGGCTGGGGGTGGGAGGACAATTGATCGGGAACTGACCAGCGGGCTGGGGGCAGGGTGCCAGGTGCTATATTGGTGTTGGGGGGGGGGGGGGAGTCTATGTGATCAGGGGTACTTTGCCTGGAAACAAAGAAAATCATTTTTATTGTATTTTTTGTTTGTTTTTAATGTTATCATTTAATTTAGTTTATTTCTTTTTTTTTGGGGGGGTGGGGTGGTGGTTTATCACCCTCTTCAATGCCGTATCCTCCCTAGTCTATACCTATTAATAGACCCTGGAAGTGAAGACATTGGGGGTGAAACTGTTCCCAGTAGGCGGGGCGGGGACGTAGTCTGTTTGTGTTTTCAGGAGTAAGACGAGTCCAAGAATCTCTCCCGGAATGGGGCAGTCAAATAAACCCCGACCCCCGTCTCCTCCCCTCCAGCCAGCCTCCTTCAAACATACACACTGGCCTGGGAATAAAAACCTGAACAGCTCAGTTTAAAAAGCGTTTAGTTGTTGACGGCTGAGGGTTTTTCCTGGTGACGTTTCCTTGCTGCTGTAGTCCCGGTTTAATCAGTAGGGTGTGCACCCTGGAGGGGTGGGCGATAATAGGGGTTATTGAGTATTCTCCTAAACAGACGCAGGCCGGCGTTTATGATGGATGCCTGTCTAGGGGGGTCGTAAAGCACGGCACCTGGCGGCAGGCAGGGGAACCAAGGCTGGGGTGTAAGTTGTCTCCCACTAAAACTAACCACCTGGTCAGAATAGGGAGTTGAAGTTTATACATTATACACGTCAGGTATATCCGTTACTGCGATGGGTAAAAAAGAAGAGAATTTTATTTGAAGCATAACATGAACATGTGTGCTCTAATATCAGTTTTGTTGTTCAATATCTTATTACGCAGCCTTTGAACTGACGCTTATCTTTCAGAAATCAATTATATTAAAGGAAACCTTGCACATAAATTCACAAAGTGTTATTTTTTGAGTAAGTACCTTGACATAAGTATTATAAAAATATGTCAAAAGCAAAAATTTGAAAATGTTGAGGTCTTAGGGAGTTATTCAGGGAAAAAAATTATTTTGGGGAATTCCCTGATTGTTGAGCTACTCAGTACTCCCCTTGCTACGTCACAGCTATGGGAATTCCCTCTAAAGTAACTTTGGGATTCTCTGATTAATAAATAATTGTACATGGATTTATATTTAATTTATTATGAGTTGCATTGGGCCATATATATATAATTTGGGTAAGAGAGCATAACCCTTATCAGACATTCTAAGGGGATGGGGATTCCCTTCTAAGGAAGAAGGGATTCCCCGGTAACTCCCCTTGCTATGTCATTAATTAGGGGATTTCCCTTAAAAATGAAATGAAATACAGATTTTTTTAATGTCCCATAATTGTGTGTAAACTAGGAATTCTCCTTCCATTTTGCATACATTGATAGTACACGTTGTGAATAACCTGCAGAATAGAATTCATTGAAAAATAACTATCCTTAAGTTATGTGCAAGGTTTCCTTCAAGCAGATAGATTTTTTTTAAACGAGCTTTTATTCACAATAGAACTCCTGTACCTCCTGTATGATCACCGCTGGTCCTTGGCATGCCTTTCTTTGTGCTGTGCGAGTTGCTGGCGACCAGCACAGACATTAACCGGAAGTGACGTTTCCCATAGTTAAGCCGGGCCACCAAACCGTTACAACGGCGTCCATTAAAACGTCACGACCTCACATGGCGGCCATATCTATTGATTAAAATGTCGTCTGCCGGGGCACAAAGCGGCCATAATCAATGAGAACTGTAACCACACCCAACCTCGTTCTGACTGAAGGACGGCCAGACGGCAATTAACGCCACCCTCAGCGTCTTGTTGTCGTTTTTCCCGCGCCTTTATTTCGCGCAGACGACTCTAAGCGCCGTAAAAGGCCGACCGCAGCGCCCCAAAAAGTAGAATGTAAAATGGCCGGAAAAAGTCTCTTTGAAGCCGCAATGGAACAGAGATGATTGTCTGTTTTCTTCGGCTGGTTTCAGATTGAAGTAGAAACGGGGAACCGTTTTGGCGGGAATTTGTCACTGACTGCCAAAAGTCGTCGGCATGATGTTTATATTATCGCATCGTGTACGGCTTGTTATTGTTAAGAAATAAAGACGGGAAGAGGGAGAGCATCTAATGACGGACAGGAGAGGAGGGAAAGAAAGAAAGGACAGACAAGAAACGAGGATAAGGTGAGTATGAATCATAGACACGTTGAATCGTGTATACATAATATGCCTACTGTATGACACATGGGCCAAGACTGACCTACACAGTTGTCAATAAAAGCTATTATTTTAATATTATGTACTTATTACATATTTTAAAACCATACTTACAATATGATAATATGAGATCGTTTTGCATTTGAATCACGTGCATATACTCTACCCAAGGAAACCTTATAAATATTTCATACATAAAAAATAGTAGAGAGATAAATAAGATAAAGGCATTTGACTTAGACAGAGATAACACTAAAACAGATAAATTTGAATGGGAAATAAATGTGTTAATTAGCCAAGTAGATATACCAGTAGAGGGAATTTCACCAAAACGAACATAAAATCCTCGGAAAAGGAGCGCACTCGGCCTTTCGCCGGGCAAAGACAAGGCGTCCAAATACAAAGAGACAGCTGTATAAATCGGGGCTGCCCGCTCCCCCCGCGCCGACTGTTACAGCCCCCCGGCGGGCCGCTAACTGATTTGTCTGTCACTCTGTTGTTCCCCTTTATAGCGGGTCGGCCCGCCCGCCGGGCCCGCCCACAGCGCCGCTATTAGCTCGCTGACCTCCGCCCGCCGTGAGGGACCTGCTCGGAGGTGGTTGGAGCTTCTCGGGACCTGCTCGGAACTGGTCGGGACCTGCTCGGAGAAGCTCGGGACCTGCTCGGGGAAACTCGGGACCTGCTCGGGACCTGCTCGGGACCTGCTCGGGACCTGCTCGGGACCTGCTCGGGACCTGCTCGGGACCTGCTCGGAACCTGCTCGGGACCTGCTCGGGACCAGCTTGGGAGCGGCTTCGGACCTGCTCGTGACCTACTCGGTATGTTCGGCAACTACTCGGAGCTGCTCGGAACCTGCTCAGAGAAATTCGGGACCCGCTGGGGGGAAGCTCGGAACCTGCTCGGAGAAGTTCAGGACCTGTTCAGAGAAGCTTTTCGGGACCTGCTCGGGACCTGCTCCGAGAAGAATTTGGACCTGGTTGTTCATTGTTCGGAGCAGTTCGGAATTGCTTGGGTGGCTTGGAGCCTGCTTGGTGGTGCTCGGACTTGCACAGAGCCGCTCACTGGTAAAGCATGTTCCTTAGCTCAAGTCAGACATTCTGATCACACAAATTAAAAAAGAAAAAATGTACAGGGATAATTATTGGCACAGCTTTGCTTGGTGAAAAGGTTGAAAGTGAGAAGACCTACTTGCATAGTTCCCATATCGTAATCACACACCATTATCTAACGACGACCTGGCAGAACGTGATCTCTTATTTCTTTTACTTGATATGTCTAGTTATCTCAGTTATTGCTTCAGAAACTTCCTCTGTAAGTCATATTGAGAACACACACCCTCCCTGAATTGTTTGTGCTTGCCCCGTCATTGGTTTTCCACGACTTTTAAACTATTTACTTTTGGCTTTCATAACTAATGTGGTCAATCTGTAAACGGCCGGGCAGCCTGAACGATGGACGTCTCCGTTTCTCTCTCCACCTCCGGCCCACCCAACAGCACACATGCATTTTACATGGGGCGCTTTTTGAAAATGAATTGTTTCCCGCCAGTAGTACGCCGGGCTGCCACCAGAGGGCAGAGTGAGCGGCGGCGCGGGTCACGTGACCTGACCCCGGCAGAGGGCGTTACTTCCGCCGGAAGCCCTGGTCGGCGCGCGCACCTAACCGGAAGTGACGTGAGCGGCGGCCGTTGTCAGGCCGTAAATCCGGGTCGTGGCTGGCGGCAGATGCGGCCGGCTCACGGGGCGCTAATCCGTTATCACGGCGCCTCATTGTTTTATCGTTATCTGTCAGGGGGCGCTGACGGCCGTAATGGCGGCTAAGTCTGGGGGACGGGCGGGGGGCGCCGGGATGCCCTCTGGTGAGTGGTCCGGCCACGGTCATTGTTTGACCATCAGTCGTTGTCACCCGGGGCTGTAAGGGAAGATCCCACCTCTGACACCATCGAAAAGCTGCGGTCACACTGTGAGACGTTGTAGTTATAGGGACTGACCACCAGTCGTTATCACCGGGGGCTGTAAGGGAAGATCCCACTTCTGACACCATCGTAAAGCTGCGGTCACACTGTGAGACAGTAGTTTTATATAAGAACTGACCACCAGTCATTGTCACTGGAGGCTGTAAGGGAAAATCCCACCTCTGACACAATCTTAAAGCTCCGGTCATACTGGAGACATTGTAGTTATAGGGACTGGCTACCAGTCGTTGTCACCGGGGGGACATAAGGAAAAATCCCACCTCTGACACCATCGTAAAGCTCCGGTCACACTGTGAGACAAAATAGTTATAGGGACTGACCACGGGTCATTGTCACCATGGGCAGGAGGGACGTTTGTAGAGGCATGTGACCACGTCTGCACAAGGTCTATTGGGACTGTGAATATCCAACCTCTGCTACCACTGTAAAGAACTGGACAAAATATGAGATTTGTGTTGTTCTAGTGCACTAAAACAACTTTACGATTGATTGCAGCCATGTACATTCATATACAGTAAATACATGAAAATATGAGTTCTTAAAATATATTAATATAGAGTCCTGCAACCTTCCAAAGGTCTGCTTGCCAAAAAAGGACATTAGAACTGAAAACTGTTGTTGAGGTATGGGGGATAATGAGGGCTATATTCTCTACCTTTTTATTTCGATATGATTCCCACATTTCCTATTTCTACGAGCCTACTCCCCCAACTCTTCCCTCTCCCAGCAGCAGCCCGACCCCTCACCCCAGCCCTACAGAGCCCCGGGAGGTGTCAACGGGAGGGGAATGGTTTATTCTCACCAGCCAGAGGCTAATACAATGAGTCAAATTGACAAATAAAGCGGGCCGACCCCTCCCCTCCCCGGGCGTGTGGGGGACGGTTGCAGAGTGTTGTGGAGGGGGCGGTGTTTGAGGTTTACATCAGTGGGTGGTCGGACCAGGGGAATGAGCACCGGGGAAGCAGCTCCGGGCCTTTATTGGCCGCCCAGCACGGATTGTTTTGTCAGTTAAGGATAGACCCAAGTGATAGGGGTGTGAATGGTGAAGCTGCCTTTAATTACAATCATATTAGTTTCTTATAGTATTATTGAATAAATAACATTGTTTATTGCTATAACTAAAATAAGAATGCCTTTAACAAAACCATTGTACATGTAGGCTGAAATCCTGACAGTCATTAGATTCAAATTTATTTTTTGAACATGAATATCTCACTTAATATTCGACAAAATATTATCTCTCTTTTAACAATCTAATGCTGACCATGGTCGAAACTTTTGTCAAATTGTGTATGTACGTTTTCGATGTCTGAATATCTTTTGATTTTCAAGTTCAGTGTCCCCGATATCTCTCAAGAAATACAATCAAATGCACAAGAACACAAAATAAAAGACCAAACAATCAGAAGTGAACAATGTACTATTGCCTTTACTAAATCCACTTTTCTATATACTACTACGTGCATTCCACCGACTGATTTTGTGACGAAGGCACATTGCTAAAGGCAGTAGGGACACCCTCACAGTAGGTTTCCTCTTCTGTTCTGACCATATACCCAAAAGTATTCAATCTAATGTGTATATGTCAAGGTATTTCACAAGGGCTGCGTGAACGTTATTAACTCTTAACACTGTCAGCACGGCGTCAAACGAGAAGTAGCCCCCGCCTTCCTCTTTTCTCCCCCAACCCCCTACCTACTCCCCTAGCCCCCCCCCCCTCAAACGGGGTGACCCGCTGACAATGGGTGACCGGGCGCCGGGAGGAGGGGCCCGGAGGGACCATTACTTACCGCCCGGGAGGGGGGGGGGTGTAATAAATGGGGCGGGTTAAGGGGGAGGTCCTCCGTGTGGGGACTGGGAAGGGTGTGACAACTGTATTTAACGTACAGAGTAAATTGTTATTTGAGTGTGTGTGTTCAATGTATATGCTTTACTTGCATGCATTGGCTTGAAATTCATCTAGTTCACGTCTTAAGAATAAGACAAACTTTAGTACCTAGATCAAAATGATATATCCTTATTTCTATCAATTCATTTCGATATTATTAAAAAAAATGTTAGTCCCCTATGTATGTTCTTTTTTTTTGTTTCATACTTTTTATAATTTCATTTTTACTGTTTCCTAAATTGGGGATAGTCCCGGCAGTTTCAGACAGTGCCAACCCACTTGACATTTCTTCCTACATCAACCTCTTGATACTGACGTGATATAAGTACCCTGGAGGGGAGCGGGAACACTGCGCGTGCGCATGGGCAGTAAAGATTAAGTTCTCCCCTCACACTACGACCCCCAAAACCCCCCGGACCATAAACAATGAGCGCTCCCTAAATCACGGCGTCGTTGGGGGTCCGCCGACCCAGCGGCCATTTGCGCTAAAACCACGCTATCCATAATTCAGACACCCCCCCCCTCACTCCCCCCCCTCCTTTTCCCAAGACGCCTCCCTCTACGACTCGGGGATCGCGCGCACCAAGGGTCACATGACCGGAAACAATGGGCGGTGTGGCCGTGATATTGTCCCGCCTTAAATTGAACGCCAATCAGGTCGTTCGGAGAGGGGGGTCAAGTGGGAATGGAGTGAGGGGAGAGGGGGGACGGGGGATGGGGATGGGAAGAGGTTCTGTCAAATAAGATAGATAAGGCACTCAGCGTAGCCCAGTGAATGAAAGCCATGCTGCTATCTGAAACAGAAATATGAAAAATGTCACCAAATACAATTTTCTTGACATTGCGATACTTTCCAGAAACATATATGTACATATTAGGGGCGGTCCATAAATGATGTGACACTTTTCCAGCATGTGTTTAGTACCCATACCCCCTGTCACACTGATTTCTCAGTTTTAAACGTGAAAATAATGCCTGTTTGTAGGCAGTGCCAGACTATTCTACCTACCCACTCACCCCCTTGTGTGACATCATTTATGAATGGCCCATAACTTTTACCAAACGACCCCTTTTCACAGCTCTACCTACACCTACTGAAAGGTTCATGGGTATTTCTGATCGCCATTATAATGGCTATCTTGTGTGTAATTTACCAAGTCAATTATTCCGTTGAACAATGGTGGAACCCTTCTCCTAGAAGACTAAGTGTTGTCATCGGCGCCATCTGAAAACCCCTTTCGTAAGTAGTAGAGGAAAAGGAGATTACAATGCGAAACCAAGAGGAAAAAACTGACAGAAGGATGTGAGTCCCAGGGTGCTGAATTTTCAAAGGGCTTTAAACGTTTGAAAAAAATCAAACTTCCCGGTAGCTGGTACTTCTTCATCAGCCTTTGCTGTGCTGTATGAGGGTTATTAATGTGCTGTAGACTGTGATGCTGAGTGATGTTGTATTGTTGGAAGAGTGCATGTGGTGTGCGCTGGTGTGAAATAGTTACGATTCAATAAAAAAGATTGCCCTAAAGCCCCGTCCCGACGGGCGAGAGTAACGTGATAATTTTGTCGGCCGATGAAGCGACTTGGGAAGCCAGCGTCCAGCAGACAGCCTGGCACCAAGTAATTAAGGAAGCCACAAGTTTCCCGACGACAAACAGGGCCGACAAAGAAGACCCCTTCATCGTCGACGATAAACATATTAAACAGGCCTAATTTTACATTGTAAAATACCGACGATAGACGGGTTTATCGTCAGTCAATCTGGCGCCTTTTTCTGGACGATAAAGACCTGTTTATCGTCCAGAATTCATCGTCCATCATGTCCCAACGGGTTTATACATTTTCTTTTGAATTTTCCATCGTCGACGACGGAATTTTCGGACGATAAACACTCTTTTTTTTGTCGGCCGATAAAGATTTTCGGCCGTTTTTCCAAAAGTCGGCCGATAAACGGTTTATCGTCAGTAATTTTCCTGCTCGTGGGGACGGGGCTTTAATCTATGAGTAGGAATCAGTACCGTAGTTCAATCTGGAAACTGGGGTAAGTGTCCTATAATACATCATTCACAGTGGGATTGAACAACAGTATACATAATAATGGTATTTCTTGAGTATCGTTGTAAAACCCTAGAGAAGATATGGTCTTATCCTTTTTAAAGCGTTATTATGATCTAACATATATATGATGAAGCACTTGTTGCGCACATGCCGTCGTGTAATGCCCCCTGACACCAGAAGTCGAGTATCGGACTCCAACCCCCTCCCCCCCCCACCTCCCCCCCCCCCCCCCCCTCCCTCCCCATGGCATTCACACACACCCACACGGCAGGCCTGCCGCTACCTGTTGACTGTGTGTCAGGATTATCAAAATATTTGCATTTTGGTAGTCTATTTGTAGTCTATTTGTAGCATGGGTAAACCCGTTGATTCTTGTTTGTTGTTGGCTGGTTTATAGCTTTTTCTGCAATAAATCAGCAAAAGCAAAGCATGTTGGGATGCAGGGTGTAATTCTCACCTAAAATGGTTGCTGGTTAACAGTGACTAGTGGACTTGGATGTAACTACAGTCTGCCGCTCCCTGTTGACTCCCTGTTGACTCTCCTTAATTAAATATGCAAACCCGTGGGGCGTGTGATTCACCGGAAACTGGCAGTAGGACCTCGGGTGACGACCGACCCTTTGTTTCCCCACTGTCCCCTTTACCGTCAGACACCAGGAGACAAAGGTCAACAGCCACTTAGCCACTTCACCTGAATCCTTTGCACCCCTGATCAACTGAGATTACTGAATAGTATACAATAGAATAGGCATTCATGCAAAGAATAAATGTAATTACTAATTAATAAATCAGGGGCGGATCCAGAAATTTTGAAGAGGGTGTGGGGGGGGGGGGGGCACATTAAAAAGGGTTCCGGCGTCAGTTTTACACTAAAAAAAAAATCGATTTTAGGCCCAAAAAAGGGGGGAGGGGCGCCTGTTGCGCCACCCTGGATCCGCCACTGTAATGGCATGTGTTTCAATGTTACCATTAATCTCAATTGTTAGAAACTGCCCAATCCCTCCTCCCAAGGTCATGACAATGACACGCTGGTTTATTTATAGTCCGGCACTATGAGTCGCTCGCCGCTTGTTTCCAGCCGTACAATATCGGTTACGGTCACTCGAGGGGACCAGCGACTAGTTGCTTACAATCTCCAAACAGATGTATGGTGTCTTTATAAAGGCAGGGGTAGACTGGTGAGTTACCTGGAGATTGACCCGCTGTGAACTGCTCGGACATTTAGGGCTGTTTATTAAGGATATCACACACAAGGGGATGGGTGGGTAGGTTGAAGAGTATGGCACTGCCTGAAAACGGGCTTAATTTTCATTTAAAACAAAACATTCGTTGTAGCAGGGGGGTGGGGGTCCCTGAAATACCCTGAAATAGTGTGATATCATTAATGGTCAACTTCTTTCCTCTCAAGCTACTCAACACTCTCAAAGCAGATGTCCACTGTTTAACTTATCCCAGTAAAAGCTGGGCAGGGACCTCTGTGTTTGGAGAGTGAGACCCGGAGGCCCCCTTTGTCATGGTAACAAAGCCGGGCGGGCAAACAGGGCGTTAATAATGCACCCAGAGGTCAAGGTCTCGTGAGACAACACGAGAGACGGCGAGAAGTGGTCACGTGGTTTATGGTCAGCAGGGGCTAAGGGGAAGGGGCGATCGGGCGGTGGTCATTAGACTCAACAGGACTTTTGTCCAGAAAAAATGTCATCCTGTTTATATTAAACCCCGCTCAGTACCAGATCTGTATATAGTGCTGCAGCATCCTGATCAAAAGGCCTCTAGATTTTGAGTAACCGATGACCCAAAATTAATAAAGGTTGACATATATCATCGCGTTCGGGAGGTCCTAAGCTTTTTTTTGATGCCAGACTGAACACGAATTACGAACTTCAAGGTCACAGGTCAAAGGTCAAAGGTCACCAGAATAAATGAACCTACAATATCTGAAGGCTATTTGCCATATTTGTTATAGCTAAACCTTAGATATTTTAGGTGTGTATAGCTATGAATCAGTCTCAATCCTGATATCCATATGAATGACCTTGCTCAAGGTCAAGGTCATCAAATTATAGATTGTTTACAGAAAACCTAAGTAATATGTGCTTATGCTTTCTTTTAACTTTTGACATTGATATAAAAGCTTACATATTGGAACATGGATGATAAAATACATAGCAGAAGGCCTTTTTTACATGATTACAGGTCAAAAGTCCATTTTAGCGAATGCATTTCGATGAAATATGAGACCAAAGTCAAGGTCATTTGAAAAATATTTTTACCAAAATCAAAATTTCTCTAAGAAATCAAGTCAAAATCAGTTTTGTTTGGAAAATTGCTATTTGCCATTTAGATATGGCAAATTTGACTGATTTTGAGGGATCTACCACATTAACCTAGGAGATGTCAAATTCATTCACAAAATTTATGAAAATCCAATACTTAATTATAGTTCTATCTTGTGTTGTACTTTAAGTTACATATAGTTTGCTTTAGATCTACCAATAAAGAATAAAAACCTTAATAGTGTATAATAATGAATCAGCCTCAATGCTGTTACGTTTTTGTATGCCCTTGCTCAAGGTCAAGGTAATTAAATCAAGGATTGTTCACAGAAAATCTAGCTGCTCAAGCTTGGTTGTGGTCC
This sequence comes from Lepidonotus clava, assembly GCA_936440205.1. NCBI lineage: Eukaryota > Metazoa > Annelida > Polychaeta > Phyllodocida > Polynoidae > Lepidonotus > Lepidonotus clava. The sequence goes on from OW387141.1 coordinate 47,379,874, forward strand.
TTGTCAATGAAAACAAAACTTACATATGGGAACAAAGATGATAATGAAGATAGCATAAAGCCTTATGTACATGATCATAGATCACACTTTCATATTAGATTATGCATTTCTGATATATATGAAACCCAAAGTCAAGGTCATGTGCAAAGTATTATAGCAAAACCTACTTTTGTCTAGTAATGTTGTCCAAGATCACAATTGTATTTGAAAAAATACTATTTACCAGATATTGCCAATATTCACCTTTTTACACTTAAATGCAAGTTCATTCTTGAGGATAGGCCCTAAACATGAATGACCATTTCAGTTGAGTCGTAATATCTGCAGAACCACTGATGCTCTTTCCTGGTATATAATAGATTTAGAAAACATTTACAACTGCCCCCCCCCCCAATTTTGTTCAACCAAGGTGTTTTGGTTAATCATCTTATGTTTAGATTTCACATTTAATAGGTCTGTCAGGGGCATCCATATGATGTTTTTAGCTCATATTTGGCCCCAAACCAACCCTTAGAGACAGAAGAAGACATTGACTTTTCTTTGAAATGATACCACCTACTAAAGCCCCATACCCACTAAGACAATTGTAAGTCAGTTGACAGTTTTGTATGTTGAGTTGGCTGACTTAAGGATTCAAGTTTTGATCAAATTTTAGTCATGTTAAGCCATATCATAGATAGTGAGATCATTGCAGCTGAACTATTATGGGTTTTAAGGATAAAGGGATTGTTGTGGGAGTATGGATGCTCTACATTTTTTCTAGAATTCTATTATGGATTAATGAATTTTCAATGATTAAGTAACTGTTAATTGGTCCCTCGTCATCAACTCAGTTTATACCAATACCAACCTAAAGGGTGTTCCAGCCTCTAGGTTGGCAATAAATGCCTCCAATCAATAAAGTAGTTGTCAAAGGTGTCTTTATCAATTAATGCAATTGGTGATAAATTTCTATATTGCACAATGTCCTTAAAATCTCCATTTGGGCTGTCAAGGGCCATTCCATAATGAAGCTGACCCTTCTGATTCCTCACCATATGTCTGGTTTAGGTATTACTCATACCATACCTGGGCTTGGGCTTGCTATCATAGCTCTCTGTCAATCCCACTGTGCTAGGGTTATCAAAGGCCCTAGAAGGCCACCAGCTGTAGTGTAGGGCCCTGTTTATAGGGCTCTGCACGTTTAAAGAACACCTACCTCAGTAAATGTAAGGGTATAGTCTCTACCTTCTCATAGATTTGATAATTTCTTAAATTATTTATGCCTAAACTGTGCTCCCATTGATCCCAAAGATCATATACTACCAGATAATAAGTTACCTAAACCTCCTGCTAAACCCCTATGTCACCATTCTATTGCATTCATCTACCCAATGGTGATCGGGGGAGGTGGGGGGGAGAAAAAGCATACATTATAACTGGAAGGCCCCTTCAGGACTAATAAGTACCATTAGAAATTTCCCTTTTTCTTTCTGGATTATGCTGTGTTCTGGCTCTGGTACATTTGACTCATGTTTGGTAAGCTGTGAGATTAGACTGTATGAACAATAAGATGTTTTCCTCATTATATTAAAGCTAATCAATTCACAGTGAAACCATGTAACCCTGCATAAAACCAGCGGCGGACCCAGGAATTGTTTAGACGGAGGTGGCAAGATTTGAAAAAGAATGAAAGTGGTACATGAGTAGACAATTTGTGGGCGGTGGAGCCACCCACAGGGCTGGTATGGGAGGGGTCTCCCCTGCCATTGAGGGGATATGGGGGGTGAACCCTCCAGAAAATATAAGCTCTCATTCATGCAATCTGGGGCATTTTCAGGTACCTTAGGGGAAAATAGTTCTTTTCATATATCTTCTTGCATATATCCATTCTTCCAAGGAGTGGGAGTGTATGTGGATGGGAAGGGTCTCCCTCCTATTGAAGGGGGGCACCCCCAAATGATTTTTGAAAATATAACCTCTCATTCATGCAATCTGGGGCATTTTCAGGTACCTTGGTGACCTTAAGGGACACCAGTATTTTTTTCTAATATTTTAAATTTGCAAAGGAAGAAAAAAGGGCCAGAAGGGGTGACAAATGGCCAGGAGGGGAAGCAAAGTGCCTGGAGGGGAGCCACAGGAATGGGAGGGCACACACTTGGCCAGGAGGGGAAAGAAAGGGCTGGGAGGGGACACTCATGGTCGGAAGGGGAAAGAAAGGACTGGGAGGAGAAAGAGAGGGTGGGGAGGTACATCTTTCTCTCTTCTTCATTCCTCCAACCCTCCTCCCTTTCTTTTTCCTTTTTCCATAGGGCCAGTAGGGGAACGAAGGTTTTGGGGGGGAAAGAAAGGGGCACGATAGGAAAGAAAAGGCTGGGAGAGGAAGGAAATAGCCAGGAAGGGAAAGAAAGGGAAGGGAATTACACACAGGGCTGGGAGGGGACCCATAGGGCTGGTAGGGAACTCACAGGACTGGTCTGCCGATGTGAAAAAGTAGGTTATCGTCATTGTTAGGTTATGAGATTACATTGAACTGGTTTAGTTTGAAAACCTGATTGAAAATCCATAGTGAAAATTGTCTCAGATAGTAGTTGATTTTCCAACTTTCATGTAGGCCCCTCCAATGGGTAACCTTGACCTTGATCAAGGTGAAAGCATCTGACATTTACATCTTTTATTGTTTTGTCGAAAGCAGACTGAATATTGCTAAAAGTAAAAGACAAGATAGTACTATAATCATGTATAGGAATTTCATAAATTTTGTGAATGACCTTGAAAATGAACTTGACCGGTCTAAGGTGAGTGTGCTAGATCCCTAAAAAAAAAGCATTCATATTAGCCATATCTAAAAAAAAAAGCATTCATATTAGCCATATCTAAATGGCAAATTGTAATTTTCCAAACAAAACTGTGATTTAGACTTGATTTCTTAGAGACATTTTGATTTTGGTAAAAATATTTTTCAAATGACCGTGACTTCCGTCTTATATTTTATCAAAATGCATTGGCTGAAATGGACTTTTGACCTGTAATCATGTAAAAAAGGCCTCCTGCTATGTATACTATCATCCATGTTCCAATATGTAAGTTTTTTATCATTGTCAAAAGTTAAAAGAAAGCATAAGCACATATTACTTAGGTTTTCTATAAACAATCCATAATTTGATGACCTTGACCTTGAGCAAGGTCATTCATATGGATATCAGGATTGAGGCTGATTCATAGCTATACACACCTAAAATATCTAAGGTTTAGCTATAACAGTTGGCAAAATATGGCAAATAGCCTTCAAATATTATGGGTTCATTTATTCTGGTGACCTTTGACAATCTATAATATGATGACCTTGACCTTGAGCAAGGTCATTCATATGGATATCAGGATTGAGACTGATTCATAGCTATACACACCTAAAATATCTAAGGTTTAGCTATAACAAATATGGCAAATAGCCTTCAGATATTGTAGGTTCATTTATTCTGGTGACCTTTGACCTTTGACCTGTGACCTTGAAGTTCGTAATTCGTGTTCAGTCTGGCATCAGGCAGTTTTGAAAAGCTTAGGACCTCCCGAACGCAATGATATATGTCAACCTTGATTAATTTTGGGTCATGGGTGGGTATATTTTTTTGGGGTGATGCTGCAGCACTAATATTATAATTATGTATCTGTAAATTGCGGCTCACCCTCACCTGTAGGTCAGTGACGTTATTCATTTCTGAATGTGACGCGTGACGTCACAAGTTTACCAGTTCCTACATAAAGTTGATCTAGTTTTGTAATTTGCGTCATGATCACGTTGATACTTACATGTTAGACAGTGATGTCATCAGTCTAAAAGATGTTTTAAATTTATTCGTTAGACTGTGATGTCATCAGTTTAACAGGCGTTTTCTACTTACATAGTAGAAAGTGATGTCATCAGTCTGACAGATGTTTTATATGTACATTTTAGACAGTGATGTCATCAGTCTTACAGACATTATATACACATGCATACATGTTAGACAGTGATGTCATCAGTCTCACATACATGTATGTTTCATATGTACATGTAAGACAGTGATGTCATCAGTCTTACAGACATTATATACTTACATGTTAGACACTGATGTTATCAGTCTTTCAGACGTTTTTATACTTACATGTTAGAGAGTATTTTTATCTGATATCAGAGGTTGCTTACTGACGTCATAGGCAAAGTCCTGCTATAAAGGGTGAAATCCATATCGAATCAGGAACACTATAACAATGATAGCATTTCAATATTTCCCTTAGCCAGGTCCAGTAATCAGAAATATCTTTCTAATAATTAACCAAGGTAAACATTGGTGCTGAGTAATAGTATCAGTGATAGTTAAAACGCGGGCTTTGATGGCAGAAACATTAAATCAGAATGAAAATAAATCTCAAATATATAAGAGCATTGCCTTCAGAAGAAATACCAAAAATAAAAGATGCCATCTTTTTTTTTAATTATCTCAACATCTCTCTACTTTGCATAAAGGTCTGTTGGTGACGGTGAAACACAAATTCATACAGGAACAAAATAATCGAAGGGGAAAATGATGAATGAAATGATAATAATGTACCATATATACAATTTTATACATTCTTATGTTGCTTTCTTTAAGACAGATAACAGAGAAAGAGAGAACCTGCCAGATTTTATCTAAGATTCTTCTTCACGTCTCTGTTTAATCAGAACCCTTGCACTCCGCACCCCATCCCCTTCCAGGTGCACCCCCAGTGACACCTGTACCCACCTGTGTAACCAGGGTAACATGGTCAGGGCCCTTCCAGGTGCACCCCCTGGTGACACCCGTACCCACCTGTGTAACCAGGGTAACGTGGTCAGGGCCCTCCAGGTGCACCCCCTGGTGACACCCGTACCCACCTGTGTAACCAGGGTAACATGGTCAGGGCCCTTCCAGGTGCACCCCCCGGTGACACCTGTACCCACCTGTGTAACCAGGGTAACATGGTCAGGGCCCTTCCAGGTGCACCCCCCAGTGACACCTGTACCCACCTGTGTAACCAGGGTAACATGGTCAGGGCCCTTCCAGGTGCACCCCCCAGTGACACCTGTACCCACCTGTGTAACCAGGGTAACATGGTCAGGGCCCTTCCAGGTACACCCCCAGTGACACCTGTACCCACCTGTGTAACCAGGGTAACATGGTCAGGGCCCTTCCAGGTGCACCCCCCCGTGACACCCGTACCCACCTGTGTAACCAGGGTAACATGGTCAGGGCCCTTCCAGGTGCACCCCCCAGTGACACCTGTACCCACCTGTGTAACCAGGGTAACATGGTCAGGGCCCTTCCAGGTGCACCCCCCGGTGACACCTGTACCCACCTGTGTAACCAGGGTAACATGGTCAGGGGACCGGAAGGGGGGCAGGCTGCAGACGCTGGGTCATGGCTTTACCGATGCGGAACCAGCGAAAACGGGGATTAGTAAGGGTGGGTGGGTCTGGTGGGAAAGGGACAGGGAGTGCCCAGGCAAGAATGGAACATCATATTATAACATTGCAATACAGTGTTGTTCAGTTATTTTTTCGTTATTTTTACGTTATTTTGATTGCATCCAAAAACATCTGTAGAAGTTAACATTGTGACGTAGTACTATGACATTATTGTTATGTTCTGCTTATGTTCTTTTCATAAAAGATAATATTAGTATGATATTTGGTACTGGTAAAGTCTCAACTTCACAAAAATGTAATGGTATTAAAACAATTATTTTTGGTGAGCCTCAATCCAATCATTGCAACATAACTGTTATGTGAAAATTTATCAAGTAACAAACTGACCAAAAAAGTATGGTTGCAGGACATGCTTTTTGCAACTCTGCTTGCATGGGTGGAAAATAATTAACATCTCCCGCTCCGACAATAATTATGTGATTTGTTGTTCAGTTCAAGAAAACTTTTTAAAAAGACTTTAAAAAGTCTATGTGCGAGATATGAAATAAAGCAAGCTTACATAGTGAAATGATTTTGGTTTCTGTTTTTAAAAAAGAAAAGGACTTAATTGAAAATAGATGTCTCATCAAAAAACAAACAGTAAATAATACAGAAAGTTGAAAAACGTATATAATGTGAATTTTGTACTCTAGATATCTCTACACTTACAGCATGTAAGCAAATAAAAATTACAAAGACGAACTTTTACACCAAGCCTCTTGCAGCTTAATTATGGAGGTCATTTCAGTATAACCTGCTTTTATTTCAGAAAAGACAATTAAAAATTCATCTGTGAGATATAAGCAAACGTATATACAGAAAATAGAAAAACAATTAAGAATATGTTTGTGTGTTAAGTGAATACAAATATTAAATGACCTAAGGATTTCATGGGCGTAGAGTAATCACTGTAGTCATACCTACATATTTGTAGTATTGTAAGTAAAAAGAAAAACATGGTCATTTTCATCCATACATCCTAATAATGAATGGTATATGTCTTTTTAATTCTCTTATATGTTGAAATGTCGTTTTTGAAATGTCCTAAAACGCCTAGTCCTTATGCGTCCCTCTAACCTCCATGTGGATTTGCAATTCAGTAACGGTTTTTAAAACAATATTTTAAAAACCGTTATTATCTATTCATACCCATACACCCATATTTACCTTTAACTGTGGAGGGCATTTCAGTGTAACTGCCTGTATGTCAAAACAAGAGGTAGACAGGTGTCTTCTGGTGGTGGACATTGCCAACTCACCTGTGTCTGTCTGTGCGTCTGTCTGAGCCCACCCTCCCACACCCCTCCAGGCCTGGAGCTCTGACCCTGTGAATCCCCCTTTATCGCCCCCTGTACACTGCCCACTGAACCCTATGGGACATGCGTAACGGATTAGGGGAGGGGAAATAGGTGAGGGGGGTGGTAGAATAGGCCTACTCCTACAGCTGATTCTAGTTTTAGCAGTTAAAGTAGGAGTAAGATTACAGGGATGTGCGCTTTCAGATTTTTGTCTCAATTCAGATTTTCTTTAAAAAATATCCAATGAAATCGAGGTTAAAGGGTAATTAAACTACAGTAAAAGAACTAACAGTTACGTAGCAGTCAGATCTGAATTAACCGTTAATGAACAAACTGAAGCACCTGGTAGGTCCTCAGAAACTGTTACGAATTTCAGATATATTTCAGATTGAGTTCAGATAAAATGCAAAATCTGAAAATTATAGAAGGGATTGAATAAATACTGCCTTCTGATTGCCTTCTGATTAGTAAATATCAATAATGAATTGAACTTTCCTTCGCACATACTAGTTTCAGATTTTGTTTTATATCTGATCCTGACCCTGACTTATATTCCTGGTATACACAAGCCGTAGCTACTGATAAACAATTTTTCGAATCAAGAAACAATATATACAAAATGCATGTGCATGAATAAGTCCTGTTACAAAGGCGAGTTACTATTTAATCTGTATCAAACTAGTACTGGACATAGGTCTATAATTATGTTCAGAAAATATATTTACATTGACTAATTCAGATTATCTAAGATAAAAACAAAGTAATAACCTGTTTTCATCAAGGAAAATGTCTGATTTAGACTTTCAGGTCAGTCAGTCCATGGAGATCAAAGAGAAACAGGCTTGTTGTACATTCCTATCTGTCTAAGCCGAGTTTGCATACTCTTCTCACCAGGTGGCGTGGTGCGGAAAATCGCCTATTCTCCTGTCCTTATGGGGCATTGGGTAATGGCTGCGGCGGGACGGGTGCAGACGGTGGAGGGGACAGAGGTCCACAGACGGGGACAGTGAGCACACACATCCCATTCACCGAACATGGTCAGTCGGAAAATACACGACCAGCTCACCGAGAAAAAACGACTCCGCTGAATGAAAAACAGAATTCTCGGAGAAAGAAGCGACGACAAAAAAGTAAAGAACCATAAAAGCGGGCTGAGTTGGGATCAGGGGTTGAAGGGGAGGGCAGACGGGGTGAGGGGCGGGGAGGGGTGGTGATCATTGCTCAGGAATGGAGAAAATGGGAGAGGGAGAGTGAGGAGAAACTGAGGAGTGGTACAGAGAAGATAGAGAATACGTCCTTTTGTATGTTATGACTGGATCCTTTAACAGATACAATGAGGGTTTCCGCCCTGGACACCTTTGTAAATGGATCCATTTACCAGTTGCCAAGAGGTATTGCTCAAGAATGTAATCTGTGAATGTTGCAGTCTATCTTCGGGAAAATAACCAAGGACAGGAATTCTTTGATTCACCTTGAGAAAAGAAAACGAATATAAAAAAAACAATGTGTACATGTTGCAAAAAAAATTTATTGCAGTCAAATTCCACACGGTTAGAATGAATATGTGGAATCAATTTAAACAATAAAATAAAACACCAAAAATAATAGATAATTTGCTTACAAACAATCGGGACTTCCTTTAGAGTCTGTCAACAATATTTAAGCCATCAACTCCTCACCAAATCAGGTCTGACTGGAAGTGAAAACTATGCGATAACTACCAAAGGAAACTTAACTATAACTTTTACGTCTGGATTATGTGTCGTTAAGGAAGGCTAAGAATGAATCCTAACAATACATGCATATTGGAGCACTCTAGTTTCAGCAAATTAGCTGAGTAGAGTTTAAAAAGCTAATCGCTGAAACTAGAAAAAGTGAAAATAACCTCTCTCAAAATTAAAAAAACATAATTTGAAGTTGGTATGAAAAAGCAAAATGGTAGAACCCTAATGGACGGTATTGCACATTGGTGGTTTGGCGGTAAGGGGTGGCTGACGGTGTGTCAGGTATGATGTGGTGAGGTCGCCGGTGAGAGCAGGGTAAGATGGCGGAGTGATGTGGTCTGTCACCCCCCGCCCCCTCCCGCCTGTTCCCATGGACCCACTCCCCCCCGCCCCACACGATGCTGTATCCACGTTGTGAGACCTGACCACACGTCAGTGTTGTAGGGTACAGAGGTGCACATATGAGTCGGCAATTACAAATGTGGCGAGGAAACTGTTGTACGATGCAGCGAGATTGGGTTGGCAGAGAGACATGGACAGACAGACAGACATATCAATAGAATAACAGACAGATTACACAGACATAAATGGACAGAATACACACTGAGGGGCATTTTTGTCTTGTTTATATTACACACTTTTTGGATCTTTAAAAAATTGAAATACCTGAACAAAATCGCCTTGATTCATTTCACTTTAGGTCACTCTGTCAGAGGACTTAGAGAAACTTGTAGCATCACTGGGTTAAATGATATTATTAATTATATTAACCCCTGCTATTTACAGTCTACTGTTGTAAGACCTGGAAGCTGATCATGACTAAGCCATGTTCTTTCTGGAGGTACAGATATTCTCTGAACACTCCCCGAACTGTTCCTGATATTCCACAACTCAATTGATATTTAATTATAATTTATGTTGATGTATTCTTCACTGAAGGGATCATTTCATTATACCTTGGCTGGCGTTTATCCCGACCAATCTAGCTGTTGTAGGTCTCTCCCCATGGGTGGGTTGGTGGTGGATAACTGAACCCAGCCAATATAACTGCACAGGGAAAACGGGGAAAACACAGGGAATTTGCAAATGCTATAGAAACACAGGGAAAAACACAGGGAATTTCATTTGGCCAAGTTCTGTTATTAATGATTCTCAAAACATTAGGGACTTGACTTCTTGTTGTTGGGTTGTCCACATTTGTCTTTATGTGAAGGCTTTTAAATTTGAACAACTTGCTGGAAATGACACAGGGAAAATTGCTGCATGGCACTTGGCAGGATCTCATGGAAAACACAGGGAATTTGAAACTGAAATTCGAGAGGGGACCCTGGGCAATATAATGGTAATGTTCTGCGATATTCTACTAACGTGCTGTGATGTTATGCAACGTTTTAAACGTTCTGTGGCGTTGGATCCTTGTCTCGATATAGGCTGGCCTCCTGCTCCTGGTAGGGCCGGTGGTAGATGGCGGTAGGTCCGTACTGTGAGGGCCCCATCACTCCCCACCCCTCCCCAAGGACACGGGCCCCTCCAAGGTCATTGTTCACTGCTCCTGACCAGGGCACCAAGAGGCAGGGCGTGGACAATCAGACGGTAAGTCTAGTAGAACGAAACCTATTCCAAAATCGGAACAAAACATTTTGTTACTATTAGGTTCCGGTGTTCCTAGGCTACCTCGCAGAATACCCAAAGATATATCACTGTTAGGATGAAAATATATTGTGCTTTATACAAAATGGTACATTAAACATGGTCTGTACTACTCCATACAACAGACTGAACCCCCTAGCCCCAACATCCTGGGCTTTATATATCCCCAAAGTTCTGACAGAAGTTCTGACGAGAGTTCTAAACTGGGAGTGGGCACTTCGTGACCTCCAGTGGTCAGAGGTCTGGCCATCTTAACCTACTTGTATAAACAAGCACAAAAGAGAGGCTCAACCCGATTACATATGAAATGACGTAATACTTTACTCTGGAAAATACATGAATAATTTCATTCTAATCCAGCGTCACAACAATAACTTTGAGAATTGAAAAGCATGAACCATTCCTTATGAAGCCACACAGTAGACGAGCACTCCGAAAGACATCTGGCAAACTCATAAAGACACATAATTGATTTTATTGCACATATGTATAGGTGAGGTTGCTTTAAAAAACTTTGATAAAGCCTAGAAAACACCAGGTGGAATTGAAGTATCTTGCATTATGATATCAAATAACTAGACGAAGTAGGTTCTTTATATTTCTTAAGGTAATAGTTTGGAACATGGTCATTTGCAGTTCTACCACTGCTGCAAATGACTGAATATATGACTACATATATTTTCAACAATAAATCTACCTAGTACTGACTTTAACTATACATTAACTACACTTAATTCTGACAAACCAAAGCCATTACTGCATTTTAGCACACTGTAGATTATCTCGTCTCTACTTAAACAGTTAATTACTTCCACAATCAATCGAGGGGTGAAGAAGCCCTGTTTATGGGTTCAGATAGGTTGTGTTTTATGTCTAAGAGGACTGCCTATTGATACTAACGACTCACTCACAGGCTCAGACAGACTCCTTAGTCTGAGTTTTATACCAGACCCGGGGGACTTTATACCACTTACTTACAACGGCGGAATTAATTCACCACGGTAACGGAATTCAACATGAAAAGTTAAGGTCAGGATTTTATTTTTTGCTAAGTTACTAGTAGTTGCCCCCTGAAATGAATTGTAATGCACAGTTTGCAGTTATCAGACGCGTCTCAGGGGTAGAATTAATAATGAAAATTTATATTACTAAACGTTTTGTTGTACCATTTCTATTACCAACATCTCTCTCTCTCACACACACACACACACACACACACACACACACACACACACACACACACACACACACACACACACACACACACACAATATATATATATATATATGGTTTTTCTATTGGACAAGTGAAATGATGCATGATGTATGGAAAGTATGAGAACTCACAATATTGTATTTCATAACAGAGAAACGCTTTACAGTTCAACACTACATCATTCTTTCTCAAGTGTTCCCTCGTGCAACGCCCTACTTGCATTTATCATTATATCACCTTTAAATTTCAACTTGATGTTTCAGTTTTGGATTTCTCACGTGATTCTATCCCACATTGATAAGTTTCTTCTTCTTTTTTCTCATAATATTTTATTTGTCATCTTCATATTAATCTGATCTTCCAGGTGGTACAATAAATCCACTCAGCAGAGACACTTTATACAATATCACCATTTTCTATATAGTATGATAATGATATATATACAATGAATCATATATTGAGAAACAGAAAAAAACTGCTGGAACTGAAATGTACAAGAAAATAATATTCCGGCTGAATATTGCCCACCTTTAGGCCTCAGCTTCGTGGTTCTCCTGGGCGGTGGTTGACCAGTGCGTTATTAGTGTGACCTTCTCTCTGACCCCCACTTGACCAGCGCCTGGACAATGCTTGACCACTCCTCTGTCTGTGTGTCCGCGGCCCTTGACCGTCGTCGGGGACGCCGTGTGACGTCACAGAGTCAATGAACGTAACCTGCCAACACTCCTAAAGCACCTTACAGTTACTGACCCATCATATCCCTTTGTATCTTGGACATATATAGAATGGCTTGAATATACAGTTATTTACCTTTCCTTTTTGGGTCAGTTCTTTTATAAAAAGAATTCCATCCTTCTTTCTAATTGTCTTCTAATATACCTGTCCGCCATTTTCATTGGTTCACTGTTTGCATTTATGTATGCATTTCCACTGTCTTCCTACCTTCCATCTCACTTCCTTTTCTTTCCAGAGTTCCTGCCCCCCTCCCCCCCCATCCCCCTTACGTGTCTAACTTATCCCCTCCATTGCCTACCATCCCCAAACTGATCTTCTCCATTGCCTGTCCTTCTGCCCGCCTTACTGATCCATTGCATTTGTTGCAGACCCCCTCTGGCCTACCACTAGTACTTCCTATCTCATCCCACCCTCTACCTGAATGTTCCTTATTTTGCCTGCCTACCTGGCTGCACGTCTGCTTCACGCCTCCTCCCTCCCTGCCTACATCTGACTGGTATCATACCTGTCAATCTGATCACATCTTATCTTGACTGACAACCAGTCTGCGCCTCTGTCTATCTTCTACCCCGGCAGGCAGCGATGTAACAAGCACGTTCTGCAACCATCAATGACCTGCCCAGTTTTCATTTCACAGTTATGTTATTTTAGGTAAAGTTCAGACTTACCTATAAAGAATGTGATAATAATGTCATATTTTAGTGAAGTTGGGACCTCACTAATAAAGAATGTTATAATAATGTTATTATAATGTTAAGGGAATGTAACAAAGAACATCATAATAACATAACAGTGTGATGTCACAATGTTAGATTCTAAAGATGTTTTTGGGTGCCACCAAAATAACGTAACAAAAACCAAAGCAGAACTAAAAAGAACGTTGCTGCAAAGTTATACATGTAATAGTGTCATATTCTTGCTTGGTTGGTCTGTTGGCCTATCGCTTTGCCTACATGTTTGTCTACCTAATTACTCCCTATTCCCTCTAACTCTATCCAAATCCCTTTCTGTAACTGCCTGTTCGTACCCTTGTCTGCAGGACTAGCCTGTCTGTCCACCTACCCCTCTCTCATCCCTCCTCATTGCCCACCCAACCTGGTAAACCCACCCAGGCAAGCAACGACGTAACAAGCACGTTCTGATACCATAGTCTTTTTGGTTTTTGGTCTGTAACCTGCTCAATTTTCGCTTAATGTTTACGTTATTTTAGGTAACCTTACTAAGAGAGAATGTTATAATAATGTAATATTTTAGTGAAGTCGGGACCTCACTAATAAAGAACGTTATGATGGCGTTATTATAATGTTAAGCAATTTAATAAGAACGTCACAGTAACGTTACAAGTGCAATGTCACAATGTTAGATTCTAAAGAAGTTTTTGGGTGCCATTAAAATTCTGTAACAAGACCCAAAGCAGAACTAAACAGAACGTTGCTGCAACGTAATTATAACGTCATATTCTTGCTTTGGCGCAGCCGACCTTTGTGCGTAGATAGGGCTCAGATAAGGGCGTCTGTCATTTACATAACAATCCTGGTTGGTGGCTGAGCCTATAGGACATCCAATTGTGGGCCGCCTGGAGGAGGTGGGGCGGGGTGAGGAGGGCACAGGGCCTGGAGGGGGTTATGTAAGGGGCAATGTGAGGTATTATCGCCCACCATCTGGTCAGCTGGTCAGTGGGAGGGGGGGGGGGCACCCCAGAACAGATAGTCTATGAGAACTGACCCTATTTTTGTTTGTTGGTTTCTGAACGACCAGACTCATGGTTTAAACCCACTCAGTGGTTATGGAGCACTGGGTTATTTCACCCTTGCTCCTGGAAGATTGAATCTATATGAGGAGGTGTAGACCATACCCCTACACTTATACTGAAGCAGGTGTTCTTCTATATGCAGTGTCCCATAGGCAGGGCACCACATACAACAGCTGGTGGCACTAGGCCTTTGATAACCCCTTTGTTGACCACAGTGAGACTGCCTAATATCATAGCAACAGGACAGAGACTTGAACCTTTGGATGAAGAAGCCAACACCCTACCACTTCGCCTGTGGAACACACTGACATTGCTTTAAATCCCCCCAAATATATACTTGCATTTTAAGAATAATACACCCTGCATCTGAAAAGTAGATAACCTATTGCTGGTACTCAAAGACCCAGGAAGGTAGCTCTACCCCTCGTTAGACATTTGTCTTAGAACCTTATTAAGGAGATAAAATCTAAATTGGTTCTGACAAACGTATGCAAATATATTGCCATTGAATTCCATAGTTTTTTTGATAATACTTTACATTTGCACCGTAATGTTATCAAGAAGAAATCACCGTTAAGTCATAGTATTAAAGACAAATTAATAATAGGCTAGAATACCCTGAGCAAAGATATCAAGCCAGTTTCAGATTTGTAACAGAAAGTCCCCCCCCCCCCCGAACTTAATCTGGACACTGGTCACTCATTGCCAGGCCGTATCAGGTGTAGTAGGGGGTGATTAGGGTCAGGTAGGTGGGGGGGGGGGGGGTTAGGGGTATGGGGGGGGGGGGGTGAGGCCCATTAATCTGCCCCCTTTGTGGCCACACCTATTGTAGTGCCCGTTATCACCCACTATTAATTATCGGCCCTGATCCACACCAGGGCGGCGGCCGGGGTAAACAGGGGGTCGGGGGATTGGATCAATTAGAGCGGATGGAAGTAGTACAAACGACGTATACAACTGGTGCACTGTTCTTGTAAAACCGCACAATCTGCATCTTTTTTTTCCTCTTTTTTTGTGTGTGGAAATTTGATTAACTTCTTCATGCGCAACACATGATCTTCCAGAGGATAGATGAATAACAATACAATGCTATAGTATAGCAATTAATATAAGATGAATTTTACATGATTGATGAGCAATGAATAAGTTACAGATTCTTAAAAACATAGTCCAGGGTCATGTCTATGTAAGGTCTATATAGGTGGTACGTAAATTATGCTAATATTTCTCTTATCTCAGTTGGCCATGGTAAACATAATTATTGACTAGTGAAAGCTAGTTTTATATCAGACACCAGCATTTCAAATTCCTTATTTAAAACTAAAACTATTATGTTGTAACTCATAATCTCGATACTGTTAATGTACAAATATAAAAGGTATTCATTACTGGCTCATCATTTCAAGGCTGACAGATTCCATGATTTCCACATAAATTCACATATATCCTTTAACATTTAGCATTCATTACTCAAGAAGAGCGCGTTGCAATACACATAGTTTGCTTATGAAACAAAATTACAAAACAGCATAAAATGAAGAATGAACAGCATTGAACTGACAGAGGCAAGGTATCTGACAAACCGTTTTGTCATCCGTAAATTTTCCATCTTTCTGGCTTTTCCTGACAGTCGGTTGAGCTGATTCAAAAGACAGACTATCGGGGAAGGCTTTCATAGAGGCAGAATTGGCCAACAAAAAGAGAGGAGATAGTTGTTTGGGATAGGGAGCCATCCTAACATTATTCCCCGAGAGCCGCAAAAGCTACAATAAATCTTTACGCTCGCCGAGAAAAAGGCGGGAAAGGTTCATTGTGCGTCTAAATGTCGTCTGCGGGAGGATCCACCACGTTATTGTTGGCGGGAGAATGGCGGGAACTCAATGGCGACAAGAAAAGGGCCCTCCTGACGGTAATATACCCCTCACAATAGAGACACACTCGGGAAACGTCCACAAAACGTCCACAAAACGTTCACAAAACGTTGATACAATGCACAGAGCCCTCCCCCTGGCGACCGAGGCTTACAACACTCGGGAGTATTATTAATCAATTTGCATCAAGCCGAGGCTTTACATAAACCACTACAAAAGGTGCCTCTCCTATTGTGGGTGTACCCTCATTATGGAGGGATGGGAGAGAGGCTGGGGACGATGTGGTATGGCCAATGAGGGGACGTGGGAGGCCGGGCATGGCCGGTGGGAGATGGGGCCTTGATGGGGGATCCTGATGCTGCATGTCGCTTTTAAGAAAGATCCATGTTTCAGGGAGGGACAAGACGGAACAGGTAGGGGCAGGAAAGGACAGGATGGGCAGGGGGAGAGAGGGACGGACAGGGAGGGGAAGGAAAGGGACAGGGAGGGACAGGGAGGAACAGGGAGGGAAAGGGGAGGGACAGGAAAGGACATGGAGGGGCAGGGAGGGAGAAAGAGGGACAGGGAGGGGAAGGGAGGGATATGAAGGAATAGAGAGTGGATTGGAAGAACAGAAGGGAAGGAAAGGGTAGCAGGAACAGGGAAAGGATAGAGAAGAGCAGGGAGGGACAGGGAACGGCAGGGATGGAGAGGGAAGGGCAGGAAAGGTCAGCAGGAAAAGGGAAGGGATAGAGGAGAGCAAGGAGGGGACAGAGAGGGCAGGGAGGGACAGGGAGGGACAGGGAGGGCAGGGAGGGACGGGGAGGGGCAGGGAAGTGCAGGGATGGACAAGCAAGAGCAGGAAAGGGCAGCAGGATTAGTGAAGGGATAGAGAAGAGCAGGGAGGGACAGTGAGGAACAGGGGTGAGCAGGTAGGGCAGGGAGGGACAGAGAAGGGCAGGAAAGGTCAGCAGGAAAAGGGAAGGGATAGAGAAGAGCAAAGAGGGGACAGAGAGGGCAGGGAGGGGCAGAAAAGGGGTGGAAGGAGCAGGGATTAGGAGCTTGGAAATGCAGGGGAGGCACTGGGAAGGGTTAGTAAACTGTTTAGAATAACTAAGAAAATGTGAGTGATAAATTTAAAAAAAAACGAACCATGGTGGTAATTATTCGTTTTTACAAGGAGTATTTCCTTACAATCTTGCAGTCCCTCACTGAAAACACAGAGTTGTCAAAATGGTGCCAAAAACGACAACCCAATGTTGTCTGTGTCTTTTATACAAAAAATCTTATTTATGATAATTTCATGTTGTAGATATCATAGTCCATAATAATGGCTTCCTATTTTCTTATTACTAATTGTTAGGTATGGCCATTACACATAGGAGGCCTATTAGTTGTATGTTTTATGACACCATTCACTTACAATACTTTATCATAGACAGAGGCCATGACAACCTTGGGCTGTCGTTTTAGGCACCATTCACTTACAACCCTAGGGTTGTCAGGCAGCACTTTTGACTCTCATTTTGTTCTGTAACAACCCTATGACAACCCGATTCTCAGTTTTTGCTTCTCTGACAACCTTTTTGGCCCAAAGTAGTCAGGAGAAAATGACAACCTTTGGGTTGTCATCCAGCCTCTAAATTCACAATGACAACCCTCTGACCACCCCCAAATTGTCAAAGGATTGTCACAAGGTTGTCACACAGTATCAATGGCCTGAAATGAGCCCTGCTCTGCCCCCACAAGTCACCTATGACAACCCAAAAATCACCTATGACAACCCAAAATGCACCTATGACAACCCTCTGACAACTTTAAAGTGGCTCTCTGACGACTTTGTGTTTTCAGTGCTGGTAATACATGTAGCTCCTATCTCCAGCCTTTCGCTCTTCCCCCAACGCCCACAATAGAGGAATATCGGTAAAAGGCTTAGATCATGTCCATTTCCCTCCCCTGATCAGCCTAACCCTGAGAGTGAGATGTGGGGCTGTTGTTGCGGGCGGCTTAGTGTGGAGGTATTGTGGAGGTGTTATTAAATGGCGTGACGGAGTGGGGGATAACCCGGAATGGTCGGGGCTGAAGGGGACTTAAGGCGGGAATTAATCACGGCAATAGCTAGTACTAATGGTCGTGGAGTGATTGACCCAGGGAAAGGGAAATGACCGCATTATACCTCAATGACGGGAGAGTAACTGCGGGATTTCATTTTCCTACGTGTCTGTTTGACCCATTGTATTTAAACAATTAAGTTCCGCGTTAGGGGTGAACTTGTGATTTCAATAAGACAAATATCAGAAAATTGTGTTGATTATTGGGGTTTACCGCTGTAGCAAATTCTGTGGTCATATCACGGCGAGAACAAGATTGTTTTAGAAATATTTTATTTATACTAGGTATTACAATTTAGCCATTATAGGCCATTTTTCATTGGTCCCCAATAATACATCTAGATATGAGGACGTACAGTCGTGTTTTAGGGTGTCTAGTAGAGTACAAAATCCTTTATATCTTGAAAATTGGTTAAGATCTGACAATTCTAATGATCATATCTGTGAGATAATAGAGATTATACCCCTATAGATTTACTAAGGCTGTTGTTCTTGCAGAGTCCCATAGACAGGCTCCTACACACAGCCAGTGGCACTTGGCCTTTAATAAGTCTGTGGTTAGCACAGGGGGAAATATCAGAGGAAGTACATCGCAAACAAGTTCTTGTAAAGATGTGTTATGCTATGGATACATGAGAAAAAATACAACCAACAAATCTAACAGGCAATCAAATTATCAAGCTTTTCTTACATGCATTTCGCAATTCTCAGATTTCAATTAAATATATCCTTTTGGGATTTTAGCAATAATAGCATAAAATATAACCTCAGGCGAATTATTTGTTTATCTAAGTTGACATAAGGCGATTAAACCCAGAACTAACACGGCTAATATAAGACAAATACACTCCTGGAACAATGCCACGCACTCCTCATTGTTCTGGTGAAGAGTGTACACAAAGGACCCGACAAGTCTCAACACAGGTCTCTGAGGAATCCGCCATAGAAGGGCCTTACTCAGAAGATCTGCTGGGAGACTATAATAACAATGAAGTGTATGCTCGGAGAATGACTGGTCAGGGCTATTATCCGGCGATTTGTGGTCATGTTGTCTGAGACCACAACCTGAGGGGGGGGGGGGTGTGAGGGGGGTCTGTTAAAGAACAACAGACCGGGGGGAGGGGGTTGCTGTGTGCTCGAGGTGAGAAGAGTAGAGCTCATGTTTGACCCCTACAACTAACTACAAACAGGAATTCTTCTGGAAACCTTTTGTTTAGACACATTCTTTTAGGACTCCTTTACGATTTCATTGTATACTTTCTTTTATTACATTTCAGTTTATATAAGGCATTTGGTATTGCATGTATCTATCAAAGGAAATGAGAACAATATATTTGTCTTTAAAGAAAGAAAAACAACATAAGTGCTTATCCATGAAATGAATGATTGAAAATTCCTGCAATCTTCCACTTGCTTCTCTATTTACCTTTAGTATGTCAATTGCATTGCGCATGTGGTCGTTCTTTGACCTACTCATCTAGTCTAGCCATTGTTATATAGATTCCTGCATATATCACTGTTCTGGACGTTTTTTGTGATAATATTATTCTTTTCCCAGCACACACATTCCGAAGAATAGAATGCATGTGATCTGCTGGTGCCCTTGGCGAATCTCTGCCAGTGTATCTGTGCCTGCATGTAGAGTTGTCATGATTTAATAATTGTCCATGTTTTACATATCAACTTATATATACGTTGTATTTTTGTCATCGGAAGAACAGGGGATAACCCTTATGAATAATGATGAAAAATATCATAAAAACTCGTGTATAATTGTTCTCTTGATTAGAGTTCTGTACACTTTTAGTTTGTTCTTCTATCTGTTAATGTGAAGACACATATGGGCCTAAATAATTTTATTCTTGTTTTATCTCATGGTCGTCTACCTTCCAAATTTGCCATCTCAAAAATGCATGGTATTATCTCTCTTGTTGTTTGATTCTTTGATTCTATTTACTTTTCTCAAATCCCATTCCTTATTCCCTGTCTTTTCCTCGTTCCTTCTTCCCCCTCATGACCCACAAGGTCGGGAAGTCTTTGACACTCGGTTCCACGTCCAGTTTTCCCCCGGGCCTTACCTTATTCTGTGGGCGGTGTTTGAGGTGTGTAATCACTGCCTGTATAGACCTGGGCTTATACCACCCGCCCGCCATTGTGTGCGGGGCATTGTGGGTACCGGGCCGTATTGTCCTCCCATATTCAACGGGGGGAGGGGGAACTCAGTCTTTGAATATATGTATCAACTCGGAAACTACAGCCCCTCCCCCCTTAATTTTGGGATGGCCATAATATGAAAGTCCCTCTTTTCAGGTTATCTCATGGACAGTCCCTCGGAAAAATAATTTGTCTGAGAGGCATTATGAAGGACTTTGATTACATAAATAAACTTTAAAGCTAGTATTATTGACAGCATACCCAAACAGGTTGTTTCATTATTTAACATCCCCCTTTTAGAGCTAAACTAGCAATTCACAGCTACAGCCCCTGGAGTTTTCCAACTGCAGTTGGTACCCATTCATATTTTCTTTTTAATTTCTTCTGTATTGATCCAGACTATTTCTTTTACACCAAAGGCTCTTCCGACAGTACATTTCAGGACCAAGTAGCCCCCCCCCCCCCCCCATCTCCAGGACTCCCCCCCCCCCCCTACTCCCCCACCACTCCTCCAGGCCGTGTTGATCAGGTATTGTAGTGGGCGATAATACCGGTCCTGTGGGCTGGTGGCGGGACGGGGTGGTCAGTGCACACACCTCACGGCCCCAGTGTTGACTCGGCCCTACAGAGGAGACTACACCTTACAGGCTTTAACCTACGGGGAGGGGCTGACCTGTCGGATCCTGTACCCCCTCTGGTCACCAGTGGCCAGTCCCTGAGCCCCCCTGTTGTAGTGCCTCCAGGGCTGGATCCTTACCTGTGTCAGTTACCTGTGGATGTTACCTGTGGACGGACGCCGCGTCTCCTCCTGGGTCCTGGTGGGATCCGACTACTCCTATTGCTACTCCTACCACTAGTCACACCTGACACAGGTAGGTGGAGGCCTCACGTACAGCTCACTGCTCACCTCAGGGATCTAGGTTCCTTCAGACAGACTCTGTTATAGCTGTCTCTGATCAACCTTATCATTCTTCCTCACCCTTAAAACTCGGCCTCATCCCCCATCCCCTGACCTCACTCCTCATCACTTGACCTCACCCCTCACCCCTCACCCTTCACTCTTTAGTAACCCTCACCCTCACCCCTTACCCTGAACTTCAAAAAGTTTCTTCTAATACCTTTAACTTAAAGCCCCTATTCCATAAGGTGATTCTGCCTACTGGCCATTAAATAATTTATTGGAGTATGACATTTCTGCTTTTAGACAGAAATGTCTGTAAACAAACCTATTTTGGTGGGTCAAATCATTCACATTTTGGTGGGTTACCAAAATTGAACTGAGACAAGTTTGAATGTATTTCATGAAGTGTCAGCCATTTTTCATGGTCCATCTTTTAATGTAGACCTAAGTTATGGCCATAGAACGTATTTCAATAATTAATAGAATTTGCCAAATATTGACCGTGTATTGCTTTTGGCTCCCTTTAATTGTATTATTTAAACATCTACACATAAAATCCTAGTAACCCTTTTCCTCACCCTCTCTACACCATCTCTACCCTATCTTCCCTTGCACCAAGTCCATGCGCTTACCTTCCCTCTCACTCCCTCCTCGACAACTTCATCCATGATCTACCTCAAATCTCCCT
Source organism: Lepidonotus clava (assembly GCA_936440205.1). Classification (NCBI taxonomy): domain Eukaryota; kingdom Metazoa; phylum Annelida; class Polychaeta; order Phyllodocida; family Polynoidae; genus Lepidonotus; species Lepidonotus clava. The sequence continues at coordinate 47,401,399 of OW387141.1, forward strand.
TTCTACCCATCACTTATGTGTTAATCTTTCGTCTTCCTCATTCTAACCGCCCCTTAACCCTAATCCTTGACACTTCGCATTAAACCTACGCTCTTCATTCATAATCTTCTACCCACCTCAGAAGACATTCATCAATGTGGCTGAACTCGTACATTTGTTTCAGAGCGAGACATGTCGAAATCATATTGGTATACACACTTTTGCAGTTCAACACTTTTTTAATTGTTCAAATCCTTGACATCAAAAAACATTTCACCATAATTGAACACTGTTCGTCAATTGTGCGAACTCAATAACGACGTGGCTGACAAGAGATTATAATGCTTTCTCTGCCGGCATTGACTGTGATCAGTGTGTACTTAGCAGAACCTTAATCCTTTCTGCCCGTTTTAACAGTGAACAATGACCCTCGGAGGGCCTCTGGGGCCCAGTCTTAGAGTAGAGGGAGTTATGTCACAGGGCATACAACTCCAATCCCTTAGACAAATTTCATTTATATTGTACCTCACACCTTAGTTAATGGAAAAGGGGCATTTGAGCGAACACGTTTGATTATTTTCCTGTACGAAATTTGAGCCTTCATGCATAAAATAATTGCCCTCCCTTAATCATTTATGTATGTATATATGTCTGCAGTGTTGATGGATAAATGGTATAAATCTGAGAAGTTACAGTTGTATCTATATATCTACAAAGTACCTTTGTGAAAAGCCTCTTTTGTAACAGATGGTTTAGAAGTCTTTCTTACAAATATTTAGCATATCATTTGGCTTAATGTAGAGCAGGACATACATACTCCCATACAGGTTTTCTCAAATGTTGACAATCAGGGGCGTAGCTATTGCCCCATCCTAGAGTGGACTCCCTCGGGGATCTTGATGTTATGAGCACAGTATATTTATTCGAAATTGTTACACTTTCTGCCAACACTTCTTGCCATATTCTTGAAAGAAGGGATAATATTATGAGAACTGGGTTACGCACTTGCATTTTTAATTCATGGCAGCTCCGCCAATAACAACATCAGGACTAATTCAATTATAGATAATTAGGAGAGGTCACCAATTCCAGCCTCCCTCCCCTTCGCCCCCCGCCCCTAAACTCTGGTAAACACACCAAAGGTCATAGTTTCATAACCCAATCACTTGTGTTCTCCCCTCCCCCACCCCGCTCTCCTGTGCCCCTGCCGACTAACGGGATTGGCCGTAATAATAATACAATAAGTACGGGATTATTCCGGATCCCGTCGGCCCGTGCGGCCACCACGAGGTGTGACGAGAGGCGGGAACAATAGGTGGTGCCAACGGCTTCTAGGCCCGGGTCACACTATTGGATGAAAAAGTGAATCTGTGCCTTAATTCAATCAGTAATCACTGGCAAGATCTGACACAGGGGCGGACACAAGATTTCCGAAAGGGGGGGGGGGGGGATCAACCCCCCTGGGTCCGCCCTTGACTGACCTGACCTTATAACTGATTACTCTTCTCCAAAACAAAATTATAACTGAATCTCACAGGTACCGGTCTATAGAAACTGTGAGGGAGGGGGAGCTCAAGGGGGGGGGGGGGGGTTCTTCGTTGACTTTTCTTGCAATGGATTTAAAAAAGGGAGAACATTCCGTGTATGTGAATAAGAGCGAATGATATTTTTTTAGTGCTTTTTACTCCATTAAGAATTCGTGGCAAAGAAACGGCACTTACGCATCCTACTAGGTCAGTACTAGTACCAGAATTCGTATCATAACATAGGACATTCATAGCCTAACATGGAACATTAATTTTCAGACTAACTGGATGTATTCCTAGATTGACAATCACTGCCGTGATGCACGTTGTAGAACTAGGTTCCATCGCCATACATAACGAAAATTGGGCCAGTTGTTAACACTCATAGAATGTTCATTGATTCGGTGACAAGTGTGTACAAGAATACATCTTGGAAAGCACACTGATGTGCATTCCCAGCCAGCTTGCGACATAACAAAAACTTTCTGCAACCAAACTTTTTTAGTCAATTCGTTATTTACTAATATGGTACGTAACAATTACATTATTGATGATGAGGTTGAATCCTCACCAAATCAGAACATTATTATAATTTCATTTTTGGTGAGGTTAGGATGAAACCAAAACAGAACACTATAAGAACAAGTCATTCTGTTTAGGTTGAAGAACATAACCAGAACATTATAATAATATTGCAGTGCAACATCACAGCAGTAAGTTGTAGGAATGTTATTGGGAGCCATGTTGAATGTTGGTGCAACGTTATAAAAACGTCAGAAGTTTGGCTGGTTGAAGCGCTTTGATGTGAAAGGGATATTAGATGAATCTCGATAAATCTCAATCGCACTAGCCTTTCGTCACACAGGATCCAGTTTTACACCATTAAATCCTGTTTCTATGGGGAGTGTTAAAACTACTGGCGCCCTCCCGTCCCTATACTGGCCTATTCTCCCACCAGCAGGCCCGTCAGTGTTGTAGAGGTGGTGTTGTTGTTCGGGTATTGTTCTGTTACAGTCATGTTGGCACTGGTTGGGGCTCTCACAGCTCGTAAAAAGTTTCAGGTACTAGGGTAGGGGGTACTCACTAAAGTATGTATAGAGGACTAAGGACCAAAGTTTCAATGGAATATGAGCAAATATCACGAGCAAATTGATTAAATTTACGTATTGTCTTTTTACCTTTATTGGCTGGTCAGAGAATAAATCAGTTTGACAATAAACTCTGTCGTAGCAGAAAAACACAGTGGGCCCACAATTAGTATAAAATTATTGGAATGTACTATGCATTAACGTATTACTTTTGTGCTGCACACAGTTTGGATCATTTAGGACAGTTTGCGAACTATTTGATAATATTTGTTCACCGCTAAGATAACAATGTGTTGCGCTAAAATGTGATAGCACATTAATGTATACATTTAGAGTATTTGCCATCTTGTTTTTACTAAATAAGATAGACTGGACGACAGTCCGAATATGCATGCGTGTGTATATTAGGTGGCTGTAGTTCTCTGCGTTGCAAGAAATTTTGTTAATTAAGGAAGGGTAGGGCAAACATATTCCCTCCTGGACCCCCATAAATTTTATTTGTAAACGACAGTCCTAATATGCCCCTCAATACGTTGGCTTTAGCAGCCGCAGCTAGCTCTAACCTCGTTCGCCCCAGTTTGGGACAATTCGCCCCGGTTTGGGACAGAAGTGCCCCCCCCCCCCCGGCCCAGCCTGTTACATGTGGTGGTGCCGTGTTACGGAGTGCCCGACAATGGTATAAGGGGAGAACAATGGGCTCGTGTCGGGGGGATCCAGGACGCCCCCCCCCCCCCCTTTCGACATGCTGGTTCCCGAGCTTGGATCCTATTAATACCTTCTCCCGCCGACCACCAGATACCTCCGCTACGTCCAACCAGAAAACAGGTAAATTGGTATCTGATTGTTTTTCTGTTTGATTGTTCGCATAATTCTAAATACACGGATTACAAAGTCAAAGTGAGTACGTGCATATTGTTAGTAGTTATCTTTATTCAAAGTTCTGCTGATGGGTTGAACAGTTATATGTACTTGTTGGTGTAGTGAGATTGGATCCAAGAATATTGGGAAAGGGAAGGGGGTACTTGGTCCGAAAATATCCAACACCTACTAGGATGAGCTTCAGTAGGATCACTCAACAGGCTTCACATAATGAGATAAGTGCCCCACCAATTCTCAGCATTCCCCCAAAATCCGTCATCACGTATACCCTGATGGGTTTATAATATAGTGGTCTCCTAATGCAAGCGTCAAACCAGATCTATTGATTCAACCGTTAAGTCTCAAACCACCCCCATTCAATCCTATGCCTCTCTTAATTGTTTTGCAGCAACACAGGCTTCATTTAAGAAAAGTCCTGCGAACCCTTCTGTTTCTTAGTAATACAAGGTCCATCAAGACAAGAGTAGGATTTCCATGTTGAATAATTTAAAGTTAAGAGCCTTTTTATGTCAGATGGGGCTGTGCCTTTCTAGAAGAGTACCCCCCCCCTCCGCCACACGGCCCACCAGTCGCAGGTCGGTACACTGTTCTCACCATGTTCTCACAATGATTCAGCATTGTTGTGGCCCGTACAATAGTTGGATCCCCCCCCCCCCCCCCACCCGCGGTCTCCTCCAACTCCCACCTCCCACCACCAGCACTGGATCCCGCTACCATAGACCATTTACTGTGGTACGCCTCACAGACAATGCACAAAAACGCTAAATAATAAAACACTGTAGCCAGTCATGACGTCATCCGTTTGGTAGTAGGGCTTGTTCTATTAAAGAAATGCATCATTCTGAAAATATTGAAAAGATCAAGTGGTGGAAAGGAATGACAAGCAGGTAGTTTAAGTACGTTCAATCTTATCTCGTCACCTCATGCAATACTTATTTCTGTCCGCTGACACCTAAAATGGAGGTAATTACCTAATTGAGAGAAAATAACAATTCATTCTCATTTATCAACACCTTATTGACTTAGAAAACACAAGTACTAACTCAATCACTCAGATTTGTGTCAGTGCCTGACTTTGTAAAAACTGCAATTATGTCCGACCTCTGTATCATGCCAGAAATACATCCCAAAGTGGACTGGTCTATTGGAAGACCATGTAAATCGTGAAGTTGGCAATCAATTAATATTGATTTTAAAAAAAAGAATCCCATCAGGTGGCGTTGTCTGGAAACTACTCTATTACGGGGACTGCTCTGATTATGGCGCGTTGCATTGTGGTTAACTCGTGGCGCTGCCCTCACCACCAAACCGTGGAGTGGACAATAGGCCGACCACCTCTCCCTGTACTACCTAGGCACTGGGGGGCGTCCTCATACTAGTACATTTTGTTTGACATGATACAATTCATCTTGGTTGCGACTGTTAGGTATTTTGCGTACGGATATGATATAGCCAGTACACAACTGACTGACTTGACATTGTTTCTGGACACTGATGTACTAGTGTGGCAACATATTAGACACACTGAGGGGGAGAACTACTCTTCTGGGCCTTTGGACACCAGCAGTAGGTTATCATGTACCACACTGGGAACTTTAGTTGCCACTTATTCCTGACGAGGTACACTAATAATCTATGGCTGATACTCAGTGGCCCAGAAAAAGTCGTTCTCTTCCTCATTGCCACACGTTTTTTTTATATATGTATATGATAATTAGTTTGTCTGTTTAAAACTTAAACGACATTTCCTCTCTGATGATTGACACATTAACGTCGGAACATACTTTGCTCATTCTCCGGAGAATAATAAAGAGTATTTACTTTAAATGCAACTCTCTATAATACAAACTTGAAAACAAGCTTTGAAATCTGGTATGTAGCAAAATGTATCTGTGATGGAATTATTCTAGTGAATTATGGCAACGCGACCCTGACACTGCTATAAAAATGTTTTCCTAAGAATATCATCAAGTGAAGGAAAAGCACCAGTTTTGACGTACAAAGAGTGAGGTGAACAATACGGACTACTTGTGGAGCTTAGGCCGGCTGAGCCTAGGTTTAGGCCGAGTTCTGGCACGGGTCAGAGCTGGGTGGGAAAAGTCAGGGGCTTATAGGCCTAGGTGGGATCACGGGTTTACTGAAACAGAAAAAGGTCAATTTGAAGAAAGTAAGTTGGGTGAATGCCTATTGTAATAGGTGTTGTGTCAACATGTACTCGTTATTATCCAAGTTTTATGAATTTTTGAAGGGATAAATGCGTGTCCTCTTCAAGAGACACATAGCTCCGAATATAGAACAAGGGAAGATATATCTATGCTGACAAAAATGCAGTCTAATTGTTGGCATAAAAAAAAGAGATAAACACTATTTGCAGTTTAATTATGATGATTATTTGGTCCAGTAGGCAGGATAAGAAAGGAATCATAAACCGCCATTTTGATGATTACATCTCATTAAATTTTTGGTTTGTTTCCTAATTAATTTAAATTTGAATAACTTCAGCGAGATAAACATAAAGTGATTATCTAAAATCATCCTATAGATCTCGTCAATTACACTCATTTTTGTAAATCACGTTTTTTTTTATGTTTCTATTGTTTATTATTCATAATTATATTTATTTTTCTATATAAATTATGAAGAGATATTTAGATGAATGAATGAATAAATACACACATGTGCATACACACACGTAAATATATCCATTTTAATTACTCCCTTATGGCTCTTAGATTAGAAAATAAGTCCCATTTCAGGAAGCCTTCCTCTAACTGGCGGCACTCTGTGATACCTGGAGCCTGTAACAGTGTGACACACGAGGAGGGAAAGGGTTGGTGGAAGGCTGATTAACCCAGTTTCCTAATTCATTCATTTAAATATTAAGCAGGATATAGGCCTAAATAAAAAAAATTAATTTTCATAATGTTTTTCTCTATCGCTTTCTTTTTTTGTAATCATATTTCCATAATTGGTATTACATTTCTGTTCTTATCATTCAGTATTCTTAATTCCATTTATTTGTTAATAATAAATAAATATAGTATATAATAGATAATTATACGTATAAACATACAGCCAACTTCCTTTCTGCTATATAACAGTTAGATCATTAAGGCCACATTTCAGAAAGGTTCTCTGACTAGTGGCACTCTGTGATACATGGAGCCTGGAACTGTGTGACTGACGAAAGTGAGTAGGGGGAAGGGTTGGTGGCAGGCTGATCAACCCAGTTTCCTAATTCGATCCTTTGAATATTAGGCAAGATATAAATAGCATTTATTAAATATCATAATGTTTTTCTCCATCACGTTATCTCTTTTTGTAATCATATACTTATCACTAGTGTAAATTTTCAGTTCTTATCATTCAGTATTCTTAATTCCATTTATTTGTTAATCATAAATAAATATAGTATATAATAGATAATTATATGTATAAACATACAGCCATCTTCCTTTCTCATTTATGGCTATTAGATTATAAATAAAGTTACATGCTGGCTTCTCTGACTGGCGGCACTCTGTGATACTTGGAACCTGTAACAGTGGCTGACGAGGGAGGGGCAGGGGGAAGTGGTGGTAGGGGGGTGACAGGCAGATTAACCCAGTCCGCCGTAAAGAGACGAGTCACCCCGCCTATTGTAGGCCTAACTCGGCCTATTGTCGGCCTATCACGGCCTATGGTCCCACCTAACAGCCTCAGCGTAAGACAATACGGTTGTGGCTGTCAGGAGGTGGTGGTGGGGGTAGGAGGGGTCCACTGGCGGGAAGAGCAATCACCGCTAACGGCCGCCCGTCACTATGGGGCGCCGAGTGGACGACTTGAATGACAAATTGAAAAAAGGCCTCTCAGTATTGTCTATTGTACGCATGACTGTCTGTTAGATTTGAGCATACATAAATTTCTGCATATGCGATTATGATGAAAGTGATGTTTGATGTTTGAATAGAACAGCATTTTTCTTTTTCCTTGGAATACACGTAAATGCCCTTCTAGAAGAGCAATACTTTATTGCAGGCTGACATCTTATCCAAAGACCCTAATCTGGAAATGTGAGGAACTGCATATAAGTGCATTGTACTCTTGTTACTTGTCACTGTTTTTATTCAAAATGTGAAAAAAGATGCAATGAGTGTAGCCAAGAACTTTTGAGATTTTGTTTATTTTCAAGTTGAACGCTTTGCTCCATTTTTACTAAAGAAAATAACGATTATGCTTAGCTGATCATGATAAATACAAGTTCATCTCCATACAGTTGGTTTCGTATAGACATAGGCCTCCCCGGCTCCTGTAAATCTCCCCCCCCCCACTCCCCTCTCCCCTGGGGCCTATTGTGGCTGCCCGTTGTAACGCCGACCACTGTCACTGTGCCCGTTTCAGCCGCCGTTTACTGTCACCCTTTACACCGTGACGTGTCACGTGACGTGACGTCGCGAGGCGCAGCGCCCCTCGGCGGGCGGCGGGGGAATTACGGCAGACGGGAATAAGGGGGTCTGACGGGGTACTCCGGGAGGGGGAGGGGTAGGTTATGTAAAGGGTTTGTAAAATAAGAAACGGAAGAAATATAACATTGTGAAATAAGGAGATAGGAATAAGAAACTGAAATTAATATGAAAACAATGAATTTATTTATTCGTATAGCCGTCATTTCAGGAAAAGAGTAAACACCTAGTTAGCGTAAAGAAAAGGGGAAGGTCAGTGACCATAGATTAATCCAATGTTGTGATCTTTAGGCTACTAATGTATCTACGGTGCCAATTTGTATTTCTATCTATAATTGTTTTTAACCTGCAGCTATTTTTAAACATCAAAGTAAAGATTGCTGCCTGCATCTTGGGCAGCTTGCACAATAACGCCAAGTTCTGATTATTACATAACTTCCAGTATAGCATGGAAAATTGAAATATAGGAAGTATCCATTTGGCGATTTTCAAATTTCACTGGCCCCACTCTTATGGGAATATGAGAGGGAAATATGAATTATCTTTACTTAAACTACAGATGTGTCTTTGTGGCCGACCCCGCCGTCTGTAGCCCCGTTAATTGTTTGCTCGGGCCGTACCCTGCGGGGATTACTGCTGGCGGTGAATCAATGATATCACAATTCATTAGGGACGTGATTACATACTGTACACACGGCCCTAAGTGACGGATTACAGGCGGGATGTGTGAGGTGGGGTAGTATGGGGGGGGGGGGGGGGGGGGTAGAAGCAGGTGGAGGGGTAGGATAGTGCATGCTAGTAGAGATTTCTGGGCCAGGAAAATATATATTTATAGGTGTGCATCTATATACATAAGGGAATAGACAGACGTTTGTATTCAAGTATGGGTTCACTACTTAAAAAAAAACACCAAAAAAACTACACAAATTCACATACAATGTGTGCACGTTCTACCATTTTACACTGATGACTTTATACAATGACATTTTATTATCATAAGAGCGAAGAATTTAAGGATTTTGAATGTGAGTACATTAGAAATACAGGAAGTGCACAATAAGTCATTTCATGCGTATGGAAAAACACACCGTCCACTTCCGGCCTGGCGGATACCACCTAGGCGGTATAGCGTCGGACGCTCCTAGTGATACCTACCTGCAGCTGCATGCCGGGTACGGGCCGTGAGTGTGGCCGTATACACCGGGTACCAGCCAACCCTGGAGGAGGTAATCAGCGGACACAGGTGGGGGAGACGACCTTGACCTTATCACACACCACTCCACCGCCGCCTGGATACCTGGATACCTGATAGAGAGCTGAGGCACTAAATAGAACGTCTGTGACCTGAGATTATCAGACCATGCATAATGATGAGATGAATTTCATTGTAAAGTGATTAAACTCTTTGTTTTAAACCGTTGGTATTTTAGTTACGCTGGGAAGATTTGGGTGACAATAAGCAGACCCAGAAAAGCAAAGGAAAGAGATCGTCCTATAGTAAAATAAGCAAACTAATTGTCTTTAAGTATTTCGAACTGTAGTTATCTTGCAAAGGCTTCGGTGAAAATCCACAGACCTAGGAAAGTAACAGTAAGAAGGAAAACGGCCGTCCAACCGATGCGTATGCAGTTTGACATGTTTTCTAAACCCCACCCCCTCCTTAGTATGTAACACGCATTAGAAGAAATTGACACCCACCCCCCCCCCTCCCCCCAATGGATGACCTTAAAGGTAGAAGAATTGTGTCAGTGACCTACCTGGTGTCCCACGTTGTCGGCCACCTACATGTGCCAATAGTCAGTTCTCACCCCCTCCCCCTCCCTCTCCTCTCCACCCCCAGCCAGCTCCCAACCCCCATTTCCCCTACTACTAGGACTACCACCCCTCCCCGCCCGTACGCCTGCCGCCCTGGGGGGTCGCGCGGCCAAGACGTTGTCGCGGGAGGGGCGGGGATGGGGTAGAGGAGGAAGGGGGGGGGGGGTATGGGGGCAGGAGGGAGGGGAAGGGGGTAGCACGCTAGTCAGGGGTATGGAGGGGTGTAGGGGGGGAGGGGGAAGTGTGTGAGTGGGGGGCATAGATTGGGGGGGGGGGGGGGGGGTTGTGTGAAGGTGCGCGCGTGCGGCCCGCCAAAAGACGCGCGCGGTAATTCGTCCACAATGTCGGCGCGCGGCGCACAAGGCCACGCGCGGCACAATACCCGCATGCAAATGTGTAATTGACACGCTAAGGTTGGTACAGGGAGGGGGGAGGGGAGGGGAGGGGAGTAGATGGGAGGGTGGGTGGAGGGGTGCGGGAGGAACTGAGGGAACCGTGCGAAAATCGCCGCTAACTCAGGCTGGAACCACCGCCTGCCACCCGCTCCTTGCCGCGCGTACTGCGGCTCTACGCGCGGGATTAACGCCCGTCTGTACGCGCCAGCTTTACGCGCCGCCCCGTATACAGGTAGTGGACCAGTGGCCGCGCGTTGTTGTTGAGCGGTAGACCTACAGGAGGAGGTCCGGCTGTAACAACCACCACCTTACCGACTTACCGCACCTACCTGACCGCCCGCCGCGCGTTGAGTCTGGCCCCGCGCGTTGAGTCTGATGCCGCGCCGACTGTTCTGACAGCAGGACGAGAATCGGCGAGAACGGACGAGACACGACGAGAGGCTACGTCTCAACCTCACTGAATGATGTAAGTTTACTTCCTGTGTGTCGGGTCTTGAGGATGGACGGTTGTGAAGGTTGAGCGGAGGGGGGGGGGGGAGGGGGGGGGGGAGAATGACGTTCAGGTAAATGTCACACTCATCCACATGTTGACTTCTATATGGGACGGCCACCAGAAACATTGTGTATCGACGTTGTACAGGTGGCATCATATTCCCAATTGATAGATTTTTTGCCATATTTATAATCCATCTGAACTTATTATTATATTAAAAGAAGAACATAATATTGAAGCCGAATTTACGCCATAGAAACACTTAACTCAAAATCAATAATTATCATTTTTCGGATGTGAGATTGATGAACTAAGGAGGCAAATGGTATCAGATAACTTAACCCTCTCCCTTGGATTCCTGGATCCTGCAAATCTTTTTGTAGGTTGAGAGTCATACCAACAGTCGTGCTGATAAATTACACTCATAAAGGTCATGAAACCCTCACAGAAAGACAGCGGGCAGGTAGGGGAGGAGTTTTAGTGGGTCAACTGTCACCTCCATAATCAAGTCAACACTTCCCCACCTCTCCTACCTCCTACCCCCCCCCCCATCTCATCCCTCCCCCCAGCCTGGTTCGATTCCCACGGGTCAGCTGGGTACAAGCGGCTTATTACACTGTGTCCGCCGAGTGCTGGTAACCGGCAATCACTGCCTTCACTCTGTCAGGGTTTGGCAGAGTCAGTGAGAATGATCCTCAGTCAAGGTTGTGAATTCTTCTCAGAATACCACCTTTTCTTGGTGAGTGTGATTTGTGTGAAAGATTGTGGGTCATGGATATTTTGTGAGTATGTGTTAGGTTGGGTAAATTAGTTTGGGTCTCTGTATTTGTGAATCTGCAGTTCGTTGTTGATACGTTTGACTCTGAGATTCTGAGATGGTCACAATGTCAAACTGTGACATATTGTATGAACTATTGTTGGTCTGTGATTCCTTGTGAATTGAAGTAATGAACTATGGGGTTTCCTTTATGGTTATGCATAGGGTTGACAATTACTGTTATTCCGTATAAGTTATTCCAGTATGCTAGCTCATGTATATCACAGTCTTCCTTCCTGTCACGACCGCAGGTCAAGAAGTGGTGACAGAACACTTGAATGAAAGGATGATATTTATTTATTAAGTCCAAGACATGTAATATGAGTCACTGCACTCCTGTTGAAAACTAGCAGTCCAGAGAGGTTGTCTACTCAACCACATGCAGCCAATGCCCCTAGCCTAGTCCACCAGCTCAGCCTCGGTCACTCGCCCAACAGTAACCTGAGTTCACAGTGCTGCTTACTCCACGAGGTTATGCCTATTGGCTTACTCCACGAGGTTATGCCTATTGGTTTACCTATTACACTCTGCTGGCGCATACTCCTCTATTTCACCAAACTATGATGCAGTCTTTACGCTCTCCACCCCCAGCAGAGCGTCACTCTTAGCCCTGATTCTTACTTTCTTGAAGTTAGCTAAGATTTTTACACAGTGGACTGACACCTTCGTCAGCACAGTGAGTCTGTGTGAATTTGTGAAAGTAAGTATTAATCTATGCGACCAAGTCAAGTCAGCATCTCTCTATCTTTGTGAATTAGTGTGATTCACTTTAAATTAGAATGAGCCTGCGTAAATAAGTGTTGACCAGTGAGGATACATGGGATTAGGTTTGAATAAGTGTACAAGTGAGAACAGCATAGAGAGGCTCATAAGCGTAAGAGTTAGGGGAGATGCTCCTCAGTCAAGGTGTCTATAGTTTTCTGCCAGAATACCCCAACTTTTTGGTAAGTAATTTGTGTGAAAAAGTGTAGGTTACTGGTAATGTGTGAGTCGGTGTGAATTGGTTTGAGCAGTTGGGAATTAGTTCAAGTTCCTATAGTTTATGTGAGTCTGCGGTTCCTTGTGTATAGGTTTGAGCCTAGTAGTATGAGTCATTGTGAATCAGTGTGAGTCTGTTTGAATTACGTTGTGTTCTTTGTAAATTAATTTGAGCGAAAGATCAGAGACAGTGTGATAGTTTGTAATATTGTATGGATTAGTGTTTATCTGCGTGTCTGACTGTATTAATGTACATGAAGGTCTGTGTAAATTACTGTTAGTCGGTTTGAGTCAGCGGTCAAGTCAAGTCAGCACCACTTTGTGAATTGACTTTAGTTTTTGTGAATTAGTGTGAATCGGTTTGAATTAGAATGAGTTGGTGTAAATAATCGTTGATCTGTGTAGAAACATATGAGTCAGTATGAATAAGTGTAGGTCTGTGTGAAATTGTGTTTTTATGAAAGGGCTTGTAAGGTCTGGTGAACGGGCGAGAAAATGTGCCAGAGGCGAGCAGTAACTGACTAGACCTGACACGTCGGTCGTGTGACAGTTTGACACACCTGAAGGTTACATATCAGTGTGTCCTGGGTCGGGTCACACTGACCGCGCAGTCTATCAGTTGTTGCCGGGATGAGAGACCAATATTCCTGAGGTTGCCCCCTATTCTTATTTTCCGAATTTGTGATCTTTTATGCACAAGGAACAGATTTTCTAAATTCAAATCTAGTTGGTGAAAGGGTGAGGCCCGTACCCAGGGGGTGGGGGTGGTGGGGGTGGTGGGCCATCCCCCCACAGAGCATCAGTGATAAGTAGTTCCACCCAGGTAGGAATATTCTCATTCTTCAAAATTCTTTATAGTAAGAAATTAGAAGGAAAGTTCCATTGAAACACCTCACCATTCTTTTCCTTTTCAAAAACCTTTGCAATGCTACCTTATGATATACTAACTTATCAATTCATCAGTCAAGAACCCAAATCTGGCCATTGCCAGCCGTGGGTAGTTCCCCAAATCTGGCCTTAGCCACCAAGAAATATAGCAGAAGTTTTCCAAACAGAACATTCTAGTTAATAAACAACCCACCAGTATTTATACATTCTGTATATCAGAGAAAATCTGATCTAATGTCACAAATTGAAATATTATTTGATGCATAGTTTTATTCTTTGCTCCCATTTATACTATAAAATTGTACACTGAACTTTTTAAGTATTTTTCCGATATTACTTCCCCCAAAACATAGAAGAGTTCCACTTTGTGGAACTGACCACCCCCCCCACGGCCAACCCTGGGCACGGCCCTGAGAGTAGACTGTAACAGGTAGACAACAATTGCTGTTTTTATGTTATTGGGATGAAAATAACTTATCAAATAACCCACTTCTGTCTGCCGTCTGCTCAAACAACTGGGAACATGTGCATTGGATGAAGTCAATTGAGCGGGTCATACTCACAGTCTAACTGTAAACGGTGCATACTGTATCCAATTACCACCTCCAGTCAGCGGGAGATAACCCTGAAGACCATACCCACTCTTCACTTCACCCTTCACTCTCACACTCCCACCACCATCTCCATGCATCCGATCTGCCTCATACACCCCTCCTACAACCATCTTACGCCCATCATACACCCCTTCACTGACCGACCTACATCCATCAACATCCATCCTACACCTATTCATCCCAAAAATTCTAATGTAATGGACATAGAATCTGAACTGCTTGCATGATTTTGTTTGGATAAAGTGCACATTTAACTTGGAACACCTTCCTTTGACTTATATAGGACAAAAATATACATTTGACTTATATAGGACAAAAATCCATCTCTCCTACACCAGTCCCACACACGTCTTACCATTCTTCACCTGTCCTACATCCATCCCACACCAGACGTGCCTCAGTCCTACACCCCTCCTACACCCTTCCTACTCCTGTCCTACACCCATCCAACACCCCTCCTACACTCCTCCTACACTCCTCCTACACCAGTCCTTCACCAAAGCTACACCAGTACCACACCTACCATAGTGACACCAGTCCTTCCTACATCCTTCCCACATCCTTCCTACACCAGTCCTACACCAGTGCTGCACCCAACTTACACCATAGCAACACGAGTTTTACACCATACTTACACCATGCCTACATCCCTCCTTCACCCCTCCTACACCCATTTTACACAAGTCCTACATCCATCCTACACCATAGCAACACCAGTTATACACCAGCCATACACCACTCCTACACCATACTTACACCAGTCTTACATCACTCCTACACCAGTCCTACATTTAGCTTACACCAAGCTTACACCCAGTTTTCACCTATCCTACACTCCTTCTATGACCAACTACATCCTTCTACACCCCTCCTACACCCGTCCATCCCCAAATGTCTATTGTAATGGACATAGAACCTGAACTGCTTGGCAGATTTCGTTGGAATAAGCTTCATCATTTCACTAAACTCATCTACATTTGACATGTATAGGATGAAATACTTTCACTGACATTTGAAAGTTTCATGTTGTATGAACTTTTAATATACAATTGGGCATAATTGAAAAATCTGACCCTCATACATTTTCATTGAACCATCCTACACCGCTCTCTCTTCTCTCCTACCCCCCCCCTCCCCTCAGGTCCCTACTTCTTGCTCTGTAACATGTGTTTCTGACAAACCCCTAGGGCCGGGAGATAAGGCAAATACCTGCATACCAACTGCCAGCCTCCTATTGGATTCTGGATGTGTTCCGCGGTATAAATAAACTTTCTGTCATCTACTATCTGCAAACTTATCAAGAATCTGGACATGTAGAAATAAAATAGAATGAGAAGAGAAAGGTGAATTACAAAAACTATAAAACGGATCTGTTCACACTTGGCTCTGTATGTTTGCCGTTGAGTGATAGTTGATTGTAAATAATGACAATCTGGAAGTAAAGGGAGATTAGTTTGATAGACTTAGCAATGTGTATTCTTGAGTAGCCTACTAGCAATTACACCCCCCAACTAGTCATTGCAATAGTAACCATATTCTTTCATTAGGTTATGCCAGTGCCATGCTTTACAAGACGAACTGAACAGTTATGTTCTGATCGATGTATTATCACAAAAATGTTATTGTTAAAACCCACAGTAACACTTAATTGCCAAACCAAGGCATTAGCATGTCAGGTGATATTATCAAAAAAAGGACTAGAGAAATAATCATGATTAAAGCTACACTGGCCCTGGTTCAGGCAATAACGCTCCCAGTAGTCCACACTGTACAGTAACAATGTAACTGGTCCCTGTACAGTAGATCAGCGGGGATTGCTGCTGGTTCCTGGCATGTTCCACACTGAGCCTGTTTGTCTGCCTGCCTATTGTAGTCCCGCCACACGGCTCGCATGACACAATAATCAACCTGAGGATATCACGAGCAATGGATTTAAGGCCGGACAAAAAGAGAGCGAGGTCTTTTTCTTCTCGGGGCTCGCATGCCGATTGTGCCGCATTGAGGTGGCGGTTCATGCTAAGCTCGACTAGTCTTTTTCTGCTGACAATCATGGCATCAATCAATGTCAGCGTCATTATAGTGGGCAACATGATTGTCCGCGGACAATGACGGGCCGCGTGTGTTTGTCTCAGAGGTGAGGGGTGCAGTGAATACAGCTTATGGAGTGGGCATTGGTTATGTCCCACTTTGGTTACTCTTTATCTCCTATTACAAATAGAGCATAGTTCTTACTTTATTGGACTATTGGGTTATCTATAATTATTTAGTCTGTTTCCTATGAAAGACACAGAAACTAGTCTAATTACTTATCTATGATATCTTCCCAAAAGGAAAAGAGCTAATATCAGTAAGGTTGAGTTTATCTATCTATGATTAATTACATAAATGTTTTATATATGAAATGATGGTAATCTTTACATGTCTTGAAAAAGGAAATGTCTTGTTGACAGTCTCCTTTAACTAAAATTTATTTTGATATTTGTACTTCCAACTTATATTCTACAAATTACCTTACATTCTCTATCTCTTTAGGATAAGAATACCTGCAGCTTTTATCAAGTAAATGGCTAAAATTGGTGTCTATTACATGTAGTGTACATATAGCATGTCATTCATTATGAATATGAGAAAAATATTCGAAATAAGTGAAAAATGAGGAGTGTGAAAAATCATAAATGCATGAAATTACTCTCTAATGTTGGATGCTCAATAACTAATATGAAGAATGTATTTGTATTGATATTGAGAATTCGTTATATTCTGTCAAGTAGGAAGAGTGCACCCTCGCATGAAGTTCACTGCCTTCCTATTGCCATATCCATTAAGGACATCTCACAGAAAACACCAGTTTGCTAATGGATAAAAATCTGACATAGTTAGTGATCCTGTAGATCTTCAGACAAAGAACAACTCGAGCTTTGTCTATGTTTTAATCCTTTGTCTCAGCTCATAATGGGGATTACTGCACAGGCCTGGTAGCTCTGGTTTTATACCGGTTAAATCGGGGTAAAACAGTCGACTTCACATACTGGTCCCTGTGTAAGGTAACAATGTATCTAATCACGGGTCATGAGGTTTACAATCTTTTTACTGCTACTTCAATCACCTTTGAACTAGAATACAATAGATGTTAGTTATTCAAAGGAGACAAGAATGGAGAGTAGATAGCTCTGTGACGTAAAACTACGCAATAAAGAATGACTTTAAAGGAGATTCTTTGCAAATGTGGCTCAATGAGTACAGTTTAGATAATGCTATAGCTATGTATTGAGACAGATACAATGCCATGATCATGTTTCTAAAAGGCTTATATAGAGCTATACTACAATGAACAACAGAAAACATAACTCTCATAAAAATGCAGAGTTCCTCGCACTCCACTCCACAAAGAGGATAATTATCATACTAATTCACATCAGTAGGAAAAGAGGTCCTTAAGGGCATATAATATATGAAGGTAAAGTCACGGAACAAAATTTGTATTCTCCTTTTTGTTTCATCATATTGATGAAACAAAAAGGAGAATACAAATTTGAGTCCGTGACTTTATCTTCATATATTATGATCACATCGTCTACAGTTTTGCCAAATAACAGAGAAACATTTACATTTCACATATACTAAACATACAGTTATTCACATACATTACAATCAACAGAATACAGTTTTATTAAATCACCAGCATTGCCTCATAGACATGGCCAAGTTCCCCTGGCATAAAAGGGGTCTATCGGGGCACTCTTGGGTATGAGTGTACGTAGGTTCACACCATTGTAGGTAGTTTTGTAGGCTTGGGTTGGGTTGGGGTCCTCTTTGCATGAAAGAGGTATATTCAGGCACTTTAGGGATCGAAAAGAGTTATTTCTGGGCTTTCTAGGGTATGTTCCTACATAGGTTCACACTTTTGTATTTGGTTTTCAGGGCAGGCATTGGGGTGGGGGTGTAAGAGATTGAAGGCATACAGGTAGACAGGACAGGTAGATACACAAATTCAGTTGCACAAAAGCTCCAGGTTGAATTGTCAGGTACAGGGTAGTTACAGCATACAGAGGGTGGGGCAGTGCACCTAAACTGAGTCTGAAACCCGCCACCCATCCCACACCGCCGCCCAACACACATAGACAGGTGTACCCCCTAACCCTACACCCATCAAACCGCCGCTAAGTCCGCTGAAGGGCGCCGCCATCGATTTGTATTGAAGTGAGAATAATTTGTTTTGATATGGGGCCGGATTGTTGTCGGGGCTGGAGCTGGTGGGCCCACGGTGATTGGATTAAGTCCAGTCGGCCCCGACATAATCGATACACCATTGTGAGACCTATCGCCCGCCATTGTGGCTCGTCACGTGACCACGTGCGCGCGCACCCCGCCGCCATTTGAAAACCGCACTCTTTTGTGTGGCGTAATGAAACAATGCTGTGAGACACAAAAAAATAGTGCGTGTATGTGTGCGATGTATCAATGGGCCTGGGACTACTTTCCCGTTGTCAGGCCGACTGCTCATTGTGGCCGGAACAAACCTTTGTACTCGGCGCATTAATACCACCAGGATCTACAGGTTTTACGCCGCACCTTTTTACTTACTTCCATTTGTAACAATCCGCATTGTGTGGGACTCAATGCTGTTTGATGTGGCGCGGGTTGGCGTGGGATTAGGAGCCGCTCACAGCCTCCCCTCGGAGGGATATCCCACCTGAAACAGACTGAAAACATAGGGCTCTTTAATTACATACGTGCGGCCCCACCACATGACTAAAAACACGGCAAAGAAGATACATGACAAAGGGAATAGAAGTGACGATTTAGGGGGCGACGCGGGGGTGCGCATCCCCTCCTTTTTTGGGGTCAAATTTATACTTTTTTAATTTGAAACTTCTGGGAAAAAAAGAGGTGCGCCCCCTTTCTACAGGGGCGCCCTGACTGTTTTAAAAGCTTGATCCACCACTGGATAGAGTCGTTATATTAATCGTATATAGACAGTTATGAACTACTTTTAACGCATCTTCGCCCTCCCTTACATTATTACATAGTCAATCCATCCTTATTTTTAAAGGGCTAGCTCCCAAAATAGTAGTTAACTTTATAAATAAAACCGTACTCAACTTTCAATCACAAACACTGGTTGACTTCAGGCCTAACAAACTGAAAGTAGAATAGGCCTCCGCCCACACCCCAGTTTAAATTTTAAAGAGGTCAAACACAATAAAACCCCCTCACCTTGGCTCCCCCGACCCCTACTTACCCCCACCACTCCGGTGCACTGCTCTAACTCTATGTAATTTGTCTCAGTCCGAGTTCGGTGCAGACTCACCTGATGCCAGGCACAGTGCTTGGAGAGCGACAGGGGAGAGTGCTCTCCAGGCGTAGAAGATTTGACAATGGTCGATGATAGGGGAGATGGGTTCAAATGGGAGGTACAGAGATGTGAAAATGATGTACGTTACAAGAGGGTAGGGAATGGTGAGGGAATGGGGAGGGAACAGCCATATTCAGTCACTCGCAGATATAGGGAATGTGTTCTGAAGGGTTAAGCCGCGTCCCCACTTTGGCGACTAAGATTTTAGTAGCCGGGCGATTAGTGTTAACCCTTTCTGTCATGGGCGACTACTGGTTATTTTTGGTCTTGGTCGCCGTAGTTGGAAAGGGTTAATACTAGTCGCCCGGCTACTAAAATCTTAGTCGGCCAAGTGGGGACGCAGCTTAAGTCTTGGAAAACTTGTGATTCCACACGTTCTGTTGTTATCTGTGATGGAGATGAACTAACGTGGCTTCATGGAATGTCTATCACATTCTGATCTTGGAGAGGGGGGCGGGGGGGGGGGGGTCAAGGGGGCTTGGTCAAGAGAAGCTATTCAGGTAAGAAGAATGTGCAAATACTAAGTACATTCCTTTATTTTGGCGTTATCGGAACATAAAACATGTGATGGCGAGGAAGGGTAACAATAGCACATAGGCATCGCTATTTGTGTGAAAGGGAGTGTCCGAAGAAGTTGCCTTGCTGGAAGTGCTGGGTTATGTATTCAACTATTGGCTTATATATCAAGATAAATGATATATACATGTACATCTTTTTCATGAAGGTGACACCGCTATGCTAGCATAAGTTTGAGACAATCTTTTGGGAACAATGCCAGTAGGTGGGGCATTGAACGCTTTACATTGATGGACAACTTCAGGCAGGTGGCTGTTCAAAGGGTTAGGTGTCTGCACTGAGACCAGGGTAAACAGTGGCCAGCTGGTAATTATAGTTATTTCTCTCCACCACCCCTACTTTGTGTACTGATATAAAATCCTAATCAGTAATTGAAAAGAGAGCAAAGACACTAACACTAATCGACTAGTTTTGACTTTTGACTTCTATTAAGATTTAAAGCTATTATAGTTCCGTCTGACAAAAAGTAAAACGCTTGTAACACTTAGCATGATAACAGTTTCCTGCAATGTGATGTCATGAAGACAAGTTGTATCATAGTAATTTGAGGGTTAAAACTCTATTTTTACCTCTTTTTTAAAATATATTTTACCCCTTCAAGTGCTTGTTGGTGTTGCAGCAATTGTTTCCATATAGCTTCCTCTATGAACCTTTATACAATGAAGTGACCAAGATCACCATATCCCAAAATATCTGCCAGTTCTGTAGGGCAGAGGGACTGCACAAGTTCATGGGAAAGGTATATAGCAGTCCCGAACGGGTATGTTGTCAAACGTTAGAACGACTTGGGCAAACCTACCGGCGGTGGTGTGAAGATGTACACTACTACCCTAGGCATCACTGGGCCTTCAGGTGAGGTCGATACCTATTACTTTACCAGCCCTTGTAACATACGTGCCCTGTGAAAAGGACCGTCACACAAAGTCCCAGATCAGACCCAACAATAGGCGATCTCACTGGCAACAGGTCTTTGGTCACAGGAGATAGGGAAGGAAACAATCACTGTCTGGGACGGTGGTGGGTAAGGTTACAGGATGGAGGAGGGAAGGGGGGGGGAAGGGGGATGGTTAATCATGGACGTGATGAAGGGAGGTGCGGGGGGAGGGGAGTGATGCATTAAAAAAT
This sequence comes from Lepidonotus clava, assembly GCA_936440205.1. Classification (NCBI taxonomy): domain Eukaryota; kingdom Metazoa; phylum Annelida; class Polychaeta; order Phyllodocida; family Polynoidae; genus Lepidonotus; species Lepidonotus clava. The sequence continues at coordinate 47,422,370 of OW387141.1, forward strand.
CATGGTTATCTGCAGGTGAACAGGTACTGGAGGTAATTAATAGGGACATAAGGGTTGTGGTCTTTTTTTTTATAAACATGTATACTCTGCTGCATTTGTGGTCTAGATATTGAGGTCCATCCGAATCCCAGCTGGCCACCTCTAGGCCTAGCCTTGGTGTCAGAGAGTGAGCAGCTCCCCAAACTATGTCAAGCCGACTTCCCGTGCCCCCCCCCCCTCCCCCCCTCCCCCCCCCCCCCAGGTACTTGTGACCAGTCATCAGTCCGTCGTTGTAGATGGGAGGGTCGCGTGACGGCCATTGTCACACCAGGAGGAGGGGGTCGGGGGTGGGGTTGTGGAGGTGGTGGCCGGTCGGTATGGGGGATCTGTCCAGGTAAGAAAGAGCTTCAGACGCTGAGGACATTTCTGTTTTATGGTTGAGACCAATATGTCAGTGTGTAGCCTAATCAAAATACACTAGCAGTTGGAAAGGGAAAATTAAAAAAATGATACACCTTGAAGTGTACATACATATCTATATATGATTCTACTGGGCTCTGTTTATGGTTGGACAGGCCCGAGATATACACTTTCCATATGTATGTTTATTGTAAAGTGCACTCAAACAAGGCTAGTAAGTGTTGCCCATACTCAGCCCCACCTCCCAGCAGACCTGAGTAGACGGTCGCCCCTGTTTAACCCTGGGTTGATAGTGTGAGTAGTATACACAAATGGGACGTGGGGCGCGGCTACACGGCCCCACCAGCTACCCGCGGCTCGTCTGTGTGGGAATAAGTCTTGGAACTGGTGATCCAGGAGTTATTTAGAGGAATAAATAATATGTACCATACGTATCTTTATTCACTCTTATCCAGATAATATGGCATAAGTATCGACTATTCAAAAAACTTTCAGGAGCCACTTTTATGTTGTCCTTCGTCAACAATACTAGATTTTGATTCAATGTCTTTCCTCGGCCTTCTGCCCGCATACAAATCTCATCAGCTTCATACTCAGTAATAGAATCTTCTAATCAGGATATAGAACCAAACATCATACCCTCAAGGAAGGCAATAGATTGAAGGCGTTCTGGGGCCACTGCATTACTCTCGTACAGGAACTAATCCGGGGGGGGGGGGACAGTTCCTGACACCCTCCCCTTTTGAGGGGAACACTTAAAAAGACAAGGAGATCGAAATGCCATGCGCGTGGTGTACAAATTACATCGTTTTGGTAGCCTATATTAATCGGTGCCCAGGGTACATCCCAGAAGACCCAATGATAAATCACTGGTAGGGTGAAAATATATAGTCCTTTACCATTTAAGTATATCCAATAGTGCAATGACCATAGCCTGTACTACTCCAGGGCCAACAACAGACTTAACCCTTAGCCCCAACATCCCAGGCATACCCCAATTTTCTGACAGAAGTTTTGGCCAGACTTCTGACCAGGGAACGTACACTCAGTGACCCCCAGTGGTCAGAAGTCTAACCCCCCTCAACCTACATGTTATAAACAAGCACAAAATGTAGGCCCTACTCAGAGACATGTACATGTATAAGAAACTACTTGCATGATTTACCTCTCTAAAATACATACATAGATATAGTAAGCCAGTGGCACAACAACATGTTGACCCCCCCCCCCTTCCGAAATCCTAGATCTTCCCCTTAGTCCGCCCATCAGATGTAACAGTAGCCTATATTAAGAACTGCGTGCCCACCCCACCCCGGCAATCCCTCGGTCAGCTGGGGATGTGGGACGTGGGAACCCTGGGTATATGGACGATGCGTCCTATTGCCTGTCCGCCCTGGACGATGCGCCGTATTTTCGCGGACGATGCGCCCAGGTGAGGTTGTCATGGTAACCAGCATGTCGTGGTGACAGTGGGTGCCAAGTAGGAGACATGATGGTCCAGTTTCCGACCCACAATCAGCTGTAGTAACTATGATTTTGGTGAATTTATCTTGTAGCAGCGCTAATTGAATAAAAAGTCGCAATGTTCCGATGGTTGTGCGGGTACACTAATTGGTGATAAATACGGACGCCTAAGGATAAGAGGAACGGAGATAGGTCTAAAGAGTAGTTATCTCGGAGTTTATATTTATCACAGAAAATAAGGTTTTGAATTTCCATAGGGTCACGGTTCATTGTTGCTCTTAATATTGAGTCTATAAACACTTCAAAGAATGTCCCGATGATGCAAGTGCAATAACTGTATTGTGTATAGGCCCTATGTGATTTAAAGCCTACTAGAAAGTTGTGCTTTAAAAGTTCATTTACTTTGACGATAAAGGCTATTTTCCGCGGCCACCAAAAGAAAATCTTGTGAATGATAATGGATGCTCTTGGGCGATAATAAGGAGATTTGGTGGGCGATAATAGGGAGGCCAGTGGGCGATAATAAGGAGATTTGGGTGGACGATAATAGAGGGATCAGCGGGCCTGCTGGGCTGTGTCCCTCTCATCACCCCCCGTAAACCCCATTCCTCACACGCCGACAAAACGCGTCTTCCCATTGGCCCCGTCCTTGGCCCTGATTGACCTTGACCCTGTGAGATATCTCAGTTGTGATTGGCCGGTACAAAGCCCTCCGCTGGGTGCGGCGCGTTGTGGTGTAAACCCGTGGTTACTGTCTGACCATCAGCCGTTGTCCGGGGCGGGTCTCCCCGTAAACACAAATGAATACAAACTGTAGCCGCCTGGCGGAGATTAGATTAACCCTGATTGCCATGACAACCAAAGGGGCAGCGCCGACTGTCTGATACCGGCCCGAGATAGCGGCTTTATCATTGTCACCGGTGGGTGCGGCTAAGTGAGCAGGGCCCAGAAGGGGCCTCATTGTTTGTGGGAGAAGGCCAAAAGAAAGCATGGACATACCCAGAGAAATGTTTCTGGGCCAAGTGCAAAAAAATATATATCATGATATTGAATGCCCTGTGAAGTGTATGAAAGAGGTCTAAAAGAGAAGAAAAACAGTACATGGTATTGCACCAGATTGCCTGCGGAGAACCACAGTTTTCTGGGCAGGACGTGTTTGGCATCATTTGCTATATCATATAGGCCTACAACGGTTAAAAAACAACAGCATAGTTTTACCCAAGACTAGTTCAGCACCCAGCCACTCCAATTCAATGGAATCGCGAACAAGTTCTGGTTCGTAGCCCAGAGCTTACCAGAATTCCATGCCAGTTTTCTCAGTGATTCTCCTGTAACCTATTTTTCTTATTGTGGCGGATAATAGCCACTAACCTTGTTCTAATCTTAGGAAAAAGATAAAAGACGCCATTAAGAAGGAATAATGGTTCTGAAAATGGAGAGAGTGAAGAAATGTTTGTGGTCTTAGTGTAATGTTGACTCATCAAGAGTTGTGTCAATTACCATAAAAATTGAAGATCACAGAAATATATGTGATTAAATAGCTAGATTACAAGTAATGTTACATGTAATACGCATATTCTATACTGATTCATGAAGTAGAGAGACAACGCTGCACGCGATTCTGTGCTCAACCATGGAAGAAAAAATGAATAAAAAGGTAGTTTCATTTTATTGCTTCTTTTAAAGCAATTCAGACAATTAAGACAATTCAAGAAGGGTCATGAGAAAACGCTCGGCATTTCAAAAGGACGACTCCACAGTGACTTGTTATTTTTAGTGGTTTGTTTTGGAGAAGAATGAGAGGCCAGTGTGTGTTACGAGTACTATTATGGGGTGGGTTGGACGCGGAGAATCAATTTATGACAATTGTAATTAGTACCTGTCACGCCACCTGGAGGGGGGGAGGGGGTGATTACGGTGGTCAGGTCTGTAGGAGGGACCACCAGGCACACATCAAAACACACTTTGAAAAAAATTACCATAAAAAAAGAAAATAACTTTATTCCCTTAAAAACGAGGGTATTGTCCATCAGTTGCGAAGGTTAAGGGTTCCAGCCCTAAGCCTAAGCTTCAGACTTGTGACCAGGGTTGTGTTTTGTGAAGTTAGAACGTAATCTGGTGACGTTGTTGGTCACATCACAAATTTGACCCCACGGTCGGGCAGTTACAATATAGCAAATTGCATCTGCCCTGGCCATACCCTGGCTTTAACTGTAGAGGTATTCAAATTATTTTTCAGAAATACAGATCATATAGGCTTAGGGTGAACCAAAGAGTCTTCAGAAAGTTTCCTTTTTCTATATTTGATTGAGTTCGGGTTTTAAATCATTAGGATTGAATTGATAGGAATCTCTGGCGTGCTCTGTGCTACCCGTATAAATGAAATTACCACCCCGCCCATCAAACCCAACGTCCCCCGTGATAATATTGAGGGAGCCGCTGATCTGAACGGTAAATAATGTCACAGAGCGGTAAATACAGTCACCAAGGGGTCAATAACGTCATTGTATTACCCGCTGACGGATCCTCGGGGCATTCTGTGTGTGGCGGAGGACGAGCCGGTAACCATTCTCACGGGCCTCACTCAATAACACACTCTCCAGTGGCGGAGGTAGGAAAGGCGGGTTTCCATGGCGGTTTTCTTAAAGGGGCGGTGTCGGGGGTATTGTTGGCGGATTGTGTGATGTGCCAATAAATAAAAACTGATATCTCCCTCTGAGGGGTGGGGGTGGAGGAGGGATAGTATCTGCGCATGCGCCTACAGGCTACAAGAGGGACTCATGGAAAGCAATTAGAACGATATTAGCTTACATGTCGCTATGTGGGGATGGGGGGACGGGGGAAGGGGTAGCGACCCCAAAGACCTCGCGAGGACCCCCAGGCCCTCAACAAGAGGCGTAATTCTCATTGAATGGGGTTGCTGCGCGCGCACAAAGACGGCGAGGGCCGCCTATGTAATTGTTGAGGGGGATATCACGTGTCGGGGAGCCGCCAGGAGGCGCGCAGGGCGGTGTCAGAGGACCGGGGGGAGGGGAGCGGAGGGAGGGGCGCATACTTCTTAATTTATCGCCGCCTCTGATGTGAGAGGGGCATAACTGGGGAGGGAAATAAAGAAGAAGCGACGGACGCCGGCATACTCTGCCTATTGTCTGCGCGCGCACATCGCCTCTCTCCTGCCCCCCCCCCCCACTCCCCCTCCCCCTCCTCCTCCCCCCTTCCCCCCTCCCCATTGCCTACTTTCCTCCAGGCGCTGCTGGCATTGAGACCTACCCCGCCGTCTTGCCGCAGCGTTGACCCTTCCTCTGCAAATCGTTCCCGGAAAAATGTCTTACAGTTTCATCGATAACTCAGTGAATACTCACGCTACATTCACCAAAATTCGCATGTATATTCTTCAGGTGCCAAAGAAGAATTTTCAGTGAAATTGTAAAGGATATTTGATTGGAATCTGGGTGAAACTGAATAAGAATGAATTGGCGCGAAAATCTGGCGCGCGCCGCAGCCTCCTCCTGCGGCGCTTTGATGGGGCGGCGCTGACACCTCACAGTGTCGTCTGCCATTGTGCCGACTTCAATGGTAGGTGTTTGTTTTCCTGGGGGCAGGGTATAAACAGCCAAGTGAGGAGCCTCTCTTTGACAAAGGCCAAGCTACCTGATCCCCCCTTCAAACCTATTGTCGACCCATCCCCTCTAATATCGCCCACTGCTAAATGTCGTCTGCTACAAGCACACACTGGAAGCGCGGGGTTCTTAAGAAAAAAGACATTCCACATAAAAAGGGGCTAAGAAAAAACCCACTGCTGTGGTAGTCGTTTTGGTTTGTTTAGTTCCGAACCACAGAGAGTGGTAGAAATAAGTGAAAGGCTGAATGACTGAATGAATCGTAAGCTCTTTTTATTCTGTATTTTGAAGGCCTTTTTCTTGTAGTGCTTGTGGAATAAAAGCAGTCAGTGGAGAAGGGACATGAAACAGAATAGGGAGACAGAAGGTCCATGGAGGAATACCTCGTCTTTTGTTTACTTACACCTCAAGTAAGGCGACACTTTCTTTTACGGGTACAAACCACGGTGAAAGCATTCGACATAATCCAGGAGGAACGTGTACACAAAACGGTGAAAGGCTTGAAACTGATAGCCAAAAAGAAACTATTAAACCAAGACATATTCATTCTTCCAGGACTGTCCAAATAGCACAGACACAGACACAGACACATACACAGACGCACACACACATACATACCCACACCCGGTCTCACACATCATACATGCACGCAGGCACACACATGCACGCACTTATGCACACAAACATTGCAGGGGCGGATACAGGATTTTTGAAGGGGGGGGGGGGTCAGTATATAGGCCAAGTATTAAAACCGCATGCAACAGCGCGTACGTGCGTGTCATTTCCTTTTGTAGTTTAGGGGTCCACCAAAAGGGGGGTCAGGACCCCCCTGGACACCCCTGCACATACACGTACACACAAACACATGTCCACATACCAACACACATACACACAAATACAAATGTAAATTATTCACATTATTCAATAAGTAGGAAACCTTCGGTCTACAAGTTACGTCCAGTAAACCTCTGGAGGTTTGATTGATACGTCAGAAAGAGAGGTGAATTAGGGAGCGTCAGTCATGTCACTGCGACACGTCACTAGGTATCAGCCCTCGTCAGGGAAACACCGGAAGTGACGTGAAGACTGATGTCTTTTCTGACTCAGAGCAGACGACAGCGGCAGATTCCCGCCTTTTCTTGAAATCCCCTAATATCGCCCAATCTCCACAAGATCCTCACAACCCACTCCCTGTCCCCACACCACCCCCTCTCCCCCTGGTCGTCATGGTAACGGCGTCCGTCTGGTCAGCTGACACACAGACGCCGGGTGGCGACGCCTAACGGCAGGCATCGATACATCAATGGTGTCAACACCGCTCGTCCCCAAATTTGCGAATTTATACGGAATTTATATCGGTGATCTGGAGGGCAGAGACCGCCCCACGATAAGCCGAGGTGCCCGGGGGCCGGCCATGGCCACCATTTGACTTCATTTGTGGTGACAGGAAGCCGCCACCCGCCCCCGGGTCTGGGATTGTTCGCGCCTCACGCGTCAGGGGGCGCAGAATGTGGGGACTGGGGGCAGCATGAAAGGTCGGCCATAAACCAAGTTTGACGGGGACTGGGGCGAGAATGGAAGGTCGTATATAAAGCAAATATGATAGGGGCCAGGAAGGGAAAAACGATAATACGATAAGGACAGAGACAACAATGAAACGTCATCTTTAGATAAATAATAATAGGGACAGGGACAAGAATGAAAGGTCATCTGTAAACCAAGTTTGAAGGGGCTGGGGCACCAATGAAAGGTCGTACATAAACTAAATAATTATGATGGGGACTGGGATGAAAAAAATGTTATCTTTCAACAAATAATAATAGGGACAGCAACAGGGACCAGAATGAAAGGTTAGCTATAAACCAAGTGTGACGGGGACTGGGGTAAGAATGAAAGGCCACCCATAAACCAAATATGATAGGGACTGGGACTGAACATGATAAAGATTGGGACAAGGTAACCTTGACACTAAGTATGATACTGACAGGTATAAGAATGAAAGGATCAAGTTTGAAGGAGACTTGGGTGAGAATGAAAGGTTGGGCATGAGCCAAATATGATCGGGATTGGTACCATTAATATGATAGGGACTGAGATAAAAATAAAAGGTCAACATGAACCTAAGTATGAAAGGAAAGCGATGATAATGGAAGGTCATCTATAAACTAACTTTGACGGGGACTGGGGAGAGAATGAAAGGTCATCCACAAACCAAATATGACAGGGACTGGGGGAAAAAAGTCATCTTTATAAAAGCATGATAGAATAGTCATGAAATAGTGGTCATTTTCAAAACGCGTATTACGGGGAATATGAAAGCTCAACCTCAAAACGAGGTTTGACAGTGATTGAAATTAGATAAAAAGTCCCATTTAAAGCCCCCAACAGTAAGACAATAAATAGGTGGAATAAACCAGATTTTTCTACCTGATACTAAGAATTACAGTTAAACCCAATGGCCCTAGATAAGTTAGAGTTGCAGGTGTCAGACAAAGACAGTCCAGGCAATGATGACAATGGCAGATAGAAATAGATATCTTCACCCAGACTGCCCCCTCCCCCTTCACCCACAGGTACCATGGCAACCTGACAGACGCTGCCCAGGATTCTCAGACGCCGGGGGCTGACCATTTTATATCAACAACAGAAAAGGGGGCGGTCAGCTTCTGTTCTCCAGACAAATAAACGTAATTCTAAGGAAAGCTGCACATAACTGCAAAGACCGACAGAGGAATACGTGAAGCCGATTTTATATCACAATGAGAGATATAAACATATTGTTATTTCATGATACGTTCTGTATAAGTTGACTTAAGGAACATACTTTGCATTTAAGTCCTACCCAATGCCTTGTACTAAATCGTCATATTTGTCTTGTTCCGTGAGGTAAAATAGACAGCTCCACACACACCTTACGCCAAATGACCAGTCCTCGAGTAAGAGTAGCCAGACTTTTCCCACGACGATCACATAATACAAAAATCTGCCCCCCCCCCCCCGCCCCCCCCCCCACGTCACACCCAATGGTCAGTCCCCGAGCTGGTCAGACTGACTCCACCACACCCCCATACCACCAACAATGGCCAGTCCCCGAATGGTCAGACTGTCCCAATTCCAGCCCACGTCATCCCAAATGGTCTGTCCACGAGTCGGTCAGACCGACCCCGCCCCCCTACACATCACACCTAATGGTCAGTCCCCTGGTCGGTCAGTCCGACCCCCCTGCCTACACATCACACCCAATGGTCAGTCCCCCGGTCGGTCAGTCCGACCCCGTTAACAGGCCGCTGACACTGCTGCTGACAGGGGAACAAGCAGCTGTCAGACCCCCCCCCCCCCCCACCACCACCACCACCGGAACTCAGGCCCCGGGGGACTAAACGTTACAATGGGCTAGCAGCGTCACTGTCTTGGAGGCCTTCTGCTTTGTTCTAGTCGAAGCTTATACGATTCCTAGGATAAAATGACAGTTAACATTAATGCTTTAAGTAAGAAAATTTGATTGGCTATCCTGGAAGATCAGGGACATTTCTTGAAAGGTTTGCTTTGGAATAAACAAATTAAAGAAAAATATGTACATAGGTTTTAGAATAATAAGACAGGTGTGGCGCTGTGCAAGGGAGTAGGTAAAGGGACAAGGTACAAGACTCTCAATTTTGGGAAAGGATTCAGGGTTAGGGGTCAGGGAGGGGAGGGAAGGGGACAATTCACCCTGCTAGAGGTGTTTTTTCGACAAAATTGCTTAAAATTAGTTTGCAGAGGCTTAAGTTACTATAAATCAGCTATCCGTGGTAGAGTGAATTGAAAAGATGAATACATAGCCAAAGAATGAAGTGCATGAACAATTACGTTTTGAGTCGTTCTTATAACGTTCTGAGACGTTCTGGGACGTGAGAGTAACGTTTTGTGACGTCAGAACTTTGGCTAGGGAGACAGATGGGGGACCAGTAAGAGTACAGGGCAGAACTAAAGTAGAGAGAGGACAGGTGAGTGGTAGGTGGAGCAACAGTTAATGCGACTTGAATAGTGTGGAGTCTGGGGCCGTTTTAGGTATCGTCAGGTACAGAGTGTATTATGGATTAATCAATAAGTTATCATGAAACGATCCTAAACACATTTCGAAAAAATGAAAGAAAGGTATCCAGAATGCCATTTTGGGTTTGTATGTTTGTTTATAACCAGAACTCAATGGAGAGCCCAAATATAATTATCTGTGTTCTTCAGATTATATCACTCCAAAAGAAGTATGCCAAACATTAGAGAAAAAGTTGTTAGACGTTGTGAAACATGTGTCCCCCCCACAGCCTTCAGGATCAAACCAAGTCATTTTACGACATCAGTTTACTGCTGCCTTTGTGCGAGTGTTTATGAGGTACACTAGGAGAGATGATATCGTCCTCCTGCCCCCCTCCCATTGTCTACACAGCCCCTCATTAACCAGCCCTGACCCTGGACCACCTCTCATCTCTACAGTCAACCAGTACAAAAACACCACACCAGGTGGGGCGGAGATGGCAGATAGGACACGTAGAATACGTGTACATGTATTTATACTACTATCAGGATTCCAACCTTTATTGTCTTGCTCTCTCGAAGGCAGATGAATAATCAGAGTTGTATTTTGGGGTTATCAGTTAAAATTTTCAATATTCTAATTGTATACGTACTTGATGTAGGATAAATAAAGTCGGGACTCTCAGCCGATTGAGAGGTGTTAAGTATATTCAGGTTTGAATAAACAAGATTGGAATCAGCATGGCTGGTATAGAGGTAGGGCCGTGCGACTCACCCACCCACCCCTATCCACCATTTGCGTATACTACTCAGGCCGGAGCCCGACACAATGACCAAAGGTCTATACTACTTAGTACAGCTGGGTCCGGCCAAGTCTTACACCCATAGGGGCGGGTCGAGGATGGGGGGTGTTCCAGGGGGTCCGCACCCCACCCCTTTTTGTTGGACCCATAAACTACAAAAAGAGGGGAAATGGCACGTCCATACACACAAATGTACGCTGTTTTGTACTTAGCCTTTATGCTGACCCCCTCCTCTCTTTTGAAAATCCTGCACCTGCCTGTGATCCTTGTCCTTTTAGGCTCTTTTTTAGGGTTTAAAGAAGAAATTTCATTCATATATATACATATACATTGAAAAGTGACACAACAAAAGGGACCGCACAACGTGAATAAAGGGGGAAAAACTAATTCGGCCCATAAGAGATGCACATACCAGACGTCGCTTACATGGCAGATGCAAAGACAATTACATAGAGCTTTCAAAGCAATAATGAGGAATTCAAAGTTGCAGAAATTCAATTCCGTTTCTTCAATAGCCTTTTCTTGTTCATCGGTGGCACGCAAACTACAATTCCCCCCCCCCCCCCCCCGTGTAGGCCCCTCCCCCTGTGGTAGCGTGTTAAACCCCCTCCCCCAGATATCATTACCCAGCAGCCCCTTTTGGTGGCCGCCATGTTAGAGTATTATTAGCTCTCCCCCCCGAGCCCCCGTCGGGTCACAGATCACGACCCTCGCCGGCCCCACCAAGCCTCGGCCCGGAGATCGATCCCGGCTGCGCGTGGAGCCAAACGGTGAGCGCCGCAGCGAATGATTTATTCCGAGCACAATCGACCAATCAGCGCTCTGGGTGGCCTTGGGTGCGGGGTCGGGCCCGGTGTGATGTTAATCAAAGGCGAAAAGCCCCCCGGTCAGGGGCCGGTCAGCCCCCGGGCCCGGCCCGCAGTCAAAGGTGTTGACCGCCGCGTGTATTATCTAATTTCTCTTCAATCTTGGCTGCCCGATTCCGTATGGAGATTTCAGGGCCCCTTTTCGGCCAACCCCTCCCACTCTTCTCCTCCTTGGAGTGGGAGAACAAAAATAGGTGGTTCTTGACGTCCTGGGGTGAGGGGTAGTGGTACGATCTTGGAAAGGGAGAAGGGGGAGGGACTGAAGCCTATACATTCCACTAGGCGATTGTGGTCGCCAGTAATCTGGTAATTCAGAATATTTAACCAGTTAAATGAAAAAAAGACCATATATCCTACATACCATCTGCAAGAGAATTAAAAACGTTTTCTAATGATAAAACATGGCTATGACTTATCTGTATTCACACTGCCATTTTCTGCCATTTTTTGTTAATTGGAGTAAAATCGGCCAGTGGTCTACAGCCCTAAGGCGCTGTTTGTCAACGTCAACCACCAACCACAAGTGGGGGTGACTGTAGCCTGGGGGAGGGAGGAGTCTGGGAGTAAGTTGAAGAAGCAGAACGGGGACATGAGGCCTCATTGAAGCAGCCAATACTTGGGTCTTATAATGTTGATCTATTTGAAGCAGTAAAAAGGAGGGCCTGGTGTGACAGAAAAAGCTAACGTTTTATCTATAAGGTTAAAGTCGGTTTATAAAAGTATAACGTACCAGGATATGTCCATTGCTTTTAAGCAACCCTAGTCATTGAACATATCGTCAACCGACTAGGGATATAGCATGAGCATACCGTGATTGGAATAACATGAAAAAGTGATACCATAGAAATGTAGCCCTCATCTCTTCTACTTCATGTCAAGGACCTTCCCCCCTCCCTATTCATCGTTCCTTCCATAAATATCACAGTACTTGTGTGCTTAAGGATTGGCCCTCAACCTCAAAATTCGGCTTTGCCATACATCCTAAACTGGACGGGGATATTTCTGAAAAAGAGACTAAAAACATCTTAAACATTTGTTATATTCGACACCAGGCATAGGCACCCATCATCCACGGCTCCAAAAGCCCTATCGCACTACAAGACTTGAGGTATGATATGGGGTGCAATATAATGCTATTACAGACAAGTCACATACAGGACTGATATAATTGTTAAAAAGAATGGCAATTTGGAGTAATTTACATTTGTGTAGAAAAGAATTTTGTCTCTAATATGTGTCATTTCTCTAGGATATTGTCATATCGCTGCTCATGTTGTGTAGTGTAATAGGGCCTTACACGTACACAAATACTGTTTTCTTAGAGACGAGTGGAGTTCTTTGGGTGAATCTCTGTGGGGTATGTGGGGGGTGTTAGTTCTGAGAGTGCCGGCAGGGGTCGGGTGACGGACGCTGTGAGGGCCCTCTGGCGGAGGGGGCACTCCCTAACCCTATAGACCTTAGGCTTACCTATAGACCTGAGGTAGCCCTCACCGCCCCGACTCCTGTTACTGCACAAACGTGGATTAGTATTGAAAAGCACAGGTATTAAAATGACTGGAGATCTTATAGTATTTTTATACGCACTTTTTTTTCTATTACACACACCACCGTGACGTTCGCATAAATTTTTAAGGGAAAAGCTGACTGAATTCCTTCTTTCTCCTTTTCCATAATTTTGGTACATGTAGGTTCTTAAAATGAAGTTAAATTCACTGAAAACTGAGTACTTAAGATTACATACTCTGCATGCCGAATAATTTTATGGGCTTAATATCGAATACTCTTCGATACAGTTTTGGGAAGTGGACAATTGATACCGGAAGAAGGGTGTCTCAATCCTACCTTACTTATCACCACGCGTCTATACACTCTTCCCTCCAATCTCATCTCACCCTTTCCATGCCTCCAGCATCAAAAACCTACAACTCTGTTCCTGCCTGTTCCTTCACGGATACTCCGACAGGGAAAGGAGGGGGCCCTGGAATCTCCAGTCACTACGGTAAAGTCAGTGGTCCATGACCACGGCGCCGCGACGCGACGAAAGGGCAAACGATTTTCCAATCATGCATTTTTCATAATACCCAGAATTATTTTTTTTGACGATAAACTGCGTAATATTTGACAATAAATTACCTATTTTACATGAACCTTCACGATAGTTTTTGAAAATCTGTCCAAACCGGGCCATAATCGCGTCGTAGATCACTACATTTAGTTGTCAGAGTCAGAATCTCAGTTAAAGACATAGAACCAGGTCTCCACAATACAAGCGGCTGTCAGAAGTTGGGGGCGAGGGGGTTAGGGGGTTAGAGGGTTAGGGGGTCCCAGATTTTTACTGTTTGACTTCCCAATCGCGTCGGTATATGCACGAGGGGCTTTAAGACAGAACCGTAGCCCCACAATGCCAGCGGCTGGCAGAGGGGGCAGGGGGTGAGGTGGGGTTGAGGGGGCTGAGGCCTGTATTCCACTAGCTGATTTAACCTCCAATTCAGAAAATGAGCAGTGTGACTATAGATTAAGCATAGACCTATTATATATCATAAGAAAGAGAGAGTTTTTACTTCTCTTTCAGATGGTATGAAAGATGCATGGTCTTTTGTCATATAACTTATTAAGAATTATAAATTTCTACCAAGAAATGTAGCAGAGATTAGGATTTGTATTGTTCGTTCTTAAAATAAAAGGAGCTCTGCTCAATTTAAAAGGAAATAATCATAAATTACTCCTAGTCAGAATCGCCTAGTTTCATACAGGCTTCAGGGACTGAGCGGGTTTTCTGGGCGTGTCGGGCGGTCAGCGGGGGGTCAGGGCAGGGCGCCGCACTTTGATTTTCTGTCAGGGGCCGATGAGAGACGAGCTCGTTAGGCCGAATGTAACCCCAGATAATAGCCCCGTCATAATGTCCATATTGTTCCCTCCCTCCATACTCAGCCGGGCCCGGGGGGTGCGCGCCCCGCCCCTTAATGACCCTCTCTTAGTATTCCCGCATACCTCCACCCCGAGCCAAATAACTGAGCCCTGTTCCCGGCCGGGCAGCAAGCTACGGTGGGTCACAGTGGGGAACCTGCATTGTTTTATAAAAAGCTTTATTAAGTAGTAATCATCAAGGTTGCACTTGAATTTTCAGACGTTTTACATTGTTGAATATGTATAGACATGTATGTTTATAAAAAAAAAACAGTAAGGTTTAACGAGCTCTGATATGATAACACAATTACAATACTAAGTGAAATAGAATGAAGGTATTCAGTGTATACAAATTAATGCACGCTTTATATGAACATCAGGTCATCCATATTTTGAAAACAAAGGCTTAAATTCAGCCTTATACTGTTGATTCCTCCGATTTCAACAATTCATGGCTGTTTCGTGGATTACATTGATTACATCTCATACGGTGTTACTAATCTAATCTCATACAGTCTATCTAGTTATATTTCTACCCATTATTCTATGGGGAAAGGAATAGTAACATTTTAAAACATTTAGTTGTTTAACAAAGTAATTCTACCTTTATGACTCCAAAAATATTAAGAACAAAAGAAAATTAGATGAAAAATGTGAGACGGAATGTGTTGGAGAATAAATTGCAGGTATAGATTGCTGGGAAGTGCAGTACTAAAGCCTGAGATAACTGGTTGGACAGAAATGTTGTACGAATTTTGCAAAATGCATCCACATAGTGGATTGTTTACCATGTTTTAGATTAAAGATCGGACAGACCAGAAGGACACAATCGTCCCCACGTCAAGATTGAATCAATCCATTTTCCGGTAAAAATGAATATAAATGTTCCTTACACTGCACGACATTATTTCTCTTTCATCACAAAATGGGATCTCAAGAAACCTGATGGTCGCTTCCTTTTGAAGTCCAACGCTTTATTTGCGTCTATTGAGATAAGTAAATCATCTACTCCTGTTACCAGACGCCTGTCGCTGGAAGCCATACCCTGGACCCGGGGAAGCCAGATGTTCCCCTCCGAAGCCACATGTACCTCTCTGAAGCCAGATGTGCTTGACTGAGGCCAGCATTCTTACCTTCTGAAAACAGGGTTGAGCCCCTAAATCTGTATGGCCATGCTGAATCATATTGGGATTAGCGTACATCTCTTCGTTTTATGGTTAGCTTTGATACTCGTGATTTGTCACCTGCTTACAAACAATAACGGGGCTCTCAAA
Organism: Lepidonotus clava; assembly: GCA_936440205.1. NCBI lineage: Eukaryota > Metazoa > Annelida > Polychaeta > Phyllodocida > Polynoidae > Lepidonotus > Lepidonotus clava. Next base: position 47,437,717 of record OW387141.1, read on the forward strand.
TCAAACTGGGTTGGCCATGGAGTAACACACTCTCAGGCTTAAGCGAGCACCTCTATATTGGTCCAAGGGAGGGGAGTCTAAACGCAAGGGGAGGTTTTCAGAGATTTCACGGTCCCTCTGACCTTACTTATACTAGTTGTAAGCATGTATTGTTCTGATTGCCAAGATTGGTTGATTTAGTTATCCAAGCTCCTCTTGTGGTGATATCCCTCGGGAAATGTGTAGGATATTTCTCCTTTCGCACTAGTGAGGTAGGCGTATAAAGAGGAACCGCAAAATCCCGCTGTATAATTATATTCCGTTTTCCAAAAAATACTATAACGTTTCTTAGAGAACAAAAGGTGTTACATGCAATTTTCGTACTTGTGGGTCACCGTAGTTGCCCCAATGCGGTCAGTAAGGGAGTGGGCGGGTGGCGGCGGCAGACAAGGGTGTTATGGGGATACCCCCCTCAGAGCCAATCAGCGGCCGGCACGACGGATCACACCCAGAACGAGGCTGTGGGGGAATCCTCTCCTGGGCCAATTAAAACAATCGCCATTGTGGCTGATCCATCATGTGGACTATGAGGGCTGGGGGCACAGGGGGATGGTCAGTAATACGGCCGGACATTGGGACGTGATATCTGACCATTAGGTCGGCCGGGGAGAGGAGGGGGGGGGGGGGGGGGGGTTATCACGGTCAGTCAGAAGGCATTGGGGTAGACGATAAAGATGAAATGGACATTATAGGGGTTTGGATTATTATCATCTTTAGCCTATCACATGTGTTAAAGAAAGGCGTACACATTGGATACAATGAACAGGAGATTACGAGATGTCACTGGCTGGTGTATTGTGATCAGATTGAAATTTCAGGAACTTTGTAGGGAGTACTATGACAACATCTTTATCTCCAGAAAGAACATAACTGAGCCATCCTTCAGGTCTCACAACAGTAATTATAAATATCAGGGGTCACTACACAAAATAATGTATTTCAACCCAATAATGATACAAAGTATTAAATTACAGTTGATTAAGATGACAAATTGACCCCCTCTCACTGCTCTCACTGCTCTCAACATCTCCTCTCTTATTCCTTCACACCCCACCACCCCTCACTGTATTACCACTCGTCATAATGATCTTGTATGTCTTCCTTCTTCCCACATGCTACACTATTAATCCGAACCTTTTCCTTTTTTCCCTTCTCCCTCCTTTGCTCCCCCCCCCTCTATGAATTACTCCTATCCTATCTCTTTTCTTCTCTCTAATCTTACCCCTCCCTTTTCTATACCCTCACCCCATCTCTCTCCTATAGGTCCAGAAATCCTCTCTGGATTGAACTGGATTAAAACGCAGACTTTCTCATCCTGGTTTGAGTAGCAGTACAAAGGTGGATCCCAGTTGTCTGGCTGGTTCTTTAGGTCCTTTATTGTGATGGGACAATGCGGTTTTGTCCTGACTGGTACCGGCGGTCTCCCAAATAGGGCCCTGGTCATCTCCCTGTAGACCTTTTGCAGATGTGGTCACTTGACAACAGTTTGGTGCTCACCATGTACTATGCATTACCAAGTGGCTGAAAAAGGAAATCCACATTTTTTTAGATTTCCGTGATGTCCTGATTGATGTCCTGAATTTGTTTGAGGTAAATTTTGCCAAAATATGTTATCTAGATGTTTTTAATTCTGAATACTATTACTTTTAATTGATCACTGAATTGGCGTCCAGACCTTCTTCTGAGCTGCGATGCATTTGCACATCGTCTATAGGACCCTGAATCGCCCTGGGCAGACCGGGCCTTAGCCACTAGGATTGGGGACTATTGTGGTAGAGGTAATTGGTAGAGATGGGACTAGACCTGGGATTCGGGCCCTGCCACCCTGCCCCCGATGGGGCCTTATGGGGCCCTATAGACTGTTCCATTTGTAGTGGACGGTATCATTGCAGAAAAGGGTAAAGACTGGTATAAACATGAGAGTTGGGCTGTAAAGGCTGTTCTGTGTGTGATGATCACTAATATGACAGAAACAGGTAAAGATGGGTGAAGACCCGGAGTTTTGGCCCTTTCACCCTACCCTGGATGGGGCTCTATTGGCTGTTCTGTGTGTGATGACTGGTGATATGACACAAACGGGAAGATATGGGTATAAACCGGGAATTTGGGCCCTATAGGCCTATTTGGACTCCACCAAAAGTGCGTCTGAACAATCTAAAAGCCATGATAATTGTTGATTTTGATTTCCTTTTCCTAGATTATATTTCAGAGAAAAATATTTTGTGGAGATGGTGCTCAGTTATAGGAATAAATCATCCATCCAAGGCACGTTAAGAAAGTTCAAGAAATTAAATATTGCCCCCCCCCCCCTACCTTTACTTGTAACACGCGATTGAAGATATAGCTTAGGAATGATTTCCTTTAGGGAAAACACAATAGATAACTTATCGTTCTATTTTATCATCTTATTCTTACTGTTGCAATGTTCTTTGCTGGAACGTCTTCATGAATAAAATAATTACAGTCCTTAACATAACACAAACAATCTCTGCTAGCGCTTATCTAGCTCATTATGTATTTTTACTCTCAAGAAATCCATACTCTCACCTGCTAAAATTGACACAACTGACATTTCCTTTTTTTTGTCTAATGTTTTCTTTAGGTAATTCAGGATGATCATCTATTAGTTTTAAGATAAAAAGAGATCCGCAGCCAATAAAATAAAATGATTATGAAAGAAGGAGCTAGGTTAACAGTTATAAATGCGCCTATTGTGGTACTTATCATGATGACAGCACCTGCGATTTAGGTAATTAGATTTGCTTGGCCTGTCTCGGGAACTACTTATACCGACACGTACCTTTTAAGCTATGATCTTTTCGCTACTTTTATGAAATCCTTCTTTGTTATAAATAATAGGTTTGATTCCGAAACCTGTAAAATCCTGTGATGAAAGATCCGTAGGACTACTGACTCCCTCAAACACGAATCATTAGCCGCTAAAATTACATTTATGCTGATCCATCGAAAATATAATATTATTCATTCTGAATTATCGGCAATAATTAACCAACGCTTGGAGCGTGGGAAAGTTAAGTTTTAATTACCTGTGTCTGGCGTAAGCGAGAGGAATAATGGTTGGCACGTAAAATGACTTTTCCATGAAAAATAGAGTTAAATAAGATAGAGGCTAACAACTTTCACCTATTTAACCTATTTATTCAGACAATTGAACAATCATTGAAAAATACCAATTAAACTCAGAATTTTGCGCGTATGAAGTATAGTTTCATCTCTTTGTTAGGTGAACAGAACAGTGTGCATGGTGAACTAAATAAAGGAGCAGCGCCATGAAATCTGCTGATAGATCTTTTCTTTTCCCCACGGTTAATTACGAAAATGAAATACATGTATATGACTTATACACAAAGGCGGATACCCCACATAACAGTATGTCTCCATCCTCCTGGTAAAAAAAGATTGTACAATTAACAATTGCGTTAGTTGTAACTGGGCGATATCATAATTCATTCATTCAAAATAGTTTTTTTTAGCACCAATCCATTCTCTTATATCGACATCAGACAACTGATAATGCGCGTCAAACTACATTGGGTCAACATTCCCGGGACACAGTATAGCATTCCATATATCTCTATGTGCCTGACAGGTGCCGCAAAGAGGTGTAGAGTGAAACCAGTTACCTTTTATTTCACCTTCTGCCCAAACAAATTACCTACCCTCTGCCAAGTATCAACCTCAGTTATAACCTTCCCTCAAAGACAATTAGGCCATTACAGGAGAACAATAACAGTTACAGTTGAATTACTTATGGTCAAAGGGTATTGTCAAAGAGGTGATTATACTTTGAACACTTTATTACAAAGGCAATTGTTGTGTGCAATTTAAAGACATAACCATCAAGGAATGTTGGGTGCATGTCATATTGAGTGATTTCACTTGTAGTTGTGCCAAGGAGTTGTCGTAGTGCCAACAAGCCCTAAATGAAGTGAATTGTCACTGCTGAAGACTTTGGGTCGGAGTCCTCGTCGTTAAGACAGGTCGAGGCAGTGGGGTCGTCAAGAAAATCTCAAAATAAAGAGGGCGAATTAAAAGAGAAAAGGGAACTCTTTATTTTAAACGTAGGTGGCTTGTGTTACAAATACAGGGGAGAATGGAGAATAGTCAAGGATCCTGTCCCTTTCGTTTTGCATGAAATTCCAAGATCCCCACTACGGTTGGTCGGGGCAACAGCCCAGAATTAATCAGCAACAGTTAAACCTGAATTCCGCATACCGATACTTGATGCTGGTGATTTTGTATTTGTTTGGTCTCCTCCAAGATATTGGTAGGAGACAATACATTCCATTGCTATTCAAAGGGATGTAAAGGGATTCAAAGGGGTAAACCTTTCTAGTGGTATTATAACATGTCTATATTTACCCTTAATTCACACCAATTTTTAAAAATCAGAATGTGGAAAGCGGATCTGGCTTGGGAAATAGGCCTAGCTACGTGTATTACGTGAACTACCGAACATTTTCAGCCATTTCGAGGATAACAAAAGCAGCAGTTGTAAACTATCTTGTAAATTAACTGACAAAAACAACATTGTATTTAAGGAAGATCACTGAAGGATTAGAAGCGAAAAACAAAAATGAAAAAAAGAGCTGAATACTATCTTTCCGATTATCTGTAATTAACGTGTAATCATAGCATTCCGGCAAAGTATCAGTAATTGAGACAACAGTGAATTAAATGTTCAATTAAGTCGCCTACCCAAACATATAGGACATAATTTAGAACAATTGTTGGTGAATAACTCTTAGACTTAAATCAGCAATTTGTCAAAAGAGACTTGTTAATGACAAATGTGCCTCGCGGGATTAATGACACGAAAACTAAAGAAAGGTATTTGAGAAGAACAACCAAAGTGAAGTAAATTAATGTAGCATCATTGTTACTTTGTCATTACTACACACTATCACACTATCCATCAACTCTGGGTTGAGGAATTAACAAATCCGATGCATAATTGAGACTTCATGGGTGCTTTGAGTAGGCATCTCCCATTAGACATATCAGCGACCGTCATGATGACAAAATTAAGGACGTTCTCCCCCCTTCTTTTCCATTTTTTTTTATGGGTGGGGGGGGGGGGGGGAGGGCACCCCTGATTCCATCGCCACGCGCCAATGCTCCTGCCACCGCTACCACTCTGTCCGTCTGTTAGATAGACCGGGAGGGAGGGACAGAGCTCTGCACGATGGAGGATGCCCTGTTTCTGTCCATTTTCTTACTCAGAGTGATATTATTTCTTTACTTGCACAGAAAATGTGAACTAAACAGAGGCCTTACACAATTACTAAGTCATGGTTTTCTTTGCTTCGCACACCACACAGTCTCATTGTTATCATTCCCCTTTTCCCGTTACATGCCAAACCAGTTTTGATTAAAAGTAACTGCCACATAATTGTTTCTGACGGAGAACTAAAAACGTGACTTAAACATCACAAGACGTCTGTTAAGAAGCGGCGGACACTTTTTGTCAGTCAGGTTGACTTTCCCCCTTAGTATTGAAGCGATCATTGTTTCCTTTACCAAAGATATTGTGACATCATTTTGCACCTTCCTAGTTGGCGGACAATGCCTTATTGTGAGAGGAGACGGTCTCCAACCTGATCTTTAGCCATCGATTTCCTGAGGTTGAGAGTGAGTCGAAGTGACCAGTCATCTGCTTGGAGAGGTTTGGCGGAGGTGCTGAGTGAAATGACCTTGAGATGACCTCTGCATGTTGTCAAAACGTTACTCCCCCTCCCCCTCCTTCCCACCCTCCTCCCCCTCCCCTCTCCGACACTTTGTTCAGGGACAGTGCGTCCGTTGTTTTCCGGGATCAGACCCTAACACACAGACGGCCGACCACCGCCATTACCCGATACCCTTTGCGGCTCCCGATGACCTTCCGCCACCAAGGTCAAGCCCCCAAGGTCAACTAAGATTATCACGGGCTGGCCACTTTGCTTACCCTCTTCCACTCCAGCTCCCCACTTTTTAGACTGATTTTCAACAATAAATTCTTTCCTTGTGTTTTTTCCCCACTTCTTCCCTATCATTGTTTCTATTATTATCGTATACATGTTTCTCCTACTATTTAACCTTTTAGAACAAACACAATCTTCCGCTTTCAAAGGTGTAATTTATAAAACATGTCAAGATAAAAAATCACCTTAATAAAGTTAGTTTGACCTCTATCTTTCCTGTCTGCCTCCCCCTCTCTCCTCCCTTGACCCATCCTTTCAGGCCCCCCTGTTCTCTCTGTTCTTACCAGTTTTCCTTCCCTCATTTTTAATTTCCCTTTCTCACCTCCCCTCCAAATTAATATGTTCCACCTTTTTCCGTTGTCACTTGTCACCTTGGCCGCCATTTTCTCATGGCGTCTCCGTGACCTCTGAGTTGACCTTGGCAGGACGAGTTTAAGGTGTGACAATGGTGAATCTGTGAGTGGTGTGGTCGTCGGCCGCTAGGTGCGTGCCGACACGCCGCCAGGGGGCAGTGTGGGCAGGGAGGGGCGGAAAACAAAAGGTACACACAGCCAGGTAAACCCGGTATTACACTAGGCGATTTGGACAACTAGAAAATTTGCTAGTGTTTACGTTTCCTTGGAGAAATCGAGGAGTTTCAATTCGTAAACGTAACGTTTCTTTCTTCTTAGCTTCAATACCTATTTCAAAAATAGTCAGTCATAAGTATGCTACTGTGCCCCAATCACACATAGCCATTTAATCACGATTACCAAACTTTCCAGTTTTATCCTTAACTATGACTAGATAGATTTGAGATACGTTGACGTACTGAGATGCGTTGTGGGATCTGAAACATCCTATTAGAAGAACCTGTGCATCTTACATACCATTTGAATTATAATTCAAAATCCTGTTTAACAATGCTTACACATTTTTTCACGAGCTTTCTCAGTGCACCCTCCCATAGGAGCCTTAATTGTACCCAAAACCTCAGGCGCTGTCCCATAGGAAACCATATCCCCAAACCATGGTTCAGACAAATCCGCTAGTGGGGCGCCACACTTATGAAAAATGTCAATAGTATGTCTACGATCAGCGCCTATTTCCTCTTGCGATTTTTTAAAAAAAGGTGGGTAAAATCGGTAAGTGTAAAACACCCTGAACGCGGGGCCCAGAGGCCTGTCTTGATGCTAAACCCCGGCACGGACAGGGGGATCGGGCCGGAACGTGGAGGGGGATTTAACGAAATAAACGCCGACAATAGTGAGACAATGACGCCAATGACGGGGGTGATTACAGGGGGTTAGCTGACACACCAGGCCCCGGGTGGGGACTGTTTTATCGGACCAGAGTCGTCGTGTCTCGGGTATATATACAACAATGAGCATTGTTCGCCATGTCTCCTCCCGGGATAGGGGGACTTACTGTAAGGATCAGTCCAGGCCTTGTCGTGTTGGGACTAACATTAAGTACGGAAAGTTTTTAAAATGTCGAACTCCCCCCCCCCCCCCCCCCAAAAAAAAAGAGGCTAAAGTACGCAGAAGATCTCCAAAGGAACTTGCACAAATAAAAAAAAAGAAAAAGAAAAAGAAAAAGCCACCTGACCTCTACCCCCCACCCAACCTCCCCCATCTTGATGCAGTCATACTTAACAGAAGGCCAATCTCAATAATCATGATTGCAACGATTCTCATGATCGTTCGATAACTTGCTATACAGTATATTTCTTAGTTTGTGTATGTCCTTGTGCCTATCAAATTGGCATCATAACGCGTATGGGAGAGGGTCCTTCCAAATCTCCCACGAAACAGTGGGGCATTTGACACTTATATATAGGTTTGACATGGCGACATGGCCATTATTGGAAGGGACGTCTGACGTCGGGTCTAGTGACATGAGGCATCAAATATAAAAATAAAGTGACATCAGGCGTGTTATTCTAATATATTTTCTCATACTCATATTTGACTTGTGGTTCAACTACGACGTCGACTTCATCCTTTCAGGGGCTTTCTTTTTTAAAACGACGTGGAACATCCCCCAACCCGTGGAGAGCCCCAACAGTAGTCCTTCAGCCTCTCAAGCAGCCCGTAACATTAGCAGAAAACGGTGTAACTTTAACCCTCTGCGGTGGTCGGTCTCAGAAGTACAGACGATATAAAAGCCTGTCGTCGACGAGGTCCGTTTTCAGTCCGATCTACTCCGACCACATATCACGCAGCACCTACTGTATATAACGAAGCGAGTAACACAGGTCATGTATGTAATATGGGGGTTGAATTTCCACAACCAGCTGAAATAGGTAGACAATGAGGCGAAATTTTTTAAAATGCACAGATGAAAGAGAGACAAGTGGTTGGCTATATGGATCAATTGAGGAAAAGAGTTTATGAATGAATTATAGAAAAACAAGTATATGCACAAACATGCAAGATGAGAGTGTTATATTAGGAACATTAAAAGATACATGGTTTCATGAAAAGAAATACATCGTACATAGTATTGCCCATTTCAGAGTACATGTAGTACCCATTACCCATTAATTTAAAGAGAGGCCCCAAATGCACATTATTATAATTAATTTTTTTCTCTCCCTGTGATATGATATTTCATATGATATGATTTCCAAAGGATTTGTTGAGATTTTTTTTTAATGTTTGCATTGATCTGTCAATATGAGCGCATTTTGAGGCTAGTCTGTAAGGGCTATAAGTCTGAACGGGGAATAGGGCTAAGAACGCAGCTTAGCCTGCAGTTAAATAGTCATGGAATACGGATTCTGTAACACTAATGTAATGGCTAATTGGTGGCGTACTTTAACGCTGGTGAATTTACCTGGTATTTATCCCTATGTGTCGGGCGTGCGTCCACACTGACAGAGACACCCCTCCTCCTATCCACAACCCTAGATCCGCTCTCCCTGAGGGCTGATCCAAAATGTCGGAAAGGAGGGGAAGGGGGGTCAGGACCCCTCGGACTCCCTGCCCCTGGATCCGCCCATGGATACCAGGGATATGTACATGTAATCAGTCAGTGCCCCGTGTGGAGGGGAGAGCATCATACACGTTTATAGGCCTGAGGTTTTGGGGGGACAAGGCGCCTATGGGAAGTTCCACTGCGCAAACTCGTGACAAAGGTTCATAGACAGGAGGAATGACATACACAATTTATACCAGAAATACCTTACCATATATCAGACCCTAGGGTGGGAGGGGGGTATCCGCAGCCCACAATAGCCGCCCCCTGCCAACATTCCGCCTATTGTCTCACCTCCCCCCGTGTATAAAACACCTTTTATATTAACCGAAACGGGCTGAATGGGATCCGTCGGAATGGTCTTCTTTGGTGCGGCGGCCGTCCTCTGTCACTCTGAATGCCATGATTGTGACCCCTCGCCCGGCCCTCTCCAAAGACCCACCCCCCAAATGATCTATTTGAACGTCTTCACTTTGTACGTAATCAAATACCTCGCCATTTTTTATGAGACGGTGTCAAAAGAAATGTGTCACAAACGAAAGTGAAGGACACTTCGACAACAGGGAGGCAGGCCTGGGGGGCAACTGGGCGACATGAAAAGGAAATCGGATAGTTTTATCTGAACTGTCTTTTTGCACCTTACCTAAGGGATCGAAAAAGTGTCTTTGCCTTACAGCTTAATTAGTGAGGCAGGTGTCTTTTACTTTAGAGAATGGGTTTTTGAATTTACTGACTGTAAATTTCAAATGTTGGTCATTCACGACAGCTTCCTGTCCGTGCACTCTCACATAGGGGTGTCTGTTTAGCGTCTGTTGAATGTACAGGATTAAACCTATTTATTTGTCATAATTAACGTTTTATTACATCTAAGTGTAACAAGATTTTCGAGAGTTTTAGAGTTGACTCAACTTCTCAAGTATGAATTTGAAATGTAGGCCTGTACATATAGATGTATATAGCATAATTATATGTATAATAATCATCTGTACATACGTTATATGTTTATGCATACAAATAAGTATATATGTATATGTATACACATATCCATATTTGAATATATCAATATATATATATATATACATTTTAATTTATGTATAATCATTTACAACTAAGTATATATGTATATGCATATATATATATATATATATATTTGATAGGTATGTTATATGAACTTTATCATAATTCAATTCAAATAACTCTTGATGACTGTGGTTATGATCTTTGACATCCCGACGACCAGCGGGAGTTAAAGGTCCCAGATTACTGCGACATTACACCGACACCTGCCGGGAACAAGTGGAGAGGGACCGGAAGTAGAGCATTCCTGAACTGAAAACGAGGCAGGTCACCTGGTCAGGTCACATGGTGGGGGGCACGCGAACTTTGACCTCTCGGTCGTTGTGAGTGGTGAAACGTCCTACAAATACAGTGCCGTAATGATAAAACACACCCTTAGAGGCTGGCTTATCAACTAGGGTATCCTGTTATACAGGTAACTCAGTCTGAGCTGCTAACTACTAGGGTATTGAAGTCCACGGAGAGCCCATATGATATTATACTCAACTTCTCTAAAGTCTCTTTGGTGTCAATTAATGCAAATAAATATAACCAAAAAAAAAACGAGAAGAGTGACTGGGTCCCCTAAGAAATCTAAATTGTCCATTCCAGTCTCGGACAGTATGCATAGAGCCAAATCAGGCCCAGAGAGGGGAAATTGTGGTGGTGGCGGTGGGGGACCTACTACTCTCACCTATAGCTCCCCCAGGCCGGTCCCACTCTCGCCCTTTCTCGCCTTTTCTCGCGGGGGTCGACAGGGCCCTTTTCAGGTCTCACAATACCGATTGTGGCCCTTTGTTGACCCCGGCCTGTGGTTCCCCTGGGTGGCGGTAGGAGGCGCGCCCGTCAGACCCCGTTTGTGTCAGGCGTTGTGATTGGTGGAGACGGTGCCGGCCGTGGTCCTTGTATTGTGGGTTCTGATTGGTTGGTTTGTTGTGTGGCTAGGGGCCTGTTGTAGGGGCCCTATGGTCGGGAAGGTCCAATCTCTGGGACAGGCGAGGGTGGACTACCTATCCATGGGTCTATAGGGGGTCTGTAGGGGGTCACTACCCCCTCACCTCTCACTCAACCTTTATCCTAAAGACTCCCCAGGCCACGTGTCCCTCTGCGCATGCGTAGATCACTATGTCAACCCATCGGGCGGGGGGAGTAGGGATGGACAGATGAAAGGGTCTAGCTCTTCAATGAAAATAGATCTACTTCGGGTTCGACTGGACAATTTTATTTTTCACCTAAACCATTTAAAGTTTTGAAAAAACACACACACATGAAAAAGACTTTATCACATAATGGAACTCGTAAAGGTGCAACAATATTGTAGCCTACAAATCAACGAAAAATCATTTCGAAACGAAAAAACGGGACTTTGCAAAGGCCCTTTTGTATAGGTAATATATTCCTCAGCATTCCTTGAAGTCCTCTTTCTCGTGATGAATATTGTCATGGTAATTCGATAAAGGTAACAGGATGTACGCTTAACAATGTTCATCATTGTACATATGGGCCTATACTACTGATCAACAATGGTCTTTTTTCTAATCCATTCTTCTTTGTTTCTTTACAGGATATACCCGACTTTGGTTTCCGTCTGTGCGTTCCCTTGGTTACCTCTATGACGTCACAGGAAGTACAAAGGTAGGTGTTTCTATTACAATATCACCTGTAGATAGTTGCAGAATAACTAATTAATAAGAATTCTGTAAATTACCATATGACAGGGGTGTTCATGGAAATATAATTATGGTAAAACTTTCAGGTCAAAACAACATTCTAAAGGATTTTTTTTTCTTTGGGTGTCGAAAATGGCCCAACAACTATAGGTCTTGACCACTAAAATCGAGAGCGTGACACGGCCTTTTCTTAAACTCGACAGGCGACATGGAGCCTTAGGGGCCTTCCATTTTCCCAAATTTTAGACCCCCATCCCCCCTAGGGCAAAAGGATGCATTGGATTTGTACAGGAACGTACGCAAATTTTCAAAATTTTCAAAAATGTCAGACCCCCCCCCCACCCCACCCTTGCTGCGTACATAATTTATGGAAGGCCCCTTAATGGCATGACAGACAGGTTAAAAACCTTAGTGACATGAGCAATGGAGATTTCTTAAATTCGACATGCGACCTTGAGAAAAATAAAAATAAGCGACAGAGACATGCAACATTGCTGTTTTTTAAATTTGACAAGCGGTATATATATATATATATATATATATATATATATATATATATATATATATATAACCATCCAGAGCCCCAACGTTGTTTTGGACAACGCAAGGTTTCCCAATCAGCATTCCGCGACGGGCCACTGGTGTCTCCTTTGTGTCTATCCTCTGAAGACATATTGTCCAATAGGTACCTTTTGACCAAGATGTAGGTGGATTAGCCATGGTTACCTTTATTAGGTTAATCTGGTTAAACCTGAGACGATGTGCTGTGAGGGGCAATAGGGGCCTAGATAGGGTAGACCACTCTGTGGGTCGTACTTACAAAGGGCCTATAGACCCACTATAGACATGGGCGGGGTTGGAAATGTCAAGTATATATAACATATTTTCTCTTCATTCCGATAAGACACGCAGTGATGAGACAGCACTTTTTTTTCGTTTTCAATGATATTTATTTATGTGCCTCATGTTCTCGACCATTTCCCCCTAAATATTTTGTGTTTGTTTTAGTATTGACTTATGCTAGAATACTTCTATGTTGAATCTAGATAACGTGAATAGGGCCAAAGGCCTTAGAATTATACACCATAACATCTGCAGTCTATATGGTAAGATTGACCAGTTAGAACTGCTTTACCCAGAAGTCGACATAATCTGTTTAACAGAAACTTGGTTACATCAATTATATACAGACGATATGTTACAAATTGATGGGAAAACACTTTTCAGACTAGATAGAGATGAGGGGACGAGAAATGGGGTGAAAAAGATGAGAGGTGGAGGTGTTGGATGTTACTTAATAAATGATATAGCGATGTGTACAACTGTAGAACCGACTGGCTCTTATGTTACAAATGACATTGAAATACTGACTCTAAGGATTGAGGGTTACAAGAAACTTAGAAATGTACAGTTATCAGTTATTTATAGACCCCCTAACGGCAATATCAAGGAGTTCATTGCAAATATCAGGGAAATGTTAAGCATTGATTTTTCGGACAAATCTGAGATCTGGCTGGTTGGAGACATGAACATTAATATGAATGAACGAAATAAGAATGACACCAAATTATTAATCGAGCTGATTCGAGACTTTGGACTTACTCAATTAATTAAAGATCCCACTAGATACACACCTCATAGCAAATCTTGTATCGACCTGATTATGACAACTTCAAATTATGTTTCCTTTAGTGGGATATTACATGATAAACTGAGTGATCACTTTGGTGTTTATGCCGTACGGAAGAAACAACGTGAGATTAAATCTTACGTAAAGGTACAGGGAAGAACATACAAAAATTATGATAAAAACATCTTAGAGGATTGTATAAATCGAGTATGTTGGAGAGAATTTTATTCTACCCCTGATCCTGATACAAAGTGGGAATTCATATTGACGAAACTAAATAGCATTTTGTCTGTAATGTGTCCACTAAAAAATATACGTATAAGAGAACAAAGTCCCCCATGGCTAAGCCATGAAATCATAGAATTTATTAATGATAGACAACATGCAGCCAGATCAGTTCGGAAATGTAACTCGCAAGAGAACCTTTCATATCTTAGATTTTGCAAATCACGGGTAAATAACACAATTCGTACTGCCAAACAGGAATATGTTGAACAGCTTCTCGAAGAGAATCGTAGTGACCCTAAAAGGTTCTGGAGATACCTGAAACCCCTAGTTAAAGGAAACACAGAAAGGTTGAACCTTGTTACACATTTATTAGATGATAATGGTGCTACCATTGAAAATGACCTATGTCCAGATTATATGAACACTTATTTTGCTAGCATGGCTCGTACATTAGCAAACAAACTTGATACTATGGACTTGAATCTGCCCCCAGAAATTTTAGAGCAGTTTCCCGATATGAGAGAGGACTTAGAGATGACGGCATCTGATATAAGAACTCTCATAAAAGGAATCGATATTAATAAAGGCTCAGGTATAGATGGTATACCCTCTTTTATCCTGAAACATACCTTTGAATTGATCATTCCCCAAATGCTAGATCTTTATAATTGTTCAATTAACACAGGCATATTCCCAAGTGAGTGGTCCTTAGCAACCATCACACCCATACCTAAACAGGGTGACAGATCGCAATGCTCTAACTGGAGACCTATTTCAATTCTCCCACTTCCGGGAAAATTACTAGAGCGTCATATACATACTAAATTAGTCAATCATATCACAGATAATAAGATTATCAATGATAATCAATATGGGTTCATGAAAGGAAGATCCACTACCGATGCCATATTTGATTTGTCGAAATATATTGTGGACCATATGAATAACAAACAATATATTGGTGTTCTATATATAGACCTTGCCAAGGCTTTCGATTGTGTAAATCACAGTATTTTGTTAAGTAAGATGGAAGCACTAGGGATTGGCCGAGTACTTCAAAAATGGTTGGCCAGCTATCTAGGAAATCGTCGTATTAAAACTAAACTTAATGGCATTACATCAGACACAACTCCACTATCTATAGGCGTACCACAAGGGTCAATTCTTGGCCCCCTATTATTTAACATCTACATAAACAGTGTTTTTGATTATGGGGTGAATGAAGGTACAAACATCATATTATATGCTGATGATGCAGTTGTTTTTTATGCTGATGATGATTTAAAACATATCGAATCAGCATTGCAAAAATCTGCTGATTACTTCTATAAATGGTGCTGCCTAAATAGATTGAGGATGAACACCAAAAAATCTCAAGTGTGCTTATATGGCAGCAGATCGAAACTCAGCAACACTGTGAAACCGCATATAAAAATAGAAAATGCCAGCCTTATAAATTGCAAGTCATATAATTATTTAGGTGTACAACTGGACGAATGTCTCACCCTAAAGCAGCACTTAAATAATACAAAACGGAAATTCTCACAACGTATTTTTAAATTAACTAAATTAAAGAATAGTATAAACCAGCAAACGAGAATTCTGATTTATAAACAGACAATATTGCCGGTAGTGGAGTATGCTGATTTTATGCTAACGATAGCCTCAAATCACGACGTAAAAAAATTACAAACCATGCAGAACAATACCCTCCGAATTTGTTATGATGTTACTGATAGAAGGCAAATATCAGTGATTGATTTACATTCAAATGCCAGGCTAAATAAACTTGTTGTTAGAAGAAATTTACATCTACTAAGTCATTTCCATAAACTTAAAAGTAAGGAGAAATGGACAATGGTTAAGAAAGGCATCAACACTAGGAACATTGAATCAACTCGATTCAAAACAGATGTTCCAAAAATTACTTTGTATCTACATAGTCCATATTTTGTTGGTGCTAGGCTATGGGATGAACTGCCAGCCCGCCTTAAGTCTATAATTGATATCAGCATGTTTAAGAAAGAATGTAAGGTGTGGTTGGAGTCAACATTAGGGGAATAGAACACTTAAATTAGGGAACTTCTCCTTTCTCTTCTCCTGACACTTGGCAATCTCCAATCTATGTTGTGTAGATTAAACTACTTCAAAATGGACTATACACTTAACTTAGTGCTAAACTGTCCTAAAATTATGGAGAGCTTAACTTAGCTCCCTGCTATTGAACATTAAAAAGGTTGTTTGCTACTTGTCTACACGTTACACTCCAGTGTCATGGTATATGCTCATAATGCCTCGGACATAATACCTGCATATAGAGAATACAATCACATTATTTATGAGTCTAAATACTATGTCTCACTATTGTTATTATATTTGAGAATTCATCAAATATGACCAGTATGTCAATTATATGGACTGATGATAGTAATGGTCCACATGCTTGTTTCCGCCTTATAAAGGCAAACTATTTAGCAAACATTTACAAGTCACCGTACAATATTTGGATCTTTTTGGAGTCCCAGCTTTTGAACCTTTGCAGAATTATCTGAATTATCACTAGGATATATTGCACATGTTCTTATTTGTTAATCGATCAACAAGCAAGCAAATATGCATCGAGAGGTCACCGTACTAGGTCAATGCCCATGTCATAGTGTCTGTGAACTATGAGAGTCAGAATGTACCATAAATTCCAATTGCATATATTGTCTACTTTATTGGCTATACAATATAACTTCAAATGTTGATTCCTTATGTACTGTATTATTTATGTTCACCTACATGGAAGATCATCAACGATGAATGTGGTTTAATAAAAAAAAAAAAAGTACAAGAGAAAGGGTGGGTCCAGGATCATAAGGAAATAGGAGGGTAGGGAGTTGATAATCGAGATTTTTTGTTACGTACTATATGTAAATCGCTACTTATACAGGAGATTGTAAATGGGTAGTATCTGTAGAATTAACTTTCCTTGAATTCACAATGATTCTTTTTAATTGAACGCATCGTCAGCATGTATTATATCCTTTTTTTTTAATATCAAATTTTGAACATTGGCAGGAACGCTATATTGGCCGGTTGAACAGATTCATGAAACAAATCAGGGCATAAGACGTGCCTAATGGCAGTCAGAATATGATTCAATCTTTGTTATATTCATTTATTGCATTCCTGTAGGTGCTATCATATGTCTCCTTAAGAATATTCTGTTGATAGACTGCATTCGTCTTCTTCGGTGACCCCTAGTTTTAGAGACTAGGTATATTTATATAAGTAAAAAGGAGCATATCAAACAAGACTGATGCGGTAACTCTGGTAAAGAGTTGTTTGGTGAAAGCTTCATTTTATAATAGAAACCTGGAGTACGGGCTAATTTTCTCCATTACCTACATTTATGAAAACAATCAGGTGACGTTATCGTTCAATATAAGTCACACACTCTCTGACTGCTTTCTAAGCCTTCCCATTTCCATCGTCCAGGATTGACAACTTCCTGAATCCGTCCATAACATTGCGACCTTTGTCAGTGATAAAGAATACAACAACATCGACAGCAACAACAACCATAACGTTTTTTTTTTTTGTTTTTTTTTATTAACCATGCTTGTTTACATAAAATGATCTTCCGTATAGGTATGATGTTGTGGTTAGATATGAGAATGTTAAAATAATATATAAGTTTCATTTCTGTGTTAAAATTTCATTTTACTGTCCCGACAAAGACAGTTTTCTTTTGTTATGACCTCATCAAATCTTACAATTCCGTCTAATGTAAAATTAGTCCACGTTTACCCCCATCGTTACCATTGGTCCCATTGATGTGGTGGCCAGATATAAGAATACAGCCTCCAGTATAACTATACAAATTCATCCAAGCCCACCCTGACCCAAATCCCAGGTTTGCCCCCAAGGTTCACAGCCCTCAAGTCATTACTTCTCTGCGCTCCTGTATCTGAAATTCAAATTAAACCAAACCTATTATTCCCCATGACAATGCCTTACCTGCCCATTGACAAAGTGTAACCATCACAAGGACAATGCGTAGCCATTTCAAGGACAATGAGGAACACTTTGAAGTTTCCCCCCAATATCTCTCATTATTTTCTCTGTAACACATATCTGAGATTTCTTTATATTTCTCGTTTTCCATTGATATAACGGCCTGATCTCAATTATGTTTTTCCCCACCTGTTTTTCCCATTGTGAGTGCACCTGTTGATGTAATTATTTATATAAAGAAACATAGCTCTACAGTCGGACTGACTAGCCCCTGCCTTAGTGTGAGAAGGTGAGGACAGAGGCAGGGCCATTTACTGGGACCTTCTGGGGAGAGAATAAAAAGGTGGAGGAGGTGCGTTGACATTGTCCGAGCCACAATAGGGCCCCGGCTGTCGGTCCCATAGAGCCGGGCCTCAATGGAGAACAAGGTGTTTTTCCGTCTATTACCCATATTTATGTGCGCATTGCCCAGGGCGAGGTGCAGGGATGTAGGGGCGGAGGGGGAGTAGGGTAGCAGCAGGCCGGGCTTTTATGTCGAAGGGTCAATGTGTGGGACTGCAAGTCAGCTGATTTAGTTCATCAGCTGGAACTTGTGCCTGGGATTTCGTATAATTATGGAGAAAAAAAACAAAGGTAATCAGAGATCTGATTGCTCACCATCGATCACTTGTGAATATTACATGGTGTGTTATATAAAAGACAATGGAGCAACATTCGGACCCTGTTTTCTTTCTATGGTCAGTAAGTGGTATGTAATATATGATTTACTAAAACAAACAATGTGGCTTGTATAAAACTTTTTATTTGATTTTGTAATAATTGAATGGAACAGACTTTGTTATTTGTGACTAAACTACTCTAATTATACACTGAGAAGGATTTTGAATGTTAATAAAAAACAATCCAACTATTCTCTCTGCAGTAAGGTCGTTCTTGCGGCAGTAATAGCAGAATTTCAACTTATAGCAGGTAGCTCAACTTGTGAGAAACACACTGTCCCATACAAGGAGAGGCTGGGTCTTCTATGTGTAGGGATCGGCAGCCATTGTCCCTCCCCCTGCCCCGGTTATGGCCGCTAATGAACCACCTTATTGTGCACAGGGGAGGGCCCACAGGCCGTAAAAATACCTTATATTGGACCCAAGTATCTGAGGAGAGCCACCAAAGACCTACGGGGGACCCGCCCCCAGCCATTGACGCGTGAGGCTCACACTATTCTCCCCAGTCCACCCTCCATCCCAGCCTACTTCTTACAACATCTTGGGGTATTCAGGGGGCCTTTATGTAGGGCAAATTGTCCACCCTGATTTAAATAGCGTTTTTAGTTCAGGAAGATAACAAGGATAAGGAAAGTGACGAAAATCACTGCTCCCTTCAGATGACATTAATTGTTTTCTAAGAAAGCTAAATATCATCCAGTCATAACATCATTATTATCATTTCAATCTTTTATGCTGTCATAAGCGACCTTGTTCTATGTTGATTTTAACATAATTATCTTTTTCCCACTAAAATTCTCCATCTGTGATAAGTGTATATATCATAGTTGCGCAATACAAATTATTATTCGGCTATTATTCCACTTTGTTCCATTATTCCAGCCAAGTTAGCATGAAATGACTATGTGCTGGGATTACAGTCTAATTACACACACACCTCCCTCTGTATTCTGATCCCCATTGTTTGACGGTAGTTAGTCAGGAGACGGGTTAATGAGTCTGACCTCTGGTTTTAACCAGGGTCAAAAGGATCCTCAGTTCATACTCAACTTTTATTTAGGAAACGCTCTGTTTAGTCAGAAATATGTATCTTTCAGACGAATCATGTCACGAAATTATTCTTGACACGTTCTGAACAATGGATTTATGTACTGCGCAATATATCTTATTTGAGGTGATATTCTAATAATAGGACAAATAATAGAGCAAACTTTAATACAGTCCTCAGGGCGAATGATCTGTTGTTATAACGAGCTTCTTCAGAGTAACATCTCATGTTTTAAATGTTTTAAAAATTGTAATTATTCTGAAGACGTCTATTATAATATGTATTAAGACATATTAAGAAGACGCCTATTATAATATGTGACTAAATGTACTGCTGGATTATCAAATCTAAAAGATAAA
This sequence comes from Lepidonotus clava, assembly GCA_936440205.1. NCBI lineage: Eukaryota > Metazoa > Annelida > Polychaeta > Phyllodocida > Polynoidae > Lepidonotus > Lepidonotus clava. The sequence continues at coordinate 47,457,407 of OW387141.1, forward strand.
TATCAGACGTTCAATAACATGTCCCTTCACACTGACCCCACTAGGTGCCTGTGAAAAGGGCCAGAAGGCTGCGTGTCCCCAAAAGAAAATGGCGAATATTTGAAGACAGAAATCACAGTCTCTTGTGCGGGACAGATGAGTAAAGGGCCGACAGAGGGTTGTCGGGGCCGAAGGGAAGTCACGTGGCCACTCTGAGGGTGCCCTCCGCAGGCCGATGACCTTTTTCTGCCACAGACGACGCAGCGTCTTGTGTTGGGCAGGGTAGATGACAATTCGCCTTTTGTGGTGGCGAGCAGGGGTCGCGGGGTGGGATTGCTACATCAGCCGGTGGGGCAAGGCTTTGTTGGGGCTCGGGGGCAGTGGAGGGGCCTTTACCGCCCTCTGTTGCCCCTGACTGCCCCTTGTTGCCCTCAGGCCCCGGCTGCCCACCCCAGCACGTCAGTGCAGGGGCCGGACACTGATTGTAACATGTAACCAAGTTGTGTGACATTGTGACACAGTGTCACGCAAAACCCCTCTGTACCCTCATATCTTACCCCCTCGTCCCACCACATGAACTTCTGACTGGACATAACCACCTCTCATGCCTCTATCTGATTTAACAAGCCCCCAACATTAGCCATTCCCTTCACCCATTGGTTTATATAATATGGCCACCCCAAATATGATTCTCAGGGATGCCCTGTATAATTTTCAATTGACTGGGCTATCAATCAAAGGGTAGTCAACGGGGGTCAAGACAAGAGCAAGAGGAGGTCGGGTTTGTTTGGATTAAGAATGGGGGGATTAAGGAGAAAGAAGAGAATTGTACTTTTAGAATAGAAGGACTTACAAGTAATTGATAAACTTTACAGACCAAATCCACCCGAATGTATGGACATGAATAAGGAGGATTCTAGTGAGACAGGTCTTGGCAGTTGACAATTGTATATTGTGTCTTGGAGTGCTGGATTGCCAATTCTTGTCATTAGAGTATGGAAATTAACTGCTGATGACAATACAACCATTATTTTTCATGTATAATATCACGGTATATTTAACATGTATTGTGCCAAAAAGAGATATACTGTACATCTTGACGGGATTTGAAGGAAACAGTAGAGGTCACTGCATATAACTGAAGGCAACGTTCCAGCCAGGCATTTTGATACCCTCTCCCTGCCTTCAATAGTCCCTATAGGAGCCCCTGGGGGATCGAGCCCCTCCCCTTCTTCCCCCTCCTCCATTCCCCCGTAATTGAGGTAAGCCCTCATTGCCAAGTCCTGTCTGAAATACCGTTTGTGGCTGAATGGCGGGTAAGAATTGGATCAGGCGGGGTGAGAAGGCGGGGGTTGGGTTAGCGGGGTAGTGATCGAGGGGTGCAGGGGTGGTTGGTCAATACGGGGTGTCCGATTCGTGACACGAGTCACCGAGTTATGGTCTCCTTAGCACGAGCCGGGGGAGGGGTGGGGGGTGTGAGGGGGTGCTGGGGGTTATGGATTGTCTCAGCGTTCCACATTGTTACTGTTAGGGACCTCGGTGCAGGAGAGACAGCGCAGCCCCCCACCCTGCCACAACCCATGACCTGACCTTGTCAATTGGCCTTGACCTCGTGGGACCCGCCATCTCTCACTCCATTAGATCCCCACCCCTGGGGACAGGGCGGGGCTGGAGGAGACGGGGAAATAGGCCCTCACAGTGGCCATGTGACTTCCCCTCGGCCCCTGACAACCCTCTGTCAGCCCTTTACTCATCCCTAGCACATGAGAGACTGTGATCTCTGTCTTAAAATTCTGGAAATATTCTGTAAAGCATACATTTGTGGTATTTCTTTAAAGGCATAGGTGCATACAAACTATTAAAGCAAATCCCCTGTAAGGTGAGAAGGATAGTTTTAAGGGTACTATTACTTAAAGTGTTAACCAACATACTCCTTGAAATGTACGGGAATATTTGTTCTCTTTAGCCATTTATTACAAGTTGCAACAGCCGTAAATGGAAAATTGCCATATTTTGGACAATGATTGTAATAATTCTGATCGACACAAACAAAGTGAAAGAACACAGGACACTCATTTTATTTCCAAACCCTCTCTCCCTGCTTTGGCCGAGACAGTGTCGTACTAGAGACGTTGCGTAGATGATATCACATCTTCTAAAATGTTCTGAACGCCATGTGGGCGATCAACAAAATATTTTTTTTTTTGTATATTCAAATAATATCTAAACATACATTTACACAAAATGTATAATTATGAAATAAGAGAACTCAAATTTAGCAATTATCATATTTAAAAAAAAATTATTAATTTACTATTCATTTTGGTCATGATGCGCATGTGGTAATCACCAAAGAGAAACTGATCACATGACCATGTTTGCAAGAGGTCTATAGTCTCTGAGGACCCCCCCCCCCCGTACCTGTGCTGTACGTCGTATTATGGCCGTTGACTGGCGTGAAGCGGCCGTAATGTGACAGGGAAAAGACACCTAAATGACAGCCTCAGCCCCCACAGCACCCCCCTACAAACAGAGCCTGGGTTACTGAAACACACAGGCACTTTGAAGTGTGTGTGTGTGGGGGGGGGGGGGGGGGGGGGGCATTGCGGTTGCATAGGGGGGTTGCGTTGGGAATTAGGGCTGATCTATACAGCTAGGAATCTATAATATACTTTTACTGCCTTAGCATTCAAAATGAAACTGTTATAGGTTTAACAAGGAAATGTCATAATCGAGATCACAGCATTACAAAATTTCTTTCAAACGGAGTTGCATTAATTTTATTCCAATCAGGGATGTAAGTTGGGGACAGTGAAAAGGTCGGAAATTGCGGTAAGAAAATATGCATCCTTAAATTATATGAAATGAGTTCTAAACTTCACATTTTAAAACTGATGTTAAGGGTGCTGAAGAGGAAAAAATCGGAAAACTTACATCCCTGTACAGTCACTTACATGTTCAACTTGAGCGATCAAAACAAACTTCTTCTAGAACCACATGGTTTTCTTTGCCACGTGGGAAATGTCCGTACTTTTAGGCCTGATACTTTTACTCTCCACCAAACTCTCCCCTGTTTTTCAACTGTTACAACTGGTATTTAACATTTACCAGTACCATGGAGAGTAAAATCTCAATAAATAGCCCCCTTTCTGAAAATACACCTTCTTGAGACCTCCTAAAGTAAATGAGTGTGTTAAACCGACCATTACTCCAGAGAATCACATTTCAATTATCATTATAAATGGTGGCCTTACAAGTTACATGGCGAGCGATAATAGCCCTAAAGTCCCATACCTACAGCCTACACGTCACTCTCCGCCCCGAGACAATGTATCACCCACCACTCCCTGTGGTGTTAACCCCATCAGTGGGGGGAGAGTGACCCGCATCCATCACGGACTAGACTTAATGACGTGACAAATGATTTAAAGTTCTATACTAATGTATTATGTCCACCCCCTTAATGTGTAGGATTGAAACTCTATATTAAACTACCATTTTATCTCATTAATGGGTGCAAGACAAATGATTTAAACCCCTTTGTTATCATATCATTACTACGTCCTTGGTGGGTGGTGGTTCCAGAGCTAGGGCTGGTGCGCTGAGATTGATCTTTAAAATGTACCATTCAGATTTAACTCTAAGTATTGGTTAAAATATCAATTTAATGTTTATATATATATATATATATATATATATATGTATAATGTGTGTGTGTATGGGTAGCTTGTATGTTTGTCTGTGTGTGTATGTGTGTGTGTCACATTTATATAGAAACTTACGTCACTTTCGGTAATTATTCTGAGATAACAAGGTACTTTCTTAGGTTGAAATGGTTCAGAAAAATATTGACTTTTTTTCCTAACAGCCGATCTGTGTTCTGTTTATAACGGCGCCTACGCTACAGCCCCTAAAAAGGAAACATTGTTGTGTAAATCACGAACAAGGTCTAAAAAACCTCCATTCAGAAACTGGCTCAATCACAGACACGGGGACTTTGACAGGAGGCTCATTGTAGTCTTGTTTTTAAACAAATATATATCGTCAACTGACGTGTTCGTGAGTCACTTTTAGTCTAAAATGGACGAGTAAAAAAGTTTATGTTTTCGTGAATAAAAATCACGATACCTGCAATGAAAATGCATCATATTTTGTAATATATGCTATGAATATAAATGATACTCAAACGTAGTCTGGAAATATTCTCAATACACTCACAAAAGTAGAACGTTCTTTCTGGTCATGTTGCGGAATATGTTATGTATCAATAAGAGAAAGGGGAAGGGAACAGGGATTGAATCTGATTGGTCACGAGATCGTGACCACGTGATGGCCGTTTGTACTCTCCAAGCTGAACCTTTAGCTCCGACCCCGGGCCTCGGTTGAAGATGGTTGTGTTTGGAGAGTAGGTACTTAGAGCAGTCCCGGGCTGAAGATGACAGAGCGCGGGGATTGGTTTGACAAGCGTGCCGGACGCCAGGGAAACATGCTTAGGGGAAATTGGGACTCGGTGAGAGGGGAGCTGTAGGTTAATGCGAATAAAAGGAAAGGGTGGAACAGAGAGAGCCCGAATACTACAGGAACAAAAGGGACACAGGGAGGATAGACTCGAGGAATCAGAGATGAATTCAAAACTACAATTAAGGGATGATTTCGCTGAGTACTTTCCCATAAATAATGTGATTAATGGTAGAAGAATTATGAGACTCTGATACAGAATCCACACAAAACGAGCTTATATTTCGTGTCAGACAGTCATTCCCGAATTTTTAAGGAGGCAGTGAGGGGCAGGGGGCAGTGAGGGGCAGGGGGCAGTGAGGGGCAGAAGGCAGTGAGGGGCAGGAGGCAGTGAGGGACAGGAGGCAGTGAGTGGCAGGAGGCAGTGAGGGACAGGAGGCAGTGAGGGACAGGAGGCAGGGAGGGGCAGGAGGCAGTGATGGGCAGGGGGCAGTGAGGGGCAGGGGGCAGTGAGGGGCAGGGGGCAGTTGTGGGCAGGGGACAGTGAGGGGCAAGAGGCAGTGAGGGGCAGGAGGCAGTGAGGGGCAGGAGGCAGTGAGGGGCAGGGGGCAGTGAGGGGCAGGAGGCAGTGAGGGGCAGGAGGCAGTGAGGGGCAGGAGGCAGTGAGGGGCAGGAGGCAGTGAGGGGCAGGGGGCAGTGAGGGGAAGGAGGCAGTGAGGGGAAGGAGGCAGTGAGGGGCAGGGGGCAGTGAGGGGCAGGGGGCAGTGAGGGGCAGGGGGCAGTGAGGTGAAGGAGGCAGTGAGGGGCAGGGGGCAGTGAGGGGCAGGGGGCAGTGAGGGACAGGAGGCAGGCAGGGGCAGAGGGCCGATAGGCAGTGGCGGATTTAGAGAGGGGTGGGGGGTGTGCGACCCCCCACCCCTTATCTTTTGCCGAATTTAGAACCGTTTTGTGTGAAATTCGGGCAAAAAGTAATTAAGGACATTTTTTTCCATTAGTGCCTCCCCCCTTTTCAAAATCCTGGATCCGCCATTGTGGGGAACAGAGGGCTGTGAGGGGCAGAGGGCAGTGAATTGCAGGAGGGAAAAACATAAGAAAGGAAAGATGTACGATTCGATGGGACCTTAGAGGAATAATCAGCACTTATTTTTCTAAAGTAAAGCAACGACAACAACTGAGAGCCATATTAAATAAAAGAATGCCCAATAAACATAACTCTGCTGCATTCAAAAAGCGGCGATAACAATTGCAGTAAAAGTGTAGTAGCAGGCAGTAATATATTGCAGACATCAGACAAGAGGCCTCCCCCTTCAGTCTGCACGCTGTACACACTGCCCCCTCTACTCCTCCTCTCACTGTTGTCCGTGTGACGTCGTCATGTCTCAGTGACCCCCCTCCCCCCTCCCCTCCCCGACCCGCTTTACCGTCGGCCGAATCCCGCCGTCCCCTCAGTGTAGGGCCGACGACGACCCGGAGAGGCCACCCCCCTCCGCCACGACGACATCACCAGGACGACGGGACGCCGCCCGCCGCCCCCCTTAGTAACCCCCTGACGACGGACCTGGAGGAGCATGAGGGCCCGACCCTGGAGGAGGACCCACCACACCTGTAATTAACTCACCTGTGAAACCTTGACGACGAGCGACCACCTGAGACCTGCCCGTGTTAACGTACGGGAGGACGCTGGTGATCGCTCTACCTGAAGTAGACCCAGTATACCCCCACTCACCTGACGCCTTGTTACTACACCTATACCGACCGACGAGAGGCAACCTCTGCCTCCAGCCTGCACCTACTGCTTATAACATACATACAACAAACAGGGATACCCTGGGCTACTGCATCTTCATTACTAGTGTTTTAAGTGTGTAAATTAGTGTTAAAACGCCGTTGACAGCCCGGATTGGTCTTACTTAAGGATAGATAGACCCCCGGTGTGTGTGGATCTTACCGTTATTATTTCCTCCTCCTGCCCCCCTCCGGGCCCCGACCACCTCTCGACGCTAAGGCGGCGGCGGCGGGACCCTTCGCCGGTAACCGTCGTGTCCTAGGACTACAGGAGACAACACGCCGGGCACATCCCCCCACCCTGGAGGAGGTTGGCCCCCTGGCGACGGTTGCCATGGTTTCCCCCGGAGTGGACTACCTGCCCCCTCCCCCCGAGGTCAGCCCCGAGGACCCCCTCAGCCCCGACAGTCTCAAAAGGTAATTCAGGATTAATTAAACAAATTAAATGTAATTAATTGTTCATATTTGTGGGGATACTACTTTTTAGTCAACGCCCGCCGCAGCAACGACCAAGGATGGTGTGTGGATTATACCTGAGTCACAACGTGGTTATAGGGGATATTTTCAGAAAGATTTTCCACATTTTCATGGCGATAGAAGAAAACATGTTTTCCAGGGGAGAAAATCCGAAATCGACATTCACTCTTGCATGATAGATGTCTAAGAATTAAACATATAATTATGAGCTTTGCATGATGCCCTTTCCAGTGCTGGATTGTTGGCATTGACAAGAATGATAAAGGATGTAAATTCTATTTAGATATAAATCAGTTCACTATAGATTAAATCAAATGCACCTCCGTTAACATTAATATATTGTTGAATATTGAGGCAATAACAGAAAATATATAGATCCCAAATTCAAGTAATCGTTAATCAGATGACTAAAATGATCTAAATGAAACACAAAACAGTTAACATTTATATGATGATTCATTCTGAATAGTGAAGTCTCTCCACCTTTGTCATAATTTAGAACAGACCTTTTCAAGAGAATTGAGTCTTTCCACGAATCCTTCTGCTGAACAGACAGGCATTCTTTTGTACATCACATAAATAGTAAAATACCTCTATAGAGTTGACATTTCACAAATATATGAGACAGCGTTCCCAATAAAATGTCATAGAATTCGGTTAATTTATTCGAGTTATTATGTAGTACGACAACAAATGCCAAGTTTTTTTAAGTAACTTTAAAATACATGTGTGAAATGATTGGCGCGAATGGCAGTTTCTTTAGTGGGAATTAGGGATGGAAAGTTTACGGACGGTGGGGGAAAACAGCATTATTCGGACTCTGTCGGTATGTGGTTCTTTCTCCTGCTGGCCTGGTTCTGGCCGGGCTGTGAGGGAGGTTCTTGTCGGTGTGAGGGGGTTGTTGTGTCGGTGAATAGCCGCCTTGTGTGTGTACGGGGTGGGGCCCTGTATGCTCAGACTTACTGTAAAGGGGGGGGGGGGGGGGGCAGAGGGAGGTGTGTGTGTGTGTTGGGGGGGGGGGGTGATCCTCAACCTGCCCCCTCTCACAGAAAGGAGTACGCAGAAAGGGGTGACGTCACGCACGGCGTCCTCCCCCTCTTACACAGACACAGGTGACAAAAGGCCCCTACCTACCTGGTCTACCTACCTGCGCGTCTCCCCCTTCTCTGTATACACCTTACCTCCACCCCCTGTCCCTACACCCCCCCCCCCCTATTATTATACCTTATACACCAGGCTGTATAGACCTCCCCCATACCCGCTGCGGTGAACGGGGACGGCCATAAAGGATCCTTAACCACCATCTGGGTCACCCCCCCCCCCCCCCCAAACAGAGAAAGGGCCCACACCATGACAAGGGCACACAATGAGAAGGGCCCGCGCCCTGCACAGGGCCATTCCGACGGCCATGAGTCAGCCCACGGCCCTTTCAGCCTTACCTGACTTCGTGTGTGTGTGTGTGGGGGGGGGGGGGGGGGGGGCATTGTCCCACCTCCTGGGGTCTTTGAGTTACCATGGAGATGGGGACACATGTTGATGACCTTCTGATGTGTGACCTCTAATGGCCAGGATCCAGGGACATTACTTCAGGGCCTTTTTGATCAGATTGACTTCAAAATCTGAAATATGTTTAAAATGAATCAATATTAAAATATTGACCTTTATTCGTCTTGTCTCTTAGTATATGTTTGTTTCTGATATCATATATACAAATTCAAGCTTTTAATCTTAAATCCGATGTGAAAATATTTTTATGATTGTCAATTGCATGATCTGTGATCTTAGCCTCAAAATCGCTTGTATTGACAGTTCAATACAGGAAGGATACGCATTCTGAGCCCAGTCTGTAAAGTGCATTAATCTTTTGGCTTACATTTCAGACATGCTATGTTATAAATGGGGCTCATGTTGTTTTAGGCCCTACCTGGCCAAGTAAAGTTTGTTTACAGGTCTGTTGGGAGATAACCCAATGACAGTTGGGACAATTCTTACTTGGATCTTGCTGGGCTCGTAGCCAGACCCATTTAGGTGCCTGACCCTCAATACGTTATGGATACGTAATCGGCATATGGTCTATAGTCAGACAAAAGGGCTTCTAATGGTCTATAGTCAGACAAAAGGGCTTCTAATGCCCTTCTGAGCCCCCACCCCCCCCCCCCCCACCCCCCCCCTCCCCTGCCCACCTTGTCAGTTAGAACCTGTCCCAGGCTCCCAATCCTCCCTGTGCCATATTGGTTCCCCCAGGTAGACATTTAGACTGTAGTTACGTCCAAGTCTGCTAGGCGCTTAAACTATTATGCAAGAGGTCCCTAGGTCGTGAAAGGACTAGGAGCCGGTCTGCCCCATCGTGTCCCCAGTAGTTCCCCCCATACCGTGTGGCAGGGGTCCAGACCAGCTCCAGGCCCACGGGGATCCACCACAGGATCACAAACAGGCTTCTCCCCTTTATTTGTGTCTATTTTCGACAATGTGTCTTTATTTTTTTACCTGTTCCTTTGAAACCAGAACGTGAGAATGAGTGTGCACAACGGCGACAGGCCAGTCGTGTTTTTAGGACGAGTGTCAAAGTGACGCATCGTCTAAGTAACAAGAGGCTTTGTGTTTGTGGACTGGGACGTTAACGGGAATAGAGCGGGGATGGATGGACTGTGTCAGTTAATGTGGTGTGTAAAGACTAGATGATAAACGGGATCGAGGATAGATGGACTCTGTCAGTTAAGGTGTTGTGTAAGGACTGGGACGTTAACGGGACTGAAACGGGATGGATGGACTCTGTCAGTTAAGGTGGTAGGAGAGACTGGGAAATAAATGGGACTGAAATGGGGATAGATGGACTATGTCAGTTAAGGTGGTGTGTAAGGACTGGGAAGTTAACGGGATTGATTTGGGGATGGATGGACCGCATCAGTTTAGGCGGTGTGTGTGGACTAGGTGAAGAATGGGACTGAAACTGAGATAGATGGACTGTTTCAGTTAAACAGACAGACCCAGGGATAGACAGACTATGTCAGTTTAGGTTGTGTATCTGAACTGGGTGGTGAACTCAACTGAATCGGGAATAGAAGGATTGTGTCAGTTAAGGTGGTGTGTAGGAACTAGGCACTAAATGGGACTGAATCGGGGATGGATGGACTGTGTCAATTAAAGTTGTGTGTATGGACTAGACAGTTAAATGCATTGAAATGAGGATAGATGAACATTGACAGTTAACTGGTTAAGGTGGTGTGTAAGAACTGGGTGATAAAAAAGACCTGATCGGGGATAGATGGACGATGTGTATAGACTGGGAGATGGGACAGACTCAGAAATGTTAGATATTGTCAGGTCAGATGTTTTGTAAGGACTAGGCAATAAACCCGACTAAATCACGGATAGATCGACTCTGTCAGCTAAGTCGTTATGTGTGGACCAAGCTATGGGACTGGGTCAGAGATAGAAGGACTCTGTCAGATAAAATTTTGTGTGTGGACTATGGGATAAAGGTACTGGATTGGGGATAGATGGAAGCTGTCAATTAAGCTGGTGTGTGTACACTGGGTGATTATAAACTGGACTGGATCAGAGATAGATGAACTCTTTCAGTTAAGGTTTCGTAGGGACTGGGCAATACATGGGACAGACTCAGGACTGTGGAACATTATAAGGACATCAGATTGAAAGAAGAACCATTGTCACGATGGAGTCAGAACCCCTTTTCTTGATATTCCTAACACTGTCCTATTATCCTTTAGTTTGGAAGTGGCCATGTGATATAGACCAATTGGACAGATTTTTAAACACCGGCAACCATTAATTCCAATGCCCTCTCCCCCACCAAACAAATACAAGAAAAGGGAAACTCAGTTTGAATTATAGTCTGGGATGACCAAGAGTTCCTTTTCAGCATGAAAACCGCCTCAAGACATAGCAACCTGTGGAATAGTAGGAATAGGACCCTCTTTTTCCTCCCAGACTTTCTTTGTGGGACTCATTCAATCCTGTCTTTGATTTGTTCACTTTCTGTCCGTGTTTTGTCCCTATTTCCGTGCGATCCGTCCCGTTTTTGTCCTCCCCACACCTGGAGTGGACCACCTTTTGTCTCCCCTCACACCCCCCGGGCCCGCCCCCCGGTCTCCCCCGACCTCTCAGGCGCACACAAAGCCGGATCTGTGCGCTCTCCGCCTCGGGAGGCGACAATAAAAGACAACAAAGTGAGACGCCGAGTGAAAGGTCTCAATGGGGGCGGCCATCTTTGATTGGATCTTTGGGATCTCTTGGTATTCACACAGTCATAGACACACAGACACAGACACAGACACACACAGAGAGAGACATAGACACACTCACACACATACAGTCATAGTAATGTATATACACCCGCACATGTACAGACATAGACACATCTATATACATGAATTAATACATATATATGCATTTTTCTTATATCTTTTAATTAGGCTTTAATTGATGATATGTCTGCCAAATAAGGAAATAATAATTTTCAGAAAATCTGAACAGCAAATCAGGCACCCCAAAAAGTGCATCCGTCATTTTAATTATTGTTCAGATAATTTTCATGAATAAGCAAATAAGTATTCAATGCACGTGTTCTTACTGCGAGCTTTACGGACCTATGTAACCACTACGGTCCTACCTATCTCTGGTTAAAGTGGCGAGGTGCCTCAGGCCCCCACTCCCCCCCCCCCCCCATACACCAGACGGTCCCTTCTTTCGGCCTTTTCTCTCAGCCACAACGAGGCTGCGGGGAGCGTCCCACACGGCGGCCATTGTTGCGGGGGGATAGTTCCACTTCCGGTCCTTTCTCCGCCCTCTCTGTGTCCCAGTGGCGGCTTTTTGTCGTTTCCTCTGCTGTTATATAAAAGGACGGAGAGAATGAGAGAAGTCGTTACATTCTGAAAACCACCGACCGCCCACGGGGGGAGAGTGAACAAACGCCTCAGGGGGAGAGTGAAGAAGGGGGAAATGGCGAACAAGACAAATACAGCCATTATTTCTGGGATCAGAAAGACGATCTTTGAAGGAGTTAGTGTGAATGTTTAATCAAGGTTTGGGTAATAGAGATTAAGCGATGATTTATAGATCGTAATCGGCAAATAACATTCAGATTTATTTTGAATTGACAATGTTCTATGAACTTTTTAGAATGGTGATAGAGAGACATAAGGATCAACTGTTCTTTACACACAGAAGGCCAGCCCTGAGTTAGGGTAGGATGGCTGCACTATCACTAAGGAAACCACCTGTTACCATAACAACACCTGTTACAACCTGGGTGAAGTAATTACAGAGAAAAGCCGCCTCTTAGTCTCCCTCGTGCATGCATTCCCCTGAAATATTTCATAACCCTTTTTACTATTGTACTATCTCAGAAGTGAGGCAGGGAGGCCTCGGGCTAAGTGCGTTTTGGGGGCGGGGGGGGGGGGGCGATGTTCTTGGGGTTGAGTAAAAGGGGCAAAGAACAAACTAGGGACTAGGGACTGGGAGCTGAGGATTGAGGACCTCAGTGTCTAGGACTGGGGACTGGGTTCTCTGGAGTGGCTCAGTGTAGAGCTGAGGGCTGAAGACTACAATCTTAGATTGGGACTGGATATTGGGGCTAGGGACAGGGACTAACAAAATCGGTAGGACATAATTATAGCAATGTGTGTATGGGGTTGATTGAGATGCTCTCCCTTCTATATCCCCACAGTTACATTGAATCAACATCACAATGAATAATAAGGAACTGTTTCACTTCCATTAAACCCCATTAAAAGCTAATAACCTCTCCCCGGTTCCCTCGGCAATACCCCTACCCACCCCCAGAAGAAAGGGACCCTCTTTCAACCCCCCCCCCCCCCCGCCAGTACACATAGCCTGGCCGGATGGTGAGGCCTAAATGCCCTTTTCGGCCCCTGCAGCAGCCCCACAATATTCATATTGTCATTAAGTACAGCCGGCTATTGTAACAGCCCCCCCCCCCCCGGCCGTCTGAGGACCAGACCCCGTTGACTGAGTTAGCCCCGTGCACGCAACATTCGGCCACAGACCGGGGTAGGAGTCTAACAATCGTTTCTTTTCTCACCACGGGTCCGTTACAGACAACGGCCATGTATAGGTGTGATGTCGTGGGACGACAACGTGTTGGCTGCAATCTGAAATGGTACACACCTTTAATTAGAAAAAAAAGAGAATGGGAAAAAAAGAGTTCAAAATGTAAAGAATGAAAGCAAAATGAAAATGTATTAATGCAGTTTTTATTACCTGTGTTCCCAGGGCTGTACATGTATTCTGTCTCCTCCGTCTTGTAGACATGTGTGCGAGCTGGCGACGGTTGGCTGGCGATTTTCCTTTATGATATTTCTTTCTCTATTTTTTTTTCAATTCTCCTTCTTTTTTTATTTGGTTTTATTTGTTGACCTATTGGTTGGTTGTGGGGTGTGTGGGGGATGTTACAGCCTCCCCTGGTATTGTTTAGAGTGTAGGTGTGTCCGTCCGCTGGCCGCACGGTGTAGGCCGGCTGGGGGAGGCCCTGTCTGTGGCCCCCTGTTAATATACAGCCCCCAAACACCAACAGGCCTTTTTACTTTGCACTGGGAAAAAACATAAAAAGGGGGTGAATAAATAATAAAGTTGAGAGGGGTGGTGCTGCTGAGGGCGGTGTGTGTGTGTGGAGGGGAGGTGGTCGTAGTAAACAAGGGTCGGCCTGTACTCAAGGAATAAAATATCTTTCAAGAAAATGGGCATAAAGTGGAACACAAATGGAGCGGCCTTTTCTGGACTATTATAATCGTTTTCCTGCGGTACGAAGCGGGGGGAATGCGTGCGCAGACTCCCGCGCAGGCGCACTGATCACCTGCGCGCCGACGACTTCCCGCCCTCTGCACTCTACCAGGGAATCGCTCGGGAATCGCCGCCTCCGCTCGGGAATCGCCGCCGCGTCGCTTCACGCGACAAAAGCCCCTCCCCGCGACACTCAGGGCGCTCTAATGCACTCCGCGTTTTTTCTCCATCCCCGCTATCCACTTTTCCAAATTTTGTTCGTGCAATTTTTATGGGTAATTCAAAGCGCCGCGCACGCGACTTTTAGAAACAAATGGGGGATGGAGGGGAGGTGGCGGGGAGTGAAAGGTAGTGTAACGCGAGCGGTGACTTGTTGGGGGTCAGAATATACAATGTGGTAGCCGGGGCGTTCTAAAAGCATGCACACCATTATAAAAGTATACCCGGCGCGTTCCGCCGCCATTTCCCGCCGCCTCGCCCCTAACCCCGCCTAGCGGCGATCGCTGAAGGCACGAACCGACTGTTTCACCCTAAACAACCCGCACAAAGTGGTCATTATTACTTGAACGGGTCGACAGCATTAAGTAGGTATTATCATTCTAAAGGATACACTTCTCCAACTAATGGGAAAAGTTTCTCTGCCTCTTTATTTTCCATGCTATGAATGTTCCAATCTTTCCAAGTACTATTCAAAATCAAGTCAAAACTTTAAGTTACAATACATAACACAGTTCTATCTTCTTTTTGCAAAAACACAATCAAGTCAGAGTTTTGTGAAATGTTATCGATTACATTCATTCATCATTCCCACAAACAGATGCTCCTAAATGAGCCCTGTACATTTGCTCTTTTCTCTGACCTACTTAAACGATCTGCTCCTGAATTGCTCAATGGAGAGCCTCGCCTTTTGACGGCGTCCCACAATGCGAGCTGCTCGTTTTCTATCGGCCTATTGTTCTAGAATTATCCGCCGTTTTCGCTGTTTCCTCACATAATCGCTGAATTCCCGAGCGTATGACGTAAAAAATACTCCATTTTGCCACCCACCATCAGATCTCGTTTCAAATCTCGCGCAAACGAGACTTGGCTTTTGTGACAAAACCGATCGCTCAGAATGAGTTTGCGAAATACCAGGTGTTCCCCGGAGAATTGACGTTTTCTCTGTAGTCAGCCCGCTTTTCCCGCGGCTTTCGCTGGTTAATTAGATATTGTCTGTCCCCGGCGTGCAAAGAAACAATGCTATTTACGCCATGCTGGGCGATAATACGTGTATGATTGATAAGGCTGGGAGTTAGCAGCCATTTGCATGAGAAATACCTGTAATACTGTAAAAGCTGAGTCAGCCCTCATCTCCCCTGCTCCCTCCTCCCTGCTCCTCCTCCCCCCTCCCATCCCCAGATAAATATTAGGTATTCCATAATATGGCCCAAAATCAACATAGACGTGTTTGCACGCACGCGTGTTGAGGCAGACGGGGAGAGTTGTCGGCGGTCACTCGACCGGAACCCTTCTGCCCCCCCCCCTGGCGGCCGTCCCAGACAGTACTCCTCCTGGGCCCCTCTACACTCTATTTGTAAAAGTGGGTTGTCATACCTATGTCTTTACATGCCGCAAGACCCAACGGTTGTCGGTTAGTTTTAAGGCGATATTTACGTCTATCAGCAAGTGAAGATATTTTTATCTACTACTTGGCCTCTCTACACTGCATTTACAAAAGTGTATTGTCATAGCTATGTTTTAACCTGCTGCATGGCAAAAAGACTGCCGATTTGTGTTTAAGACGATATTTAAGGCTATATCTAGGGTTATAAATAGGTGAAGTTATACTCAACTAATACAACTAGTACTGAATCTAGAACAGTTGTTTAGACCCTAAGTTCATATATGGAAGGAACTTAGCATTAACCGTCAGTCTTTCCGTGGATTTTTTTTTAACAGTTTAGTCTGTATACATCTCCAATACCCTACCTTTTTCTGCCCCTTCTCTGATATCACTATTGCTACCAATCACTTCTCTGTATAAAGGACCCCCCTCCCCCTCCCCCAGCCTTGTGTCCTGTAGTCGCCCCCACCTCTCTGGTTGTCTCAGTGATCCGCTCCCGACTCCACTCCCCGTTTTTACCGCCATCTGCTCTCCTTAGAGAGTCTCAAAGTCGGTTTGAAAATTATCAGAATTCAGACGGGGGTTTCAACCTGCTACCGGTGAATAATTGAAAGGTGCTTCTAGGCCTTGTGTCTGCAGAGGGTTAGTGGGGAAGGGGGAGGGGATCAAGAGAGGGGTGTGATCTGTCTTTCCAAATGGTTCAAGCACTGCTGGGTTAAAACTGTTTTATGTTACACTTCAATAGACCATTTTCACGATCAGCGCCCCCTGGTGTGATAATGGTGCCTACTTCAGATAGGCGTATATCCGGTTGTGGATCTCTCTCCATGTGTCCACCCGACGATCTTCTTTTCCCGTTGGATGCAATGATTATAGGTCTCGTAAGTCCATACCTGATCACCATGACACCAACCGTGGGTGCTCTGGGAAAGCCTCGTTCAGGTAGGCCAGCCCCTGGTCTGAAAATGTTGGATTGAACACAGAGAAAACCGTTCTACACCGATCTAAAAAAAAAGGTCTATGACGGCGCATGGACTGAGCACAGAAAACCGTTCTTCACTAGTCTAAAAGAAAAAAGCCTATTACAGATTGAGCACAGATAGCTGCTCCACATTGTTCTTGGAAAAGGGTCTATTATAGTGAGAGCTTTGAGGACAGGAAACTGGTCTATAGTGATCTCCGAAAAGGGTCTATTATGGATTGAGCACAGAAAATTGTTCTACACTGATATCCAAAAAGGACATGTGGATTGAGTAGGCCGATTTACTCTGATCTCTGAAAACGGTCTATTACGGATTGAGCACGGAAAACCTTGTAGTTGTACGCTGATCTCAGAAAAAGGTCTATTACAATGTGTAGAAAACCGTTCTCTCACGACAACAGGGACCGAATCAAAGGGCCGCATAACGGAGGTAACCGCAAAAAGTGAGCCGGCAAAGAGGCACAAAAGTCTATTATAGACGGCCGGGGAGGGGCCGAGAACGGACGGCGGGAGGGGTGGTGAGAATCCCAGTCCTAAATCCAGCCCTGCTTTGTGGATTCAGACGTCGGCGGGGGGAGGTCGAGGCGTATGCAGGGCACGACCGGACGGCAACAAACGTCTACAATAGGGGCTGTGTTTGCGGCACGTGGGGGGGGGGGGGGGGTATGGTATAAGGGGGGTGTCCTTGTCAATGTACCACCCCCCCTACCTCGGGTGGAGAAAGCACAATGCCTAGCGGTGTGTTTTGGGGGACGGTATGTCACCGGGAGGGGGGAGTCCTGGATAGGTAGGTAAGTTGTTGGTGTTGGAGAATGACACATAAGAGACATATATAGAGAGAAAGGGCCATGCGTGTGTATTATTTAAAAATGAGAAGTTATGACGACGAGAGCTGGTTCTGCGGTGTGATCAAAGGTAAAGGGACTGAGGGAAGGTGTTCAGGGGTCTGCATGGAACGGTGAGGACATTAACAAAGACCTACACCTGACAAAGTTATTAGTAAAAGAAATAATGTTACAGGGGCTGATCCGGGGGGGGAGGTGTCCAGGGAGTCCTGCCCCCCCCCCCCTTGGGTGGACCCAAAAACTACAAAAAGAGGGGGAACTGCACCCTCCCCCCTTTTCTTTTCTCTCTTTTTGTTGTTGTTTTGAAATCCTGTATCCGCCCTATGTTGTATTGTTGCATTGAACAGCCGGTGCAGCAAAAATATAATTATGCTTAAAATTTAGCCTTTATCGCCTTTCTGCGACAGAAGCCCCCCCCCCCCCTCCCACACCTTCCCCAATACCTCCACCTGATACCGATCACTGACCACAGGACAGGGGAGGGTGGAGTGACGAGGATGGGATACGTCGCCGTTGGCCACACGCCCTTAACACAGAGGGGGGTATTGTTACACCTTACGTCCCCCTCCCTACTCCCCCCTCCCCCCTCCCTTCAAACGGATACAGCGTCCGTCATTGTCAGACGACAATTAACAGGAGAACGCGGCGTCCGTCATGTCAAACCATGGTCAAACAGACGCAGCCTGAAACGCGTCCACTGCCGCGCAAGGATCGGCGGGGATTTGGGGAGATTTTCGCGAGATTTATCGAGATTTAGCGAATTGTCTGAGTGTATAAAAGTTTACCCCCAAATACTGAAAATTCCGGATGCAATTGTAAGGGCTTAATAAATAAGCTTTGGAATTGGAAATAATAGGAACCTGACCATGAGGGTGCACAGTTATGAGATGTCGCGATATCGCTTTGGAAACTGTGGACCACTCTAGTTTAAATATGCAAAAGATGTATTACCTTGGTGTAAAAACAGGAAATACCTGACTCAGCAATTCACTAATTGAGCTAACAGTCTCATCTCTAGTGGTAAGGGAGGGAAGAGGGGTGGGGGAAAAAGAGCCAGTGTTAAAAAATGAGAGGTAAGGGGAAGAGAGAGGTGCTTGCCTGTTGCTATGTTTTATCCCCCAAAAGGCGTCCTTGGCTATAAAGTAGCCCACTTGAGGTGTGAGATTGGCTAACCACCCCTCCTTACGTGAACCGCCCTGTGTAGTCTATCTAACCGACCCACGTCTCGCTAACTCTCACGTAATAACCCGAGACTGCCCACTTCACCCACCCCAGCGCCACCAAACGTTTGATCAGGGAACCACAGAAAGCAAAATCCATGAACTCTGCAAGTGACTCCTAAAAGAAACAATGACGCTTGTAGTTTTCCATTAACAATAATTGGCTTCGAAAAGTCTGTGTGCCGTCAGGTGAGGAATTGTCGTGTTGGAGTGATTTTGTTGCACTGAGAATGTTTTTCTGTTCTAATTGGTGTGTTGCCGTGCACGGATGGCTGGTGATGTGGCCGTGCAGGAGATTATTGTCATTCACAGGCCTTGTCATCCCCCGTTGGAGTGTTACGAGGGGCGATAATAGGACAGGGTGGGTGACCCTCACACAGATAGCTATGGCAGGAATTCAGGGGTCCGTCACCTCACAGTATCCGATCAGCGAGTACTGGCCTCCAGCCCTGTTTGTGTTTTGCACTTCCTAGATTCTTCCCTTTACTTGTACTTAGTGTCTTAAACTGTTCTTCACTATACTTATATTTGTCAATAATCCAAGTTGAGCTAAGACGAGGGCTGCCATCCACTAGTCAACTTAACACAACACTCAGGGATTAGGGTCGGGTGGCAGTGCCGGTCAAAGTTTATACAAGAATTACAAAGATAATTTCCAGACAAGAATATTGATGTTATTATTGGTTTTATTTGAATATTTGTTGTCAATATTGGTTAGAAATCGGGGGCTGTGCCCCCAAGCCCCCCTTTTTCTTTCATTTTTTCTATTTCTAAATTTTCTTATTAATTGCCCCATAAACAATGACCGACCTAAGACAAACAAGAGGGGATTATCTTCTATCAACATGTTGACTACTGAGGTGCACCCAAGACGAGTTTTCTTTTTGAACGTTCCTTATTTTGATGCATTAACTTGCTTTGTTATCAACATATCTCTTTTTCCAGAGAATTCATCTATTTTCCATGTTACCTAATTCAACAACCTCCTTAAAATGAAGTTTCTGCACAATTTTCCTCGGCGTCACCCAGATTTGTATGTAATTTTTCGATATTAGGATACTGACAAAAGTCCCCCTTCGCTGGTCTATAGGTGGAGCACACAGGCCCTTACCTACCGCCCTAGCCCTCATACATTAGCCTCTAGCGAGTCACACCTCTCATTGAGAGATGTGGTTTGGCTACCCACTCATACCCGAACCATTCACCTTGAATAGCATACCCTTACTCATACCTCCTCTTCCAGGTATAACATTGTATGGGAGTCTCTCCTTTACCTCCCCTCTCATTTCGTATATCACTATCTGACATTCCCAAACCCCTACTCTACAAGTTTATCATTTGTGGTACATTATCTATATTGTCTATCCAACAATCCTGCGCAATTTTAGTTTATGATGTTTTGAGTAGCTCCTCGTGATCCCTTCAAATACATAACATTTTCTTGGGGTCAGTTCTACACAACTTCCCATTGAAGTTGGTGCGTGTATACCTTTAAGTAAAAAATCCCATCCTTCACACCTTAACCCCGTTTGGCATACCAAGCCACACTTGGACCACCTCCCAGGCCCGGTTGTTGTATGACATTGTAACAGTCCTCACCCCATCCTGAGGCCCAGTACCTCAGCGGGCCCTCTCCCACCCCTGGTCTACCCCATCCGACATGGTCCACGGCAGCCCCTTGTCCCACCATTGTGAACCATTCTCAAAATCCTTTCACCAAAGACGCAGAGAAGAGACAGAAAAAATTCCGTGGGTCAGGTCCTTTTCATGTTGGCTCGGAGTGACAGGTGAATAGGCTACAGGTTTCCATAGCGACACAGTGTATCGTCATGTGTGCGTGAAGCCACAACGAAATAAGGCGTCCGTACGGGGGTGTCAATTTGCACTTGACGGGATCCCCCCTCTGTGCGAGGGTACGTCGGAGGTACATGCTGTATGGTGGATGGCAGGGCGGCCGATGTCTGCGGGGTGGATGAGGGACTTTCTTGTTGCCGTACACTGGCTATCCTATTAGTGTGACGTGATTATGTGGGTTATTGTCCTCGTTAGGGCGCCTGTCAGTGAAAGGACGCAGGATTTGGGGGACGTTTTTGTAAGGACGGGACGTTATGTCTGAGAGATCGGAGATGAAGGGCTTTGTATGCATGTCTGCACGGGGGCGGGTTACCAGGGCAGCAACATTGGGCGATCACCTCCCAAAGGGGATCTGAGAACTATGAAAAGTTCGGTATTGAAGAAAGTCCACTGGAGGTGGGGGTAGGTGGTGGTTAAGGGTGTGGGGGTATGGTCAGGACAGGAGTGTGGGGATGTTTTAAGTTGGTGGATGAGGGTGGAGGTTGGGTGATGGGTGGGAGAGATGGAGGGGTGGGGGAAAGGGAGTTGAAGGGATGGGAGTGGGGGGGGGGGGGGGGTAGAAAATGAGAGTCGGGGGTAAAAAAGAGGCGAACTTGGTGAAGTTTACAGCTCCTGGCCGCTTAACAAACATCATCAGCGCGTCCCGGGCCCTGTCCGCCGCCCCATAATCCCCCGCGGCCCGCTCACCGGTAATTCACTGCCCCCCCGGCCACCAGGGGTCGCCCCTGCCGCCAGGTGGACACGTCACGTGACGTCACTTTGTATTCGCCGCGCTCCCTTTATATTAATATCGGGGCGGGCGGCGCGGACATATTAGGGCGCGGGGAGGCGCGATAAAGCTTAGCGCGGGGTGGGGCGGGGCGGGCGCGGAGGGGGTTAGGGTAGGGTACTTACTGAAGGTTAACTTCCATGGAGTTTTGAGGGCAAGAAAAGGGAGTTTTGATGGGAAATTAGTCTGTTTTGGAAGTTTAAAACTTAACGGCCGCCTGTTTCAGGCAGAGGTTATCCCGAATCCCTGTCCTGTTGGATTGGGTCTCAGGTACCCCCTGTTGATGGAGTGGTCCCGCCCCCCCCCCCCCCGGAGAGGCGCGGGTCGGGGCGGCAGGGTCCAGCGCGGGCCGCCGACCACATTAATTCCCGCAGACTTATGGGCCGGGCGCGGGGGCCGCGGGCGGCGCGCGTTAAATTGGTAATGTGTGATTAAGTGTCGTCGCCGGGCCGCGCGCTAAGCAGCTTGCCGCTCGCCGCCTATATTGGGCCGCGCGGCGAATTACGCGCCTCTGTCCGCTCGGCGCGGCATCCCAACGCGCTCACCTGTGGCCCCCTGCCCCCGGACAACGCCCTAACTCCCGGGGACGCCCCTTAAGGGGGGCTTACACTCGGCGCGGGGATGCGCGGATGGCATTACTTGTGGTATCCCTATAATGAATGGAAGCGCACTGGATATGAGTTGAGTTGTGCCGCGAGTCAAAAACCAACGCGTCGATGTATCTCAGAAATGCCGCCCCGCCCCGCGCCCAGTGTGAAGACTCCCTTCGGCGCCCGCTCCCTCCGCTGGGTGCCGGTACGCCGGTCAGGTCCCACAGATCCAGCCTGGACCGGCCGATACACGCCGGACACCGGCCGACGGCGCGAAAAACTATAAAGGGGGATCGGGAAGTAAAGCCTAATGGGCACCATTACGGGGGTAGGGGGGGGGGGAGGGGAGGGGAGGGGAGGGGGAGGGGGAGGGGGGGGGGGCTGATTAAGTGGGGGACTAAGGCCCGACTTAGGACAAGACTTGGGACAAGAAAGACCTGACAGGACAAGAAAAATCCCCCACACCCCCACACCCCTACAACATCCCCCCTCCGTCCCCCCTCTTCCCCACCCCCACACCCCCTCTAACCTGCACCTCCCTCCCCCCCTCTGACGCTGAGGCCCCTAGTCGTAAAAGCCCCTTAGACCGACCACAATCGGTGTTCCTCCCCACAATCCCTTGTTGGCAGGGGGAAGGAGAAGGGAGGTGTACTCGGGGTAAAGATGGATAGCCTAGTCCATGCTCCCTCTCTATGTTACATGGCGTCGTACGCACTTCAGGACGTTAGCTGTTTGACAAACATGACATACGTTGAGGTTAACTACATAGTGTAAATAGATGCAGGGGCCTCTGCTTCACAATATGTTTTTTGATTATTCAGTTATCTATTTTTAATATAAAGCCAAAAAAAAATCATCCCCAAAAAGGTAGAACATGAGACAGAGAAAGATTGAGAAAGTCCTTAAATGATCAGAGTTACATAGCTACTCTGTCCGAATCCTGTCCTCCTTTGATGAGTGCCCCCTCCCCTACCACACACTGATGTCATGTGCCAACCCAACCCAACGCCCAACCTCTCCCCCACCAAAGCCCCATCCCGGCTCAGGGCCAGGAGTGGACGGATTCATAATCGGTCCCATTTCCGTTATCACCTGTCCCCCGCCTCAGCTTATAATGACGGGGCCGGAGGATGTATCCAAGGGAAGGGTCGTAGTAGGGCCGTACATTGTCGTACAAGGGTCATACTTGGGTTGTAGTGGGTTGACCAGACACATAGCCGTAGCGCCTGACACAACGTCAGCGCCATAACTGTCAGTTGTGGAGGGGAAAGGCATTGGTCAATTCTCTTAATTTCGTCCAGTAATGACGTAAATGCCGGTGACATCAATCATAAAAGGGAAATGGAAACATGAATTATCTAAGTTATTGCACTTAGATTTATCAAAAAGAATTAGGATGTAATCGCTTAAACCAAATATGGAAGGCCAACCATGCCTGAGAAGTGCCCAATGATTTAGCCTCTTTTTTTATATTTTTTTTTAAATTGCAGAACAAGAAAATCTATGAGAATACACAGCAAATAAAAACGTTTAATTCAGTCAGTATATAATACCTGGTTCAGTCTCGATCTAACCCACTCACCTTGTATATCCTTTATGGCAATAGAATAGCCTCGAACCGAGCACCGGGTCACCCTGGTCACGTGGTAATACCTTTTTCTGTAGCGTTAATCCCGACAATAGACCGATCAGTGCATGAGAAGGGGGCCGTACCGACCGGAGCAGGCAACAGGTTTTACTGGGTAAAAAACACGTATAAATCGCGTTCTGTCAGGCGTAAAGTAGTACTATTGCCGGGCTATATAGGACGAGGTCTATCATCTAGAAACGCACTGTTTTATGTTGACAGCAGTAAAGCGTAGGGCCTGGGGATGGGGGGATGATCCAGGTATCTTAGAAAGGGAAGGGGGAAGGGCATTACCTGGAAAACGACATACACATTAGATATAAGAACACTGTTCCTCTAGACAGCAATAGATGCTAATGTACAACTTTTCGTCGGGGCCCTTTTGGCGCACGAAATTAAGATTCAAAGCTTCGCTATAAAATTGATGTAAGATAGGATGTACATCAGTGTCCACTCAGTTAGAAATTGCTGAAATACTGCCCAACGGTACTTACAGTTCGGCCTAGTCCAAGAACCCACTGTGAGGGAGCACGTGCTACAATCTTTCTCTTTGGACTCTCCCTTTCCCGCTTCTCCCTTCTCCAAAGCCCCATTCCCACCGGGCTAATTCGGCGCACAAAGCAATGAGCCCATATTGTGCCAATTTACACCACCAATCAGTATGCAATATGGAAATGTACATGTGTTGGACAAGGGTAAGAAGGACAGTCAGGTTGATAAGAACAGGTACTAAAATCGGCCGATTACTTTGGTGAAATCGGTCAAAATTGCCTATTGAATATTGGGCTCTATACCGACGGCTTTACCTATAGAGATTTTCCACTCCTCTAACCATACATGTACATTTCTCGACATACATACAGGAGGTTGGTAATACAGGTTGGTCACGTCAGCCTGACCACGTCTCGGTCCACCGGTCTCCCTCAAAGAGGGGTCAGGGTGAGACCGGGGTGAGGGGAGGGATCGTTCTGAGTGGCCGGGGATGGGGCGATTGTCACCTGGGATTGTCACCGTTGTAGTCTGTGACAAAAGGGCCGGGGTCGTCCCTGTGTGGTCGGCGGGGTATAGACCTTTTTCAAACACATATATCAAAAGAAGGCCTATGTAGATCGAGTTATTTTGAATTGTCCATGCCTTATATATCACCTTATATAAACATTATATTTTTCTCTTCTGTAGAATATGAGGTTACCCTGATTGATGATAAATTATCAGAAAATAAAACTAAGTGTGGCGCCCCACAAGGCTAATAGGGTCGAACCTGTGTTTTGGGATATGGATTCCTATGGGACCAGGTAAATAGAGTTGGGAACAAGGCATCTGCGGAGGCTTCACTGCGCAGACTCGTGAAAAAGGTATATATACAATGAATATATATGTGGATCGTCCCAGGTGGTCGCTGGAGTGGGGTGGGGGTGGGGAGTGCTGAGAATAGGATCCAAGTGGACAGTCAGGTGTCTTACGGCCCATAAATTTGAAGTATTGTTACGGATGTATAGCCTCGATTCGTTTCCGCTACACGTAGTCATTTGTAGCTCTCTAGACTTACCCCCTATATTAAAAAAGATTGAAACCGCCACATTGCACTGAAAACCAACTGGAAAACAAGGGAAACCTTGAAGTTTATTATCAATAAAATGTATAATATTTCTACATAAAAAAACTTATAATGAACTTAATATATTATGCTTTGAATCAAAACCAACAAACAAACCTTTTATACAACATTAATTTACCTGTTGTATATAATCTATCCAAGTTTATACTCTACCCCTAACACACCCTCTGCTCACCTGCCTACCCTCATTTGATGTGATACTTCAAACCAACAAACCGTTCTTTAATACATGTACATTATTCATATACTCTACAATATATATTCTATTCAGATCTATCCCCCACCCCTTACATACCCTCTCCCCACCTGCCTACCCTTATTTGATCTGGTGCCTCAAACTAGCTAACTATTCTTTAATCCACCATTAATATATTATAGTAAATATATCATACACTCTTTCCAAGTCTATCCCCATCCCTTAAACATCCTCTGCTCACCTGTCTACCCTTATTTGATCTGGTACCTCAAACTAACAAGGCATTCTTTACTAAATGTACATAATTTATATTCTTTACTATATAATCTATCCAAGTCTATCCCCCACCTCTTACACACCTTTGCCCACCTGCCTAGCCTCATTAGACATTTAACAGGAGAAGAAACACCCCACATTTACCTGCACCCCGACCTAAAAACAGCCCCCATCCCGACACAAGCTGGGTAAATTGGACCATTAGTCACTATAACAGAGACACGGGGCTGGGAGATAAGTTTTATTAATTCCCCATGTTCCCCCTCCTCCCCTCCCCCTGTATTAATCCTAGTACTAAGTGGACCGGACAGCCCCGTTTTAAGGCCCGGGCTTAGGTCGGGGAGAGTTTTAGCCGAGTTTTAGGCGAAGTGGCGAAAGGTGAAAACGTTTCAATCACCTGGGACTGACGTGGGAGGGGTGGGGGTGAGGGTGTGTTGATCGGGGAGATGAGGGGGGGGGGGGGAGAAAAGGAAGGATAAGGTGCAAGTTTTCTTAGAGAAGCAATGGATCGCCCTCTTCCTATCTTGAGGGGTAGTGTTCTAATAGTTTGTGTATTTGTCTTTATCAACAGTCAACTATCAACTGTCTCTAGGTAAACTTCTTCTTCTTTCAGGTAACAGTCAGTTTTGGGGTCAGCCTATAAAGTGGCACGCACACACACACTCACAAACACACACACACATGCATGCATTCACATACCCACATGCATTCACGCACACATGCACGCACACATACACACGCACAAAAATGTACGTGCTCTTATATATGAATACATGACCAAAAGAGTAATATTTCTGTCAAAAAAGCAGGTCCTTCCCCTTTGGACAGAGATTTTTTAGTTATTTTTGTTAGGAGATTTAAAAAAAATTCCTAACACACACCTGATCACAATGTCTTTTCTTCCATTTTTCTTCATGTTAAAGTTCCCTCGATATCAGTGTATCTGTAATAGACCCCATTGCCCGATCCTCCCCCCCCCCCTTCCCCTCACTGGAGGCCCTTCGCGGGGGGTCGGGGGGTACCTGTCGTAACATGCTGGTTCCCTCGGTCAGTGGTCAGTGAGGCCTGAGTCAGGCCGGGTACCGACCACTGATTGACACCTGTAGATCAGAGCGGAGAGGACCTTACCCCCTGAACACCTGACGGACCCCTCTATACAGCCTGGCGTTAGGGGTCAGGACCCCCAGGACCCCCAGGACCCCTTACCATGACCCTCAGGTAGGCTGAGTTCAGTTGGCAGGGCGTAACTTATATTATAGACCTGTATATTCAGGGTTATTGTTCTCAGTGCTACACCCACCCACACTGACATACAGGCAGGCCTCCTGGAACATAGATCTATTGTGTCAGTGAAGCTCTGTATTTGGATATATAGGCCACTTGTTCACCCGAGAACCGAGTCAATGTTACAAAACGTAATATCTTATTTTTCATACATGTCAATATTTTTACGTGATTGATTTAATTTTGTTTAATATATATAATCTTATCATTCATTTTATCCATGACATTAAGGACATGGATCATACCTTGTCGTAAATGGCCAGTTTGATATAGATTTATATATATTAGGGTCTACATCTATTTACCAGCTAACCCCTTATTTAGACTTAGCAGGCCTAGATCAGTGGACGCGTTAGTTCAAAGCGCCAGATCCGGCCGTGTAGAGCGGGCTGGTGGAGCGAGGCCAGGCACAGTTTTCTCCAGGTAAATAAGTTTGTTTAGTTCCGACAAACAGACCTGGCTGACCTAGTTCGTACACAATGGCGGCTTTACAATGGGCCGTCTCTCCCTCTATGGTCGGACTCCTCACCGCTCACTCCCGGTTACAGCGAAAAGCATGCCACATGTAGACACCTCCCACAGCTAGACTCACATTTAGACTCTCTTATAAAACCCGCAGGTATGCATACTAACATGGCTAACATGTTCAGTTGTATGCCTCACACCCTCAGTTAATGACCTCACACCCTCAGTTACAGACCTCCCACCCTCAGTTACAGACCTTCCATCCTCAGTTACAGACCTCACACCCTCAGTTACAGACCTCCTACCCTCAGTCACTACAGACCTCACATCCTCAGTTACAGACCTCACACCCTCAGTCACAGACCTCACACCCTCAGTTACAGACCTCACACCCTCAGTTACAGACATCGCACCCTCAGTCACAGACGTCACACCCTCAGTTACAGACCCCACACTCTTCATTACAGTTTTACACACCCAAATATGAATATTCTTAAATCGATAAAGAATACCAATAATTTTCTTTGAACAATAAATCGGTCACAAGTCAAAATTTACGTTGGTTTAGGAATCACAGGTCTATGTGAGTGTACTCTAGCTTGATCCAAACTTTCCAACATGGCTGGTGGATCATAAAACAGGGCAGGGGACAAAGACATTCTAAGAAGGATTGTTTAAAGCTCACCATTTGTTTCCACTCTTACTAAGTACTCACCACAAGATGTTGAGAGTGATTTTGTTGATAAGCCCTCAGGATATTTCCCAGCAACTTCTACAAAAAATCTGCTCTACGAACTTTGTCTTTATGCATGACGAAGTCAGAGGGAAATATCTCACCTTATTTCACCTTTAATTGTGGTTTTAGAATTGAGAAATTTAAGTAAAAAGATTAAAAAAAAACTAAAGTTGCAGCCATATAACTCTCTGTCCCCTCCCCCTCTTTCTTTCCCCTAATCCTGGACTGACTTGTTGTTCTTGCTGGGATCATCTTAGGCCTAGATCCGGCCGTTTAGGCGAGGGTTAGGCGGGGATCCAACAATTGTAGGCTTTAGGATTAGGTCTAAATCGGGCCTATTGTTGACGGTTGGATTAGAATAGAACAACACTTCACACGGTCGGAGAGGACGGACTGACTGACCCAGCAACGGGTGGTGGGGACAACCTGTATACTGCAGGGGTTGGAGGCAAGGTTGGTATAGAATAGCGTATTATATTGACATGAAAGAGTGTAAAGCATGGAAACTCATGAAAGGCGAAAGGGTGGACAGAAATATCCAGTTGTATTACATACAAAGTATTTTAACTATTGAATAGAAATTCGGCAGTTATCGTGAAAGGTAAGATCACGTGTTACATGATCCAGGAGAACGATAAGAGGAACGATTGTGATAATAACATAAACGTCTATATAAGTAGACGATTAATGCCAGTTATATTGTAATATCGTGAATATGCTGGATATGTGTTATACATGTAGATAAGTATTATAGATATTAGTTGGAGAC
Source organism: Lepidonotus clava (assembly GCA_936440205.1). NCBI lineage: Eukaryota > Metazoa > Annelida > Polychaeta > Phyllodocida > Polynoidae > Lepidonotus > Lepidonotus clava. Next base: position 47,485,702 of record OW387141.1, read on the forward strand.
CATTCGATCGTTTAGGAAGCAACATTTATCTCCAGTACCTAATTTGTTTAATTTAAATTTACTTTATTTGTTTAATTTATGTGCGTGTGGAGGGAGGGTGTACGCCGGATTGCAGGTGAGACCCACCTCCAGGTGTGCCCTTACCTGCCCGTCAACAGGTTGGGAGGGGGGGGGGGGGTGGACGGGTGAGTAGAAATCAGTCAGGTGTAAGAGGATCTAGGTGGATCTACCTCCAGACGAGGATATGGGACGTAGAATTAGAATTAATAACAACTTTCTAATTACTATCCCAAACAATGCAAACTGCAGAGGTACCAATTTGCCACAATATATTTAGAATGGTATGTGCCCGGTATCTCAACACTTTCAACCATTACAGACTATTTTGTTCACATTAAACACAAGTCGGAGATGATTCTCAATGATGTTTTGACGGGTCAGTTACCTCACGGGACGTACGACCGTTACTAACCCCTCCCCCCGTCTCTCTCTCTCCCCCCCCCCCCCCCCAGCCCGGTGAACCCACCGCTAACAGGGTGAGCGCACATGGCCGTAACGCCCATTCAGAGCACGCAGGGCGCACGGAGATCCAAGGGAGGCCTCACGAACATGTCTATTTGCGTGTCTATTCTAACGAAAGATGCAGTCTTTACCGGCTGGGTCATATAGAATAACCGAAACAGGTTTTCTACGTGCACAAACGAGGCCAATAAATGCCCACAGTAAAGATTATTATGAAGACAGAAAGGTAATTTTTAGACTTCTTGGCTGCTTCACTTCCTTGGCTCGCCCAGGACTGATCTATAGTTTGGTATTGAGGATAGCACATTGTAATCGCGCTGTGAAGAGAGTGGATTCATTAGAGTCTTTACAAACATTTGAATGAAAGATGCTCTTAATTACTGTCATATGACACATTTATGATTATACATATTTCATATTTTTAAAATTTACATTCTTTTGTTTGTGTTCATGGACACCAATTGCAAGGTACAGGGGCTTTATGGAAACAGTATCCACTAACCAACAAAAAGGGACCCCCGGAAGGGACCCTAACAAGTATGTCTTATACATTTTGTGATAAATAAAAAACAAGATAGTACACCCTTCACTGGACCAGACCCACACTATGATACCGCAAGTAAAGGGGTCAATTTTAAGCATGGGGCTCCGTGTTCGGGACCAGCTAAGGGACAGTATCCGTCTACAGACACACACACACACACACACACACACACACACACACACACACACACATGCAAATTCAGCAAGAAGGCACACCAGACACAGACCGAGAATTGACATTTCTCAAGTGAATACCTAATTATTATCCACCTCCCCCCTCCCATCCCCACCCCCTCTAAGACTAGACATAAGCCTTCATTATGGTCAAGGCGACAAAACGAATCAGGGTCTACACAGAGACCGAGACGCTGGATTAACGTCTAATCTCTCTCCTGGAGGGTGGGGTGTGTGTGGGCGGGAGATGGAGTAAGGGGCTGGGGGTAGTAGATTTTCACTCCCCTGTTTAGAAAAAGAAAGACTTCAGGTGCAAAAAGTAAATTTATTCTTTTGCTATATTGGTGAAATGTTATACACCTATACGGAAGATCATTTATTGTAAATCAGTATGGTTAAATGATTAAAATTAAAAAGAATAACGAGTCCATCATTGTGATTAGACATCTCGACATTGTTACAGGATAGTGTCACTTCTAAAATTCACTTGCATTTAAGATAGATGCATTCACGACGGCAACTGTTTAAACAAAACCTCGACTGATCAACTACCCCTCTCCACTAATAGCACAGTTCCTCACTCAGAGTCAGTATTGTGTATTGTGTGCTAATGCCCTGACATCACCAGTTCAATGCCAGGTGCATTTCCTATTGTTTGCAGTTTATCTGGGATACAGTAAAAGTTTCCTAGCCCACAGTCCTATAATACATGTACATACCACTACGGTCATTAATGCAACACTACTAAGGAATGCATTCACGGAAACAAATGATCATCATGTTTTTTTGTATACACAGAATCAACAAAAAAAGACATGTAGATAATGGAAAGTGGATAATGGACAATATTGTTATGGCAGTCCAATGCTGGGGCTACCCAGCCAAATATGTGACGTTGCAGAGTGTTATTCTAACTTCGCAGAATGTCATGGAACGTTATCAAAACGTCGCAAAACGTCACTGTTGCGTCGCCTTATGGCCATTAGGTACATCTGCCACTTCGTACTCTCGCACTCAGATGTCAAACCTATGTACGTATCAGAGAATGCCTTTATTACAGTATTTTTCATCATAGTTCTTTTAGGGTGTCTGTTGTCGCTGCCATCTTAACTACTTCTAAGACTTTTCTGACATGTTAATCAAGGCGACCTGTGAACGTATGTCCTGAGGGTAGGCGGACGTCTCGGCTGATGTGTGAAGTAGTCGCCAGGTGCCGCACCTGTGAAGGGTATAGAGATGGTGAGGGTGGTGGGGGGTGTTATTGTGAGGTCTGACAGAAGTGTTTTTATTTCCACCACTGTCTCTGACTGTTATGGGCCTACACGTGTGGTTTACGAGCCTCCAGCCCCTCCTACCCCTACCCACCCCAGGCGGGGATCGGCCGACTTTGAGGTGGTATTACACTACACGACTTGGGCTGCGATATCAGCGTGATGTGATGATATTACAGACAATACACATAATGTGAGTGATAAATTGGCACTTTGGAGTATCTCACATATGTGTGACCAATGAGTATAGACTTCTGTCTATGCTCGTTGGTGTAACAAAGAATTGTATCTCTAACATCTGTGACTTCTGCGCGACATCGTCATATCAGAGCCCAAGTCGTGTAGCGTAATACCACCTTCATTCCCTGTGTGAATCCACACCCTCACCAACTTTGGGCCCTCAATGGGGGTAATTATTATACGAAAATGCCCGGTCACTTGTCACTTAACTCCCCATGTCCCATGTCGCTTTCAACAGATCCTCATATCGCATGTCGAATTTAAGAATTATTATTATTAGTCATGTCGGTTTTTTTGTACATCACCAAGGCCAATGTCGCATGTTGATTTTATCAATTTTAAGAAATTGGCTTGTCGCCATGCCGAATTTCAGGGTCTAGAATCCCCCCCCCCCTCCGACCCAGCCCCGCTATGACAGGTCTCTCCTCCCTTTCTTCGCGCCGCCTTTACTACCCGTCCCCCCTTTTTTTGTCGTTTTACGACCGTTTGTTGGAGGTACCCCCTCCTCTCGTATACCTTTATCTCTCCTCATCTCACCAGCACTTTGGTTATCGTCCATTCTGATACTCGATGGATATATGTGTCTCTATTGCCTGTTTTCACACTGGTTAACGATCCACAAAGCAGGCGAGTTATAGCTTTGTAAAGGACGCCGAATGTTTTTGGAAATTGTAGAGTGGCCGCTTGAAGATTTGAAAACTGCGGGTATTCGAGGGCTATGATACAATTTTCAAAAACAAAATAGCGGATCAGGGGGAGTGGGATCTTTTCTCCTCTTTTCCTCTAAAATCTACCCTGTTTCCTGTCGTTCTATTCAGTGTAGCATTGGAGGGGACGGGTAGGGGACGTGCACCTATTTTTGGCCAAATATCTTTTTTAAATGTAAAGATTTTGTACCCATAGAGTCCGTCGGAAAATTTACAAAAGGCCCCCCCCCCTTCGAGAATCTCTGCATCCGCCCCTGACTATTTTCATAAATTCTTTCCTTCATGCATTGATCCCCCCCCCCTTATTCCATCCTCTCCTGCGGTGAGCCCATCGCCCCTTTAGGTCTCCTGTACTCCACACTTATACCTTTACCTCTCTATCTTTTTAATCCTAGTCCTCCCCATCTTACAGACCACACACCCTTGGACCATCTAGAGTGCCCTCAGCCCTTCTCCAACCCCCATCCTCCTATCTGCCAACCCCCCCCCCCCCTCCCCCCACATCCCCCCCACCCCCCAAGTCAATCTGGGTGCCGGCGATCTGAGATCCATATTTATGAATGTGCAGGCTGGTCTGCCGGGTACCATCCTGTGTGTACGCCGCCCCCAGCGCCCCCTCCCGGCGACAGAGGGGACAAAGACGACTCTGTCGGCCTGTGTACCCCTGAACATAACACGGGGAAAACAACAAGAAAAAGTATATCAAAATAGACCAAAAACTAAATATCCCTGATATATACGAAGGTCACCCCTAAACGCCGCCTTTAGGATCTGACTGCATAGTGCCATGGTGAGGGGGGCGGTCTTGGCTGAGGGAAATCCACCACATAACAACAATGACCTAGTCTTTAATCAGCAAAATATCCAGGATTATTTTTCAAGTGTTCGGAGCTCAGTATACCTCGACTAGTTCTGTCTCTGGGACCTACAGTGCCAGATATCAGAAATGAATGACTAATGATAATTTCTGGATTGAAAGGACGAAAAATGTTTCAAGATACCTGAAACTTATTGGAAAGTTTCCTATCATGTTTCCCCCTCATATGCTTAATATTACTTGATGATACTTGCTTCCATAACAGTTACAAACATTACAAGATCTTAGGATGTATGTCTATTGATTGCTGTTTGGTGGAAACGTCTATAGTTATGAGATATGTCCGATGCCTGGTCTCGAACCAGACCCTCTTGGATCAGCGGACAACCAGTTACCCACTGATCCCTGCCTGAGCACTGGGTAAAAGTCAGATGAACAGGGAGTGTGTGGGGAGGGGGGGTAGTGAAAGGAGGGGTGATAGAGTGGCCCTTCGCTGAGAGGCCCTTTTGTTGTCGAAGGGCCCTGCGTCCCTCCTGCGTCCCACCTGAAGGGGCCCTCAGGGCGAGGGGGTCGGACCGGAATACCGGAACGCCCGGCGTTCGGGAGGGGGGAAAGGGTGGCGGGGGGAGGGGGAGAGAGAAATATCCCGAGTCTTTTGCTGAGGACGGTGGGGGAAGGGGCGCACGTACCCCCTTCATCCCCTGCCCCATCCTCCCCTTGCAGACACACCTCTCCCAATCCCAGATCCAACATAAGGGCCCCAGACCACTATAATACCGACCGCAGCGCGGCTCCAAAAGAATGGCAAAATAAGAAGATTTTAATCGTCCGGATTAACAACACAAGCATTCCGTGCAGTTCTATTGCGTTAATTATTTGCCTTTCAGTTAACTGCTAAAATGTGACATTTCAAATAAATTAGCATGGAATCTTCTCGTTAGGCCATATTTTCCTGTTAGGTCATATTTTTATATAATAGTTGGACGCCATGTCTATACACCTGCCTCACGTAACGAGCCCGACTTTTATAGTTGTGAAGGGGGAAGGGTTAGGGCATGGGGGTGGGAGTGGGGGTGGTAGGAGGGTGAAGGCATAAAGAGGGGGACTAGGCAAAGAAAAGCCGAGGTTATAATTCGGTCGACAAGACGCCAAGACGTTCAAAATATTTGCCTTTGGTCAGAAGTAAGGGCGAACACAATCATGTGAGTGTTCTGTGCACAGACAGGAGGGGTAGTGGGATAAGTTGGTTTTACAGAAGGGTGGTATAGGATGGGTTATTGTTACCCTGAGAGGTCCAGCCTCGGGCGTGGGGTGAATTAAAACACTGCGAACTGTTTTAATTCAAGACGATGACACCAAATCATGTGATTACATGTTTGATCTGAAGTTTATTGTATAATAATTTAACGCTACGATAGGTTCTTCGTGATTGTTTCTCTATTGCAAACTGAACAGACTTCTGACAGGAATGATAAGTACATTATAACGTGAACAGATTGCCGGTAATTATCTCATCAGTGGCAGACCGATGTCAAACGAGATAAAATTGTATGGCTAATTATCTATTTAATATGTTTAAATATCAATTTTCTACAGACAACTGTAAAGCTATTTGTAACGCTTATTTCAAAATGGTATCATCATTATCATTTGCTTCACAAAGGTAATAGCAATTGTATAATTCCTAAAGAGAGACATTTCACATAAGGGAGTTATTATAATTCTAAGGTCTCCTAATTGATTTCAAGTGAGTTCAACTAGACTAAATCGTGAAATTATTTAAGTACTGTTTATCCAAATACCTATTTCCCACATAATATTCATAAATGTTTCATTTTGTATTTTCAGGTGAGTGAAGGTTTCTTTGATGAGATTCCAGTCGGTGACTAAGGTAACATTTCTTTCATCTTTTGTCCTCACTAAGGCACTGTGTGCGGTGCATTGATTTGATTCTATGATTCGAAGGGAGAGAATAATGACATTGTATTATTTCAAATTACCATATTACAACACTATATATGCTGTGATGTTGATACTAGTAGTTATCAAATTAGGAATACTTTTACTCTTTACTACGAAAATTCATATTTAAAAGACATAATTATAATTCTTATATGCATTTATGCATTTATACCTACTGTCGGAAGTACTGTTTGTAAGCGAAATAGTTGGATCAATAAAAAAGGACATATACATTTTATTAAGAACAAAAATGGCGTTACAATACACATGCATTTATAACCAGACTACTTATAATCGCCAGTCTATGCAAAATAAAAGATATATCGACGAGCATCCGTATAACCACTATATACATATAACCAACCTCGAAGGGGATACTCGGCAGGTTACCAACCCTCGGTGGGACCCTGATATCAGCCTGAGTGCAGGGCCCTCCGGGGCCCTTCGAGGTTGGTTATGGATTTATTATACCTTAGCCCCCCGATATTCTCCATAATTTACTTCTGTCGAACGTCCATATCTAAACGTCCGTGTCTAAACGTCCGTGTCTGAGCCTCCATGTCCGAACCTCCCATACTCCTCAGTCGCTTCACATTCCGCAAGTAATGATCACAAGATCCCTGCATCCAAGGGGCAAAGAGGTTACTCCACGCCGACTTGGCCCGACCAGTGTCAGAGAGATTCCAGTGTATGTCATTAGCAGTCAGGGGGATCTGAAGCGAGAAAGGAGTGTGCTACGAACCTCCGTGTCCGAACCTCCGTGTCCAAAACTCCGTAGCGGCCCCTATTATCGCCCAACTGAACGTAGGCATTTAAATCCGTTTTTTATGCGTTTTTTAGCATTTCTAGTCTTTATTTTAGATATCTACGCATGGATTTATGTATACAAATGTAAAATATTGCATATTTTTAGGTAAAACATGCGTTAAATAACACATTATCACGGACTATGTTTTCGGGGCGTTTCACGCATTGCACGATTGTATTCATGCGCCGTTCCCGCGCGGACTACTTTCTGTATCACACTGCAGTGTGATAAAAGGCTGGTTATCACACGAGCATGATAATTCATGCGTTACACTCTTAACTACTAAACCTGTATCCCACTAAGGTATAATAAAGTATAGTAGGACACTTAGGTGGACGGTTAACCAGCACCTGATTTATGTTCAAATATAATTGATAATTATTCACCCTGAAATCCCACAGGGGCACGCGACCACCGTGCCCCTACTGTCTCCCTGAGTTACAGACCTACCCCATCACGTACGGGACCCCCTAATTACCGTTACGGCTATCTGACCACATCACCCACCCCTGAGTACTGTATATCACTCCGCCGGTTATTGTCTAAACTCCCTAAAGGAGGGGGGCTATAATTATTTAATTTGACCAGTTATTGTTGAACCTCCTTCCCTCTTATCCTCCCCTATAGTCAATTGGCGGTTGAACCCAAAACCGACAGGGGCAACTTCGGATTTAGCAAACACAGTAGAAGTCCCACATACTTTCATCGGTCACAATATTGACAAAAGGAGCCACAAAACAACAATATAGTGACAGGGTCATTGGCTTTTCGTATTTTCAACATTTGACCCCTAAGAGTGTCTTTAAAAGGTCACTGAAGGTCTCACAACCAATGTACGATTGGGATTTCGTGAAATCACAATGCAGCATGAGGAACCCATAGAGTGTATCCACCCACCTGAGGTCGTACACGTCCACTGTCCCCGCAGGGCCTTAAGGCCCTAACAAGGGCAATTGCCCTTCTGTTCTACAGATAAGAATGACCATAATGAAGGGTTGTGGGTTCAGTTGGCAGTGAGTCCAAATTAGAAATGACATTATCTTCATGCATACTTTTCTGACATCACGCTATACGATAAGGGTTGAACTATTTCTGCAATCAATTCTGTTGTCATACTACAACTTAAGTACAAGAATGTCTTTATGGTTGTAATGGAAAAGAATAGGTTATTTAAACCATTTACTGCACGTTAATAATTACATTTTAAGATTTTATCGCGATGACATTCAAATCTTTATATTTTATCATAGATATCATACATGAAAGTGCATTTAACAAAAAAAAAGTCACTAGTCTGGGCAGTCATATGATACTTTAATTCCCGTAAAAAGGGGACATTAAGCATCAGTCGGTAGACAAATTAACAGGGTCAATTAATTGAATACTGTTTAATTGTGGAAATTGGTCTTTAGTCTGGAGAAAGTGAACGTCTCCACTTAGACCGCTGTCAGCGTCATACTCAAAACTGAAAAAAAGGAATAATTGGCTGAATTGTTGGAGAAATAAAACTGAATTTGTCCTTGAGACTTCATAAAAGCATTGTCCTTGGAAAATCAGTGTGGGTTAATAAAGATGCTCAGAAAAGAAGTGGCCATATGGCCCTGTAATCATTAGGTCCTGATGCCTTTCAAGGAGGGAAAGCCCCCGATTCCCGGCACAAGCACAATCAGAAATATTAATATTAATTGTGATGAATTAATAAGGGCCAATTAAGCCCAGGGAAAGGAGAACAGAAGGCAGAATGGTAATTAGTGGAGAACAATTACACAGCGACACCGCCATTAAATCACTTGTTATACAAACATGTAATTATTCTCCGACGGAAAAAGGACTAATAATTATTGTTTGATGTGTCCTGCCCCCCCCAGCCTCCCTCCACCCCACCCGGCATTCCAACGGACAGGAAACGACGCCGAGCGAGAACAGAAATGAAATATGATTTAAATATTCTGAAAGCCTTTGAGAAAAGTATTTCAGTCAGTTGTCGACAGTGGTTTGAGGTATGGGTTTAGAAGGGTGGCTCGGCTGACAGTCGACAGTTAGTGGGTAAATATAGGTGAGCCAACTAATTGGCGAATCAAAATAATTGGCGTATATTGTATGAGTGATAATAGGGGTAAGTGCCATGTTAAAGGGTGATGGACAAATGTAGTGGGTGATAATTGGGGTAAGTGGCATGGTAAATGGTCGTAGACAACTGGCTCCGGGCGATAATACCAGATTATACGTATTGTTCTCGGGTCTTTGCCAAGCCGTAATAATGTGTCTCTGCCGTAGGAAGGCTTGGGTTCCATTAATATCATTGTGGGTAGAAATAACGAATGTCTGTGATCATTTATAGAAGTGGGTAATAGGTGCATTATAATTGAGGAGAGGGGGCTGCCATCCACTAGTCAACTTAACACAACACTCAGGGATTAGGGTCGAGTGGCAGTCCCGGTCAAAGTTTATACAAGAATTACAAAACTACTTTCCAGACAAGAATATTGATGTTATTATCAGGTTTGGCTGAAAATTTCTTGTCAATATTGGTTAGAAATTGGGGGCTGTGCCCCCAAAACCCCCCTTTTCTTTCATTTTTTCTATTTCTAAATGTTCTTATTAATTGCCCCATAAACAATGACCGACCTCAGACAAACAAGAGGGGATTATCTTCTATCAACACGTTGACTAGTGAGGAGCACCCGGAGAGGCTAAGGAAACAAGGAGAGAACTTGTTCTGGTAGTTTCTAACATATTTTAACAATTGGTGGCACCCCACAAGGCATCAAGGAGGGTCCAGTGGGTTCCAGGGGGGTCGTGACCCCCCCTCCCTCTTTTGGTGAGGAACATGTTCATAATGATCATTCCATTATATACCCCAAAAAGTGGTTAGGTTGCGCACCTGAAGAGAAAAACAGGTTTTTCACTAGCTTTCCAGTCTCGATATATCTTTTTATATAGAGATACAGGGTCTCTGTCTCCATACATCATCTAGTTTTTGACTCAAGTCCACCGCTCCCCATCCTCCTCCCCCACCCCCACCCCACTATACCCCTCTGGATGTGACGACAATACCACCCACTGTCTTTGACTCGGTCATTTCTTGTCTTCAGGTCTCACAATACAGAATACTGAAGGTCGTCCTAAATCAACATGTCCGGAGCAGTCTTTGTCTTCAAAGCCGGGCTGCCAGCTCATTTTTACCTTCTGTTTCCAATTAGGAGAGAGGTATCGATTCTGTTTGTTGGGGGCTTGGCTGGGAGAGGTGGGGGGGGGGGGGCATTGGGTAAGGTGTGGGGCCTGTATTGTTGTGAGGGCACTCCAGGGTGTGATCTAGGCGTGCGGTTGGGAGGGAGGTAGATAGAGAGTGGGGAGGTTGATACGCAGGGCAGGGAAGTGTCGGGAGGGGGGGGGGGGTTACTCCAAAAAAGATGTAGATACAGAGGGAGGGAAGCGTCGTTGGTGTACATTGTTTGTATCATCGAACTGCAGCATCGTCGACTTTTAGAAAGTATTTCAGGAAAATCAAGACTTAAGTGCTGCTCTCCCACCGCTGGAGGAAGCAAGTGTTATTTTTTTTGTATGTACATATTTATATAAGTATATTACGTACATTATTTATAGATAAATATACAACAATTCTCTAAAACAAACAAGGTGATAAAGCTTTGGGGCCAATATTAGTAAGGACAAAACAGAACCTAAGGCGAGCCACAGAATTCCAATTGTCATACCCTGCAAGTTCTGAACAACTCCCCCCCCCCCCCTCCTCACTCCAGAAGGGTGAACATGGGAACAAGGGACACAGACCAAAGGCGACGTGTTGTGTAAAGGCGGGGGAGGTGGGGAGTAGAGTGGGGCACAGGGCACGGAGTACAATAAGACCCCGGGAGAACAGTGGTAAAGGGAGGTGTGAGGGAAAGACAAAGATGTATCGATCCCTGTCAGGGGGACCACCTACTCCCCCTAGCGGTAATTGAGGTGGGTCGTCGGAGCGGGCGCTGCACTCCCCACTCCTACCATTAGGCGCGGCCACTACCGCCACTGGCGTTAGCCCACTAGCCGATTTTACTTTCGATTCCAAAAGTCGGCATTGGAAATATTGGTCAAGCATAGACGTGATATATATCATTAGAATGGATTTTTAATTCCCATGTAAATGATATGTAATATGCATATGTTTTTTGCAATAGAACTTGTAAAAAGTCATGATTTCGATATTACCACTGGCCAAAATCGGTTAGTGGAACACAGCCTTTAGTCAATGCTCATTCCCTCATTTTCTCACTCGTTAACTCGCTTACCTACTCTAATCATTCACTCACTCGCTCAATCTTTTGCACAATGAGCAGGTGAATGATCTAAGTGGGTTTCTCTAAAGCACTGTTCAGCTTTTTAAAACATATCAAGAATATGTTTAAACTAAATATAAATTCACTTGGCTGATAAAATGATTATTGTCGTCACTATAAGCATAGATAGAGAACATGTAAAATGCAAATTTTTGGTTGTATGATCATTAAATCTAAAATGTAACATTACCTAAAACCAAGGGAAACGGTGACGTTTGTTTCCAATAAACCACCAAAAACACACACAATACATATTATGTGTTGGGTACCAGTGAACCTGCAGGTATGTAGCATTCTCATGGCTGGCTACATCCATTAGTCTTTTGATGTTTTATTTGTCATTTACTCATCTTCTTCCTCATTACCCATTAAAGTAGTTGGTCACTGGTTCATTTACACTTATACTCTCGTTCTTGCATATATATACTCACAGTACTAGTCTACTCAGCCTAGTATATGACGTTATTATACCGTTGCAGCAACGTTCTGTTTAGTTCTGTTTTGGTTCTTGTTATGTTATATTGACGGCTCCCAATAACATTGCTGCAATGTACTGTTGTGACATTGCACTGCAAGATTATCATAACATTCTGGTTAAGTTCTTCAACCTAAACAAAATGTTCTTATAATGTTCTGTTTTGGTTTCATCATAACCTCACCAAAAAATAATATTAAAATAACGTTCTGACTTTTTAACCTCACCATCAATAACGTACATTGTAAATATTATGTGCCATCTAAGTAAGTAACAGATTGACTAAACAAGTATGGTTGCAGAACGTTTCTGTTATGATGCAACTTGGCTGGAATATCATCTGCCGGTTAAGGCACTTATTCAGTTGACTATTCTAAGTAGTTCTTACGGTTTTATGACTCGACCATATAATTAATATCGAATTTCCCTCGCAATTGTGACTTTAAGATCAGTGTTTTTTCCCAGGCGTAGTTGTGCTCTTAAAGCTGTCTTTGGCAGAACCCTGTGATGTAAAGGGTGGGTGGGCTGGGGTTGTTATAATAGAAATTGTCAATTTTAATGACACATGAGAGAGGAGAAAGGCTTTCTTTATTCCATTCATACAGCCCTGTGTAGCGCGGCCATATTGATCTCGCCGACCTTTTCAATGTCACCTTCAAGGTTTCGCTCCCCTCTCACCGCCATTTTATTTTCAAATTCTCTGTAACAATGTGCGTTGCATGTCTGAGTGTAATCCACTCTCATTATGGGATAGAAAGAAGCCTTTGTAGCCATGGAAACCCACAATGTGTTGTGCGAGTCAATGACACAATGTGAAAACACCCCCTCTCAGCCTCAAACAAGTGTTACTTACCCCAAAGCGCCGAGTTTCTTCTATTATCGCCAACATAATAGGATATAAATTGTCCCCCCACTTTCTTCTCTATCCCGCGGTGCTTTATGGGTATTGGGATTGTCTCCCTACAGCCACCTTGCCGACATTGCTTTGGGCCGGTGTTTTTTATTCTCCCCTTGCCCGACATTAATCGGAAACAATACTGGGGCAACAGGCGCATTCCTGTCCCCCTGTCGGGAGGGGTAATTGTTAATTAGGAGGGTCGGCGGCGGGGCTAATTGTCGTCTGCCGAGTAATGAGATGATTAGTCTAATAAGACAATGGCACAAAAAGCCCCGGGGCCGGGCCCTGATCGTATCATCATCTACCCTACCCCCTCCTTTATACTCAGATTAACCTCCAGCTACACCACAACACGTCTGAAAGGCATCCAACATCGTTCTCGCGGCAATAAATCTCGCGCTTTTTAAACCGATACCAACGAGACTTGAGATATGAGGTCTCGACAGGTAGCAACAGTGTCTAGTTCTGTTGTTCTATAGGCTAAATATGTTATACCCCAATAAATAATCAAAATGGCCGCCTGGGAAAAAGCGCGGGAAAAGGCAGACGACTTTGCCGAACACGGCGTTCTCGGTTTTGCGGCGCCAATTTAACAATATTGAGTCTTGTTTGCCCTGTGAATTAATCTCGCTTTTATTGTCTTAAAGCATCTACTGTCAACGCCGGCAACAAGTGCACTTAATCACAATTCGCGGGCACTCAGGCGGCCAGAGAGCGTTCCCCCCGCGTTCCACTTGAAACAAGAGAATTAAATGTCGTCTGCGCCGTGTTGCGTGCCTCCAAGATGGCGGATTTATGGGCGCTGCATTGTCTGAAAGCCTTTAAGGCGCGCTTTTTTGAACTAATGGAATTAATGAGGCCTGAACTTAATGGTCGGCTTCCGACAATGATCCTTACTGGAGGGGGATCATGATATAGTTGTCACCAAGGGAACAGGGTAATCCTCTAATCTTATACTTAAAAAGGGAACAGGGTGTGAGATTTACACTGAGTGGGATATTATGGCAATATTCATGTTCATTTTCTAATCATATCCATTAGGCTGAACAAGGCATAAATAGCTGTATCAAAGAATCCAGTGTCGGTTGTGTTCTTTTGGTTTTTTGTTGGACGGCATATTACATCATGCCAGAGATTTCAAATATTTTAAACTGTTTTAATTGGAAGCGTGTGGTGCCTTGTGTGTGACGTAAGGAAATAAATCGTCACGAAAATCAAGATTATTTCATTATTTGATTGTTCTTGGCAGCACATTACCTCCGTAAAACAGTGGGGTAGTGGTCTACTGTTTAAGAGGCCCATGGTTTGATTCCTACAACGGAAATACATATGGAATGAGTCGGTAATGATAAACGTTTACTGTGAGTTTGTCTAAATACCTTGGTTAATCAAAATGTGAAAAAAGTACGTCTAGCAAAAGCTATCACTTTCTATCCCCCCGTTTTCACATCTGAAGATTTATAAAGGATGATTAAAAACATGGGGGCAAACCTAGTCTAGAAGCTAGGTTCATACAACCTTGAGCTTTTTTAACTTCACTGAAAGTATGGGACAATGCTAAACCCGTCGAAAACTGTAAAAATGACAAGTTCTTGACAAGTTTGGCATCATAAACTTGTCATATATAGTTCTGATGATTAGATATAGGGGGCATTGCAGTGCAATTAAGAACGAAACAGGTAATTGATTATTCTATCAAAGTATATATTCGACATTATGAAAAGAATTAGTACATAAATTGCACTTTTTATTTTAGTTAATATAGACTCCAAATTGCCAATTCATAGCAATTCAATCACTCCTGTATGTGAATTGACTGTAAGATAATGTAGTGTAATAGGGCCTTTTTTGTTGTCCATATCGCAGCCCCGGGATCACAGCCGAAGTCGTGTAGTGTAATAGGGCCTTAATTGTGGCCCAGTATTGCAGCACAAGTCATGTAGTGCAATAGGGTCTTTTTTGCGTTATCGCAGCACGAGTCATGTAGTGTAATAGGGCCTTTTTTGTGGCCGACATCACAGCCCAAGTCGTGTAGTGTAATAGGGCCTTTAGTGCTCGCAGCCCAAGTCGTGTAGGACCTTTAGCATGGCCGAGACTTTTCCCTGTGCAGGTCCTGTTAGTGAGGGGTGAGTTGTCTGAGAGGCGTCCCCCTAGGGGTCGCTGATCACCCCCCCCCCCCCCTTTATATGACACAATGGCCGACATACCTGTCCACCACCCCCTTAACATGTGACCAGGTAACGGGCAGTTACCATGGTAACGTGATCAGAACCAGCCAGGTGAGGGGCCCAGTCACGACAGGTAGGGGGGGGGGGGACAATGTTATCTGAATCTCTGTTAGGGGGGAGAGGGTCGGACGTGTATAAAAGAGGAAAGAAATAAACAAAATAAAAATATGAATAAGAAGAAAGGTAAATGAAAAGATGTAAATATAAGAAACGGAGAGACAAGGACGAGAAATTGGACGGAGCCAGAGTTAAAACTCTGAAAGGAGACAGGTTTGCTTGATAAACAAAAAAATGTAGTTACAAATAAAACATTATTATGGAAACAGGACAGAAGGAGCAAGGCGTGAAATACCACTTTTGTAAACAGTTCAAGGAAAGAATATGACACACATTAGTTGTTGCTAGCTTGGTCCGCTCTGACTAGAGTAAAGTGTGGTATTTTGTCCACGTCCATTTGTTACACGGTCCTGGCCACATACAATAAGAATGGGGAGTGGGAATTTACAAAAACCCCAACTCACGGTGAGAGTCCCGTTATGAGTCAGTGCGTCCCCTAGTGTTAAATGTAGAGGGATCTCTGCAGGTGGACGGCCACAACAATAAGGAACAACGACGTGAATAAACCAGGAGGGCGAAATAAACGGGCCTCAAAAAATCTTTTCTGTGATTTTGACATTTACGTCATTTACAACTGTTCGAAATTCAACACAGTGCTACATATTGATGCCAGTTTATAAAAAAAAACACACAAAATTAAAAAAAAAAACACGAAAAAACACACACACAACAAAACAACAAAAGACTATGTGGCGTGTCTCATGAGACGTGTATTTAACTTGTCCCTGATGTGTTACGTCAGGCTATAGTTGTGTATTTATATGGGGCTTTATTGACAGATACATGAAATATTGTCATGCACTGATACAGAGAGGTATCTCACCATGAAAACAACGGAGGATATACTTGCCATTCCTTACACAACTGTTTTGATACTTAAGATATCAAAAACGAAAAAAAAACCAAAGCACAATGATTATATTTAATAGGTTTGTTTAGAGCTAATAGGTAATTGTTCCCAAATTAGTTCATGTCCCAAATGCCTTTGTTAACGTGTAAACGTCAATGTAAGATATATATAGCATTCTTCCCGCCCCTTCACCCTACCGTTCCAGACTTTAAATAAAAATAAATATTTCCAGTTTTTTGTTTCTCAAAAGCAATTATGTAAACGGATGAATATAATCATACGAAGACAATTAATACACTTAATTGCCCTCCCGAATACTACCTGGGACAGTTTGACAAGCCACTATATAAGTTTTTGTTCAGTTGGGAGACGGCTGACAAAAACTGGCTGGGAGCTGCGCCAGGCTTTTATTCCCAAATTCTATTTCTTTGTTTGCGGGGCCGGGATCGACATACCTCCACGTCCTGGGAGGAGTAGGCACGGTTTCCGTGTGACTTCTTCATGAATTTACCTCTGTGTCTCTGAAAAAAAGGGCCAGGACAAATAAAAGAACAGACAACTAACAGTACACAAACAGCAAACGGTCTCACAAAACAAATTGTTTTATACCAGGATAGAAAAGGATGGCCTTTCCCACAGATACATTCTGTATATATACCACTTTATCTGAAGACTCCCTTCATCCATAACTCTTATTTGCATAAAGTGCCAAACTGCATGGTAAAGATCAAATATACTGCTGCTATGGTATAGAAAGAGCTATAATACGCGTATTGAATTAATGAATTAATGCTTTGTTTCCTTTTAATAGTTATGGATATAGAATACAGAACAAGGTTTCCTAACAAAATATGAAAAAAGAGTTATGTAAAAACAGCTATAGTAGTAACTCGTCTACATTGGGAGTTATATATCTTTTTCATTAGTGTGGCGCCCCTCTAGCGGATATATCTGAACAAAGACTTTGGGTAATGGGTTCCAATGGAACCGGGCCTGTGGTGTTGGGTATAAGGTGACTATGGGAGGTTCTACTGCACAAACTCGTGAGAAAAGTATATACGCTTATCAACTTACGTATCTTGGTGTTAATTATCTATGTCCCTTCCCCTTGATCACAATTGCTTAATTAGGAAAGAAATGTATACCGCTGCGCTGGTCATTTTTTTTTTATTGGGAAACAAATACTAAGGCCAAATGAAAATATAGTTGTGTTCAGGTAACATAGGTCAAAACAATTAGGGTAGGAAGGTGTTTTTTTTATTACCAAATAGACATGGGCAATGTTGGAAATAAAAAGCAATACTCTAAATTTCCTATAAAACAATTTCTAGCATCTAAAATACATGAACTGAACATCTAGATGATGACCCATGTTGTTTGAGGCTTTTCTCGTCAATTTGTTTTTCGATTTTGAAAAAATAGCTTTTAAAAAATGCTAAAAAAAAATTTAGGGTAGTGCCAACAGAATAGGGTAGGTCTGGTTACCTGAACGCCACACTTTTCTTAGGCCTTACATTTCGTTATCATGAAAATGATGTACAGTATCTCCAAAGGACGCACAAGTTTATCCCCCCTAGACAAAGACCCTCTCCCCTTGCCCTTAGGGCTGCTGCCTGGCTGTAGGGAGGGGTCGAGCGGGGGGGGGGGGCTTACATGTACGTATCATTACTATATTATTACTAATTATCATGAGCTATATGGCCGTACGTTTGTTCCCGCGCGTGACTGTAATTTGCGCGTTGTTTCCGGCGTTCCCCCTGCCCACTTTACCGGCCGTTGAGTGGCCTGTGATTCGCATCATGTCCTACGGCGTACTGAGAGTCTGATACAGGGTATACACTAACAGTCGGGGAGTGTCTAGTCAGTCTGAGATATTAACACTGTGGGCCGAGGACTTACCTTAAAGTGGCGCCGCTCGGGTTCAGGGAGGTAAGAAATTGACAGAAACATTATTTGTGTCAGACAGATTACTTTCGATTCTCTCAGGAGCACTTTGTATAAGTTATGGGATTTCTTTTCAGTTGTAGTTGATAAAATTTGATCAGAGTTTCAAGGAAAAACAAGTAGAGTACGGTGTGTTTGAGGGAAATTGGTAATGATGAAGGGAGAACATCCCCAGAGACGGGATAGCAGCTATTTAACGACAATTAGTGACTGTAACATGTCGCTGGCGACTGGGGGTGGCGGATGAACTGAGGGGTATTACTCTATGGGATATGGGGAGGATATGATGATGTCGCAGATAAATACCGAAATTGAGAAATACTAAATTTTTTAAAACATACGTAAAATCCTTTAAATTATATCACTACTTGTTTAAAGATTGTCTGTGATATCATCATATCGCGCCAATATTGCAGCTCAAGTGACACAATGTAATAAAGCCTAAGGGAACCACATGTAAGTGGTTAGGTTGACGAACAGACAAACATAGAATATATAAGAGTGCATATGGGTGGGAAAAAGAGAGACAAAAGAACATTTACTTGTACATATACCTGTATTTATGTAATATCAATATGTATATGTACATATCATATATGTATGAAGGGCCTACATATGTACTTATATATTATCCTGATGAAGGTTGAAAAACCGAAACATGTTGATTGCTACACACATTTAAATCATTTAATAAAATAACCACTGTCCACCCAACTTGGAGTTTGACTTTGATACAGTCAACGCCCTATTATATATATATATATATATATATATATATATATATATATATATAGTGAATACAAAATAATAAAGATAACAAAAGCTAAAATCAGTTACTACTAACCTGTACATGCTACCACAAATCGACATTCTGACCCGATATCCGAGACTGATAGGGGTATCAGAGTCACTCCTGAATCTCGTAACACCCCCCCCCCCTTCTCCCCCATCTCCCCCTGTAGGCAGGTGTGTCAGCGTCCCCTCAGACAGGTGGGGAGCAGGTAGGACCCCATTCACAGGGGACAATCACCCATCTACCTGACAGGTGAGAGAAATCGGTACCGGGAGGGTGACGAGTGTTACATACTGATACTACATGTAGTACCCAGGGGCATCAGGCCCCTACACCCCACATACTGTAACACAACGTAGGTACAGGGAGGTCCCCACCTGTAGCCTGTAGCCTCTAGTTGACAGGGGCAGTGTGGATATAGGTGTCACTAGGGGTCTACCCATAGGACCCCTAGTTACATGTGTTACCTAGTTACTCATGTGGTGTCTAACCCACCACACGCCATCATGCCTTAACCGCAGGGATATATTCAATAACCAACACGTTTAAGGATACGTTTCTGCGTTAACCCCCCTGGTGGATATATACTACCTTACCTCAACCCTTAGGGTAAGTCTAATGTGTAATATTTGAAATTTGATATCTATATTTGACTCACAGTTTACTTTGAGTTGTTACGTTTTTTCAGTAGCAATGATTCTACATTAAGTAGTTCAACTTGGAAATTGATGATAGTGCTCTGAATTTAAAACTTCAAATCAGTACAATATGAAATAAGTTTATATTGAAAAACAATCCTTGATTTAATTATGTTTCATGGAAACAAGGATCAAGTCTTTAGGCAGCACCTTGTTTATCCCATTCAAAATCGGTGGATCTAGTTAGGATCAAACAGAACAGAACGAAATAAACCTCGTTCTCGTTGTGATGGCCTTGGCCACATTGTCTGTGACCTTGAGGTAGCCCCAAAGTTACCTGATATAAAACTACAAACTTCTATCCAGTCTATTTGATAAAACCAGTTACAATGCTTCCCGACGTATCCCCCCATGTTTACCGTACTATAACTCCATAAATCTCCCCTCGCCCTATTCTTCTGAGTGCATTAAGTGACTATTACGCGGGGCGGCGGGCTGGGTGTATATCCGTTAATTATAACAGCCCCCCCTTGTCAGCCCCCCTGACAGCCCTAACCGATGATATCAACGACTTATTGTCTCCTTAATGGTCCCATTATGTAGGGGGGAGGCCGGGCCGCACCTGGAATTCAGAACGGAGTGATTTGATTAGCGAGAAAAAACGAAGGAAAAGAAAGTACGATAATGGGATTAGCCTAGCTAATTGTTTTGAACTAATTTCAATCGGTTAATGATTGTACATGTTCGTATGTACGTATGTATGTCCCGCCTGTGGGGTGGTGTCTTACCTTAGTGAAAGGGCTTTTATAAGAGAGTGGGAGGTGGAGGAGACGGGGTGTATGGATTTACCTACTGAGAGAACGGGAGACAAGGAGAGAGGAGAGGGGGCAGAGGAATAGTTAAGGAGGAGGGACAGAAAGGTAAGTCACCTTTATAGCATTAGGTTTAAATGAATGAATAATGTTCCTAACTGTATAGGAAAACAGGAACAATGTTTGAGGAGAAAACGTGTTACCACAAAGCCAGTCCCTATTCCCCAGTAACTGTCACTTGTTACCCATATTATCAACTGACACCAGAAAACCTGTTACTGTATACACACACACATACAAGCTCAGTCTGCCATGCAAAGACACACACACACACACACACACACACCACACACACACACACACACACACACACACACACACACACACACACACACACACACACACACAAGCACACACGCACACAAGCACACACAGTGAAACACTGAGCATACCCTGAAATATTTGATGACAATGAGTGATAATAATATTATACCTGCATCCCGTCCCATGGTTTTCCCTGACGATCCAGTAATCAGCAGGTCAAGCATGGCCTTAACTTAAAGGAGGTTACATAAAACTGACACATATCTTGTCAGTTTCTGAAGGGCATGTCTTGTAATCACTTAGGGGTAGCCTGCATGCAAAACAAGCCATCGAACAAGTCTCAGGGGGTAGGGAAACACAAAGGCACGGTGACAGACGTTGCATGTGTTTACGTATATAGTGACAGGGCAAACTGGTATTATTTGGGAATTGGGGTTACCAGGGTTATGGGAAATGGCGTATTACAAAGTAGTTGTAACAGGAATTAGAGAGTCACAAACTAGAACATGAACTATGAAATTAAAATGAGCGATATCGAAACTATTGTTAAAATGAAAGAGCAATATGACACAAAGAAATTCAGGATAAGATCGATTGTTCATAATACTGGATAACTAATAGCAATATAACTCCATTTTTGTGGCGTGGCTTCCATACAAGTTCCGGTCAAAATCATACAACTTCCGGTCTTTTTGATTGACTGGATAGGGACCCTCACATGCCATATAGGACTCCATGTTCGGGAGAGAAGTAAATAAAACATCTATATTCTTGTCAGGTCTTGTAGTTCAGGATATTTGGCATGCAATGTCCCTTACATCCATGACCTAACTGTGATGTCGTAACAGTGTTTTTCCACTATACCTGTGACCTATAGGGCTGTGCAATGTGCCGTGCCGTGTCAGGCACATCGATGATCTCAGGTCTAACAACATCTGAACAGGTTGGATCTGTTAATCCCATATCTGTCTCCGTAAACACCAATCAGGACATGCCATCCCACATAAATATATCTGGAAAAGTCAGTTTTTCTCTTGAAAAGCATGTGGTGTATTTACATAGAAGTTTCATAAAGATATGACTTATCAATATTGAAAATGAAACTTTATTAGAAATACAGTAAAGCATAACTAAAAAAGTGCCATCACTGCAATAATTATATAGTAGTAAGTTACAGGCTAAACGTTTGGGCTACATGCTAGATGAGCTACAGTAACAAGACAGCAAGTCCATCAAATGTTAGGTTTCTAGAACCATTGTCCTCCGATAAATAGTTCCTCCGAAGTCAATAATATTCGACCATAAGAAGCGTATCCAAATGATAATTAAATAAACGTTTTATAACTTTGAAACCGGATGTACATATCATATTAAGTTTGTGCTCTGTGTAATTATAATTTAGACCATAACTTTTCTTCTCAAAATAAACACTAGGCCTACACATGTGCATAATACGTGAAAACACCCAATGATTATACGCTGACGTATAAAACGTACTAAGTGACGTTCTAAAACGTAGAAGGTAAGTAAAACCGGCTCAATTAAAAACGGTATAAGAATGACGTGGCTGTAACATGTTTATTAGGTGGCTGAATTGGATGCCGTCCGACATTCTTGTCCCTTTGTGTGGCAGGGGACGGGTTCGGTGAGGTGAGGACGGGCTTTGAACGGGATGACAGAAATGACGTCTGTAGGATACCAACAGGGGAGTCGAACAAAACGACCTCTTCTCCCCCCTAAAATCTTTGGACGTAGAGCCATTGTCACTCATTTCCACCCCAGTGGATACATATCTCGCCTTCACTTTGTTATGGTCCTGAGCGGCCGTAAAGGGCCCTCCTGATAATGATAATGGGAATGATGGCCCCTGTGCTCATCCCAGCTCCACCCCCTTCACTCTTCAATTCAACCGAATCATGTCACACATTTTTATTCTAACTTAAAAAGAAAACAAGGCTAAAAAGCTGCTTAAACGATGTCAATGGGTTTGTAACCAATCCTGTAACTAATGTTATGCAATATTTTCATTGATAAATCATTGAAATTATCTTGATTTCTGCATTGACACAAAAAGCGCGGCAAAAACCAGACGACTTTTGCAGGTCGATATTTCGCTGGGTGCTGCGTGCAGGTGCCGTGAGTATCAATTCGCTGGTTCTAAACGCTGAGGGAGGGGGGGGGATAGGAAGGTGTCGTGGAGCTAAGTGAATGAGAAGACAACTAGAGAGTGACAATTGGAGAGTGATCAAATACAACTGGAGAGTGACGACTGTAGGGTGATCAAAGGAACAGTAGGAGCCGTCAGGTGGGAACACCGAGCGTGGTAACGGGTCTTGGCTCCCACACTTTGCTCCTGCTCCGGGCAGACGACATTTACTGTCATAAGGAGGGAGCGGGGTAACCTGCCTCCCCCCCCCCCCGACACCCCCCTCGTATCACACACCTCACGAACGCTTCTCCTCCTGCGTCCAACCGGTTAATAATCAGACGACAACGGGATCGGGGACGCCGGGGAGACGCTGCTAAATGAGTTCGACTGTCATACAGCGCATACGCCGCCAACATAGATACTGCAGGATTTCTCCACAATTTCGTATGGATTCTACATATGTGGATCATACACGCTTAATTTTCGTATCATTCTTTCATCACTTTCGTAGTCAATAGGAGGGGGTAAAATGAAACGCCGACGGACTATTTCTTTTCTAATCGCGCAGTAATTGTTCATTGAATGAACACTGACGACATGATGGCATGATAGTATCAGCTCAACTGAGCAGTTTTAATTGGGGAAATTACTTTACATTACGTAATTACGTTAAGTGTTATACTCGTGGGGAAAAACGTAACTGATGTTTAATGTTTTTAAACGTGATTGGGGCAATTGAACAAATGGTACAAGATAAGTCATGAATCTCGCCTTCACTGGTAGCGGAAACTTCTGGAACCTTTGTAGTTATTCTTAGAATACTACAAGATGTATCAAAATGGATTTACACGCCCGATGGGATGTTTCCTTTTCTGTCAACACTAAAAATGTATACTATTTAAGGATGGATAAGAGTTCTCTCAAAGAGCGCTACATTAATGCACATACATTCATAGCTATGACATTCATGAGAGGACAGTATGATCTTTTTCAAGGTCATATTTTACCGTGTAAGATGATCTGTCTATAGATATGTAACCAACCAAGAATAATAGAAAGTGTGACTTCAAAATGGCCCCGAAAATGGCACTGGTCTATTTTCGAGACACTGCACGTGGATCTGTCTTATCTGAGTTCCTGTCTGGAGAAGGAGAACTCAAAGTAACAATCAAATATCCTGAGCTTGAAAGTTCATTTGAGCTTTACCGACTGGCGCACATCTGGGACTTACTGACCCCATCCAGCTTGGAGAGTTAACCTCATCACACCATTACTACCATAACCTTCCTCAGGTAAAGCAATTCAAAACAATAATTATGCATTATTATGAGGCAAGTCTATAAAGGGTGTAATACATTTACAGACCAATTAAAGGTTTGACGCCTTCACAATCTAGCTAGAATGGGCATAATCAATGGCGGATCCAGAGCCAGTGCTCTCGGGGGTGGGACCAAACCCAAGTTAGCCTTATAAAAATGAAGATGAAAAACACTGGATTGACACAGATCTTCCAATTTTAAGATCCCAAAATTTTCTCCATTGCGAATGGGGGGGGGGGGGGGGAGCCCTGGATCCGCCACTGAATTTTATATCTATTTTAAACTGTCAACATATTTCTCTTTAGAATGTAATCTGTACAGGGTCACTCAGGGCCGTGTTGTTCACGTGCCGACCTGTCCGGGCCGTCTTGGTTACGTCCCGTTCTGGTCCTGTTCAGGCCGTGGGGAGTCTTTGTGGCGGTGTGAGGGGTGGAAAATCGCACCAGTGGCGTGGTTGGCACCTTACCATACTGAGGACAATGTTACCATCCCCCACTACCTTCCAACAGTGATTGACGCACCTTGTCCAAAATCTTTGTGATAGGAAGTATTTAAGAGAAAAAAGGGAGGGGGGAAGACGAAAAAAGAAGAAAAAAAAAGTAAAAGAAAGAGGAAAAGAAATCTCTTTTACCATCGTTTTATACTGCTATTAATATTTTTCTAATTTTCCTTTTGTTGGAAAATGCATGAAGACTTTTTTTCAGAACACTGTATTACATTTCTGAACAACAACTATTCGACGCAAGCTTAACTTGTTCTTTTAAATTACGAGTATATAAACTTAATTATTAGTGTGGATAAAACAGCCTACCCATCGGCATAGTTACGATTCGAATATTCATATAATTATTAATTGGCATTAGATGCCAGGTTTTACATTCTAATACGTTTTATTACCAGTCATTTCATGGGGGACTTGTCTTCAGCCCAATTGAAATGTCACTTTAGTTTTTTTTACAGTAAGATGTATGTATTTAATTGTTAACTGTTTCAATACTTTGTTGGTTTAATCACCTTAATTCCCTTGTTAAAGATAATAGCGATGCTTTAGTCCGAAGGCTGTTGTGTTAACCACTGCAAGAAACCAAGGTAATCGTTCTTTTAAAAAAAAGAAAGAAAAAACACTTAATTGTTCTGTTGACTATACTTGACCTTAAATATAGATACCATTTCAGGGAAATAGTTTTTATCACCTGAGGGGTGCATATATTTGGGAGGGTGTATATTGGCAAGCGGTATGTACCGTGTTCAATATTTTGTTCGTGTTTTTAATAATATTTGCATGATAAATTATAGAAAACCCTTAGGGGGCGTTCTTGGCTGGTCGTACGACCCATGAGGATCGTACATACCTCAGCCTGGTGGGTTGATATTTAGGGAAACTGAGAATGGCAAGAAAAATCTTGAATTGCTGATGACCTGAGATCTGTGTGCCAAAAATAAGCTTGTATCATGACTACAATGAGTTGAGTTGTGGGCAATACTAGCAGGCTGATTTTGGATTGTTTTTGACGGACAAATAATCTGAGGTGAGAGGAGGATGTCTATATACATGTATCTATCCTCCTGGCGAAGCTCTCTCTGTATAACGAGCTCAGCCCCTCCCCCTGCCCCCTCAGTAGACTGAGGACCCTTTATGTAGCGTCACCCACTGCCCCATCAGAATATCCACCACTTAAATGCCCTCAACCTAGCAGTGGCGGATCTAGGATAGGGCCCAAGGGTGGGTACGGGGCGAGGGGGTCCAGGGCCCTATTTTTCATATTTCTTTTACATCATTAATATAAAGTGAACAGGACATATAGTTTGAAGAAGAAGTTTTAATAGAACGTATGGTAAAATGGTTCTTTGAGTTTACATTTGAGAACTTGAACACAACACATTAAAACACTGATTTAAGTTGTGAGCGTAGGTTATCCCACGTGAAGAAGTTCAGTCAGTGAGGCCCTATGTTTTTTATAATATAGGATTTAAGGGCGTAGGTGGGTGGGTAAATTTTGTGTAGATGTGTCCAGTCCGGCAGAGTGTTTGAAATTGGCGCCCTGAGGTAAGGAGGTGGCTGACCATTGGTCAGATCAGTCAGGTGGGCCTATGGGCCAATGAGGTGGGTTGTGGCTAAGCCCTGTTCATATCAATGGAGCGCAATCATACACCTGTCCGATTCCTGTCATCATTAATATAAAGTGAACAGGACATATAGTTTGAAGAAGAAGTTTTAATAGAACGTATGGTAAAATGGTTCTTTGAGTTTACATTTGAGAACTTGAACACAACACATTAAAACACTGATTTAAGTTGTGAGCGTAGGTTATCCCACGTGAAGAAGTTCAGTCAGTGAGGCCAAACAATGTGATAGTTAGAGGCGCTTCAGGGCCTCGTGGAGGGTGTTGTGTGTTGAGGTACTCGGCTTTATATAGGCTCTAACGGCCTGTGATTTCCACGTTCCGTGGGTCATAACATCATTGAGGCGGGCTCCGCCTTTATTGTAGGCGTATTGAGCAGCTCCCCGCCTCAAACTGTGGAGGGAGAAGCTGGCAGGCTGTAAGCCCGCCACGGAGAGAAGGGTTGCCCACTGCCTACGTAGGAACGGCACGGTAACCGGGTTGCCGTCTTGATGTCTAAGAAGAGGAGTTCGGGGGCCCTTGGACTTAGGGGCAGCTGCCGAGTACGCGCGGTATGCGCTAATGGGGCACAGGCGGGGGTCCCCCGTCTTGGGGAGTAGTATGGATGTAGCGTCCGCCGCCGCCTGAAGCGTCTTGGTCCACTTGATCTGGACGCGGAGTCCACCGGACTCTACCGTCACGTCAGTCTCGGTGAGGTGGCGGGAGGAGTCAAAGCCCTTGACCGTGTAGGGTGCTAAGGAGCTTTGGCGGAGGAAACCCACGAACATGAGGAGGAGGGCCAGCCTAGTTAGGTGTGGGGCTTTGAGCAAGTGGATGCTATCAATGGCCTTTTTTAGTACCTCCGGAGTAGCCGGGGCCTTTGGTGTAGTTACATGGCGTATTGTCAGAGTCATAGCCCGTAAAGCCAGCTGAACCTTGACATGGTACAGAGGGCGGGTTGACAGTCCAGCCATAGAATAAAACGTCCTCACGTGCGACAAGGCGTTGGAAATAGATGCTGGGGTGGAGTATGACTTTGCCAAGTACTCCAGGTACCAGCATACCTGCTGGAATGTGATCCTCTTATAGTTTATATTGGCTCTGGTGCAGAAGGCTAGGAACAGCCTCATAGCTGACTGTCGTGCCTTAGTGGTCCCTGGTCGGTGAGCTTGTCGTTGACGGAGGTCCGCCCGACGAGCCAGTGATGAGATGTAGGGATCTGTAATCACATAAAAGAGCCGTAAGCAAAGGTGGTCCTATCCACCTTGACCGGGTGCAGGTTGAGGGTACGTATAAAATGATCAGCTAGCATGCGGTACTTTGGGGCGCACTCCACCCTACTAAGGGCGTCGGGGAGCACCATGCCCTCACCGGGGACGTGTGTGAAAATGATGCGTGTCTGGGTCCGGGCGGCGTGATACCACATGGCCCGGCAGCATGCGGCCAGCACCTGATCCCTGGCCCTTCCCGAGTCGTATGCCGCCACGGTGGCCGTGTTATCGCAGTGAACTTGGATGTCGTATCCCGCATGTGACTCATCGACGAATGATCTGACTGCAGCCAGGATGTTGACCGCTTCCAGCTGCGTGATATGGTGGGTTTCTGCGGTGCGCTTCGGGTACACGTAGGCATAGTACCTTTTCCCATCCGTTGCCCCAGCCCCCTTCAGTGAGGAGTCACCCCAGATACGGAGCGCCACTCGATCGTGTGGGATGATGGTTCGGGCGTTCTCGTTGTCCAGGTAGCGGGCGAACCATGCCAGGTCCGCCCGGACGCTGGGCGTAATTTGGATGGTGTCGCTGGTCGCTGCTCTCAGTGCCGCCAACACGCGTCCGATGAAGACACGGGCGGCGCGGACGATTTTAGCCAGGTGATTGACGTATCCTATCACTGACTGGAGATGACGCTTTGTTATAGTCTTTTGCCTGGCTGCCTCGGCCAAACAACGTCTGATCTCATCCAGCTTCTTTGGAGGAATTGACAATTCATTGAGCGGGATGTCTATGCAGATACCGAGCCACTTGGCCCTTGGCGCTGGGGGCTGAAGCTTGTTCGCGGCCACTTTAAGACCGAGTCGTCGAAGCAGGTCATTGGCTTTGGCGAACTGGTGCTGGGCGACCTGGTACGATGGGGAGACCAGGAGGATGTCGTCCAAGTACATAAAGGCGCAAATGCCCGCTCCAGCGAGGGCCCGCGTGAGGAAATCAGCTATGGACTGCATGCAGTAGGACGACATCCTCGCCCCGAAGGGGAGCCTCCCATCGAAATAGTAGCTGTCCTCGAACACAATGCCCAGGAGAGGCCAGTCCGTGGGGGAGACCGGAAACTGTCTGTATGCCCGGGACAGGTCGATGACAGCCAGATGGACCTCCCCCGGGCACGTCCTCGATATAGCAGCGACTGCGTCATTGATAGAGGGGAGTTTGTGCATGGCTGTCTGCCCGTTGAACATGTGTGGACTGATGTACTTATTGACCCCGCCATCCGGATATGATAAATCTACTATGACACGCCTTTCCTCGGTGGCGGGCTTTTCGCGGGTCATAAGTGGGCTGATACATGTCCACGGGGTGAAGGGAGGGTGGTCGAAGGGTCCATAGAGGGCTCCCATGTCCGTCTCCTTGCGCAGATATTCCCTCACCGCCTGGGTATGTCTGTTGGCCGATGAGTGATTATATTGCGTCTGTGCATTGAACCTCGGAGGGCCTATGTATTGGATGGGAAAACCGTATCGTATGGACTCCAATATCATCCTGTCGTCTCTGTGGCCGGTAGCTCTCGCGTCCCATTCCTGTATCACTAGGTCAGTAGGGAGGTAGATTCGAGCCCCGATGTGGTTAGGGGCGTCCGCTGACCTTGCTGCATCGTAAATCCTGGCCAACTTGTCGGGGAGTCGCCAGTCTGGATAGGGCCAGCTCGCGAAGTCGTTCTGGAACGTGTTGTTGATGAACGCACCCGTCGAGGTACACTCAGTCGCCACATTATCGACGATGTAATCTTGTACGTGTTGAGCCTGGCTCGCGTCCCCCGCGAGCGGCGAGGAAGATAGATGAGGGTATTCAACAATTTGGAGGAACTGGGGTAAGCCTTCATTCACCTGCTCACCTACGTCCAGTTGCTGGCCGTGGTCGCCTGTTGACCAAGCCGTCTCCGTGTGTCGGTCGGCGGGGGAGGCGGTGTGCGTCTCCTCGTCATCGCGAAGCTGCCCCTGGCCGCTGCCTATGTAGCTATCCGGGTCAGGCCGGGTGACCTCATTCCGGGGAGGGCCTGGGGCCCTTTGGTCCGCGTGTAGGTGGATGCCCTTTGCAGCGTGTGGGGTCCGGCCCAAGTCGTAGAACCCACCATGTTCACTCGGCTTTCCAATTACTGCTTCGTCGTGAGCAGTCATGTCTTCTTGATCGTGAGGAGGGGTGGCCACCCCTTGTTCCGATGAGGGGAGGCTGGGGCTGCATGGTGTCCCGTGCTCCGGGGCAAGCGCTGCAGGCCAGCACTCATTTTGTCGCCATTCCCGGTCGGTTCGGGTTCCGCTTATTGTCCGCGGCGTGCCTTCTATCTCGCCCTCCCCGATTGTATATTCCTGGTCGTCGCCCATTATTTGCTGGCCGGTTGTTTCGTTATGATCCTGTAAACAAGTTATCACACGTGGGTCCTGCGGGCTGTCTCCGCCATCTTGGTTATTTACATCCGGGTCGCCTGAGGCGTGGCTTTGCCGGGCGTGAGCTGATTGGTCGAGCGGGTCAAGTTCAAGGTGACAAGTAGTGTTTACATTCTGCGGGGTCACGCACGTGGCCTTGTTGACATTACTCAAGTGAGGGTTGTCACCGTGTCTAAGTTGTGTTACGGGAGGGGCGGTGGACGGTGTATTCTGATACAAGTTGGTAGGAATCATATGATTACTTACTGCGTGTCCATCTGCCCCGTTGCTTTCGGCCTGGCGATCACATCGTGTGACAGCCAGGCCGTCTCCTAGTTTTTTGCTGGGAAGTCTTTCTTGTCGCGCTTGTTACCTTGGCGCTGTCGGTTCTTTCCCTCGAACCTGTTTTCTTCCCCGTGGTTTTTGAGTCCACCCTTTCGCCTGCACAGGGTGGCTGTGTGGGTCGTGTTTCGTTCCTTGAGACCATAGAAACAGACCGCGCACTCATGGATCCACTCCCTTCCTTCGGCCTCGTGTGTGTCTCGCTCCTTACACTTACCCACATTGTGGTCCGGGCAGGGGACTATCGTGGCTATGTCCACCTTGTTTCCTGTGATCCACGATATCCTTGTTCTTTCACTGGCAAAGAGATCTGTGTCGTGCCATGTGGCGTGCCCGTCCTCTATATGGGCGAGGCACGCCTGCGACCAATCTCTCACTGAGGGCCATGGGGTGTCCACGGCATCCTGTGCCACCTGTGACATATGAGTAACAATGGCATGTGCCTGGGAAATCGGGTCCAGGGTAGGGGCTAGCATTCGCATCATTCCACACACGTATTCCGGGAAGGCAAGATCTCTCCTCGACTTCCTATTCCGGGCTTTCTTTTTGACATCTGGGGGTAAGCACCGATACGGTTGTAACGTGAGCGAGCGAGATGAAACTCGCTTACCTTTCGATGATCCGAGGTTCTGGTACTGTGTCTCGATGATCCGGTCCGCACTCCGGCGGGCCGCCGGATCCTTTACAGCGGTCTTCGGAGATCCGTCGCGACGAGAGCGGCGCGATGAGGACCTACTGCGCCGGGAGGATCGGTTGGATGAGCGTCTTCTCCTCCTGCTTGAGTGTCGATCGCGGGACCTGGAGCGGGATCTATCCCGGCTGTGTCGCGTGCGTCTGGATGAGCTTCGTCGTCTTGATGAGCGTGATCTTGATCGCCGTCGTGATGATCGTCTGCGCGATGCCCTGCGTCTCCTACTAGTACTCCGGGTCAGGCTAGGAGAGTAGCGTGCCGACGTTACCGACCTCCTCGCGTGTCTTGACCGTCTACTAGAGGCAGACCTTGATCGGGACCTATCCTGTATGACCGTATTGACCTTTTGATTCAGATCCTTCAGCATTGTATGTAGTTGGTCCCAGCTCCGTTTTGGCGAGGTAGGGGGATCCTTTCCGGCTCCGTCGTCCCGTTTCTGGGCCTCGTCTTTCTTGGAGGAGTCGTCCTTCTGGGGCTGTTGGTGGTCCTCGTTCTGTATTACTACGGGGTCTTCGTTCTGCTGTGGTTGGTCTTCCATATTGTCGTGTGTGATACGTGCACTGCGACTGTTATGGGCTACCGGTAGCTCCCTGCTCGCCTCGTGAGTAATGGCGGCTGCGTGTACCACAGCGGGGCTTGCTTGTCGTTGCCGACCGGTGTGGAGCCTGATTTTGGCGATAGTTTTGGCCGTTCTGGATCTATCCTCGCGTCGGGAGAATACCATAGCTTCCTACCTCAATCTGTAGGCCCAGCCTATGCTCCATGAGCGATTATTTGGTGTCCGACGCACAGCTAAATTTTGTGTAGATGTGTCCAGTCCGGCAGAGTGTTTGAAATTGGCGCCCTGAGGTAAGGAGGTGGCTGACCATTGGTCAGATCAGTCAGGTGGGCCTATGGGCCAATGAGGTGGGTTGTGGCTAAGCCCTGTTCATATCAATGGAGCGCAATCATACACCTGTCCGATTCCTGTCATGTAAATGTTTTGGCCCGAATGAAATATAAAACAAACTCTAGATAAGCAGAGTCGCAGGGCCCACTAAAACATTATGGATTTGTGGATTCTTGAAGTTATTAATTGAGTGACTGTTATTGATCACATAGATGTCCCCTCTGCACTTATATACATGTTGAACTTTCACAACTCTACCTGCGCCAAGGTCACAACTAAGGTCACATTAAGGTCACGGTTCAGGTCACACCTCTGTGAAACCCCATAAATAGGGCATACAGAGGGACGCACAGACAGACAGCGTGATGTATTGTGGGTAGAGTATTGTCCCTCCCCTACAGGCCTATTGTCCCCACTAACAGCCCCATATAGGCCGGGGTATAGGCCTATGTATAGGCCCTAAACAGCCTCACACAATCCCCCTAAGTCTCGGGGTAAGGCGTTCTGACATTTTATGTCCCCTATAGGTGGGAGGGTATCGGATCCTTGGAGGGAGAGGGGGGGGGGGTGACAGAGGGGTTACTTATTGAAAAAAAGAAGAGGTGTTTCTCCTGGAGTACAAGGTGGTAGTTGAGGGATTTATATCATCAGAGAAAGTTGCACAAGCTGGACGCCAAACGGCCCATTGTGCTAATTGCAGGAACCAGTGGTAGACATTGTACTTCACTCTATGATCCTACCTACAGGTTATTGGAGGTCTGGAATCTCTTATTGTGTGGGCCTATGACATGATATATCAGTGTGGCAGCACTATAAAGAGGGGATTGGGTCCCACTGCTACAAATAGGCACCTCATTCTGGGACCTCATCTCATAGATTCATTCACCGCCCATGTGGCATAAAACTAGCTGCAAAGCTTTACCTTGCACAGTCTGGTAAAAGAACCCTAAAGGGTTTGGCCGGACATTAAACTAACCCAAAAAACAAACAAATCTTATTCTAAGATAATGTCAGCTAACCGGCCAGGAAAGATCCAACGACCAATATCCCCCATTGTCACACTCTAAGACAGAATTCTCTGGAACGTATACCCTTTTAGCATTTCTTTGGAAGGGTTTTTAGTAGTAATAATAGTCAAGATTTCCCCTGGTTTGCAGAGCTATTACAATTTTAAATGTGAAATTCAAAGTTTGAAATGAACGTATCCCCCCTTGGTTTAAACCAATATGACATTTACCTCTTCCCCTGCCCCCTCTACTTCCTCCCCCCCCCCCCCCCGTCTATAAATCATCCCCTTTGGCTTACATCACTCCCCTATAGGACCAGATAATGGCCGCCCTTGTCTCTGCCCACGTTTGGTTTTAGAGAAACGAGTGAAATGTAAATGTCAGCCCTGGGGGTGAGAGGAGGGCCAGGGAGGGTCATTTCTCACCTGACAACCCGGCTACAATGGGCCTACCCCACCTTAGAATACCTGTACAATACCTGTACAAAGGCCTTATAAATACCTCGCCTGCCTCACCTGCACACCTTAACTCTAACCCGAATGTCAGGTGTCAGTCATTAAAGGTGCGCCCAGGTAGGAAACAATATTGGTTTGATTCCTTTTGTCGTCCTGGGAACATCTGCACAGCGGTACATAACAACCGGCCAACTCGTCATAAGGGGGAGAAAATGTGGGAGTACTGGTGAAAACCACAGCCTAGCTGCAGGGTGTGAAACTGAATTGTACTTTTTGTCATATTCTGTGTGTGTTTGTGTCAGAGAGGTGAGTTATGGATGTGTACACGCATTTCGTGAGGAGGCAGGCGACAGACTGGCCTATATTGGGATTTCCCTGGGGGTAAAGATAGTTTCATTTATTTTACAAGAGAAATAGGACTTGAATCATAACTGAAACAAAAATCCTTGACACGTCTTTTTTTTTCTTGCGTGTATGTGATATCCTTATTTTCCGTTTAAGGGCTATGGGAACGCCTACCGATACTTTACCTCCTACCTTCACCACCGGTTCATAGGTCCCCCTCCTTTTATACAGTTTAGTACTACAGTGTATTCATACTGTTCACAGTGTCTCTGGGGATTCCCTAACGTCTCCAGACCACAGGGACTGTCCCCAGCCCCGGGCCTGCACCGTCAGCCCAGTGATAGTGTACTCAATACAGACTGACCTAAGAATGTGCCTTTTGTTTGTTTTCAAATATCAACATATCTGCACGTTATGAGTCTATAAAGGGCAAATGTAAATGTGAATGATAATTGATGATTTCACCACTTTATTTACCTGAGATTTATTTCGTTTTGCAAGTAGAAGAACCCGTACTAGTATGCGAAGTTGCTTGATTAAGGATTGATAAACAAATGTAAAAAAGCCCACGTAATACATTCAGAGGTGGCCTTACAAGTGTGATCTAACATTAGAATACAGAAAACGTGTAATTGGCCTATTTCCACTGGTTTGTTGATAATAGGTGACATCCGGACAATGAATCTTTTCACTTCTAGTGCTATCAATCACCCGGGGCTCCGGTTGTAGTTTCTACAAGTGCCTTTAAGGCCTTTTAAACAACATGGCGACGTGTCATGTGACATATTTGATCTAGAATTCACAATCTGAGAAGTGAGAATTGAAGCACATGTAATAACCATACCGCTGTGGTTCCTTTGAAGGCCCACATTAACATGAAAAGTGCGCACAAATCGGACGACCACCATTCATAATTCATGAACACAGAGCGAGTTACTTTGATTTTCTAAAGGGAGGGACACTTTGAAAGGAGCTGCGGGGCTGTGTCGTAACGAACATAATTCGGAGAGAAAGGCGCCGGGGAACAAGGGGTCAGCACCTCGTTCTGGCCGTGAGAGAGAGGGCTGCAGCGTGCCGGGGTAGGCCGGGGTGGGCCTACATGGGCACCTTAGGCCCTTCACCTTGGTAGGCACACTGAATGAGACCCCAACCACCCGCCTCTCGCTGGTGTTAGCATGTTATAATGTGGGCCCGCTGCCAAACACCAGCGAGAAGCAAGAAGCGAGAACACACTTCTGAGTACAGGGAAGTTTTTACCCCCGTATATTCATATTCTCAAACATTTAACAAAGACAGATAATTTCCCAAATTATGTTTCCGAAATGTAGGGTAAAAAGGTCGAGATAGGTTTGGATAAGTATGACTGGACAATTTAAACTCTCCCCTGTGACTACGCCGACCCCAGTGCGTACCTCCTCATGCCTTGGCCATTGGGTACATTAAATTAATATCCTCAATCCTACCAAATTGTGTATCTTAAATGTAGGGTAAGAAGGGCGCGACTCTTCCCAGCCACTTCACCGAACCAACGTCACCTCCCAACATATTGGCCATTAGACAATGATGACAAGAAGAGTGAAATGTTGACTGGCAAACCTTTAGGGTAAATCGGGATAAAATGTGGAGGAAGTAGGTTGGGGTTGGGGTTGGGGCTTGAGGTTGGGGCTTGAGGGTTGGGTTGGCGTAGGGGGCTAAGATTGAAGGGCATAACAATACATAAAACTGCACAACTCCCTCGACGTACGGATTTTGCGTACAGAACTAGCAGGAGAGAAGGCTGGACATAACGCCTGTGTAGAAGGATTTATCCCTCCCCCTCCCTCCAATCCCCATCGCCCCCCCCCCCCCCCCCCCAAGGGCCCTTTGACCAGCAGTCAGGGCGACTGACAGCCATATGATCACGTGACGGCCAGGTCATCACGTGACACAATGAGGGCCGTCAACGCGCCCCCAGCGGCACAATACGGTACTAAGACGGCGGGCGATAATAGGAGAAATGTGCTGCTGTCGCCGCGCGCCTGCCGTCCACCCCTTGTCCACCTCCCGGCCCCCGGTCTATTCTCTGAGCGGTAAGAAAAGACAGCGTCTCTCTGTGTGTTTGTATGTTCCCTAAGGTTATTCTTATTAATACGCTTAGCTTTAGAAGTGGCCACAGTCAGTGAATCTACTCAATGGTGGCTGGAGAGGAGGAGGGGAAGAAAGGAGAGGCGGAGAAGAAAAGGAACAAACAGGCGCGCGCAGCAAGCAGAATGTGGCCTCTGCGCATGCGTGTGGCGCGCCCCCAGGCGTTTGTTGTCATCCAATCAAAAGGCTGTGTTTTCTTGACGTAACAAAGCACTGATTGTCGGACTGCTTGGGGGGTCACGTGACCCCGCCGGAAGTGGGAGGAAGAAGAAAAAGGGCGGGAAATAAAGGGAGCCGACTCGGAACCAGCGCCAATTGGTACTGTTGTGTGAAGGTGGCCGCCGGCAATCAGCGTAATCAGTGAATGCTTATTTGGAGAATTGTCGTCTGCGAAACGACGGGATTTAGTGAAGAGGAAAGAGGAGTGCCTGAATGATGGAAGAGCCGAGCGGACGACTTTTGGAAAGGGAGAGAAATCAAAACAGCGGAAATTATGCCACTAAAGGCGGGAACATGTATGCCGGCCCCTATTCCTATTCCCCACTCCTCAAGTCAGCCCAAAGCCCGTCCTGCAGATCCTTATGATGTTCCTTCAATTGATAAATGTGCGCGCGTCTGTGTGCCCGAACCTTTACAATCCAACATGTACGCCGTGTGTTAATGCCTCTTTTATCGCTCACACAAGACGAACCACAAATCAGCGGCGGACGAGTCACTTCTGACCGTCGGGGGGCGCTATGACACCGACTAAACAAAAACAAAGATCAGGCCTGGGCCCACCACAGCCCGTTACCCGCCTTCAGACGCCATACACGGTCTGTTTGTGAGAGTCGCGCAGAAAGCCCTATGAACGGCCTGTTTGTGAGAGTCGCGCAGAAAGCCCGACTTTGTGACTTGGCGGCGGTGAATATTGTCTTCACGGACGGTGGTCGTCAATGAAGGGGCTCATGTGATCGGTAAAGGACGGGCTGGTATGGCGACTTGGTGGGGGGAAGATGTAGGGGGGCCAGGCTCACAGAATGTTCTCTTTGTAGTGGGGGTGAGGAGGGTTCGGGGGTTGGTGCTGCGCCATGCTCACCGTCGCCGATCACAGTTTTTAAGATATACTGGATCTCTAGTAAACACTGCACGTCATAGGGTATACTGCTCAGTTGCAGATCTTAAGCCTTTACTTTATAGTTATACATTAAGACCTTGTTCATTTACCTCATACAACATTTTGGTCATTCTATGGGGCGTCAGGGCACCGGTCATCCTTGCCATATAAAAATGACCATTTATCCTATACTACTACCAGTAATCGGTCACCCGGAGACGCGTCTTTCAGAGGCACCCTAGGTAGATTGGCTGACCTTCCCTTCCACTCGTGAATAGTAATAGTAATAGTGGGAGGGGAATAGAAAAACAAATAATTAAATATGTTTCTCAAGGTTTGATTGTTAGTTTATCATAAATGAGGGTTAACAGGAAGATGCCCTCAGAGACGGAGTTGGTCGGGTTGAAGGGTGGTGGCATGGGGGAGGAGGCATTGATGAAGGGAAGGAGAAAGAGAAAGACGTAATGGCGGGCAGTCGCGGAGTGGTGGTGGGGGAGGGGCGGTGGAAGTGGCGTTATGAGACGCTGCCGACCATTGAAGCGTGAGAGCGCGTCCCTGTGTGGCGGCATGTCCCGGATGAGAGCTATAGGTCCGGAGCTGTTGGATCCCCTCCTCCCCCAACTCCCCCCTCTCCCTCTCCCCCTCCCCCCTCCCCCTCCCTCTCCCCCTACCCCCTCACATACAGCCTTTTAATGCAGGGGGAGGGGGGGAGGGGGGGCCAGCTGAAAGCTGGCATCTTTTGGCGGTATTACACTACACCACTTGGGCTGTGATACTAATGTGATATGATGATATTATAGATAATTCACATCCAGAAGTGATATTATTGTTACGTATTAATAATTGGAGTATGTCACATTACA
The DNA here is from genome assembly GCA_936440205.1 of Lepidonotus clava. Classification (NCBI taxonomy): domain Eukaryota; kingdom Metazoa; phylum Annelida; class Polychaeta; order Phyllodocida; family Polynoidae; genus Lepidonotus; species Lepidonotus clava. The sequence goes on from OW387141.1 coordinate 47,523,175, forward strand.
AAGAATGTAACAAAGAAATTTATCTTAAATACTTTTGGCTTCACTGGCACAGCATCACATCGCTGCTCAAGTCATGTAGTGTGATAACGCCTTCATAATGTCCTTCTCGCAGCTGGACGACCAGACCCAGCCCTTTTCTCCCCCTTGGTCTTTTCTCTCTGTACCTGCTTTGGCACCGGCCACGTCCAGTTGGCCATGAGGAGGGGGGGAAGGGGAGGGGGTTAGGGCTTCTCTTTTCTCGGCCGTCTCTGTCCAGGCACATGTCACCTTCTGTAGCCCTCAGAAAGGTCCATAACAGACGGTCACCGACGACTGGTCAGGCCCGGTCTGACCACACGACTGGGCATTCAGCTGGTTCTATCAGGGATCTTTTGGTGCACGCATCACGAGTCAGAGTTAAAAAATACTTTGCACGTCATTGCACAAAGTGAAAAGAAAATCGAGAGTAGATTTTTATTTAACCTTCTCCATTCTTTTTGCTCCTCACTTTAGGACTATTTAGGGGTGGGCGAGGGGGGGTGCAATGTAGGGAGAGACAAAGTTAAAGATTGACGAATTGGCCTAGGTAAAAGTTGTGGTAAAAGTGGGTAGGGGGAAAGAGGGTTGGGGGATTCAGGAGAGAGGAGGGGGGAGGACACCAAGGGAAAACAGGGTATAAAGCACGTGCGCTGGTTCTTAGACCCCTCTCTATGTACTTTTGTCTTCGCTCGGGAACCAGCTGCGCCGGCTGAGCCCCGGCGGATCCTGTTTGATGAGCCTATCAGCGACCGGCAACCAGCGAAACCAGCGAAGAAGGCTTTAAATGGGAATTGTGGGGCACCAGCAAAGGATCACACAACGCCCCCCCCCCCCCACCCCCACTCCCGTAGATGCCCTGGAGCAGGCGTCTGGTGGGAACGCCCGCTGTAGTGCCCTCCCAGCACCACTACCAGCACAGAGGACGCGGGGGTCACAGAGACGCCGCGTCTCACACACAGGAGGAGGAGCAGACGATTATAAACAATAAAGTGCCCAGAAATATTGCCCTCTCCTTCACCTCACCCCCACCAGGCCCTCGGACGGAGAGGGGGCGCTGATGAAAGGAGACGGGATTCATTGCCCCTCTCTGTTCTGGGACCTGGAGGAGGGGTCCGGCGGCAGGCAGGGTCCTAAATAGGGCATTAGGGGCGCCCTAAGCCCTGTTAGCCGGGTCCAGGGGGTAGTGTGTCCCGAGCCCGTTAGGGGGAGCGCCCGGGGGGAGCGATTGTCCCAAGGTTAGAAAAGGCCGCATGCGTACTGGGGAAATGTAATATCATAATAACGTGGGGTGGGTTGGGAGATAACAAGTAATAACAAGGGATAGCCGCACGTGACCTGAGGCGAGATCTCCCGCCGCACGAGACTTGGACCAATCAACAATGGCCGCCGGTGTACACCTGACGTCACGCAGCACCGAAAAGCGCGCCAAAGCGGGGCAGAGCAGACGACAATCGGTAACGACCTGTAGGGGAGACGCGGGGCTTGTTGCCGTGATCAAGGATCTGCGGCCAGTCCTATTCTCTACCCCCCTCCCCCTACACCCCCAAATTACAGCCCCCTCCTGGACCCCCTAGACACGTTGTCATGGCGACTGGACCTGCCCTCAGCCTCGCTTTGATCTTCCCCCAATCTGCCCGCACTGCGCACGCGCCGGCCGCCCTGACCACGTGATGTGGGGGTGTATCTCCGGCGTCTCAATAGTCGTCATCAGAATGATGACGATAATGGTATCCCCCAATCATAACAATAATAGCGCCCCTCTCTCCTCCTTATAATGGAGACAGAGAGCCCGGCTAACAAAACCTCCGCCCCCAGCCTCTGTACCCCTCCGCGCCTCTGTATCCCTCCGCGAGACGTGCGGACGGGTCAATATGATTGCTGACAATGTGAGGTGGTCAGTAGTGACCGATAACAATGTGACTGACCGCTCAGGGCCGACCGGGGCGGCGGGCAGGGCTGAGATCCCCATTGCCCGGATTAGATTGTCGGTGAACGTGACCTTGACCTTGGCCGACAATGGCGGCGGTCGGTGCTACAACAAAGCGCCCTGCCCCCCGAGTGGACCGGATCAATTATCCGGCTTTAGAAGGGGCCCGCTGATTGGACAAGACCCGGCCGGCCCAGCCCCGCACTTAATCACACCTTGTTCTACAAGCCGCCAAATTGGAAGTGCAAGGTCCGGGCCGACGGGCGCCCCGAGCTCTGATTGGCTGATTCTTGGGGGGAACGCTGCTGAACGCCGGGCGCCGTGAAAAATGACCGCCACCTCTGAGGGCCGAGGTCTCGCGAGAAAGGGCGAGGTGGGGCGAGATCTGCTGACCAGCATATGACCGGTGCTGCCCCCTAGGGCCACAATGAGAGGGCAATAGGGGGCGCGGGCAGCACCCACAATGCAGCGCGCGGACCTGGCTGAGCTGGACGCTGGGGGGACGCTGGGGGGACGCTGGGGGGACGCTGGGGGGACGCTGGGGGGACGCGGATCAGGACGCGTTATTGTGCGTAATCAATCAGCCTAAACTAGGCCTGAACTAGGCGGCGGGAGGCCTAATTAGGCAGGGCACTGACAGGCTTATCGCCCCGCGTGCCAAAGGTTAGATAACCCACTCACACCCACCCAACCCTACCCTGCCCTGGAACCTGAGGGGCGTTTTTTTAGGGGGGAGGGGGGAGGGGGGCACTGCCTCGTTTTTTAGACCCGAATTTTGGCTTCACTATAATCTCCGGCTTCAACCATTGAATCCTTTTTTTCATATCATAATGTTTTACTTTTATCAAATTCCTTAAGAAAAAAATACAAATTCCTCGCTAGTTCAGGGTATCCATCTTTTCAGTTTTTCATTTCTAACTTTTGATTTTTTTTCACAAATAGAGAGTCTTACATTTTAGAGATAAAAGTGCAATACCATCATAACCATGACACTCAACCGCCACGTCAATGATGCCATGTGCTCGAGACATTACACTAAAGATGTTGCGAGTGATGCACCACCCCCTCCCCCGGGTAGAGGGGTATCTGTACTACACTAATCACCTCTGAGTACTCTGTCTGTGGTGTGTGGGGGTTGTGTGTGTGAATACCTGTACATACCGGTGTCAGTGGTCAGCTATGTGCCCGGCGTGTCCACCCATCAGACTGACCACTTCCCCACCCCACGGGGGTCTGTATCTCTAACCCCCCCCCCCCCCCACCCCCACCCCACCCCACCCCACCCCCGGGGGCCTGGTGTCAGACCCCTGATTGATGAGCACAGACCATGGGCGGAAATAATTATATACTACTGTACTCTAGAGTATACACAGACAACACTGAGATACCCAAACAATATTTTTACTTTACTTTATCTATACTACTGTAGTGTAGAATATACCCAGACAACTGAGAGATAACTTCACTCTCTCAGGGGGAACGGTTTTCTAGTCAATATTATGTGTTTTTTCTATTTTGTGCATTTCTGTTTGCAGTAAAATTAAAAATTTAATTAAAAAAAAAAACAGTAATAATTTGAGAGTTTTGTACGCAGCCGTCATCGTTCATTAGGTTGAGGGTTGGTGATTGGAGGTTTAGGATTGAGGTGTTATGATGAGAACAAAACAAGAAAAGGAGTACGTGTATTTCTGTACGCAGCCTTCACGTTCAATTAGGCTGAGATTGAGGACTGGGGGTGGCGGGTTGAGGGTTGAGTGTGGAGGGTCGAGGTGTCCCCGTGTCAGCCGCCACTGACCAATGATTGACGACACCATCTCCATGCTCCCTCTCCACCGTCCCCCGGGTCGGATCTCAAATAACAGCGACCCCCTCCCCCCCCCCCTTATTCCCCATTCCGCCCTCCTAACTGAAGGGATAAAGGAGGACGGAGAAGGGGGTAACTGTGCTGAGGTTCTTGCCATAATTCAAAATAGATTGTTGAACATTATTTTATGATACCAATTCTTTGAGCTAGATAGATACAACTCTGATGTGTCTGTTGAGATAGTATGTGTACATTCAAACATAATGTAGACAATGAATAGGGCATCTCTGGTGGGAGCAGGAAAGTTATTGTCAAACAACGTCAAGTAGATATTTTTTTAATATTCAAAATGAATACTAAAGTACGCCTAAGCAAAAGTAATAGTGAGTCGAGATGCCATTCATACTAATTAAAAACCTACTACAGTAATTCCATATAATGTCACATTATTTAAAAATTTTTATTTTTGATATGCATTTTAGATACTTTCTATATAAAACCGTTTTGTACTTTGAATCCAAAAAATTCCAACAAGTAGTGTGACTACGAACATTATGGAAGTCTTTTAAGAAATCTCAGAGTAACAGGGGGGATTAGGGGTGTCGTGGTAAGAAGGGGCTGTCTAAATCTGGGATTAACGAACACCACGTGACCTCCTTGACCCCCAGGGACAGGGGTCAGAGGTCAAAGGTCACGTCTCATTAATAAGAAGCTAGTCATCACGTGACCTGAATAAGCACAACTGACCTAGATATTGAACGCTGTCCTAGATTACGGTTATTGACCTAAATAGGTGATAACAGTATAAGAATCATAGGAGGACATAACTGTAAAAGCATTGTTCATGTAATTGGAATTATACGCTTATAATCAGTGCTTTTAATGAAATTGATATGTATTAATATGGTATTATATTTTGGATGTATTTACATTGAGCGCACCAGTACACAAGTTCTAAATATTTCCAGTAGGTGGTGTGGTCGGGGTAATTGCTTATTATTTAAATCTACATTCGGTTTGGGGATGCGTTTAATTTTCATATTCTCTTCATTGTGTTTCCACGGCCTATAATTGTGATGTGGGGGTAGTTTTGACGGACCTATCTAGTCCTTCTCTTTAGATGAGTACCCGAGCCGGGTAGCCGCAGGTCGGAGTGGGGGGTTCAGGTGGTGGGGTTAGTTCGCGCGGAGGGCGTCCAGGGGGCGCGGCGGTCGAGTGGCTCGTGTGGGGCAGCTAATGAAACGGTGAATAATGGACGAGGGGGATATGATAGCCGGCCGGGGAGGGCGGGAGGGTTGGGGTTACCACAGGGCCGGCTGGACACGGCCAATCACCTATGCAGAAAGCCAGTGTCTTATCCCCTCCCTGTGTTTTAAGTCTATTTTCCACCTGGACGGTCCTCCACGACCCCTCCCCCCCCCCCCACCAAACACACCCACACCCACCCTCCATTCCAAGCCTTGCTCTCCCATCATGCCTCATTTTGCCTATTCTGCAACGCTTTCACTACCGCCATCTCCTAACTAATGCATAGTTATCATTACCTTTTCAGAATAATATAGGCATCCGCTATCGTATTCTTGCTTTATTTCCTCATATAACCTCGAATGGCCTTTTATTATTGTTTTTCTCCGATTTACCAGCCAAACAATCTTTTACGGTGGCGCCGCCACTCCCTTTCCTATCTCTTATTGTTCTTTTTTCCTTCCTGCTTGGAACCTCTTTTCTATACCCCCGGCCTGTACCTCTTTAATTCCCCCACGTTAGTTCTTTCACCGGTCTTTAGTTCGCTCATCCAACGAGACCCCTCCCCCTCCTCTCCTGCTTGTCATAGAAGGTTAATACTTCCTGTCCGTATTTCCCGCTTCTAGTGGTACAATACGAGCAGCTCGTCCTCCCTCTCCAGCCTGTACTTCCTATCTGTATTTCCCGCTGACACATATAGCGGTACAATAAGAGCACCTCGTACCCCCTCCCTGGCCCATACTTCCTGTCCGTATTTCCCGCTCACAGTGGTACAATACGAGCAGCTCGTCCTCCCTCTCCAGCCTGTACTTCCTATCTGTATTTCCCGCTGACGCATATAGCGGTACAATAAGAGCACCTCGTACCCCCTCCCTGGCCCATACTTCCTGTCCGTATTTCCCGCCCACAGTGGTACAATACGAGCAGCTCGTCCCCCCTCTCCAGCCCGTACTTCCTATCTGTATTTCCCGCTGGCGCATATAGCGGTACAATAAGAGCACCTCGTACCCCCTCCCTGGCCCATACTTCCTGTCCGTATTTCCCGCTTCTAGTGGTACAATACGAGCAGCTCGTCCTCCCTCTCCAGCCCGTACTTCCTATCAGTATTTCCCGCTGGCGCATATAGCGGTACAATAAGAGCAGCTCGTACCCCCTCCCTAGCCCGCACTTCCTGTCCGTATTTCCCGCTCACAGTGGTACAATAAGAGCAGCTCGTACCCCCCTCCCTGGCCTGTACTTCCCGTCCGTGTTTCCCCCTCACAGTGGCACAATAAGAGCATCTCGTACCCCCCTCCCTGGCCTGTACTTCCTGTCCATATTTCCCGCTCACAGCGGTACAATAAGTGCAGCTCGTACCCCCCTCCCTGGCCTGTACTTCCTGTCTATATTTCCCGCTCACAGTGGTACAATAAGAGCAGCTCGTACCCCCCTCCCTGGCCTGTACTTCCTGTCTATATTTCCCGCTCACAGTGGTACAATAAGTGCAGCTCGTACCCCCCTCCCTGGCCCATACTTCATGTCCGTATTTCCCGCCCACAGCGGTACAATAAGTGCAGCTCGTACCCCCCTCCCTGGCCCGTACTTCCTGTCTGTATTTCCCGCTCACAGTGGTACAATAAGAACAGCTCGTACCCCCCTCCCCGGCCCAGGCAGTGGCCTATAAATAATTTCCCTAATGGTTCTAAATAATGCCCTTTTGCCCATTGTGGTCGTCCGTCCCTCAGATCGATACTCACCGCCGGCCGACCGTCTTTTCTTACGCCACGCCTCTCAATATTTAAAGTCACAGTTTCAGTGCTTCGAGGAGGGGGGAGGGGGGAGTTAACTCAGTTCGGTGCACTGGAGTCCTGACAATGATATGTCGGAGGCAGAGGGTGGCCGGGGGGGGGGGGGGGGTTGTTACAGATCTAATCCGCCCCCCTGTCCCTGTCTGCCGCCACAATGGCCGCCAGCCTCGTTCTGGCACCAGCCCGGCGTTCCGGTACAGCCGCTCTCTGCGCATGCCCAACGCGCGGCGGACACATGCGCCGCACCGGAAATAATAGAAAATAGATACAGGGAGGGGCGGAGGGATGGGGAGGGGGGAGGGGACAGGGGGGCGTGCCAAGTTTGCCGGCGTTGTTTTGTGGCGTGGAGTCTTTCATCTTGGCCAGCACCCGTCGGCTCCGCTATAGATACAGCCACCGAAAATTGGACGAGCACTGAATAGGATACAAGGGTGGGGGCATCTGTGAGTAGGGGGACCTGGGGGAGGGGGGATGGTATCAGTACAATGCCACTGCCAAGTCCTCCCTTGTCTACGGTCCTACAGTCCTCTCCGACTTTCAACTAACAGCCCAATCAATATGTGTGATTCCTGTTCTCGTACAATAAAGGGATTCTCTTCCAATTCTGTGTCTGATGATCTTCTAGCTTACAGTTCACGAAAACAATAATGGTTTTACACAGTGCTTTGGTCTAGTCTAGCGTCTAATAATCGATGTCTGAATGTTGGTGTTTAAAATCTATCACAATGCAATTTAATCATGCTTGTTCTCTTTCAATTATAGGTGAGTGTCCAAGAAATGCAGTTTACGGTTTTTAAGTAAGTCAAACTTAAGTTTGTCTTTGTTTTATCACTTGCATTCATCCACTAAGTTTTACAATTCATTATTGAATAAGTTTCTAAAACCATGTATAAGAGTCGGTACATAGCTATAAACATGTAGTCACTCAACATGTTGATCAGTGTGTGGAAATACTGTTTATACATTGTTTGACGATGTTGCTTTATTACTTGGGTCATGCCCCAGTTAACAGCGTAACCTGTATATGAAACGTTTCACTGCCAACCAGCCTTTACATCTCATGAATATCCATGTTCCTGCATGGAGGATCCCGAGGCACAAATAAATGATCAGTGTGTGGAGACATGGCATGCAGACTCCATATCACTGGTCAACAAACAAGTCTAAGAATCTTTTTTAGTACCAAACTGCATGAGAAGATACTTTTTTTTTAAACTGTTTATTTCCTATTTACCTCAGGATATTACAGTTATAGGAAGGGAAATTGGGGAAAAAAATACATAATTGTGTGTGTGTGGGGGGGGGGGGGGGGAGGGGAGGTTGTTTACTGCCGTAAATTGTGTCTTATTTTCAGTTAAAAAACAGAGATGCTGCTGCAACATTCTGAGTGTCGGAATGTGGGGGGAATACATCTATCTATTTAGCTATGAAACATACTACTCATATTTACGAAGTTATATGTCGGTTGGTGGGCGCCTTGACTGCCGGGCTTGACTGTGGAAAAACCATTTGATGAGTAAAATGCGTAGGATTACTTCAATCGAGAAGAATTACGTTTCTTGTTTCTATGAAGCTTTCTATGCCGGCATCGTACCGCAGAGTGAGGCAGGTCCCTGGTCGGTAAGCGGGGGTTAGACCAGGGAGAAAAGCAGGGGTAGTAAGAAGTGATTCAGGCACCATCAAACTATAGGTTACCAGAGGCTCCCCTCCCTTCCCCTGACAACTGTATCGGGTTACCTTAATGAAGCTGGTCCTCCAGCTCTTCCCGCTAACCCCACACCCCGCTACCTGCATCAGAACCCCCCTCTCAAAAAACAGTGCAATCCCTGTCAGTTTTTTTAGGCCTAACCCCCCAGTACCCGCCACCTGTGTTATTTGTCAGCCCGGGAGAGGGCGCTCCGATGCTTTATGTCCTTTAAATGTAGGTCACTTTTTCTTTCAGTCGGGTTGTCGGAATATCAACTGAATGCTATCTTGTACTTTTTTCTATTCTACTTCCTCCTCTCATTTTTCCCTTCTCTGCCAACCTTACTCCGCCCCCCCCCCCCCCCCCCCCAACCTCTCTCTTCCTCTGAGGGCGAAAACGAGGCTACACAGGTGTTCCGGGAGCACACTGCGCATGCGCGCGCGGCGACATTCTCCTGGGCAGTAGGTATATATATGACTTAATCCACTACCAGCAGGCATTTTACGGTACTGCCCAGAACTTCTGAGCCTCCATGAAAATCATGAAAGCTCAGATGGGTCTGTACAAAATAGATCAGGGTAGAGCGGAGTGGGTGTAGTCTCGGAGGGAGTGGGTTAGGGTTGTGGGCAGGAGGCCAGTAGAACAGAACCCGTTTGGTTGTTGTTGTTGTTGTTGTTGTTGTTGTTGTTGTTGTTGTTGTTGTTGTTGTTGTTTGGTTGTTTTATATTAGAGGGGCTGCGTTTTCTAATGTAAATTTCGGCATATATATAGGTAAAGCTTTTCCGAAATCTGCCCCCTTTTTCCTTTTTCTCCCATTTTGAAAGTACTAGATCAGCCAATGGTTGAGATGACCCGTACTGCCTTAGGATGATGGGAAGGTGGGATGATGAGGACGTGGAGATGGGTGGGCGGGTGGGGCGTCCATGTGGTGCTTGTCCATCACCACTGGGTCCTTTGTCTTGACCCCTGACCCCAACCCTCCGCCTCCTGTCTCCACCCGGCCCCCAATCCCCTCTTTGATTACACCCACCCCCACCGTTACCATACCAACCGTCTTAGCTAATCCACTTGTTTTCTTTGAGACTCGCTTTCATACCCCGATAATCTCTCTTTCCTCTACCGTCCACAAGAGGCCGCCACCTTGACCTTCTGACCCCGCCCCCTGCCGCGACCTTGACCCTGGCAGCAGTCTCGTTTTCATAAGTGACCCATGGCGAAGGTTTCTTCATCAATTCTCATGAACACCAACTCAAGACATTGCAACAGAATATCTTCACAGTGGGTATTAGATTTGGGAGTATTCCACACGCAAATTATACGGAACATCAAAGGTTCCATGACATTATAACCTGTTTATATGTGCCTCTGAATTCGGCCTTTTGAATAATGTTCAACGTAGAACAGTGGGCAATAATAGAGGTAAATGTTGGACTCTGTGGGGTCGGAAAGGGCGGGGCGCCGGTAACCAGTTACACCTGTTGTAACGGGTAGACACACCGGCCCACTCTCGCCGCCCTTTTCATTGCGCCGCATTGTGCCGCTAGGGGGCAGCACGGGTCACTACCGGAAGTGGCCATTAAGGGCCTAAACGAGTTGTGTCGACGGATATGATTGGTGGAAACACTGTTGAAAGACGTCACAAGGTCGGCAAAGGCTGTGGATCCAGTAAAATGAATCATGTATCATCCTTTATACACAAAGACCTATCTCCCATCTCTCCCTGACCTCTGAGCTATATCTACCGTCTCTCCCTAACCTCTGACACTTCCTTAGTGTCGGTGGGTCGTTGTGTTTGTGTGCGAAACTAGGGATTCATGATCACGTTTAGCTCTCATCGCGTGTTACAATGAGGGCAGGGCTACGTGGGATAGGTAAAGGGGGAAGGGTCGGGCTGTAAACTCAGCACAGAGGGGAAAAGGGGGCGCGAGGTGGGGAAGAGGGATAGGGCACTGTGGGGAAGACAGAGGGTCTTTGGCCCGGGGAAGGGGTGTAAACAGGGGCGGATTTTAGTGTCAAATCTTTAATTCCATATCATATTCTACCTCCTAGATGCAGCGCCTCAATTTCTTATATTATGACCCCCGCCCCCTTTTTGAAATCCCTGGATCCGTCATTGGTAAAGTGCAAGGTGTAGGTGAAAGTTGGTTATCTAATTTGACGATGGAGGTGGCTCCAAGGCACATTGGCAGGGCCTTTTACACTTATATGCCCCTCCTCCTGTCTTAGGGGACAATACCCCGGCCTCACCCCTCACCCTGCGAGGCCCCCTCATCCCGACAGGGCCCCAGAGTCAGACACTACTGTCTCAGTCATGCACAACTCACTGCAATAGTTCACTGGGACATTTCGGGGTCATCGTCCATCTAAGGGAGATATTTACCTGTGATTGTAACATCTTTACAATTCCCTGTTTTATGACATTCAAGTCTTTACAATTCACAGCAGCGGCCTTGCATGTATTCCCTACTCGCATGTCACTGTTTATAGCTGGGTATGTCAGGTTAGTCCAGGTATCTGCGTGTGTCTTTGTCTTTGACCAGACCCGATGTGACGTAAGATGAATTCTGCCCTGATTTAGAGAAGTGAATCTACCAACCGTAGCGGGGCGACATGAGATCCCCATTATTGTCAGGCCCGTGAGGTGGGGACAGTTTTATTTAAACGTGTTGTCTACAGGGCAAAGGCGATGAGATCAAGCCCCCTTTTGTTCAAAACCATGGGCTAAGGGACCACCATCAAACAAACGTTACATATTGAAATATGTTTCGTCCGTAAGAAAATACAACAATGTTTTCCTCTAGAACATTGCACATGTCTATTTCCCTTCAATGTACACAATATAAATGTGTAGGTCCCATCAGACTCTGCACCGTGCATGCAACAAGTGATATGAGTTTGGGAGATGGGTGGACGATCCTTGTTATGCCACCTTTTCCCGCTGGCGGCGCCACTGAGCAAGGCCCTCTTACTCCCAACCCCGGCTCCCACACACACTCCGACCTCATAGTGCACCGTAGTAAGGTAGGCTGTCATTGTAAAAATAATGTAATTTTAGTAATAATATGATATATTTTTTTGTAACTCTCCCCCCCCCCCCCCCGAGGTGATTTCATCTTTCATTTTGACCGTCATTAACTAGGTGGTATTCATTACGGTTGTTTATATCATAATCATACACTCTGGTTGATTCAAGTATTAAAAAATATTTGAATTATAAAAGCAAAAAGGGCAAAATTAGTTCCGCCCTACGAATCCCCTCTGCTGCGGCCACTGGTCAGAGAAGCCAGTATGGCGAAGCCACAGCTCCGGGCGTAGGCGGGTAGGGCTAACCAACGACCAAAACGACCAAAAGACAAAAGAAATCTTCTTTTCTTTGATTTACCGGTATCCTGGTCAATTTTTTCTATAAGGCGCCCTACACTTTTCAAGGTGTGAAGCCCGACCCACTGTTTTGTAACAGTGGGGTCTTATCTGGGTCAGACCAACGAGAATAGTCTATTCTCGTTGGTCAGACCGGACTCTCCCAAAGGGTGCACACACCTCCACTACTGGTCAGTCCCTGAACGCGCATCCCTCGACTCCTGTGTGTCCCTCCTCCCGGCCACCACCTCTCCACCACCACCCACCACCGTGCACCACCACCCGCCACCAACTCCTCCAGTGAGAACCGGCTGGTTCCTCCCGTGCCCCCTGTGTGCCCCTACCCCTGCCGCTGGTTCTCCTCCTACCAGTTGTTGTATGCTCCTCCTTCCCCGGGCCGCCGCGAACAACAGGAGGAGCGCGTGGAGGGCCACCACCACCACCACCGCCACCACTACGCCACCACCACCACTGTAAGCACCACTAGCACCACCACCTCCCGTTCATCCCCGGCCTCCTCCAGTCCAGCCGTACCCACCGTCCGACGCACACACACGGCGTCCGACCGGCGTCCTCATGAAACGCTGAGAACCCACTCCTTATTTATTTAACTTATTTATTTATTACTATTTATTGTTATTATCAACTGTATTATTTATTGTAACGCCATTGTTACCGACCTATATCATACTATCACCACTGGATTGTGTCCTGAGAGGAACATAACCGACGAGAAACTACACACGGATTTAGCTTTGTGTCGACTACAACGAGAGGTAAGGCCTGACTTATTGATACTCATAACCAACGGGTCTATAGGGGGGAGTCGCCGCTAGAAACTTCTCAAGTACTCCCAGATTTCCTGCCGTCTTTCCAGATTTGTTGTACAACTTTTGTCTTGGCACTTCCGCGGCCGTGTGGCCATTTTTAAACCCCCACTTCCTGTTGGATAATAAGGAGAAAGAAACCATCGGGAGGAAGAGATAAAAACACAACAGGCAGTTACAGCTAGCGCCATCTGGTGGGCATCTCCCGGGAGGAGGGGGAGAGATGGGGGGTGTTCTTGTAATAAGTTGGCGGCGACTTGTTTGAATTGTCGGAGTTGGGGAGCTGGAGGGGCTGGGAATCTGTCTTTGGTTTGGGGCGAGTGGTGGTGGTGGGGGAGGCACGCGTCCTCCTGCGTGTTGTCGGTGGGAGGGGGGGAGGGGATGGGTAGGGGGAGGGGCGAGACGCTGCCGAGACGCTGGCGTTCCTCCAGGGTGGTGGCTTCCTGGCTTCCACCACTCACACAACAGCTGCTCCACCAGCCCCCACTCAACTCGATATTCTCCCAGGTTTTGTTTCAGATTTTTGTAATTGGTTTGTGGGCGGGCTGTGGGGTTTGGGAGCCAGGTGGGAGAGGGGGTAGACGGGTTAGGGGAGTTTAGAGTGGGATGGGAAACGTTAGATGTGGTGCCAAGACAATCAGTGAGACGGGAGGGCTGGACGCGAGCAGGGGGAGGAGACAATGAGAGATGGGAGTAAGGGTTGGGGCACGGATGGGTAGTGGACGGGATAGAGAACTAGAAAAGCATACATTGAAACAAAGCAGTGGGTGGGATATAGGGACAAGGCAGACTATACCGACAAAGGCAAAGGTAATAGAGAAAACTGGCAAAACCAAACAAACGAAACCATCAATTGAAACCATTGAAACTAACATTTATAATTGGTAATTGGTAATAATTTATATATAATGATTGTGTGTGTTATGATACACTGAAATAATAGATATAGGAAGGAAACAATAGAAGGGTAACATAAGACAAGGACTGGCCAGGGAGAACAGGAAGATCACAAAGTAGAATACCCTAGTCTACGACAGCGTTATCAGCCCTCTTGCCTCTCCTTGTAGGTCTGCCCTCTCTATACCTCGTCTCCCCATTCATCTCCCACTTCTGAGAGATATCCCCATCACAGATTACACCCCCCCCCCCACCCACACACCCACACACCTGCCCTCCCACCCCACCACCCACACAACAAAAACCTCACACGGCTGGCAATAATAATCACCACAAAAAGGGCACTGGTGAGAAATGAAACTGGTGGGCAGAGGACGGCCCGTCCCCCCCGCCCTGCCCGGACCCTGCCCCATCTGGAGGTGATTTCTCCTCCTGTCTTCTCGGGCATTATTCGCCCGCGGGGCCGGCCCGGACACCAAAGTACCGGCCCGACGAGGGCTGACAAGGGGGCCTTTTTGTTACTTCTATTTCGTTACCTTGGGAAAGGTACCACAGGGAGGTTGATTAATTTGTTTTTGTTTTTGGACGGTGCTGTGTTGCTTCTCTGTTATGAGCTGTACGAGCATTGCGTCTGGCTAATTTATCTATTCTGCCCTCTCTTCATATTATCATTTTTCTGCGCTCATTTGATCATATTATGATCTGCCCTTGTGGCGTCATGAAGACCAGGATTTATCAGAAAACAATTACATTTAAGTTAAAATTGTCTTCATCCTACCTTACCCTTCTTCCCATTGTGTTATCATTGTTATTTCTACCTTGTCCTCCCTCCTCCCCATCCCTCCCTGCTACTCCAGTGTGGAAGACAAGACAGGACCCCCCCTTTCCCCCCCCCCCAAAAAAAAAATATAAAAAAATTAAAAAAAAAATTAAAAAAAAAAAAAAAGAAGAAGAGAAAAAAAGGACGGGCCTGTTGGAGGGGGTCCAGGCCGTGGAGGAGGGGAGTGTTCTCCCGGTAATTGGTAATTCCCCCCGCGTCGGTTTGTTTTAATTCTCCGACACGCGAATTGTCACTCCCAACAGTTGTAGCGGGGTAAACGATATTAAATTGGCAGAACGTCTACGAAGTCGTCCATCTACAATCAAAATCTATTTTTAAAACATTTTATTTTCATGATAATTCTGAAACGTACTTGATTTTATAACATAGTTCATGGAAGTAAGCCAGGTCTGGAAAACTTAATGCCAATATTTCATAATTATAAGGTGCGTTTTGCCGTCTCCCACATGCAGTGATTTGTAAGTGTACATGGAAATACCAGGATTCTGAACAATCTTTAAAAGAACACTTCTGAGAAAAACGGTGAGAGACAAGCTAAAGATAGAGAACCAGAAACCTCCTGTGGCCGTCTTACGTCGCTGGGAACACGTTTTGACCGTAAATCTAGGGAAGGTGGGAATAAAACCCGGAATAATGGGAAAGTTGTGCTCCCTCTTCCATCTGACAAATAAGTCTTCGGCCCCCTAGTGGCGGCCGTTTGAACCCCCGCCGCCCCCGGTCCGCCGACAGAGATGGGTGGGCACCGGGCCTGGTTAAAACCCGAGATGAAACATTTCATTTACAGCCAAACTTTCTCAAGTTTTTTTTGGTGAAAAATGTAGAAATATGTGGCCCTGCCTGAGAGTATAGGACCCCTCCCCTTGGCCCCACCCTTCACACCTCTGACCCATCAACACCTCTGCTTACCCCCTCCCTTTGACTCCTTTTGGGAGCTAATTTTTAAAACCTGGGGGCCGGTCCCCCTCGTATTTTCACCCCCGCACACCCCGTACCCGTTACAACGTTTAGGCAGGCCGCACGTGTCGTCATTACGCCGCGCGCCTTCCCCTTTCAAAAACAGGGGGCGCTGCTGGCAACTTTATTAGGCCCCCTACATCCCAAATTTATTTTTTTCCAAATTTTCACCCCCCCCCCTGTTGTCGGGCGGCGGCCGTTTGGTTGTGATACTGCCCTCCTCACCCTGTGATGTTTTATAGGGGCGAGGCCTGTCTTCCTGTAACTTCAGAAGTCGGCAATAGAAGACCTACAGGTTTACACCTACGTTTAGTTTGTGCGATTAAAACCAGAGAACCTGCTCCAGTCAAGTCCCTGTGTGCTGTCGGTGGTGCCGTTTATACCTCCACACAAAGCTGGTTTAATATTCCCATCCCTCACTCCGGGCCCCAGGCAGCTGGGAGCTCTCTGGGGGTAACATAGGCCGCAAAGTGAAAACACTGAGTCGTCGAGGAACTTTACAGTTATGTTTGAAAAATAAGAAATAATGAGATAAATTCTAACTTTAGATAACCATAAAGCTCTGAATCGTAGCATGGAACTCAAAGAAGAAAAACACATTGACCGTAGATCTAGCCCTCTATGTTTCTTTTGTTTTTGTTTAGACAAACATCCTTATAACCAGCCCTGTTCTTCCTTAATTCCACTAATCATGTGTGAATGGGGGTATGATGTGTTTGTCGAGTCCATAGGTGCCATTTCAATGCCCATCATCTCCTATACAAAACACCCAATGCACAGAAAACCCCTCGTTTCCTGGCCGTACAAAGACAATAGTATCACAAGTCGTGTTTGTCCGTCTTACGACTGCTCGCTTCAAAGAGTCTGCGAGTTGGTATAGCGGTTAGCAGAGCCCCGCCGGAAGTCGGGGGGGGGGCGGCGCCGCGCGCACACCGGAAGTCGTAGGGTTTTGTCTTTGTTTTAGGGGGTTATCAATAGGGGTATGTCTGTGGAGTCGGTGTGTGGTGAGGGTTATTGATGTACTGCCGGGAGGGTAGGGACGGTGGTAGTAGAGGGTGGATCAACACTGGGCACAGAGTCCATCAAAGGGTCCCGCTCCTACCAACACCTCTGAGCGGGCTTAATCTGAGATTAGAACAAAGTAAGACGGACTAGATACACTGACCCCACTGACACAATGCTCTTGTTTTATTGTAAGGCTGTGTGTTGTAAGTAAGAAACATTATTTTGGTCTGGAAGACTAAGACTTAGCTACAGCATGAAGAAATCAAATCAAAGGTTAACCAGAGAGAGTAAAGTTCAACTCTATTCTCTCTGTTTAAACCAAGGAGACTAAATTAATTTTACTCTCTCTGGTTAATTCAAATTTAACTGGTTAGCGTCGAAAAGAGAAAGCAGGTCCCTCATCTAATCAATAATTTAATCTAATTTCTGTGACATTTCCACGCAGTTATATTCCCAGGAACTTACAAGAGTAAAGAACCGATGTAGAGGGGAACAAATAAAGTACTGGAGGTTGAGAAGGGCGGGGGTTGGTACTTCAGGGAATGGTCTGTGAGCTTGTCTTTGCCGCAGCCCTTCACCACCTTCATTTGTCGACCCTTCCCCCAGCCCCCACCCCTAGTCTTAAACTCCTACCCCTACCCCCTACCCCCTACTCCAGCCCAGAGATCAGGGCCCGCTCAGATAGGGACCATATGCCGCGTCTCTTCAAAAGATGGCACCCATGAATCTCCACCCCTCAGCCTACAGCGCCTCCTGCCCGAGATAAAAGATTTAATGGGATTATCTCCCCCAGATTTAATCTCCACTTTCCTCCAGTTCCCTTCCTCCAAACATACACAGGCTCCTTTTTCTGGCTCCCCTTTTATCTGATATTTTATATTTTTGCCAGCTGCGTATCGTGTAGTTTGTTAATCCCTCTTCTAGGAGGGATAGAATGTGACGGCAGCTTTAATCTTACTTCTACTCCCTGAAGACCTGCCGGTTTTTGTGGGCGCCGTGTCTTTGATTCGGCCGTTTGTGATGTAGAAATCAGGGCCTGGTTTTGAGGTGGTCACAAGACGCGCTAACTTACTGTGACGACAGCCAGGGGCGGGGAGAGGGGGTGTAGGGTGAGGGAGGGGTTTTATCTCTGACTTCTTACCTTTTTGATTACAGACGCAAGTCTGCGAACCTGAGCTCTACATGTACAGAGCGAACAGGGATTTAGCCACATGTAATTTGTTTTCCAGTTGGTCATTTCAACATAACATTGAAACATTACCTTGGGTATATGTTCTAATATATCAATTCATTTATTCATGTGCATTCCAAGTTATTAATATATTTATATGTCCAAAAACGTTTGATCTTTTTTACGTAAATTCTAAATCAACAGTGGACACATCGCAGATCCAGTTAATAACACCAAGTATAATGTATGTCACTGGGTACGTTTTGTAGTCCCCTGTTTAAAGTTAATGTCGTTTTAACGGTCAGTCCCGCGGCCCTGGGTGCATCAGAAGGGATTACACGTCGTGAAGTTTGACAGAAGTCAGTGAAGGGCCTGTGGAGTGGTCCGGGGGTAATTAAGTGGCTGTTCCCCGGCCTCTCATCCCCTCTACCCTACCCATTAAGGCCGGTTTAAGTTTACACACCGCGCACCAGCGCACAATGTAAACACCCTAAGTCGGCGGCCATTGTGGGCACCCGGCGTCCTGTAACCATGGTAACGGGCGTCCTGTTACCATGGTAACGGGCCATGTGGACCTGGTCCTTCCCGGCAGTGGGCAGATTAATGGTAAACAGTGCCCGCCTGCACCTCCTGACCCCGGGGCCTCCTGGGCCGGAGGGTGGTGATGGGTGGAGGTTCGTATACCTCCACTCCCTCTACCCCCTCCTCCTGCACCCTCTGTTTCGTGGCACGCGCCCTGTGATTCCCCCCTTCACCCACCCCTCCCCAGACCCCTCCAGAGTCCCAGGTCCAGACCGGAACCAAGAACAAACCCGCCGCCACCACTCAAGTGCGCAGGCGCATCTGTTTTGTTTCAAAGCTGGCGTCCAAGTGTTCCGCGCAGTCAGTCAGGAACAGGCCCCCTCTTAATCCCCCCCCCCCCCCTACCTCCATCCTGACCCCTCTCCTTCTTCCTGGCTCCCATTCTCAGGGAAATGACCTTTTGTGTTCTGTTCTATTGCTGTGAATACACACACCCATTCTTCGCTGAAAGAAAGTGTATCTTCCACATCGCGTAAACAAAACAAACAGGATACAGCGCGGTTATACCGCTTGCCGGGAACCAGCGTGATACAAAAGTCGTCTGCCGAGCCCCGGGAGTAGAAGACGCTCTATTCTTTAGGGGACAAAGCGCCCGGAAATTGAGATGGATGCGCGCGGCTTTAGGGGCGGGGAGTACGACGTCAAGTACGTCCCTGGCGTTGATACAGCGAGACTAGTAGTCCCTTCCACTCGCGCAGGTTGATGTGACGCGCGACGACTTCTAGGAACGCCGAGACGAAGATAGAAATATGAAGACGGAGCCTTCTGCCCTGGAGGTGGTAGGGGGGTCGGTAGGGGAGAAGGGGCAAGGCATTGTGGCAGGCACTTAGGGTAGGAGCGCCCCCAAGTGGCGGTCTTTGTAGGCGGCTCACGGGCGGGCGGCGGGAATAAGGCCTATTGTGGGGCGGGTGGGGGATGTTTTTATGGGCCTGATCTTGTCTTATTGTCGTGGATCATGGGTGAGAGGCGTGCCGGGGTTGGAGGCGGCCGGCTCAGGGACCATCGCCGTCACATCATGACAGTGTTAGCCCCTATTGACTCCCAACTCCATTGTGGCACCGCCGCCCTGCCGACCAGAAATCTAAACCCTTCCCCCGCGCCTCCGGCCTGTCATTTCTAACTATATCTCCTCGGCCGCTCCACCAATCAGCGCCCAGCTTTCACAGAGAGCCGGGAATATAACACCCCGCACATCTCCATCAATTTATTTCCCAGTCCCCTAAGATAAATCAGATAATTCCAGGTTTCATCATTTTTGGCGGGAAGCAGACGACAATGACGGAGTTAAAGGCACTGGTTGCGTCTGTAAGGCGGGTGTTTACATTCCATTTGTCAGGGGCTCAGGGTGGCCCATTGTCGGCTGAAATGACTATAACAGATGTCAGGTCTTCGCTGTCTCCCTCCCCCGGGGCCATTGTAACGGGTATCTGCCTGGCTGCGCGCGCAGACGTCACCACCGCCGCAGACGACAATCGATCACCCGAAGTCGGAGGCCGAGGGCCCGCCGCTTGTCTCCGGCGCGACGTCTCTCCGCTGATTAACACACAAACCACAGAGGGGATCTTTGCCTTCTTTTTGTCGTCACAAAAAGCGGATAAATCCCGTTATTTACGCCATTGGGGAGGGCGATAATAGGGGATCCTGGCCCAATCCTCCTGTTCTCACCTCCGCCCATCAGTCCCTGTCGTCTGCTGGGGGCTTCCTTCCTCCTGTGTGGGGGAAACAACACCTAACACTCCCGGCCCCCACACCTCTCCTACCGACACTCACCTACACACAGGACCTAATCTCATTGTGGAGAGTGGGAAGCTGGGCACCGACAAAGGTGGGGGGGGGGGGGGGGGGGGAGAGTGAAGGGGGCTGGGTGGGGATGGCTAGAAGTGAAGGGGTCTTCAACACCTGAAAACAATGTGTGTGGTTCGCTACCAAAGCTACGCAAATAAATTTAAGCAATAAAGACCTTTACTAGAATATTTAAGCAATAGTGGCCTTTATTAGAAAGTAAAAGCCACACTTCGAGGATGGTACATGTTCATGGTGGGACAGCAATCAGGTTATGCTCCGATTTATATTTGATAAAAAATTAGTAAAAAGTACCCCCCCCCCCCCTTTCTCCGTCAGTTCCCGGCTCCAGGTTGGTCAACTCGGCCCCTGAGCGCCTCTTTGTTTGCTGAGTACAGGGAGGGCGGAGGGTTTGAGCAGCTCCGAGCAGCTCCGAGCGGCTGACCAGGGCGGGAGTCACGACCCGACAACAGGTCGGGGCGGCCCGGGACATCCATTATTGATACATTGTTTGAATAAGAATGCGGTGCGGATTGGATTAACGCCCTGTCCGCCGCCCCCCACTCTGGGCCCCACTCCCCCACGGCCGGGAGGGTATCTTTTATTGAAAGGGCCACTGTTCCCTCTCTCCCCCTGCCTCTCTCCTGCCTCTCCCGGCCACTTCTGTCTACAACAATGTTTTCTCAACTTTTCCAACAGTTATTCTATTTTTCCTGGCCTATTTTTTTCGTCGGCAGTTTCACTCTGTTAACTGTTGACTTGTGAATCCCACCCCTCCAACCCCCTCGTCCTACTCCGATCACTCCTCAACCCCCACCCCCTGTCCCTCACCCCTCTCATCACCTCTCCTTACCTCCTCTTTTTTCCTGAAGATCCCACGGCCCCACACCTGAATGTGAAATTCGCCGGAAGTGGCGGCCCTGATTATGGATTGATGAAATTGTCTTAGGGAAATCGGATTTGAAGGGAGATAACAAGACATCGAAATGCGCGTCTCTTTGACCCCGAGACGCGGGTAGAACTCTCCGGGGAGGAAGGCGGACAAAGAAAAGGTAGCTGGTTTCTCCCCGGGCGTCGACCAGCGGCGACTATCGGATGAGACAGTTTAAATAGACAAAGCGCCCCCTACAGGGACCCGAGGTGTGTTGTGTTACCAAAACGAGGCCAGATGCGCCCCTCTCCAGTGCGCATGCGCCGATACCATCGGCCCGAAAGTCGTCTGGTGGTGTGTTTCCAGTCGGCCGGTCTGAGCGGGTCTGAGCAGGTCTGAGCCGCTCACAGATAAAGGAGCAGATCAAATCTCAGCTCCACCCTCCGCCCACCACCTCACTTAATCCGCCATCTTTTCGCACGTGCGGTGTTTATTTGGTTACCAAACAACGGACGTTATTAGGGTCAAAGAATGCCGCATGGGGACGCCGTGACGTCACAGCGCGCCGACAAACAGACTGAAGTAGGGGAGGGGTCCGGTAGAGACGCAGCACAGACGCTGGTCAGTTCCTCCTGGGTCTAAAGACGGCGTCTGGGGGTCAGACTGACCGGTCGTCATGGTAACCCCGACCGTTACCATGGTAGCCGCCATTGTCACGTGACTCGTGTCTCTCGCTCTCCGGGCCGAGTCGGGGTGCTGGACGGTAACATTGTTGTCCCGGGGAGTGGGGGGTCGGTTTTCGCCTCTGTTTGGAATAACAAACACCGTCCCCGGGCTAGAGTTACCACCGCCCCGCCGGCCCGCACGGGCCAACGGGCCACCGGAAAATTAGATTATCCCTGCCCCTTCGTTTCCCCTCCCGAAGAAGATTGTTTAGCACCAACCTACTTTTGTAGGTATATTTCGAAATTTCCATGCTTCTTAATTGAAAAGTATTTGTCGTCCCTATTACAACTAGCATTAGGCGTATGAGATGCATATTTTGGTCACAATAATGTTATATCAGTGTTGTATCAGAAGATGGCATTTAGTTCGGAGTACGCTCTGGAATAAGTGTCCAGAATGTCATAGGTGAAGATGCTAAATGGATCTCGCACTCACCCCCGCCTACAAACAACTGAACGACTCTTGCCGTGTCTAGGGCCAACCAGACCAGTCCTAGTCTCCTATAATCTGATCTTTGGAAGCTGACCTAAAATTAAACACCGTACCATTGAGATATATCTATAAACCATAGACACAGTCACTAGATGTATTACGAACATCCTGAAGTCGCGCTGTCCACTTAATGCAGCTAAAACTAGACAAATTACATGAGTTCCTCAAACTTAAAAAGAGTATATTGACATCGCATCACGGCGAATAGAGACGGAACAACCTATAGAACTTGGGTAGTGCCAACGGGCCAGACGGTCCAGGAGGGCCGTGCGGGCAGGTGGGTAGTATGGGGGGTAGGTTTAGCCTGAGTCTGGCCGGGGTTTGGGTGGTGGCCGGGGGTAGTACTAAGTAGTACGAGTAGGGGCTGTGTGTGTACCCTGTAACCCCCTCCGACACACCGGGTTCACCTCCAGGGTCTCCCCCAAACAGGGAATCCCCGGTCGTGACGTCATCGCGGGGAATCCCCCTACCCGTGGTAGGTGAATGGAGTGAGCAGTTGGCGAGCAGATCGTGGGTGGTGGGAGTCCATAGTTTACAGCCATGAGCTGCTCGGGGTAGGGGGTGTAAACAGGCCGGGCTGGACGTAAACAGCGGTAGTAAACAAAGGCTCAGAACTACGACTGCCGGATCAACTAACCCAGAAAACACCACAGTGGACGATGTTGTGTTTTTGTTATGTTAGAGGAGGACCATGATATATGATCTTGCAAAAATCTTGCAATGCATTTCATTCATTATTTGGCCGATTTGCACGTAATATATAAGAACTTTTATTCCATGTCAGGCTTGTATTTACATAAAAGCTTATGGGGTCTCTTGTGTACTAGTCATTAATAAACTATTTACCTAAAAATTAAGAGAGGAAATAGAGCGAACTGTTTCCCAAACCAATAGTGGCAATACATAACCGTACCCAGTATACAGCGCACTGGGAGGTAGGCGCAGTAACAAGGTCCGTTTGTTGCTCCCCCTCCGGCCCTCGCCGACTCCTACCGAGATAAAGGCTGCATTCAATGAGGGCCGCGTGTGTGTGTGTGTGTGGGGGGGGGGGGGGGGTGAGGACTGAAAGAGGTAACTAGCTCCAGACCCTCACCTCTCCACTACCACCCAGCCCCTCCTGGGCCGATACACGAGGCTAACCGTGGCCTCCTGCTCCCCCTGTACCCACGTAAGCATTGTTCAGTGGGCCGATGGAGGAGGAAGATTATCATCCACTGTAAAGGTGAGGTATCAGACTAGTGGGCCAAGATTGACTTGAATAAGTAAACGAGTTGCGCCTAAATAAAATAACCGCACAGTGTGCAGGTCAAGCCAAGAGTGGTCCAGAAGCTATTGAAGCCGGGATCATAAGTATATAATATAGATTTCCATTCAGGGCGAACAAAGGGAAACAATTCCCCTACATTAGAAGGGTTCAAAACAAAGTCCCACTCATTGGGGTATAAAATGACCATGCATTATGTCTGTAGCAGATATTAGAGGTGAGAAAAGAGGTAGGTAAGCACACAGGGGCGCTGACAGGGGTGTTGGGGGTACAAGGGGCCACTGAGGTGTGTATCAGAGGGCCTCAGACCCTGTGAAGTGTCCTGTGAACACGTATCGTCTACCTCTCTCCCCTTTATAGTGACATGGCCGACACATGGAGTCAGTTTGGACCCCTTCAAAGTACCCCCTACCCCTACACACAGCAATAGATCCCACCCCACGACCTACGGACATACTGGGCCCTGCACGCCTTGATCCGACACCTGGAGGGTCGGAGGGGCGTGGGGGCACAAAGGGGAATGCCACAGGAGGGCAGGTGGGGTGAGGAGAGCTGGTCTGTGAGTCGGACCTTTGGTGGGTGTGTGTGGAGGTGGTATCAAAGTTTGAAGTTAAAATGAGGGATGTGAATGAAAAGAACAGATGCTCAGAGATTAGAGGTGTGGAAAGTAGGGACTCTGAAGGATGTACAAAAGTGTTTCAATAAAAGGGTACACCAGCTGCGACAATTTTAAAGAAGCAATAGAAAGAAGGTGGAGGAATGGGAGCAAAATGATAGCTAATGAAGAAGAGGGAACGGATGTAGGGGAAGGGGGAGGACAGGGGAAGGATTTAGGAGAGCCAGTTGAAGGGAGAGATACGAGTGCGGTCCCATTATTAATGTTGGATGGGGCAGGGTGCTGGGTGCTCTCCGTAGGTAAGAAAGGTCCTGGAGGAGAGTGATGGGGGTGAGCCGGCAGGTGGGGAGGTAGAGGGGATCGGGCGGCAGGGGGCGGCACGGGTAGGGGTGGGCAGGTCGGGGATGGATGGCGGAGGGCCGGATTTATACCAGACCCCCCCCCCCCCCCCGGGTCAGATCGTAGCGGGACGAGCCATTCAGACCTGCTCAACGAGCTGCTCACAGATCTACTCACAGGACCACTCACAGACCCACTCACTGACACATTCAAAAGACACACTCAAGGATACACACACAGAGTTGGACACACTCACACTTACACTTTTAGAACACTCAAAGAGTGTGCAGGTCAAATACACAATAAGAAATCCGCTCACAAACTTTCGCAGAGACCCACTCACAGACCCATCATCAGATCCACTAAAGGACTCATTCACAGACCCTATTACAGACACACTCATGGATCTCCCCACATAACCACTCTATACCCACCCAACCACTCACCCACCCGAAGCCACTTGATAAACCCAGAGAGAGTAAAAGTTTTAACTTCACTCTCTCTGATAGACCCAACTCACAGATCCACTCACAGACCAACTCACGGACCAACGCATATACCCACTCACAAACACAGACACACAGACCTGCTCACAGACCTGCTCACAGACACTCACAACTGCTCACGTAGATCGGTTTGGGGGATGATAAGGGCCGTTTTTATCGTCCCGGGACCGTCTGAATCATAGCCCATCATCAGACGAGTACATGTAGACCCTGGCCTTTACCCGGTCCTTGTCTTATACCCCCCCCTCCTCCAGTGGTGGTTTGACGGGTCCAACAGCTGAGGCCTGTACATCAGAGGACGGGCCGCGCGCACCCCCTCACCCCGCCCCTACCACCGGGGGGAGGCACTGGAAGGGGACATTATCTTGTCCGTATGAATCAGGATTCTCCTACCCCCCTTTCTTTCCTACCTCCTAACCCCCTTTCTTCTCCACCTCTCCCTCCCCCACCCCTCTCCCCTCTCACTCTCCCTTCCTCCTTCCCTGCTTGATACAGACTGATTCACTGTCAGGTTATGATACGGAAACCTCAGAATAAAATAATGACATATAAAAACATCACCCCTTTTATCCGCTGTCAGAGGTGTAGCGTCCCGCGGTTGACGAGCTGCTCAGAGCCCAGGGCCCCTCACTCACCCCGGTCACAGGAGCAGCTCACAGACCCCTAAACCATTGAGCTTCTGCTCACCAAAAACATATCAAAGGGCCGTTTTTCCGTTATCAATCAGACTCCAACCCTGTAGTTTCTGTCTTACTCAACATGTATTACTTCATGGTGGATCTGTATCAGTTTTTTGGTCTATTCTTCTCGTATATTTCGCTTTTTTTGTCTATTTCTTTTCGTCTATTTGGCTTGTCTTTTTCTCAACACACTACAATGTAGCACCCACATTTTTATTTGAAACTTCTTTTAAATGATTTCTCCTAGATTTTGCTATAGTTTACTGTGTATAATGTATGCGGATACAGAGTACAATAATCGGGGAACAGTTTACAACATAATTATGGAGAACAGTGTATGGGGAACAACCCTGGGAGTACAGTGTACAACGTACGGGGTACAATGCGGCTGATGTTTTGTTCCTGGCCTCTCGCTGTTGCCACCTCTGGCTCTCCCACTATGCAGCCCCCCTCCTGCCCGCCCCCTCTTGTTGTGCCGCTCATAACCTGCTCATACCTCCTCCTGTTGTTCTGCTCACCCCCTGCTCACCTTCCCCCGTTGTTGGCGGGCCGCGGCTGTTATTTCGGGGCTGTGACGGCTGGCGCTGGGGCATGGGTGATGCAAGGGGGGGCACTTGGTCTTGAAAGGGAAACCACTGCCAAATCATGGACTCGCGGAACGGTGGTGGTGAGCGTCAAAATGAGGGGCGGTCAACCATCTTTTAGGGGAAAAAGTGGGTCGATGAACTACTCCCATAGAAGAATAGAGGGACAAACAATCACAATAAAGTAATGACAATTCCTAAGGAGGTTTCCTAAGAAATTTTGGTGACATCGAGGGATAGAGACACTCTGTTTTTTGGGGGCGATGATCTGTGTCCTCATAAAATAAGTGGCATTCAACTAAAATTCAGGAGCAGTCAGTTCAAGAAATCAGGGGCGGTAGTTAGGCAGTGGGTAGTACCTTGGCTTCAAAGAGCCAGTGCCCCCCCCCCCTGGAGGCAGGCCCACATACACGTACAATACACGTGAGGTGAGCAGCTCACACAAAGAGCGGGTCAGACAGGAGGAGCTGCTCACAGCACCACCCACAGGGGTGTCAGGGAGTATTGTACCACGGGGCGGCCAACTGGGTTAGTAGGAAGTGAAATATAGTGGATAGACGTGATCTGTATGTGTTATGGAGGAAGTATAGTATTATAACTGGGCGTAAAGGATGTGTCAAAAATAGCAATCAAGCATTGTTTTTTTAGAAAAAGAAAAAGAAAAAGAAATTGAATCAAGGAACAGATAGATATTGTTGCATATAATAATGAAATGCAGTGGATATATGTGATATGTATGTGCTATGAAGGAAGTATATTGTTAATACATGTGTGTAAAAGATATGTCAACAAATAGTCATTATTTGTTTTGGTAAGAGAGAAAAAGGAAAGGAATAAAAAGCATCAAGGAACAGATATTGTTGCATGGTTAAGAACTAACATTATTGTTTTGCCCGGTGTATACGGAAGATATAATTGGTTATCCTTTTACAATTGTCGGTGTATTTTTATAAGTATCAAAACTACATGTGTACTGAGAGCCGACGTTTAAGATATGGTACGAGTACAATAGGCTGAGCATCTCAGAGGGGCTTGAGTCATTCTCTGAATGTAAACCTACTTCGGCGAGCAATTCGGACCGGCTCAGGGCTGCTCAGAGCTGCTCGGATCTACTCAACGGGCGCTAAACAATGCACGGGGAGATAGCAGGCAGTAAGTCACCACCCACAGCCCCAGGCCACTCCTCCCCATCCCCGGGAGAGGGACATCCCCTCCCTCCCCTGATTCAGAGTAAGAAAATGCTCTAATGAGCCGCCAGGAAAACCTTCCGTGAACTTCTCGGATGGTTTCTGGGAACAAGGTGAGTCAGGGTGGCGAAAGGTGTAGGACCACAAAGGGTCTAGTACAGTGGGCGGTATGTGTAGGAGGTGGGAGATGAATGGGTGTGTTTACTACCTATAGGTAGGCCTATACGTGTTGACAGTTTGGTGTAGTGAGTTCAGATCAGATAGGGCGAACTGAGGCCAGGATTCTCTTGTAGTGACTAACGGCCGTGTGAAACTCGCCCAGAGATTAGAGTTGAGTTCGGGAGGTTGGAGGAACATCCCCGTTATGTGTGTGGTCGGCACCGGGAAGTGCGAAACAATGTGCGGTGAAATAAAGAAGGACATGTTATATCCTTCTTGAAACCAAGAGAACCAAAGCATAGACATTGTAGTAGGTTTGTGGGCTAGGTTTGACCCACATGGCTGCCATAAACAACAACATACATACCCAAATTTAATTGGGTGAATAGCATTTATTTATCGGCATACATGTATGAACACTCGTCTGTATGGCAAAAATACAAAGAATCAAAAACATGTATTTGTAGAAACCCTATTAATATTGGCAACTTCTAATAATGTTATTGCAGTGCAATAAAAGAAAACTGGATACAAGAGCAACTTGTACATATGAATCAATGTGATATGACTACGTGACATTGAAGGGTTAACTGACCACACATTGGGGTTGGGGGATGCCCCTTCCTCACACACACCCGCCCCCCCCCCCCCCATCTCTAACCCCCAAACTTCTCCTGTCATCAGGGGGCAGAAATAACCTCTCCATGGACCACCTCCTCCTGAGAACACACTCTCCAGACACATTTTACTTCAATAATGTTTCAATGGAAAACCACCCAAAGATGAGACTGGAGAGTGTGCCCCCCCTGGGTCTGCTACCACTCTCCAAGCACCTTGGTCCTGCGGTTGTTTCACAGGTAAACGGACCTGAACTCGGAGAGAAGAGTGTTCCTCCAGGTGCTTTGTAAACCCGACATAAAGGGTGCGCCTGTCAGCCCCCCTGAACAAATGGACCTGCGTCTGCCCCGCGTCTGCCCCGGAGGAGGCGGGGGTCGGGGTCGGAGGTGAGGGGTCAGGACCCCCGAGGGGTACAGGGGGTGACATATGGCGGGGGGCAGGTAAGGGGCTGGAGGAGGGCTGAGCGATGATAGGGGTAATTGGATGCAGAATCCAGGCCTGATAAGAGCGGAATAACATATTGTTATGTGCTGAGGGCGGGGCGGTGTGTTTCCTACGTCAGGTATGACGGGGGAGGGTGGGTGGGGTGGGGTGTCATTAATTATACATAGCATGGACACTGACACCGCTGATAAAAATAGATAAAAAACGGTGCGTATTGCCCGTGCACAGTCACAGATGTGGGGTCCGCCATGTTGGCTGCGCTCCGCCCTCAGATCCATCTTACAGCCGCCCCAATCTGGTTTCCATAAATCCGCGTCAGTGTTCTGAAAACTTGAGGAGAATCTTTCATTGTAAAAAGTCGGAGTAGAGCCGACGATGTGGGCTGGTGGGTCGGGGTGAGGGCAACCACTCTGTCACTGGTTTTACCGCCACTCCGTCGGGAACCAGCTATCTGTGACGTCACCAATCAAACATGGCCGCCTGCTAAACGCGTATCATCAGTGGCCTAGTAGGGGGGAAGGAGAAACAGTGAGAATCACTTTTTGTTTTCGCCTTCGGGGGGTGGTTTGATTTTTATATGAGGAGCGAGGGGTGGAAATGTAGTTATGTGATGAGAGAATACAACCTCTTGAAAAAACAGTTAGATTAAAGCAAAAACTCATAACCTGCGTCGGCTAGATAATAGGATTTGGTGTAGGGGGTCGCCGGTAGGAGTCGCGACCCCCGCGACCCTCGGACGCCGCTTGTAATGACTACTGAATTCCGGGAAGGCTCGCGCGGTGCATGATGGATGAACCGGAAGCCGTCAAGCGCTCCCCGCAGGCGCAGAAAGCGTGCAATAAGGCACCCGTCAAAAAGGGATTCTCCCTTTTCTCGCTATACCCGTTGCAACCCCCCGCTTTGAAGCGCCCCCCCTGTGGGAGTCTGGGCTGGCGGGCGGTACACGGGGCGCTCTCCGCTGATCACTTCTGCACACCTTGTCTCCGGGAGGAACCAGCCATTGGTCAAAACAAGAAGTTCCTTCATCCCCCTTCCCGTGAGCCTCTACTGTCTCCTACCCCACCTGGCGGCCAACTCCCGCCCCCCGCTCCCTTTGTGCTCGCTCCGTCTGACAGAAGTCACGCCAGGTATGATTGGACGATGGACACGCATGCGCACGGGGATGCGCCCAGGAGCAGAGACAGGAGGTGAGGGGGCCGTGGGGGTGAGGGTGGTGGTCGGAGGGGGTGAGCAGACTTGTCGGCACGGCCGGGCCATTTTCTGGGTCACGTGACCCCTGGTCATTCCCAATCTCACGGAGGGCGAGATGGGTTTAAAATATGTACCGCGGTTCACCTGCCCACCGGCGGGGGTGGGTCGGATGGCCCAGCTCATACTCACAGGGAGAGGAAGAGACCACAGCTCCTGAGAACCCCCTCCACCCCTCCACCCCCTCCCCTTGTCTTACACCACCACATCCTGCTCCTACAGTCAGCGGACAATGCCGGACTCGTTTCTCATTGTTTCTGACCCGGTTTCTTTTCTTCCTCATTTTCTCTCAGAAAATAGCCATAGAGTAAAGCTTTGGGTATTGTAACGGATTGTGGAGTGGTATTAAGCCAAACAACGTGGTCCTGAAATGCACATTGATGAATGATTTTGCTAAGTTAAGGCAGAGTGCGAAATGTTGAATAGAAAAGAAAGCTTACTTAAAAAAATATTAACAATAATTGTTAATATCACCTTCCAGGCTTATCAAAGCCTCCTAATTAGCAAAATCTTGAAATCTCACAATATTCTTTGGAGATCCCAACTTCCCAAACAAGTATCTGTCTGGTGAGTTGCAAGATGATGAGAAGGGGTACGGACAAAGGAGGGGATATGATGTGCCCCCCTACCGGAGGCTGAGGGAGAACCACACAGGACCAAACACCCCGAGATCTGTCAGACCTCCCTCCTCCAGTAAAAAACAACACCCCTCGACACCTCATCTCAGTTCTCATTTCTGCCGCTGCACGGCGTGGCGGGGGGTCAGGGGTGGTCGGCATGGCAGCGCGCGGGGGTAGGGGTTGAGAGGGGGTGATAGGGGGATCGGGGTTGTGGGTTTATGATTCACTGTACAGAATACTTATTTCATGACTGTCTTATCTATATCATATCATATTACTGTTTCCGTCATCCGCATGAATATTTTTTCCCTTAGTATGTACACACATTGTGGGTTTGTGATATTCCTTCAAGGATGCATTCTTTTATCCAGTACTGATCTACATGTGTAAATCGGCCCTAGGCTACTATGTGGAGTTTCAAATTTTCATTAGTTTATAACGTTTTAACCATCATTTCCTCGAAGGAAATGATACTTGCAGTTCTTTTTTTGACAGATGACATATAATCAGATGACATATTAAACGTCCTGCTCCGTGTAACCCACCACGTACTCCATGGATAATACATGTACTGCGTTGTCAGGAATGATACAAGAAAGTGTTGAGATAGTGAGTGAGTGGAAAGATCATAGAGGCCTCCTCTAGTCCCCATGTCGAGAGAGAGAGGGACCGGGGACACGGGTCAAGGTCATGACCCTGATTGTCATTGACCCCGCTCAGTGGACCGTAGCCGATTATACCCCCCCCCCCCTTGCACCCCCGCCCTCTACGCATGCGTCATGTGTCGGCACGCAGTGTCAACAGATCCCGGGGATGTCCCCTCCACACGACAGCCCTGGGCAGGAGGCGCTAAAAAAGAAGAAAACCTTTATATCTAATATGATATATCTATCAATCTAACAAAAGGAAATAATCTGTGTGTAGTTAAGGGTGGTCTTATGGGTTCGTCCAAACTACATATATATGGAGAACCTTGTCACCAAACGAGTTGACAAGTTGGGGATGACCTGCTCAGGCACAGCGCCAAACTGCTCACCCACCTACCCTAAGTAACTGTCCGGAGCCTCCTACTGCTCCCACACCTACAAGCTGTGAGCAGCTCACAGCCCTGCTCCTGTCTCCTTCCCAGGGTGGTCAGCGGCTACCGCTG
Organism: Lepidonotus clava; assembly: GCA_936440205.1. Lineage (NCBI taxonomy): Eukaryota > Metazoa > Annelida > Polychaeta > Phyllodocida > Polynoidae > Lepidonotus > Lepidonotus clava. The sequence continues at coordinate 47,554,566 of OW387141.1, forward strand.
TTTCCCCGGGTGTAGCGGGCAATGGAGGTGTAGCCTGTAGATGGTGTTAGCGCTGTCCATCGGTATCTAGGTCAGTAACGAGCAGCTCATGTCGCCAGGTGTGAGCAGATCCGTCACGGGTCACTGATTACACCGGTTAACACCCAATAAGGAGTGTTGGGGGCGTGGTTTGTGGTTTGGGCTTGGATCCCCCCCTCCCCTAGCTCCCCGCCCATCGACACGGTGATAGATGATCGGGACCAGTATGTTGATCATCAACCCCCTCCCCCAATATCCCAACCTGCCCCATGCCCACTGTCCCCTCCCACCCCTGTGCCGCCCGCCCCGCCCCGCGCCGCATTCCGACGGCCGCGCGCCGTGTGACAACAACAGGCGCCCCCCGCGCCCCGACAGCCGTCCTCCAGTCAGTCACAGGTACAACTCAGACCTGCTCACAGGGGTCCTGACTGAGCAGTTCTACCGGCGGAACGGTGTGGCTTCAGTCTCACGGTGGAAGCCGTAAGCCCAACACCTCTCTGAATCCCGACACGCGCGCGGCACGTACCGCTGAGTCAGTACGCGCCCCTCCGTGAGTCTGACTCCTACTGGTCAGAAGTGCCGCGCCGCGCTCTGTAACGCGCCACGCCCAAACGCGCCGCCGCGCAGGGGCTAGGACGACGCGGCATTTACCGCGCCGAGCTCCCAGTCTCAGTGTGCGTAGGGGAAGCCTACACCCGCGGACATACGGGCGGTAGGGTTGATGAAACAGGAGGACAGATTCCCTCACCCTGTCTCCTATCCACTGTCCTCCCCATCCGCCCCAGGTCGGCTCACCCTGACCTCTGCTGTATAACGCCTGCAATCAGACCCGGCGGTCAGCACAAGTCGTAAGTGACCGTGAGTGTGTCCGCGCCGAGCGCCGCCCCTGTCTTACGCGCCGCCCCTCCCGCGCCGCCCGGCTCCAGTAGTAGCGGGCCCCGCGCGGCAGGAGGAGTAGCAGGAGGAGTAGGAGGAGGCAGCAGCGTGCCGCCCGGAGCGGGAGTAGTAGGGAGACGGCGGGGCAGCAGGCAGGACGCACCTACTGGAGGAGAGGGACGCGCGGCGTTCATACCACAGCGTCCCCCGGTACAGGAGGCCCTACCCCCGGCGTACAGAGAGACGCCCGGCGTCCGTAGGGACGCGCCCCCGACAACAACCACACTTACCACCCGCACTACTAGTACTGACCGGGAGGGGAGTAACTCCTGTGGCTTCTAATACTTCTCTAAAAACTTACCAGAAGCAGCATAACAATTGGTTATATCCGCAACATTTGACCCAAGTATCCCCTGGAGTAGAGGGAGTCCGCAAGGAAACACCAGGTTACAAAACGGCTCCCGTCAGTTGTTGTTGATACGGCTCACCCAGGAGGAGGAGAACCTACCACGCAGGAGGAGGGGGTAACAGCCTCCAGGATTATACACCTTTGCCGCTACCTGGACCTGCTCTTATTACTCCAGGAGACCCACAGAGTCGGACTACACCAGAAAAGGTGAGCAACTGAGGGTAGCGAACCGTGACAGAGCGGGTTGGGGAGGGGGACACTTTGTTGTGAGCAAGCAGCTCAGGGCAGGAGGGGGGGGGGGGGAGAAGAGGGGGGGGGGGGGCGTCTTTTGTTTGCTTAATGAGTTCCATATGGCTGAGGGGGGTGAGTGGCAGGCGCATGTGTGTCGGGACCTCTTGGGGAGGTTTGGGGATAGGGGGAGGGGTGTAGGGGTCAAGTGGAGGAGAGGGGAGGGGAGGGGATGGGGTCGGAGCAGAGGAACGAGCTCTTATGGCCAACTTGTCAGAAGGGACCGAACTGGAGCACGGAGAACAATGCAACTCGGCCCGGTGTACAGCCCTCGGCCCGGTGAGCTGCTCCGAGCTGCTCGAGGTGGCCCCATTGTTACAGGGGTCAGACGTCAACCTTTTGTTGCACTCCGTCCCCGCCACATACCGCCACATCTAACCACAGGAGGTCCTGGTGACACCCGGGGACCCACCACTGACCGCCGGGTCGCCGTTCCCACGGCCCAGCCTGGAGTAAAGGGAGGGTGGGGGGGAGAGGTTTTATTTACACTCACACTGTGACAATCTCAAGTTTCTTCTGTCCCCTTTGTTTTTGGCGGGGTGCTTCAAGTTATAATAACTTCAGCATGTTCTGGGACTTCTTGGACATGTTTTCACAGAAGATCAGATAAGTTTGGGAAAGTAATTCTATTAGAACAAGAAGGCGCTATTTGTAAACACCCCAGCTTCTGTACTTTCTACAACATTTCAGCGACATATATGATATATGATATATTACTTACAATACATGTATCAATACATATGTATGTATATATTATAAATAACCGGCTTTATCTACACACATAACTAATGTAACGTGTGCTGTATCCTAATCTAAAGACTTATTCTCCTTGATATAGGTAGGGGCCTACTTCATGATTCGACCTTACATCGATATGTAATTATAGTCTAGGTTTAGGTGACCAAGATGGAGTAAAGGCGGTCAGTACGTACAGAGTAATACCTACCGCTACCTTCCCCCTGCCCGCACCGCTACCACCACATAAAAAAGGACCTGTGGGCGAGCGGTGATCGGCCTATCCATCTCCCCCGCCGGCCGCTGCCCGGGCCTTTCTTTGTGGCCGCCCTTTGTGATCAAAGGCCGATTGTGTGAGGAGAATGACGCCCTCTCCTGCTCTGCTCTCCCCCCACATTCCGCCACACGTACCCCGTGTACCGGCACGCACCCCCCTCTAACCCCCCCCCCCCCCCCCCCGCCGTCCACGACTCAATTGTTTGACTTAATTAACGTCCTTTGTCCCCAATATTCAATATTCACCGATTGCGGAGGGGCATGCAACGGGCCCCCGTGAGCGGAGGGAAGAAAAGAAAGGGGATTTGGGAAGGGGTGGGGTTGTCAAGGCAGGGGGTACTGTGGGTGAATGAGTTAGGGAATTGGGGTAGTAGGGGCTGGCGTGAGAAGGCGGAGAGGGGTGTGGTGGGTAGGGAGGCAGGTCTGTGTGTTTTAGAGGTAGGTAGGGGTTTGGGGGGGGGGGGGGGGGCTGATGTTGGTAGTGGGGGGATTCATTCATAGTCCACTGTTTGTGTGATCAGGGGGAGGTTGATTAGGGTTAGGGAAACCCGGGACGAGAGCTGCTCCGAGCAGTTCTCAGTTGATCAGAGCATATCAGAGCTGCCCCGAGCAGTTCCGAGCAGTACCTAGACTAAGTATTCGCCTCTGGATATTGCCATTTAAGATCAGGGGAGGGGCTTGCAGTGCAAGTTAAGCAGTTCTGAGTAATTTTATGCAGTTCCGAGCAGTTCTTAGCAGCTCCGAGCAGTTCTGAGCAGTTCCGAGCAGCTCTGAGCAGCTCCGAGTTGGTCGTCGGCCGTCAGATAACCCATGACGAGATGAGCGACTGTCCCTGTTTTAATTCACCCCCCTCCCCGAGAGACGCTGAATCACGCCACGATTTATGGCCCTTTTAACTCCCCATTGTTTTAATGATTAATTAATGTCTGATCGAGTGAGACAATATGAACATTCTTTCCATAGTATAAACTGTCGTGTTTATATTTAGAGGGGGGTTTTCATGGACAAAAAGTATTTTGAGGTGTTTCCTGTCCAGCCCATGGTCTGCCCTTGGCTGTTTGTACTGAGTTTGTGAGGTCGGGCTGGCAGGTCCAGGAGGAGGGGGGAGGGTGAGGGGGGTTAGTGATTCTTTCCTCCAGTACCTCTGTATCTATTTAGGCCCGGCCCTCCCTGGTTGCCTGGACACGCTGCCCCCCTCCCCCCCCTCGGGTGGCTCCCCCGTGCGGACACCGGTGAATAGCCCTTCCCCTGATTAATCGGCGTCCCTTGTTCATTTCGTACCCGGCTGACTCGGGACGCTTTGAAGCGGCGGGTAGCTTTGTTGTCGGCCGGCCACCACCCCGACCACCGCCGGCCGGGGTCCAGCCGTGCGCCCGACCGACCCCCCGCAGCCCGCCGCCGGCCACCGCCAACCCGAGCACAAATGTCGAACAGTTTTACTTATATCTCCGAAACTACTCAGCCAAATTGCTCCAAGTTTTCAGGGAAGAACCTCCGATAGATATCCTAGATGTCCTCTTGAATTTGCTTTCCAAGTTTTGGGTGGGAAATTGAAATATCGAGGTTTTGGTTCAATGTCGTCTGCGCTGTGTTTGGAACGGAAGGGTTAGGGCGCGCGCAGAATAGGCACCTGGGTGAATGATCTAAAGATCCTTGGATCCTTCCGTCGGCGGCCGGCCTCATCCAGGGGGCAAGTGGGGGTAGGTTAGGGGTTGGGAGGAGACAGAGGGGGTCAGGGGGTGGATTGGTATGTCCACGGACCGATCAGGGGGGTGGGGGGCCCAGGGGTCACTGAGGGCACACAATCAATACCCCAAGGTCAGGCCCAGAGGACGGCCGGAGCGGGCTAAGTGGCTAAAGTAAATATGGCCGCCGGTGGACGGGGGGAGATGATCTAATATCGGAGGCCTTTTAATATCGGTATCATGCGTGGGGATACATTGTTATGGGCGATTGTGCTATCGGTAAAGAATGAGACGAGGCAGTATGAAGTGGTTGATTATAATCATATTGTGATTACCAGCCCTGGGAAGTCTCAATACAAGCCTCAGTTTGTAGCAGGTAGAAGAAATCATGCACACAGTAGAAGTGGGTTACGGGGCCCCTTTGACTGGGGGATCTATGTTAGAGCCCGACCCAATCATGTCCCTCCAATTCCAAATCACGCTCTCTAATCGATCGGCCCTAGATCTAACACCTCCCCGCCACCCTCCTCCCATCCCCATCTCCACATCTCCCCAGTACAGCCGTCAGGAGACCCTGCTTGTTACTGGGTTGTCGGGTCTGGAGGGGTAGACGGGTAGAGTTTGGGTGGGTCTGACTCGCCGACCGACCCAGTGGCCTGCTCCCCTCCTCCAGGGCGGACTGACAGCACCACCCGTTACCTACCCCCCTCCCCCTCCCACACAGACGCCGGCCGGACGCCGCTTCCTCCTCCTGGTGGTGGGAGGGGTCACCCGGTGCGTTCACACCGGATCAGGAAGTGGGGCACGAGTCTGCGCAGACGGTGCCAACCTGGACACACACAGAAGGAGGAGGGTGTGTGTGTGTGTGGGGGGGGGGGGGGGTAGAGGGTGCCCAGTCAGCAGTAGAGGGGGTAAGTCGGGGCCTGCGTCTCTCCTGCGTCCCCCCTGCGTCCCAGCTGTCTGCTGCCACGCTGGTGGCCGGTGGGGCCTGCTCACATATGCTCACAACGACTCGGGGCGGGCTGGGGACCAGCTGAACTGCTCAGGTCCTGCTCACCGGCCTATGAATAATTAAACCTTGATTTCTATAAGTACTACTGGGTTGGGGGGACTTGTATAAAAGGTCAATGAACTTATGAAAGTATGTGTTACCTGAACTTGTTATTGAGCTCGTTTACCGTCGCCAGATTTCTATAGGAACTGAAATCAGAAGAAAAATAGCATTTTCATTTCTAATAAATAACTCCGTAATTTGGTATGACATAAGGGGGAATGGTCATCTCTTAGTATATAAAACAACTGTAAAGAGCTTGTGTACAGATTCACCTAGCCCCTGCCCCTCCACCCCAACCCAATCACACCCTCACTCTACTCCCCGTGTGTATTATTGATGGCCCCGAGGGCGGACTGAGGGGACATCACAATACGTCGGCCTTTGGTGGCGGTATGGGTGCGCACTACAGAGGTACGGGCAGAGGTGTCCAGGAGGCAGAGACCGTATTGTAGAGGTAATGGTCATGTTTTATGGACAACCCTAAGCCTCTGTACGGCCAGCAGAATGTGGGGATGGAAAGGGGGTGTCAGCGAGGAGTTTATATTGTCAGGTGCGAGCATCTGTCAGCGGAGTCAAGTTATAGGTTCCAAGTAAAGGCTAACAATTATTATATTCAATCATATTTGCAAACCTTATGAATCTTGATTGCGTCACCTACTAAGATAGCTTTATTGATCTTGTCAATGTAGATAACGCCATCTATATGTAACTTTATTGGTAAAACCATCTATATTTACCAAAATCACTATACCTCATGACCATAGCAGTACATCGTGCGACTGCTCTATATTTTTGGAAAACTCCACAGCTAGTTTCGTAACAGGTTCTAAAGGGAAGACTAAAATAGACTTCTCGGTTCTAGGCCCAAGTTTGTCTATGCTTCCCGCTTTGAGTAATTCAGAGAACTGGTTTAAGTGAGACCAAGAACTGGTTTTCTCGGTAGTTTATCCTAATTTGGTCCCTGGTAAGACTCTCAATATATTTCTGGTTGTATGAGCGGGTCTTCTAGGCATGTTTGTTATGAGCCTTCCATGTAGTGAGCAGCTCGCCGTATCCGGACTCGGCAGTCTGAGTTGCTCACCGCTGCTCGCCGGATCCCGTCTGAAGTACGATATAAAGGTGTGGCGCACCTGATACCTACCCCCCCACTCCTAGCGTCCCCCCGGCGTCCCCCCGGCGTCCCCCCGGCGTCCCCCCGGCGTCCCCCTGGCGTCCCCCAGAGACGCCCCAAAGACCTGCTTACCGAGACCGCTCACAAAGACCTGCTGGCAAAGACTCGGCCTGTTTCCGGCCCTGTTGTTTGGAGCTGCTCATTTCCAGTCACTCTTCAAGCAGAGCCACTTGTAGCCCACTTGTGAAAACCGTGAAGTTATTCCACTTGCGGATGGAGAGTGAGGATATGTTTTTTAGTCGCTCTCCAGGTAAGGGGATTGTGTAATGAGGCGGAAATTAAGACGCATTGTAGTGCAAATATGCAGCCAAAAATACATTATTAAATGAATTTACGAATATTATATTTGTTGTTCCTGTCACTCACCGGCCGATTAACCATGAGCAGTCTCTTCTTGTCTCTTGTGGTCTCTCAGAGACAGTTCTTCTATTCTTCTCTGCCCCGCTGATGTTTTATTGACGTCTGTGACCGGGGCCGTTTTGTTGTGGTTGTATTAACTGTGACATCCCCTCCTTAGCCCCTCTATAGACCCGCGCGACCAGAAAACGGCCCATGACGATTTCATAACAGTCCAAGGCCGGCATGTATAACTCAGAACGTTTTGTTACACTTCCCTACACGTTATCCTTAACCTCTCGCCTCACCAGTTAAATCCATAAGACACTTTCTGCCCCCTGCCCCCCATCCATGGTGATCTGACTGTTATTCACAACAACTACTCTTTTCTCCGGGCTCCAACAATACCCCTGACTCGTCAATAGAGTTAATATTAACGTGTACCGGTTGTCTGTGGCTGTAGTTGGGAACTGCTCGCACCTGCTCACCGCCCCGTCCGAGCCACTCCCCCCGCGCGGTGCGTTCCGGGCGTTCTCACCTAGTCAGGTGGACCAAATCGTGATTTCACGGCCCGCCTGGCGGCAAAGCACCATTGTAGTGCGCTAGCAAAAGGCCCGGCCACACAATAGGCCCGCCGACATACAAGATTCATCGTCCATCGACCGCCGCGCCGAGCTGCTCCGAGCGGCTCGGATTGATCAGTTTGTAAAGTTGGCAGCGTTAGGTCCTCTGTGCCCTCTCCTCCACCTCTAACATGGCGCGGAAAAACACAAACATCCCCGCTACCCCCAAATCAGACTCCCACGGATAGGGGGAGGCTCCTAACATCCTGTACAGAGTCTAAGAATGTACCTGTTTGTATAAGTACTTATAATGGGCACATCAGGGTGCACTACCCTACAAAAGGTTCCACCTTGCAGCAAAATCACCCTCAATTTTGGACACTTATGTATGACTTGATTCTATGTAAATATAATTAGTATATAAGTTATATACTGTATATAAATATACTAATACAGGATTATAGGCTATATCGCCCCTTTGCCATTTTCCCACCTACAAGTCATGTATAAGTTATATACGTATATATACTTTTCAAAGTGAAGATAGTATATCCAACTCGACGACTGACTGGTGGACAGATGTTGTTATATATTTATTAAGAATCAATAAAAGTGTGGCACGATCAACATGTTTCGACTGGTCAAAGTCTTCTTCAGGATCTAAAGGCTACAGTTTGAAATTGGTTTATATAGTCAAGAATCAACAGTGTTAACGGTAGACGGTAGATGGTAGATTAGTGTAGAAATCTAACGGTGGATATCCACAGTGTAGAAAGTTGAAAATTATTTCTGAGTCCACTTCGTAAGCATTTTTTTGAAAGTTAACTGGAATACTTTGAGATTAATTTGAACAAGTTTAACATATAGAATGGAAACAATCTCTTTAGCTAGAATAAAATATCACTAGTTACTACAACAAACTTGGGTTTGATACGGTCCTCCTAGGTATTAGAAATTTTTTTCACAGTAAATATAATTACAGGTGAAAGTCATTGTTCGTGGCTGGTGGGAACAGGTAACGGTTAAAGTTAAAAGAGACGATTACGCCGGCACAAAAGTATATATACTTTGTATAACTTATATACAAGTAGATATGATTATGGTATATACTTGGTAGTAGACCACAATGCCCCACCCCCTTGTTCCCACCATGAAGAGTAAAATATTTGTTTTACTCTCCATGTTCCAACCGTTCCCCCCGAGGACGGTGTTTTACCTGCAGCACTTCACCCGTTTGGCCAGTCGCCATACACAGGTGAGATAACGTCCCCTCTCAGGTGTAAACACGATACGCCCCACCCCCGTACACGCTGGGGGAGTAGGGGTATGACTCCCACCTTTTATTACTACCAACTCGTCAATATACACTTGACAAATGGTTATATATGTACCCTGTATTATCAAAGTACTTTGTCTTTATACACCACAGTTTGAAAGATGACCATTTAACAGATGTGGGCTTTTTATAGGATTATTCTTATATCATCTTGTGTTAAAAGGCAGTGTCTGTGATAGTCCCCAATCAAAGTACATGTGTTTTTCTTCATCGATCCAAACCACGGCCGTTTATGCAACCAATTGTCCGTTCAATGACAGAGGGCGGGGTGACTTTTTGTGGCGACTTTCTTCCAACTTTCTTCCAGCACACATCACAAAGACTACTGCGGTCTGTAAAATACACATCAGAGCGGTCCGGGGGCTGACCGCCGTCAGGGCTGGTTGTTGTTGGGTACCCCCGGCCGTATTATAAAGCCTACCATTGAGGCATTCAGCCCCTTTTTGTGGCCGACGTAGGCTGGCCCCTTGATGACCCGCTGCTGAGGTCGTCTTTTGTACACCGCCCCACACAAACTGTAGGCCTTCTTTGAGACTGTTCTTCTACCCCCTTCCCCCTTCCCCCTCCCCCCTCCTCCAGCGGTGACCGCCCCAGCCGCCAATTGACCTTTCATTGAGATGCCCGACGATCAGGGTATAAAACACGAGACAAAAGGGTTAGGCCGAAGGAGGGGGGGGGGTTCTCAATAGGCCTGTCTTGTCTTTTATAGAGGGAGCGGCTCTGTAGGCTGGGGTGGGGAGTGGGGGGAGGGTCTGAGCTGCTCATAGGCAGAGTGGGCTGTGGGGGCAGCAGGAGTTGATTGTCTGAGGAGCCAACAATCACCACCCCCACCCCCAGCCCCTCACCACCACCACAGCCAGCCGGATCGCGGCCAAAAAGGCCCTCTTTGAAGGGCCACACACAAAGTGACGGCGACGGGTGGAACTAGAACAAAAGTCAAAAACCAATTCTGTCGGGGAGGGAGGAGAGTGGAGAGCAGAGGAGTGGAGGGGAGGGGAGATTACAGGCGGAGAGGAGAGGGAGGGGCCAGTCGTCGGGCAGTACTGTGCCAAGTTACGTCCCGCAGACTAGAGCGGGGGGTACAGCTGATCCCGGCTGACTGAAGGCCGGGACTGAAGGGCAGTTACAGGGTACTATACGGGAGGGTGTCGAGAGATGGGATGCAGAATGACACTGCAGGTAAAATAAGAACGGTCTGAACAGGGGTGTATAGACACATGAATGACGCCATTTGGGGCAAAGTTACGATCATACTCAGAGAGAAATACAGGGTAAAACGCTTGCAGGACACAGGGCAGTTCACTTAGGGCAGATATTTTAAGAAAATGTACAGTCGAAATAGCAACTTAAGTGAACCAAGTAGAAGATCTATATCCGATCTGCGAAGGCTTCCAGTACAGAGGATATCAAAATATCAATAAATTGATGCTATCTAAGTATCAACAAAGAGACCAAAATGGAGGCGATAAAAGTCAAAGAACATGTACAATGTTGGTGTACTCAAACACCGTTGTCTGATAGTGGATAGAGGGGCAGGTGACGCCGGCGTGTGGTAGGGTCGGGGAGGGGGTGATGCCCGCAGTGTGCCCGTCTACTCCACAGGACATCCCCTTAGTTCCGGAAGGCACGTTCCGCTGATCACGTCTTGGAGTGCGGAGGGTCCCGGCGTCACAAACAATGCCAATTACCCCCTAACCGCCGTCCCCCTACAAAAAAAGGGCCCGGTTCGGGGAGAGAAAGACAGGGCAAGAAACAGAGCGGAGGAATAAGGGTACATTTATAAGAAGGAGGGTAGGGACAGGAGTACATAAAGGAGCGAGGGAAGGGCATGGGAAAGGATACATAATAGGGGGAGGGGGAGACAGAGGGTAGGGAGAGACCTCTGTGATTATGGCAGCGGCGGGTGCGGAAACAAACGTCTAACAGACCGTGTAATAATAGCATTACCCCCGGAGTACAGGGGCGACACAAGCCATTTTGTATCGGTATCTGACGGCGCTCATACCCTCAATACATCACAAAGGGGAGGTGAGCAATACCCCTCTTTAATTCCCCTTGTAATATGTCCGAATGCATGTACCTTAGGAAGACATACTGTATAGATTTCTTTGAAAAAGTAAATATGAATTTGGGATTTGGTGTCTCTGTATTTCCTTCAATATCTGTACTATTCTTGGCACTCTGATAAATTGGTCTCCTCAATCTTTGGCAATGAGGCGGCCATGCTGTATCACAGATAAACAAAATCTTTGGCGATCAGTTAAATCAGCGACCATTACGACTTCACAAGTAGAGATATGTATGATAAACAAGGCCTGTAGGAAGTTAAAAAGCTGAATACTGTGGGTGCCGGGCCCAGTGTGGTCATCATTACAGACATGAGAGGGCAGGAACAAGCCGGGCCTGTCTGAGAGAACTGAGATCTGTTCTTTGGTAGAGTAAAAAAGGAAAAGGTACAAAGTGGTGGAACTGGGGGAGGGAGTTTACAGAAAAAGGGAGGTAGGGGGGCGGGGAGGGGCACAAAGTGGCCATTAAAGAGGGGTTGAGTGTATAGTTCGCTGGTTTCTGGTTTGTCTTTACTGCTGAGAACAGACAGCGCGGGTACCAGCGGCTCATTAAGGGGCGGCCATCTTTGACATGACGCACCTGTAGGCCGGTAGGCGGCGCCACTCATCTCAGACTCAGAACGAGGCTCAGAGACGCCCGACGGACGCCATCTTAATGGCTGTTTACGCACTTCCGGTTTTGTTTTGATTCAGTTGTGAAGGTTTGGCCCTGGGTGGGCCATGCGCCATAGGAGATGTTAAAAGGATGTCTAAGGGTCAAAATAACCGGACGAGTGGACATACAGAAACGTACATGCAGTAGAGAAGGGCATCAAATAAAGGACGGGGAGATTATTGAAGGAGGGGGTCACTGAATGCCGGAACGATGGGGTGGTGCAGGGACTAAGGGGGTTAAGGCGAGGTTTAGGACCCCTCACAAACATGTTTGTACTTTCTCCACGTTTGATCCAAGCTAATGACGTACATGCAGCTTTGCTGACCGAAAGAAACCGATTTGAGGCAAAGACTTCAGAGTGGACTGTGAGCTGTGTGTAGGTGGTGGGGAGAGGGGGGCAGGTCCTACGGCCACCCACAGCCGACCACGCCCTGCGCTTTGATGTAACACACCGACCGACCACAGAAAGTAAAGAAAAGACCAGCTCGTCTTTAGTGGTGATTATAACGTCATGTAAAAGCTAAAAGAACTCGTTTGAGCTTATTCAGCCAATTAGGGACATTGTACGGCCACCTGGGTAAGGGGGGTGGGTGGGTCGGTGGGTGGGGTTAGTGAATAGAGGGTTGAGGTATAATAAGGGAGGGAGGAAGGGGATGTAACTCATTACAACTCACACAGACAAGGGTGGGACAGGGAGCATGGACATAGACCTCTTACTCAGAACCTACCTACCTCAGTCCTACATAGGGACCTCCAGGTAAGTGTCTGCAACCATTGCCTGAAATGTTTAATATTATTGGGAAAAGGGATAGGATCAATGATGAACCACTAGAAAAGTGACGAGATCTGCTCTTTGATTGAAGTCTGAGGAAATGAGCTTCTCTTACTCAATGTGAGCAATATGGAGACTTAAAGTAGGGAGACCCTCAACAGGGACCTCAACATTGTCAGGAGGCCCTAGGAGCTCTAAGTTGGGAGATGTTCAGTTGAGAGACCCTAACTATGGGACCTTCAGTTGGGGGACCCTTAGCAAGAAAACAACAAGCATGAGGAGAGCTTTGTAATCCTATCTCACTAAATCTGGCTTTGACTATAAGAAAACTTAGTCTTAGTCTTAGCGCGGACACAGAGTGAACGTGGCCTACCGTGTCTTGTCTTACTGTGGGGTAAGGGGAGACAGGGCCAGGCAGGGGCAGGGATTGACCAGGACCTTCTCCCACCCCAGCCACCCTAACACGACTTGGGGCTTGAGGTGGGACTGACCGCCGGATTATTCAGAAAGAATATCCTCAATAATACTCTTCGTGGGACTCTTGAAATCAGACCCCAAAGCAAAGAAAGCTAATGGATAGTGTGTAAAAGCTTTGGATTGCATCCTTTATGGTGTAAATCCAAATTCTAATTGTGGTAAAGATAACTGATAAGCCTGAGTTTAGATACTACTTCGGGTATATCTTAGATGAGAAATACATGTAGTAATTACATGTAGATTTAGAAGGACCTATTGCATCACCTATTGATTGAAAGACGGTTAAACCTTTGGCCGAAGAGCAAGCTTCACTGGTCTTGTATTTCCCAGTGTATCTGTTTGCAGGGGCTTTAATCCCCAACATGCCTATGGTGTTATTAGTGTGGACACTGGGTCTGGGACATGTAAAACGGTCCGCCCTGGAGCTGACAATGAAGCCAGCTGTTGCCAGCCTCTACACACCACCAACCTCCTGGGGGAGGAGGGGGTCCACTGGGTTTACAGTCAACATATGGTTCTCACCATCCCTCCTGCACCCACCCCCACCCCTCTTTTTCCCGTCCCTCCTTTGTCTCCCTCAGCCCGCTACATAATAATATCCACACACAAACCGCGCGATCCCTGTTTTCCGTACGCACGGTGCGGATCACCCCTCATTGGTATAGTTATTGCCGCCCAGGCCGGGGGTGATATAACGGGCGGCCGTTGTTGGAACAGGGTTATTTATAGCCGCGAGTTAATCGATCTGCTCACCGACCTGCTCACTTGTTGCTCCTCCCGTGGGATAATAGACAGTAGTTACACCCAAGCTCACTAGTCACTCAAAGTAACTATGCATGAGGTAACTAGGTCAATGAAGGACTAATGAGGTAATCACATCCCGGGCGTCAACAAAAGCCCTCAGACAAGATACATACATATAACCAACCAAGAAGGGAGTACGAGGGTGGTTATCACCCTGAGCCGGGACCCCGATATCAGCCCGAGGCCAGGGCCCGAAGGGCCGGCCGAGGGCTGATATTGGGGTCCCGGCGAGGGGTGATAACTGCCCGAGTACTCCCTTCGAGGTTGGTTATGGATTTATTACACCTTTTCTGTTAGATCTGAGCTCCTAAGGAAGGATGCACAGCAATCAGTGATGGTGGGACTGTGATGCTGCACATTTTTTTTATGTTTTTTCATTTAACTCTTTTGATATCCATCAAATCCACAAATAGTAAGCAGTAAAATGTAGCTATGAAGTTGTACAGATAATGCATATGTTAGATGTTTTATTTTTTAATTATTTCATTTTTTCATGAATTTTAGAAAAATAAAAAGTTTCTGTATCACACTGCAGTGCGATACAAGGCTGGTTATCATCCAGGTTTGTATCGCCCTGTGTTAAACTCTTAACTACTAAACCTGTATCACCCTAAGGTGTAATAAATTCAGAAAACTGCACCGTTTTTTAAACCCATCTATCATATAAAACATACAGGAGAATACAAGTATGACAATGAAAACATTAACTATATTATAATGATACCACATGTCGAGTTATATAAATCTATTATATATTCCCTCGTCTACTTTATCCACTATATTAGATGGGTAATAGGCTGCACTGTTTGCACTGTAGTGTTTCTTGTAAGTGGGAGTTATTGTTCGATACGAACTCGTGTCGTGAGCAGTTCTGTGAGCAGCTCAACAGTAGCGAGTCTCTAAAACAATCAAAACAAGCTGAGAGGAAGTGGGCTTAGGGGAAAAAAACGGACTCAAAAAGATGTTCTCTTGTTCTTCGTGGGAACTACGGTCTTTATCCCGGTCTAGTCTCTTTTTGTCCGAGTGTGTCGACAAGGAGTTTATATGAGAGTCGGCCAACAGACAGTCAAGATGGGGAGGGGGCGGTGGGGAGGGGGGAGTCGGGAGGTGACAGGGGAGCTCCAACAAAGGACGACAGATCGGTTCACCTCGTGGTATCGGGTATCCCTTGTCTCCGCCTGTCACTTTTGTCACTTTTGTCACGTCGCCCGCCCGCCGCACGTCGCCACTGGTCTCGCCCGGTCTCGCGGGTTCTCGCGCCAGCCGAGATTTGCGGTGTCGGCGGCTTTGATCTGTCATTGCCGATTGTCGTCTGCTGCCAATGTCAAGGTCACGGCGGCCATGGGGCCCTCGGAGCGCCCCCACCGGCGGGCGGAGGAATCAAAGCCAGGGGGCAACTGACTTCCTGTTATCTGGCGAATATCACCATAAAAAGTCGCCCACTTCACAGCTAATTCGGCCCCAAACGGGGACAATCCGATGTAACCCGACCCCTATGATCAATAAGGCCGCGTCTTAGGTTCCCCTGGCGGCGCCTGCACACAACACGGCCGCGTCTGTAGTAGGCCGCAACCAGACGACAATTGAGTGAATCGCATTGTTTTGGCGGGAACCGAAGCCGGCCCCTGTTTTCGCCAATTACCTGCGTCGGACGGGCGATAATAGGGGTCTGCAGGGGGACGACACAGTCCAGGACTACCCCGCCCCTACCCCGGGCGTCTCTACAGCGTCTCTCCAGCGTCCCCCTCCTCCGACTATTGTTCTCCTCTTTCATTGTCCCCCGGCTCTTGTTTCCCAACACTTGCTCAGCGAGCAGCTCGGTCTCTCCACTCTCCTGCCCGTGAGGAGGTCGTCGACTCTTACCCGTTACCTAGGACGGCGTAAGACGACCCGCTGGTTGCCAGCGTCCCATTGTGTGCTGTTTGTTTGTGTGACCCGCCTGCCGGGTACCAGTCAGGGTGGTGGCGGAGCCTGTTACCGGCGTTCCAGGTGTGGTTACAGGCTGGTTCTGGGAGGTGGGGGTAGGAGGGGGTGAGCCCTGCCCCACACAAAGTCCCGACATACACCCCTCCCCCGGGGGGTCCGGGGTAACTGGGTACGCCGAGGGGGCGGGACACAAAGGGTCTACTGCTCGGAGCTGCTCAGAGCTGCTCGGAGCTGATTGTTTTCACGCCCCCCCCCCTCCCCCCCCCCTCATACTCCAGTGCGGGCCGTTACACCCAGCTGTGTAGACTCAGCCCCCTCCCCTCTCACCCCTCCCCTCTCCTTCCCCCTCCCACACTCAGACTCTGTTGTCTAGGCACCCCCACCCCGCAGACCACAACGCCCCTGACAACGCCCCATCCTCTGCCGACCCCTCTAATTATCACTCCACACATGGCTTCAGAATCGGAATGATTTAACCATGTCCATAATTAACAGTATCTATAAATGTGATGCCAAGTATGCAAACTGGCACAAATCACGTCATGATTCAATTTCTTTGAATTTCTTGAGGCCGTCCCCGAGACGTGCTCACCTGTAGTGGTGGTAGTGAAGGGTTAGGGGGTTGCCTTGGTGACGGGGTCTGGACGTGACATTAGCGGGCCTTTATGGGTCAGGGGTGGACGCGCCTGTCACCACCCAACCCCCCACCACCCCCACCTCCCCCACCTCAAGACACTGGTTACTATGGTAACACTCAGGTCATGTGGTCAACAAGTGAGTAGGGCGCTGGTCTCGGCGAGTGGGTCTGTTAGGGCCTTGTTTATACGGCTTGTTACCCGCCTGATTCCTGCTTTTAGCGCTGACCTGTGATAACAAACAATCACATCATGTTTATCAATAAAATCTGAGATTTGCCGGATTCATGTTTGAATCTATTGAATATTCCTCCGCAAGGCAACTGCTCCATTTGATTTTATTCCCTGAAATCCAAAGGACAGACGTAAAGCCAACCTAAAGCCAAAGGGCTTTAGAAATGTCCCCCAGAAGCCCTTTTTGTCAAGTAGAATCTCGAGGAAAGCAAATGGCATTGTCCCTGGGGCCTAGCGCTGTGGGCATTGTCCCGAGGCCCTCATGCCGAGGGCATTGCCCACCGCAGGGCATTATCAGAGGGACATTGTCCTGGCAGGACAGAGACCAGCGGGGTATTATTGTAGAGAACAGAGACGGACCAGGAACCAGCCCACGTCCACCCCCGGCATATCTCCACCTTCTCCTTCCTCCAGGAGCCTACCGGTGGTCGTCAGCCGTCTCCATGGTGAGTCTCCATGGTGAAGTCTCCATGGCGAGTCTCCATGGTGAGTCGTCAGGCCCGCCGATTGTCCAAGGACAATGCCCATTGTGGGGCTGTCCCACAATGCCTCAGTCCGAGACGACTTGTTCCCAGCAGCTCAGCCTGAATCCCACTCGGCGATTTGGACCACTAGCAATTTGCTAATGTTTGAGGTTTTACTAAGAAATGTTACAAGAACCCCTGCATGTTACATACCTTTGGAAAGATAATTCAAAATCCCTTCTTATGATATATAACATGTCTAAGATAAGCGCTTATTCCTTCTCACGATTTTTCGAAATGAAGAGTAAAATCTGAGAGTGGATTATGGCCTTCAGTCCGCCATGACTTGCTCGGAGCAGCTCCGTCCAGGCTGAAAGCCGTCTTTGTGGCCGTCCCACAATGCAGCGCGCCCAACCCATTGACTCGTGGCGGGCGCTGATTTAATTATTTTTTGTCGTCAAAGGTTATATGTGTGACGAGAATTGGCCGTGATGGTGGAGGGGGGGGGGCGGTATTTACTGGCACAGACACGGCGGTGTGTGGTGGTTGCGCCATTATTAGCAGAATACCCCAGTCCCCCCTTTATTCTTGGCTCCCATTGCTTGGTTCCCGGGTTCTTTGCCCGTTTTGTTAGTTCCCGGTTTCTGGGTCCGCGCATTATGACCATGCACGCTCGCCCCGTGTCACAATGCCCCTCCCCCCTTCCCACCCGGCACCACGAACTGCTCCGTACGACTCAGAACTGCTCAGAACTGCTCAGATCTGCCCATAGCAACGTGCGGCCCTTCCTCAACATGCCGTCCGAGACCTCAAGACAACGTCAGAGATAAGAGACGGAAACCATCGTCCTGTGACTCAATCACGCATGCGCCGTTTACTGTGGGGCGCCCCCTGGCAGCCTGACCTCCTTCTTCCCGGTTGGCTGAACGCGGGTCACGTGGTCTGTCCCTTTCATTTCGCTGGTTGCGTGTAATTAGACCAGCGGGGGTAAGGCGGCCATCTTGCTCGCTCGTTAAGTGACTGATTAATTCAGGTTTAACGTCATTAACAGATGTGACGGAATGTGGCGGGAAAACGGGGCAAATGTCGTCTGCCGTCTGAGTTGATGACGTCATCACAACATTCCCCCACTAATCTCCCCGACCCGCGCCCCTCATCAAAAACACGCTTTGTTTTGCCCTCCTCCTCCTCCCCCACCTCCATCCACCCTCCTCCTTGTCCCCTCCCCCCTCCTTCATTCAAACTGTGGGGGAGTGGGGGTGGGGGTGCCCCAAATACATTAGATTCGGTCGTAGATTTGGCCAGCTGGAACTGACTGCCGTCTAGCACAGAGGGTTAACAGTCCCCTGTTTTTTGTTCCTTTGTGACTTCGAAGTTGGTCATGGAGATGGGTGTAGACCCTTAAAATCGACAGGGGGACATGGCTATTTCTTAAATTCGACAGGGCGACATGATCATTTCTTAAAATCGACAGGCGACATGGCACCTAAGGGACAAATGACACAGCCCTTCCCTTAAATTCGACATGCGACAGGGACTTAAAAAAGATAACGACATGGGACAGGGCTATTTCTTAAATTCGACATGGGACAGGCCTCTAAAGTCAAGTATAACGACAGGCGACACGGCCGTTTTTTAAATTCGACACGGGACATGGGACCCCCCCATCTACACCCCCATGGAGCTTCTCTGTCATTACAAACAGACGAGGGGGTCAGTAATAAATGGGGGCACAAACTGTATTAGACACAGTCTAGGGTCTTTGAATAGTTCAGTGCTCTTATTGAACAATTGCTTTTATTTTTAGATGCGATTTGCTTTTGTAAACGAATATAAAAGGGGAAAAACATCCATTGTGACTGACTGAAGCATTTGAATTATTTCAAGTCAAAAGTCTTTGGGCATTCTTGTTCTGTGGATCAGGACTCACTGGTCTCTGAAAATTCTTGCTTTCCTGTGAATCAGAACTCACTGGGCCGACGTTGTGATCTCGCCCACCCCGTCCCGCGGTTTACATTCCTCCACATCCTTGGCCCGTCAGTTCGGCCCGTTACTTGGGCCCGTTACCCTGGGCCCTTATTGTGGGCCGTGCCGGTCCGTCGGACCCTTTGTAGCGGGCCGAATGAATCACGGCCTCCAGTCCACCAAACGTCCCCCGCGTCAAATCAGCTTCATTACCAGTACACTCACACCCCCACCCCTCCCTCCCCCGTCACCCCCTGCAGGCCCTGGGGGACCCTAACCCCGAACAATGACCCACAAATAGCGCCGAGCTCCGCCGAACACGGCCCGAAGAGTCCCGAGCAGTTCACGAGCTGATCCCAGCACTCAAGGGTAGAAACGAGCGGTTGTTATGAACCTGATACCGATGGAGCAATTTTAGTAAGATTGAAGTATTAGCAGAAAGGAGTGAATTTCCCAAATAAAATAGGGAAAACTTTCTCTGCAAGTCCAACAAGTCCCTAACATGTCCCTTCAGGCCTATTCTGACGCCATGTTTAGGTAGCAGCCCCGGGGTAGCAGCCCGACAGAGGTGACGACGGTTGTTTTTGGCTGGGGGCAGATGTATTTCCGGTTCCGCTCTCGTCAGTTCTCGGCGACAGTCACGTGACCAAGACGGGTGTCTCCCGCCAAATGTACCCCCGAAGACCGCGCGGCCTGACGGTGGGAGGTCAAGGTCAGGAGATAGGGGTCAAGGTCGTGGGGTCGGGGTAGGGGGCGGCCCTTGATGGCCCTGAGACGCGGGTAAGACGCTCGTCGCTCGTTTATCGCGTCATCAGGGGCGGCCCGCCGTCGTCGCCGCCGCCGCGCTTTTAGTTCGCAGGCGACGGAGCATGAAAAATGCAAGATTTTTCATATTCGGGCAGCCATTATCGGCGGCCGACAGCGGCTCGGGCCGGCCGCGATAAACCGACGCTCGGCCCCCGCCGCCGGAAATTGCGCAGCGGGCGGCCAATGAAATGCGCATTAGCGGGCGCTGGTGCCCCGACGGTCGTATTGTTATCGCTGGGGCCGCAGACAAAACCAGCGGCCGAGCGGCACAATGGCGGCGGCCACGAATTAGCATGGCCCGACGACG
Source organism: Lepidonotus clava (assembly GCA_936440205.1). Classification (NCBI taxonomy): domain Eukaryota; kingdom Metazoa; phylum Annelida; class Polychaeta; order Phyllodocida; family Polynoidae; genus Lepidonotus; species Lepidonotus clava. Next base: position 47,574,425 of record OW387141.1, read on the forward strand.
GCCGACGGAGACGGATCGGAGGGAAGAGTGACTGACTGACGGGGTGCGGGGAGAGTGAGGGTGTGAGCGATAATGGCAGAAAACGCGCGCCGCAATGCGAGTAATGGAACGTCGATGCGTGCGGCGATGAATTTTACATGAGATTTGACATCTCGGGGCGGTGGTCGGCAAAAACGGCCGCCATTACGGCATTAAGACTCCGGTCGGGGCTCAGGGGGTGGGACAAGGGGCGGGGGGCGGGCGGTAAGACGGCCACCTGGCGGCGGGTAAGAAAACAACAATGTGCCCCCTGATACCACGTGACCCCGACCTGCCACCTGGTGGAGGCACTTTGTACTGTAATAATACAGAGACGGGGACAAGAGGAGAGGCCGAGAAGAGGCCAGAGGAGCATCAGGGGGTCCAGGGGTCCAGGGGTCCAGGGTCGGGGGGTTTAGCAGTCAGGGAGCAGGAGGTCAGGTAGGTGAGGGCCCCAGCTGGCCTGTAACGAGCACACAAACAGGAGACTTAATTATGAAAGGCCGACGAAGAGGACTGGGGAGGTGGGGGTAAAACGGGACCAGGATCACAATACTGCCGGTAGGTGGCGTAGGGGGCAGGAGGGGCAGCGTCCGTCCAGCGTCTCAATGGACGCCTGATTGGTGACACGCAACACGGGGGGTGGGATGTCGGGGATAAACTGTAAAGGTAACTGTTGCATTACCTTACATCTAGCCAGAAGGATACATTTTCCCACCTTCTGGGAAAGTGCACATGTACTCCCAAGGCATGTCCCTGGGACTATATGATCGTATATGTCATGCGCATCCCAGATGATATTATAGAGAATTCTCACACATGAATGATTTAATTGTATGAAATTGACAATTTGGAGTATTTTACACATGGCTTAAAGAGAGTATTATCTTTTTAATATGAGAGGTTTCTCTGTGACATTGTTAAGTGGCAGCTCATGTCGTGTAGTGTAATAGAGCCTTATTGTGAAATGTAGTGTTCAGATCCTGCCTATTGTCCAAGACGGACAATCAACGAAGAATAGAAACACACCTTAACATGAATTTACGAAACCTGATTCCCACTGCCCTTCGCCCTGACTCTGAGGTTTGGTTTCATCGATCTCCTTAGCGGGGTGAGACAAAGGGCACAATCAGGTCTCAGGGATTAGGGCCCGTGTAGGGGGGAGGGGGCGGGGATCGACCGCTAATGGAACAATATAGAGCTTGTCGGCGCCGGGGAGGGGAGATTTATTGTAGTCGGGTAATCACAGTCAGATTGGGTGTCGGCAGAGGTGAGAACGGGGAGAGGGGAGGGGATGAAGAGGGGAGGGGGGATTCACAGACAGGGAAAGAAGAGGTAACAAGGGGAAAGAAAGGTAAGGAATAGGGGAGGAATTATATACAAATGGGTAAGGGGTTCAGGGACTAATAAATAAAGAGAGGGGGAAGAGGGATTGAGAAGGGAGACAGGGAAATGAGTAATAACAATGGTATAGGGAAAACGAGATGATGTTTGCATAAGGGTAGGGAGGTACGGGACTAGGCAAGAGAGGAAAAGGGGAGGGAGTGAGCTCTGGACAGAACGAGATAGGGTCCTTACATCTGGGACTAGCTGGAGGAGAAGTGCAGGTTAGGAAGAAAGGTGCCTGTGTGATTGTGTGGCCAGGCTGACCTCACATCTCACCCTGCTCCCACCCCTAGTCCCCTGAGAATTCCAGTGGCCGCACTCTCTAGCCCTTGCCCCCACCCTTCACTCTCCCCCCGGGAGGTGATTAGCCCTGATTACAGGTGTGTCATGACAGGTGTGTGTGTGTGGGGGGGGGGGGTGTAGGCCTGTGGAGGCCTGTGGGGCGGTCAAGGGGCTGAGTAGGTGGGGGTGGGGGGGGGAGGTGGGAGGGTGGAGGGAGGTCGAGGGTTGGGAACAAAGGGCGATCTTTGGTCACATGATTGATCTCTGGTCACATGACTTATCACGCCGTCCTTAACCCTTGTCTGACCTCGCTGACCTATTAACCCTTTAGGGCCGCCAATACCCCCAGGACTTCTAAAATCATGGCCTCCCAGTGTACGAAAATAAAGTAAATATGTATTTCAGTTGGTGTTACATTTGTCAAGACATTCTGCGACCAGGGAATGCATGCAGCAGGAAATAATCGGCACCAGAGTCCCATGTCCCCAATCAGTTCCCACTACCCCCTCCCAGTCTCTCACACAATGACCAATCCAGCCCTGACCACTCGGGCTCAGATCGCTTGTTCCCGGCCTACTAATTAACGAGCCGCATGATGTATTGTGACGCCTAAACCAACCTGCCGGGAACAATCGGCATTAGGGGCGCCGACCCCTGAACGAGGGCCCTGATTGGGTTACACGCCCTCCCCCCACACGCCCTCCTCCTCCTCCTCCAGACCGACGCGGGAACCCCGTAATTGGGTCGTATCAGGACGGTTAAACCCACCGCTTTGAGCCCCTCATGTCCCCATATTAACCCTCCTCCGTCGAGTCTAATCTTCGCAGTCGAATAGTACCTTGATCTTTTACATTTGTGAAATTGAGTTAATAATTGCGCGAAAACGTTTTCTTTCCTGCTATGGTCGGGAGGGGTCAAAATTTGTGTTTAATTGAATCACACTATCCCTGTTTCCACCAGCCAATTTTGCTATTGATTTCAAAAATTGGCAGTGGGTTATTGGTCACCGGACGCTTATTATTGGTTAATGATGAACATGTTACATACCATAAGAAAGGGTGTTTACATGTTTAGTCCTATCTCAAGTGGTGTGTGTGTGTGATAAAATCTTTTGTCATAGTACTAGTTAAAGTAATAAATTACCTAATAATCGCAGTCAAAATCGGCTGGTGGAAACCAGGCTTATGTATAAATGTTCTCAACATTGAGCAAATGCAGCTGTAACTGTCTTGTCCTTATTTAACCGGAAAACGTCGCCAGTTAGCGAGCAGCTCGGTCTGTCACTCTGTAGCGGCTGGTGGGTGGTAGCTTCAGGTGGGCCCAGGTAGGGGTCACAGAGGTCAGTCAGACGCAGGTGGGGCAGGGGATCCAAGGTCAGCCCGTCTCAGTGGTCAGTGAGTGGTCAGCCCCTGGTCAGCGCGCGTCACCTCGCCTCTATTGACCACCCTGACCACACCCCCGGCCTACTCCTGGGCGGCGGACGGCCAAGGGTCAACGTGTAGGTAGGGGAGTATGTAGGGCGGGACCTTGGGTAGAGTCAGCGGTTTCTGGCAACGTTAACGTGGCTTACGATGTGGTGCGATAGACTTTTGTGGTTCGTATCATAGAGGGAACCATAATTATAAGTCAGTGCCATCAGAAATTCATTTTTGTAGGTCCAATGTACATGTGTATCGGAAGATATCCCATTCTACTTGTTCATACGTATTGCCCTCTGTATCTTTCAGAAACATGTCATTTTAATAGGTTGTCCTGTACACATGAGGTATCCGTCAACAGCATGCGCTGTTCTTTAATATGTATAACCATGTATCAGCATATCTATTCCACTTTCTTACATGTTTTCCTCTTTGTGTCTTCCAGAAACATGTCGTCCAAACGTAAGAACACACCCACCAAGCTGTCCAAGGACATGACGTCACCGGACGCTTACATGACGTCAGAGGGGGCCTACATGACGTCGTCATCACGTGACCGGCACAGTAGTCTGGAGAACGGAAGTGACGGCGCGTCGAGTCACTGCGGCGACTCGGACCTGGACGAGGGCGACGTGTTGGCGACGCCCGAGCGACACCACAGCGGTGCGTACGACACGGTGGTACTGCCCGCCTCCCCGACGGACGGGGAGGATGACGTGGACAGTCGGCCGCAGACCAAGAAGCAGCGCCTGCTGCAGAGTGTCGGGCGGTGCGAGGACGGGGGACTAGGGGGGTCGGACAGTGAGTCCTCGGACATCATGAGCTTCTCCAACAACCACCACAGCAACAACAACAGCAACAGCCAACAACAACAACATCACAACAACAGCAACAGCCACAGCAACAGCTCCAGCCCCCACCACCACCTCCACAACAACCACAATCACCACCACCAACACCAACACCACCACCACACCCACCTGAACAACAACACCCTGACGAGTCGACCCGGCCTGCAGAGGAAGAGTATGGATAACGTGTTGCGCCGACTGAGTACCAAGGCCTCAGAGAACGCGGCCCTGCACCCCCCTGGCGGGGTCGGGGGCGGCGGGGGCGGCGGAGGGGGCAGCCAGTCAGCCACCAACTCGGACGACGAGCTGCTCGACTCGGTGAAGACGGTGATCAACTCGGCGAGTGACGACAGTGAGAAGGAGAAGCGGCTGAGTGAGATGATCGCCCAGCTGCAGAACCTCAAGGAGAGCCTCGGCCACCGCAAGCACAAACAGGTACGTGCTCGTATGCCTCGTTGTTTTTAGTTCAATTTTCAGGTCATATTTCTTGGGTTCCCCAGATCTTCGGGTGATATTTCTTGTGTTTCCCCGGCCACCCAGTATCTAAATGAGTAATGAATGAATACAATAATGGACATGGTATCCTTCAATTATAATCAAATTGTTGGAGGTACAAGAAGTGTTTACAACACATTTGTCTTCATACTATCTAAACTATATTCGAAGGGTTTTGCACAAGCTAAAGGACACTTTTCTGGATAATTTGAATCAATTGATATACATGTAATTCATTTTACCAACGCCCAACAAACCTTTCTGAGATCCTCATAATGAATAAAACCCAGCGAAACCCAGTTCCTTTATGACAGCCTTAAGTTTATCTAAGGTCAGGAGAGCAATGGTCATATTAGAGGAATGAACCCTGGGGATGAAGCATGAAGAACTTAACCCGGGCAGTTACAGGAGGAACGAGGGGCCTGGAGGTGAACTGGGGAGGTAGTAACGATGGACCTGATTAGTAGTAGTGGGCTCTCTCCAACACCGATACACGACCCCCAGTGAGACCCAATGAATGCCATTCTAGTCCTATTGTAAACGGGTAATGACCTTTTTGTTCGGCGTCGCCTGATGCCCCTCGGAGCTGCTCGGCAATCGTCGGAGCTGCTCGGAGCTGCTCGGGCCCACATCCGTCACCTTTAGTCGGTAATTCGGCCTAATGCCCCAATGAGGGTGTCACCAGTAACGACAGGCCAGATTTATACCACTCCCGACCCGGTTATATTGTTCTCCGGGACGGCGCGGGGAGAGTGACGAGGTGTGGAGGTGGGGGAGAGTGGAGAGAGAAGGCGGGGGGTTGGGCGGTCAGGAGAGCAGAGGGAAGGGGAAGGGTTATAAAAATTCCTTTAGATGTTCCCGTGACTGGGAGTTGACTCCGACAATAAATGACGTCACCGCCCCTGGTGGCCGACTGGGGAAACAATTGAATGACAATTAGGTCGCAATCACATGATCCCATCAAGGTCAGGCCAAGGTCGCGGGGTCAGGGGAGGTGAGGCCGAGGGGTCAGCGCCTCTAGCCCCCCCCTCCTCCCTCCCCCCCCACCTCCCCTGCTGAGGTGAGTAGTAGGGGCGGGGGTCAGGTCTTTGACGCACGCGCACTGTGCATTGATTGGGTCACAATGACCATGTAGAAGCCGCGCCTGCGCAGTCCGTCTGTCCGTCAAAGTCCCGGATCAATAGACAGCGTCCCTAAATCCTGACCAGCCGCGCCCTGCCCCCAGACCTCCTCCAGGGTGGGTGAAGGGCCCCGATATTTCCCACGGCGGTCCACAGTGGTCCATCTATGGTTATGGGCGACGTCATGGAAGGCTGGACAAAGGACGATAATACAGGAAAATGGACAAGGCGGGCAATAATACCGGCATATGGCGAGACGGCGGTGAGGGACCAGTCAATGCCTGGTCAATATGTGGGGGTGGCGGAGAGGGAGGGGAGACAGTGACCATTGGTCAGATGACAGGGCCCACTGTGGGAGAACCCCACAGAGGGCGTCCTAAGGGGGCGGGGTGCACAATGGTCAGTAACAAGACTGACCGCTCGGACACTCCTAACTGGACGTCACCGGGCTGTACGACCACCGAGGGTCAAGGGGGCGAGGAGAGCCTGGAGAGAATGGGGGACCGATGTATGGGGGTGAAGGTCAGGGTCGGCGATGGTCGGTAGAGGGCGCGGTGACGATGGCCGGGTCGTACTGACCCCGTACTGACCGTCGGCACAATACGTCCCGCACTAACAAGGCGTAATCCACACTCTTACCACCCGGTCTTAGGCCCGTGTTCAACAAGACGATTCTGAAATTCAGTAATTTGGTAATTATACCATTTTACCAGCAATATTGCAAGACACCACACATCCCTTCATATTATTTGAAAGAGAATTTTCTAATGCTATGAAACATATATTTGGTTGAGCAATGTTTCCACTGCCGATTTCTTCATATCTGGAGTCCAATCGGCTAGTGGAAATCGGCCATGACCATCGATCTCCTACCCACTGACCAGCGGTCACAATGGGCGGCGGGTAATACGGAATGATATGCTGCCCGCTGATGTAGGGGGGACATAACAAGGACGGGAACCTCTCACATCATCTAGGGGTCACCACTGACCCCTAGCGGGCTCCGTGTGAATTACGGCCGCCTACAGTGGGGAATGACAAAAAGACGTCAGAAAATAAGAGAAGACGACAGGGTAGTAGGAGGGTACAATGATAAGGGGGTCGGCGGGATGAGGTCGTCGTCGGGCTAAGCAGGGCCCGGGGGTCCTGACCCCTCTGCCCCCTGCCCCCCGGCCTCCACTAACCACACCCAATAAGGCTAATCCCGACCCCCCTAACCCCCAGGGCCGATAACCCGGACAGGGAAACGACACAAGGACTGACCGCCCGGCCCGCCTGAATCAATAACAACCATTCTAACCTGATGTTTAGAGATGTGATTTGATATTGGGTTAGTTTGATACCTTTGCTGGATTCCTTTTGCGAGTACGACGGTTTCAAGAAATTGATTTAATTGTTGACTATGGGCACGGGAAGCTTCCCAGGGGAAAAATACATTTGAAAAAAATCACAAAGCCATGCGAACATAAAAAAAAACACACGAAAACGTTTGCCTTTGTAGAAGGATAAAACAAATCATGAAACGGAAGTCAGGAGAGATTCTGCATCTCCCCGAGACCGGAAGTGGGTTATCCCGGCGTTCCGTCAGAGTGCGCGGTGCGGCGGCCATGTTGTCGTTGGCCATGTTGTCTCGTCTTAGCGGTGTGACGTCTCGGCGTCACAGCCGTCAGCCTGTCAGCACCGCCCGGCATTAGGTCACTCCGTGTCGGGGGGGAGGAGGAGGAGGAGGTCAGACTGACCCGTTGCCTGCCGACCTTGAACCTGACCTTGACCCGGCTGATCTTCGCCGATGGTCGGAGCATTACGGCACAGCTGAACTGCTCCTACCGACTCAGAGCATCTATAGAAAGACAAAGTGATAATTAAAAAAAGACCAACAACTTCTGCTAAATCAAAACAACTTTTCTAAGCAACGTATTTAATGGCAATATCTTGTAAAACAATAGCAATTGCTGACAAAACATAACAACTTTTAGTAAATCACAACATTATATTTCTCCATGTATCTTCCTGAAAAGGCTACACATTGACAAACTTATTTTAAAATGAAACACTTAATGGTCTCTGTAGTGGTCTTGATATTGTTTCTCGAGTTTCCCTGGAGGTCCTTCGCTCTGTAACCAGAATAAGCAGAGAGCACCACACGCAACCTGCTCAGAGCAGCTCAGAGCAGCTCACCCCCGACCAGCGGCGTATGGAGGGCCCGCCGCCCTGTCAGCCGCCCATTTAGTGGTGACGTGACAATGGCCCTGGGGTCAGCGACTGACGGGAGAGATGGGGAGGGGTTAGGGGGGAGATGGACAGGATAATAGCAGGAAGCAGGGGCCGGGACACTGCTGACACGGCGACACACCGGGAGGGACATGGGGGGGGGGGGGGATAGGCACTGGGTGAGGGCAGTCCTAGGGCCAAACGTTGGGAAAGATCTTCATATGCATATGGGAAAACATATGGGGGAGGGGCGGAGATGTGTTTTGTAGATAAGAAGACAAAAGAACGAGGAAGGAAATGAAAAGTAGAAAGGGATAAGAATAGATCCTGCAGGGAAGAAAGGACATGTATTTGATGAAGTATGTTTTAATTGGAGAATGGTGTAAGTTTTAATAGAAAGATGTATGTTTTAATAGAGGAAAGAGGGGAGTTGTCTTGTCAGAAGATAACCATATTCAGCGGCCCTAAGTAAGAGAAGAAAGGGAAAGTAGTATAGAAAAAGGTGGTTATTTGTAGGCGATATTAGAGTCAATAGAGGAGTTGTCGTCAGGCTAAGAGAAGGGCAATATGGTAAGATGAGAGGCGGTAGATGTGACCGCCCCGGGAGGCCCCTGTCACCCACCACTCACCCACCCCCACCAACCCAACACTGACTGAGGCCCGTTACATCGCCCCCAGTCACAGCACCTTCTGATGGCGAGTGTAAGCCGAGGCAACCTTTCTCCACCCGAAGGCCTTGTCTTGCCACGGTGATGACCGTAATAATGGAGGGTCAGGGAGGGGGTCATAGGGGGCCAGGGGGGTCAGGGGGTCGGACCTCACAGCCGGCAGCGGTCAGATCTCTACGAGACATTGTCTGACTGTTTCTCCACTCTCAGGTCGCAGTCTTTGACCGGCTGGGGGCATTAGCGTGTCACCCTACCTGTGCTGGGAGACAGTCTTCATCAGGGTGGCCGTCGCCTGGAGAGGACAATCGGGATGTCAGCTTCTGCCGGCAGGCGGTGGGTATAGACCCTTTTACAGAGGGCCCCCCCTACTGGAGTAGCCTCTTTTTGGGGAGGCTGTTCCTATGCACCTAGTGTGCAGAGAGTCTTTTGACACTCCCAAAGCAATGCGCTTGAAACCAGCACTTTTTTTGCGCATTATTTGATATGAATTTCCTTTTTAAAATAGCGTCAATTTCTCCTCTATCATATTAGCAATATGAATGGAACTTGCATTTTTAAAATGTCCCGAGTTGAATCCAATGGGACCATGGAGAACCACGTAAATATCTATTTTTGTGGTTCGGGGCGGGATTGCTGAAGGCAAGCGGTGTAAATGAGAATCCATGATTTGGGCGACGATGACACACGCCCCCTCCAGCACCCCTTCTCCCCATCCCCACTTATTACCATAGCTCTCCTCCCCACGTACCTCTGATATTCAGCCCCCAGTCCGTGCAGTAATGGGGGGTGACTGGGGTGACAGACCTGACAGACCTGGTCCTGTCTCCGCTACCTTTTGTCTCAGCTCGTTTACTCCACGATCCTATCAGCTGAGCATCTCAGGAGGAAGCCATATGAATACCTGAACATTATTTTCTATCCATTGATTTATTCTCAAGTGTAAACACATTTATCAATGTCTGTGGAATTGAATGAATACTGTTTACATTCTTAAATGATATCCAAAGAATGTGTGGCTTCTAGGTTGAGAAAACTGTGGCTTCTAGGATGAGGAAGCCACAGAGACATGGCTTCTATCGGGAGAAAGGTTGATAATGAATATTTTCCCAATTAAAGATGATGCATATAATTCCCATATATTCCCATATATACGGAAAGATTCGGATAGGGTGGAGCAACCAGACGCTCTCTCTGAGGGGTTGTGGACCCACAAGTAACCTCCACAGCCTCCACAAGCTGTCTGCCTTGGTCAGGGACTGCTCAGACTTGCTCAGAGCTGCTCGGCCCTGCTCGGGCGGTCATAAAGAACCATAAAGCGGGGGCTGAGCCGCCCCTATTGTCACGCGTTGATCCCGGCTCAGGGAGGGCGTCAGGAAGGGGAAGGGGGGCTTCATCGGGGGTCACCCCCGCCCCCGAGGGACGGTCTGCGGGGTAGTGAGGCATGGGGAGGCTGTGTCCCCGGCGAAAGGGGGGGGGGGGGGCGCGCTCGCTCTTAGAAGGTTACTAACCACTACCAGACTGCGCTCCTGCTTTTCTGACCACTCCTGAACCTTAAGTTGACTGCCCATATTTTGATTAGTATGCAGATCACCGCCTCCCAAAAAAAACCCCAGAGTGTCGCAATACCGTGAAATAGACAGAAATCACAACAACTGCTCAAGAAAACGTTTGACAGTGGGTACCCTTTAGAGACCAAAGTGCCCCCCCCCCTCCCCCAACCCCCAGAACCTGGGGATCCTGAGCTGTCAAACTGGGTCCTGGTCGATAAGACAACGATGTGCGGAGGTCTGTGGGCGGTCAGCGAGGCTTAGCCCTGCGATGACCACTGTCCGTGACCATTTTCCAGAACAATACCTCTCTTCCCCCCCCCCCCCCTCCCCATGGTCATCCCCACTGTAACTCCCGTCCGTCTGCCTGTCGCTGCCTTTAATCCCGCCAGCTTACTGAACGTGAGGGTCCTGTCAACCCTGTGCCACTAACCATCACCCAGTTACTCATCCAGTTACAGCAGTACACTGGCTGAAATATTATTTATAAAAGAAGAATATATACGTGTGGAAAGCTCTATATTACATGCTTTATTGCTCACATTTTGACAAATATTTCCTCAGTACTCGCCCTAGTCCCCCTGTCCCCTATCCCCGTCATGCCCTGTCAGCGAAGCGTTCGACACCCGGCATTCTCTCCAGGGTCTGCGTCACGTGACCACCTAGATCAAAGCCACGATGTGACCCCTCTGTAAGATTAGAATAGGGCCATCCAATGGGCAGATTTAAAGATGCAAACATACAAAATTGTGCCCTTTAAGCAATGACTGGTTAAACTGAATCTTACGGGAAATATTCACTTATCCTTGGTAAATCGAAAGCACAATTTATTACGCAAGACACATCTAGATCAATCTAAGAGCCCTCAAGGAGTACTGTAAACGGACAGACATGATGTCAACAATGACAATGAATGGGCCCTTTTGAGTGGAGATGATTCGATACTGCCTTGTCCAGTCGTAACAGAGTTGTCCAAGCCCGACATTTATTACATTGCCCTTATTACCGAGGGTCTAGGGGGCCTGGGATTGCCTTATTATTGGGGGTGTAGGGGGCCGGGACAATAGGCCGCTGGTTGCCGGTCCGATAATCATCAGCCGATTGTCGCAGCGGGGTACCAGCGCCATGTTTAGGAATGAGCAGGTCACGTGACCTCATCATGGCGGGGGGAAGGAGGGGGGCTCTGTCAGATAAGTTCAATTATTCCTGTATCTTGTCAGAAATGCAAATTTAATGCTTGATCACCATTGTCTGACGGAATGAGAGGAGGGGGGCGGAGGGGGCTTGGGGCGGCGGGGGCAATGTGGATTGGACTCGGGTGGGTGAGTGGAGTTCTACTATGACTATGAACAACCTACCCCCCCTACCCCCCCCCCCTCCCACCCCCCTTCGTCCTGATCCCCTCCCCCCATAAATCCCCTCCCCATCCCCGCCGTCCCATGACGTCAAATCAGGCCCGGCTTAGCGATGTGACATGATGAGAATGTATCATTAGTTACACTACAAAACAATGAGGGCCTCGCGCCGCCCTACAAGCCAGGTCATTAGTAAACAATGGTGGCTTTAGCCCCCTGGACCCCCGCCCCCCTCCCCGCCCCTACACACCTAGCACAGCCCTCTAGACCCCCTCAGCCTGTATTGTGCATCAAGTTGGCGGCGGAGAGGGGTGGGGAATGGGATGAAAACAGCCACAATTCTAATGGGAATGGAAAACAAATTCCAGTAAATGATATTCAATATTACCCATTCAACCCCCTTTTCCACCTCCTGCTCACCCCCCCCCCCCGGCACCCCCCGGACACACCAATACACAACATCCCCACACTCTCCCCGTGCCCCTTATTCCCCGCCCTCCTCCGCCTTTTTCGTCGACTCCCAAGAAAAGTGATTGAAACAGGACAATTACCCCGACCCCGCCACCCCTCCTTGGCGCTCCGACCGTTTTGTTTCTCCCATTACAATGACAATGTGGCCGGCCGGCTATCACGTCGCCTGTCGCCCACAATCAGGGGCGACCCGCGGGCGACCGTGGGCGACTTGACAGTGACGGAATTGTCGGAGTCGGGTTATCGACGATCCCATTGTGACGTCAGGCACGTCATTGTGACGTCAGGCACGTCATTGTGACGTCAGGCACGTCATTGTGACGTCACGGGTTGCGCGGGGAGGGACGCGCGGTGATGGATCGTCGACTGTCATGGCGGCGGGTCGACTTCCGGTCTGCGGCCCGCCGCTGGGACCGGTCAGGTGGCGTCACAAACTATGGCCCCCCCGCCGGAGACCAGGGACATCCGTCATGTGACGGTTGTCAGTGACAATGTAACGCCGAGGCCACAATAAAACGCCTGTCACTGACAATATCAGGCCTGTCAGTAAGAATAACGATTGTCTCTGATGATAAAACGTCCGTCAGGCACAGTATAAGACCTGTCAGTGCCGGTAGAGCCACCATAGAACGCCTGTCAACCACGGAAACGGCCGTCAGCCATAGAAAAACGTACATTTCTAATGAAATAAAGGTTATTTGACGTATGGAAATAATGTACTTCTCTGACAAAAAATTGAATTATGTAGAATCTATCTAACTATCATAAAACATTCTTATTCATAGATATCAATTATAGTGTGAACACCCTATATATTACAAGCATGTGGTATATTTCGAAAATATATTATATTTTCGGTGTCACCATTATTGAATATAAAAGTATACATGAATATCAATCTAATGAAAGTTCCGAAACCAGGCTCAAGCTAAAATCTGCTTTGTTTACGAGGTTATGAGCAGTAGTGTGATGTTCCTCCTGGTAAAAACTCCCATCATTGTAGGGCGGTTTTCAGCGCTGAGATGTAACCGGCAGACAGCTCCCTCCCTACCCAGAAAGCACCGGGTGACGGACACTTCCGGTGGCGGCCCGCGGTGCATGGCGGGACAAGGCGACTGTTTGTCGTTTATACTCGGGGTAAAAAGTTTTATTCCTGGTCTGAGATGTCTGAGGGAGCCCCGGGAGCCATCAAGGGGCCATGACTAGTGCCGCATTATGACGGGAGGGGGCGCGACTGTCTGTGGGGATGATAACAGGCCGACTTCAAAGGGAGCCGTGCCAGGAGCAGCTCTAAACACGGGGAGTGGTCCAAGAGGAGTGGATCTGTGGATGGGTCTAGGACTGGGTCTGCGAGTCTGTGGTTGGGTCTGTGGATAGTCTGTGAGGAGCTCTAAACAGGGGGATTGGTCAGCGAGATGCTCTAAGAGGGGTGGGTCTGTGGGTGGGTCTGTAGGTCTGTGAGCAGCTCTTAACACGGAGAGAGTGGTCGGCGAGCTGCTCCAAGAGAGGGTCTGTGGGTCTAAGACTGGCTCTGTCTGTGTTTGGGTCTGTAGGACTGTGAGTGGGTCTGTGGGTGGGTCTCCTGATGGGTCTGTGAGCAGCTCTAAACACGGGGAGTGGTCGGCGAGCTACTCAATGAGTGGGTCTGTGGGTGGGTTGGTCCATGAAACAACTGTTTCTGTTCTTGATTGGAGTGGATCTGTTGGTGGGTCTTTGTCAAATGTGGGTCTTAATTTAACTGTGAGTAGGCCACGAGAGAAGGTCTGTTCGGGACTGTAAGCTGACGTGTAACTGTAGAGAGGCAGTTAAATGAAAGGGTCTATGATAACTTATTTAAGTGTAACCTCGGTAAACAGATCTGTATGTCTCATTGAACCGACTTCATCAGGTAAAAATCGACCCCTGTACCTGACAGAGCTGTTTGTTCGGGTCAGTACCAGTCAGTGGCGCCACCACCCGGCCGATAACGACCTACAAGGCCCCATTATACTCCCCTACCGGGAGGAGAGCCCTGACCCTGCTGACCCCTGGGGTACAGGTACAGGAGGCAGCTGGATTATCCCCCGTCAGACAGTTAATCCAGCTCCACTATGACACAAAGGTTGGGGCGGAGGGACGGGGCAGCTCCGAAAATCCCTCCCGGTCTTAGAACATGGCAGTATAGGACGAAAGGCACAGTTCTCGGAGAAAAGGTCTCGAACCTCAAGCAGCGCCGGTCTGGTATTGTTTTCACTAAAACTAAAATAACAAAATAAAAAGTCGGCGGGAGCGGGGACGGCGCGAGAGAAGAACAGCAGGCCGCGCTTAAATACACAACGGAAGTGGAGTGCGCCTGCGCCGCCGGCCGGGCTGTCAGTGCCGAGAAGTGCCGGGAATTACCGAGAATTGCCGAGAACTGGCCGTGGTTCAGGGGGTCGACATTGAGACTGACCAGATGACCTTCGGGAGGCGCCGACATGGGCGACAATAGGGGGTGTTTAGAGAAGACCGGGAAACGTGTCAAGTGGACGACCGGAAGTCGCGGGTAAAACGGGGCGTTGTAACGGGTCGGGGTGAGGGATTGATACAGTTTCCGCTTTTACCCAAACAGTAGGCCGGCTGTGTTGTTTTGGGGGATGGAGGGGGGCGGAGGGGTGGAGATAGTATTGTGCCAGGCCCGGCCTTCTACAAAGACCAGGCGCGTCTTCTAGGAACGTCTTCCAGGAACATCCGTCTTAGCTAAGCACTTCCTCTAAACACCCTCTCTCCTCATCACTCAGCCAACTCCAAACACAGAGGGTCGTCTCTCCAGTTGTTTCCCTCATGCCCAGACTGGATCCGATCCCCTCTCTCTGGGTGCACGCGCAGTGGGCTGCATTTCCAGTTACAAGGACACCAAGTTTCTGGTGCGCGCGCCCTGTCCCGATATGAACTTTTATGCCATCTCTCCTCCTCTTTTTAACCCCCCTCCCCTGTCTCGTCTCGTCTAGTGTTGATGTCCGGTGTTGATACCACCTAAAAACACCCGTCTAGATTTACCCCTATCCCCCCCCCCCCGCCCCCCATCCTCACCTGTCTTGATTGTCTTACATCTCGTCCCGTGACCAGCGGCCCACCCGCCGCACCCAGCGGAGGGTCCCGGGCTCTGGTTCCCGGCGTGTCCCCCCTACCGACACCCTGACACCTGGCCGCCGTTACCATGGTAACTCTGGTCACATTTCCCAATTACCACCTTAGGGGTGGGGGGGGGGGGGGGGAGCAGGTGGGGGCCAGAACGGGGTGGCACGCGTCAGGGGCAGGAGGGGGGTCCTTACCCCCATATCTTTGGGTTGCTCAGACCTGCTCACACTCTCCAATCAGAACCCCTCTTTTTACCATACATACAAATTTGACTGAGCGTATATGTGCCTGGAGAGTGAGGTGCGTGCGGTCAGGGGGTCCTGTCTGTGGAGGTATGCGCGCGCACAACACGAGGTCACTCGGTGCGTTAGTGTGTGGACAGGCCACCAGGGGGCGAGCAGCTCTGAGCAGCTGGCCGCTGGTGTCCGGTGAGACCTGCTCGGGACCTGCTCGTACCAGGAGCTGCAGCCATCAGCAACAATGTGAGCAGATAGGGTTTCTTTATTGAAATAATCCCCGAAGGACTCAGCGCGAGTCAAACAGGTACAGCCCAAACAGGACGCGACAGGCGAACGGCCGCGGCCTGTTATGATTATTTTGAACAGACACATTATTCACTGGGGCCTTGTTTCTTTAAGTGAGCCGCTCACCAGCAGTGGGGGGCCGTATTATCTTTTTTTTGTGAGTAACTCTGACTCGTAAGCCGGAAGAGTGCAAGAGTATTTTTACCTGTTGAATCAGTTTGATAAGTTAAACAGAGTTAAAAGTTGATGGCGTCAGCATCATTGTGGCACTAGGTGATCCCTGGTACGGTTGGGGGGGGGGGGGGGCACTGTAATAAAAAGGTAAGAAAGGTTAAGGCCTGGCGGGTAGGCCGAGATGGCGGTGAAATGTTAGAAGGGACAGGGGGTAGAGGGAGGTGTTGTTGCGGTATAATGAGCACCTTACAGGTGGGCTCGAGGGCTGGAGGGGGTGGAGAAGGGAGGGTACCTGGGGCGCTTATTAAGGACTTTTTTCTTCAACGTACACCTGTGCATCGCCACTCCCAGATCCCCGACAAAACACGTGCAGGGCTAAATAACAACCCCCACTGAGGGCCACTCTCAGCATAAACAGGGAATAGCGTTTAAACTCATATCAATAAAACTGGATTGTTGCTCTGAAAAAGAATTGGATTTCTTATGAATTTCTTATGGTTCTTTGCATTATGAATAATATTCCAGTGAAGCCCTTGGCCAGCAGGGGTCCAGGGGTGGGCGTAAGGGGTCCGTCAGAAGCCCGGAATGCGGATACCGTTCTGGGTACGTGTTTCATGCGGGTATAAAACGGGTCGGGAGAGAGGGGGGTCGGAGGGGGGCTTTTATCTGGAGGCAGGTGGGGTTTGGGGTGGAGAAGGTATGTCTTTGCTCCGGTCAGTGGTATCTGGTCACTGCTTCCTAGAAGTCTTGGTGCAGTCCCATTAAACCATTTCTGAAGGCCACATTCCCAAAGATAACAGACGGAAGCCAGGAAGTGGACGTTACAATAACCGTCAGTGACATGGAGACTTGCAAATAGTTAACACACAATACTGGCTACGAAGAAAAAAGTTAAACACAAAACAACTTTAACCGTTCTGAATTAAGTGGTAGTCGGGTATAATGTAACTCCACACACCTCACTAATTCCGAAACATCCAGCCTGCTGTTGTTGTTTAAGAAGACAAAAAAACTAAGGGGAAAGGACAAAACATAAGATGCCGAGGAAAAATACCAGCAGAGAGGGGAGTCGGAGGTGGTAGGTGTCAGAGGGTTTGGGTTACAAACCGACCGTCATGCACAAACTGAAACTTGGCGCGGGGGGGGGGGGGGTATGGAGAAATGAGGTTTTGTGAAGATCGGGGTGTTTAGAGGGTAGAGGGTTGGTCGGGAGGGAGGGGGGGGGGGTTAGAGGTTAGAGGTCAGGGGTCAGGGACATGGACACCCCCGGCGGTCACGTGGTCAGTGTACCACGTGATTCATCACCCTGTCGGCAGACATATCATTTCTCGGCATGTCTCGGCACGTGCGAGACTTGGGGGTGGAGGGGGATTTATGTCCTTAGGGGTAGCCTGGGGGCGGAGGACTACAGAGGAGAGGGTTATAGGGGTGTATACTGGAGACAGATAGAGGGGTGAATATTGGATATTGAGGGAAGGGGGTACTGGGGGGGTGGGGGGGTCAGCTGATTAGACGTCACGTGACTGGCCGTGACTTACAATCCAGATGTTTGGAGTCTGTTAGAGGGGGCGGCGGTAAGTAAGAGTCAGGGAGGCGGCACGATTTACACGGCCCCAACTCCTCCAGGCAGCGAGTTACTAATCACTCCTGATCGTTTTGGTAAAAATAATGCGGCGCGCAATATGAGAAAGGAGAGTTTAAGACCCGGGGAATCCGCAGTTGTCGGGGCTCCTGTCGGGGTTAATAAAAACCTACACAGTGGGGGTGAGTGTGTGTCTGCGCGGTGGGAAAACAAGGTCCGACTGCCGGGCTGTTGTCCTAAGGCGCAGTGTCGATGTAACCCCCACCCCCTCTCCCCACCACGTTTAGGTTTCAACCACTTGTACTTCCACTACTATCTCAAGCTTAACCTGCAAAAAAAAGAAAAAAACTCCCACAAGACGACTGACGGGATTTCCGCATCAAATAAAGCCCCTTCTTCTTCTCCCGTCGGTTTTATCAGACGCCCTGTACAGGTTCTCCCCTGCCCTGTTTTCTGGTCGGTGCTTTAGGCCGTGGGCGCAGTTAAAAGAACAGAGAGGCGTTGTTTAGGCCTGTCTCGGCCTATCACTGCCAGCAGGAGACAGATGCCTGGAAACGCCGGGAAATGCCAGGAAACCAAGCCAGGCCTCCAGGGCCCAAGTCACAACACGGCCGCATTGTAACGTGCCACTACAAAGAGGGGAAAACCGCCAATTTTTACTCAAGTTCCCCGAAATCCTAGAAACTGTCAACTTTCCCAGAAATTCCCATTTTCTACCCCTGCCCGTCCCGGCTCCTTATTTCAAACACAACGCACTGCAGCTACTTAGAAGTGTATTATGATACAGTCTGAGTGTGATTTTGTTCTTTGGGCGCGCGTTTTGTGAGTGTTGTTGTTGATGAGCTAAAGAGGTGAGCAGGTATGAGTTCGACTTGAGCCGCCCGGCACACGCCGCACGTTTAAACAACAGGCCGGGCGCGGTAACCCACACTTTGTTATAGCAGCCCGGCACGCCGTCCCGCCCCGCAACGAGACAAAGGCACGCGCTTCTCGGCATTTCCAGGAACGTTTTCCCGGCGCCCACCCCTTTGTAACCGGTCTCAACTTTCGCCCTGCCCGGCCGAAATAATGCAGGTCAGGCGGGAGGGGGCGCCACTGTTTCCACCCTGGAGGAGCCCGGGGGTGAGGGGGTAGGGGGTGAGGGGTCGGCGGGCTGGTAGGAGGAGGGGGATAGGAGGACACATTATCGCCGTCCGAATTGGCTCGAATTACCGCTGGCTACAAAGCCTTCTATATATAGCCCGCCGCCCGCCTTGTGGCCTGCTCCCGTCTCACGTGTAGGGAGCAGCTCGCCCTGCTTCGGCCGCCCGCCGCCAGGGGGACGAGCAGCTCGGGCCGCTGGTACCCGCCGGGATCTGGGGAACGGTCTGCAGGACGGCTGGTGGCTAGCGGAAAGTTTAGAAAGTTTGATTTGTCGTGGAAAGTTTGAAATATGCTGATATAACTACAAAGTAAATAGTTGTTGTTATAGACCTTGTGATTCCTATCATAGATTCATACTGCCTATCATAGATTCATATACCAAGTGAATTGTAGAGGCCTATTTATATTATAATTATATGGTCACAAATTCAAGATGAAAGTATGGCTGTATATGATAGTTCGATATTTTGTCATACCATAGATCATTCGCTTAACTTTTAAACCATAGCTAAAGGAAATAAATGTCCTTTTAACAAGCTACCACCTTGACCCCTGAACCACCACCCACCTGCCCTGCCTGGTAACGGCCCTGGAGACGGACCAGGTGTGGACCTTCACCCACCTCCTCCTCCAGTAGGGTAAAGGTGTAGGTAGGGAGTGATACATCGGCCTTTGTGTGGTGCTCGGTGTGGGGGCCGGGAGGGGCTGGAGGTGGGGCAGGCTGGGACAGAGTTTGGTAGGAGGCTAGGGGAAGGGTTGGGGGAGGGGTACTAAGTAAGATATCGTGTAGAGGGGAGACAATCAAGTCTTGAAGGATATTAATGTATTCACTCATACCAGCGATTGTAGAATTATGTCTGTTCTTCTGTGTCTACTAATGCTCGTGTGATTGACAAACAAGAAAAAGGAGAAACAGTGAGAAGAAATATATGTAGGAAAACTGCTGGTCCAGATGTCTTAGGAGCTAACCTCATGGGATTTACACGCTACCATGCAGTTGACAGATTCATACATGTATGTACGTCGCAAATCGCCTCCCTGGAGCCATCAGGAGAGGAGCAGGAGGAAACTGCCAGACGGGAGTCTGACAGAGATAGAGACGGGAACCTTGACGTGGACTGACAGATAAAGAATGAGAAAACAGCGAACAAAACCGGAGCAGTGTTGAATGAGGGCTGATAAAAGCGGTCTCCCACAACCCCCACCTAACCCCTCCTGTAACGTTGGCCGGTAACAGTGGAGGTAAACACGCTGTGTCAGCGTCTATATTTAGCCCCCGGATTGTTCTAGGAAACATCTCATCCTCCTTCTTCTCCCACCCTCCCTGCGGACAGACAATACCACCCCTACCGTTATATCAGCGTGCCGGCCCCATCCCTCAACCGCCAATTGACAGGTGGGGTGTCTCCCTGGTAACCAGGTAACTAGGTGATTGGGTGTCTCCCTGGTAACCAGGTAACTAGGTAATCTACTCACACACACACACACCCTCACCTGCTCACCCTAACGGGCCGCAGACTCTTTGTTTTTCTTTACTTTTCTTGGCTGTCGCGAAGGATAACAGAATAAGTATTACGGGGAAGAGGGTAGCTGATATCAATTTCTCTATTTTTCCTGATTACCGCTTTTAGATAGTTACTTGAGCCCCAATGTGCCCTCCCTACCAGAACAAGGAGCAGCCGTCCTGACTCAGACAGCGTCAAGGCACGTCCAATAACATACACCCGGGGCCCGATAAAACGGGGCTGGTTGGAGATGGGGGGGGGGGGGGGGGGGTATATTCAGGTCGTTAGGTCAGTTTCCATGGCTACCAGCGGTCAGCGCTCACTCACCAAGCACAGGTAAAGGTCAAGGAGTGCGTCTCGGCACTGACCACCCGTACGGTTGTGAGCACCAAGCATGCGCTTGGAGAAGGGTGGGTGGTCAAGCCAAAGAAGATGGGGGAGGGGGTGGGGTGAAAACTGACCAGTAACCTACATTATCCATGGTAACCAGACCCTCCCCTCTCTACCACCCCCTCCGTCCCAGACTCCTCCAGTGGCCGGCAGACGGCGCTCATTAGACCAGGAGGGGGACGCCGTTACCATGGTAACGCTGCTGGTTCCCTCCGTCCCCCTAATCAGCCCTGTTCTGTAGGCCGGTAACAGACCGACCTGATGACGTCGACATGCTGGTCCCGGGCCTTCAAAGGGTACTGGCCACGGGGAGGACTGGTACCAGCGAAAAGCTCTTATTCCTATGTATTTTAAGACAAAGCAAGCCATTACCAAAAATAATAATAATAATAAATAAATAAATAAATAAAGATCACTGTAACTTCTTCAGTAGATTGATTCACAATATTAACATGACTTTGCTCAACATTGACTTTGCTCAACATTACTCAGTAATGCCTGAAATGCAGGGAAGAATAATAGGAAGTGTCCAAATAGTGTGTGTGTTTTTGATTGGGGTCGAGTGAGACGTTTCCAGGTGGCTGAACTCTCCACCGAGCCTCTGTTTGTGCGTTTTGTACAGCTGTTTTACGTGCCCCGACCCCCTGTTAGGGAGGTGGAGAGGGACTTGTCGATGAGGCACCCCCCTCTGGGTGTGTTGTCGGGCATTGTCGGGATCAGAGCCCCGCGTTCAGGCCCTAATTAGTGACTGAGGGCGGTGTTGTAGAGACAGAACAGGGACACAAATGAAAGGGTTGACCTCATCTGTAGGGGCATGTTTTATTGAAAAACATTATGTCCGTTGATCTTTGTTTTTATGTTAATCAAAGATAAAATGGATTAGAAATAAACTGAAGTTGGAAGGCACTTTACAATGTTGACAATCCTTAAGGACCCATTGAACCCGATTTTAATATTCGGATCTATAACCCAATACAGTGAGTTACAATGTACACAGATACAATGTAGAAAACTCTTCAGTCAGACCTGAATGTACTTTATCATTATTAAGTGTTAAATGAAAAAGACCTGAAAAGGTGAGACTCCAGTATCTAATATCTTCTCCTAGTTTGGCTGTAGTTTGCTTTCCTATTGCGGGCTGAGCAGAGGTTGCATGGCGTTCCCCGGCATCCCCTCCCCCCTCACACACACACTCCTCCAGGGTGGGCGGTGGAGTACGTAGTACACTCACCCCTCAGCCGCTTCCACTCGGGGAGTCGGCCAAGAATCGCTTTGTCTCGGCTCCAGGGAACCCGCCGGTCGTCTCAGGGGCAGGAGGGAGTAAAACAATCGATGTGCCCAACAAAAGCCAAGAAGGTGCTTCGCTTGACCTTTGAAAGCGAAACTGTTGGCGCGCGTCCAGCCGACTACCGACAGCCCGCCGATCAGCGCCCGGCCCCCGCGCGTGCCTTAACTCGAAACTCTTCTGCTCCGAATTGAAAAAAACGTTTCCAAATTAAATTCCACTCGTCTATTTGAGTTATTTTGAAAAAGAGTTCCATGTATAGCTTGTGTCATGTCAGATTATAAATATAGAAGAGAAATGTTAAATTGATCTTGAGTTATTTTAAAAAATGTCAGACATTTTATTCTTTTTTTTTCGCTGGTTGGTTGGGTGTCGGGTGGCGGGAGTTAAAGGAAGCAGACAGCTGGCAGCGTCCCCGGCACGAACCAGCGTCTACCAGAGACGATTGTCTTCTGACTTTCTCTCAAGGCCTCGCGCCCCGCTCCCCCTGCCTAGTCCCCTCAGATAATCTGCCATTATCTTCTCTTTGTGGTCGTGTAATAAAAGATCAGCTTTCACAAAAGTCGTCTGCTACTGTAACCTTCCACTGGGTGCAGATTCCACGATTTAAGATTCACTGAAGACCTCAATTTTTGAGTTAAAAAAATACATCAAAAAAGGGATCCCCTCATAGATTGATATTTATTAAATCAATAAAACAAAGGAAACACACAAGAGACGTTTTTATTGGCAATCGTCCCTAGGCTTTAACAAAAATTGCCAGAGAAGACTCCCCCCTCCCCCAGTGGTGTGAAGAGTTATGGGTGCCATGGTTACCTGCCATGGTTACCTGGTCGTCCTGGCACCCGGCGGCTGGGAAGGTGTGAGTGTCGGCTACAAAGGTGGGTGGTGGAGATCCTTTGTGGTCGGCCAGCGTGCGGCTCTCACACTCCCCAACACAAGACGCTGCCGGGATCACCTTGTCAAGGTCAGGGTCAGGTAACGAGTTAATAATAACCAGCTGATAACACGTGTGGGGCCTGACAATATCACATTTACTTGCCTGATGGAAAAATGCATCTAACCTTAAAAACAAAGAAAAAAAGACTGAAGATACATATTGTATTGAGGTGTTGACGTGTTCATTGCAAAACAGTTCTTTTGTGGTTTTTATTTATTTCACGGTTGATTGGGTGGTGTCCATTGGTCGAAGAAAAGGATTTCTTTCTGTAGTTAGGAGTACAAGCCTTGGTTGGATAAAAGGTCTACCAACACTTCATGAATGGGACTCCCTCATTGAGAGAGCATCCTCTGTGATCCCTTGTAAACACCAAAACAGGTGCCTGTAAACACAAAGGGACGCCCACCTCATTACTTCAAGTTATGTCCTCGTGCACTCCAACAGAGCCTTCGTTCTCATGAACTAAACTACAACTTCCCGAATTATCAAAGTCGTCTGCTGAGGTCCGCGGCTGCCCTCGGTCATTCCCCTGTGAGAATAGACACCGTTACAATACCAGCGGCGCCTTCCTTCCGGTAAGCAGCCCAATCAGGATGTGTATACCCGTTACAACGCCCCTTCTACCCGGTACAACGCCTGACGAAGCCACTGTTCGCTAATTGCTGAAGGCGCGCGGTAACCGCGATTTGTGGGAAATGTCTTCTGCCCCGAGCGTTCTGGGGGGAAGGGATTGTTGATCAAGGAGTGCACTTGGTTTTCTAGGTTTAAAGAACTTGGACAAGAAGGAAAGAGTGCGGTGATGACAGAGAATAAGAGGGGAGGGGAAAGGAAGTGTAAATTGATAGTAAAGGAACGCCTTGTGATTTGTTTAAAAAAAAATTGTGATTTGTTTAAAAAAATCCAATTCCCTTTGTGGATTTTAGGGCCAATTTTGAAGGTTTTGTCTTTAGAATGAATGATTTAAATGTCTCTGTGTTTTTGTATTCTCAAAAAGGGCATCCCACCTTTGACATTGAAACAATTGCCCATGTCCCCAAAAACCTTTTTCAATCAAAAAGCTGACCTCCCCTGCCTTCACTCTCCCCGTCTTGTTATCAGTGCGTCCATCTCCCCCCACAGCGCCTTGTAGCGGCCTGTGTTTGGAGAGCCGGCCGACTGGTGGAGGTCCCTGGCGGCGGCCGGACGTACTGCATTAGCCCCCCTTTGTTTTACCGCCAGATGCACAAACAATGTGCTTCATTTAGCCGCTGGTGGCCCGCGGCCCCCGTTACCCGCCCATTAGGCCGCCTGCTTATGTCAGTCACCAGCGAAAAGCCGCCGGCGCGGCCCGCTTGAGGGCGCCACTAGCAGGCGTTGGGTTTCAGACGCAGCACTTTGCCCACTCTATCCTTTCTCGGCCTCACTCCCGCTCTCTGACCCTCTCTCCGCCTCTCCCCGCTTAGAATCCTCTTCACTGAAAACAAAATGGACAAGAGAGTCTGCCCCCACCCCGCCTCCAATCACAAGTGGCGTTTCTTTGCCCGGTGAACGCGGCCAAAGGTTTTAGCTCAAGTAGCGCCGAGGCCCGCTTGTTAGATCCCCAGGGATTGGCCGACCCACCGGAAGTGTCAAGTGCTCTCTCCGCAGCGAATGTCTCCGATCGTTATCAGTGGTGGAAACCCGGACAAAGCACTCAATCAGGCCTGGAACGCCTTATGTAACGCCCTTGTCCCTTTCCCGCCAAAACGGCGGTTAGCAGACGACATTTGATCTCGGCGTTCATCAGTAATCTGACCGGGAGACCATCCCCTGCGACGTAACGCCAACATTCCCCCAGTTTCACTTTGGACAAGATCATGGCATAAGCCATGAATCAGACGTCTATTATAATATGGCATGAGCGTTTATTCTAATATGACATAAGACTTATTTCATTCGCTCATGTAATTCAGTCACACCATATTTTCATTGAAAAGTCGCCTGCTCGCAGTAATGCGGATATGGCCGGGCTCAGTAATCTGATATACTCCGTCTATTGTTTCTGCACATGACCATAGTCACCCAGGAATTTTGAGTCATTTTCTTGCCAAGTTTCTCGGAAAACTCTTCTTCTCCTCACGTATCATCTCCTTTTGTGTCGATGCCCGGAGAAGCCTCAGGGAAAGCCCCGTCTGCGGTCTGGGCACCACACTCTCCGACCACATCCGGCTTTTTATGCCCAAACAATGGGACCTTTACTTACATATATCACACTCTCCAAACACGAACACAATACCACACTCTCCAGGCACACCGCCATTCAGGACAGAGTTCCAGTTTCCTTATTTGGCACACAAGCTCTACCCAACTCACCCATTTATGATCGGTCCCCAGATGAGCTATTTTTATCTCAATTCTATGCATTCATGTGGCCTCACATTTGAATGATGTCATTCACTTTCAAACCAGATGAGCTATTTTTATCTCCATTCATTGTATACATGGTCTCAAATTGAGAAGTGAATGATGTCATAACCCGGACGGATTTACTTCAGCTGATGTTTGACAACAGTAACAGACCAGAATGAGGGAACTGTTACAGTGACCAACCTGCTGACAGTGTCCCTTACATAAGCGACGTCCAATGGCGTGATCGAAGTGTGTTGGGATGGGGGGGGGGGGTCCGATATCTTTTATCTCGGCGTTCATGAGTTGTTCAAGCTTAGTTGTATAGTGCCTACACAATGAGCTGTTGTGAGCAGATCGGTGAGCAGGTGGTGTGGAGGTGTTGTTTGCTGGTCAGGCCCGTTCACCACCCACCTTACCCCTACGACAATACACAGGTAATCACACTTCTGTACTATTCCCATCTCTCTTTTTTACACAATCAATAAGGGTTTTG
The DNA here is from genome assembly GCA_936440205.1 of Lepidonotus clava. Classification (NCBI taxonomy): domain Eukaryota; kingdom Metazoa; phylum Annelida; class Polychaeta; order Phyllodocida; family Polynoidae; genus Lepidonotus; species Lepidonotus clava. The sequence continues at coordinate 47,599,750 of OW387141.1, forward strand.
AAGACATTTTGTTGGACATAGATGCCGAGGATGCCTGTCGGCCTATGATTCGCGGTATTACCGTGCAACCTATCATGAAGAAGCATATACTCGTTGTCTAAAAGATTTACAGAACAGAATCTTAAAGGTTTCTTAATTAAATTCAAATTATCAGAAAGACATGGCAAAGCGTCTTCGGCTTGTTACCGCTCGTAAGATATTGATAACAATTTGAGGACAAAAGTCTTTAAGAAGTATTTAACCTTCAAAGAGGCGGCGGTTGATGGTGGATAATGCCTCTCATTCAGCCCCCTGCTCCTCCTGCTCCTCCTGCTCTAACGAGGCGAGGTCTGTCTGTAAAGCTGTGTTTTCTATATGGGCGTGCTGCTCTGTGTTGTGTGCTCACCAACACACGGTTCAACTCCAACCACAGGCAGCGCGGATAATTCACATTATCCTCCGTGGTTTCACTCAACTCAGTCAAACCGCCTTTCTTCTGTGGCCCTTCACTTTTTGTGATGTGAAGTTGGTCGTCTTCTGGGCGAGCTGCTCGGGCTAATCCCTGTTCGGGAGACGCAGGGGAGACGCAGGGGATTAACGGTGGAGCGGATTAGGGCGGATTAAGGGGGCTCATTAGTGGGCGTCAAGTCATTGAGGGGCGGGGTGCGGGGCATTGTCGGGGTTTGTTTACAGTTCTAATTATGTGAGATGATAACGACGATAAGGACGTCGGCCCGGGTTTAATGAGACCTGTGAAGGTGGTGGGGGGATCCCTTTAAAGGCGGGTCTGTACGGGCCGCCAGGGGTGGGCGCCGGGCTTTCAGACGCGCCATACAACGCCCCACTGTCGGCTCACACCCGCCTTTCTCCGAGCAGCTCCGAGCAGCTCCGAGCTGCTCCTTATGGCTGGATCAACAGCCGGCCCGCCGCCAGCGACAATTAAACCCGGCCCAAAGACAAAATAATCGGCGGGAAAGAAAGCTTCAAGGGGGCGAGTGAATCGGGGAATGAGTAGCTGGCACAATCCGGCCTCCTTGTGAGGAGAGCTCCTCTCCTTCCGCTCACGTTTTGCCCGGCCCTATGTTATGGTCGTCAATGGGCGCTGATTACCGGCGGGCTTTAATTACCGGCGGGAACCAGCTGAGGCGTGATCTCCGCCCATTGTAGCATGTGAAGGAGGTGAACTGTGCGGGGAGAGTGTAGCGACTCGCGAGGCGTGCTGTGGGGGATATGGGGGCGGCCGTCGGTGCAGCCAGCTCCTCTGCCGGCCTGTGGTGGGCTTAAAAACCACACAGAGACACACACGGCCGGAGAATAAAGAAAGAGAAGGGAGCCGGGACAGGGGGCCGGGATCGTTACAGCGGGAGGAGGGGGAGAAGGGGGAGGGGGTATTGACTTATTCTTCGCCGGCGTCGGGTTAAAATGATTTGTTCTGATCGATTGCCGCCAGGGTTATGACGCGTGCGCACTGCGACTTCCCCCTGGCCGCCCCTGACGGCGCGCCGCATGGCTGCCGCCCTAAACCCGCCCAGCGCAAATGGCGGCCGTCGCGCGTGACGACGACGACGGACGCGGCGTCGCGGGGGGCGGCGTCTTTGAGGGGCGGCGGGCGTCGCTAATGCGTGTTTTCCCCGGGCGACAATACAACGTTCCCCTCCGCCGACTTTAGAGCCAGACGACATTAAAAGAAAGAGCCCGCTCCTTTCGCTGGTATCCCGCAGGAGGCATTGTGCCGCCCGGCCACCAGCGGCGACTGACCGGAAGTGGTCGTTTCCCGGCGTCCCCCGCCCGTCGTTGTCGCTGAGAACGGACCCCCTTGACCCCCCTGACCCCCCTCAGCCGTTCTCTGTATCGATTCCCTTTCTCCCGTCGATAGGTTGGGGCACGGGGCTGAACGGGCGGTGAAGAAAGGCCGCCGCGAGCCAATACATTGTGAGGGGTGTGATGTCGGAGGGAATGATACATTGTAGCGGGAGGTGTTCCTGTGGAAATGATACATAGTTAGGAGAGTTAGTTCCGCGGTAATGATAAATTGCGAGGTTTTTTCTGTAGAAATGTGCTTGAGGAGGGTTGTTATGCTTGAGATAATGCATAATTCGGAGGGATATGATATACTTCGAATGGTGTCCTGGTCTAGAAAGACTGCACTGATTCATGTAACAATGTACATCGTTTCTGTTCTGATAGCTGAAGAATTTTTGCCAAGATTGTCTTGTGCAGGGGGTAGATAATCTGTTTTTTTCCCTGATATCTGAAGAACTCTTCTCTCCATACTCTTCCCAAGGTCTACGACTTTCTTTGTCAAGATTATCTACCCTTTGCCCCCTTCCTTCGCACCGAGGGCCCACCCTTACGGCCGGCGCCCCCGTTTGTCTCCTACAATCAGGGCCGTCTATTAATTTAGACCCAGTCACGCAGGACCCGGTCCCCGGTGTGACTCGGCCACTCCCACCTACCCCGGCCACTCCCAGGGTCCTAGATTAGGGGTCTCATCCTCTTACTACCGTTTTCACCCCTACCCCCGCTCAAAGATGTTAGATTCTGTTAATTCCGCCTGTATTTTGTTCCGGTCACTCTCCGAATATACCCCCGGTAAGAGTCTCTTAATCCCCTAAAAGAGTAGCGGTATGTATTTATTTTGGCCCACTGTTTGAGTCCACTGTTTCCGTACATGTACCTCCATGCCATCCGACACACCCAATTCTCCATCTTTCAAGTACGCCAAGACAATAATCCACAAGACTGCGTGCGCATGACCCCACATCCGCCCCGCTCAGATAATCCCGTTTGTTGTGCCAGCCAAATCCCGACTGCGCCTGCGCCGCCGACCAGCGGAACCGGAAGTCGCCCCCGGGGACCACTTCCGGCGGCCATCATTGTCCTGGTCGGCCATTACGGCGGATGAAGGGGGTACAGAGGGGGGGGGGGGGGGGTTAAGGGGACGACGACGGCACCTGATCCAAGATGGCGGGAGGGGGTCAGAACTGACTGGAGGAAGTGCCCATTTAGGCTACGGTCGGACGCTCATTGTATCTGTAGGCTATAGGCGGCCTATTAACGGGGTCATTAAGGGACTAGGGATTAAGAGTAAATCGTTGTTTTATGCGCTTTCTTCGTTGTTTGCACCATTTCGGGTTGCATTGGAGTCAAATATGTATCCTTCTCCACACTTGTTGAGTATGGGAATGTACAAAACATACCAACGTCTAAGATCCACCCACAAAGTACACACATCGGGGTAGAGTTCAGTGTGGTAGCATCCCTTCCCCCTGTCTTCGTCCAGGAGGAGCTCATACCCCCATCAGTCACCTCCCTCCCCACCCTCATTCTCTGTCAATACCACCTTCACCTTCGCCCTCACAACAACAGCATTATGCCAATAACTCCCGCTACGGGGCGCCACCCATAAAGGCGGCGTCGATCCCTCCGCGGGGAGTGCTTACCGCCGGGACTTCTTTATGAAGTGGGCACTACTTTCTGGCCGCGGAGGGCGCCAGCTCACAATGCCCCTGACCGAAGTTCGGCCGTCAGGGGGTAGAGGGCGCGCGGGGCGTTGTACCGGGGTAGGTGGGGGTAATTGATTCCCCTTTTGGTGGTGACCCTTTGACGTGGTTGTGTAGGAATGGCTTTTATCATAAAAGAAAGCAAGAAGGTCAACGTGAGACCATAAACGCACCCATGTTTGTCATTATTTCTGATGTCTCTTTATTGTATTATACAAAGATTATTCACATGATTTATAGATTATTTGTCATTGTTATTTGTGTACATTCCATCATTCAAATTACCTATGCATACATACATGTATATATACTAAATATAGAATAAGATGATGTGTAAATGTGTAAATGACGTAAACCTCATAGAGTTCCTTTCTTGTCGTTACAGATAGACGGTCGGTCGTCCCCGGGATCCAACTCAGGTAGGTCACTGCTATGTACTCTTATTTCCACTTTTCAAAGATTTCCTCGGAAGGGAATTGACTCCGATATGTATTTCTTCTTTTACAGCTATAATTATTGTATATTGTCCCACATATCTCTTGATATTAGAGAAAATATGTCTCAAACATTACGGCTCGGTCCACTGGTTTTAGTCTTCTGGCATTCTCTAAGTTGTTTTGGTCTCAGCATCTTCAGCCCCCCCCCCCCAATCCCCACCGAAGACAGGTCAATAGTAGCGATCTGTATGCGCGCGCACCCCCTCCTCCATCTATTGTCGCCCCCTGACGTCATCTCGCGTCCACTCGGCCCAAGTCTCGCGCTGACCACGTGATGGAAGGGCCTTGTCAAGTTGACCTTTGACCGCTGACAGGTCGTTGATCACGTGGTGTCAGCTGGAGGGGCTACGTCATTGTCGGGCGTCTGTCGTCCTCCATCATACACTCCCCCCCCCCCCCCCCCCCCCCGCCCCCAACCACTCCCAGAGATCGGGGCGGGATGGGGCGCGAATAAGGAAATGGACTCGTATCGGCGTATCGGGCGGCAGGGGTGTGGGAGAAGGTACTTCTGGGAGGGTCGGCCAGAGGGACGCTGGTAGGGACGCTGGCTGAGACGCTGGCGTCGGTACAGCAGGAGGAGGGGTGAAATATGGAGGTCCGGCGCTGGTCATTGGCGAGCCCCGAACATGTGTATTCAATTACTGGCCGGCCAGGATCGGGAAAAGCATCGGGAGAATGGAGGACGGGGTGTGGAAGAAGGGACCTGTGTAGAGGGGTGAAGGGGCTTAAAGGGGTGTGGACTGTGTAGCGGGGGTCAGTAATGGCCCTTTATCTGCCTCGCCCAGGACCAGGGCCGATTAACGGACACAATTAATCTTGACTATTCTGAGCTGGCTCCCCTGTGTATGTATACAATACGTACACAACCTCTCTGTAGACCCTCGGCTGGTGCCCAGCGTGTCTCTAAGTGGATCAGGCCTGTCCCCGGCCTGTCGACGTCGCCATGGTGACCAGCCGGAAGTGGAGTGGACGCTGACAGACCGGGCAGCGTCTGTCCACTCCTCCAGTGGCCGCAGACAAGGGGTTTCATGTCCGTCCCACCCTGGAGGAACCTTTATAAACCCCCTTTATCGCTCACCCTTGTCCACCCCCCCCCCCCGCCCCATACACCCCTCCTAGAGGTCACCCCGGTCAAACGCCGACCAGGGCGCCCTCTGTCGCCGGCCGCTGTCACCAACTCTGTAGCCGGCTTTGGCACGACCTTGAAGTGACCTTGGCGCTTGACCTGCTGTCATTCACTTGACCTTGAGGCCGGGGGCTGAGGGCGGCATGTATCGGACTCGGAGGTGGGGGGGAGGGGGGGGGGGCTGGGGACATTAAGCTACTTGGGGCCGGACCTGTCACAAATATCGATATGCATTCTGTCACCGGCGCCGGCGGCCGGTCGGAGGGGGCGGAGGGGGGCAGTTAATGTACGGAGTGCGGTAAAGCTTTTCTCTATCTCCCCGGTCCCCCACCACTTCCCCCTAACCCCTATCCCCAGTCCCCTACACTCCCCACTCCCCACCCCCTGCCCCCAGTCCACCTCGCAGCAGCGGGTGATAAAGTACCCCAGTCCCTTAGCAACATCTTCATCACAATCTGCTACAGCATGAAGAATGGCCCTCACACGTCCCCGCGCCCAAACACAGATCAACTTTCCCCCAACTCCATTACTTCATCTTCCCAGGGCGTTCCCCCAAACAGTAGGCAGAACGTCTTCACGTCATCCCGGGTCAGAAAGTAGATACAGTCATGTACATCCACTCCTGTGTCCATTATTACATGATCAAACCTCAGCTCATATTGCGCGCTGCACAGTTTGTTTACGACACGGTGACCTCAACTGTACTGAAAACTGGGCCTTGACATCAGCCGGAGTGACGGGGGAGGGAGCCGATCGCCAGATGAGGGGAGAATGAGGGGCAGGGTGGGGGGAGGAGGACCTTTTATCTCCGAGGGGCTGTCACACGAAGCCGCGACTTCATTTGTCTGAGACCCGCAGACAAAAAATGTCACTGAAGAAAAGGGGCCAGAGTTTATATCTGATGAAGAGTGAAGAGGCTGGGGCATGGAGTATAATTTGGTATTCTTGGAGGTGAACATTATTGGTATATGACATAGTCTTATTCTTCAGTGATCATTTGAAATACGGTTGTAGGGGATGCTTGCAGTGCGACATGGTTGGTAAGTTTCTTTTGATAGCGGACTCGGATACTTTATTGCCTAACTGTGGGAATGGCGTGGCGGTGGCTGCCGAACTGTGGTCACAATGGGTGACGGTAGGTCTGATACACTCCCCCCCCCCCCCACCTCCCGTCGTCTGAGCTGCTCTTTGAGCTAATAAAAGACCTGCTCCCCAAACCCTGAGAGCTTTGTTGAGTCACAGAAGACCACCGCCGCCCGCCCGTTTCATCATCCGGGACATTAGCCCGCCGCATCACGTGATGGATTGGCGAGAGTCGGCGAGAGGAGACGCCCAGAACGAGGCTGGGCGCCGATTAATAATTAAAACCACACTTTGACGGGACGCCGACAATAATAGGCCCAGAACAAAGTGGGGGCGCCCTCCCCGCGCCCTCTCCTCCTCTTTTACAGCGCCCCCGAAAAAAAGTCCGTGAAATTATTGAAGTCAGAAGTGACACTTGAGTGAAGTCCGTCCCTGTGGTGGAGAGTGGAGAGCCAGACTGTGACGGAGAGCGTTTTCCCGCGCTTTTTGGGTCTGGGCAGACGACAATTGGAACAAAGTCAATTAGCGGCGTCCCGGGAGGGGGCGCTGGTGGCGGGTGTGAGTTTATGGGGCCGTGTCATTGACCCCCTTTACGCCGAGTCAATCACTCACTCACTCACTCACTTAGTGAGCAGCTCGGCCCGCGTCTAGGAGACAGAGAACTGCTCACACAATCACGGGGTCAACAATCACATTCTCCTGCAGTAAATCTCGAGACCAAGCGCTCTATTGTACAAACAAGTACAACATAGTAGTGTGTATGAATTATGTCCGTTATCACAAAGTGAATTGTCCAATCATTTACCCGAATTATTTACAGGTCAAGCCAAAACAAAATATACTTACAAACGCATAAATTAAACAATAAAACATTAACATAACAGATGAATAAATTCTGTTGTTGGATGGGAATATTTTGCCCCAACGAAAAAACCTCAAGGTCACTATACCATCGTTGATCTATTTTTTTGGTGTAATATGTTACATGGGAGGTCTCCGGGTCAGGGAGCGTGGAGGTGTGGGTGTGATGTGTAGGTGTGTGAAGGTGGTATGGGGGTGTGAGTTGGGGCTAAGTGGGCCTGGGAAGCCGGACCAGCTGACGGACCCCTCACATCGATCCCGGCCCAGTAAGTAGTCGGGGGCGGGGATCGACCCGAGAGGTGGGGGTGGGGGTGGGGGTGGGGGGTTCCTATGGCGACAATGAGAAGCCCTTTTACCCCCGACCACCCCCACCTGACCCCACCAGCTCTCCTCCAGCCACGGCTCCTGAGATACGGATTGTGTTTGGAGCTGCTCGGAACCAATACTCGGAAACAATAAGAAGAACCCGGGTATCACGAGGCACTCTTAAATAATCGAAATATTTCGGTGATGGAACTGTAGGCCTTAGCTTGATATTTTTCGCGTTCCCAAAACAAAAACTAAGTCAAGAGAAATTGATTAACCTTTATCACGTATGTACGAGATCTTCCAGGCAATGAAAGCAGTGATTAAAGTTGGTGACCATAATCACTCCCGGATTCTTTCACTCCTCCCTTCTGTATGTCTGAATCATTTCCCCAGTGTCTGTCTGTCCTTCTGTCCGTGTTTCCCCCCTGTCCCTTCCCCCCGGCTGCACCTCTCGCCTCACGCCTCGTCTGGCCCTCACCTCCTCACCCCTCAGTGCACTAAGTCCCTCGTTACCCCACTGTCTCCCCGCGCCGCAGGAAAAAAGGGAGGAGGAAATGGCGGAGTCCTACATACCCCCTGCAGGCCCCCTATCAGTGCGGGAATCAGTGGAAGTTATCAGACAACTCGTCCCCTGCTTAGAACCATTGTGGCCATTTTCTGACATAATCCCATGCTTTATCGCTCAGTAATGGACGACTTTTGGTAGCAGACGACTTTTGAGAGCAGACGACATTTTGGTCGTTTTTGTTGTTGAGAGCTTAACCTCGTCTTACATACAGCGGACGTGTTAAGCGCGGTAAAAAGTGAAATGTCAGCGGGCAAATAAACGTCGGGTCTCCTTATAGCCGTCTGGGTTCACCTTTACCTGCAAAGGTCGTACAGCAGGGACGCAAGGTTAGCAAAACGCCGCGCAAAAAGAGGGGGATTATTTTCCGTCCGTTTGGGCGGTGGGGCGTGCGGAAGTCGGCCTCACGCGTTATGACGCGGACGTTTTGACGCGGCCCGCCGCGCCCAAAGACGCGCCGCGTCAAAGTGAAGGACCGGCAGATTTCTAACGCCTTCCTTCCGCCTGGCTGCGCGCGCCTTGTACTCGGCGGTTCCGGATCCGCTTTTTGTAAGACAGCGTCGCCGTCGCCATTAGTTCTCATGAGCGACGATAGGCGGCGCAGCGGGAGAATTACACCAGTGATTTGGGAGGGGCGCGTGGGATAGGCGGGGGGGGGGGGAGGTGGTTAGTTGCGGAGAATACCTACTCCCTACCTACCCCCTCATACTCATACAGCCTTCACCTCCATCCCTTCCCCGGAAAGCCCGGCTTTGTTGGACACCGGCGTCTCTCCCTCTCGCGAGATCTCGTGGGTTGATTGAGATGGGGACCTGGGCCTCTCAGTGCTCTGGTCAGCCATGTTTCACTCAGAGAGCATTAACTGGGAACGTGTAGGTTGTCTCTTGTGGTGCCACATACACAGGGACATAACATTTAGCTGATATTGATTATAAAAACGTCACTTAAATATATCTTCATCATATTATTTACGAGTGGAATGTGCTAATATGCCTGTTGATACTGACAATGATATATGGCTAATGAAGAGGTGTCCCCCTCATCAATACCGTATCTGGGTTTGCGCATGTGTGTTTCAGCCTATCACCTTCCTGTGGGGGGACAAGTGCGGCCTCCCAGCCAATCAGGAGTAGGGATACTACAACATGGCCGCGCCCAGTGCGAATCGCCCGTATGCGGTATACTAACGTTTTACAAAGTAAAACGGTCAATAGAGAGTATATGATAGCCACAGTCGTTATCTCTCTCTCAATGTAAATGTTCAAGGAAGGGAGGGAGGTATTAGGTCTCATCTCCTTTTAATGTCCCTGGCACTGTAGTGTCCCGACCACCGCCACGACACACTTGGTCCTGGGAGAAGCCCTAACCAGGGGCAGTGTCAGGCAGGAGGGGTTGGGGGGTTGGAGGGTTGGAGGCGCATCTCTCACCACCTTGTCCCCCCCCCCCACCCCCTCACCTGTCGCCCGTACACGGCCCGATTCGCCCCGATAAGCCCGGGCCTAATACCGCTGGCCCGGGTCCATTTTTCACCTGCCCGCGGGTCAATACCCACCTGTTGACGTATGGACCTCCCGGCCCGCCCGGACAGACGCTGGAGGGACGCTCGCCCGACGCCGGCTTTGTCGGCCAGGAGAAAAACCCAATTAACTCGGGCGGTAGGTGGCGACACTCACTGCCGGCAGGCGGCGCTGCCCGCTTTGTCCTTGGCCACCCGGGTCGCCATGATCTATGACGACGATTGTCGCGCCTCCCCGGCGACGCGATGCGCCCGACGTGGCGCGGCGATCCCTTTCTGTCCCTCAAAACGCCACCTATTGACGTCATTCTGCCGCCTGTCGCCCCACCTGACGGCGGGTTAAGGAACACAAAGGGCCGCCCCCTGGCGGACAGACGGGCAGGGGACTTCCGGTCAGCTGGGACCGGGCGATAAAGGGGGCAGTGACAGGGGTAGTCTCCCCGCCTCCCGGCAGGCCCGTCACCAGCCGCCCTTATCACCCCCGACCTGCGGCACCCAGCGAAAGGCCCTCCGTCCACCCGGGGACGTAACGATTAACGCCCTTCGCTTTGTCCCCTTTACCCCACACTCTCCTACCCAACCCGCCGCCGACAAGGCCTCCTTCAGAAAAGGCGTTCAGCTGGAGAGAGGGACACGGGGAGGACGAGACGCCAGCCTCGGTCTGATCCCGACCTGTCAGGTCACGTGACCCCCGTGTGAGGGGTCAGGGGTCAGGTCGGACAGGTCCCGTATGTTGGAGGGGCTTCGTTTTGTGAACGGCCTTATGTAGGGTGTTGTCGGCTCTGAAGGTCGTCCTTCTGTGAGCGGCGTCATGTCGGGGTACCCGGGGCAGGGCCCACTTTTCCTGCACTACTCACAACAAGGGGTTGTCAACTTGTGGTAACGGAGGTGACTTCTACCATGTACATCGGGATATGGAACGAACAGGCAAAAGATCACTTCAACAATAGTCAGTTTTGTATTCGTAAGAGTAGATGTGGAATAGAATAAGTACTCTACAAGTAGAGTGAGTCAAATTTTTGAAATAAATTATGCATTAAGAGAATCGACTCAAATTCCTCGCTCCTAACCCACACCAGGGATAAGTCACGCATCATGATACCTACACATTATATATGTATACTGTGTCGGATGGCGATGGGCGTCAGCTGTGACCGTAGGTCAGTAATGACCACTATCTTCCCGGGGTCGGGCCTGACAGCCTTACTTAGATATCATCAGCACCTTAATTCTCTCCCCTCCCTTCCACGCGTTTGACACCCGGGAATACCAACCACCCCTAGCCTCACCAATCACTGATTGATTTCCCAGCCAAGCAGGACAGTGCGCCGGCATCATCTGACATGGCTTACTGTATGTGTAAACAGTGCAGGGGGATTTAGATCATACTCTCACTAATCGATACCTTTGTCCTTTGGTATGGTAAGTGCCAATCTCTCAGTCCTCGCTATATTAAAACTAGCTATGGACATACTAGGAGACACTCCGTAGGGGTAGAGGTAAGTGGGGACGGGGGAAAAGTAGAGTGGGGCGGGGGTCTGCAGTAACAGGGATCAGTGAGTGTCGATAAATCGGCCCTATAACCCGGTTTGCCACAAACACAGGTGCGCCTGCGCACTAACAAGACCGCCCACCGCGCGTGCGCAGCGGCGACAATGTGTTCAACCTCCACCCTATGCCCCCCTCTTCCCCTCCACCTTCCACTACCCTCTCCACACCCCACCCCCTCTCCGTTCCCCTGACCAGCGGAGTGTGCTGGCGCTGTGGCCAGTGCCGCTTCCTGTGTGCGCGCGCACCCTCGTCGTCTTACAGAGAGAGGCCTGGCGGCTGTGGGTATTATGCGCGGGGCGGGGAGAAGCCATCAATATGATTTCCCTGTAAATAATGGGCCTACACGCCCCCCGCCCCCACCTGCCCCCTGGTGGACACGGGAGGAAACAGCCCCGACCCCCACAAATGGGATTTGGCTGCGGGCCACCGGAAGTGTCCTGACCGCCATGAAAGGTTTTCGGACAGGAAATTTAACCTGGTCACAGACCTTCTCGGGACATTGTCACCCCGCGCCCCCCTACGGCCTGAGGCCACGCGGTATAACCCACTACTCCGCCCTCACATCTCACCCAAAAAGGCCAATGTAAAATGGCGCCCACCTCCGTAACGTACCACAAACGGCCAGTAGGACCTGATTTATTTTGTCCAAACCATATTTACGGGCAGTATTCATTTATATTTACGCCCCTATCACCATACTCACCGCCCCCTTGACCCCCGAGCGATATTAGGGCGATCCCAGGCCGATATCACGGGGTACAATATGGCCGCTCCTGTCGGCGGTCACGTGATATAACAATGTCCGACCGGAAGAACTGATCCGTTCTGACACCCTAACCCGGCTATGATCACGTGACTTCCGGTGCGGGTAATCCGGGACGACAGCGGGGGTAATGTGACGTCACCCGTGACGTCAGGCGGCCCCCTGGTGGCCGGCGGGGGAGTTGGCCCCGGGAGACCTCTGACAATGAGGTATTATAGAGAGGGACAATCAGGGGTGGTTGTGACGTCACGAGGGGTGAGTAGCTGGGACAAATAACGTAACGATACTATTGATGGGGGAGGGGAGTGGGATGGGAGGTTGGGGGAGGCCAGGTATGGGAGGTGTTGCAGAGGTGGGGTCTCATAATGGTGATATGAAAGGCCAATTTTAATGGTAAGCGTTTGGGATGGGGATTGGGACTGAAGGGGAAACCGTGGAATAGAGGCATATTGTACATTTTTCCATAACAACCCAAACCTCCATTGAACTGTTAAACAAGTATATTTGAGTTTAGAAACATGTTTATTTGTCACCCACCTGACTACCTTGTCGCACGGTGTGTCGGGAGTATGGGAGGCGGCGACCGTGTGAAATCAGGACCTCGTCCAGTGCTCACAGATTGAATTACCTCCCCTTACAGTGCTGCCACCTACCTGTCGGCGCGGGTCGGGATCAACGTCATAACCCCCGCCCACCTGACCCCTCCCCCCCCCCCCCCCACACACACACACCTCACCTGCCCCCCTACTGACCAGAGACGTCTCTATTAACTCTCATGTCTCCTCACCCCCACCACGCATGCGCCGATCCCCCGTGACCCGCCGCCCGCCCCGCCCCCTGACGGCGGGCGGGGGAAACAATGTCGGACGTCGGCGGGACGCGGGGCAGTGATTTAGGGGATGAATTATGAAGAGGTGGATGAAAGAAAGGCCCTGTGGTCGAGATGAGGCGGCGGGAGGTCCCTGTGGGGGCCACTCTCCACCGTGGTATGATGTATAAGTTATAAAACCACCAACAAAGGAGGTGCCCTCTCTCCCTCTAACTCAGCCCCCACCCCTCCTGTATCTCATATTTCTCTGACCAGGACGTCCGTCCTCTGACTGAGTCTGATAGGTGGTGAATAAAACAGAAGGACCCCCAGACCACATTGATGCGGAGAGTCTACATAGAGTTCTGATACATTGGAGTTCGTTGTCTACTCGCCGAGAGACGTCTCAATCAGACGAGCCACTTTGTGACTCCGCATCTTTGTTTGACCCTAAAAACACAGCTTGCACATAGGCCCCTAAATAACGTTTTTTAGGTGAATGTTTCCGCCTATTCCGCTCTTTGCCAATTTCCCCGAGTGGTGACGCCATCAGTGTTTATTCCATTCTATTCTCCATAAACCGGCCGGCGGGGCTACGGTCTAGTTAAAACCCAGCGGCTCCAGGCTCGGGGAATGGGGGCTGTGATTTGAGGGTGAATAAAAAGAAGCGGACAGAGACGGACAAAAACGGAGACGGCAGTTGTCGCGCGTGCGCACTTGGGGTTTCCGGTCAGCAGGGGGCCAATGGCTTGTTCGTAAAATAATCAGGAGTAATACGAACAGAGGCGAAGGGGCGGGGGAGGCGGAGGGCGGGAGAGAAGAAGTAGACTCATCAGGCCTCCCCTCTCCGACTGTCCACAATCCCCCACTCACAGAGGAGGCTTATTCTAGCCCGGATTTGTCGGCAGCAAATTGTGGCCGCGCTACAATTGACCTGGGGCTGATTTGATGCGGAAGACAATCAGTGAGCGATATTAAGGGGGAGGAAGAAGGCCCTGCGTCGGGCCTTGTCTGTACGGAAGTCTGCTCAAGTCGGACGAATATAACCCCCCCCCCCCCCCCACACACACACTCCCTACCCCCCACTCAGAAAGCTCCCTCCTCCCAGTAAGGTCTACAGGGGAATGATCATACATCTAATTGGCGTGGGCCCTAATTGTCTACTAACTCGGACTGTCGGCAAGGCAAAGACAAAAATCCCCAATCACTGTCAGCGGCCTCTAATTGGTACCAGTAGCAGGGGACCCGGCCCTGGAGGAGAGGTGGGCAGTGAGGGGGTGGGGGGGGGGGGCGGTAACTCTGAGGGGAGGGGAGGGGGCAGGACGGAGAGAATCGGCCCGGATTAAATTTGGCGACTTAACACAATGACAGCAAGAAGAAAGAGCAATTAAGGGCGGGCCAAGTAGTCGTCAATTTAAGGAGATTTACTTTGTGCCCGGCCGGCTTTGGGCTTGTGGAGGAGGAGGGGGGAGGGAGGCTGAATCAATGGAGTGCCCTTAACCCGGCACTCCGCCCACACTCTACATTCTACATTCCTTTCTCCAACTCCTGTGCCTTCTCTTCTCTCCACTCCTGCCCTGTCTCCATTCAGTCACTTTAAACCAACATGTCTCAATTATTCTGAGGACATTTTTTAAATACATGGTTTTCTCGATAGTTCACTCATACTATTTTCTCCTGTTCCCCTTGTCTGATTTCCCCAATATCTGTTGTATGACATGTTTTTCTTCCTATTGTCCAAACCTTTCTTCTGTCCCTCTTCATACCTTTTCTATCCCCCCGTTCTCTTATTCTTTTCTCTGACCTCCCCGTCCCACTGTTCCCCCAGCTCGACCAGGAGGAGGGTGGAGTGGGTTAGGCCGGCTTCCAGCGAGCCCTCACAACGTCAGCCCAGTCCGATTTGATAAGGAAAAAAGAGCCCTGAGTGCCCGCCTAATTCTGGTTGTCCGCCGCCGCTGCCAGAGGGCGCTGCGAAGAGGGGGCTTGTGGGTAAGGTTTCTGACTTGATATTCCCTCTGTCTGCCCCCATCCCCCTAGCGGAGAGAGGGGGTGGGGTACTCCCCTCCTCCCCTCCCCCCTCACTCCCGCTCGACAATCTTATCATGCGGACCGCTGTTTGGGGCCCGAAATAAATGACATTTTGTCTTTTGAAAGCCGAGTGGCGGCCGCCTTCAAGTCGACGGCCAAATCGGTAAGTACAATTGGGACGCAAGGGACCCTAATCCCCTCCTGTAAGACGCCCTCTGATTGGGTTTCCTTAGAGGAGCCCGACGCCGCACGGGTCGGCGACGCTGATTGGCTGAGACAGTTGTGGCAGGAAAATGGCGGATTCCATGACAATCCGAGCGGTGGTGAAGGCATGCATAGTTCATAAACAAGGCGGGGATAAAATGAAAAGGGCACAGGGCCTAATATGACGGGGTCGGGCGGCTATAGGAGCCGACCGCGGGGTCCTTTCTGGGGGCTACTCATTTTACAGGGCCTGGCCCCCTAACGTCCACTCACCTAAGACAGGCTGATTGTAGCCCGACCGGCCTACGCCACAGAAATAAGCCCTGATCAATAATACACACGGGTAGTTTGATATGCATAGAGGACATTGTGGTATTCATAGAGCACGGTGTATTAATACTACAGGGGTGGATGTAATGCCACTATCTTCACGGCTGGATTAGGGCCGTTATGTAACAATAATAACACATCACCATAAGCCGTGTTACAGGCCTTAGACCTACCCTGTCATTGTTACACTTCACCATGCCGGGTACAGGGAGATCTGAATAGACCAAGGAACAATTGCCCAAACTAAGACATAATTGCCCAAATCATCTCGACAATCCTGCACTTAAACCTATGATTAGTTTCCCTGGATTGACCACTGTTGGAGGCCCGCTGTTTGAGATAATGCTTTCAGAACCTGGAATAGACGGGTCTCAGTATAATGGTTTTAAATCAATTCAGTTTAAATAGAAGTGTAATAACACAATATGTTTAGGGGATACAAATGGCTCCACATCTGGTTTTTAAGCCAGTCGGTGATTGGTTGTCTACAATCCCGTCGGTGATTGGTCGTTTCTAAGCCGGCCGTTGATTGGTAGACTGTGTGGGTCCCTCAGAAGTAGTATAGTCCTTTATTCGGACCACCTGGTCATCCATCAGTATCAGAACCACCTCCAGTACCCCCCACTCCTACCTCAAGTACCCCCAATCCCCTGCCCCTCACCTTGACCCCCGTGACCTTGGGCTGACCCCAGACGCCCGGCGCCGCTCCAGGTACAGGTAGTAGCAGTAAACACGTCCTCCTCCTCCAGGGCGTGGGGTCTGCACCTGACCACCTCCAGGTGATAGTCCCACCCCCGACGTCCGCCCAGGGTCGGCAAACGGTAGGTTGTTATTTAGAAAACAATTTGGCAAAGTCAGAATTATTGGCCGAATTTGAATTATGGACTTAGACAATATGTTCCTACCATTGTGCGTCTTATCACAAGATCAGCCGATCAATTTATAAAAAGTATGGCAGGGACGAGGAAAGAACTAAGCAGACCCCCCTCCGTGGGACGGGAGGTCTGTTTCTGACTCCTGTTGAAGTGCTTGACTGACAGCCTGATCAGCTGCAGGTGTGCGAGTGGGAGATGGGGAGGGGGTGGGGGAATGGGGGGAGGGGGGGGGGGGTTGAAGTCAGACCTCCTTTTACAATATAATCGCCCTTAGGGGGACAAAACTTTTTAAAGTACAACCCTCCTCCATGGTCCTCCCTTCCCTGCCCGACTCTACAACTGGCGCATGATCAACTTGTGGTTCGTCGGACGTTCAGCCAGAGGTCACATGATCCGCGGGATGTGATTTGTATGAGAACTCCTTCTGAAAGAACCGGAGGCGTTGTGTAGAGAGGTGAGGTGGGGGTGGGTAAGGGGCGAGGTGTGACGGGGTGTGAAGTTATGGAGGTTGGGTGAGAAATATAAGAATGAGCTGGGGGTGGGTAAGGAGTGGGATGTGTGAAGTTATGAAGGTGGGGTGAGAAATAAAAGAATGAGCGAGGAGCTGATGAGTACAGAGTGGAATGAATACCGGAAGTCGGTAGGGGACCACCACCTCCCTGTTATCGCCCTCTCAGGTTTTAATTGGTTTATAACTCCCAGAATGCTTTACTACAGCAGGCAAATAACACGGCCTCACATTCCGGTGAGTAAAAAGCACCCTCTACGTCACCCTCAATTAGAGTTGTATGAAGAAGTGTATCTGTTTGTCTCTGAGACTGCTGGGGTTCCAACTTACAGGTAATACTACTCTAACACGGGCTTACCTGTGCTAAGAAACTCCGTCACTCTGTCGGACGGTATGTTTTTATTGACCTTCCATCATGTACACATGAACAATGGTGCAGACCCAGGGCTCAGTTCCTTACCTCGCTGCCCTAAGAGTTAACCCTATGTCAGGGAGGTCTGTGTCGGGGAGTGATACCTCGGAGAAGCTGGCTTTAATCCCGCTGAGGTCGGGGTGGTGAAGGTTAACTTACGGCCGGTCGGCGGGTTCTGACGACCATGGCGAGGGTGTGTGGGGAGTGGGGGTGGCTTATGATTAACTCGTGCTGAATGCGGCCTGCCCGGCATAAAACGGGACGGGCCGTATCGGGGTAGTGATGGATGTACTCCCCCCCCCCCGCCCCCCCCCCCCCCACATCCCTACTACGACCCCCTCTGTCCACGACCCCCTGCGGTCATACAGACCCCGTGACCAGCCACACGCCTTCTGATTGGCTGAGGCGCCGCCCTCATTTGCATACAGGATCCCCGCAAGACTCCTCCTGATTGGCCTTGACCCCTGACCTTGGGGTTGACCTTGAGCTGACCAGTTGGTGACCTTGAGGGCAGACGTCGACCCCCAAGGTCATTATAGTGTCCAGTGGAGCAGACACTTCCGGTGGCCGTCTCGGGTAAAAGGGACGCTGGAGGAGGGGGGGGGGGGGGACGCTGGAGGGGCTATTGGCGCTGACAGCTTCTCATAACGTCCACCAGGTGGCAGTCCACAATGGGCGACATGATATTGATACATGGCGAAGGGGGAAGGCCGACAGATTTATGTACCACATCAATATGGAGGCCAGTATTTGGTCTGAATAATGATTCCAACTACACCCCTTCTCAGAGAAAAGCCTCATTGAAGTACCAGGCACGACACAGTCAATGAACATACCGTGGATAGTTTAATTCCTGATCGATGCCCTTTATCTTAGCTATTACCCCAATAATGCTCTCAGTTCACACACAGGTATTTACCCTGGAAAATATTGAAATACCTGTGATAATTCTATGATGACCAGGGCCCACTGCTTCTCGTACTACTGCACGCCGGCCTTTCCTCCTGGGCCGTCAAACGATAAGACGGAATACGTGAATGCGGCGCTCAGATAATGAAACCCTTTGAAGGTGCCCCACAGAATGGTCAGAATGTGGTCCGCTATGGGAGCCCCCTCCACGCTACAACCGCCGCGACTTGAGGACATGTTTAAAGCGTGAGCATCACCCAGATAATGAAGTCAGAGACAAAGTCAAAGATAACTGTGTAAAATAACCATATACGTCAGCAGCAATACAAAGGTGGTGGTCTTAATGACCTAGCGGTTGAGAGGAGAAGAGGGGGGTATTGTGGCAGGGTCGACGTTTTGTTTCCGCTGAGACCTCTTTCTGGGTGTTTGAGGCGTGTGGACGTGTGTGTGTGTGTTGTGGCGGGGGAGGGGGGGGGTTGAGCTGAGAGGCGGCAGACCCTTGTCCACCTTCCACAGGATCCGTCCGTGTTATGGGGGATTAATAAACAATGACATCCACCATTAGTGTACGCCATCTCCCCTCCCCTCCCCGCCCTCCTCAGACACGGAGACACCTGGAATTAGCCATGGCTACCGTCGATGTGAGAGGCCACATTAGACGTCCTCAGCTCGGAGCGTGGACTGGGCAGGTCCGAGCTGGAGCGAGCAGGTCAAAACAAGGGCTGACTATCTCTGAGAGAAGAGTCGGGGTAGGATAGATCCCCTGCAAGGTGTAGCTGCGAGGGGCGGATCCAGGATTTTGGAAAGGGGGTGGGGTGGTGTTGGTGCCATAGCAACATATTCAGGAATTTTGCAAAATAAAAAAGAAAGAAGGCCAAAATAGGGGGGGGGGGGGGGGTGTTGCGCCTGGCACCCCCCACCCCCACCCCCCACCCACCTAAATCCTAGCTACAAATATACAGCATAAACTAGCAGCTGTTAGGTGCCAAGTGTGGCCGAATTAGGTGAGAAGGGCACAGAACAGTCAAAGGACCCTGAGTGATTCCGAAGGGCGGAGGAGGGCGAGGTGAGCGGGAGAAAGCCCGGCGGTCGTTGAGTGGTTAAGGTCTAAGTGACCGACGGCAGTGGGCCGGGGATGGAGGGGAGGGAGGGGGAGGTGGGGGGAGTAGAATCGAGCAGAATTAAGTTAATCCGACCTGTGCGGCGTAAAGTCAAGTCAGAGTGGGGGCAGGGGAGGTGGGTGGGGACGGGGTAGTAGCAAAATGCCATTTTGACAAATGCTAAAATAACCTATATCAACCACATCAAAATCAATTGGCACGAGAAATAGGTCTCGATAAGATTGTAATTATTCATTCAAAACTTCAGCTAAAATATACAAGAAGAAATGTCATAAGGGTAATCGTCATAATGTGGTAATGGTGCGTAGTACCATCCCAATATAGTGAGAATATTTGAGACAAAGCCGGAGGCAGGACGGACGGGCAGTGTATCCAGAGACAGACAAACAGAGACGTGAGGTGAGCCAGGCGCCGGGATGTAGTTAATATTGGATATGAATGCGGAGTGCAGACAGGAGGCGAGCAGCAGCGCCGGCCAGCCCCGAGCAGCTCGGAGCAGCTCGCGACAACACCAGGCGCTCACCCCTCTCACCTCGGGAGATTAGGGCCCTGCCGGAGGTGCGGGTGTTAAGTGCCGTTGTATTGGGCAGACCCCTAGCGCCAGCCCTGCCCTAATAGGGGTTAGAACCAAATAAAATAATCACGGCCCGAAAAAAGGCGCATGGCGGTAATTCGTGCATTGGGGGTCGGGCGTTGAGGGCAGACAATGCGGACCCCTATTAGACCCCGACACCTGAGGTGGTTATTGTGTCCTCGGTGAGACAAGCCAGTCAGCGGTCTGATGCCCCGTAAAACTACCCCGTGCCCTCTGTGGGATTAGTAAAATGATTTCAGTTGTTCATCTGGCACCTCTGGACTTACTGAGCCACTCCCAGCTCACTGTGTGAGTTGGTGTGAGTTGATGTAAGGGGATGTGGGGGGGGGGGGGGGGGTCAGAGTGGGTGAGTGGCTGACGGTGAGTTACCAGGGAGGGGGAAGCCGGTCAGAGTCGGTCACTCAAATATAATATTATATAAAATGTCTGTGTGCGTTTTGGCATCATGGTTACCAAGTATTAGTAAATGTAATTACCACACATTAGGAAGAGTCTATTTTGATTATGTTCACAGAAAACTTAATCTACGATATCAAGATGAAACACAAATAAATCTATTGGATGAAGAGGAGCATTTGGAAATCATTGAATATTTTCAAAATCTAAAACATTTTTGAATCAGCTCATTTGAATGAAAAGGTATGAATTCTTCTCCAGTAAATCCTTTTTAATGTCATGAAATAAAGTCAGTATTTGAGAAAAAGTGATAGTAGTGAGTAAGTGTGAATTACCCAGACTCCGAGTAGTAGTGAGGTAGTGTTGAGTCTACGCCCCCAACGCCGGCGGCGGGCACTGAGTGGGGGCAGGTCCCAGGGAAGGGGATCAGGCTCAGGAAGGTCGGGGATGTATTGACATGCGCCACGCCAACAAATAGGGGTTAGACTACGGGCCACCCGTCATAATGTAGGCTCCCCATTGTGCGGCGTAATATGCCCCACGCTGCCGCCTGAGTGAGCCCTAGGACCAGCGCCTTAACCCTCACGCCCAACACCGCACCACAAATCACACTCCCAAACCAGATAATTATAATGGTATTTTTTATATTTTTTTGGTGGTTACCTGGAAAAAAAATTGGGCAATTGTAGTATTTTATCGAGGTTCAAGTGTAAATTGCCCGCGTTGGCAATTGCGGTTTTAGCTCCGAAAGAAATGGCTGGGTTGGGTGGGTTGGTGTTTTGGGAGTAGAATAAGGAGGGGATAAAGACGTTGAGCCGGTGCCCCCGACCCGCCCAGCCAATTCTCTGCCGCCGGCGACAGCGGCAACAAAAGGTGACGAGGGGAGGTTTGGGGTGAGATGGGGGTTAGGGGGGAGAGATGGGGGTCAGGGGGGGGGGAGATGGGGGTTAGAGGGGATCAACAGGAGGAGCTGAGGGGGCCTGTTAAGTGATGGCGGAGTAACCCGGCGTAATGGGGATGAGTCAAAGCTGTGTCACCCGCCACAAAGGGGTATGTAGGGCCGGGGAGTAAGGGCTGGGGGCGGGGAGGGGGGCTGGGAAGGAGAGGGAAATGAGGTGAGGATAAGAAGGAAAGAAAGCCTCCTCCTGCTCCCCCCTGAACCTACCACCTCCCCGCCCGCGCGGTAACAATATGGCGCCTCCCCGGACGACTGGCAGAGTTGTGGTCGGGTTTAATTGGATGAGTGGTGAAAATAAACCCAATTAAAGCCGCCGTCTCACCCCGCGCCGTTGTATCGGGTCAGACGGCGGTTAAAGGCGCCCTCTGCGGGCGGTCCCAGGTATCATTTCTCACACGCCGGTATTAGCTTCATATCCTCCGTCGCCCATTATTGCTCTCGGCGCGGCTTATTTCCGCCGCCGGCCCCCCGACACTTGTGTACACAGCCAAGAAAGGATCATTGTTTTGGTTAGCGCCGTCTCGCCTTTATTGCAATTTCACCGGTGACGCAGTTCTCTTATGGCAATAGGACGGAATTGTCGTTCTCCGGGGGTCGGGGGTCGGGGGGGAAGGTGGTGGAGGAAGGAGTGGAGAAGTGGGCCTGGAGTAGGTGTCCTTATGAGCAGGTCTTTGAGTCGTTTTGAGCAGGTCTTTGAGCTGTTATGAGCAGAACCCAAGTCGCCCTTTGTGCCCCTCACCCCCCGGGACGTCGCCCCGTTCACCTGAAGTGCTGCTCTTGTCGCCACCCGTAAGAGGGCGCCACCACCGCCCGACGCCGCGCCGGAAGTCGACCGCCAAGATCACAAGTCGACGATGAGGTCGGGGGTAGGCCGACCCCGCCGGGCAGCGCGCCTCCACTTCCGGTTCCACCGACGACCCGCGGCTTTCAGAGAACGCCATCTCTCCGGGGCGTCCAAAACGGAAGCGGAAGTAGCCGACGATGTGTCCTTGACCCCCTTGAATGGCGGGAGTCGTCACGGGGCGCGGAGACGCTGAAAGGAGACGCCGGACTGACCGGAAGTGTCGCATGGTCGGCGCGCGGCGCGGCGTCGGGGGACGCGGCCTTTTACAAAGCGATAGCGGCACACAGGGGGCTGTCACAGACAAAGCATCTATAAGGCGATAGGCGGGCTTTAGGCCGACCTAATGTCACCGCCTCGCTTTGATCTGCGCGCTGTGACCGTCCGCCGGTACCTGGCCGTATTCATATATGTACACTGAGGGGCCGCGCGGCCCGCGGGGACCCAGCGGCCGGCCTTTGTTCTAATGACTGGCCGCTTACTTAATGTACATTGTGATTCGGACCGCCATTACCCGGGACGCTCCGGGGACGCCCGCAGAACGCCCAGATAGCGTCAAAACTTGTTATTCCCGACCTGACATTTACATTAGGACCGAGAGGCCGGGAGACACAACTCAATATGGCGGCGGGGGGTCAGGGGGGTGTAGGGGGCGCGCGGATCGCCCACTCTAAGGCGGGGATCAATGAACGAGAGGAAGCACGGGCCGTAAGGGGGTCGGGGGGGGGGGGGGTCTTAGGGAACATTTCAAGACGGACCAGGGTATGGTGGGGAGGTGGGGGGAGCGGGAGATGTGATCCCACCCCCGTCCCCTGCCCACCCCTCCGTCCCCTAAGGCCAGGTCCTGATGCCTTCCGCTTAGTCAATATCAAACGGATTGACGACATTGGCAGGGGTAAGGGGGTTAGGGGAGGGGAAATAGGGGTTAACATAAAGTACGGTTATTTATGTCAGCCACAAAGATGGAAATTCATTGGAAATAATCGTACAGCCAGTTGTGGTTGGTTTAGTAGATGTCCCAAACTAGAGGTTGTGTTTTGGCTCCGTCGTGAGCTGGTTGGTGCTCGCCCCTTTTTGGTCAACTTTCACTTGTTCCAAGCTGGCAGGGATGATCTCAAACAGGTGACGGGTGGACCGGCCGGGAACAGATGTGGGTTTTACCGCTGGTTATGAGACGCTGATCCTCGAAATGTCTAGTTCATCCTTCATACCGGCCAATCCGGCAAGCTCGGGTCAATCCGTCCTATCCGGCCAAAGGATATGGACAGGGGATGAGCATTTGACGAGCAGGAGGTGAGACAGCACCAGACAGGATCCGGGCTTAAAGGCCCAGGCAAACTTTGGTTTCAGAGATATCAAGGTGGTTCCCTCCCACTACTGTTCCCCTTTTACTTTTCCATAACCCCATGAGGACTTCTTTTTCCTCCGCACTCTCCAATTTTACACATTTTCTCCCTGGCGAGGCATACCTTCAAGGTGTCTCCCCAACCTTCAAAAATTCAATTATCCTCATTTGACACCCCCCCTCCCCTAAAGTGTCCCCGTTCTTCATTCGCCACCTCCCCCTCCCCCCTCATTATGCCCAAACTGAGGTAATCACACCCAGAAGTACACTCAGGGAGTACTCAGTGGCTTCGGTCTTTTCAGTGGTGGCTTCTGAAGTGGCTTCCGACATGGCTTCTCTATTTTGGGGATATTTTCAAACTGGTAAGGTCCCATTAGACCTCCCAATATGTCCTAATACTCTGTTCTCAACCCTAGTGTCCTACTGCTCCTTACAACACATATTCCCACTCTGCACCCACCCCCATACGACCCCACCCATCAATACTTGATTTCTAAACTCTCCTCCCAGCCGGCTGTGTGCGGGTTGCTGGTTGTTTCACGACTCTCCCTGACCCCGGGGCCTCCCTCAATAAGCCCGGACCAGGCTTGTTCTCCTCCCATCACCATCGACAGCCGGGGTCTGGTGACCAACTGATTATTTTTTGAAAAGCCCCTCCGCCCAAAACCAAGCCGGCGGGGCACAACAAGCCAGCGGCCTGTGTTGGGAGATCGATGCGAGATGAGCAGAGACCTGCGGGCGAGATTGCGTGTTCGGGAGGTGGGGTGAAGAGGGGAGGGTGAGGGTGGGTTTCAAAAGGGTGCTTACTGGTGTTGTGATGACATTTGGGGTCTGGGGATAGCGGGATGTGATGCAGTTGGGGTGGTCGCGGAGGGGGCGGTACAGAGGTAGGTGGTGGAGAGGTGGGGAGGGGCTGACCAACAGGTCCCTCATAGCATGGGGGTAAAATAGGCACCATGAGGGCTCCATGCAATGAGGGACCTGCGCATAGTAGTGGTAGAGGTGGGGACCTGTCCAGGCCCAATGTTATCGGGATAAAGTGTTTTGTGCCCCCTCAGCCCCTCCCCCTACCTACCCCCCATACATTGATCCCCATCGTCGCGCGCACACTGTCCGTAATTGGCCGGGCGCCGGTGGTGCCCTCTACACGCCATGCGGCCAAATAAAATCAAACATCCCCCCCCCCAATATTTCCCACCCCGCACACCGCCAGGCCCGCCCGCCGAAGGTCATATTTGTTTTATGGCTTCCAGTAGTCTGATGAGATCTGTGCGGGCACAGAGGGCATGGTAATTTGTGATGGGTGTGGGGGGAGGTGTGAATCTGTACACCCCCCTCCCCCAGCCCCCTGCTCTGGGCCGTGTCACTCTGTTAGGGCCCCGCGCCCACCCCTGATTTACCCCGGTAAAGAATACCACCCCCTCCGCCAATAGGATTGTGATTTGCAAAGGAAATCCATGCGTCCCTAAAGGGCCTATTGACAGCTCGCCTTGTATCATATTTGAATATAAAATCTATGGCGTCCCCGGGCGCTTGTTTTCGCCATCACCCACCCCCATTCCCCCCGCCACCACGGGCGTCGGCCGGGAAGGCCTTTATCGAACCTGACAACTCGTCCCCGAAGAAAGGCAAAGTGGCAAGTAACGGACGACGCGCCGCCCGACACCCCCGACCCCCATTTGGACGCCGGGCGTCTCCCTTTAATTCAATTCCTGGTCTCTTTGTGACATACAGCGATTTAAAATCAGAGAGGGGAACAGGGGCAGCAAAGAGGGCGTGTGTTTTTATTCCTGGCCAAGTTATATCAAAGTGAAAATGTAATCTTTTGATGAATCGCATAGAAGAAGAAAGAAAGGAGAAAAAGAAAAGATTCAGAGAAGAGGGAGCCGGAGATCACGTGACCTGTGTTGTGAGCGCGCGCATCCCCCGGTGTCCCGCGCCCAATGAGAGTTAATGACGTCATCAGGGCCGACGCCGCCTGTCTCCACGCCCCTAATTGGTCACATATGTTTGTAGGGTGCGCAGAGGGATGCGCAGAAGGCCCTAAATGACCCGCCCGGCGTTCTCTAATCGGACAAACCGCGCGTTTTGCCAACAAAGTATGCGGGCCGCGGAAAAAGGGGGCAAAAATACAAAGAGGGGTGGGGAGGGTGGGAGGTCGACAGGCGCTCCCGGCCGATAAAGAAAACTGACTCAATCAGATTTGTAAATGAGCGTAAATGCGGCACTAAAACAAATGCGCTTTTGTACGTGATGGGGGCAGGGAACGCAGGGATGGGGTTCTTGCCGCCTTTGATTCGCTTGTTCCACGCATTCACTCAATTGTGTCACAACAGCACGCCCAGGAACCAGTGGTGCTTCTCAAACGAACGGCAGACGACTTTCAAAGTAGGAGGGAAAGGGCGGTAAAATGGCGGGAGACATTTGTCTCGGTCCTAATTAGTCAATTGTCGTCTGCGTCGTCTGAAGAAAACGGCGCCAATAAAGAGAGTTCAAAAGGGGGACCCTACCAACCGGAATGACGACGAGTTAGGGGGAAAACGCGGAATACGGAAAGGAGCGGAAGACAATCATTAACCTGGGAGGGATTGTAAAAGACGGACTTAAAAGCCACTAAACGGATTAATGCGTTCTGTGTTGTCTGCGCGTGCGTGGATCATTTATCATTATGTTCGTTTTTTAGGTTGAGGGCGGGGCTAAGTTTGTTTCTACCACAAAGACGCCTCAATGAACGCTGAAAACGCAGTGATCATTAAAAGGGTCCATCTTTAAAGGGCCCCGAAAGGGGATTGGGAGGGGGATCATTGGAATCGGCCCCAGTCTTAATAAGCCCCGAGACAGTCATGACATATCATCCTTGGACTAATAACTCCCTCAGATTAAAGCCATTAACTACAAACGAAGCCCCAAAGTCTTAAGAGTTTTGTAAAATCTGAGTTGATAACTCACAACAACGGAGTTTCTGTAAGACAGATAGGCGGGCAGGATCAAGGGGAAATGGTTCCTAACAGAGTGAAACCATTCCTTTATTGCAACTTACGGAAAGGAGATGGAAAGATTAAAGCAGGGTTATAAATCTTTCTTCTGTCAGTCGTATAATGAAACAGACTTTCTTCATTACATGGATCTGTTAAATCATGTTCAATTACTGGCATAATTAGTGTTAGGTCGATTGAACTTGAGCTCCCCTAACCCCCCGCCCCCTCCCCCCCATCCATCTCCCCCCTCCCCCCAATGCTCGTCTTGTTATCCACCGCTCGCAGCGCCACCGGGCGGAGGTTTTAGAACAAACCATTTTCGTGGAATTTAAAGATGGAAATTAAGATTTTGAAAATCTATTTCTATGTGATAGGGGCCATCCGTGGCTTAGTTCACGTACCCTCCTAGCTAAATACCCCAGGTATTATTTCCAATATCATCATTTATTTGCAATAATAGTCAAGGTTGCCTTTGTTTTCCAGAATTACCATATCAATGATCCCATCCTGTACACATAGAAGAAAAAATGATGCAGTCATATTTCAGACTGCTATATACTACTAGTAACTTAAAATTGTTGTATCTTTTGTGGGTTAATTGTGGTATATTACTTCATGTCGTTCTACCTATACTGAAGTTCAGTGGTGTAATTGAGTATAGTTGATAAAAAGAAAAACAAAACAAAACAAGAAACTGTTTGGCTGCTGGTTGAGGCATGTGATTAGGAGCCTTATGTCTGAAGAGATAAGTCACATATATAATACTTCTGTTTACAAATTGTTCGCTCCGTTAGGCCCGACATATCTCTGTAAACTGTGCAGGAATCGAACCCAGTGGCCTTTCTGCATGGTGCAGAACGCCATCCCTACCGCCGGGGCAGATATAATAAAGTAATGGAATGTGAAATACCAAAGTTTGATATTCCCAGTGGGTGCGTATAGGCGAGCTAACCGGCTGACAGGCTGTCAGAGTGTTTTTTTTTCCCGGCGCCGTCCGCTCGTCATATTCATGGGTGGGTGAGGGCGGCAGTGGGCCCCGCCACCACGACGACACGAATCGGGGTCACACGGGGTGGGAGAAGGTCAGGGAGGTGGGGAAGATAATGGGAAGTCCAGGGGATGGGCAGGGGATGAGCAGAAGATGAGCGCTTGGGGGGCAGGAGGTGAGGAGAAGGGGGTGAGCAGTTGAGGAGCAAGGGATGAGCAGAAGATGAGGGGTTGGAGAGAAGGATGTTAGAAGCAGGGGGGCGAGGAAGGGGAAAAAGAGTCGTAGATGAACAGGAGATTGGTAGGGGATGAGCAGGTGGTGAGAAGGGAATGGGGGTAGGAGGGAAGCAGGGATTGAATAGGAGTTGAGATAATGATGAGCATATGAGATGGGCATAACATAAGGAAAGGGTAGGAGGGAACAGGAGATACAAGTCACCTGAAGAGGATTGAAGGTGTTAAAGGGGTCGAATAAGAAACAAAAGGAAGCGGGTTTCTGACAGGTATTTGTTAACAGTAGTCCGGCAAGGTGGGGCACTTTAGGTGAGCAGGAGTGTGAAGTTACAGAAAAGTTTCTCCTCTCACGCGGCCCTGATGGTGTTCCGCCGGCACTTGGATCTGCTCAAACACTATAGGGAGGTCTATTAATAGTCCCCGTGAGCGGGAGTGAGTGACTGTGAGCAGGAGGTTACAGACAATGTGAGCTGCTCCCACTATTAACCCTGTGAGGGCTGGGGTTAGGTGTGGAGGCGCCGGAGGGGCGAGGAGGAGATGAGGGCACCCCTTCAGTAGGGTGTACCTGGTCGTTATGAGACCGCCCGGTGTGCAGAAAGACATTGTGGCTGTTACATCTCTCATTGTAGGATAGGTCTGTATTATAGCTGACTTCCAAAGTATACCTACGTACTTCGACTACGTTTTATTCGGTTAACTTGGGCGAATATTTGGGCTCCATATCAGCTTGATATTTTGTGATATAAATACAGGGAACAATCTTTGCAAGACAGAAAGCAGAACGCATACATTGCCATAACCCTTAGGAGGTACTGTGAACGACTGGTCAGTCGTCAGTCGTCAGTCGTTCTGGTCAGAGCGATCTGTGCCTGCGCACCCCCCCCCCCCCCCCTCCCAACCCGCCGACTTACCACAAAGCCATTTGTCTTGTGACATTATGGTCACGTGATCCCTATAGCGCTAACGACTCCCCCCCCCCTCGACCCCGTGACCGCGCGCCGACCAATCAGAGGAGAGCCCCGTCCTTTCTGCGGGACTAATCGAGCCGAGTGGTTCGGCCGGGCTCCGGGAGGGGGCGCCTCACAATGACTTCTGGTGGAGCTAACCGACACAATCCCCACCGCCGCCCCAGCTCATTTCTTTGTAAATGGCCGCTTTCTTAACGGTCGGCCGGGGCTGGCGGACAGGGCCTTATTTATAATAGGGACGGCGGGGGGACAGACGCCGACGGGACGCGGCCGAGACGCGGCCTGGTTTCCGGTAATGGCGGCGCGCGGTCAGGCGAGCGGCGCGGCGGGGTTGGGCTTTGTCGGGGTGGTGTGGTGGGGTTTGGGAGACTAAGGACTGTCCCGGGAGCTCCCCGCTGTAGTTATTTCTCTTCTTCTCCTTCCTCCCCTTGACTGGAGCCGTTCTCGCCGCCGCCATATGCTCGCCGAGTGAATGAGTGAGTGAGTGCGGGGAGCGGCGGTCAGTACTGCCGACACGTTACGCACCCCTCACCATCACCATCTACCGCTGCCACCAGCATCACGCCGACCACTGCCGAGCTGCTCACCTAGCTATTAATAGCATCGGTCCGAGCACCTCGCCCTTGTCCTACTACATGCACCATGCACCCCTGACCCATCTTTAGGAGCCGGTTAACTAGGCAAGATCACTACCTCCACTGGCTGCCACTGTGTCAGCAAGTGTCAGACCAAGGAGCCCACAGGAAATCTCCAGTAGACTACCCGGATAGATTATAGTTAGGGACAGAACCCTGCATTTGTAGCCATTGAGGCCCCTGAGAGATAACAATTAGGGCCAGAACAATCACCCCATGTCCACTGTCCGTCCCTCCCCTTGTGAGTAGTTCCTAACAGTAATTCGGACAGACAACAATGAGGACCGACAACAGTCCGTCCTTGAGCAGCTCATCATACCCAGCCCCCATGTGCTCGCCCAGTAACGAGGTCAGTCGGGGAGCAGCTCAGTGCAGCCCGCCGCCCGAGGACCTTCCCCTCGCGAGCAGCTCACCACCGGCTCAATACGCTACAATATATCACAGGCCCCGCATTAACCACCTCTTGTCCACAAATACAGCCCTGGCCTGAGCAGCTCGGGCCGAGCAGGTCGCCGACCCCCCGAGCCCTTTCTCCCGTCGCCTATTGACGGACGGCGGGCCGCGCGCCGTCTTGACCTTCTTAGGGCGGTCATAATGAAAGGGGGGGTCGACAGGCCGGGGGGGGGGGAGTGGACAGAGGTGGAGAGGGTGGGTGGGGAGGGAGGGAAACCCTTGACGGACGCGGCGCGGGTCGAGGCGGTGGTGGAGTGAGTGGCAGGGAGCTGGAGGTGGAAGGGCTGATGGCTAATGCCCTTTTCTCCAGGCCCCACCCGCCGACCTCTGTCACCCACATTGTCATATAAGGGCATATTATTCACCTTGAGACAACCTCCCCCACTCCCTCCATACCTCCTCTCCCGTCTATCGCCGCCCGCCCTGCCACCAGCCGTACGTGGGTGGCGGCTGATATTAGACCTGTCGTGTATGAGTTAATGTGAGCCTATAGGTGAGGGTTAATGCGAGTCGTTAGGTAAGGGTTAAGCATCCCCCGTATCTAGAGTGAGTGTGGGTGCTTATTAGTCCATCCCCCCCACCCCGTTACGTCCTCTGCTCTCAGACTACGGCCAGGTTAGTTAGATAGAGTGGCCGAGACATGGTGAGTCGTTATGAGGGCCCCCAGGTCAGCTCAATATACAATAAGTGAGGTAGTGTAGAATAGTGTAAATAGTGTGCTTTTACCAAGGGTAAAAACACACTCAAACATTTTAGCTCTAATGAATAATACAATATTATGTTTTAAGGCAAAATAACTGTCTCAGGTCAGTGATTATACCACGAGTTTTTACATAATAACAGCTGGTTTATATTATCAGAATTCACGTGTGCAGTTCATGTATGCATGGGGGCAGACATTTTGGTACATCGGATAAAAGGAGGACCAGTGGGGTAGTCAGGAGGCGTTGTTACCCGGTAACCCTTCCAGCCACCCCCGGGCGATAATCGGGGATCTAAGAGGGTTCAGGGTCAGGGGCGGGATACGTCAGGATCTGTGGGGTCAAGGTCAGGCCGTTAACATCCCCGTCTCCTTACCGCTGAGCCCCTGAGCCCCTGGAGGTGGTACCAGTGGGGGAGGAGGGGTTAAGGGGGTTAGGATTGTCCGACAAGAATATTCCCCAACCCCTCCACTGTCAACTGTCCCATGTCATGCACTACCGTCTCTCCGACCCTCTCCCACCTTGCTTTTCGTTGACCCTCTCCCTTTCTTTCCTCTACCTCACACCAAGGAGACTACATGCGAATTGCTCACTGGCGCCTTGTACCTCCTCCGACCCTTCCCTCATGTATTCTCCTTTCTCTGTCCATTCGTCTTTTGGCCCCCTGTTTGCTTATTCAGTTCACAAGTCTCTGTCATTTCTCTTCGCATCTTGCTCCTATCCCCAAACAGCCCCCCGCACCGTTGTGAGGCCTTGTAAGACGCCCCTGATCGGCTTAGAACAAAGGCTAATTTGGCCCGGGCCTTCATCGGTTTAAGGTCAGGGAGGTGGACAGGGGATGACCACTGGTCACCTCTCGCTTCCCCCTGGGTGCGCGCGGGGCGGGGGTAAGTAGGTGGGTTAGGGGGTAAGCAGGGGGTTAGGGGGTCAGGGGGTAAGGACCCCACCCCCTACCCCCTGCAGGGCTCACAGCCAGATTGCACAAATCTTCTTCTGGGGACCAAACAATCCCCGGAGCGGGCGGCCGGCCGCGCCAGATACATAATAATTTGTGGGTCCCTCCTGCCCCCTCCTCCTCCGCCTCCTTGGGCAAAGCGGATCGAACTCGTCGTAAGGACATGATGAAAGGAGGGGTGGGTCGGGGTTGGGGGTCGAAGAGAAATAGGCAGAAAGGTACGAGGAGCACAAGGAGCTCAGTAGAAAGGACGAGCGGGAACAAAATACATGTACTGTCAATAAAACATTTAGAGATATCCTAGTACTGGTCAAGATATGTAGGTACTTTAGATAGGTCTAGACATGCAGTGGGGTGGAGTAGGGGAGTTTTAGGCAATATATGGGCCAAATTTGACGCAAACATTTTCGTCGTTTAGAGACCGCGTGAGCAGGCCTAACTGGAGGGAATACGAGCAGCCCCCGTCACCTGCTGTCACACGTTTAGGTCTGTTCAAACGGACCCCCGCCCCATTAAGACAAAGGGAAGGGCCCTCAGGCCACAATGAACCAAGGGGACAAGGGCACAAAGGGCTCTTTACTCCACTACTACAACTCTTACAACTCTTACAACTCAGACAACGGCACACACTCATACTAATGAGCGACGGTTTGTTTCAAAAACAAATTCTCAAACAATATGCAATTGAGATCTTCATATCTACTGAAATTGCTCATTAGGAATTTGAATAAAAATGCCAACGTCATATGCTTGTAAAATAGCATTTTTTGGGGCGATATCGCTTTCCTAGTGGACGCAATTTTATAGCCACATAAATATAACAATATGCAATTGGAATCATAATAGCCACAGAAATTGCTCATTAGGAATTCAAATTAAAATGTCAAAGTCATATGCTTGTAACATAAAGTTTTTGGGCGATATCGATTTCCAAGGACAGAGCAGACGACATTTCACCAAAGCAGACGACAATTTGTGCAAACAAATCGCCAAGAAAACAGGCGCTCGCTGGTGCGCGGCGATCTGCCAGGTCGGTTTTACCGCCGTCCCGGTATCAGCGGCCCCTCTTGGCAACCCCAACAAAGGAAATCCAGCTCAGAATCCGAGGAAAATCCGACTGATTTAGTGAGCAAATGGGGCGCTAGGGGGCGCGTGTGATTTGTTTATAAGGCGGGAACAGACGCCGGGAACCAGCCGAGCGGAAACGGGCAGACGGCAATGGGCTTCGCTGGTGCCCGTCATTATAAGCGGCACAATTAGAAGAAAAGGGGCGGAACCAGCGGCGCGTTTTGCGCGGGTTTGTTCCGATCAGTTGGCACGGACTAACATGGCGGCCGGAGCGGGGAGGGCGGCAAAGAAAGAGAATCCGTCCTTTTCATCTGTTTTTACGCCCGTCTTTCATTTGCGGCCTGCTTTTTGTGTCAGTGTTTTCTTGTATTATTATCTGAGTGGAGTGGGGTTTGCGCTGAGTCAGAATCTGAGTAGAGGAATGTCGGCTCGCGCACCCACCCCGATCTGTACCCCCTGCTCGTCATTGGGTGCCCCCCGTACCCCCCTCAGATTGGGGCCTGATATCACTCTCCAGCCCGAGTCTGGGTTTGGAGATTGATAACGCCTGACGGAAGTGTCAAACTCAGGCCACCCCTCAACCTCCGCAGCCATGCAGAAATTATACTAAAGAAATATATTTTTTGTGTGTATTTCTACTAAACCAAGTATAATCAGGGCATGTTATACGTTCCCAGCCAAGTTTCATATCACACAGCACGATCTATAGGCCTACAAAACATAAAGGGAAAAAATGCTAAAATACTTAGTCGAGTTGATCTCCCGTTGTCGGGTGTTGGAGGTTTAGATGGAGTGTCAGTTCTCCCGGCGGGAGGCTGATTTAATGAGGGAATGACGGCTGGCTGATAAGCCTGACGTTCGCCCTCCCACCCCAAACATGTGAGCGCCACCTGGGTGAGTGTCAGCTGGTCACATGACCCCCGGGCTGCCATCTGATTGGTCCAGCACAAACCCCCCGGATGTAGCGACGCGTCCCGATAGTGTCCAGAGCGCGATTCTCATTTGTCTGAGGTGATTGTTGTGCTGTGAGGGGGTAATATAATAGTGACTTCCTAATTAATTAACCCCTGTCACAGAGCTGTCCCCGTCCCCTTAATCAGGGGGACAAGGCCCTGAACCAGTGTTTGAAAGGGACATTAAACGCGGCTATCTGATGTACTACAAGCCTGATTAGACATGTTATCGGGTCGGGATTTAAACGACCGGTTTATAATAGCCATTGTGTGGCTGGAGGTGCTTTTTTTATTATCCAGTTTTGTTGTTCTGTTACAAATGTTCAAATAATGATGACAAAGCCAGAGTCTCTTTTTCTAATCGGATAAAAGCATAAGCATTGTAAGATAGTACGAAATAAAAAAACATATAAGAGCTTTTAGTGATACATTTTCATGCTTACGTACGCAGGGCCGTTAGGTATTCCTCTAACAACATGATACGCTGAGATTTCAGTAAACATAATGTATTTACATCCATCAATGTACGTTTTTCACACATCTGAGCAGTATAGGCTTTGTTCTATGTCTTCCTGGGATGCAGTGCCTGGCACGCGACCCACTGTCTACTCCCTGCCCCTCCCGACCCCCCCTCTCACCCCCAAGCCTGCTCCAGGCCCCCATCCCCTGTTATCAGATACGGCCACAGACTCCCCTCTGTCTCGTGGCACTTTACCCCGCGTCTGCCCAGCGTCTACCCTGCGTCTCTCCGCCCAGCGGTCAGTCTTGACCACTCCACCTCCAGGCTGGGGAGGCTAGTACCCGGCGAGCCCTCCTTATAAGGCCGGGGTCAGCCGCTGACCAGTGCTGGAGGAAGGAGAGAAGAGGGAGTGGAGGGAGGGAGGAGGAGGAGAGAGGGGGAGGGGGCGTTCAACAACTGCTCGGAGCAGCTCACGGTTGTAGAGGCGGCCACAAAGGGAGCTACTCAAACCGAACCTGGCCCGCACCTAAACCTACCTGTATCGCACAGTCACCCCAGGCTTAGTTGAATTTAGGCTCCGCCCTAACATCATGCACCTCTCTTCCTTACTAACACACAGTGTTTGTAATGAAGCGCTCTTCTTCAAAATCACAAACACCGTATGGATCTTTCGTAATGAGATATTTGATTTGCATCGAATGTCTTAGGAATAGAAACATTTTGGGCTTAAGGTGGCAGAGGATGTTTCTGAATCAATCGTCAGTGCAGTAAAACAACCATACATATACTGTTATGACCGGAATACCTCGTCTGTATCTTCAGTCTGTCACCAAATAACCCACCACAACCATTCTCCCACCAAAAATACAGCCGATACTGGATCCGCCCGTATCTGTGGACCTCCGGGACTAGAACTGCCCCCCCCCCCCTGCTCTGTGATCAGGGCCCCGCCCGGTGACAGACACCCCTCTCAGACCCAGGAGGGCTTTTTGTTGTTGTTCAGGTATACATGTACATACCTGGCGCGTCCCACCCCGGGCATGGGGGGTCGGGTCTCCATGGTAATGAGCTACATTCTTACCGCCCCTTCTCACCTGTCGTCACTCTCCCAGCGCCGTCCTGCTCCTCACCTGTCAGCTGACAACAGGCGGCACACTCTCCAAACAGAATATGAGTTAACTGCTCGTGAAACAAAACCTCGGGAGAACTGTATGTCAGTATTAATTAACTCAATATACGTACACCAATACAATTATATACATGTAGCCCAAATGAATTTCAAATAGGCAGTAATGTTGACAAGAAAAGAGAGCACAATATAAGACATGTTTATTCGGAGGTTTAGGGTATGTTAGCAGGTCCCACAGTAGTTCGTCCGCCGCCCGGTGGTGGCGCTGTCTATCGTCGTCAGCGGACCGACGACGGACGGCGCGCGCAGCCGGAAGTCGACGACGGACGGATAGGTTGGTGGGGGCAGGGGGAGAGGTTGGTGGGCTCAGGAAAGTAGTATCAACATGGCCACCTAGACAGAACAAAGCAAGTCTTTATTCTCTATTAGTGACGACCACACACACTCTAAGTATAGATCGCCTTCAAAGAGTGATACGTTCTTGCTTCCACAGGCGACAGTCCTCCGCGGTAGGCGCAGGGTTAATGTGGTTTTATACTGAGGACAGAAAACCATGAAGCCACATACTGCGCCAAAGAAAAAAGAAACATGTAGATAGTTGACATGTCCCCATAAGGCTATAATGACCATACCATGTTTGCAAAGAGAGGCTATAATGATCATACTATATCTGCAAGTCATCATAGCCAGACTCACATTAGAAATGAACACTATAGTACCCTGCCCAGCAGTGAGCCCCAGCAGCGCTGCCTTGACCACCCCCTACTCCCCGGCCCTGCTGGCTGCTGGCTGGCTGCCACCATGGCCACACGGACCGCCATCATAAGACGACCATACACACACACGGCGCCCACATTGAGCCGGATAAATTATGTGGGCCGCCCTCCACCGCTACCGCCTCTCCCATGCCCGTTCACTGCTGCCGCCTCCCTCTGTAGTATGACGGACGGTCGGGTAGTATTATTGTATGTGAGGTGTACTACAGTATGCACATCTATCTCCATCGCCTCCTCTGTCTCCTCCGCGACCTCCAAATATACTACCGCGTTATATAAATCCGACATGCTAGGTAGTCCTTTCAAATTGCCAAGTAGTTGTTTGAATCCAACTAAAGGGACTGGATAAATAGCATCTCCCGGCAAGGAAAGGATATGGGTTCAAATGTGGGATTTGAGGTTTATTTTGCCACAGAGGTGTCGGCGATTTTACACATGAGCGCTACATTCATACAAAAAAAGGCCGTTTTCTATCCCCTCCAACTATGGGTATCTTAACCTTTAGTCGGAGTATTTGTACAAAAATATAAGAGGTCCCTCTTTGCCCCGTTGCCTCCTTTGCACACGGTAAAGGTGGTGATCCCCTTTTACAAACACCCACAACGGTTTCAAAAAGACAAAAGGTCTTAGGGTGGCGAGAGGAGGTTTAAATGGCCAACCCTTACCTTGGCCCTATACCCTCTCCATACCCCGGTAAAAGGTTATCATCCGGGTGTTTAGACAGGCCCCACCGACGTGTCAAAACGACGTGCTGGGAAAATAGTCAGAAGGGGTGGGTAGGGGGTGGGGGCACTGAGAGGGCTGTAAGTGTATGCCGAGTGTTCAGGAGAACGGGCGGGGAGCTTACGGGAAAGGTTATACACGTACATATTTAATGCAGACTCGTGTATATACAAACTGCTACGGAGAGCATCATACTGAAAATTGTAATATACATGTGTCAGCAAATAAGAGGGAAATAATTCTTGTTATATTCACAAATTAACCATGGCCATTCCTAATATTTGTACGAAAAAGATATTGGAATCATCATGTATTGTTAACCCTTTCTCAATCACAAACCTCGCTTTTTGCTTGTATTATATCATATTGAATCGTAAATGTAAAATATAAAACGAAATCAGGGGAGCGAGTGGTAAGCCGCCCATGTGTACCCAATGCCGCACCGGCCCGTCCTCCCCACACGCAGCCAACTGCTCACATCCCCCACGAGCTGCTCAGAGCTGCTCAGCACCAATAACGTGCCCCTCCATGCTTTGACGCCTGGTGGTTCACACAGAAAACGCACTGACAGTAAAACCCTCTTAGGACGCGGGCCTATGTACCCCAATCTACCCTTATATAACATACATAGGGCTCTGTGAGCTGCTCGGGGAGTGGTCGGGAGTCGGGGACAATGGCTCAGCCCACAATAGGCGCCTTTAACGACGACTGGCCGGCCTGTATTATGTTAACGGGGATCCCGGTCTATGATACGTCCTCCCGGGCAGGTAGGCCGTTTACCGCGGACAATGCCCCCCGCCAACAATAGCCCCGCCGACCAATCAGCGGGCCGTATTTCACAATACGGCGCGCTCATTGGTCACGGCCCATTGTCCCGGCGCGCTAGGCCCCGCCCACCCCTGTACTAACAGATCCTATTGTTGCGCGCCGCCTTGTTCTCTCCGCCCTGGAGGAGCCCGGAGGACGGCCACAGTGGCGGCGCCACGCGGGGAGCGGCGGAACTAAACTCCTCCTGTGGTGGTAATGACAGCGTACATACTGATTATAAGAGGCAAGGTTGAAGACGTGCATCCTCCCAATGCCTATTTAGCGGTGAAAGGGAAATACCAATCACCACGATGTATTGTGGATGTCTAATGACATAAGTGATAGACAAATGTGCCAGGATTTAAATGGGAACTTCAACAAACCGGCCCTTACGGCCATCAGAACGGGAGACTTCCCCATGGCAGGCCACTCTTCTGTCTATACTCGTTGCTCATAGTTGCTCGGAGCTGCTCAGATCTGCTCGCTGCTGCTCATAGAGCCAGTACCCAGGGGAGGGGTGGATGGCGGGGCGGGTCTGATTGTGATGAGTGGTGAATAGAGCGTCTTGTGGTGTGGTAACAGGGCCGTGTGGGTGGTCCCGGAGAACAGGGGGGGGGGGATGTCTGTCCGCAGGTGGGGGTAGGGGAAAGGGAAATAATGATAAGGGATGCAGGGTAAATACAGGTAGGGTGATCCGGCCCGAGATAAAGGGGCGGACACACGGGGATAGGCAGGTAACAAAAAGGGCGACGGGGAACAGAACGAGACAGGCCTCTGAGCGGGGTATTAGAAAAGAAAAGAAACGAAAGACTAGAGCTAAATTGCAAACAGGAACATAGATACACGGTTAACTAGAAAATAACGATGGTATTTTTTCCTTGTGATGGAAATAAAACAACAACTAGTATGTGCTTGTCAGGACATCATAAACCCAGGGTGGTTATGATACATGGACAGGAGGCTGCGGTGCAGCATTCACCAGTAGCAGCATTCAGACAGCCACGTTAAAATATAACGCTGGGGGTACAGCCGTCCGACCGGCGGGCTGGGAATAATAATGTCGGTGTGTTGTTGTTCATGTGTTGTGGGGGTCGTGTTGCCACCGTCATCATGTGCGACTCACATGTCGGCGGTATGGGTGAGGGGATGGGGTCTGTGAGTAGAACTGAGCAGGTTGTGAGCAGACTGCGAGCAGGCCTTTCAGCAAGTCTGAGCAGTTCTGTGAGCAGTTTAAATTTGTAAGCTGTCCTGTGAGCAGGTCTATGGGCAGTTCTGTGAGCAGGTCTGAGAGTTTGTGATTGTCTGTCACTCTGTGGGTTCTGTGAGCAGGTCTGTGAGCCGGTCTATTGGCAGGTCTACAAGCAATCCTGTTCTTTGAGCAAGTCTGTGACTGAGCAGGTCTATCAGTAGGTCTACACATGCACATGTCTATGAGAAACTCTCGTGATTCAGTCTGAGTCCCCCTGTAGGTATGAGCAGCTGGCCATGGGCTGTGAGAGGTGTGTGGCGAGGTCTGGTACACGCCTGTGGGTCGGCCAGGGAGGTGGTGGTGGTAGGAGGAGGTACAGGAGGAGCAGGGACTGAGACAAGGGGCCGCCCCACGCCTGGTACAATGGGGTGTCGGGCACCAGGGGTCAACTACCCATTAGCACGGAGCGCCCACCCACACCTCACACCCTCAGCCGGGCTGCTCCTGAGCAGGTCGGTGTGAGCTGCTCGTCGCCCCCGGCCCCTCCAGGGGGCGCTGAGTGATGAGTCGGCTGGTGCCGCGCGGTCCACACTATTAACTGTTTTATCATTGTAAGTAATGCGCTGGTTACCCGCCTAAAACACGTGTGTGTCGCCGGTGATAATTTCCCCGCACAAAACTCCTCTGTGTTTCCTGATGAGGAACATGAACGAAGACACAAGGTACCGCTTCTAGATTTGCACACTGTTCACTTTTCTAAATATATAGGGCTGCCTATGCGTATCACTGTATACTTACATAGGGTTACATAGACTCTGAAATGCCTGTGAAACTTACCTCCCCAAAGAGCCCATATGGACACACTCATTTTTAAAAAGATCTTCTGTCTAAATGTTTGCTACTCATTTCCGGTTGTCCCACCTGGTGGTCACATGACCCTATTGTTGTCACGTGACACGTTGTCTTGTAAACCGGAAGTCCCCCAGCCGCCTGAAGCATGCGCAGGAAGAGGGCAACAAACAGATTACTACAGACCCCCAGCACCCCCCCCCCCCACCGGCCTCCACACGGCCAAGGAGGACCTCTGACAATGTGGGGGGAGGAGGAGGCATGTTAACAAACACACAGATCACCGACACCGACGTCACACAATGTGGTCCGCAGTCATTGTTTCAGACCACCCACAGGCCGCCACAACTCACTCAGAGTGGACGGGTCTCTGAAATCAACGACTTAGCTATACTCAGAGAATGGAGAGTAAATAGTTTTAATCTATTTTACTCTTTATGCCCATAGGTTTCTCAAAGCTAGTCTTCTTGCTGAAACCATTGAGAGTAAAATAACAGAGGGATTGTGTGTGGCGGCCAGGGCTGAAACTGTGCTCCTGAGAACAATTAATTGGCATTTTGTAAATCTTTTCTTACACTTCTGTCTATATAATTATGTACGTGTTGTTTACACATAGAAACAATAAACTTTATTGAACGATTGCAGTTGATCTTGTAAGGAAAATGACTGGATTCTTTTCGTATTGTATCCAAACCCTCCTATGCCCCCACCCCACCGCCTTAGACCCAGTTAGTACCCCAAACTCTCAGCAGGGGCGGGCCGGCCGACAGGTGCATATGGCGAGCCTGGCTAAGACAGATGACGGCCCTGAACGCGTATATTGATAAGAGTGACCGACGGGCCCCGCACGTGTATATTGATAAACCTGTCGTCACCTTATGATTGATCCGGGCCCAGAAATACGGCCATTGTTGGACGTCGACACTCGCAGAAAGGGGGGCCTCTCTCCTACCCCTCCTTCTACCTACCACCCAACTCTCCTCCCACCCCTCCACCCTACCGGTTCCATTCTTTATAGTAGTTTTTCTCATACCCAACTGCCCCCTCTACCCTCTCTGACATATAGGTCCCGCTGGGGGGCGCTAGTGTCGCCGATATTGAGTAACGCCCTCCGTAGTGCACCCTGGGATCGGTCTGAGAAATGGCGGGAGGGGCGCAAGGGATTCTGGGTTTATGGCCCCTAGGCTAAGAGTTATTGATATCATAAGGGGCCCGGTCGGGAACGAAGGACGGTTTCTCCTGAAGAACTGGTGCGGTTAGAGTTAGGCAATTACTAGTAACCCGGTGTACTTTCTAGAAGATACTCAGCGATGAGCATATTATTTGTACATGAACAACGGACATTGTGTAGGTTGAATAGGAAATAAACAGCTACATAATGGTATATCTACAGAAATGTATTCTTGACTCTTGACTCTTTCTGTTGGGGTATACGGTGTACATAACTTGGCGTGCGGCAGAAAAGAAGCAACGGAAACCACATCAGTCTTGGAGTAATAACTGAGTCCGTTTTACTGTCCCGGCCCAGCCATGTGCGCACCAGTAGTTATCATGTGGAGACAAGATAAACGAGGGACGAAGGGTGCGAGCACTCACTATTGATGCCAGGGTATGGGGTTCGATTCCCAATACAGCTAGTTCTTTTGCCGACCACTTGAGTTACTGTAGTCAGGTTGTATAACAAACTGTCTTCACATCCCTGGTTGTGATAGACCACAATCGGTTCTTGTGGTCTAGTCCTATTAGCTAGTCATCTGGAAAACGATATTTTAGATGTTGTTTTACTTGATCATTATTCATATAAGTTTAAACCAGGTTAATATAATTATTATAAGCGAGACTTGTGATCTAGTTCCTTACATTTGCTGACTAGAAAAGCAGGAGCAAACTTCCACAAAGTTAAAAAAAGAGTTTTAGAACTCGTCACAACGCCGATGAGCTGCCATGTTTGATTAGAGTTGGGCGTTCCGTGGTGCGCTAAATCGAGTTTTTAATGACGTCATGGGATCACGTGGCATTGTGGCGGTATTTCCCTGTTTTGTTGCCCGGATGTGAGGGATAAGGTTGTCACAATCAGATTGAGATTAAATGACTTTTTTTCTGCTCCCCGACATGCTGTTTGAGCATGAAAGACATGAGAAAGGGAGGAGTAAAAAAGGGGAGATGTGGGTTGGCGCGCGTATATGATTTATCCTACAATAATGGCGGCTGTCAGGAGCAGACGACATTTCTGAGGCCAACAATCGTTTGGCGCGCCTTTCATGTGCTTTAATTGATATGGCCGCCTGACAGCTCCAATTGTAGCCGACAATTAAGTACTAAAGGCGTCCTATGAGCGGGTAAAGGGGGTAGGAGGCGGGGGACGCAGCTAGGACGCTGCTCGATTGTTTTAATGGACCACAGCCCTGTTGGGGCTGCGCTAATCCCCGCCGCTGTCACCAGGCGGCGCTTTTTGATTTGTGGCGGGAAAAGTCTTTTTTTAAAGAGGAGAAGTCATTGTTTTAGGCAGAAAGTTGAATTGTCGTCTGCCCTGTTGGATTATGGCGGTGGCGTGGTGAGATTAAGGTAATGCGTACCACGTTCTCTACAGACCTCCGTTTTAGACAGGCGTTTAGTCAAGTCCCCCACTACAATATAAATAGGCGCCTTTTGCTGGTTCCCCTGATTCCTCCTTTCATTGTTTTTTCGCGCCAATATCCTACATTATATTAACACTCAAAGGCGCCGATTGCCCCCGAGCTGTCACGCGCATGCGCGTAGACTCTATCTACAAGGAGCGCCCCCTGTCAGCGCCACCCGGTACCAGCTCTAACCGCTGATTACCGGCAAACTTTCCAAATCTCAACTACTCACCAACTTTGGAAATGTCGTTAAAGTGAACAACAAGAACCGAACAACTACAGGCGCATGCGTCGTCAGGGTTTTGGCCCGCCCCTCCGACCAGTTAAGGAATTACCGTGGTTCAATTTGAATAATTCCGAGACCTCCTCCCCCGACCATCCCTCTTCCATAAGCCGGCGTCGCCCAAGACTTTGGGCCGTTTTTTATCGTCTGCGGAGATCTGTTTCCGGTGGTCCGCAGGGCTTTAGGCGCCTCAGTTGTCAAATATCAGAGGGGGCTCTGTCTGTGGAGCCCCTCCATGTTTCTTGATGTGGGGTGAGCGCGCTGTGCCCCTCCTGCTCCTTCTATCTGTATACTGGGGGGGGGGGGGGGGGGGGTGTAAGGGGGGTTGTCCTGCCCCCACCGGTCAATGCATACCAAGGAGACGCCGCCCGCCTGTTGTCGGCAGGATCCGCCTGGGGGCGCCACGGTAAGGGGCCTGTCAGGAGCGGCCCGTCTTTATTTCCTCCTGTATCTCCCCCTCCTCCTGCCCCCTCCTCCCCCTCCTCCTGTTCCTTCCTACCCCTGCGCCGGCCCGGCCCTGGAGGCTTAGACAACGGTTATGGAGGCTAAGACAA
Organism: Lepidonotus clava; assembly: GCA_936440205.1. Taxonomy (NCBI): domain Eukaryota; kingdom Metazoa; phylum Annelida; class Polychaeta; order Phyllodocida; family Polynoidae; genus Lepidonotus; species Lepidonotus clava. Next base: position 47,642,156 of record OW387141.1, read on the forward strand.
GGGGCCCGGAGGTGGGGGTGGGCGGATTTAGGGGGCGTCGGCCGTCTTATGTCTTATGGGGCCTGCCGATAGGGGGCCGAGTCGGGGGAGAATGGACGCGTCGTTTATATACGGCCGGCCGCTGACTGACCGCTCGTTTAGATACGGACGGCATAAACCGAGCCCAAATCGGGGGCAGCGCGCGTCCTCTCATCCCCCTATTTTCTCGGGGCCGATACACATACACCACAACTCAGAGAGAGGCTGGGGGTGGGGGGTGGGGTGAAGAATTGGTAAAAGATGCGCGCGGCTCAAACGTCGCTTAGGGCTGCGCGCGCAAGACAAGGCGTAGTTGTGGTGAGCTCCGCGAGGCGGCGCCACTAATACCGGGCCGGCTGGCAGGAGGAGATCTCGTGAGACGGGGCGAGATCTCACGAGACTGGACGAGATCCTAATGGGCGTCCGAGACGTCCGGAGGTTGGGGGGAGGGTGTAGATCATATTGTCGGACAGTGCCGACAAGGCCCACCCCACAAAGCCCCGATAGTCGGCCTCTGTCAGTAGGAGGGGCAGGAGGCGGGGGAGGGGGCAGGGGGGGGGGGGGGGCTACTCCGTTGGAGAATCTGACCAAGGTGCAGGGACGGCATCAAAGATACAATGTCCTTCCTTTTTACCTATTAAATGTTGTCGAAGCTGGTAAGGAAGCATCGATTTCTTAACACTGTGCAAAATGCATGGTATATTTGTATTTAGTTTCCATGTGGTATAAAAACTGCTTTTTTTGTGGACTGTGTCCAGTGTCCGATTTTCCATGGTAAGTGCCCCCACCCTGGGCGCCCGGCGGACATTAGTTGCCCGTCGGGCGGGTAGAATCCCGGCGGGGCCGGCGGGTAATGGGTGGGGATTAGGGTCCTGACGGCGGGCGCGGGCCTCACAATGATGGCCGGGGCCTGGGGCCGGGAAGAATAACTCTGGGACCCCGTACAACCTCCCCCGGCCCCTGGGGTACTGTGGGCTTTAGACACCCCTTCCCCCCCCCCCCCACCGGACCGACTCGTTACCCAGCACTGACCACTGGTCAGGGCCCAAAACACAGACGAATGACCCTCCGCCAGCACAAAAAGGTCCCTCCGTCCTCACTGTATACCTACCCCAAGGTCAAGTTAGGTCGGGGGACGTAGGTGGAGTCCCCCAGGGTTCATGCTTAGGGTCCTTTCTTTAACCCTGATAAGTGGTTACATATAAAGTGCATTGTGTACGGCAAACGGCAGAAGGTCAGTTACTGGAGTAGTACAGAGGTCAGAGGTCACGGTCAGAAGGTCCTCAGTTAATCGCGTCCCTTCAGCGCCGCTCGTTTATTTCCGCGCGCGTAAAGCCGCGCCTTGACACTTGTGGTCGACCTGGGGCCCCGCGCTCCCCCCACCTCCCATAGACCACCCCTCAGACACCCCACCTCCCACCTGACGTCTCAGCCCGTATTATTACCGCAGCTCTCGTCACGTCTCGCCGGGTCTCGCGGGAGGGCATTATGGCGCCGAGACAAAAGCCGCGCGGGTCTCCCGGGCGGCGCGGGCAGGTCGGCTAACCCGCAATTTGACGCCCCGACCCTGCCCTTCCCCTTCCCGCCCTGCGCCGCGCCGAAAAGCCGCGCGCCGATCATTGTCATCGGGCGGCGCGTTAATTCCGGGGCGGCGTTAAGTCTCGCTGGTCTCCCGCCGCCCGGCCTGTCGGACGGACCACCCGCGCCGGGTCCCAGCGGACGGGCGTTTCCGGCCGAGTGCGGGCGGCGGGACGCCCGGAGGACGCTGGGGGGACGCTTGGGGGACGCTGGGTAGGGCCAGGGTCAAAAGAGCGGAATAATGGTCCGTAAAGAATGGGGGGAAGGTAATGGGCGGTGAAGAATGGGCAGAGGCGTAGGGGCGTAATAATGGGCAGTAAAGAATGGGCAGCGGAGGGGAGCGTGAAGGGGAGGGAGCGCGGCGACGGGCGGGAACCGGAAATGTATTGACCATGGAGGACCAGGTTACAGCAATACTGGGAGTAATACGCCATAGTAGTTTATGCTCAAAATATATTTGTAATTATTTTCAGGTCGCCTATTCAATGCTCTTCATTGCAATAAATTACAGCATTGTGATTTTCTGGCAAAACTTTTAAATCATGTGAATAACTTAATTCATAAAGCGACTATCCTAATTGCCCTTTACAAAACTGGAAAACATACAATTCCTGCCTCTTCAACTAACTTCAATTGTGGAGAGTAGTTAGCATAGCAGAACCAGTCCTGGTTGAACGCTGTCAATAGAATGACGATTTGGTCAATGCATACTGAAGCCACATAAGAAGCCACTGAGAGTCATACTGGGCCTGTACAGTACTGGGAGACTCAAGTTGTGCTTGGCGAGTGGAGGCACTGATTTGTGATTTGATCCACGCGTTGCTGGTTCCCAGAAAGATCAGTAGCCAATTGGGCCTACACAGGGGCCAGGTGGGGGTCAGCCGGCTACCTGCGAAAACCACAATGGCGGCCTAGATGACTGGTGGTAAGGTGTAAGAGTGATCTCCCCACACAGTCAAGGGCCCGAACTCGGCTTGGAGAGACCGAGAGGGAACTTCAATTGAAAGTCTGATTGTGTGGAGGTGGAGGTGGGTGAGAGAGTGCCTGTATTCAGGGAACACCTTTGGTTCCCCTCCTCCACTCCCTGCTTAGAGCTGGAGTGAGTGAGGGGTCAGAAGGAGGCAGAGGGAGCAGCTCTGAGCAGCTCTGAGCAGTTGGGAGCCCTTCAAACCGAGAAGGTGGCAAAGTTTGATCAAGCCGCCCCAAGGGTCGGAGGCGAGGCGTGAACAAAGGTCCAGGGCCACTTTATCAGAGCGCCGTGCGGGGAGGGGGGCTGAGGGCACGGTGAAGAATGCTCGAGACGTCGACCGGCCCGACCCGCCCACCGAGGGGGCCTTTCTGTGGTGTTGTGAATATTGAATTGTGGAGCGATGAGGGAGGAGGGCAGGGACAGAGGTGAGGGCGGGACTCTGAGGGCCGTAGGAGGAAGGGAAGGGAAGGGAAGGCGTTAGAGAGGACGGAGAGGGGAAGTTAAAGGTCGACACCATACAGGAGGGTTGAGTGTGGACAATCCAGGTGGCTACTGCTTGGTCGTTGTGATGTAGACAATGATAATGATGATACTAATGAGAGCATTTTAAGATATACTAAAGAAGTTGAAATGTAGATAGAGGAGAAGTGTGAATGGGGAGGAGTCAGTGGATGTGTGGTTGTGTAACTGTGAGTCGCACCAAGTCGGTTGGTAGAGAACATGAAGTAAGGCGTGGGTAATTAACTGTAACTTCGCCTTGTGCCTCGCCACAAGAAAAACCATCATTCACCCCAACATCTTCCAGTAGTGTACACATGTCACAGAGGACGTCTGACGTCTGAAGGTTATCCCACGGCGTCCCCAACACTTCTGTTTCTAAAAATATCAATTCCTAGAATCATGATATAACCTTCTTAGAAGACAGAGGATGTCACCATTCTCAATTTCCCTATGCATGAATTGAGCCTACCAGAGAGAATAAAGTTACTCTGAGCTTACAAAGCCAGGAATCCTTCCAGGGGCTGTTATTGGTACAGAAATAATATAACATAATAATCAACCGGATTATCCTAACCAAAACAGACATCCAGGTCCACAAAAGAAACAAACTGACACAGGGACAAAATAACCCACACAATAAGTGCAATAACCGCTTGGCTTTAACCAGGTGAATAGGCGAGAGAAAGGGCTGCGGGGAGTTAGTGTGGCGTGTTTGTGACGGAGGAAGGAGGTGTGATCGGTGGATACCGGGTGGGAGCGGGGTGGGAGACAAGAGGCAGGATGCTCAGGGGACAAGGTGGGAACGCCAGGTACTCACTGAGGGGGGGGGGGGGGGGTGGTTACAGTGTTTGCCACTAGGGGGCCTCACTATCGGGAGCCCTCCTGCACCTCCTTCAGGGGCTGACAACTGGATTGGCGGCAACGTGCCCACCTAATGGAGGGTGAAACGAAGGGAGAGGGTGAGAGGTTACCCCCCTGCCCCTCCTTAACCACCTCTCACTGTTAGCTCCCTACAGTCAGCTCAGAGGCTGCTGATATTTGCTGAGGTCTTTGTGTCCATTACGTTGTTTTTAATCTCTCGAGATGCCATTCTTTACATCTGCTGTCACTTTTACGACTATACATCCAAAATAGTGCTGTGCAGAATTACTACGACCAAATGCCCTCAATCAAATCAATCCACCAGTATTGTAGACTGGACATACTTATAGATGTTTTTGTTTGAAATGTTTAATATACTTGGTCGGTTAACTTACACAGAACAGCGATAGCACCTAGAAATATTCAATACTCATTGTGGGTTAACTCACAGAGAACAGCCTATAGCCCCTTCTCTCTCTCCCCTCCCCGTAACCCCTTACACTGGAGGAGGGCGGGTAAGGGGATATGGAGTGTGGAGAGCGGGGCGTGTGTAGGGGGGGGGGGGCTCCTCCAGGGTGGGGATCCAGATTTGAAACACCTGTAGGTGCGGGCAGGTAGTAGGGTACTCCGGGAGGTGTGGGGGCAGACAGGTGTAGGTTAACGGGTCCGCCACTCCTGGGTTTACTCAGGAGTAGGACGGGGTGTAAGTAGGGGGTGTGGGGTGTAGGCCAGCCAAACACTCACACAGAGGGCCTCGGGTGTGTGGCCTTGTGTTTGTATGTTGGCTGAGGAGCAATAACTCAGGTACAGATTGTATTTCCTAGGAAATTAACAATATACAATGTTTCATTGTTTCTAGTCATACTTTCCTGCCTTTTCTTCGTGGTGCAAAATTGGCGCAAAACATCGCTTTGGGCTCGAGGAGTAATCATTGTTATTTACGTGGCAGGAATAAATACATATGCATCCTATATTCCTATTGTTTCCATTCTCTTTGCCTAACTTCCATACATCCCTTCATTCTTGAAGCTGGCAGTAGCTGCCCCATACTAGTAGTATTCCTGCATCCCCAACAAACGACTCGAGCCAAACTAGACGAAATAAATGGTCTAAATGGCATGATTAACCACGCTGCCCCCTTACACACCCTGGCCCCCTTGCCGACAGACCTGTCAGCTTTGATTGTGTTAGAGGCCCTCAGTCCCCGGACACAGCCCCTACCTTTGTGTCCCCACTAAGACAGGGCCTGACATAAGCCCATTCTGGGTCCCCTTTTTCGTGATGGTAGATGTGGGATACTGTGTCTGGTGTGGTCCCGCTAAGATGATCTTCTCATTGTCATCAGTAGTGTATTTGTTATTGTACCATTATTTAATTGTCTTACTGTGATCCTCAAAGTAATGAGGATAAATGAACGAGAAAAAATTAACATAATTATGTCATTCGTTTTCCTAATATGAGACTAAGAAATTACCTTAAATCTTAACCTTTGATCTCTAAATATCTGCATACCCAACAGTTGTTTAACGTCTCCTCCATCTTGTACCTTTCAGACTCGTCGACCCACCGCGGGGCGTCGCCCCAGTCAGCCCCTCACCACTCGGCCGCCCAGCCCCTGGCCGTGCAGACCTCGCCCAAACTGGCCACGTCCCCACACAGGTAGGTGTTGTCACTACTGAACCAAAGCTTAGGTCCTATACGAAATTACTAAGAACGGTATAATGAAGTGTTTCATTTGCAAAAGATGCTTATGAGGGTGTTTAGGCAAAGATTTATTACACTAGGCAAAGAGGCAATTGTACTTCAATAGCGCAATTTGCCGGTGTTATATCACCATACCATATATCTTTATTCATTCTAATCTTTTATTATAATATCAATACTATTTTAATACATAGCCCTCATACACCTAATATAACTGTTGGCCTCAAGTCTTGTCCAACAAACCTGTTTTTTTTTAAATGTATTTATTTCCACAAAGTCTTTCAGACATTAGTCTGATCTTCCAAGAAGGTGAACCTAATTTTAGATCAATAATTCATGTATATGATAAGGTTAGTACTTATGGTTGTCTCTTTGCCCTTTCAGTCACCAGATGTCGCCTCAGTCGTCGCCCAGTCTGACCCAGGCCCGCCTGGGGTCGCCACCCACCAACGGCTACGTCCCCATGACGCCGCACGCCGCCTTCTTCCTGAACAACCCGCTCCTGACTGCCGGCCCGCCGCCCCACAACCCCCTCACCGCCCCGCCCCACCACACCGACGACGCGCCGCTCAACCTCAGTCGGCCCCGCGGCGCCTCCGTCAACGACGGTATGGCGCGCGACGGCACTTCCGGTCGGACCGGAAGTGGGTCGACAAAGGGCGAGAAAATGGCGCTGAACTTCCAACCGCCGCCCGCGCACTCTAACCACGCGCGCGGCGGTGGCGGCGGAGGCGGTAGCGGGGGTGGGGGCAGCGTCGGCAACAACGTCATGAGCGGCGTGATGACGTCAGAGAGCGTCGCCAACGTGCTGAAGCGCGCGCCGTTCACGGCGTCTCAGTTCGTGTCCAACCCGTACGCCGGCATCCCCCTGGCGGGCCCTCTGGTCAACGTGACTATGGCCAACGCCATCGCGTCCCACATGTCGTCCACGTCACCCTCCAAGACCAGCCCCCTCATGGACAAGGTATGCCCACGGCGGGGATTTTCAAATGTAGCATAGGAAGGATATACCTAACTGACATTTGATAACAGTACTTGTATTAGTGTGCTAGCATATAGTTAACCCACGGTCGCCCTTTTCAAATGTATTGTTTTCTTATATTATTTTTATTCAATATTATTATACTGAGCTTCAATCAAACATAAATAGTCTGGTTTCCCCGTCCACTCAGTCACAGTATGAGTCCGATTACAACTCTGGAGTCACATATTCAAAACCATTGAAAGCATATTACTTATTAACATATATTATATGATAAGTAGAAATGGTATATATAGAACTGACATTTGATTACAGTAATTGTATTCAGTTACAAGTATATGGTTTTGAGATATTTCTGTAATCAAACTAAAGAATCCGGAAGTATTTTATTCGCACTTAATTGAAAACAAGGATGGGTAAATATGCATACCTTAACAAAGTGATGGGACTGTTTAATGAACACTCTACATCAATAAGCGTTTCTCTCTGTTAGTGTTAGTTGTAGGCTCTATGGTTATCTTCATACCTGTTGTCTTTGTCTTGTAGGTAAGGACTTACCTGCACCGTAAGCAGGTGAGTCCTTACCGCCCGTTGTCATGGCGACCACGGGAGCGGTGACGGCGTCGGGTCGGGTCGCGGAGGGCTACAGACGACCACCGCCCTCTGTATCCCTCCGCGGCCGGTGAACAGGCCCCGTCACCGACCTCCGGTCTCTGCATGTTGTGTGAAAAGTGTGAACCAAGAAACAAGAAAACTTCAACCCACCTGGATCCTTTATGATTCGGTCTTAACTTCACATTTCACTTTGCATTTGATATGCCATTCTTAATGTTCTAAGAGAAAAAATAAGGAAAACCCTTGGAAAAAGAGAATCCCAAAACCTGTCCCCCGCTATTTGACATTATTGAAATATGCCGTTCCCTCCTCTGCCTCTGCCCACACACACATACACACACAAAAACACATAGCATGCGCGTCAAATTATAAATCCAAGGACCTTCCTTCTACAAAACTCTAACCCCCACTATCCTACCCCCCACAGGAGAAGTTGGTGCAGGAGGCTATGCGCCAGCTGCCCCCGACGCCCTCGCTGGCCTCGGCCCTGTACCCGGGCATCCCGATGCCCATGTATGCCACCTCGGCCGCCATGGCGCCCCTCATGCACGTGTCGCCGCACGCCCTCGACGCCATGAAGGTCGACGGCGGGGAGCAGGGCGGCTTCGTCCACCACCTACCGAGTGAGTACCGGCTGGATTAAACATTGGGGTTGGGAGTAAGGGCCTTGGACATGGTGTATTAAATGGTGCTAAACGGGATCACGCAGTCCCTTGGAAAGGTTAATGCCATCTAGTAGGCCTATCAATTAGTGTGTTCACCAGATACTGTTGTCTCGGTATCTCGTTTAGGTTTTGATGCAAATATTGTTCACATCTATATGTACCTTTCTTATGCTCATACGATAGTCTGTGTTAATGTCAACTTGCAATCTCAAAGATGCATGTACACTCAAATGAGCTTTCAAGTGAATAACTCCTATAATGAAAACATGTGCTATTGATCGTAGAGTTTCCCAGTATAACATATTGCGACTTTCCTCTCCTAGGTCACTACATGTTCCCCCAAACGGCGCACAAGGCTCAGGAGACGGAGAACAAGGACAGTAAGTACTAAGCCTAGTAACACTCTCATAATATTGTCCGATTGTGCCAATTAGCACATATTCACCTTTGAGGGGACACCGGAAGGATAGCCTAAATTGAAAAGTTAGGTTTCGCGATTGTCGAAGCTAAGAAGGTGAATAAATAAGGAAGTGGAGAACTGAAAAACAAGGGCGAGAGAAGTTGAAATAAAGAACTGCGGTGGGGAATAAAGGCGGCAGACATAAAGACACAGTAAATAAAACGAGATTTAGGACCATTGGAAGAAGGGGTGTGACGCAGAGGGTCGCCAGTAGACCCCCACCGCCCCCACGAGATCCCCCCTCCCCCCGCCTTAGTTCCCCGTCCTGTCACCAGGCGGCTGATTGATCATGTCGCCCCCTCTGGCGGCCGTCTCGGGCGCTGGTAGCTGGTCCCCGGTGGGTCTCCGTCTTACTCTTACCGCCGGGCGCTGATCCCCGGCTTAAATCGAACAAAACCGCGCGTACTTAGACCCCGCCGGCCGCGCCCCGTTTTAGTACGGGCGACGGCCGCGCGCGGCGCTGCAAATCGCTACTTTGTCGGCGCGGGGACGCTTAATGACCCAGGAGACGCGCCATAATGACCTTCCGGCGGCGCAGGCGCACTGTCTCCCCTTAATTGTGGATCAGGGCGTCTCAAAGACGTCCGGGCTTTGGGGAGGGGGGCGGGGGTTGGTGGGTGGGGGTAGGGTTTGTTTTCTCCAGGTCTCGAAAGAAGGGGGCGACTCTGGGCAACTTCTCCCCATGAGCGCGACATGGACCAGCCATTAGATACTGAGAGGGATGATACTAGTTGTACGCAGTCCAGCCTATTGTAAGCCGACAAGGTATGGAGTGGGGGCTTAAATTCCACTATGCCCTCTCTAGGGTCCAGTTGTTGCCAGCCTGCCACCCATGGTCACGTGATATTTACGCGCAGCCTTAACTGTTCCCTGTTCACTTTGAACAACTATTACAAGAGTCACTTTGTGACCTAACGTTGCACAAACAGGGTTCTTACCTCCGAGATAAGCTCACAATTTTCATAACCCCACATTTTCCTGCTCATTCCTAACGTACCGCTAACGTATCATTCAAACATTATTGCCGAAAAACGACAAAAATTCATACAATTATGCATACAGTATGATTATCACACTTTTCTCTCTCTTTTTTTGCAGACAAGATGTTCGGCGCTAAGATCATCCGGGCGTCCAAGGAGCGGTCGCCGGCCGACCCGCAGAAGCCGCACATCAAGCGGCCGATGAACGCCTTCATGGTTTGGGCTCGGGAGGAGCGGCGCAAGATCCTCAAGGCCTGCCCCGACATGCACAACTCCAACATCTCAAAAATACTGGGTAGGTTCTTTTACCTTTACTTTACAACTCCAACATCTCCAAAATACTGGGTAGGTTTTAAAGCTTTTACATTAATGTAAAACTGGTTAGGTTTTACAGCAAAGTTCTGAGTGCGTTTTACACATTCACAACTCCAACATCTCCAAAATACTGGGTAGGTGTTATACAGTTACAGCTCCAATATCAGTAAACTACTCGTAGGTTTTATATAGTTACTGCTCCAATATAAGTAAAATACTGGGTAGGTGTTATACAGTTACAGCTCCAATATCAGTAAACTACTCGGTAGGTTTTACACAGTTACAGCTCCAATATCAGTAAACTACTCGTAGGTTTTATATAGTTACTGCTCCAATATAAGTAAAATACTGGGTAGGTGTTATACAGTTACATCTCCAATATCAGTAAAATACTGGGTACGCTACTGCTTCTACATCAGTCAAATACAGAGTTGGTTTTACAGGAAGGTACTGGGTAAAATACCATGTAGGTTGTATTCTATGTCATTCGAATACTTGGTAGGTTTAACCACTTTTCCGTCAGTAAAAATGGGAAAGTTTAAGGCTTCAACTCATTTCGCCCCTGTAAAACTAGTAAAATGTATTATACAATGAGAAATAAATTTTAATTTTTCTACCAACAACTCGATCGCTCTAGATTCAGTGTTATTTCTTACGTACACAACGAAGTCCGTAGGATCAGGCCTTGCTTTATGAAAAGATGAACGGGCGGAAGATAAAATGAGAGAGGTGAAAAAGGAATCTCTTGTCGGTAGGATCAGTGATGTAACCTTGTGGGATGGCCTCTGTGGGGAGCTGTGCTCTAGGATTAAACCCGCAGCTTGTCCCGGGGTCTTCCCCCTGTCCCCCGTCAATACCCCGTCATCGGGGGTGCCTCCACACATCCCCACCGTCTTGTCCCTTATTCCTCCACCCCCCCTGAGACCGCCCCTCCTCACACTATCTCTATGGCCGTTGTTCGCTCGTAGTCTTATATTAAAGTCGGGCCGTATGGGAACTGATCCCCGCACCCTGAGCCTTGTGGGCCCCCGCTCTGACCACTGATCCACCGTGAGCCGGGCCCCCCACAAACGGAGGATCCTGGAGTAATCCCCTCCTGGTCCCCCCGGGGGGCGGGGGCCTGTCGCCCGGTCCTCAGAAATGGGCTTTACGTGTAACGCAGTCTCCATCTAGTGGGGAAGGCGGGAACTAAGGATACTCACCGCCACCTCCTCTAGTGGCCGGTGTTAGAACTAAACGAGCTGCTCCTGACCCGTCTTCCAGGTTTTAGACATGACTTGTCTGTTGAAGAGTATTGCAGTTCTAACGGCTGAAAATCAATGTGGAACTGGAATAGACACGTAGTGTGCTCATTCTATTCATGGAAACAAGTTTTTATTACACGTTTTCTTGACTATGTATACCGATAGGTACTTGTCTTGTTTCAGCAATAACTCATTACAAAATGTGTTGCTTTCGTTCCTGCAATACATTTTTGCCGAGTTCATTACTTTCGTTTCTACAAGACAAATTTCAATATTTACGTTTCTGCAATAAACAATTACAGATTTCATAACTCTTGGTTCTGCACTAATTCAATTGAAATATCATAGCTTTTGCATCTGCAAAAAGTCATGAAAGATTTCATGACTTAAGTCCAATGATATAAAAGTTCATAACCCGTCGTGTCACCACATTCTCCAATTAAAAAACTATTTTTACTTACAGTTAAATGAAAATAGAAATCACAAACAAACCTAACCCATTACTTTTCCCCCTCAGGTGCCAAGTGGAAGGCCATGTCGAACGCCGAGAAGCAGCCCTTCTACGAGGAGCAGTCCCGTCTGAGCAAGCTGCACATGGAGAACCACCCGGACTACCGATATAGGTATAAACGCAGGTCACTATTACAGTACGGGCACATGGGGAGGCTCGGGCTCGGCCAGCCGTTGGGGAATGGGAGTAAAAAACTACAACAAAATATCAAATTTATAGTTGTACATGTATATTGCGCTACAGTTACTTCATCCTAGCAGCACTGACAGCAGGGGAGTAGACAGCATTTAATTCAAACGGGGTCCTAAGTAAAAAGGAGTCTTATCAAAGTGGATCCCATCGGAGAGTTTTTATAAAATGTCATTGGCTCATACTATTGGAAATCAAAAATACCCTCCTCTCCCTCATGGGCCCCCACTAGGCAACACTGAAGTTAAGTGTGACTTGCAGTAGGCAGTATATAACTAGCTCTATATGAATCTTAGAGGGATATTCATGTTGAAATGATAGGCACAGAACCCGAGCCCCACCTAGACCCTGAAAGTAACCTTTTTAACCAATGGTTTGAGGATTATGTAGATTCCATATTGACACACAGTGGCGTTTTGTCACATATCTTATCAGCACTCCCTCCACGCCAGTTTAGTCCAAACACACATGCACACCACCAAAAACCAATATGTAAAGATTCTCAGTATATATCTACAGTTTGAATTTGAGAACAGTCCCTTATCCTTTCTGGCTGTCATAAGGTGGTTGGCCCAGGCCGAGCCTCCCTCAAACCATCTCCTCACCCGGTTTGGTTTACTTCTTTCTACTTCTGTCTCTGACTTTTCTCTCAGTATAAATCATAACCAATTAATCCTTTGGTGGTGGAACACTCTTTGGTCAAACTAGGCAACAGTTTAACGTACTGCTGTCCTGAATTACTCTTTACTTGTTTTTTTCGTAGTCTTAACCTCATGAAACTTCCCTAATTATTTTATCCATATGTAAATATTCATTGTTATGGCAAGAGCCATACTGGACAACATTAAGGTTTTAGCAACTATTCATTATAATTTAATGCTTTCATATTTTTATGGTGTCTAACGCTGGCTTAGTAACATGACGTAGCCTTAATGCTTTTGATTAAATAAAGTAGCTTAATGTCTCTCTGTTGACCACACCTCACCACGTCACCCATGTAAAACTAAAAGATCTCAGTATACAGTGAACACTACTCCCCTACTGGCCCCCCTTCTCACCCACACGTTCCCCCCTTCTCTACCCCTCTAGACCACGACCCAAGCGCACGTGCATCGTGGACGGCAAGAAGTTACGAATCTCGGAGTACAAGAACTTGATGAAGTCTCGGAGGCAGGAGGTGCGCCGGATCTGGTACGGCGACTCGGGGACCACCTACGTGGAGGGCCTGATCCGTGAGTCTTAAAGCTTGGGATAATCTCTGTAAAATATTATATGATGATCTTGATATAGATAGACAATAACCTTGGAATGGCCCCTACAAAAAAAAAAGATGTAGCTTATGAAGTCAATCGAAATTAACATACATTAAAATAGAAGTACCTGTAGAAAGACTGATATCAAAGAAACTATATGTAGCTTCATCTAAATCACAATTATTGATACATATTATCTTAGGCAAAAACAATCAAGAACCACGGCGTTGATAGATAAACAGTCTGTTTTTAAGTTGAGTCTTCTGAACTATTCTCAATTTCTTAAAATGAGGAATCTTTTAAACTATTCTATATCACCTGAAATGAGGCAACATACTTTTAGGACTATTGATTATGGCTGGTACCATAGACATACATAACATCTTATGTATCTCTATGCTGGTACACAACAGCCGAGAAGAACGTTCCTCCTCCTCATTGGAGCACAGTTCTTGATTAGGAAAGATATATGAGCATTTGCTCTCTGGACCCAAACTTACCCTCTCCCCCTCTCGTTGTGCTTGCAGCTAACGGGACTTCCCTGCTCGGGTCGACCAGCACCACCACCTCGGCCCCCACGGGCAGCCCCAATCACTACATCCCCGCCAGCTCGGCATCCTCCTCGGCGCCCTTCGTGTCGACGATGCCGGGCGTGGCGGGCATGGACAGCCTGGCCTACGCCAAGGCCCCCATCGGCACGGGCGAGCACGTGCCCATGGAGCACGATTCGGGCAGCAAGTCAGAGGAAGACAGCAGCATAGACTCGAGCCTGTTCACCAAGTCGTCGTCGTCCCCCCTGGACGGCCTGCCGCCTGGTGTGATGAAGATGGAGGCCGGAGACCACCTGCCCCCGCCCCGCCACCTGGTGATGGGCGAGAAGACGACAGAGGTCACCGCCACCTCCTAGAGTATGCTGGGCCATGTATCCCCTATTGACTATCTGTGGAGCCACCGAGGGTCCCTCAAGAACTGACACTTTGTAGTGGAGTGACGTCACAATCATCATCGGTCATGCGCGCGTGTGCAGTCCCTGTACTGTCACGACGCCGTGCGGTCAGGCTGCGCGCGCAGGTTATACTAATATTATATAGGTCGGACATTAACTACAGACAAGGCGATATCCGTTCCCTCATTTATTCACCCCGCTCTAAAGAAACAAAGAACTCTGAACGGTGCTAACTTTTTTTAGGAGGAAAAGTTGTTAACCCAAAGTCGCTCGCATCACCTTTCTGTCTCCAGAAGAGGAGAGCTCCACCGACATCTGTTTGTCGAGACGACGAGGAACACGACGCGCAATGCCGGACTTCCGGTAGCAGACTTCCGGTGTTGACAGGTGGCTCCGTCTTCTACCACCAGATGGCAGGTCGACTTGGTGGCACTAGTTCCAGTGTGCTCCACTGGATGGCACTCTGTCCCAAAAGGTGTCTCTCATAGACTACGTTAACTTACACAAACATGAACCAGCTTTCACGAGTACGAATGTTTACCAAAATGTATGACTTGATGCATTAAGCAGCCAGTAACTTTGGGTTTTGTCATTGACAACTTCAGAAGTTAGGTTGGTTTGACCTGCCTGAAGAAACATCTAATGTGTATAGGTCATCCAAATCATTTCCAAGTAAAGTAACAGAGTATTTATCTTGTAATTGCTCATATCATAATGCGAAAGAAGATGGCAGGGAAAACAGTAGTACCTTCAAGCTTTCTCTAGCTTTTCTTTTCAAAGTGACACAATTCATGCTGTTCCCCTTTTTGAGGCTGGAAGAGTTGAATTATGCAATTCCTCATCATCTGTTAGATTAAGGAACTACTCATCTCTCAATGACTGTTGCACATATGAACCAGGTTAGGTAAACGTTGATTACTGTACAGGGTAGCGAGCCATAACACATACATATAGGTGGGGGTACCCTTCAAGTAGGTGCTGTAACCTTAAGTACAAAAAGGGCTACCATTAAGCAGTGGATTGGGATCCATGTAATGAATATATGACTAAGATTCTGTCGGTTCATTGCTCTACCAGAACCCAGGAGTAGGCTCTGCCCTCTTCTCATTGGACAGTTGAGCAACCTGGCTGCCTTAGCGGACTGCCATCACAGGACCAAGGTCAGCTACATGACCTGAATGTCACAGGGTTCACAATGAAGCTTTAAACACTGTAATATTGTGGAATGGAGCCCTTGCAGCTCTTCAGTCACTACTGGTAAGATATTCCGAAGGTTTAAGATTGATTTAACCATGGTTTTCACGCTAGTTGGAAATCTGGTCAAATCGATATGTCTTTGAAGAGTGTCTGTGGCTTAACAATGCAGGTAAAACAGTTAAAACCCGCTCTTACACTGAATGATTACATTGTAAATGGATGGGAATGTTCTCCTGCTCTCTTAGAGCCATAATGGATTTTGTTTGGATAAAGCAAGAGACTTTCCTTCCCAAGCCAAGGTGAGGGAAGCAACTCGATGGGTGGGAAAGGGGAAGGGCTTCTGTACAAAACATATCAAATGGTACAAAGTTAGCAGAGACAGTGCAGAGTCTTCACTGTGATGTTAAACTGGTTCAATATGTATCAACTCTTAAGCGGTTCCCTCTCTTAATTGAAATGAAACTGGTGAATGACTACAATGGTTCAGTCCCACCAAACTCATGCATATTGTTAATGAATCTTTGTGCACTGTAAAATGACCGTTTGTATAGGAACAAAAACACAGAATCATTTCAAAATGTAAAAAGCAGCAGATGGTTTCTTGTCTTGTTGTGCTAACAGATCCCCCAGGGCTTGGGGCTGAACTGCACAGTTGTCTGTGGTCCCTTGTACATTTCCTCCTCAGAGAAGCATGCCTAGCTGTAGAAATGACGTGTTGCCTTAGATGTAGCCACCCTATGCTAGACTGCCATGGTCCTAGCCGTGTTATATGATACTATTGTAATAATCTTTATTAACCCTTAAGTGTGACAAATGAACTTGTGGTTCATTCAGAGGTGTACAATTGAGACTACAGCTAAGTTAATTATCTATATCGCAGTGTACTATAATCTTGGTCGGACAGCGATGCGAGCTCTGCACTCAGAGTGTGCATTCGCATTGCCAATTGACAGTGACGTATTTATAAACAATATATGATGAGACAGTAACTGGACTGATAATCTGTTTTAACAAGTCTATCTATTAACAGTATATGACTAGAGTTGTTGATTGTGTAGCAATTGAGTAGATAGAATGCAAACTGGAGAGCCAGGAGGGGAACCATTGGTGAGGCTTTCAACACCCTAATCAATGATTTACCACTCTTAACCCCTTCAACATGTACAATGTAGAATGTCAGAAGATTGCTCAATATCCAGTACAGTTTTCTAATTTTCTACGTGATTTATAATGGACCGTTTATTTAAGAGCGAAGGTGATGTTTGAGTCATATGCGCTTTGTTGTTATGGCTATTGTTGGTGACTGTACTTGGTGAATCCGATTTTTGTCGCACACTGTTGCGAGGAATAACCAATGGTTCGATAAATATTATTGATTATTATCATTATTTTTATTAACCATAATTAATAATCATTTGAGTCTTGCCAGAATCTTGGCAAAAGTGTGAAAGTAGGTTAGTTGTTTGCTTGGCCTAATCAGAGGCGTGTCCATAGACCCTTGTACGCACGGTTGGCAAGTGGAGTTACACTTTACAGTTTAGTTAAACCCTCTATGTAATCCCCAATGCTCTGGATTGATCAACACATTCCTTGAAAATCAACCCAAAGAATCTCAACTTTATCCCGTACTTAGTTGTATAACTGTCAAGATTCTCAGCATGACAAAAAAAAAGACTATGATATACTGCCACAGCCATGACAGAGACTAAATGCAAATCTGCATTATATGTTATATACAATATCTCTTGTAAGCGTGTATGTTTTTTTTTTGTGTGTGTGTTGGCGGAAAAGGTTTTAGAAACAGCGGAAGCCTGCTTACGCCCCTGGCGTGACAAGGGTCATTTGGGTAGCCCCAATACTAACAGATGCTTGCAGGCGCTATAAACAGGTTCCTGAGGAACCCCTTCATATAAGATGACAGATTGTTTAGTTTCAACAAATTCTTTCCTGACTGGGATTTATTCAGTATCGAGTATTCTCTGCATATTTTTGTACTCGGTTTTAAGAACGTATATATACAGCCTGAGATTTTGTTCAGTTTTTTTTGTTACAGGACCATTTTATCATTCTTAGTTCCTCATGAGGAAAAGTGACAGCATTTAATGTTACTCTTGCAGCATCTGACAAAGTTATGTCAAATCGTTTACACATGTCTAGAATTGTGTTTTTTGCCAGTCCTATTTTAGTGCTCATGCGAAGTGAGTGAAAGTCCTTCCAGATGAATGGAGACCTTGTTCCTGTTAGGTTTACTTAAATTCAGCACCTGGCAGAGTCCTCCTAGCTGCCACAATATGGGATATGTCAGTGTCTACGCATGAATGATTCTCATGAAATATTATTTGTTCTACAGATGAAAAGAAATTGTTACTAAAAATTTAACATCAATTTCAAGATATTCAGATAAATTTCACTTTCACTTTGGTCAACCTGATTATATGTTTGTTATAGAAGAATGAGATCGTTGGCTGATAATATTTCACAGGAAGCATTAATGGTGCTTATGTTACCCTGGTAACTTACATGAGTTGATGATTTGTTAAAAGAGTTTCAGTCAGTAGACCTGGAAGTCATATGACCTTTTATCTAGAAACATTTGACTTTGGGCAGATGGGTTAATCTATAACAAAATAGTTTATGTTGCACATAAATGAACATTCTCAAGATCCTCTGCTTTTATTATTATTGTTTGTATAACATCATAAAAATGATGCAAAACCGATGCATGTTGTGGTGCAAATGGTAGCAACATCTTTTTGTATCAAAACAGGTTCTAGGTTGAAGGTTGGTGTAATGGTAGCGGTATCAGTAGGAAAGAGGAGAATTTTATTTTGCCTTTTTCCCAACCCAAAATCATACTTAATCTAGTCTATATGGTTATGGCAAATTTGCTGATGAAGGTCCCTGGACTTTGGTTATTCTAATGACTTAAAATACAAAGTGTATTTTAAAGTGATATTTTCAACCATAATGCACAGCAGAATTCCCATACTAGGAAGTGTGGCCATTTGAATATATAACAAACTCCTCAAAAGGTGCATTCAGTTTGTAGTCAGATAAACTTACCTTCACTGAAACTTACGCAATCGACACAGGGTCAGGGCGTTTGTAGTTCATCCTTGTATGTACATATAAGAGCATCACTTAGTATACATACATACATGTTGCTCTAAAAATGTATACACATGTATAGCACTGTACACATATTTGGGTTTCACTTTGTATTTATTTACGAGTATCGCTCTGTATGTATATACAAGTATGTGCTGCAGAACCCCCAGTGTGATCCTAAGCAGCCACTCTTGTACAGCTAACATTATTTATTCATTTATAAGGACATACAGTGAGAGTACACTAGATATCATATATGCAGCTTTCATTAATATTACATGAGGTTTCTTTGGGTTAGTAATTATATTGGGAAAACCCCACTTGAAGGCACATATCATGCATATATTACAGAGGCTGAGGGTAGAGTGCATTATGTTAGAACTTAGCCCTAGAAACTAAAAAGACCACCTGTCCTTACACTGGAGGAGAACGACGGATATTTAAACCTCCAAGAGGTTTCTATCCTTACCTTGTAGAGACAGCTTATATATAGACAGCTTATCTCTTCACTAAAGGGCAATTTAAACATATTATAACTGAAGGATATATTATCCTTACACTTGGGGAACAACTTGAGCTAGTCTTGCCATGTCATGGGGTTAATAGCCCCTACCGGTCCTTATTCTGTTTGTAGCCTGCCCTTACATATTCACAACACGTAGATATAGACCCAGGCCTGTGACACCATACACTTTCAAGCTGATACCGCTACCACCACACCAAACCACCAATCAATGTTCAACCAAACAAATCATAGAGAGTTTTATTGAGTCGTTATTTGCTGATGCAAGTCCCTGGACCTGCATCAGCATGGTCCACATTCAATATCAGATCAGAAAGAATCAATGGATGTGAGAATGTGTTATGTTGAACCTACAGTTATTTGGTTGGCAAAATGCTTAGAAACACCACATCTGAAAAGCCGCCTTTAAAACTAGCTCTTGATTCTTGTTCTCCCACCATGATTATGAATACATCCATGTGGAAAAAAGACTAGAACTAACAGTGGAGTCCACACGAGTGACTTGTCTCCAACTAAACATAAAGAGTCACTTATTTTAAGTATGATATTTGATTCTCAAAGTGAATGGTTGAAATTAGACTTCAGGTTGAAAAGATACCACCTTGTAGTGTAATCTGTTTTACCCATCTAACTTGTAAGCTAAAAGGTGTGCCATTCATGTAAAACTGGCTACCGTACCAACTTTTCATTGATAGGACCATTGACATCTGCTGACAACTTGCTGTCTGCAGTCAGTTGGTATAACATACACGGTACTCCATGATGTATACCTTACAATTACACGTATGATGAAGCCATAGCATGTTCAGGGGCAGTCCCCTCTCCACACACTATACACACTGTGGTGTGAGTCCCTCTGTTGGCCTCTTCAAAGACTGTGTTTTGTAGCTGGTTACTTGTGCCCCATCCCAAATTGTGAGGGTCAGGGGTATAGCCCTTTGTAGCAGATAGAGATCTTTCCAAGTGTAGACAAACAACATGTGTAAAATGAATGGAAAAAATAAATCTGTTTTTATACTGAATTCTTTGTGCCTTACATAGTTATTGCTTTAATGTTTGTTTAGGTGTTAAAATGACCTATCAAAAATCAATTTCGAACGTAGTTTTGGGGAAAACTACTAAATCTATGGTATACCAGTTTCCCAATTACGGGAAATATTCCAAGGAGTGGTATCATCAGAGAAGATGTCACGGTTTGCCAAATCTTTGACCTTAGTTGATGACTTTTCAAAAAGGCAAAATAATGGTGTTGAACTAAGCTTAAGTTTTACTAAGTAATCATCTAAGGGCAGAGGTAAATATAAATTTGTTCATTTTTAAGATCTTCCTGATGTTCATCCATATGAATGGTCATGGATTTGTTCTTCCAAACCAATGTAGGTTTTTAGCCTCCTATAAGTTTCAGTTATTGTCAACTATAATACACAAACATATGTATATGCACATTCCAATTTTACCTAGGTTCTTCAATATATGAGCTAAGTCTGAGTTTTTTGATAGGCAATGATATGAAGTAAATGGTAAATTTAAATGTTTCACTTTTAATTGAATTCCAAATATAAATCATTCTAGCTTACAGAGAGGATTCAGTGAAGAGAGTAAATCATGTTTATGTGACTAACATGTGCCATCTGAAAACTCACAGAGCTCTCCATAGCAAAACAGAGTTCTAGATTTTTATTCAAGTTATTATCATACAAAACAACACATTACAATTATACTTCTAAATATTGGTAAAGGGTTAGGTTACAGCTGCATAACTTGTCCATGTATATTAAGTATCTCAATACACTAGTAGTTCCTGTAGAGTTGTGTAAAGCAACCTGTGGTTTACATTCTTTCCAAAATGACATACAGTCTTACTGTAAAAGTAACAATCTTCACACGTCTCTATTCACAATCTCCCCTGAATGATATGGAGTAGGGGTTTACATAGTGAAGGATAGATAGTTCAATAGTTTGGGTGAAGCCCTGGTCAATACAGGGTCAAACAGCTTTCAGGTATTACTCACCAGTACAAAGATGATAGTTCAAAGGTAGGAGAACATGTCATGTCATCAAGAGGTCAGGATTCAGCTCTAATGTAGCCTGAAGAGGTGAGTGATACAACATCATGGTTCCGGATATTGGATTAACACACTGACCAGGCAAAGGTTAAGGTTCATTCTTTGTTGCTTATTCTGAACCAATGACCTGGCCCAGGGTCACATACATTACATAGGTTCAAGCTATTACAGTTTCACTAACTCTCTTCACTCTTTCTATATATCATTATTACGACCATACCTTTAAAGTAAATGCTTTGTTCACTTCATGCATTGAATGAAGCCTTACAGACAAATTAGGTGTTGCTGACTAAAGATAATTATAAAAGTTTAAAAACATGCAACCTAAGTGTTTAATACATAAACGCCCTGCTCAGTATTCTCTATGATCTTATTATATTTTAGGCGTGCAAGGATTATATGGAAAATATTTGGATTTTAATGTTCTCTATGATGAGTCAGTAAAGTAAACCTATAAATAATTGGAAGAAGAGAAACCCTAAACAGCAAAAGCACATGTCTTTTAAACAATAGGATTATTATATGATTAATTTCTGTTCCTTATCAAATTTAGAATTTTCATTAATAACTTTTCCAATGTATTCACAAAAAAACTTGATATGCTTTTAGGGGTGGGGGTGGGATGGGTAAGGCTGATCTCAACCAGTCCCTCAAGTCCACCATTAATTTGGATTGCAATCACAATGATCATACTTCAAGTGTACATTACATAATTTTGTGAGCATAAAGTACACAAATCCTCTGGTCTTCTTTTGCATACATTTACACAATAGGAGGAAACTCTCAGAATGAACTTTATAAGCCCAACAAGTCTTTGTAAATCTGGTTTTAGCTGGTTTCCATGTGGAAATTATTGCCAGGGGGATTTGTCTTATCTTTTTAAATATTTCATCAACCATAATGTATATCTGTGCATTAGGAACTGTGTAACTTTATAAAAGGATTGTCTAGAATAAGGGACTTTGTGACAGCTTTTCACACCCAAACACCAATAGAACAGACTTATTACATCTTGATATCTTAGAACATCATAATGATTGAGATGATGCTTGCAGCAGTGAGGTAATTATAATAATGTATAGCTGTGCTTTAGGAACTGTGTAACTTTATAAAAGGGTTGTCTAGAATAAGGTACTTTGTGACAGCTTTTCACACCCAAACACCAATAGAACAGACTTATCACATCTTGATATCTTAGAACATCAAAATCATTGAGATGATGCTTGCAGCAGTGAGGTAATTATATAATTACCCACTGACCCAGCCATCTCTTGGGAGATACACCTCTTTGAATACATGAGTGTCCAGCATAGCCTGCCATCCACAGTAGTGATTTGGTGCCTAAAGGGGGCCCCAGATGTTGTGTTCCCGGCTGCTCCACCATGAGATCCCACTACCTTCACTGATGCCCCCTCCTCATTAATGTAATTACAATTCCCAATGTTTGAGAATAAATTCACTGTTGGATAAACCTTGGGTTCTTTGGGCTGATGTGAGCTGAAAATTAAGTTAACAAAAAAGCACATATCTGTAATTATTCTAGTGCTGGCTTTACGACTAACTTTTTCATGGACCTTTTCTGAACATGTCTTTGCACTAGCCCAAAAGGTATTCTGTTGTCCTTTTATCACCTTCACTGGTATAAGTATGAAGTAGGGATAGACTCCCATAGCATTATTTGGCAGTTTAGAGGTAAGGAATCTAAAAGAATTAGAAAGAACGCTGGTCTGCAGGTATAATTCTGTGTCTGGTATACCATTTAATAGGATCTTGTTCATGACCACATTGATGGCTGCCATTGCAGCCCCCTGTATTGTAGCCCTATTGCGTCTGCAAGCTAACAATAAAGATTTGGTTTCCTTACATGACAGTTCTAATGGAAGAATGGAAGTACCCATTGGAAGAGAAGGATTTTTTTTCATTTCGATTCCATATTTTTCATAGAAAGCGTTGGGGTGACTGTGAACACTTGATGTATGATGCTCTATCACCCAACCAGGAAGTAATGTGAGCAAAGAAGAGCAGACCTGAGTCATTTGCCATCTTAGCTTTTCTTTGAAACCTCTGAAATCTGTGACCTTTTCTAGTGGACC
Organism: Lepidonotus clava; assembly: GCA_936440205.1. Lineage (NCBI taxonomy): Eukaryota > Metazoa > Annelida > Polychaeta > Phyllodocida > Polynoidae > Lepidonotus > Lepidonotus clava. The sequence continues at coordinate 47,664,935 of OW387141.1, forward strand.
ATAAATCATTGCACTTGGTATATTAGGTTGTCTGTTCCTTCCTGTATATTGTTTATTGTTTTCATGATTTGAGCAAAAAGTCTTATGATTGACATGCCATCAACAATAGAATGATGACAGGCCAACACAATAACTGACTCATGTAGGAATTCCCCTTCAGTTTTTTGGAACTTGGCATTTGGTAGAAATATAAGCCTCCAAAGTGGACCCAAGCTTTCGTTGTACTGGATGGACATTTGTCGCTCCACTTCTGTGATCCAGTCTCCACATGTCTTCTCTTGTATGTCATATTCTTGTTTGTCCATAGGCATGAACCAGAAATTACTATTGCTTACAGACTTTGGACGTATACATGCCCTCATCAGAGGCTGTGATTGGGCTACCAAGGTCACTGCTTTCTTCACTGTCACAAAACTGAGTGGCTGCTTAGAGACAATGTGGAATGCATTTGACATTTGTCCATCAGTTTTTGAATTTTCAATCACTGCACTCTTCTCAAGGAAGCCCAAAGCCCTAGAGTCTTTGTACTGTTCTACCTTTGGGCTTGTGAAATACTTACAAAAGATTAAGGCCATGGTAACTCCTACTGTGGTGGCAGTGGCTGCCAGGAACCGCCTGTCTTCCTCTTCCTAAAATGATATTACAATTGTTTGTAGAAAATGTGTTGGACAATGTGGTCATATTATTATTTTTTGATACTTAAAGATGCATATCTCTAGACTACATTTACAAATTTATCATAGTCATTATGTTACGTATCAAGGATTAGCATGTTTCTTGTAACTTCACATTTCTATGCCTAATCAAAATCAGCACCATAGAGTTTACAAGAGGACAGGTCTGTAGTCAGTTAACATTATGTGATATGGCCAGGGCTCCCAATGCACCTCTTAACAACAATAACAGCACCTATTCATGATATTGAATCAAAAACAACCATATGTGTTCATAATTTGCATGTGAAAAGTCAGTGCATAACAGTTGACCAATAATTTCTTACATATATCATGTTTTTTTGGGGGTCTTCTAGACCACTACCCAACTTTTGTTGATAAATCTCTAAATTAGACCATTTACTTGAGTTCAACTGGTTGATTTACTTCTACTTTAGCATATCTTAATCCTGTTAGAGGGCTGGATCACTCAAGGAAGACACATGTGAACACAAGGAGTACTAAGAAGTGACTGTATATTTGGGGCATTTATGACCCCCTTTTTATTTTCTCTGTGCTTTCGTACTTTCGGGATTTCCCGATATACTTTCGCAATGGATCGTATCTTACACTTTTACTATATTATTTTGAAATTGAATACATTCTAGTTCATACCTCAAAGACAGATGAACGAACAATTCATCACACTTATCATTGACTTCATGGTTAATTACCAGGGTGTTTCATGGTGTGTAGATATGGCTATTGGGTTTCTCATGGAGAGTTATAATCAAAAATAGATGGAAATAGAGAGAGAGAGAGAGAGAGAGAGAGAGAGAGAGAGAGAGAGAGAGAGAGAGAGAGAGAGAGAGAGAGAGAGAGAGAGAGAGAGAGAGAGAGAGAGAGAGAGAGAGCCTATCAAATCTAAGAGAATATATGGATTAGTGATGTTCTGGACTATAACTTTGACGCTTACTATATGGTAATTGGATGAATATTAACAGAGATATGAGGAAAAACACATTTTCCCTTCATAGACTTCTATGGTTAAGCATTTTCACCATATATTATGGTCATGCTCCACTGCACACTCCTAGAACCAGGCTGCGCAGTCTGCATGCACGTAAATAAATGGCACAATTGCCCTTAATGGAACAATTTTGTTTCAATTTTGTTTCAAAGTTGGGAAAAAAGACTCATGATTTGGATGCATGAGTAATGTTTCTTTAAGTTTCCTGGGCAGTTCTCAAATTAGTATGCAAAATGTGAAATATGGAATGTAAGAGTAAGTACTTTATGAAATAGCAAGTGTTTTTTCCATAAAAGAAATGCTGCCTAGCAATAATGGTTGCTATTGCACCATGTAGTATTTTACTTGGGGAAATGCTGTGAAATCACATCGATGACATTCTACTGTAATGATTCCATTGTTGACTGCAGAGACCTTGTATGTATATATAGGATATATCAAGACTGGAAAGGTCCTCTATGGTCTTATGTATATGAAAGAGACCATTTTAACCATAGACAAAATGATCAGAACAAATTCAATCCAACCACAGCCCAGGTGGCAGGCCTGTAGTGCAAAACAGGTTTTGCCCTGGCTTTCCAGTCTCTATATAAATACAAGGTCTCTGGTTGACTGATTAGGATTTGTTTATGGTTATTATGGATTCAGAATTATTGTGAATGGGGAAGATGTTACTGTTCTAAAGAGATGGCTCAAGAGGCATTTATTTAATGATTTTGTAGGAATGTGACTCTAAATAAATATTTACAAAATAATACAAGAACAGGAAACCTACCATCTTAAAGATATATAGACTGCCCCTTCTGATTCTGAAGTCTCTGGAACAAGGGGAGGTGACAGGGCCACAAGTAATGCTGATGGCTTGACTTCAGTCTTGCTTGACCCTACAGTAGGTCAGTAAAGGCTATGTTTGTCACGTGGTGGGTAGGCCAGAAACCTGGTTCTGCTGCTGCTCTTCCCTGATGTGTGGAGTGATCAGGGGTAGGTGTGAATGGCAGCTTTATAGGCTGTGTGATATGGTGGCCCAGAAGTGCAAACATCCCCCCCCCTCATAAGGACCCCTTTCATTCTTCTGGGCATCTACTTCAATGTCCCCTATCAGTCTTTACATTCAACATTTCTCATATGGCTTGGCACCTTGAAAACATCTGTTTCAATGAACTGCAGCTGGTCACTTTTTTGTTCATTTAAGTGGGCGGCTCTACCATGCAGTTGAGCACAACCTTCATACAGTAATTATATCTTTCATATCTTTCATTTTGCATGGCACCTCAGGGACTGATTTAGAGGGGGGAACTGAGGTGCTCATCCCCCTAATTATTTTAATGTTAAATTCTAGACCACGGATGGGCGCCTCAAAATTTTACATAAGGGCATCCCCCTCTGCTCTTTGAAATCTTTGGATCCATCCCTGCACCTCTACCATTCTGGTTTGGCATGACATTTTTAGGGCTGCCAAATGTAGGTATGCTATTTTTGGCCACCACAGTGTGACTTCTCCTACCCCATATGGATATTTTTCCCTATAAGGTTTCTAGGCATACCTACAGAGTCTGATTACATAAAGCTCTGAATGTCTGTTTTTAAGGAGGTTCATTTAATAATACTTTTAGAGAAGGAATGTTTTCGGAACTGTGTGATAATTATTGGCAAAACTTAGGATTTTTGAAAAGTTAAAGAACTGACTTGCAGAGCCCATAACTGACTCTTGATCTTGCTTTGCATGGTCATAGACTCTATACTTAATCAGAGGGGAGTTGGTCAGAGGACTAACCAAGCGCAAGGTTCATAAGCATGATCATTATTTTGGAATTTGTACACAGTTTTGTTAATAAAATTGTTTATATTCATACACAAAGAACAAGCATTTGAAATGTACCCAATATCCTTATAGAGCTATGTCAAATATCGAATATATTCAATATTGAATTTCTTTATGATATAATTCGAAATAGAATTAATTTCTCTTGGCATAGTATTTTCTTTTTTGATAGTTATCAACATCACAAAGTGAGTGAATTATAGAAGGGAATTTGTAATTTCATCTTATTTCTTGAAATTTGATAAAAAATGACAAAAGATCTCTTCCATTGTTAGAAGATTCATAATCTTATCTAAAAATCTCCATCAATATAATCCCCAAATGTTCAATTCTATTGTAACACTTACATGAAATTGACAGAGACAAACTCCAATTGAACTTGCTTTTTTTACTATGGATATAGTTCCCCATGAACTCAGCTTTTGATGGGTATGCCAGACCAGTTTACTTTATCATTATTTCTTTTAAAGATCTTAAAACCAAAACATTCATTACTCATTACTTTTGAGAAAAAGTATGTGTCTATGCATCAGAATTTCATAATGGTAACTAGTTGTCAGTTGGAGAGGTGTTTTTTTTTTTTTTTAACTTCTTTATTTCCAAAAAACTTTCAAGTGTTATTAAAGATATTGGAAGAAATTAGTACCACAGCAAACCTAATTTTAAACAACAGTTTCCAAGACAATAATTTAGTTTGAAGGATTTCTGTGTCTTGTAGATAAAACTGTTTCTATTCTCTTAATGTGATTGAATAGAATAGGTCATATCATCATAACTACAGTCACTCAGTGAATGTTAATGAACAATGCAACACATTTGCAAGTTTATATCAAGCAGGGTGGTATTGTCATTACTTTAAAGAGGCCATTCCTAAGGCTGGAGTTATACACACGGGCATGGCAGCTGATTACCGCGCACATAGAATTTCTTATATACTTGGGTGCAAAGTCTGTGCAAATAGACCTGCCAAAATACACAGATGTTGTGGCCGCGTATACAAGAAGGGTTTATACACGCGGACATACCTCCCCTGCTGATAAATATATTATTTGTAGATCGGGGGCTAAGCCCCTGAACCCCGTTTTTCTTTTTTATTTCTATGTTATATCTAATCTCTTCACTTATCATATTTTCAAATTAAAATACAAGCCATTCTGTATACGCTACATCCGTGTGCGGGACTACCGGTGTATAGCCACTCCCGTATTCCCGTAAATCTCATTCATCTGACAAAAGAAAATTGTTAGAGCCAATTTCTTGACAATCCTCCCTCACTGTTAGATGCTTCAAAGGGATCTTTATCTGAACTATTTCTGTGAACCACCATCCATGTTTTTAAAAGATGTTCACACACACAAAACACACTGGCAGATCTTTCAGATGGAGGATTGTGGCCTTATCAAGGTCTCTTTGTTTCGGAACACATTCATCCTTTTCAAATAAAAAGACACAAAATTAGGAAGGTGAATAGAACAGTAAGGTAATATTTGGAAACTGCATTTTCATGTTAAGAACTGAATGTAACTCCTCATTCAATGAAATATTCGAATAATTCTAATGTTTGTCTAGTTGTAAGATACAAATCAGACTCGTAGACATGTTCTGCTGTTGATGTACTAACTGAGGCAAACTTAAAGGAAAACTTGCACATAATTTCACAAGTTCCCTTTTGCGCATATTTCACTTCACTGAAGTATTTTTAAAATAATTCAAACTAAATAATGGGTAAAATATCAAGAGGGGCTGAATTATCTAGGACAGAAAATTAAATCTGGGAATTCCCTAAATTTTGGGCCTTTCAATACTCCCCTTGCTACGTCATAATAAAGGGAAATCCCTTTTAAAAGAAATTAAGAATACCAGGTATTGAATGAACTTAGTTGAATAAAATGCACACATAATGATAGCCTGTACTGGGCCTAATATCAAACCTTAATGTAAAGCTCAATTTCCATTCTATGCCTTTTTGAGAGCAGGGGATTCCCCTTCACTGAAAGCTAGGGATTCCCTTTTGCTGTCCTTGTGATGTCACAAATTTGAGGATTTCCCTTAAAAATACATATAATAGACCATATCATAAAGCTTCATAACTCTGGCTACACTCTGGCTCTGGAAGTATTCTGAAAAAATCTCTAGCACTATTTGGTCTTAGTTCATACGCCATGCTCATTGAATTTTACTGGATAATATTAACCCGTTCATTATATGCAAGCTTTCCTTTAATGTAATGCACTTGGATTAAATAAGTGCAGTCATAAAGACATGGATATTTTTCCTTTGTTTCTTTCAGCAGAACATGATGTTTAAGATGGTATTCTGATAAGATGGAAAAAGTAGCACCTCTAAAGTGACAGGTGCATGGCCAACTACGGAGGTTTGGCCTCTCAAATTACTATGTGCCGAATACACATGTATACCATCCACACCCTAGTAGAGCTAGGCCTCCTGTACTTAAAGCATGGTTCTGTCTTGATGAAGTAATGACTTACTGAACGATAGTTGTTGTTTTATAGTTGATTAATAATCGGGGAAATTGAACGCTAGTTGTTGTTTTATGGTTGATTAATAAATGGGGAACTGTTTATGATGTTTAACACTTCTGCCTTTGTTACTCGCTTTCGTATATGCTAGTCAGGTGGTAGGTAAGTTCACGAGATGGGCGCTCATTTCCACAATGTGAACAAGGCTTGGCTGTAAGTCAGGTTTATTCCATTATGGTTAATATTCCTAGAGTCACAAGTCCAATTTTTTTTTTTTTAATTTCTTTATTTATACAGACAAAAAATAAGTTTACATGAAACTTGTCTCACTTTCTTGTCTGTGAGATAAAATCATTTTCAAGATAATACACTTATACAGGTTACATGTATGATAGAATGCATCTTTCATAGATAAATAAAATTAATATTGATTGCACAGTTCGTCAAAATACATTTAAACACAAGTAAATACACTCATATCACAGTAATTGTCAAATAATGAGAAAAAGATCTCTATCTATATAAGTGTTAGAGTAAATAACAGAGAGTAAAAGCAATTATTATTATATGGTTTACACAACCATATCCTGTAATAGGTTTTTCCCCTCTTTTTCTTTAAAAACTATTTTTGTTTCAATTTTCCTAACATCACCAGGTTGTGCATTCCAGTACAATGCACCTCTATAAAATATATTCATTTTAGTTTTTCATAGATTGGTTTATAAGTATTGAATACCAGTGCCATATGCAAGCGCGTTTGTCTTACACTAGTTTTCCTGAAGTTATTATCGCCAAGATAATTATACATAAAAACGAGTAAATGACTATAATATCTAGTAGTAAGACTAGAATTTTACAAAGTGAACACAGATCATTCCTTGACAGATTATTATCACTCAAACAGACGCATAAACATCTATAATATAATCTTTCAATACGATCAATATTTTATTGATTTGTACCTCTATATGGTCGATTCTCATATAAGTGGGCCAATTCATGGATTTTCAGTTTTTTTGATCTCCTGAATCAATTTTTGTGCTAACCTTTAATTTTTTTTGACAGTTACGTCCAGGGTACTGTATGGTTCTATGGGCACCCATGTTTTCATATACTATGGGCAATATATTTTTGGCTACAACTCAAAAACAGCTAATTTTGCACATTTTTCAACAAAAAAAAGAGACTTCTTATAATATAGAGTGCAAAAAAAAAAAATCCCCCAGATAGATTTTTATGAAACTTTCCAAATATCTTCTAACTCATATCTAGATTGTTTTTTTTTCATCTAAGGTATGGCTGAGTATATTATATATATTTTCTGGACCAGAAGTAACCATGGGGAAGCTTACGCGTGTCCGTATCTAGGTAGCTATTGAAACCAACGTGTGGAATTTAATAAGTGCTTTTAAGTTAAGTCCTTCTGTCATTATAAAATCTTCTATGAGGCGTACAACGTAGTGGTTGATATTTTCATATATTGTTTATATTGAATAGTACAGATTCATTCATAATGTTGAAATCCGGCGTTGGGAAGATTTTGCGTGTCCGTATCTAGGTAAGGTTTTTTCTATATTGCAAATATAATACTGGAGATTAGTGAAAGATATTTTGAATATATAACTAGGTATGGTACCTCTTCGAAATGCAATATAAATCAGATTATTCAGCAATAGATATATATGTACCCGCCATTGATTAAAATAGCCGTGTCCGTATCTAGGTCGTGTCCGTATCTAGGTAGAAAAACCTGGCGGGAACACGCAGCGACGGTGGTGACCTCTGTACTTTCATATATGCATTTCCTAACGGAACCGGAAGGTGGCGTGTCTGTTGACGTATGGACGGTCGAAACGCTCACAAGGTTAGATGTTTTCCCTTCTTTTTCGTTCTGTTACGATGTTTGTGGGGTAAATAACCCACAGAGTCATATTGCATATGATAGAACTATATACCAAGATATGACATATAGTGAAAAGAATAATTTTTTTTTGACCGATAATTGTATCAGCTTCGAAAAACAATTTCAACCGTACTACCGTTCTTGCATTCAAATTCTCTATTACCATTCTTACGTCCTACCTAGATACGGACACGACCCTAGATACGGACACGGTCCGACAGTCGGGGTATACATGGTCCCTCATTTAGAGTTATCTTCAGAATCTCATGTGCTTCTTCCCTTCCAATTCTTTTCTATTTCATTTATAAACACCTAAACTATAATCCCGTACGAAATGTGTGTATTATATCTCATAAATCAGACTTTTTTACTTAAAAATATGAAAAAATATCATAAATTTACCTATTTTCACTTTCCTGTATCACCGTAATAAAAAAAAAAAAACACAACGTTAATATATAATTTATACTGGTATCCTCCATAGCGCAATATACAATACTTTTATCGAACTTCCTTGAGTAACAAAGCAAATGGAATTTTCATAGTAATGTTGTATTCCACCTCCCTAGATACGGACACGCACCTATATACGGACACGCACTCTTCTATTTATATCAATATAATCATAATTCCTATCATTTCTTTTCCATGTTATGGGTATGGCAGACTCCTCAAGTGACAGTAGCAGTGAGGAGGAAGGAGAAAGACGTCTGGGAGTACGTAATGGGACTGGAGGAGCTCATGGTGACCCTATAGAATGGGCAGAATATGAGAACAAGAGGTATCACGAAAGGATGAATACTGATGACAACTTCCGCCAAACTAGGGCTCAAAGATCAAAAGTAAGTAAATCATATTACTATCCCAATTATGCAGGAAAATTATCTAAATAAATAACCTAGAGGAACCTAAGTGAATGTTAGGTGCTTGCACCACTCGATACAAAATATTATATATTACTCTGTTGATTAAAATAAAAGCGCCCTAGATACGGACACGCAAAATATACTAGTAAGGGAAACATCTGAGATATATATTTTAAATGTACAACATATGAACTTAATACAGTTCTAGATGAGAAGCTACTAGAGGAAGTAAGCAAAAATTGCTTTTACCATGTATTTAGCATATTTTTTTAATACTGCTTTCAGGACAACAGGGCCAAAGCAGCAGCAAATCCTCCCAAAAAGAAGAAAATTTGGTGGGAAAACCAGAGGGCCAGAAAGAAGATCAACAGTCAGAAAACCCGTGACAAGCTCAAAGGTAAGACATTATTATGTACCCAACCTAGATACGGACATGACGTCCACCACAAATGTAAATATAGATATTGAGACTTGTCTTCCCCCTGTCACACATTACCTCTCTTCTGGAAAAATATTATATCTTTTCATACATTTATTTCAAAGCCCAAGAAGAAGCCGAAGCTGCAGCTGCAGGTGTTCCTGTTGAAGATGCCGGGCGTGGCCGTGGGCGTGGCCGTGGACGTGGCAGGGGGCGTGGACGTGGACGTGCTCGCCAGTCCAGTCGCATTGCAGGAGAAGAAGCAGACCCAGGGAAGTAGGCAGACGTACCAGGTCATCAACAACACCTACATCCCCAGAACCTGCTCAGGCTTCTGCTGAAGCTACAACGAGGTGAATATTATTTGTTTATTACTTACCACTTATTACTTATTACTTTGTTTATTACTTATATTATTTGTATTGTCTTTTTTTTTATTGATTTGTCGAATAACTAAATTTTATTCAACATTCAATTTAATTTCATTCATTGAAAATGTTATGTTTTGTTATTCCATTGCTTTTATGTTCTTTTGATATTCTTTGGTTCACATCAGGCCCATCTCTGACACCTGTTTGCAAGCAGTTGAACGAGCTGCTCGCCTTTATTCTCGTCAGCTAAGGAAGCAGCAAGGTGTAGGCGAGCAGGAAGGAGAGCAGGAAGAACAGCCTCATGAAGAACTTCCTCAACACAATGGAGAAGATACATCCCCAGATGATTGGGAGTCAACTTGGCAGGGTGGTTGGGAATGTGACGAAGATGTTCAACAAATGCTTTTAAGATTCATAGCAGAAAATTCTCCTGCCAATCCCCCTGATGCTTCTGCTCCTGATATGCCTGCCCCTAGCCCTGCCCCTGCCCCTGATATCCCTTCTCCAGCTCCTGATATACCTCCCCCATCTCCTACCACTGCCCCCGATGTCCCTTCCCCCTATGAAGATATACCTGCCAATACTCTAACCCCTGCTGTGACCCCTGTACTTTCTGGATCTTTTGATCCTGAGCCCTCAACATCATGTAGAACAGCTGCAGGTTATTCACTTCGTCCCAGGAAAACGAAGGAATATTTTTTCAGACCACATATTATCTGCACTGATTCAGAATCAGATTAGTGCATGCTTATATGCATGCACAATAGAAATGTCCGTATCTAGGGCGCTTTTATTTAATTGAGAAGAAAGTATATCATGTTGTATTTTGGGTGAGTGTAGCTTCTCATCTAGACCTGTATTAAGTTGATATGTTGTACATTTAAAATATATATCTCAGATGTTTCCCTTACTAGTATATTTTGCATGTCCGTATCTAGGGCGCTTTTATTTAATTGAGAAGATAGTATCTCATGTTGTACTTTGGGTGAGTGTAGCTTCTCATCTAGAACTGTATTAAGTTCATATGTTGTACATTTAAAATATATATCTCAGATGTTTCCCTTACTAGTATATTTTGCGTGTCCGTATCTAGGGCGCTTTTATTTTAATCAACAGAGTAATATATAATATTTTGTATCGAGTGGTGCAAGCACCTAACGTTCACTTGTTAAAATCCATTTAATATGTCTAAGGCCTTTAGGCTATGTGCAGTCGAATTTGCATGTCCGTATCTAGGGCGCTTTTATTTTAATCAACAGAGTAATATATAATATTTTGTATCGAGTGGTGCAAGCACCTAACGTTCACTTGTTAAAATCCATAAATATGTCTAAGGCCTTTTAGGCTGTGTAGAAGAGTAACCAGTTAATAATATATAATATAGCATCCGCTTCAGGATATGTATCACTTTATTAATATTCTATTAATGTCTGTGCTAAGTAATAAACAAAATATCTTATACAATTGTTCAGTCTAATCATTATATCTAATTCCTATCGATTACTTTTTTTTTCTTAATACAGACTGGTGGACCAAATGCCTTTCAACAAACCATACAGCAAGCTGCCAGCTACACGCCAGATGCGCAGAGATTTGTCATCAAAAGATAAGATTATTGAGGACCAGAAAAAAGAAATAAGGCAGCTTCGTACAGCTCTTATAAAGGAAAGTGCAAAGGATGAGTACAAGAGGGCACGTGATGTCAATATAGAAATAGATAAGACCATCCCAGAAAATACTTCAGAAAAAAAATCAGCAAATAAAAGTAAATCTAATATGAGCATAAATATACACACACCAGGTCCATCTGACCAGCAAACACCCACACTGAAGAGGAAAATTGCTTTTCAAAGTCCAAAAGCTGTTCTGAAAAAGGCAAAGGTAGTGGTATTAGATAAGAACACAGAAAAGAAAAGTACTTGTACTGCCGCCCTAGATACGGACACGGATAGAAATCCAGTCGAAAAAGAACCACAGGCTATGGAGGACAACAGCAGCGTCGTTAACATACCAGCCCCGCCTGAGGCACCACAGGTCCCCCTAGATACGGACACGGCGCGAGATGAACCACAGGCTATAGAGGACAACAGCAGCGTCGTTAACATACCAGTCCCGCCTGAAGCACCACAGGTCCCCCTAGATACGGACACGGATAGAAATCCAGTCGAAAAAGAACCACAGGCTATGGAGGACAACAGCAGCGTCGTTAACATACCAGCCCCGCCTGAGGCACCACAGGTCCCCCTAGATACGGACACGGCGCGAGATGAACCACAGGCTATAGAGGACAACAGGAGGGGCGTTAACATACCAGCCCCGCCTGAGGCACCACAGGTCCCCCTAGATACGGACACCGCACCTCCACTGCCTACTACACCAAAGACAGAGGCAATACAGTTACTTAAGCAATTGAGTGTGACCCCCACAGCTGAGAGAGTTAGGGTGGTACTACCTGTTACAGCAACAGTGAATACTGTAAGGAATGCCTCACAAGAGGTGAAAAAGAAACTGTTTTCTGGAAAGAAAACAGTCGATAGGCTTGCCACAAAAATAGGCAAGACAATCAACCTACCAAGGAAGCTTGTCTTCAAATCAAATGCTAAGAAGAAGAGCATGGCTGCCTGCAACTGGAAAATTCAAAGGGAACGAGCAAGGGATTTTATGAAGAGGTCAGACAATTCATATGAGCTCCCTTCCATGAGAGACCAAGCATTTGGTAGAACCAAGTATGCATTGATGTTCACTCTTGATGCTTTGCACAAGAATTTCCTGAAGGAAAACCCTGATGTGAAGATGTCCTTTGCAGTGTTTGCCAGGGCTCGCACCGCCAACATACGCCTTATAAGATACACACAAAGAAAGCAGTGCTTGTGCCAGAAATGTGCTAACTGTGCAACAAAACGGATGTGGTGAAGTCCCTACCGAAAACCCCACCTGGAATTGTGGCTCTAACAGATGCTGAAATAGCTGAAAAACTGGCCATGATCCCTGAGGGCCAGACAACAGTGAAGTACAAGCAGTGGTTAAGGCAGGAGGTAGATTATAAGGGCCAGAAGATCAAGAAGGTTAAGCTGTGTGACATATGCCAGGAAAAAGAAGAGTTTGTGCAAGAGTTCATGCAAGGTCTTCCAGCATACAGGGAGCATTTCCACCGGTTCTCAACCCAGTACAAGCAAGTGCACCACCTGAACAGCACACTCACACCCATGACAGCTGCCACATGTCAAATGGACTACAGTGAAAATTGGAGTTCACAGTACTTCAATGAAATTACTGCAGTCTACTATGACAAAGCACAGGTATCCATACACCCAATGGTTGTACACTTCTGTTTGGAAGAGGGCAAGCTCAGAAACAAAACCTACATAGAGGTAACCAAAGAAGGTGCACACACCATACCTACCACATACACATTTGTGAAGAAAATGATGGCATTGCTGCTTGAAGACCTCCCTCAAATCACCATCATTCACTTTGTGAGTGACAGCCCTAGCAGCCAATACAGAAATCGTACAGCAGTCTGCATGATGAAGCTCTTCCCCAAGCTCTTCAATGGAATAAGAGGCTCCTGGACTTGGTTAGAGTCCGGCCATGGGAAAGGGCCATGTGATGGCGTTGGTGGAGGGATCAAAAAGAAAGCAGAAAACCTCGTGAAGGGTGGCAAGACCATGCGAAACATACAAGAATTCACAGAAGTCATCCAGGCAAGTGGTGTGAAGAGCCACATATTCCAGGCAACTACTGCAGAAATAGAAAAGAGCAGGGAAGAAATCCAAGACTGGCCAACAGTTCCTGTCAAGGGCCTCATGTCATGCCATGCTCTCGTGCCGAGTGGTAACAATGAGGTGTCTGTTAGAAACCTGTCATGTTTCAATGAGTGTTACTACAAAGACAACTCATTTCCACTGCAGTGCAAGGGATGGGTTAAGGTTCCCTCAAAAAAACAAGTTGAACCTGTCATCAGCAGTGATGAAGAAGATGATGTGCCTCTGGCAAAGCTCACAGAAAAGAAGAAAGAGGTTGTCATTGTCGACGATGAGGCAGATGATGATGTGCCTCTGACAAAGCTCACAGAAAAGAAGAAAGAGGTTGTCATTGTCGACGATGAGGCAGATGATGATGTGCCTCTGGCAAAGCTCACAGAAAAGAAGAAAGAGGTTGTCATTGTCGACGATGAGGCAGATGATGATGTGCCTCTGGCAAAGCTCACAGAAAAGAAGAAAGAGATTGTCATTGTCGAAGATCAGGCAGATGATGATGTGCCTATAACAAAACTCATCCAACCCTGGATGGTGCTTGAGGGTGACCTGACTCAAGGTGATTATGTGACTGTGATTTATGGAAAACGATTTATGGAAGGTGACACCTTACACATTCTCTACATGGCGCCATGTCATGGCGCCTGGAAATGGGGCAGGCCAGACATAGGCACAGTTGAAAAAGATGCTGTATTATGTCGTATTGAGGAGCCAAAGCAGAAGGGAAAGCTATGGAGACTGAGAGAAAAAGATCTCAAGGAAGTGAACAAGAAATATGATGCCTACAAGGAGGGACTAGCACGTCTTTAGATATATATATATAGTTACGTGTCCGTATCTAGGGAGGTCAAACAAGATTGTATTACTTTATAATATGACTTGAGAATGGAATTGTAGGCATTTTTTTGTATGTTTCTAACAGAGGAGAGGGTCTTTATACCATAGAATGCGTGTCCGTATGTAGGATGGCAGAAAAAAATAGTCTAACACTGATAGAATGTATTATTACATGTTTGGGTACTTGCGTGTCCGTATCTAGGGAGGTCAAACAAAATTGTATTACTTGATCAGATGACTTGAGAATGGAATAGTAGGCATTTTTTTGTATGTTTCTAACAGAGGAGAGGGTCTTTATACCATAGAATGCGTGTCCGTATGTAGGATGGTGGGAAAAAATAGTCTAACACTGATAGAATGTATTATTACATGTTTGGATACTTGCGTGTCCGTATCTAGGGCGTAATGACCCAACACTTGAATTTGAGCAGAAATATATGGAGAGAATAATTCTGTTACTATTTCTTGTAGTGACGCATCTATAATGATTCTATGTAGGCATGAGTAATGAAAAAATGCATTAAAGTTAGAAAATATTATCAGTAATGAATTTAATTGTATAGAATGAAAGTGTGGGATAACATATATACATACCAACATATCAGCAAATATCATATATTGTTTATTTCACGATTGAAGTACTTCATATGCATAAACGGATGTTCTATAATAAGAAAATCAGATTAAATAGGACAGTAGTTATTGTTCATTGTATATAGGTTGACGTTTGCTGTTGCCTTGGGAACCATTTCTACGCGTGTCCGTATCTAGGGATTTCGTGTCCGTATCTAGGTAGCCTATTTTTTGGTGCACGATATAGATACAGTAAGTCAAGACCTTGCAACTATGCTATTCTGGTCAGTATATGTGTACTGATAAGATTAATATAGGTAATACTCACTAAATAATGCAGAGAAAAAATCAAGTGGCACAATATGTGGGTGTTCCGTAGTTATTTTTATACAGATTTAATACAAATTTGAATTTGTGAATTGAATTGCATTGAATGATATAGAAAATAAGGCTGGAAACATGCTTGGTTACATGCTTTAAGACATGTCAAATAATCATGGAAAAAAAACATTGCAATAAAAACGTTTTTTATTGAACTGATATGTGATGGTTGTTGTATACTTCTACATAGCATTCTAAGTAAATTTTGGTGAATTTGGCCGAAAAACGTGTCCGTATCTAGGTAAAGTTCACATTAGCATGGCAATAGATTATATTAAACGAATGGGCTATATTATACATGTAAAGAAAGATCACAGTGTTTGCTTTTTACGACAAAAAAAATATATTTATTGCCTTTCATACTATTCATATCATAATAAATGCAAATAAGTAAGTTTTGATATTATATGTCGCAGAAAAAACGTAGAAATTGCATTGCAATTTCAAAAAAAAAAAAAATAAAAAAAAATAGTATTAAAATATTCTGTTAGAGTAAGCTGAAAGCCTAATATTGACGTATATCACTTAAAAAATATGCAAAGTACCTATTTTAATTGGTTACAGTGAAGTTAAAATATGTCGGTAGCTACCTAGATACGGACACGCTAATTGGGAAGGGTGGGACAGTAAAATATCTATATCTTGGTAATATATATATATTAGTGTTCCCAAATTTGCAAAATAAGAGATCGGTATTATACCTACATATATGCAAAAGAATAAAATGATATGAAGTTTTTTTTTTTTTCAGCCCTATATGGCTCCAAAATGCTGAATTGGCCCATTTTCATGAGAATCGACCATATATAACATCTCCATGATGAAGGGTAAGCTTTCTCCTAAGAGTCCACCTGTTCTTCCATCCGCTCACAACACAGTAGTTCCTTCAACAGTCACCAGATGTCCTTTCTACATATAGCTATCTAAACCCCTTCGAATCCTCAAGACTTGTGTATGTCCAAATGTAATAGTGCTCTCCGCCGTTCCCAGAGGTTTAACTCAATATATAGCAGTCTGATATTGATTTTCTCCAAGCATCGACGCTCGTTGGGAGATGCACCCTGTCTGCCATTGCGTGACAGGTATATTTACACCTACCAGCAGCTCATGCTACCTTTATACTATATGATATAACAATTCCTGTAATTTGGAATACTTTCTTTAATTCCCTTATTTACAACTGTTGACGTTCTCTTCATTATATTTCTATACAACTGATTTCATGCGCAAAGTGATTTACTCTCTACCTTTGTGCAAAATGTTCTTATGATATTTAAAGTTATTGTCTTTATCACTCCTTTCGTAAGTGCTAGTCAAGTGGTAGCTAAGTTCACGAGATGGGCGCTCATTTCCACAACATGAACAACGCTTGGCTGTAAGTCAGGTTTATTCAGTGGATCACTTATATGCATACAGAGCCAGTGCAATGATGCTTAATATTCCTAGAGTCACAAGTCCAATTGATGAAGAGTAAGCTTTCTCCTAAGAGTCCACCTGCTCTTCCATCCGCTCTCAACACAGTAGTTCCTTCAACAGTCACCAGATGTCCTTTTCTACGTATAGCTATCCAAACCCCTTCGAATCCTTAAGACTCGTGTATGTCCAAACGTAATAGTGCTCTCTGCCGTACCCAGAGGTTTAACCAAATATATATATAGTCCAGGAGCCAAATCTGAAAATCCTGATTTACCCTCCGCGATGAGCCCCCTGGATTTTCTTGATTTTTTTCATCTTATAGCATCCTAGGGACCATAAATCAAGACGGTTCCAAAGAATTTAGGTATGCGAACACTGTCTAATTACGCGATTTGTGCTTAATTAGCAAAAATTGAAAAACGCGTTATTTCTAAATTTCTCTGGAACTATGTAAGATATGATAACATGTTATATATCATCTGAAAGGTAATTTTTTTCTTGATTTTTTGATATATTGTTTGCTATTGTCATTAATCATGGCAATGAGTAATTAAAGAAAAACTGTTGTTTCAGTCAAAATCATTAGAACTTAAAGATCCAAGGTTAAACTCTGGAATGGATAAACCAAGTCCTAGGTATACTTAAAGGGGATCTTTAGGCAGTTTTTAAAGAAGGTTGCATCTGATTTCATTGAAAATATGATGTAGAAATCATTTTTTGCTGATTAAATTCTAACCGACTACAGGCTCATTTTGCACTTATATTTCAAAAGGAGAGATGATATCATGAAAATAACACAATACATCCTAAAGAGATGTGGAAATGATAATCACTATTTCCCTAGGCTGGTATTTCAGTGCTTTCACAGCCATTTGGGCACATGTATATAATATGGTAGCTGTTTGGAGAGCATTTTGGATCACAGTGAAAGATGTGTCACAATAAAACTATGGTTTGAGTAAGATTTCTTTCCTCAGCATAATACCATGATAATGTTTCAGTTTTATTACAAACCATCTTATTAGGGCCCTTGCATTAAGTTTGTATGCATCAAGGGGGGGGAGGGAGGTATGAAATCTTTGAAAATGTGTGTACTTTCTAGTACAAATCCAATGCATATTTATGACCAAAGGGGGTGGGGATCTGATATTTGTGAAAATGTGTGTACTTATTAAATGGAAGGCCTCTTATAGTTCCCTCTACTTCTTGTTTACATAAAGAAAAGAATAGCTTGTAGTAGACTCACCCATTACCTGATCCTAATCCAGATTTCTGAGGGTATACTACTTTAAAGAAGAGATAATCCCAAAAAGTATGCTGTCATATATCAAAGGTTCTGAATTTAGAAAATAGTCCTTGTATCAATATGCCAACTGCAAAAAGACCAAGTGTGCTATTTGTTAAACTTGTAAACGTGATAGGTGTGCTACCTCTGCCAAATTGTTGGTTTTAATAAATTACTAGATTGCACTCTTGGATTCTAGACCCATGTGCTTATATAAATGAGTAACTTAGCTTGACCATACACAAAATGGATATCTTATATTTTATTCTATATATGGGTTATTGGTATTAGTAATTTGATATTAAAGATACTTCCAACCTATCCCAGCACTGCCACCTGGTGCATACCTGTTGAACCCTCTATGTGCTATTGTTATACTGCTGCTACACACAAACAGTGTGTCAGTTATTACTATAGGGATGATAGAGAAGTCTATGATCAAAACGGTAAAACACTTTGATTTTTGTACAGGATATCAATAAGATCAAGACTTAAAATCTGTAGGAATTTCAAGAAGAAAACACTGCAACATTTTTTTCTGGGATTTTTGAAATTTAAAAACTAAGGTAATTTCCATACAAACCTATAGTAAATACCTCAAATGTTTACCATGCCATAACTGAAAAACCAAACGGTAAAACTTGTTTTCCCTCTGGCTATGTATTCCTGATGTACTAAAGAAAATTCTGAGGAGGTATGGAAAAAATATCACTACAAGTTAAAATCCTGCTGAATAGGTACAAGTACCTTTAAATTATGATCATGGTCACAGTTCATTTCTAAGAGCCAAACTTCCAATCCTCCCAAATTACCAATACAAGTTGTGACCAGCCTTTGGTCATGCTTCACTGAGATTCATCCTATCAACTAACAGGATTTTGCCAAAAATCCAATTTTATTAGGAAGTGTACCAGAGGAACTGAGACCTCTGTGTGTGTACATACATATCAATATCATTGGCAAGACCTCAAACAAATATCAAAACCTGAAACAATACAGAAGTTCCTGATATATCTTTCTATTTCAAAATTACAAATCTTTGGTATAGCCATTACTGGTTTCCCAATAGTATCTAGTAGTTTTATCATATTGAGCAGCATGTGCACAGCACCCTTGCTGTGGGACCATAACCAAGGCAGTACAGTATTAGGAGAATGTACAAGAGCAACAAATTGCTGTGATTCTTGTTGTAACCTCAAACTTTCTGTTATATAAACCTCAGAAACAATATTATTCCCTTATCAAAATATAACTGATCATTTTCATTTCTCAACTGCTATGAAAAAGGATCCAATTTCCCTAACCAACAGCGAGAGACAGCTTATAGTTAGATACTAAGGGAAAGGTCAATATGGTAAATACTCAGAGACCCAAAGCTAAGGGAGTCATTATTCAAATATATGAATAATCCTCCAGTCTATGATCAGTTCTTATAATACAACAGTGAATACTTAGTCTATAATACAAAAGGGTATAAAGTTTAGTGAGCAATGAACCCATACAGCCTGGAACTGTTAACCCTCTAGTAGCAAAAGGGTAACAAAGTTTAATTTGGCAGATTGGTGGTAGGATGTTAACAAAAGTACAGCTGGTGGTCAGCAATCCCACAGTTTATGGCACACTATATATAGGCCTACAGTGTGTTGCACCATGGGAGGCTACCCTTATCCCCCAGTTCAGGTCGCTTAGGGGAAAGGCTAGACCTCTCCACCACTGATAAGGTTCTGAAGATCCACTACCTTCATTTTACTGCTGGTAGGCAACATTGTCTAAACAGTTAACTTTATCATTTTATCTAACCAGCTGCAGTGATGAACCCCATGCTCCTTGTGGAATTATGTGATAAAATTGAATAATTAGACAGTCATAAGGAGCCAAAATTTAAGCCTGCCCCTCTCTCTGAGGGAACCTTTATTAGGTTGTAAGTACAGTGTCTTACCGATGGGTTAACTCACACAACAGGGAGATAAGAACCCTAGTCTGCCATCTTTATCATTCCTCTGTCTCTCCAGGCCTCAGGCCTGTTTCCAGGGTGAGTTAAACATTAGATATTGGGGCCAGCAACGGGGGATTTAAAAGTATTACAGCCTACAACTCCCACTCTCTATAGGAACATGCTTTTTAAAGATCAGTCGGTACAGGGGTATGTAAATAGAAGTTTGCTGCATATTGTCTGCTGCATATTGTCAATGTGTGAATCTTTGGAAATATAAGGAGCCATCAATACCAATTTGAGTAAATAAATCAATGACTATACTAATTTGATCAGGCAACAAAGATGAGCTTGTCTGCAAATTACATGGACACATATTTCTTGCTAATGTTTACTTATTTTACAGCTCAAATGTTGTATACAATGGACTAAATAACTCAGAAAGCATTGAAATACTAGCCTAGAGAGACAGTGTTAATCATTTTCCAATCTCTTTAGGATATATTGTGTTATTTTCATGATATCATCTCTCCTTTTGAAATATAAGTGCAAAATGAGCCTGTAGTCGGTTAGAATTTAATCAGCAAAAAATGATTTCTACATCATATTTTCAATGAAATCAGATGCAACCTTCTTTAAAGACTGCCTAAAGATCCCCTTTAAGTATACCAAGGACTTGGTTTATCAATTCCAGAGTTTAACCTTGGATCTTTAAGTTCTAATGATTTTGACTGAAACAACAGTTTTTCTTTAATTACTCATTGCCATGATTAATGACAATAGCATACAATATATCAAAAAATCAGGAAAAAAATTACCTTTCAGATGACATATAGCATGTTATCATATCTTACATAGTTCCAGAGAAATTTAGAAATAACGCGTTTTTCAATTTTTGCTAATTAAGCACAAATCGCATAATTAGACAGTGTTCGCATACCTAAATTCTTCGGAACCATCTTGATTTATGGTTCCTAGGATGCTATAAGATGAAAAAAATCAAGAAAATCCAGGGGGCTCACCGCGGAGGGTAAATCCTTATTTTGACTGATTTCAGGATTTGGCTCCTGGACTAATAAGTCTGATATTGATTTTCTCCAAGCATTGATGCTTGTTGGGAGATGCACCCTGTCTGCCATTGCGCGGCAGGTATATTTACACCTACCAGCAGCTCATGCTACCTTTATACTATATGAAATGACAATTCCTATAATTTGGAATACTTTCTTTAATTCCCTTGTTTGCAACTGGTGACGTTCTCTTCATTATATCTCTATACAATTAATTTCATGCACAAAGTGAATTACTCTCTACCTTTGTGCATAACAATGGGCAACACCCATTCTTTTGTAGTAAAAATAAATTACCTTTAATATCTCGAAAATTAGACACAACTTAAGAGTACAAAAGAAGGATAAAAATCATTATGATTTGCATTAGAAAATCAACATATGTCAAAGGAATTTTTATTTTCCTTTGAGACAACTGGCAGATAACCTTTGTCAAAAATGTCTTGTTGAATTTTTTGCTCATTAACTATTTGTACATTATGTCGAATCTGTAAATTATGCCTCTTCAAGACTAGGTGACTGAAAGCCTTTTAGGAAATATATAAAATGACTGGTTGTTAGGCCACAATACAAGGTTAGTAGGCTACAAATTTAATGTGCTTCTAGTGTTGCATCTGAAACAAACCTCATTCTAGAATACACATCATGATAGCGTGAAGGATATCATACCAGTATTTAATGAATATGTATAGGGTTATGATAATTTGTATGTGTTGAACCAACCTAAATTCATAATGTCAACATTCTTAAATTGATTATCAATTATGAAAATAGTAAGAGTTATTAATGTCTTAACTCTTGCAAATTGATCATAATGGCTGTGTATTCTGATATATAGCAGTGTGATCCATTCATGTTAAGTGACTATGAGGGGCTATGATTACCAATGGAGTTGGCATCGATATTATTAACATTTTGTGCAGTTTGAAAGCCTACTAGTAGTACTAGCCCAAAAATGCACATTATACTTCTTTTACTATATTGTTATTATGGTGTATTGCTTATATTTATTATGTTGAAACTGTCAGATCATTAACCAGTGTGTGCTGTATGGAAAAACTTGCTAAAATAATTGAACCTGTACACAAAGACATTTATATCATGAGAAATTACACTGGTGATAACTTAAACAACCTACTTAACGATCGTAACTGAGATAAAACTGGGATCTCTCATTAAAATATGTTTTTGAAACTCTGTTTTGGTAATTATATGTCTGATCATTCAAACAATAATAGAACTATACTATGAAAAGCAAGAAATAGTGTTAATTCTGCAGTCCGTGAAGCTAGAATTAACTATGTTAACTTTACCCTAGAGACTAATTATGATAACCCTAGAAAATGTTGGTATTTAATTAATAATTTAAAGGAAACCTTGCACATAACTGCAGCATAGTTATTTTTCAATGAAATCAATTCAGCATGTTATTCACAACTTGTACTATCATTGTGAGCAAAATTGAAGGAAAATATCTATTTTACACACACTTATGGGACATTAAAAAAACTTGTTTTTTATTCATTTTTTAAGGGAAATCACCTAATTTATGACGTAGCAAGGGGAGTTCCTGGGGAATCCCATCTGTCCTTAGAAGGGATCACTGTAGAATTTCTAATAAGTGTCATGCTCTCTAACCAAATTATATATATTTGGCCCAATGCAACTCATAATAAATTAAAATATATATTCATCTAAAACCATTTATTAATCAGGGAATCCCAAAGCTACTTTAGAGAGAAATCCCATAGTTGTGACATAGCAAGGGGAGTACTGAATAGCTCAACATTCAGGGAATTCCCCAAAATAAATTAGTATGACTTGAAGCATCAAGCAGCCAGTTACTTTGGGTATTGTCATTAACAAATTTAGTAGGTCATCCAAATTATTTCCAAGTAAAGTAACAGAGAATTCATCTTGTAATTGCTCATATCAAAATGTGAAAGAAGATAGCCAGGGAGGGAACCATAGGTCAGGCTTTCAACACCTTAATCCGTGATCAATTTAATTTTAACAAACATAATTTATATCTGAGTTATGCAAACTGGTCGGGCATAAACTGTGTCTGTCTTATATGCAGAAATATTTGACTAAACATGCGAGTATTATGATCTTTAAGTTTATGATTTTATCGTTGATTGAATATGGTGATGTAATTTATACAGGTACATCTGTGACCAATATAAATAAAATATATAGACTGTTTTATAAAGGCCTACGCATATGCTTAGGAGATGGTATTCATAGAAGTAAACAAGAATTATGTACTGAATGCAAGTTGTTACAGATTAAGGATAGGAGTGAAATTCATTTGTTACTTTTTATGCACAAATTGAGTGAAAACAAATCATTGCCTAAAGAGAAAGTTCGTATTACTAGATTACATGATGCACCCGTTTTTAAATGTTATAAACCTAGTTATGAGAAGGTTAAACAATTTTTTTTTACAGGGGTCCTACCTTGTGGAACAGCCAAACTTCATACATCCATAACTTAGAGTACAATGTTTTTAAAAAAGCTATTACTGATAACTTAGGTTTTTGATTTTGTTTTATTGTTAAGTGAGTTTTAGATGATATGTTATACTCTTTTCCATGTATTAATGATCCCAGCAAACACACAACGTAAATGCAACGTTGCAGTTAAGTTGTATTTTGGTAATGTTGTGGGGGTACCTTCCAGAAACGTTGCCACAACCTCAAAGTACAATGTTACATCACAACGTGATAGCAACATGATAATATCACGTTGTTCGCACGTCTATTCTATCACGTTGTATGAACGTTAGGTTTTTATGTTGTGTGCACGTTGTGATTCTTCACTTTTTCACAACATTCAAGGGAAAACATGGCAGCAACGTTGTCACAACGTATTTAACAACGTTTTTCTTGAAACATACTTGCAACATTTCAATATGACGTTCTAACAACGTCATTTACACAACTTTATGACAACATTTTTTTATTTTTTTTTTAATTTTTTTTTATTTTCATTACAGACACTGTTTGATAATGTCTTGATGTGGTGTGATAATAACCTGTTAACTATTAATGCGAAAAAAACTAAATATATGTTATTCAATGTTGCTAGTTCGGTTGATGCTAGTATAGGTTTATGTTGTAAAGGTTGTAACTTGGACAGGGTACTAAATTATAAGTATCTTGGAGTTGATATATGTGATACTCTAAAAATGGATGTATTTGTACAGTCAATTTGTAAAAAAGTGAATTACAAAATTTATATGTTTACTAAAATTTGTAGATTTATAGATATGAATACTGCTGCTTTAATATATAAACAGACTATATTGCCGTACTTTGATTATGCTGACTTTGTTATTGACAGTGCTTCTCAGGAGATGATTAACAAACTTGTGAAGTATCAAAACCGAGCCCTTAGGATCATTAACTATAAAACATCAAAGTCTGGTGGAAATGATTATTCTGCCATTATGAAAAAATTCCGTATCGAAGACATTGCTGTTCGTCGAAGACATCACTTGTTGAGCTTTATCTTTAAGTATAGTAAGGATATATCATTACTTAAAAATAAGACAACACAGATTGGCTTACGTAGTGATAGCAAAATTTTATTCAATGAAAAATTGACAAGAAAAACCTTTGTACAAAATAGCCCATTCTTTAGGGGTGTTTCAGAATGGAACGGATTACCAGAACATCTACAACATATAGTATGTGCTGCGGATTTCAAGCGCGCGGTGAAACTCCATATACACTGAGAAAGGATCTTACCTCTCTCTTGTTGTATGTTGTATGTGACGTCCCTTGTCGTGATTTTTGACCTGTACTGAAACTGTTATGTTACTTTGTTATATCACTTGTGAAATGTGCATTTGATGTTGTCATGTATACTGATTATATGTTTATAAGTTAATAATAATTCATCCATCACATCCCATCGATCCCCTCCCCCCCATATTTTTACTTCGATCATCATTTTCTATATTTAATTATAAAATTTCTTATGTACTGGAAGATCTCGGTGTATTCTTGAGAAGTACCTTGTTGAAATAAAAAAAACAAAAGAAAAAAACATTTCAATATGACGTTCTAACAACGTCATTTACACAACTTTATGACAACATTACTTCCACAACCTAGACACAACGTTGCCACAACGTTGTAGAACAACATAGAATTAGCATACAGGTGGCACCACTGTCTAAAAAGTACCACATCTAAAAAAACGTTTTTTATTATATGCCATTTTGAACAGTAATTTGATATTTTGTTTTCAGATAAAATTCACAAATAATGTACCTTAATCGTGGGAATTTACTGATATTAATTAGGTGTTAATGCTATGATATATTATGATACATGGATGGGTATTGAAATAAAAGTTTAGGAAAACACCTTTTTCGGATCTTGTCAGTATGGTACAGGTTTTTCAGTATTCTTCAATGGTTTAGGGGCATGGCAAAACATGACCATGAAATATGAAGATGTCAGCCCTAATGTATTACACAATCCAAATGATATTCATGAATACTAAAATTATCATTGATATGACAAAAATAAGAAAGTTGTAAAAAGGTTGTGAAATGGTAACAGTACAACGTTGGGAATAACGTTGCTGCAACCTTTCTGGGAGTCCACAAATTTATGTTGTAATAACGTAAATTTGCAACGTTGTTACAACCTAACTGCAACGTTGTAGCAACATTGTAGCAACGTAAAATTGTTAGCTGGGATACCAATAGTAAGAGTTTAGAGTTTCTGTATAGACGTTATGTTATTATAATGGAATAGTAGACCAGTTATTATTCTAATTGGATTTTATTGTCTTGAGTATTTTATTGATTATTGATTATTAGATTTTTATGTATTCAAAGTATTGTACTTATATTGGGTACTTGAGGAGCATTATGTACATTTGCTACTCAGGCATTGAATGTAAACAAGTGCTTTTGCACTTATGTCTGATTAAATAAACAAATTAAAAAAAACAAAAAACAATATCTCTTGTAAGCATTTTTGTGTGTCTTTTTTGCATTGGCAGAGAAGGTCTTAGAAACAGCAAAAGCCTGCTTATGCCCCTGGAGGGTATTTCATAAAAAAATCTTTGAAAAAATAGTTGTTGTACAATTTTCTTAAAACACAAAGAAATATTTGAGAATTTTCTTAGCTATTTTCTTAAAAACGCTATTGTAGAACTTCCACTGATAACATGATAAATTCTTTGTTAGTTTTTCTTGTGGTATTCTAGGCCTTGAATTTTCCTTTCTTTTTATTATGGAATCTCAGCAACCCTCCCTATGTGTCATTAAATAGATACCAAACAACAACTTAGATCAAACAAAATATAGATTAGGGGGACCTAAAATAAAATGTGACTAAGTTGCGAAGTCTGACAATGATTTGCTTATGAAAGGGTTTCACAATGAATTCTTAAAGTTAGAATTCAAGAATTCTAATTTACCATTATGAAATAGAAATAAATATCTTTGTACCACATTTTTGGCACATGGTCCTTTTGAAATACCCAGGCCAAAATTATTTCTTGTCAACCCAAAAACCATTGGAATTCCTGTGTCTGAGATCAAATTTTAGGTCATCTCAAACTTCCTACTACTCATAAATCACTCACATGAGAGTAACAACAATACTTAATGAAAGGCTTAAATGATAAATTCTCAAGTTTCTTCTCCAAGAAAATCACAGAGCAGAGAAATTGAAGTAAGGAGTAGTAACAAAGATTCTATAAAATAAGAATTGTTCTGAAATTACCTCCTGGTGTGACAAGGGTCATTTGGCAAGCCCCAATACTAACATATGCTTACAGCCGCTATTAACAGGTTCCCGAGGAACCCCTTCATACAAGACAAAAGATTGTTTAGTTTAAAAAAATTCTCTCCTGACTGGGATTTATTTAGTATCGAATATTCTCTGCATATATTTGTATTCAGTTTTAAGAACGTATATATACAGCCTGAGATTTTGTTCAGTTTTTCTTTGTTACAGGACCATTTTATCACTCTTAGTTTCCTCATGAGGAAAAGTGATAGCATTTAATGTTACTCTTGTAGCATCAGACAGCATAATGTCAAATTGTTCACACATGTCTAGAATTGTGTTTTTACCAGTCCTATCTTTGTGCTCATGCAAAGTGAGTGAAAGAGCTTCCAGATGAATGGAGACCTTGTTCCTGTTATGTTTACTTAAATTCAGCACCTGGCAGAGTCCTCCTAGGTGCCACAATATGGGATATGTCAGTGTCTATGAATGAATGATTCTCATGAAATATCATTTGTCTTACAGATGAAAAGAACTTGTTACTGCAAATTTCAAGATATTCAGGTAATTTTCCATTTCACTTGTGTCAACCTGATTATATGTTTGTTACAGTAGAATGGGATTATTGGCTGATAATATTTCACATGTAGCATTAATGGTGCTTATATTACCCTAGTAGTTGATGTCTGTAGTGAGCGAGTTGTCGAGAGTAAAGTTGATCTGTGGGGCTGTAGTATGTTGCAGAACGAACGGAAGTTGGGTCCACCTCGGGTGTCCAACTGCGTAGTTGTGCTCAGTGTGCGTGTATTGTATAGAGGTCCTCGTCCGTTGGTGTCTGGTGGTGGTGTGTGACGTTCCAGGAAATAAAAGGTACAATAACAAGGCCAAAGCATTTTAAGTTAAAGTTTTAAAAGTGACACATACTAGGGCCTTTGATCGATTTACTTATATAAATGTAACAAGTAGTCTGAACCAACAGGTACACAATAAAGATAATCAACAGTGGCAGAAATACTATAGAGTTACTGATAGAAATGAAAAATACAAATAAACTTACATTGGTGTATAGTTGTAGTTTTACTAGCCTTTTATTAAAGGTTCACTCTCCAATAACCAATTGAAGTTGGTTATTTATTAAAAGTGTTTCAACCTCCCTTTTAAAGTTGCCTTTAAGCTCAATATGTCTTATATTCAGTTCTAGGGAGTTCCACAGATGTGTGCCATAATAGAAGGGGGAGTCTTTAATAAATAATTTTGATAAATACGTTTTTATGCTAAATACTTCGTGCCTAACCATTTTATTGCTTTAATGTTTTGCCTGTTCTGGTGTTTCCATGACCTATCAAAAATGAAGTTAGAATTTTGTTTTTGAAAAAAAACCTACTTAATCTATAGTCAAGTGGTTTCTCAGGTAAGTTAAATATTTAGGTGCAGTATTATTTTTAGTACTACAAGACGCTCCGCGTCTCGGCTCAAACAGTACGTACATAACTTCGAAAGTATTAAAGTATAAAGGGGTACGTAGGCTTACCTAGACCAGCGGCCAGGGAAACCAATCACAGCCAGCCACCAGTCTAATATGCTTTTCAAACTAGCCTCAAAATACGCTCATAATGACAGTTCAGTACAGGCATGAAGCGGGTCTGCAAAGGGTACCTGCCTATCCCCTGCCTCGCCCTGCTTCATTCCTGCATAGAATTGTGCATACAGTTCTATGATTCCCGCCACCACGGGACACTCTCCAAGCATTCCCTATTTCTCAGCCAGAGATCTGCTTGGGGAGCTACTAGGCCTGTCGCCGTGACGACCGTAGTGACGGCGACGTAGCGGCCACAGTTACGCCGTTACAAATTGTTAAATATTAGTCCAAGTTCAATATGCATGGTGATAACAAAAGATTTTGATAGACCTGTAAAGAAAAAAATCACAACTAGAAATTGGGATCACATTTTGGCGTGAGTTTCTTCCGCTGGATTTAAATGAGGCAGGAGGTTGAAACACTCTCTATAGATGGAAGCATAGGCTGAAACCAGCGAAAAAACATGGCGGCGCATGGACGAAATCCACAGCGTTTTTAAGAAGGGGAAATAAAGAGTACTATTAGTACTCTTTATTATCCTGGCCCTCCTCGACATAGTCGGTTTTCGGGAGGGTCTAGCGTTTGATACAATACAAAGTTGTAATGCATATAGAATATATAAATTCAACATATGTGACATTCCATGGGGATTTTGGTGCTTATTTTGTTGTTGTTTGAAACAGTCTTATTTTCAACTGGAACGAATTTCAGACTAGGTGTCTATTTTCATGCACCACCCAGCACTGGTGCTGTACAAAGTGCGGCGGGTGCAGGAAAGATACAGGAGAAGATCAGTTACTCGTGCAATTGTTACAGTGTAAGGCAGTATATGTTATGTATTGAAATACCTTATCCACACATTCTCTTCTTCTCTAACAATAAATTCTCTAAACCTCTCTTCTTAAGCATCAAGAAATTCTCATTCTCTGTAAAGAAAGACTGAGAATTCTTTCTTCTCTGAGAATAGAGAATGAGAACTCTTTCTCAATGAAAATAGAGAATGAGAACTCTTTCTGAATGAGAATAGAAAATTTGAGCCTCTTTAAGAGAAAGGAATTCTCATTCTCTAAACTACCGGAGAACAGGAGAATTCTCTGGCATTGTTCTTCAAGAAGAAAACACTCAGAGATTTCTTGTTAGAGAAGAAGAGAATGTGTGGATAAGGTGATTGAAATGAGATGAGATGGAGAACAGTGGATGTATGGTATTGTATATACTATAATCAGATCAGGCGCAGAGACTTATTTAATTATTTACAGGTAACAGCCTCTGGATACTAGGTGAGCCTCCTCTAATGCAACAAAAGTTTATGTAAAAAGTACAACTTTTTGGGTTATACATTTCATGCAAAGTCTATAGACGTTGTGCAGATGACGTCACATTGCCCAAATTATGCTGGCCGCCATATTGGTGATCAATCTATTGTCAGTGTTATTTTCAGTTTTTGAACACTTAGAACAAATAATTTTGCTGTAATTGATTCAAAGCAGGCCATTCAACAATCCCCAACTCTTAGAATTTTGAACTCTGAATTAATTCCAAAGCTACGTGGTTATGATCACCACGTGGTGATCACCAAAAAGTGGTCACGTGATCTCATCTGCACAAGGTCTATACACAACACGATAGGTCGGTTATAACCAATTTCAAGCAGGCCTAGTAAGGTCCATCAAGGGGTGGAGAAGAACTAAACAAGGCTTTTGAAAACATTAAAGTGTGTTAAATCATTTAATTTCCAAAGACAAGTTAGAGTTGGTTATTTAAAAAAAAAAAATTCCTTGTTTTCTATTTGTCTTAGGTTTAGGTCAAGTGAGTTCCAAAGCTGGACACCGTAGAAAAAGGGTGAATTTAGAAAAATCTTGTTTCTGGGGACTGGGATGGCTCCTTCCATCATTATTCTGTGTGGCTCGGTCTTGGGCAAGAAGATCAACTTTCTTTGATTTAAAGCTTTTCCAAACTAATACCAGTAAATGAATGATGCTTTTAAAATGTACTTGGTTAACATCGACTGCTACGTGCAGGTCACCAACATGCTCATCCAGGGGGTCCTTGACTTCAAGACACAGCCTTATAGCTTTATTCTGTAACACCTGCAAGTTTCCCAATAAGTAAGGCAATACCAGAAAGACAGAACTATAATCAAGGACCCCCGTGAACATGCTTTTCACAATACAAGTGGCTGCATTTGTGGTAATATACAGACGGAGCAATTTCGACAAGCGATATTTGTGCGTTCCTAATTTCAAATTATTATTGTGTTGGGCCTTCATATTTAAACAACTACCTGGTTCAACTCAAGGTATTTAAAGTATGCCCCTTGTGTAAACTAATGCCATCTAGAGAGAGAGGCGTGTCAAAAGACGATCCGAGGTACTGGTTTGCTGAAGACGGTTGGAAAATTAATATTTGGCTTTACTCTTATTTATTGTTAATTTGTTTAAATCATTATGTAACAGCGCATGGCAATTTTGTTGACCTTCCCCGTACAGTTGGTGAAAAATAACTGTCGTCGACATACAAATAAATTTTACAGTGTTTCATCGCCTTGACAACATTAATATAAAGGATTATGGAAATATTTTTTGTCATAACATTAGTTAGGGCTAAAACTCAAGACAAGATTGTAAGGTTTCCTATGGGAAGGAAAGGAGAGACATGCACACCATTGAACGATGTGTTCTGTATCAAGGTTCGTATTTGTGGAACAAGTTGTCTGTAGAAGAAAGGGACATATATATATATATATATATATATATATATATATATATATATACATCCTTATCATGTACTTCATCTATAAATGTAATGACAATAGGCTTAAAGTGACAAATATGTATATATCTCTTGTTTCCCCTGTAAAGTGTAAGATGTCATGAAAAACATATTGGTATCTGAAAATATAATCCACTGTAATGTGTGAAAAACTTGTATGAATGAAAACATGTCATTTTTCTCAAACCGGAAGTTTCTGGACTACAATGAAAACTAGCTGTTCTTAGCTAAATTGTAACCAGGAGACTCAATAAAGTATCTAAAAAAAAAGGATGAAATACAACAGCCCGAGGACGCTACCTTGGGGTACATCACACAATACATATTTGCAAGTGACTAACAACTGTTTGAACAGGCCTAACAATAGTTCAGGTCAGACCGTAAAAAAGGTTTCCCAAATGCATGAGGAATTAAAAGGGAAACCCGAAGATTGATGGATAAAAATATTGCCTATCTCTTTCTTTAGATCTTCAAGTGTGAAACTTTTCGCAGTCAACTGCTGCTGGTGTAGCTGCATTCAACTGCATTTCTGTATCTTGTGGAGCTATTTCCTTCCCTAATTTGACACCAATTTCTGCAAAGTATGTATTTATCATGTCCGAGATATCAGAAGGTCTAATATCAGTTCCAGTCAGAATCGGGATTGACATAGATGATGAATGTAGAGGAAGTATCAAACTTTCTATCGATGAAAACAGCTTTTGAATATTCCAAGTAGAAGCTGAGTTATTAGTTTCTGAATATGACAGGGTCAGACAACATAAATCCATCAAAAATGGTTTACAAAGAGTACAAAGTGAATTACAAAGGGTTAAATATAGAACAAAATGCAAGTAGTATGACCTGTGTGCCCTGTCGCATAACCAAAAGCTCGCAAGAGGGAGCGATTAAGGATGGATTTATTTTTTTCTCGCTGATTTTCTCTCTCCTTGTTTTGGGGATGTGCCAATCCTCGCTGTTGCGATGGTTTTGTACACACTTTGAATTTAATTTAATTAGCTAATAAATCATTTCCGCTACTTGCCTTCTATACAAATTATAAGCTGAGGGACAGATCTAACATTTACTGAAAACAAAATCTTAAAATGTTAACCCCAAAATGTCCCCCTGATAAATTGAAAAATAGGGTGTGCAAACCATCCCTGTAAGGATGAAAGGTGCATTCGCTCCCTGTTGAACAGGGAGAGGTCTTTTGAAATGTGCCAATGTTCGCTACAGCGATACCCGTTATGCGACAGAGCACTGTAAATATAACAAAATGCTATATTATTTTTTTTGTAATTAAGATATCTTTAAGCTATTTTTGCACCATGTAGCTTGAAAATCTGTTTTCCTAATTTCACAACATTTTCACATGATCTAGTTCCCATGGCAACCATTTGTACATTTTGACATTCTTTCAACATTCCGGTAACCATGGCAATGATATGCAAAATTTGTGAAATTGTTACCCATCAAATAAAACTACACAAAATTCCAAGTTTGTGACCTTATTTGATGTGGTTCCAAAAAAGCATATCTTTATATCATTACTAAGCAAAACTTAAGCTTAGCTAAACTTAAGTTTTGCTAAGTAATGATAAAAAGAAAGAGGTAAATATAAGTGTTTTTCACTTTTAAGATGGTTCATGTATTTGTCCTTGCAAACCAAATTAGGTTTTTACCTTTTGTTATATTTCTATTTCATTTTCAGATGTATCTCCTCATATATCCCCATATCTTGTACATCCTCAGCTTTAATATACATATACTCATGTATTTATGCATGGTCCAACTTTACCTGGTCTCTTAACAAATGAGGTAAGTGTGAGTTTTCAGGTAGGTAATGATGTATAGGTAAGCCTGGTCCCGACTTGAGCAACTACATTTCCTTGGTCGGCGGCCAACTAAGGTTGTTAGTAGCCCGGTGACCAACTCCATACTGGCGCTGTGATGTCTGGCGACTAAACCGCTAGTCGCCCTGGGTTTCCAGCAAAATATTTGACATGTTTAATATATCCCCATTGCCACAATCAATTAGTTGGTTGCCGGGCTACGTACCAAAGTGGCCTCTAGTTGCCCTTAATCACCAGCAGAGTAGTAGCAAGAGCGTCCCAATGTGGGGATTAATTTTTTAGTAGCCCGGCGACAAGTTAGTCGCCTGGCGACCAATGTTTGGTGCTTGGTTGCCGGTGAAATGTACTAATCGCCACCGTCAGTTGGCCAAGTGGGGACGTGGCTTAAAAGGTGAATATAAATGTTCCCCTTTAAGATCTTCATTAATTCTATTCCAATTATAAATCATTTCGGCATTACAGAGAGGAACAAATGAAGAGAGGAAACCATGTTTATGTGACTACCACCCACTCATGATCATCTAAATAAACGTTGCAGAGATCTCAATAGCGAAATATAATTCCAGATTTTTATTTGAATTATTATCACACAAAACAACACACTACAATGAAAATGACAAATATTGGATAATTGTAACATTACACAACTACATATCTAGTCCATGCATTTTAAGTATCTCATATCACTGTTTCTTTAAATCAACCTGTGGTTTACATTCTTTCCCCAACATGACATGCAAAGTCCCACTGTAACAGTTACAATCTACACATATCTCTGTTCACAATCTCCCCTGAATGGTAGGGAGTAGGGATTTACAAAGTGAAAGGTAGATCAGCTATAGGTCAATAGACCGCAGAAGCAGTGATGTCATTTTGGCAGGAAACGGTGGTTCCACACTGATTCAAAATAGTTTTATATGGGGTGATTACTAGTTCGGACTGATAATGTCAATAGCACAATTTGATATAACTTATTTTTTGATGTTGCAGGATTTATATATACTGAGTTGCTAGGTTTCCTGCCTATCAGTGGGAAGGGCCTGCCTCCTCATGCTGGTTGTGATGTGGCTGTAAATCCGTCTATAGTTTTAGTTATGCCCTGATCAATACACAATCGGACAGGTTTCATGTACAAGTCACCAGTACAAGTAGATAGCTCAGAGGTGGTAGTCCCAAAGGGGTCAAGGTTCAACCCATGTAGCCTAAAGAGGTGGTTGACACAACACCATGGTTCAGGATATCGGCTTACCATCCCAGGGGGGCACTGAATATTTGAAGATTACCAACCACTGCCAAACTACTGCCCCTGCTTTTCATGACTGATAGCTCCTGAATTTTAGTTGACCAGCCCATATTTCTGGGTAATGTAGATCAATACTCCCAAAAATACAGGGTGTGTCAATTCCGGAAAATATACCAAATAACTAAAACTGCTGAGGAGAACTTCTGATAACATTTCATCAGTTATTTTTGGTTGAAACAAAGTAGCAATAGGGCTAAGTTTTGAGTTATTGCCCCAATATTGTTCTATTGATGTAGTTGACTGCCCTCTTTTTTACCCTAAAAAGTGATTGACCGCTCCTCAACTTTGGCATTCACTGCCCCTGCTGCGCCAGTCCATTTGGCAGTTGGTACCTTATCAAGCCCAAGATCCCCCCCCCCCCCCGGCTTACCACACTGATGAGAGACAGGTTAAATTTCATTCTTTGTTGCCCACTTTGTTTCACCAACTCTCTTCACTCTGTCTTTATATTATTGTTACTACCATACCTATAAGATTACACTGGTATAAATACTTCAGTAAATGCTATGTTTACTTCATGCATTGAATGCAGCCTTATAGACACATTAGAATGATGTTTAACAACTTAAGGTGTCGGGACCAGACTTTAACATGTTTAAGTTTAAAATACACAATTAACGTGGTTAGAATTTTAGTGCCCTGCTGGCTATTCTCCATGATCTAATTAGTTTTAGGCATGCAATGATAATAGAGAGAATACAAGTGTTTTTAATGTTCTCTACAATGAGTCAGTAAATCAAACATGTAAATAACTGGAAGGAGAGAAACCCTGAATAGCAAAAGCACATGACATTTAAACAGTAAGATAATCAGATACAATCAATTTCTGGTCTTCTTCCTCATACATTTACATGTTAGGTGGAAAGTCTCAGAAGAAACTTTATAGGGCCCAACAAGTCTGTGTAAATCTGGTGGTAGCTGGTTTTCATGTGGAAATTATTGCCAGTGGAATTTATTAAATCCTTAAATATTTTCATGAAAAAATGTACATCTATGCAACAGGAACATAGTAACTGTTATAAGGTTGTGCAGAAGAGGGTACTGTGTGACAGCTGTTCACTCCCAAACACAAATAGAACAGATTCATCACATCTTGATAAGCTTAAAATATCATAATCGTTGAGATGATGCTTGCAGCAGTGAGCTAATGATACAATTTCCCACTGACTCAGCCATCTCTTGGGAGACGCATCTCTTTGAATAAACAAGTGTCCAGCATAGCCTGCCATCTACAGTAGTGATATAATGTGAAAAAGGGGCCATGGATCTTGTGTTCATTGCTACTGCACCATGTCTTGCCACTGCCTTCACCGATGCCCCCTCCTTATTAATGTACTCACAGTTCCCCATGTTAGAAAATACATTCACCACTGGTCCTATATTGAGATCTTTAGGCCGATGTGAGTTGTGGAATCTGATCTTAACTAGGTTAGCTAAAAAAGATATCTTTGTCACTTTCCTAACACATGCTTCTCGACTTACTTGTTCATGGACTGCTTCTGAACAAGTCTTTGCACTAGCCCAAAAGCTAGTCTGTTGTTCTTTTATCACTTTCACTGGCATGAGTATGTTATAGGGATAATCTCCCATAGCGTTGTCTGGCAGATTGATGACATGGAATGCACGAGAATTAGCCATAATCATAGTCTGCAGGTATACCTCTGAATCTGGTGTTCCATTTAATAAGATCTTGTCCATGACAACATTGATGGCTGCCATTGCGGCCCCTTGTATCGTAGCCCTATTGCGTCGGCAAGCTAACAATAAAGTTTTGGTTTCTTTACATGACAGTTCTAATGGTAGAATGGAAGTACCCATTGGAAGAGAAGGATTTTTCTTCATTTCGATTCCATATTTTTCATAGAAAGGGTTGGGGCCAGAGTAAAGACTAAAGATATAATCCTCTATCACCCGACCAGGAAGTAATTTGAGCAAAGAAGAGCAGACCTGAGCCACTTGCCACCTTAGCTTTTCTTTGAAGCCTCTGAAATCTGTGACCTCTTCTAGTGGACCATAAATCATTGCACTTGGTATATTTGGCTTGTCTGTTCCTTCTTGGATTTTGTTTATTGTGTTCATAATTTGAGCAAAAAGCCTCATAAGTGAGATGCCATCAACAATAGAATGATGACAGGCCAACACAATAACTGACTCATGTAGGAATTCCCCTTCAGTTTTTTGGAACTTGGCATTGGGTAGAAATACAAGCCTCCAAAGTGGGCCCAAGCTTTCCTTGTACTGGATGGACATTTGTTGCTCCACTTCTGTGATCCAGTCCCCACTTGTCTTCTCTTGTATGTCATATTCTTGTTTGTCCATAGACATGAACCAGAGATTATTTTTGCTTCCAGACTTTGGACGTATACATGCCCTCATGAGAGGCTGTGATTGGGCTACCAAGGTCACTGCTTTCTTCACTGTCACAAAACTGAGTGGCTGCTTAGAGACAATGTGGAATGCATTTGACATTTGTCCTTCAGTCTTTGAATTTCTAATCACTACAATCATTTCAATGGAGCCCAAAGGCCTAGAGTCTTTGTACTGTTTTACCTTTGGTTTTGTGAAAAGGTTCCAAATGATTAAGGCCACAGTAATTCCTACTGCAGTAACAGTTGCTGCCAGGAACCGCCTGTCTTCCTCTCCCTAGAAGGATATGATAATTGTGAGTAGAAAATATGTTGTGAAATATGGCCAGATAAATAATTTGTTTGCGATAATTGAAGATGCATATCTCCAGACTAACTTTAAAAATGATTTGTCAAGGTTTACCATGTTTCTCTTAACTTCAAATCTCAATGCCTTATCTGTACAACTAGTAGACCAATATATTTCAAAATGTGGCCATTTTATCATTTTTGGTACATGAAGATGCATATCTCCAGACTAACTTTACAAATGATTTGTCAATTAAAGCGATTGTGCAGATGTGGTCACATGATCACACATTGTGATCAAGAACATGTGCTAGGGAATAAATCAACATTTATAGATTGTAAATGATGATGCTTGTTAAGTATGGTTTAGTTAGACTATTTTGATTAAAAGTAACATAAACATGTATTTTAAATAATTCAGAAAGGTGAATATTATGATTTCAAATCGATCACCAATGTGGCAGCCAGTACATTATTGGCAGTTGTGACGTTATCTGCCTATCAATGTCTGTAGTGTTCTAAAAACTTTGATGTTTTGATATTGTCATAGCCTCCTATAGCTAAGGCCTTTCTCTTTGTAAACATCTACATTAAAAATGCGCATGGGGACCTTTTGCTTTTTTGGTTTTATTCATGGTAATGAAAATATATTAGATAAAACTTAACTTAATTAAAATAAACTTTGGTTATCACCCTTCCTGTATCAGTGATGGGCTAAACTCTTATAGTCCAGGGGCCTATGTAAAGTTTTATGTTTCGTTTAGAAGGTCTTTCTACCAAGATAATCTTTTATCTATGGATCGTTCTGATCACAAAAAGTTTTGGTGGCATTTTTTCTTTTGACCTTGAAGTACATTTCAAGGTCATCAAAGAAAAAAAGTATGAAAATAATGTAAAAAATCATAAAACATAAATTACTGGTAAAGGGTAAAAAATGAAATCAGCTAAATGTAAAAGGATACATGTTTGTTTTAATTGAGTAATGCAAAGGTAATTTATTGAGGGCAAAAGGTCATCTAAAGGCCACTCTAGAAGTTAACTCTCTTTTTGCCTTGTAGTCAACCCGCCAAAACCTTAAATGAAATATCTATAGGCATTTTTAGATAATGGCAATCATTCTAGCTAGTGGTTTCAAGAATATTCTAGGTAAAAAGATAGGGGTGAAAGCCACACAAACATTTGACCTTGAAGGTCACTTTCAAGGTCACAAAGATCAAAATTATTTTATCCCATATTTCAAATCTATAATCAAATACATTTCAAGAAATTTAAAGTATGTGATATTATGATTGATAGTTTTTCTTCAGGAGCCACCGTAACTTTCAATCCAAACATGAATGTACAGCCTCTCTAGAGTGTTTTTGCTCTTTTCTCAGCAATCCTTAAAATACATAGGCCAATACCAAATTTGTTCATACAATCATTCATCTTAGGCCAATACATACCTTTTTCATTAGATTAGCAAACAAGACCTTTGTGAAACCACACTTAGCTGTGTCCTTGAACGTCACTTCCCAGGTCAGCAAGGACAAATTAATTTTTTTAAGATTTGAACTTACCTATGCATCAGCTCTAAGAAATGTCAAAGTTCATTCATTCCTGGTGACTTTAGGTCTATCTTAATGCATTGTTAATTGTGATTTAAACATTAATTAAAAAGTAGAGTCTAATGCAAAGGGCTGTTTTTTCAGAGTATATTTTAACTATGAACCTTATGTATTTGGGTGACAGGTAATTAGTTTACAAGTCAGTATAGCAAGATGCCACTTGTATAATTAACCTAATGGGTCATGTGATAGTCATGAAAAGCTGAGAAGTTCAGTTTTATCGTAGATAAGTTTGGACTACAACAATTACGTATTGACATTGAGCAAATGCTAACTTTGATATGCATTTCTACAAAATCAAAAGACATTTTACTTTTTAATAATCATAAGCATAAAACCTTAGTAGATAAACATTATTTCTCTTACTCTAAATGATAAAATAAGGTATCATACAACTTAAAGCACATTTTGTATGGCTTTCTATACCGCATACTCCACAGAGCACAGCCTTGTTTTGTATCTAGAATATGACAGAAACTTTATTCGGCTTTTGTGACCTTGAAGGCCATCTTCAAGGTCAAAGGATAAAATAACTTATACTTTTGTCTTAATTCATCATGTTTTAATACTTTTAAGCATAAAAATAGTATCTATAAGGTCAATATGTACATTAGAAAAATGACGCAGGAGATTTGCGAAAAATGAGACATTTGTATTCAGTTTTCTTCTATGTCCATGTTTAAATTGAAGACCAAAGTGCTTGTAGAACTTATTTGGAACATCACAACTCAATTATCTTGACTTATCCTGAAAGCCAGGAATAGACACTACAATTTTATAAATTTGACCTTGATGACCTTGTAGGTGTCCTTGAAGGTCAAATTATAAGGTATAATCATCTGAATTCTAATTTTGGTTATAACTACCCTCTTTTTTTCAAAATATATTGGCATGAACAAAAGTAACTTTGAGTGGCTTTGTAGTTCACTTTTTGGGACTTGGCAGGTTGACTTTGTAATATATATCTTAGTTCTTGTGACTTGTATTTTTGAAAATGTTTCACATTTTCGATATATTATATGAATGGCCTTGACTTTTTGGAGGTCATTACATCAAGAAATAATATGCCTATGTAAGATTACAGCAACATTTTAAAGCTTGAAGAAATTTCTGATATTTTCCATAATTTCTTCTTTTTTTCTTAAATTGTCAATAAATAGAAAACTGTTCACTTTTAATCTGAAATTGATGTTCTTTTATGGTGTAAACATTGTTGACTATCACTTTCCTTCTTCATTCACTATGATTCATTTAAAGATATGAAATAAACAAGAACAGTGTAACATGAGGTTCACTTTTGTAACATTTTTCACCCTTTACAGCTTCTTCAAATGACCTTGACCTTGACTTTCATTAATCAAAGGTATCTAGAAAATAACATAGGCCGCAGATATTGCTTTGTATATGTTTTCTTGAAGATTGAATCAATATCACGGACATGGTCAACAAATAGAGGAAAATAGAGGATTTCTGACCTTGTGGCCTTGAGAAGTCAATATCTGACACTTATATTCAAAAGAAAAAATGCCACCAAAACATTCCTAATACTAGAGGGTCAGAGGAATATATCTAGGTACAATTAAGATCAGTTTGAACAAAAACATGCATTTGCTCTTTTTTTGACATAGGCCCCTGGACTATTACCTACTGAACTTGTATCTCCCTAGGATATGATAAATGAGATTACAGGCCACACCACCTTATTTGGAACTCTACTCGAGAGGTGCGGTTTGGAAAAGCAAGGAGTTACATGATGTTTGAGAACATATATATATTGGTGACTTTAAACCATTTGCAATTTTAGATGCATACACAGTTTAAGAATGCAAGAACTAAGGTCGCGTTGCACAAAACTTTGTTTTTCATTGATGGATAAACCACAACTTCGAAAGTAAGCCTTGTAGATTATAAACATTTTAAAAGTAATACACGTTTTATTAAATAGCTCCTCAACACCTAACCAGCATTCGGTAATACTGGTTCCACTGGTCATGGTTCTGTGATGCAGGTAACAATTATTTTGTGAGACAGTATACCAAGAAGTAAAGTTTTATATTTCAATTCATGATTGATTAAAAAAAGTATCTCACGAATTCTGAAGGAGTGTAGAACAACCAAAAGAAATATGACAATGCAAGGCAATATTGAGGGAAGCCCATTGACATTGCTCGTAAGCAATGACCTGATTAAATTAAATGGCCAGGAATATAACCTGGCAAGTACTTATGATATCCCTCATGAATATATATATATATATATATATATATATCTTAGGGGAAAACCTTTTTTACAGCAAAGATTATTCACCTCTTAATGTAAGAAGGCATATGTTTTATGACGGGGCCTGGAATCAAGCCAAAAATGTACAGATGATAGACCGTGCATCACAGTTACAGCAAGCATTTTTGTACTGCTTGTTTTCTGAAAATATCCAACAAAGGTAAAAATAAGAAACAAATAAGAAAAACATTAAAAAAAAAGACAGAAGTGCATACAAATCTAACTATGAAAAGTAAATCGCCTGCAGATCTATTCTAATTTTTATGATTTCATTCATACATAATAACATTTAATCCAGGCTTGAAAAATAAAGGAAAACATGATATGGAAATCAATTTTGTATGCAAATAAATTGCCAGTCGTCTCCTTGATAGTCATTATTACATCAGTGTCTAATGCTAGATGGCAGCACATATCCTCCTTTCTTTCCATCTAGTTGCCTCCCTACCCAGTTCTCCCACAAGATCCCTTTTTGATTTGTTTTTTGATCATCATTGAAACATCCTTTCTTGGTGTTAATTGTGTGTCGGGACTAGGACTGATGGAGTGTTCCCTTGCCAAGACCACAATGATCAGAATCTATACAAATTTCCCTCTCTTTCTGAGTGGGTGCCATGCATACATTATGTAAAGTTGTGTACCTATCTCCCATTGGTCCATTTTGTTATTTGACCTTTCACTCTAAGTCAGGGTGCCTCTCAGTGGTCAGTTTTTGGCCTGCTGTGGAGGTCAGGTGGTGTCAGACCACCTGTGTTAGGCCACTAGTGTGGCCGTTCTTTGTTTCATGTCACATTATAATTACAAACTAAAATCAAAATTAAAACTAACTACATTTATAATTAACAATACATTAATAGCTGTGCATGTGGAGTGGTATGTTTATTTTTTGGAGATTTTATCCATTGTGGTTACGCCGGTTTAGGGCTCATCAGTTGGCATTTGGAAACAAACTATTAATTGGTTAGTTTGGTTGGCCTATACTCATTATAGAGTGAGTTTTCCAGGTGCTGCCACCCTGTGGTTGTTTCTCAGGGTAGGCCTCTGGTGAGTTTGGATGACATTTTGTATTTATGGCATTTTGTATATATGGATATACTATTTTGTAGTAGATCATGTGATTCTATTCATTATGACCATATGATTTGGACATATTGGGATATTATAGTTTGAAAAATATCTTTCAATACCTGAGTACTGGAAATTTTTTTTTCAGTACTCAGGTATTGAAAGATATTTTTCAAACTATCCTTTCTTGGTGTTCTTACAGCTACTGAGCTTGCGACTCAATTGTTATGCAAGCATTTTGATCAGATTATCCCTATCATGTATAAGAGTTACACGAGTTTTTGTGATACACGTACCTCTTGCTTTCTTACTTAAAATTTAATATTGATATTAGAAATCTGGATATTGAAGTGAAGATCCAATTTTAATTTGTATTCAGCAAGATCAAAAGCCACTATTTTATAGAAAGCAATCCATTCATAATTAAGTAACTATTCCCTAAACCTTTTCTCATATGATCTCTATAAGACTGTCCTCTTAATTTTGGTAAATGCTTAATATGTACTCTAGGTTATTTCCTATTGATATATCATTTTAACCAAACTGGTTATCAAGCCATTATATATCATATCATTAAGAAACGACCTTGAGTTTTTTAACATGAATCAAAATTAAGAGTATGGACTTCTAGAATAGTAATTATGATGCGATATATCATATTAAGTCATGATCACATAGATTTAGAGTCAGGGGACCAGTATCATGAGTAATATCAGAATTAAGACCGTATTCCACTATACAATCTTTAGCTCATGATGGCTTTCAATTCTGCTAATACTTGAGACAATCCCAAGATTGGAAGGTATTCCTAAAATTGTAGGTACCTGCCAACATGCAAAGTCTCACAGTCTTTTGTGATCCAAAATTCGGGAACCAAAGAACTCAAGTAATCCTACCAATAGTTACCAACATGTCCGTAAACCTAGGCAGTCACGAGTTATGATCTTTGGCATTCCTTATTTCTTCATAGTGGAATAGAGGTTTCAAAGCAGATCATATTTGTAATTGAAATTCATACTTCCATGATTTTCTTCCATTTCTTGGCATTGTCAATAGGGTCAAGCCTATGTTTAATTCTTGCTTATTGGTGTTAAACCCTGTATAATATTTATGAAGATTTGATAATTTTGGAATGTATCTCTTAACGCTGGATTAAAACATGTTTTTAGGAAACTGGAAAGTGTAAGAGTATGTGTTCTTTTCTTTAAAAAATACACCCTGCTCCATAGTCATGT
This sequence comes from Lepidonotus clava, assembly GCA_936440205.1. NCBI lineage: Eukaryota > Metazoa > Annelida > Polychaeta > Phyllodocida > Polynoidae > Lepidonotus > Lepidonotus clava. The sequence goes on from OW387141.1 coordinate 47,707,817, forward strand.
TGCAATACATATATAGGTCCTTTCTCGTTTCAACTTTGATATAGCTAGCATTATCACGTAGTGTCTTTTAATGGAACAATTTGGTTTCAAAGTGGTGCTGGGGCCAACTTGCTACGTAACAGAAACTTTCTGCATCCATACTTTTTAGTCAGTCTGTTACTTACTAAGATGTCATTATTGATGGTGAGATTGAAACATCACCAAATCAAAACGCTACTATAAACATTACTTTTTGGTGAGGTTAGGACAAAGCCAAAACAGAATGTTATAAGAACATTCTGTTTAGTTTGAAGAATATAACCAGAATATTATAATGATGTCGCAGTGCAACATCACAGAACTTTTCTGCAGTAATGTTAATGGGAGTCATCAAAATAACATAACAAGAACCAATACACACATTGCTGCAACAATACAAGTTTGGATCGGAATGCTGTTCACCTAGGCACCACCTGGTGGATTATCATACTACTAATAAGTAATTATGTGCATTTTGGGAGTTTTTAAATCCATTAGAAATGGTTACATTAATAAGATTGACATAATTATCAATTTCTCTTTTATTTTAAGCGATATCAGATCAAATATGCATATTCTAAAGTAGCTGCTACCCTCTATTTTTAAACACTTTATAAACATTTGTTCCTGTCTCACAAAACAATTCTTTAACCAATATTGAAATAGCTTGAGCTACGATTTACCTTGCTACCTATAATAAATAATTACTGAGTGTGATAAAGATACTGTTGGTAGTTTTTCACTGTGGGGAATCATGTGATGTTTCACATTGAAAACAATGGGTGATGGGTAATTTTCTTTATTATGCAACACTTTTTTGCACAAACAGTGAAAAGTGAAAATTTTCATTGTCATACTCTATTTTTGACATAACCATTGCTGTCAAAAGTTATCTATAATATATTGTTGGCCATTCAAAATCACGCCAGACAGCACCAAGTACCTTTAGGTTTTCTGGGAAGTTTTCAAATTAGTATGCAATGTGTGAATGTAAAATGTAAGAGTATGTAGTGTAATAGTATGTGTTTTCTTCCGATAAAAAGGACTGCCTAGAAATAATGGATTCTATGGCACCATGTATTTTGTTTGGGGAAATCCTTTAAAATCACATCCATGACATTCTTCTGTAATAATTCCATTGTTGACTGATTATGATTTCTTTATTCACTTGCATACTGTACACAAACACATATACATATGCATATACACATATACAAATATATACATATGGTTATTATGGATTCAGCATTATTGCGATTTGGGTAGATGTTACTGTAAAGAGATGCCTCAAGAGACATTCAACCAATGATTTTTTTAAGGAATGTAACACTAACTACAGAATAATATAAGAACAAGAAACCTACCATCTTGAAGGCTGCCCCTTACTGATTTTGAAGTCTCTGGAACAAGGGGAGATGACAGGGCCACAAGTGATGGTGAAGGCCGATCTTTTAGACTGATATGTACTAGGAAAAGCTACATTCACATAGACTGTAATTTTTTACTTTAGTTTTGCTTGACCCTACAGTAGGTCAGTAAAGGCTATGTTTGTCGCTTGGTGGGTAGGCCGGAAACCTGGTTCTGTTACTGCTCTTCCCTGATGTGTGGAGTTATCAGGGGTAGGTGTGAATGGTAGCTTTATAGGCTGTGTGATATGGTGGCCCTGAAGTGCAAACTTTGGTTTTGCATTCTCCCCCCCCCCCCCCTCATAAGACACATCTCATTTCTTAAAATTTGATAAAAATGACAAAAGATCTCTTCAATTGTTAGGAGATTCATAATCTTATCAAAAAATCTCCATCAATATAATCCCCAAGTGTTCAATTCTATTGTAACACTTACATGAAATTGACAGAGACAAACTCCAATTGAACTTGCTTTTTTACTATGGATATAGTTCCCCATGAACTCAGCTTTTGATAGGGATGCCAGACCAGTTTACTTTAATATGATTTCTTTAAAATATATTAAAACCAAAACATTCATTTCTCATTACTTTTTAGAAAAAGTATGTGTCTATGTATTAGAATTTCATAATTGTAACTAGTTATCAGTTGGAGATGTGTTATTATAGATACTGGAAGAAATTAGTACCACAGCAAACCTAATTTGAAACAACAGTTTCCAAGACAATAATTTAGTTTGAAGGATTTCTGTGTTTTGTAGATAAAACTCTATCTTTTCTCTTAATGTGATTAGTGAAAATGTCACCATTTGCCAAGTTTGTGACCTTATTTCATGATGTTCCAAAAAAGCATATCTTTATATCATTACTTAGCAAAACTTAAGGTTAGACAAACTTAAGTTTCATGTACAAGTTACTTAAGCTAAGTAATGACATAAAGGAAGAGGTAAATTTAAGTGATTTTTCACTTTTAAGATGGTTCATATACTTGTCCTTGCAAACCAAATCAGGTTTTAACCTTTTGTTATATTTCTATTTCATTTTCAAATGTATCTGCTCATATATCCCCATATCATGTATATCCTCAGCTTTAATATACATAATTATACTCATATAATTATGTATGGTCCAATTTTACCTGGTCTCTTAACACATGAGCTAAGTGTGAGTTTTCAGGTAGGTAATGATGTATAGTAAGAGGTGAATATAAATGTTCCCCTTTAAGATCTTCATTAATTCTATTCCAATTATAAATCATTTTGGAATTACAGAGAGGAAGAACTGAAGAGAGGAAACCATGTTTATGTGAGTACCACCCACTCATCTGAAAAAAGATTGAAGAGATCTCAATAGCGAAATATAATTCCAGATTTTTATTTGAGTTATTATCACACAAAACAACACACCACAATGAAAATTATCAATATTGGATAAGTGTTACATTACACAACCACATATCTAGTCCGTGTATTTTAAGTATCTCCTATCACTGTTTCTTTAAATCAACCTGTGGTTTACATTCTTTTTCCAACATGACATACAAAGTCCCACTGTTACAGTTACAATCTACACATATCTCTGTTCACAATCTCCCCTGAATGGTAAGGAGTGGGGATTTACAAAGTGAAAGGAAGATCACCTATAGTGTCAATAGACCGCAGAAGCGGTGTTGTCCTTTTGGCAGGAAAACGTGGTTCCACACTGTTCAAAATAGTTTTCTGTGGGGGGATTACTAGTTAGGATTGATAATGTCAATAGCACAATTTGATATAACTTATTTTTTGATGATGCAGGACTATTTAGGATTTCTATGTACTGAGTTGATAGGTTTCCTGCCTAACAGTGGGAAGTGCCTGCCTCCTCGGGGCGGTTGTGACGTAGCTGTAAATCTATCTATAGTTGCCCTAGTCAATACAGGGTCAGACAGGTTTCATGTACAAGTCACCAGTACAAGTAGATAGCTCAAAGGTGGGAGTCCCAAAGGGGTCAAGGCTCAACCCATGTTGCCTGAAGAGGTGGTTGACACAACATCGTGGGTTAGGATATCGGTTTACCATCCCAGGGGGGGACAGACTATTTGAAGGTTACCACCCACTGCCAAACTACTGCCTCTGCCTTTCATGACTGATAGCTCCTGAATTTTAGTTGGCCACCCTATACTTCTAGGTAATGTAGATCAATACTCCCAAAAAACAGGGTGTGTCAATTCCAGAAAATATACCAAATGACTAAAACTGCTCAGGAGAACTTCTGATAACATTTCATCAGTTATTTTTGGGTGAAACAAAGTAGCAATAGGGCTAAGTTTTGAGTTATTGCCCCAACATTGTTCTATTGATGTAGTTGACTGCCCTCTTTTTTTACCCTAAAAAGTGATTGACCGCTCCTCAACTTTGGTATTCACTGCCCCTGCTGCGCCAGTCCATTTGGCAGTTGGTACCTTTTCAAGACCAAGATCTCCCCCCCCCCCCCCGGGCTTACCACACTGATGAGAGACAGGTTAAATTTCATTCTTTGTTGCCCACTTTGTTTCACCAACTCTCTTCACTCTGTCTTTATGTTATTGTTACTACCATACCATAAGATTACACTGGTATAAATACTTCAGTAAATGCTATGTTTACTTCATGCATTGAATGCAGCCTTATAGACACATTAGAACGGTGTTTAACAACTTAAGGTGTCGGGACCAGACTTTAACATGTTTAAGTTTAAAATACACAATTAAGGTGGTTAGAATTTTAGTGCCCTGCTGGCTATTCTCCATTCATCTAATTTGTTTTGAGGCATGCAATGATTATAGAGAGAATACAAGTTTTTTAATGTTCTCTACAATGAGTCAGTAAATCAAACATGTAAATAACTGGAAGGAGAGAAACCCTGAATAGCAAAAGCACATGACATTTAAACAGTAAGATAATCAGATACAATCAATTTCTGGTCTTCTTCTTCATACATTTACATGTTAGGTGGAAAGTCTCAGAAGAAACTTTATAGGGCCCAACAAATCTGTGTAAATCTGGTGGTAGCTGGTTTTCATGTGGAAATTATTGCCAGCGGGATTTATTAAATCCTTAAATATTTTCATGAAAAAATGTACATCTATGCAACAGGAACATAGTAACTTTTATAAGGTTGTGCAGAAGAGGGTACTGTGTGACAGCTGTTCACTCCCAAACACCAATAGAACAGATTCATCACATCTTGATAAGCTTAAAATATCATAATTGTTGAGATGATGCTTGCAGCAGTGAGCTAATGATACAATTTCCCACTGACTCAGCCATCTCTTGGGAGACACATCTCTTTGAATAAACAAGTGTCCAGCATAGCCTGCCATCTACAGTAGTGATATAATGTGAAAAAGGGGCCATGGATCTTGTGTTCATTGCTACTGCACCATGTCTTGCCACTGCCTTCACCGATGCCCCCTCCTTATTAATGTACTCACAGATCCCCACGTTAGAAAATACATTCACCATTGGTCCTATATTGAGATCTTTAGGCTGATATGAGTTGTGGAATCTGATCTTAACTAGGTTAGCTAAAAAAGATATCTTTGTCACTTTCCTAACACATGCTTCTCGATTTACTTGTTCATGGACTGATTCTGAACAAGTCTTTGCACTAGCCCAAAAGCTAGTCTGTTGTTCTTTTATCACTTTCACTGGCATGAGTATGTAATAGGGATAGTCTCCCATAGCGTTATCTGGCAGATTGATGACATGGAATGCACGAGAATTAGCCATAATCATAGTCTGCAGGTATACCTCTGAATCTGGTGTTCCATTTAATAAGATCTTGTCCATGACAACATTGATGGCTGCCATTGCAGCCCCTTGTATCGTAGCCCTATTGCGTCGGCAAGCTAACAATAAAGTTTCGGTTTCCTTACATGACAGTTCTAATGGTAGAATGGAAGTACCCATTGGAAGAGAAGGATTTTTCTTCATTTCGATTCCATATTTTTCATAGAAAGGGTTGGGGCCAGAGTAAAGACTAAAGATATAATCCTCTATCATCCAACCAGGAAGTAATTTGAGCAAAGAAGAGCAGACCTGAGCCACTTGCCACCTTAGCTTTTCTTTGAAACCTCTGAAATCTGTGACCTCTTCTAGTGGACCATAAATCATTGCACTTGGTATATTTGGCTTGTCTGTTCCTTCTTGTATTTTGTTTATTGTGTTCATAATTTGAGCAAAAAGCCTCATGAGTGAGATGCCATCAACAATAGAATGATGACAGGCCAACACAATAACTGACTCATGTAGGAATTCCCCTTCAGTTTTTTGGAACTTGGCATTGGGTAGAAATACAAGCCTCCAAAGTGGGCCCAAGCTTTCCTTGTACTGGATGGACATTTGTTGCTCCACTTCTGTGATCCAGTCCCCACTTGTCTTCTCTTGTATGTCATATTCTTGTTTGTCCATAGACATGAACCAGAGATTATTTTTGCTTCCAGACTTTGGACGTATACATGCCCTCATGAGAGGCTGTGATTGAGCTACCAAGGTCACTGCTTTCTTCACTGTCACAAAACTGAGTGGCTGCTTAGAGACAATGTGGAATGCATTTGACATTTGTCCTTCAGTCTTTGAATTTCTAATCACTCCAACCATTTCAATGGAGCCCAAAGGCCTAGAGTCTTTGTACTGTTTTACCTTTGGTTTTGTGAAAAGGTTCCAAATGATTAAGGCCACAGTAATTCCTACTGCAGTAACAGTTGCTGCCAGGAACCGCCTGTCTTCCTCTCCCTAGAAGGATATGATAATTGTGAGTAGAAAATATGTTGTGAAATATGGCCAGATAAATAATTTGTTTGCGATAATTGAAGATGCATATCTCCAGACTAACTTTAAAAATGATTTGTCAAGGTTTACCATGTTTCTCTTAACTTCAAATCTCAATGCCTTATCTGTACAACTAGTAGACCAATATATTTCAAAATGTGGCCATTTTATCATTTTTGGTACATGTAGATGCATATCTCCAGACTAACTTTACAAATGATTTGTCAATTAAAGCGATTGTGCAGATGTGGTCACATGATCACACATTGTGATCAAGAACATGTGCTAGGGAATAAATCAACATTTATAGATTGTAAATGATGATGCTTGTTAAGTATGGTTTAGTTAGACTATTTTGATTAAAAGTAACATAAACATGTATTTTAAATAATTCAGAAAGGTGAATATTATGATTTTAAATTGATCATCAATGTGGCAGCCAGTACATTATTGGCAGTTGTGACGTTATCTGCCTATCAATGTCTGTAGTGCCACTGGGTGAGTATAAGTACTTAACTTCAAAAATCAATGTACATTATATTCTTATTTGAACATTGGGTAAAATTGATTTCTGATGAAGACCAAAGTATGAAAAATCTATATGTCAAACTTGAACACACAAGACATTTTCAAAGGTGGCATGGTAGTGCCCCTGGTGAAAAAAATGAAATCACTGAAGAATATATTTTTGGGCTAATAATATAGGTCTATGCAGCAAGCAATTTAAGTTATTTAGACAAACAATTAAATTGCCCAGGAAGAAAAGACTTATGTTGGAATTTACACGAAACCCCACTAATCAAAGTTACCCATTGCTCTAGCAGTTCTATTTTATCGGTGACCCTCACTTACTTTACTTTTGAAATGTCTAAAGAAAATTACTATGAGATTTGGTGAGGCTGTAATGGATTTTCAGTGTTCTAAAAACTTTGATGTTTTGATATTGTCATAGCCTCCTATAGCTAAGGCCTTTCTCTTTGTAAACATCTACATTAAAAATGCGCATGGGGACCTTTTGCTTTTTTGGTTTTATTCATGGTAATGAAAATATATTAGATAAAACTTAACTTAATTAAAATAAACTTTGGTTATCACCCTTCCTGTATCAGTGATGGGCTAAACTCTTACCTACTGAACTTGTATCTCCCTAGGATATGATAAATGAGATTACAGGCCACACCACCTTATTTGGAACTCTACTCGAGAGGTGCAGTTTGGAAAAGCAAGGAGTTACATGATGTTTGAGAACATATATATTGGTGACTTTAAACCATTTGCAATTTTAGATTCATACACAGTTTAAGAATGCAAGAACTAAGGTCGCGTTGCACAAAACTTTGTTTTTCATTGATGGATAAACCACAACTCAGAAAGTAAGCCTTGTAGATTATAAACATTTTAAAAGTAATACACGTTTTATTAAATAGCTCCTCAACACCTAACCAGCATTCGGTAATACTGGTTCCACTGGTCATGGTTCTGTGATGCAGGTAACAATTATTTTGTGAGACAGTATACCAAGAAGTAAAGTTTTATATTTTAATTCATGATTGATTAAAAAAAGTCTCTCACGAATTCTGTAGGAGTGTAGAACAACCAAAAGAAATATGACAATGCAAGGCAATATTGAGGCAAGCCCATTGACATTGCTCGTAAGCAATGACCTGATTAAATTAAATGGCCAGGAATATAACCTAGCAAGTACCTATGATATCCCTCATGAATATATATATATATATATATATATTGTTATATATATATATATGTAGTAGTAGTAGTAATTTTATTGACAATCTAAGAGTCATACATTTTGATCTCATGTGTCAGTCAAACAATGTACAGGGAAAAGATATGAATCTTTTCAGGTAATAAAAATAAGTTATACAGATCTTTTCAGTTAAAACATAACATATCATAGCACCTTGACATGGAGGGAGCTTTGATTTCATCTCAATTTGATCCGTTAACCATGATCATTATCAAACATAACATATTTTAGTACATAACATAACATGGCATATCGTAACACATAAAACATATCGTAGCACCTTGACATAGAGGGAGCTTTGATTTCATCTGTTATTAGCCATGATTTTTATCATGACTAAAGACTAGTAAAGTTACATTGTAGACTAGAGATATAGCATCTAAGTTTATACAGTAGGCTAGAGAACTAGTATCTAGTATGTTTGCAGACTAGAAATAGTATACAAAGACATGCTCATATCAATGTAATACTATTAAAACAGCTTAGGTTTGAAACAGAGTGCTTTGACCAAACACCAAAGGATGTACTGTAACGTCTGATTTGCAGACCAGCAGATATTTTAGTTGACGTCTAGTTGACGTGTTGTTGCATAGGACTATGTTCTCTTTTCTTAAGGCAACAGTAGATATATTTACCCAGTGCATTAGTTACATCAATAGATTTGCATTTCATTATGGTGGAGAACTTTTCATTGTCTGAGTATAGATCATATTGTGGAATGGTATCTTTTATTTTTGTAAGAAGGACTTCGCGTTCCTGGGCATAGAGAGGGCAGTGTAGTAAAAAGTGGTGTTCATCTTCAACATCGTGAGAGGCACAGTAGAGACATAGTCTATTTTTGAAAGCAATTTTTCTTTGGTCATAGCGACCAGTTTCAACTCTGAGGTTATGAGAACTGATTCTAAAACGGGCCAAAGCAAGAGAGTAATTGGTGTTTTTCATCTCCAACAAATAATTTTCAAATCTAAATTCATCCTTGAAAGTGCTATATGTCCGCAATTTTGGGTATTTAGTTTCATCTTTAATCTCATCAAGGCATTTCTTCATGTAGTTAGAGTGTAGGGTTTCACATGCATGATTTAGTTGCTTAGAAGATATTTCCTGTTGCTGCCATGCAGTTTGAAGTTCAACTTCTGAAAGAATATTACAAATGTGTGTACACCAATTTGTCTGCCCAAGGTCACACAGTTCAAGAAGAGATTTGTATGCAATTTTCACCATATGACTATCATCCTGTTTTAGAATCCTCTCCCAGTATTTCAGCACTTGGACTTTTTGTTTTATAATGAGTGGAAACCTACCGCATTCTGCATAAACAGCATTGGTACAAGATGTCTTTTTAACTCTGAGTGTACTTTTTAGGAAGCCTAAATGAACATTTTCTATTTCTTTTACTTGTTTACCGGCATACCAAATTTCAGATGCATATTCTAGAATTGGGCTAATTTGGATGTCAAACATTTTAAAGGCTAGCATAGGTGTTAAGTTGCCAATGCTTAATGTATTGCGTATGTATCTTAGGGGAAAACCTTTTTTACAGCAAAGATTATTCACCTCTTAATGTAAGAAGGCATATGTTTTATGACGGGGCCTGGAATCAAGCCAAAAATGTGCAGATGATAGACCGTGCATCACAGTTACAGCAAGCATTTTTGTACTGCTTGTTTTCTGAAAATATCCCACAAAGGTAAAAATAAGAAACAAATAAGAAAAACATTAAAAAAAAAGACAGAAGTGCATACAAATCTAACTATGAAAAGTAAATCGCCTGCAGATCTATTTTAATTTTTATGATTTCATTCATACATAATAACATTTAATCCAGGCTTGAAAAATAAAGGAAAACATGATATGGAAATCAATTTTGTATGCAAATTAATTGCCAGTCGTCTCCTTGATAGTCATTATTACATCAGTGTCTATTGCTAGATGGCAGCACATATCCTCCTTTCTTTCCATCTAGTTGCCTCCCTACCCAGTTCTCCCACAAGATCCCTTTTTGATTTGTTTTTTAATCATCATTGAAACATCCTTTCTTGGTGTTAATTGTGTGCGGGGACTAGAACTGATGGAGTGTTCCCTTGCCAAGACCACAATGATCAGAATCTATACAAATTTCCCTCTCTTTCTGAGTGGGTGCCATGCATACATTATGTAAAGTTGTGTACCTATCTCCCATTGGTCCATTTTGTTATTTGACCTTTCACTCTCAGTCAGGGTGCCTCTCAGTGGTCAGTTTTTGGCCTGCTGTGGAGGTCAGGTGGTGTCAGACCACCTGTGTTAGGCCACTAGTGTGGCCGTTCTTTGTTTCATGTCACATTATAATTATAAACTAAAATCAAAATTAAAACTAACCACATTCATAATTAACAATACATTAATAGCTGTGCATGTGGAGTGGTATGTTTATTTTTTGGAGATTTTATCCATTGTGGTTACGCCGGTTTAGGGCTCATCAGTTGGCATTTGGAAACAAACTATTAATTGGTTAGTTTGGTTGGCCTATACTCATTATAGAGTGAGTTTTCCAGGTGCTGCCACCCTGTGGTTGTTTCTCAGGGTAGGCCTCTGGTGAGTTTGGATGACATTTTGTATTTATGGCATTTTGTATATATGGATATACTATTTTGTAGTAGATCATGTGATTCTATTCATTGTGACCATATGATTTGGACATATTGGGATATTATAGTTTGAAAAATATCTTTCAATACCTGAGTACTGGAAATTTTTTTTTCAGTACTCAGGTATTGAAAGATATTTTTCAAACTATCCTTTCTTGGTGTTCTTACAGCTACTGAGCTTGCGACTCAATTGTTATGCAAGCATTTTGATCAGATTATCCCTATCATGTATAAGAGTTACACGAGTTTTTGTGATACACGTACCTCTTGCTTTCTTACTTAAAATTTAATATTGATATTAGAAATCTGGATATTGAAGTGAAGATCCAATTTTAATTTGTATTCAGCAAGATCAAAAGCCACTATTTTATAGAAAGCAATCCATTCATAATTAAGTAACTATTCCCTAAACCTTTTCTCATATGATCTCTATAAGACTGTCCTCTTAATTTTGGTAAATGCTTAATATGTACTCTAGGTTATTTCCTATTGATATATCATTTTAACCAAACTGGTTATCAAGCCATTATATATCATATCATTAAGAAACGACCTTGAGTTTTTTTTTAACATGAATCAAAATTAAGAGTATGGACTTCTAGAATAGTAATTATGATGCGATATATCATATTAAGTCATGATCACATAGATTTAGAGTCAGGGGACTAGTTTCATGAGTAATATCAGAATTAAGACCGTATTCCACTATACAATCTTTAGCTCATGATGGTGTGACGGTCCTCGGTAGTTCGGGGTTTCCAATTTCTACAGCAGAGGGACGGGGAATTGTTTCGGATCTCGGACGGACGGGGAATCCGGGCAAGAAACCGAGATGTGATATTTAGAGGGGGTTTGAGCGGGTCGATCGGGAAATCGGCACTCGTTGACGGGCGTAGGACTGCGGGGAAGGAAAAGTGGTAGGGGTGGGGGGGAAGTCGTTTCTATCTCTTCTATGCCGGTGTTCTCTCCTGCGGACGGTCCACCCTCGGTCTTGGTCCGCGGGGATGTCGGGCAGACGGTCGCCTATTGTTTGGTAGCGTGGGGCCGAGCCGGTCGCCGTCGTTCCCCCGGATCCTGGGTTTCCGACCCTAGTTTTGGGCCCTCGTGTCATTCCGGGCCTGCGTTTTCGGGACTCCATCCGGGCCAGTTTCGGGCCTTCGTGCCCTGTTTCGGTCCTTCGGGCCTTCGGGCCCCCGTCCTAAGTTTTCGCCTAATTTCCTCGAACTTCTACTATTTTACTTAAACTTCTAGTTAATTAACTCGTGTCGGCTCATCTTATCGGTTACTAAAGGAAGAAGACACGTGTTGACACAAGGAGAACTGTAAAGGAACTCATTTATTCTCGGGCCTCACCGCCCCTTTTATAGTCTAGTGGACAGCCCTGATCGGCTGTCTTTGATCACGTGGTTACAAATGACGTCACTTCCGGTTTACTTTATCACTTCCGGTTTACATATTTCTCGGGACTTTCGGGTTTCGGGCTTTTACATTTTCGGGCCTTTTCGGGCCTTTCGGGTTTTTCGGGCTTTTACATTTTCGGGCCTTTTCGGGCCTTTTATAAAACATACTTTACTTTTGTCATATTACCTTACTTTTCTTATTTCGGTCTTTAACCTATCTGATGAATAGACATTCATCACACCGGCTTTCAATTCTACTGATGTTTGAGACAAACCGAAGATTGGAAGGTATTCCCAAAATTGCCAACATGCAAAGGCTCACAGTCTTTTGTGATCCAAAATTCGGGAACCAAAGATCGCAAATAATCCTACCAATAGTTACCAACATGTCCGTAAACCTAGGCAGTCATGAGTTATGATCTTTGGCATTCCTTATTTCTTCGTAGTGGAATACAGGCTTCAAAGCAGATAATATTTGTAATTGAAATTCATACTTCCATGATTTTCTTCCATTTCTTGGCATTGTCCATAGGGTCAAGCATATGTTTAATTCTTGCTTATTGGTGTTAAACCCTGTATAATATTTATGAAGATTTGATAATTTTGGAATGTAACTCTTAACGCTGGATTAAAACATGTTTTTAGGAAACTGGAAAGTGTAAGAGTATGTGTTCTTTTCTTAAAGAAATACACCCTGCTCCATAGTCATGTTGCAATACATATAGGTCCTTTCTTGTTTCAACTTTGATATAGCTAGCATTATCACGTAGTGTCTTTTAATGGAAGAATTTGGTTTCAAAGTGGTGCTGGGGCCAACTTGCTACGTAACAGAAACTTACTGCATCCATACTTTTTAGTCAGTCTGTTTCTTACTAAGATGGCACATGACTATGTCATTATTGATGGTGAGATTGAAACATCACCAAATCAAAACGCTACTATAAACATTACTTTTTGGTGAGGTTAGGACAAAACCAAAACAGAATGTTATAAGAACATTCTGTTTAGTTTGATGAATATAACCAGAATATTATAATGATGTCGCAGTGCAACATCACAGAACTTGTCTGCAGCGATGTTAATGGGAGTCATCAAAATAACATAACAAGAACCAATACACACATTGCTGCAACAACACAAGTTTGGCTCGGAATGCTGTTCACCTAGGCACCACCTGGTGGATTATCATACTACTAATAAGTAATTATGTGCATTTTGGGAGTTTTGAAATCCATTAGAAATGGTTACATTAATAAGATTGACATAATTATCAATTTTTCTTTTAGTTTAAGCGATATCAGATCAAATATGCATATTCTAAAGTAGCTGCTACCCTCTATTTTTAAACACTTTATAAACATTTGTTCCTGTCTCACAAAACAATTCTTTAACCAATATTGAAATAGCTTGAGCTATAATTTACCTTGCTACCTATAGTAAATAATTACTGAGTGTGATAAAGATACTGTTGGTAGTTTTTTCAATGTAGGGAATCTTTTTTTGCACAAACAGTGAAAAGTGAAAATTTTCATTGTCATACTCTATTTTTGACATAACCATTGCTGTCAAAAGTAATCTATAATATATTGTTGGCCATTCAAAATCACGCGAGACAGCACCAAGTACCTTTAGGTTTTCTGGGAAGTTTTCAAATTAGTATGCAATGTGTGAATGTAAAATGTAAGAGTATGTAATGTAATAGTATGTGTTTTCTTCCGATAAAAAAGACTGCCTAGAAATAATGGATTCTATGGCACCATGAAGTATTTTGTTTGGGGAAATCCTTTCAAATCACATCCATGACATTCTTCTGTAATAATTCCATTGTTGACTGATTATGATTTCTTTATTCACATGCATACTGTACACAAACACATACACATATACATATGCATATACACTTATACAAATATATACATATGGTTATTATGGATTCAGCATTATTGTGATTTGGGTAGATGTTACTGTAAAGAGATGCCTCAAGAGACATTCAACCAATGATTTTTTTAAGGAATGTAACACTAAATACAGAATAATATAAGAAGAAGAAACCTACCATCTTGAAGGCTGCCCCTTACTGATTCTGAAGTCTCTGGAATAAGGGGAGATGACAGGGCCACAAGTGATGCTGAAGGCTGATCTTTTAGACTGATATGTACTAGGAAAAGCTACATTCACATAGACTGTAATTTCTGACTTCAGTCTTGCATGAACCTACAGTAGGTCAGTAAAGGCTATGTTTGTCGCGTGGTGGGTAGGCCGGAAACCCGGTCCTGGTACTGCTCTTCCCTGATATGTGGAGTCATCAGGGGTAGGTGTCAATGGCAGCTTTATAGGCTGTGTGATATGGTGGCCCAGAAGTGCAAACTTTTGTTTTGCATTCTTCCCCCCCCCCAACAGGAACCCCTTTCATTCCTTAGTGCACCATCTACTTCAATGTCCCCTATCAGTCTTTGCATTCCACATTTCTCATAAGGCTGGGTACCTTAGTCATTCAGCTGGAAACATCTTCCTTAGGCTGGCCACATTTGTTTCAATGGGCTGCAGCTGGTCACCTTTTTGTTCATTTAACTGGGCAGCTCTACCACTCGGTTGAGCACAACCTTGATACATTTTGGCATATCTTTCATTTTGCCTCGCACCTCAGGGACGGATTTAGAGGGGTCGCCTGAGTGCCTGTACTCCTAAGATTTGCCAATTTAGATTATTTTAATGTAAAATTCTAGACCATGGATAGGCGCCTCAAAATTTTACATAAGGGCACTCCCCCTCTGCTCTTTGAAATCTCTGGATCCGTCCCTGCACCTCTACCATTCTGGTTTGGCATGAAATTTTTAGGGGTGCCAAATGTAGGTTTGCACTTTTGGGCCATCACAATGTGACTTATCCTACCCCATATGGCTATTTTTTCCTATTAGGTTTCTAGGTATACCTACAGCAGTCAATCACATTAAACTCTGAAATACTGTTTTAAAGGAGGTTCATTCAATGATACCTCTGGAGGAGGAATGTTTTCAGAACTGTGTGATAATTATTGACAAAACTTCGGATTTTTGAAAAGAACTGACTTACACAGCCCATAACTGACTATTGATCCTACTATGCCGTGCCTTGCATGGTCATAGGTTCTATACTTAGAATCGCTCCATTATAGTTCTAAAGTTGAAATTTTCTTTGAACTGGTGAAATGGAAGATTAGGGTGTTTACATACCAGAAATGATGAAAAAATAAGGGGTCACCGTGGAAACTTTTGAATAAAATGTATCACAAAATGTGATAAATTTTTCAAAATTCAGTATTTTCATGTACTTAAACTATATCTAGACATTTTCTCAAAAACATTGATAAATCCACCAAATATATTTGGAAATTTCATAAATATAAAGCCAATATATGAATCTTTACAGTTGCACAAAGGTAGAGAGTATTTTACTTTGCGCATGAAATTAGTGTATAGAGATATAATGAAGAGAACGTCACCAGTTGTAAATAAGGGAATTAAAGAAAGTATTCCAAATTATAGGAATTGTTACATCATAGGCCTATAGCGTAAAGGTAGCATGAGCTGCTGGTAGTTGTAAATATACCTGTCGCGCAGTAGCAGACAGGGTGCATCTCCCAGCGAGCATCGATGCTCGGGGAAAATCAATACCAGACTGCCATATATTTGGTAAAACCTCTGGGTACGTTGAAATGAGCGCCCATCTCGTGAACTTACCTACCACCTGGCTAGCATATAGGGAAGGAGTAACGAAGGCAGAAACGTTAAACATCATAAACAGTTCCCCAATTATTAATCAACCACATAACAAACAAATAGCGTTCACAGTGTATTCAAAAATAATAACGGAATAATGGAACTTTAGGAAATTTTATTTTAATGAAATATTGAAATAGGAAAATATAAATTTCTTAAAAAACTTGTAATAACAAAAATTTTAAAGTTGATAATTTCTTGAAATGCCTATATTTTATTGAGGGAAGTGTCAGCTATCAGTTACTGAAAAAGAACATTTTGGACTACAACTTTGCCACTTACTGTTTGGTAATTGGATAAATAATAGAAATATGAGCAAAAATGTATTTTCCCTCCATAGACTACTATAGCCAAGCATTTCCACCCAATCATGGTCATGCTCCACTGCACACCAGACCTCCAGGCTGCCCAGTGTGCATGCGCGTCAACAAATGGCGCCATTGCCCTTAAGCAGAGGGGAGTTGGTCGGAGGACTGACTAAGCACAGGGTTTATAAACATGATCATTATTTGGATTTTGAACACAATTTTGTTAATAAAATGGTTCATATTATTTTGTAAAAACCACAAAAAAAAGCATTTGAAATGTATCCAATAAGCTGCCATGTCAAATATTGAATTTCTTCAATATTGAAATTTTTTCATGATATAATTTGAAAAAGAATTAATTTCTCATGACAGTATTTTCTATTTTGATATTCATCAACATCACAAAGTGAGTGAATCCATTGTTAGAATCCATTGTTAGAATAAGTTGTACTCTAACACTTACATGAAATTGGCAAAGACAAACTCCAATTGAACTTGTTTTTTCACTATATATATATATATTTTTGATAATATTTATTGATAATATTGTCGCCTTCAACCAAATGTCTGATCTTCCAGACATTACAATCCAATTAGTTCAGGCATTATTCACATGATTCATATTATCATTTTTAGTATAGACAGAAAGAAAAGAATGATATGATATTTACAAGATATAGTTTCACTATTTCTATACACGAAGAACATAATCTTTGCTAGAACCAGTAACCGCATACACCAACAATATCATAATAATATAGTCTAGAAATAGAATTAAATGCAGTGTCTGGTATTTTACAAGAAGTATTTTTTAATTTTCTCTTTAAATTCATATCTATTGTCAATCAATCTTAGCTCTCAAGGGATAGATAACCATAACTTGCCACCCCTATAAAAAGGGGATTTTTTTGGCAGCCTCAGTTTTACGCGTAAGAAGTCTAAACTGACATGCAGTTTGATTTCTGGTTATCCTATTTTGCTTTTAAGCCATATCCCTTTATTCTTAAATTGATGCATTAAGCACAATATATGACAGTTTCTCCTGTTCTTAAGTGTACTGATTTTGAATAGCTTCAGTAAATCGGCACGATGCATGTCAAGTGGAGATTTTATCTGATGAACAATTCGTAGCGCCTTATACTTAAGTTTTTCTAGTTTTAAAATCTCACTCTTTCTACATAGTTTCCCATGAACTCTTGCTTTTGATGGAGATGCCAGACCAGTTTACATTATTATTATTTCTTCTATATATCTTAAAACAAAACCATTAATTTCTCATTACTTTTGAGAAAAAGTATTTGTCTATGCATTAGAATTTCATAGTCTTAACTAGTTTTCAGTTGGAGACATGTTATTAGAGATACTCGAAGAAGTTAGTACCATGGCATACATAATTTTAAACTACAGTTTCCAAGACAATAATGTGGTTTGAAGGATTTCTGTGTCTTTTCTCTTAACATGTATGAATAAGAATGGGTCAAAATAATTATCAAAACTATAGTCATACAGTGAATGTTGATGAACAATGTAACACATTTTCAAGTTTACATCAAGCAGGGAGGTATTGTCATTACTTTAAAGAGGCCATTACTAAGTCTCTTTTATCTGACAAAAGAAAATGATTAGAGTCAATTTCTTGACAAACCTCCCTCACTGGTGGATGCTTCAGAGGGATCTTTATCAGAACCATTTCTGTGTACCACCATCCTTGTGTTTTTAAAAGATGTTCACACAAAAATAAATACGCTAGCAGATCTTTCAGATTAAGGATTGTAGCCTTATCAAGGTTTCTTTGTTGCACAATACATTAACCATTTCAAATAAAAACATCATGGTAGCAAGTGATATTGAATTAGGAAGGTGAATACAGCAGTAAGTTAGTATTTGGAAACTGCCTTTTCATGTTAAGAACTGGATGTGACTCCTCATTCATTGAAATATTTGAATAATTCTAATGTTTGTCCAGTGGTAAGATACGAAACAGACTTGTACACAACCTTAATGTAATGCACTTGACTTAAACCAGTGCATTCATAAGGACATAAATATTTTTTCTTTTGTTTCTTTTGGCTGAACATCATGTTTCAGATAGTAATCTCTGCCATGCTGGTGGCATGCCATCAAGCAGCACCTCTTAAGGGACAGGTGCGTGGCCACATACTTGGGTATGGCCTCTCAACGACTATGTGCTGAATATCACACATACCATCCACTCCCCAATAGAGCTTGGCCTCTCATACTTTAAGCCCTGGGTCTGTGTTGACAAAGTAATGGCTTACTATGGGTAACACCCATTTCTTACTGATGGTGAGACAAGTTTTTGTCATAAAAACATAAACATCCTTTAATGTCTGGAAGATTAGACAAAACTTAAGAGTAGAAAGAGAAGGCTAAAAATAATTATTATTTGCATTATTGCATTGGAAAATCAACCTCTGTCAAATGAACTTTGATTTTGCTTTGAGATAACTGGCAGATGATCTTTGCAGTCACTATGTCACAAATTTCTATCACTCACTGAATTATTTGCTCATTAACTATTTGTACATTATGCCGAATTAGTAAATTATGGCCCTTCAAGACTAGGTGGCTGAAAGCCTTTCAGGAAATATATAAAATGACTGGTTGTTAGGTCACAATACAAGGTAAGTAGGCCACAAATGTGCTTCCAGTGTTGCATCTGAAACAAACCTCAATCTGGAAAACACATCATTATAGTATTACGGATATCATACCAGTATGTAGTAGATATGTATAAGGGATATGATAAATTTTTATGTGTTAAACCAACCTAAATGCATAATGCCAAGATGCTCCAATCGAATATCAATTTTGATTATCAAATAGAAAAAAAGTAACAGTTGTTCACTTTGTATTCTGATATTTAGCAGTGTAATCCATTTATGTTAAGTGACTATAATGGTGCACAAAGGTAGAGAGTAAATCATTTTGCACATGAAATTAGTTGTATAGAGATATAATGAAGAGAACGTCACCAGTTGTAAATAAGGGAATTAAAGGAAGTATTCCAAATTACAGGAATTGTTATATCATGTAATATAAAGGTAGCATGAGCTGCTGGTAGGTGTAAATATACCTGTTGCGCAGTAGCAGACAGGGTGCATCTCCCAGCGAGCGTCGATGCTCGGGAAAATCAATAACAGACTGCTATATATAGAGTTAAACATCTGGGAATGACGGAGAGCACTATTACATTTGGACATACACAAGTCTTGAGGATTCGAAGGGGTTTAGATAGCTATACGTAGAAAGGACATCTGGTGACTGTGGAGGAATTACTGTGTTGAGAACGGATGAAACAACAGGCGGATTCTTAGGAGAAAGCTTACTCTTACATCACTCGGACTTGTGACTCTAGGAATATTAACCATCATTGCACTGGCTCTGTACGCGTACAAGTGATCCACTAAATAAACCTGACTTACAGCCAAGCGTTGTTCATGTTGTGGAAATGAGTGCCCATCTCATGAACTTACCTACCACCTTAAACATCATAAACTGTTCCCCGTTTATTAATCAACCATAAAACAACGACTAGCGTTCAATGGGTTATAATTACCAATGCAGTAACATTCCTGTGAAGTTTGAAAACCATAATGCCAAGATTCTCAAACCATATATCAATTTTGATTATCAATTATGAAAATAGTAACAGTTGTTAATGTCTAAACACTTGCAAATGTATCATAATCACTTTGTATTCTGATATATAGCAGTGCAATCCATTCAAGTTAAGTGACTATAAGGGGCTATAATTACTTATGCAGTTGGCATCAATTTTAGTAACAATCCTGTGCAGTTTGAATAGTACAAGCCCTAAAAAGCACATTATACTTTTTTTTATTATTTTGTTATTATGATGTGTTGTTTATAGTTGACATGTTGAGGTTCCTCTGTGTATATGCTAGTAGGTTTATTGGTGGTGGTGGTGTTGTCTTATTTTATATTTCACATGTTTGGTTGCCAATACTTTTTTTTTTTTTTTTATTTATTAACCATACTCAACTACAAGAATTGATCTTCCGTATAGGTGTTTGCAAAATACATGAGATGATACAGTTGGATCAGTTTCAGAATGTTTTACCTAGCTAGTATCAGCATCAGTAAAAACATAGAGACCTTTCCAAAAATGAACAAGTATGAGTCAATTCAAATGTTTCATTGTTCAGAGTTAATCAGATGTAATTATCTGCTTCATAACATATATACAGTTATACAATTGCAGTCAAATTATATCATACAGAAATGGTATGTCCGCAAAGGCCACACACAATTATGTGATGAAGGCCTTTATGGCAGTTTTGAATTCACATTTAGAAGGCAAACTCTGGATCTCAACAGGCATATTATTCCATATTGTACTACCTCTATAATATGGAGATTTTCGATACAATACAGTATTTGCCATGTTTAACCTAAAAATTATACGGTCAGCCTGTCTGGTCGCTCGGTTTATACTTACAACAAAGTCCTGACAATATCGAAATCTAAACATAAGCAACAATAATTGAGAGTCACGACGAATATTCAGCAATTCGACTTTACTCAAATAATGCAATTCACCTATACCAATATCCCTTGGGTTATGTATATTAAAGCACAGCCTTAGAGCTCTATTTTGTAGCCGCTGAATCTTCTGTAATTGTGACTGTTTACAGAAGTTCAGCATGAAACTGACATATTCAACGAGAGGCAGGATACATTGTTTATAAATCAGAACACTAGTTTTACTATTTATTAATTTCCTAATTTTCCCAAGTTGGAAGATTTTATAAGAGAATTTCTTTATGACATGATTAAAATGCTGGCTAAGATTCAGACACTGATCTAAGGTTATGCCTAAATAGCAATAGTTTAAACAGTTATCAATTTGTTTATTAGTACAATTTACCATCAACTGCCTCGATCTTGAAAGTATGTGACGTGAACCATAAACACATGCTTTCGTTTTGCCTATGTTGAGCTTAATGTAGTTATTTTTACACCATAATGCTATATCATTCAACACACCTTGTAGTCGATATTCTATAAGGGATATATCTGAGTTCTCACTGTATATTACCGCATCGTCGGCATATAAGATAATATTGACACTGTGTCTATTTGCAACAATTACCAGGTCATTTATGTATATAAGAAACAGAATTGGGCCAATTACAGACCCTTGCGGAACACCGCATAGTAATCTGCCTGGCATAGATATAGTGTTGTTGATTTTGGTCGATATTAACCTATGTTCTAGATAACTCTTAATCCAGTCTTTTAATTGTATTGAGAACCCCATGTCATCTAGTTTTGCTAGGAGAAGTTCGTGATTTACTGAATCAAATGCCTTAGCAAAGTCCAGATAAACCGATCCAACCAAATTCCGAATATTTATATTATCAACTAAGAATTTACTATATTTAAATAGTGCTATTGAAGTCGACATATCACGTCTAAATCCATGTTGTTCATTGAATAGTATGTCATGGATATCCAAGTGAGACCATATCAGTTTAGAACATAGCTTCTCCAGAATTTTACCAACCACAGGTATTATAGAGATTGGTCGCCAGTTTTTACACTGGGTCTTGTCACCCTCTTTAGGGATTGGTGTAATCACAGCATAGGCCCAAGATTTGGGAAAAATTCCCATTACAAGTGATTTATTAAACATGTACAAAATTTTGTCAGGGATTGATAGGAAAACATCCTTCAATATGAAGGTTGGGATATGCTGGACTCCAGAGCTTTTGTTCACATCAATCTCCTTCAATACATCAATTACATCCTCTAGGGTGAATGTATGTACACTTACGTCGGTATCAATATTGTATATTTTTTGGTAATCATCTTTCCTAAAGTTCACAGACTCACCGTTGAGTTCTTCACTTATATTAACATAATATTTATTTAGAAACTCACAAGAATCATGACTATCTAATTTGGAACCCAAATTATCAACTAGTTGAAAGAACTCACTGGATCCTTTCCGCAAGATTTGACTATTTATGATTCGCCAGAACTTCTTGGGATTCTCTTGATTCTGTTCTAATCTAGTCTTAATAAAATCAGAGCGAGCACTATTTACCATTCTGTTTATCCTGTTTCTTAACTTACGAGCTGCTACAATATCATCAATATTTGATGACTTCCTTGCTTTCTTAAAAAGTACGGCACGATCAGCAGTCATTTCCCTGATGTCACTTGTCATCCACGCTGGGTTGTCCTTCCGAACACATATAGTCTTAATTGGGCACATAATAGTCAAATGGATATTTATTTTGTCTAAGATAATATTCCATAAATCATTCGGATCGTTCAAGGAATAGAACATATCCCAATTCTCCTCATGCATTAAGGTACCAAGTAATTCTTTGTTGTAATTAACATAACTTCGCCCCAGGATTTTTTCAAAGTGCCTAGCGTCCCTTTCTTTCTTAATACAACAGCAAATTGGATAATGATCACTTATGACATCATCAAGTACCCCACAGTAACTTATATTTCTGGCATTGGTATACATTGAGGGGGCGTTTCACACTGCCAAAATCAAAATCTTAAATAAAGTTAAGATCTTAAGTTCACATTTATGATAGTTGGGTTTCTAACCAACATGTTTTCTGGAAACATAGTTAGTTAGGCCTCTTTCAGCAGTTTAAAACCGTTTCACACCTTGGTTTTTTGGTGGTCATTTTAAGATAAGATGTTGATTTAAGATCTTAAGTGTAATGATGCTCATGGGCTATCATAACTTTTAGGACTGTATAAATAAAGCATGTAGTATCTATGAACACAATAAAATATCAAATACTTGCCAATGCATGATTAAACATTGAATAATGTAGAACATTATTAGATAATTATTGTTTGTCCATATCATATGTAACCATGATAATATTGAAGATAAAAAAGTGTTATTATTTCTTTGTTTTCTGTTGTAAGTAGCTAAGACATTGCCATTTCACACCAGAGAAGATAGGAGTTGTAGTATCTTATATCCAATGTGGATTACCAGCTTATTTAGTTCATGCAGTATCCACTAGATGGCATACCATCCCACAGTGGTGGGAAATACAAAGCTCAGAATGAATATAGATATATAATGATAAATGTACAAATAAACAGAATGAATTCATGATAGAAAATTCTATTATCACTATATGAATCAATTGAATCTAGAAAGAGAATAGTTTTCCAGGTGAATTCCAATCTTAAATGCATTTTCTATATTGCCATATTCATACAAGGGATACATTAAACAATGCTGCCATCTACCTATATTTGCATGAACCTTATCCAATTTATTTCCTTTGATATAAGGGTTGGCATGTCCCTCGGGTAAAGGTGAATCCCCATTAAATTTGTCTGTAGTAAGTGCTAAGATAAGATGTTTCAGTTATGATCCTGTGTGTAGAACAGTTTGTCTTAAGTGAATCATCTTATCTTAGCAGTTAAGATCTTAATATGGCATTGGTGTGAAACTCGCCCTAAATCAATACATGATGAACCGAAACCGTGTACATGGGTAGGTTTTTCTATTAAATGCTTTAGGCCAAATTCTCTAGAAAAGTGTATTGCCAGTTTGGTGTAGGGATCCGTTCGTTTTAAGTAATCTATATTGAAGTCTCCTACCAGCCAATATTCGTGTTTCAATAAGTCATAATTTTCAATACAATTTTCAATATATTCAAAATTTTTTAGTACAGATCCAGTTGGGGGTCGATATATTGTTTGTAAGTACATTATTTTTCCGTAAGAAAACTTAATTCGCAACGTTAGGATTTCAATATCCGGAGTTGTAATACTCATATTATAGTCTATCGTGGAGTTTACTGCAATTGTGTCGTCCAAGTAACATATAATTCCACCACCACGCAATTTTGTAATGCCTTTTCCTATACCATTACTTCTGTCCCATCTAAATATAGTTTTCCCTTCAAGGCTAATCATTTCGTTGGTATATAATTCATGTAGCCATGATTCAGAGCAACATAATATTGGTATATCTCTAAATAATACTTCTATTTGATTTAACTTATTATAAATACTTCTACAGTTTAAGTGGACCAATTTGAAACCCTTGGATTGAAAAAAGTTGTGATTAGTCTGATTCAAAATCATTTATATCAACTTTCGACTTACTATTGAGTAAGAGTATCAGGGCCGGGATAATAGGCATTACACATACAAAACAAGACAATGTACAAAATTCACACAAAACATCAAAAGGCCCCGCTACTGCAATAATCATTGGAGTGCAGGTGAAGCTTGGTCATTCAATATTAATGAACAAGTATAGACCATTGGTCGCAAAGAATGATAAATCTTATGTCAGTGTCAGGTAGATCAATGTTATATCATCCGGTTTTTGTGGGGGCTCCAGTCCGAAAGTAATACAACACAAGTTAGTAATATATACCAGCATCATATAATTCATGAGGGTAATTCATCATACTACCCATAACTGATATCAGTATTTGGGTTTTCGATGATGAGTTATGGAAGTCATCATATATATAATCAGAATTTGTTTACTTCCCTGAATTTTTTGATGACGCGGGACAGGCTTGTTGCAATAAGGCGTTGTGCAGTCTTGCCAGGGTGAAGGCCATCGTCCAGTCTTTGATATAGGGTGACGTATATCTCCCTCTTTGGTCGAAAGCGGTGTATACAGTTCGCCAGGTGCGGTGCGTACGTACCATTACGCTCGTTTATTTTCCCTATGGCAGTATTCAATAAGGGTATTGCCCGATCCATGGTATCCTGGTATCGGTAAATTCCCGGCTGCTTATTGTATCGGTTTACGTCCATTCCATACAACGGGCAGACAGCGAGTTTTGTGTTGGGGTATAACTTTATGAATTCGTCCACGAAGTCATGTAGAAGTTGTTTAATTCTGGATATAAGAACACTGACAAATGGTGTAACAAGACGGACTTGTCTAGTAAACCTGTCCAGGATCGTCATATCGTTTACTCCAACCATCAGGTAAACTATTTTGGTATGCCCGATGAAACGTTTTATCTCCAGTTGTGTGCGTAATTCCGCCAATGTCATGCCAGGGTATGAATAAATGTCAATATATCGTAATTCCTCGGTTGAGAAATAAGTTTCTAGTGTACCTCCCCTAGAGTCAGTTATAATGGTTATAGGTGCCATTTCTCGTAGTCGGAGATAGAAATGCAGTGAGTAGCCTCTTGCATTGCCGAGTTTAAAATGAATATACTCCACCGCAGTGCCGGATAGGGAGTGCGCGTCAGTCAGGCGTGTCGAATCAATAGCCCTTTTACCTGTTCTGCTTTCTGGCTCTATCTCGGCGTTCATTCTCTCTAATATCTTCCAGGATGAAACCTTGAGTATTTTTACCGTGGGCATCTCCTATATCATAGGCTGTAGAGTCAAACCTGGCACCTCCAGCCCAGAAAGAGTTTGTTGTCCCCTCTATCAATCTTTTTGATCCTGTGTCGAGTAGTGCCTGCATGAGGTCCGGGTGCTGTCTGTACTTGGCTTCGTTTGCTATGGCTGCACGTAATTCTCGTATCTTGATCCATTTTTCTGTGGTTGGGATCTTATCTGCAATTGCCTTAATGGCAAAAGTATCATCAGTTTCCATTATTTTGGCTTCAGATATCAGGTCGTTTGCGCACACAGCTTTGTCTCTCGCTAGTGATTGTTCAACGGAGTTGAATTTTTTGCCTTCAACTGTTATGGAGACCTTATAGAGATGGGAGAAAATGGCAGTTGGTCCGCTGTAAACTAATCCCATTTTGGTTTCTCTCATTTTCTGTTTACGCACAGGCTTTGGTTTTTGATTTGACAAATCTTTCTTATTCTCATTCATTGGCAAAGGCTCTATGACCAATCCCTGGGCGGACGCTTCCGCACCCGGCAATGGTGCCGGGGGTGTGTGTTGAGTGCAGTCATTTGCGCTGGCGCTGCTGGTGGTTTGGGCACGTTCGTCTAAGTGTAGTTTTTCTGGTGGTATATAGATACTTGGAACACTGCAGAGGTTGTCATAGGCATAGAAAGTATTGTCTAGGTAAATGCCTGTACCAGTCAGAATGGCAGTAGAGCCTTTCTTTCTAGAGTAGGAGACAGTGTGCCTAGCTTTCCCTTTTGCCCTCCGTACGGTAGTAGGTTCATCATGATTTATCCAGATTCTGGACACATCCTTGTGCATCTTCAGTGCATAATATTTGTTTTTCATGACTTGTTCTTTTGCTCCAAGATTTGCAAAACTAACTCTGACAGGGTCCGGTCTTCCCTCCATAGGAACTCTTCGTCGGATTCTGTCATTTTGAGTTATGTCAGTTTGACATAAAGTAACGCCAATAAGATCGAAAAGTGAAATTACTTTCCCTTTTAAGTCTTCGTTTG
Source organism: Lepidonotus clava (assembly GCA_936440205.1). Classification (NCBI taxonomy): domain Eukaryota; kingdom Metazoa; phylum Annelida; class Polychaeta; order Phyllodocida; family Polynoidae; genus Lepidonotus; species Lepidonotus clava. The sequence continues at coordinate 47,734,271 of OW387141.1, forward strand.
GCTCTTCTGAGAGTCCTTCAATGACAATATTTAGTTTTGTCGACGACATAGAGGTTCGCATGTGAGTGTTGTTTACGAACACACGGTCATGGTTGATTTGATGTTCTGATTGTTTCAGGGTATTACTGGTTTGGGACGTGTAGCGTGCGTCGACAGTTTTAGCCTGTAGCTTCTGCTCATTTCTGAGTGCTATCAACTCCGCATTTTGTTTTGTTATTTTGGCTTTCATTTCATCTAGCTCAGATCTTACTTCTGATGTCATTTTATCCGAGGCATGGGCTAAACCATCTATTCTTTTCCCCATTGATGTTTGGCCTAATGTATTCTTGTCAATTTGTGTTTGTTGTGATACCAGTTTGTTGTGATACTCTGTCCGGAATGTGGGTTTCAGACTGTGAATTTGTTATCAACAATGAAGCATTGGGTGACGCAGCGGAACTGATATCAGTAGTTACGTCTCCCATGCTTCTCGTTCTTCTCAGATCCGGAGATCTTCCAGTTTTTTTAGTATCAGGTGAAAGTTCAGATGGTGAAGATTCACTCGTACTATCAATCATATTTATGGATTTAGGTGTTGACGTACCTGAGAATTCATGGTCAATTCGGTTCTGTAGCTTTTCAGGAGAGTCCTTTTTCCATTTGCGCTTCGTTTTCATTTTGAAAGTTCATTGTCCGTTAACGGACAGCCGGAAAGACGTACTTTGGAATTCAATCTGCTGCTAGTCCATGGTTGTATTTAATCAATCCAATGAAAGTTTATTGTAACCTTCCCCATCGGTTTAAAGTCCTTTTCCGACATGTATAGCCGACGGCAGTGTGTGTTGTTTCACAAGACCCAGGAAAAACATCGGAGCCCCCCGATCACTGGTCTCACGCGGACGCCATCTTCAGTTGTATGTAATGCAATATTACATTTAAGTAAGACTATATTTGATTATGATTTTTTGGTATTGACATTTATCAAGCCTAATCTGAGGAAATTATTGTTTGTTTGCATTTATCATCCTGCTAAGGGAGATCCTAAATTTCTCATTGATCATATTCGATTCATTTTGTCGTCTAGAGAATTTAGAATTTTTTAGAAATGCTTTATGGGAGATTTTAAGGATAGACACCAGTGGTTGTAGGCCCATTCAGAAAAGCACTAATGGCGTTCTAGCTAGCGCTCTGATCTGTACATACTATACATCATTTTAAAGCTCTGATTTTTCTCCATCTATCAATATAAATAAAAATGTATTGGGAGTAAAAACACAGGCTTAATATAATAAAAACTAATTTTTTTACTTTTATTTTTTGAACACTGATATCTCGGTTAAAAGTTAACTGACATGAATGAGATTTTACACACATCTTAACAACATTCTAATGCAGGAAAGCGTGTCTCAGATTTTTGTTTAAGAGCCTAGATTGTATTTTATGGTCGAAAATGGCAAAAAACGGGAAACTTTTTTGATATTTTTTGTAAATTAATTTTCTACATTTCATAAAATGAAAACTAGGACCTTCCCTCTGTCTATATGTCAAGAAGATCTACTAAAAGTTTCAAAGCTTTAAGTGAATTTTTAAGCGAGATATTGATGTTCAAAAAATATATTTGAATATTATGATTTTTTAGTTTTTCAAATCACCTACACAGCCATTTTTCTAGCCATATTTATACAAGTTATATGGATAGAAATGGTTACTTGATGGCTTTTCAATTGTGTTTTCTATTCAGTTATACTATGGCAAACAAATCTTCTGGTTATGATTAAAGAGTGCCATGCCATTCACGCCCCAACCACTGGTGTCTATCCTTAATTCAAACCTACGGGATGGTAGTAATTCACAGGTCTTGTTAACATGGTATTTCCATGCATATAGTATGAGTCAGCATATCAACACTTCCACATATATGAATAGTAGTGGTTCATCCTTTACTGATTGGATTGTTACAGACTCTCCTGATACAATGGTACTGTAGATACTGTCAGATCATTTACCAGAATGTGTACACAAAGACATTCGTATCATGAGAAATTACAACGGTAATAACTTAAACAACTTACTTAACGATCGTAACTGGGATGAATTTATGGAACTCCAAATGGGATTTCTTATTAAAATATGTTTTTGAAACTGTGCTTTGGTAATTATATGTCTGATCATTCAAACAATAATAGAACTATACTATGAAAAGCAAGAAATAGTTTTAATTCTGCAGTTTGTAAACCTAGAATTAACCATGTTAACTTGGCCCTAGAGACTAATTATGATAACCCTAGAAAATGTTGGTGTTTAAGAAATAATTTATTGTAACTCAAATTATCGAAGGATATTGATATTGTCGTTAGAGATCAGATCACTGGACAACTTCTACCACCACAGAGCAGGTCCACTTGGTGGCACTGGTTCCAGTGTGCTCCACTGGATGGCACTATGTTCCAAAGGTGTCTCTCATAGACTACGTTAAATTACATCATCACACGCTTTCACTAGTGTGAATGTTTACCAAAGGGTATGACTTGGAGCATCAATCAGCCAGTCACTTAGGGCATTGTCATTAACAAATTTAGAAGTTTGGTTGGTTTAATCCGACCAAAGGAAATCTGTATAGGTCATCCCAATTATTTCCAAGTAAAGCAACAGAGCATTTATCTTGTAATTGCTCATATCATAATGTGAAAGAAGATAGCGAGGGAGGGAACCATAGGTCAGGCTTTCAACACCCTAATCAATGATACACCACTCATAATCCCTTCAACATGTGCAATGAAGAATGTCAGATGATTGCTCAATATCCAGAACAGTTTTCTAATTTTCTAACTGATTTATAATAGACCGTTTAATTAAAGCGAAGGTGATGTTTGAGTTATGTGCGCTTTGGTGTTATGGCTATTGTTGGTGACTGTAATTGGTGAATCCAATTTTTAATCAATGGTTCAATAAATATTAATATTGATTATCAACATTATTTTCATTAATCATAATTAATAATCATTTGAGTCTTGTCAGAATCTTGGCAAAAGTGTGGAAGTAGTGTTAGTTGTTTGCTTGGCCTAATCAGTTGCATGTCCATAGACCCTTGTAAGCACGGTTGGCAAGTGGAGTTACACTTTACAGTTTAGTTAAACCCTCTATGTAATCTCCTATCCTTTGGATTGATCAACACATTCCTTGAAAATCAACTTAAAGAATCTCAACTTTATCCCCTACTTAAGCACCATACCCACTAGGCGATGTTGGCAAGAATCGGCACCAACATTGGTGCCGACGTTGGAATGGCTGTCGGCCGACTGTGCTTAAATAACCCATAGCCACGGATAATCAGCGCAGACGTCAGCACTGACGGCCGACGGTCAGCGCAGACGGGCACACCGACCGTCGGCGCCGATTACACCGATCCTCATTAAACTTGTTTAGCGATTCCCAGTCGTCTAGTGGGTATGGGGCTTTAGTTGCTTAACTGTCAAGATTCTCAGCATGACAAAAAAAAGACTATATGATATAATGTCACAGACATGATAGACACTGAATGCACATCTGCATTATGTTATATACAATATCTCTTGTAAGCGTGTATGTTTTTGTGCTTTTTTTTGTGTTGGCGGAAAAGGTTTTAGAAACAGGGAAAGCCTGCTTATGCCCCTGGCGTGACAAGGGTCATTTGGGTAGCCCCATTACTAACAGATACTTGCAGCTGCTATAAACAGGTTCCTGAATATATAGAGCATGAGATTTTGTTCAGATTTTTCTTGTTACAGGACCATTTTATCATTCTTAGTTTCCTCATGAGGAAAAGTGACAGCATTTAATATTACTCTTGCAGCATCTGACAACATAATATCAAATCGCTTACACATGTCTAGAATTGTGTTTTTTGCCAGTCCTATTTTAGTGCTCATGCGAAGTGAATGAAAGTCCTTCCAGATGAATGGAAACCTTGTTCCTGTTATGTTTACTTAAATTCAGCACCTGGCAGAGTAGTCCTAACTGCCACAATATGGGATACGTCAGTGTCTACGCATGAATGATTCTCAGATGAAAAGAACTTGTTACTGAAAATTTAACATCAATTTCAAGATATTCAGGTAAATTTCACTTTCACTTTGGTCAACCTGATTATATGTTTGTTATAGAAAAATGGGATTGTTGGCTGATAATATTTCACGGGAAGCATTAATGGTGCTTTTGTTACCCTGGTAACTTACATGAGTTGATGATTTGTTAAGAGAGTTTCAGCGAGTAGACCTGGAAGTCATATGAACTTTTATCTAGAAACATTTGACTAGGGGCTGTGGGTTCTCCAATTATCTATGGGTTAATCTATAACGAAATAGTTTATGTTGCATATAAATGAACATTTTCAAGATCCTCTTCTGTTATTATTGTGTGTAAAACATCATAAGAATAATGCAAAACTGATGCATGTTGCAGTGCGAATGGTAGCAACATCTTTTTGTATCAAAACCGGTTGTAGGTTGAAGGTTGGTGTAATGGTAGCGGTATCAGTAGGAAAGAAGAAAATTTTGTTTTGCCTTTTTCCCAATCCAAAATCATACTTAATCTAGTCTATATGATTATGGCAAATTTGCTGATGCAGATCCCTGGACTTTGGTTATTCTAATAACTTAGAATACAAAGTGTATTTTAAAGTGATATTTTCACCAATAATGCACAGCAGAGGTCCAATACTAGGAAGTATGGTCATTTGAATATATAACAAACTCCTCAAGAGGTGCATTCAGTTTATAGTCAGATAAACTTACCTTCACTAAAACTTACGCAATCGACACAAAGTCAGGGGGTTTGTAGTTCATCCCTGTGTGTACATATTTTCATCCATGTAAGTACATATACAAGCATCACTAAATATACATACATACATACATACATACATACATGTTGCTCTAAAAATGTATATGCATGTATAGCACTGTACACATATTTGATTTTCACTTTGTATGTATTTACGAGTTTCGCTCTGCATTTATATACAAGTATGCACTACCGAACCCCCAGTGTGATCCTAAACAGCCACTCTTGTACAGCTAGCATTATTTATTCATTTATAATGACATACACTGATACAGTGAGTACAATATATATCATGTATGCAGCTTTCATTAAGATTACATTAGGTTTCTTTGGGTTAGTAATTATATTGGGAAAACCCCACTTGAAGGCACATATCATGCATATGTCACAGGGGCTGAGGGTAGTGTGCGATATGTTAGAACTTAGCCCTAGAAACTAAACAGACCACCTGTCCTTAAACTGGAGGAGAAAGACAGATATTCAAACCTCCAAAAGGTTTCTATCCTTACCTTGTAGAGACAGCTTATCTCTTCACTAAAGGGCAATTTAATTTTATTATAACTGAAGGATATATTATCCTCACACTTGGGAAACAACTTGAGCTAGTCTTGCCATGTCATGGGGTTAATAGCCCATACCATTCCTTATCCTGTGTGTAGCCTGCCCTTACATATGTACAACACGTGGATATAGACCCAGGCCTGTGACACCATGCACTTTCAAGCTGATACCGCTACCACTATACCAAACCACCAATCAATGTTCAATCAAACAAATCACAGAGAGTTTTATTGAGTCAATATTCAATATCAGATCAGAAAGAATCAATTGATGTGAGAATATGTTATGTTGAATCTACAGTTATTTGGTTGGCAAAACGATTAGAAACACCACATCTGAAAAGCCGCCTTTAAAACTATGTCTTGATTCTTGTTCTCCCACCATGTTTATGAATACATCCATGTGCAAAAACGAGCAGAACTAACAGTGGAGTCCACATGAGTGACTCATCTCCAACTAAACATACAGAGTCACTTATTTTAAGTATGATATTTAATTCTCAAAGTGAATGGTTGAAATTAGACTTCAGGTTGAAAAGATACCACCCTTGTATGTAATCTATTTGTTTTACCCATCTAACTTATCAGCTAAGAGGTGTGCCATTCATGTTAAACTGGCTACCATACCAACTTTTCATTGAAAGGACCATTGACTATAACATCTGCTGACAACTAGCTGTCTGCAGTCAGTTGGTATAACATACACGGTACTCCATGATGTATACCTTACAGTTACATGTATGATGAAGCCATAGCCTGTTCAGGGGTAGTCCCCTCTCCACACACTATACACACTGTGGTGTGAGTCCCTCTGTTGGCCTCTTCAAAGACTGTGTTTTGTAGCTGGTTACTTGTGCCCCATCCCAAATTGTGAGGCTCAGGGGTATAGCCCTTTGTAGCAGATAGAGATCTTTCCAAGTGTAGACAAACAACATGTGTAAAATGAATGGAAAAAATAAATCTGTTTTTATACTGAATTCTTTGTGCCTTACATAGTTATTGCTTTAATGTTTGTTTTGGTGTTAAAATGACCTATCAAAAATCAAGTTCGAACGTAGTTTTGGGGAAACTAAATCTATGGCCTACCAGTTTCCCAATTACGGGAAATATTCCAAGGAGTGGTATCATCAGAGAAGATGTCACGGTTTGCCAAATTTTTGACCTTAGTTGATGACTTTTCAAAAAGGCAAAATAATGGTGTTGAACTAAGCTTAAGTTTTGCTAAGTAATCATCTAAAGGCAGTGGTAAATATAAATGGTTCATTTTTAAGATCTTCCTGATGTTCATCCATATAAATGGTCATGGATTTGTTCTTCCAAACCAATGTAGGTTTTTAGCCTCCTATAAGTTTCAGTTATTGTCAACTATAATACACAAACATATGTATATATGCACATTCCAATTTTACCTAGGTTCTTCAATATATGAGCTAAGTCTGAGGTTTCTGATAGGCAATGATATGAAGTAAATGGTAAATTTAAATGTTTCACTTTTAGTTGAATTCCAAATATAAATCATTCTAGCTTACAGAGAGGATTCAGTGAAGAGAGTAAATCATGTTTATGTGACTAACCTGTGCCATCTGAAAACTCACAGAGCTCTCAATAGCAAAACAGAGTTCTAGATTTGTATTCCAGTTATTATCACACAAAACAACACATTACAATTATACTTCTAAATATTGGTAAAGGGTTAGGTTACAGCTGCATAACTTGTCCATGTATATTAAGTATCTCAATACACTAGTATTTTCTGTAGAGTTGTGTAAAGCAACCTGTGGTTTACATTCTTTCCAAAATGACATATAGTCTCACTGTAAAAGTAACAATCTTCACACATCTCTATTCACAATCTCCCCTAATGATATGGAGTAGGGGTTTACATAGTGAAGGATAGATCCCTTGTAGGGTCAATAGTTTGGGTGAAGCCCTGGTCAATACAGGGTCAACCAGCTTCCATGTATTATTCACCAGTACAAAGATGATAGTTCAAAGGTAGGAGAACATGTCATGTCATCAAGAGGTCAGGATTCAGCTCTAATGTAGCCCGAAGAGGTGAGTGATACAACATCATGGTTCCGGATATTGGATTAACACACTGACCAGGCAAAGGTTAAGGTTCATTCTTTGTTGCCTATTCTGAACCAATGACCTGGCCCAGGGTCACATACATTACATAGGTTCAAGCTATTACAGTTTCACTAACTCTCTCCACTCTTTCTATATATCATTATTACGACCATACCTTTAAAGTAAATGCTTTGTTCACTTCATGCATTGAATGAAGCCTTACAGACAAATTAGGTGTTGCAGACTAAAGATAATTATAAAAGTTTAAAAACATACAACATAAGTGTTTAATACATAAATGCCCTGCTCAGTATTCTCTATGATCTAATTATATTTTAGGCGTGCAAGGATTATATGGAAAATATTTGGATTTTAATGTTCTCTATGATGAGTCAGTAAAGTAAACCTATAAATAATTGGAAGAAGAGTAACCCTAAACAGCAAAAGCACATGTCTTTTAAACAATAGGATTATTATATATAATTAATTTCTGTTCCTTATCAAATTTAGAATTTTCATTAATAACTTTTCCAATGTATTCACAAAAAAACTTGATATGCTTTTAGGGATGGGGGTGGGATGGGTAAGGCTGATCTCAACCAATCCCTCATCAACCATTATGTATATCTGTGCGTTAGGAACTGTGTAACTTTATAAAAGGATTGTCTAGAATAAGGGACTTTGTGACAGCTTTTCACACCCAAACACCAATAGAACAGACTTATTACATCTTGATATCTTAGAACATCATAATGATTGAGATGATGCTTGCAGCAGTGAGGTAATTATAATAATGTATATCTGTGCTTTAGGAACTGTGTAACTTTATAAAAGGGTTGTCTAGAATAAGGTACTTTGTGACAGCTTTTCACACCCAAACACCAATAGAACAGACTTATCACATCTTGATATCTTAGAACATCATAATCATTGAGATGATGCTTGCAGCAGTGAGGTAATTATATAATTACACACTGACTCAGCCATCTCTTGGGAGATACACCTCTTTGAATATATGAGTGTCCAGCATAGCCTGCCATCCACAGTAGTGATTTGGTGCCTAAAGGGGGCCCCAGATGTTGTGTTCCCGGCTGCTCCACCATGAGCTCCCACTACCTTCACTGATGCCCCCTCCTCATTAATGTAATTACAATTCCCAATGTTTGAGAATAAATTCACTGTTGGATAAACCCTTGGTTCTTTGGACTGATGTGAGCTGAAAATTAATTTATAAAAAAGGTACATACCTGTAATTATTCTAGTGCTGGCTTTACGACTAACTTTTTCATGGACCTTTTCTGAACATGTCTTTGCACTAGCCCAAAAGGTATTCTGTTGTCCTTTTATCACCTTCACTGGTATAAATATGAAGTAGGGATAGACTCCCATAGCATTATTTGGCAGTTTAGAGGTAAGGAATCTAAAAGAATTAGCAAGAACGGCGGTCTGCAGGTATAATTCTGTGTCTGGTATACCATTTAATAGGATCTTGTCCATGACCACATTGATGGCTGCCATTGCAGCCCCCTGTATTGTAGCCCTATTGCGTCTGCAAGCTAACAATAAAGTTTTGGTTTCCTTACATGACAGTTCTAATGGAAGAATGGAAGTACCCATTGGAAGAGAAGGATTTTTTTTCATTTCGATTCCATATTTTTCATAGAAAGGGTTGGAGTGACTGTGAACACTTGATATAAAATGCTCTATCACCCAACCAGGAAGTAATGTGAGCAAAGAAGGGCAGACCTGAGCCACTTGCCATATTAGCTTTTCTTTGAAACCTCTGAAATCTGTGACCTTTTCTAGTGGACCATAAATCATTGCACTTGGTATATTTGGGTTGTCTGTTCCTTCCTGTATATTGTTTATTGTTTTCATGATTTGAGCAAAAAGTCTTATGAGTGAGATGCCATCAACAATAGAATGATGACAGGCCAACACAATAACTGACTCATGTAGGAATTCCCCTTCAGTTTTTTGGAACTTGGCATTTGGTAGAAATATAAGCCTCCAAAGTGGACCCAAGCTTTCGTTGTACTGGATGGACATTTGTCGCTCCACTTCTGTGATCCAGTCTCCACTTGTCTTCTCTTGTATGTCATATTCTTGTTTGTCCATAGGCATGAACCAGAGATTACTATTGCTTTCAGACTTTGTACGTATACATGCCCTCATCAGAGGCTGTGATTGGGCTACCAAGGTCACTGCTTTCTTCACTGTCACAAAACTGAGTGGCTGCTTAGAGACAATGTGGAATGCATTTGACATTTGTCCATCAGTTTTTGAATTTTCAATCACTGCACTCTTCTCAAGGAAGCCCAAAGCCCTAGAGTCTTTGTACTGTTTTACCTTTGGGCTTGTGAAATAATTACAAAAGATTAAGGCCATGGTAACTCCTACTGTAGTGGTAGTGGCTGCCAGGAACCACCTGTCTTCCTCTTCCTAAAATGATATTACAATTGTTAGTAAAAAATGTGTTGGACAATGTGGTCATACTATTATTTTTTGATACGTGAAGATGCATATCTCTAGACTACATTTACAAATTTATCATAGTCATAATGTTACGTATCAAGGATTAGCATGTTTCTTGTAACTTCACATTTCTATGCCTAATCAAAATCAGCACCTTAGAGTTTACAAGAGGACAGGTCTGTAGTCTGTCTCAGGTACCAGAGATATGAGGAAAAACGCATTTTCCCTTCTATGGTTAAGCATTTTCACCATAATTAAATTATGGTCATGCTCCACTGCAAACAATTTTGTTTCAAAGTTGGGAAAAAAGCTTTGAATTCATGATTTGGATGCATGAGTAATGTTTCTTTAAGTTTCCTGGGCAGTTCTCACATTAGTATGCAAAATGTGAAATATGGAATGTAAGAGTAAGTACTTTATGAAATAGCAAGGGTTTTTTCCATAAAAGAAATGCTGCCTATCAATAATGGTTGCTATTGCACTATGTAGTATTTCACTTGGGGGAATGCTGTGAAATCACATCGATGACATTCTACTTTAATGATTCCATTGTTGACAGCAGAGACCTTGTATGTATATATAGGATATATCGAGACTGGAAAGGTCCTCTATGGTCCTATGTGCCCATTCCCCTGATGGTCGGTTGGAACCAATCCAGTCAACCATTGCCATGGTCTGATCATTGGATGTGTATTTTTCGAACAGCTGGTAAATGAAAGAGACCATTTTAACCATAGACAAAATGATCAGCACAAATTCAATCCAACCACAGCCCAGGTGGCAGGCCTGTAGTGCAAAACAGGTTTTGCCCTGGCTTTCCAGTCTCGATATAAATACAAGGTCTCTGGTTGACTGATTAGGATTTGTTTATGGGTATTATGGATTCAGAATTATTGTGAATGGGGAAGATGTTACTGTTCTAAAGAGATGGCTCAAGAAGCATTTATTTAATGATTTTGTAGGAATGTGACTCTAAATACATTTATACAAAATAATACAAGAACAGGAAACCTACCATCTTAAAGATATATAGACTGCCCCTTCTGATTCTGAAGTCTCTGGAACAAGGGGAGGTGACAGGGCCACAAGTGATGCTGATGGCTTGACTTCAGTCTTGCTTGACCCTACAGTAGGTCAGTAAAGGCTATGTTTGTCACGTGGTGGGTAGGCCAGAAACCTGGTCCTGCTACTGCTCTTCCCTTATGTGTGGAGTGATCAGGGGTAGGTGTGAATAGCAGCTTTATAGGCTGTGTGATATGGTGGCCCAGAAGTGCAAACATCCCCCCCCCTATCAGTCTTTACATTCAACATTTCTCATATGGCTTGGCACCTTGAAAACATCTGTTTCAATGAACTGCAGCTGGTCACTTTTTTGTTCATTTAACTGGGCGGCTCTACCATTGAGTTGAGCACAACCTTCATGCAGTAATTATATCTTTCATATCTTTCATTTTGCATGGCACCTCAGGGACTGATTTAGAGGGGGGCACCTTAGGTGCTCATCCCCCTAATTATTTTAATGTAAAATTCTAGACCACGGATGGGCGCCTCAAAATTTTACATAAGGGCATCCCCCTCTGCTCTTTGAAATCTTTGGATCCATCCCTGCACCTCTACCATTCTGGTTTGGCATGAAATTTTTAGGGCTGCCAAATGTAGGTATGCTATTTTTGGCCACCACAGTGTGACTTCTCCTACCCCATATGGATATTTTTTCCTGTAAGGTTTCTAGGCATACCTACAGAGTCTGATTACATAAAGCTCTGAATGTCTGTTTTTAAGGAGGTTCATTTAATAATACTTTTGGAGAAGGAATGTTTTCGGAACTGTGTGATAATTATTGGCAAAACTTTGGATTTTTGAAAAGTTAAAGAACTGACTTGCAGAGCCCATAACTGACTCTTGATCTTGCTTTGCATGGTCATAGACTCTATACTTAAGCAGAGGGGAGTTGGTCAGAGGACTAACCAAGCGCAGGGTTCATAAGCATGATCATTATTTTGGAATTTGTACACAGATTTGTTAATAAAATTGTTTATATTCATACACAAACAACAAGCATTTGAAATGTACCCAATATCCTTATAGAGCTATGTCAAATATTGAATAACTTCAATATTGAATTTTTTTTATGATATAATTCGAAATAGAATTAATTTCTCTTGGCATAGTATTTTCTTTTTTGATAGTTATCAACATCACAAAGTGAGTGAATTATAGAAGGGAATTTGTAATTTCATCTTATTTCTTGAAATTTGATAAAAAATGACAAAAGATCTCTTCCATTGTTAGAAGATTCATAATCTTATCTAAAAATCTCCAACAATATAATCCCCAAGTGTTCAATTCTATTGTAACACTTACATGAAATTGACATAGACAAACTCCAATTGAACTTGCTTTTTTACTATTGATATAGTTCCCCATGAACGCTTTTGATGGGTATGCAAGACCAGTTTACTTTATTATTATTTCTTTTAAATATCTTAAAACCAAAACATTCATTTCTCATTACTTTTGAGAAAAAGTATGTGTCTATGTATCAGAATTTCATAATGGTAACTAGTTATCAGTTGGAGAGGTGTTATTAGAGATACTGGAAGAAATTAGTACCACAGCAAACCTAATTTTAAACAACAGTTTCCAAGACAATAATTTAGTTTGAAGGATTTCTATGTCTTGTAGATAAAACTGTTTCTTTTCTCTTAATGTGATTGAATAGAATAGGTCAAATCATCATAACTACAGTCACTCAGTGAATGTTAATGAACAATGCAACACATTTGCAAGTTTACATCAAGCAGGGTGGTATTGTCATTACTTTAAAGAGGCCATTCCTAAGGCTGGAGTTATATACGCGGGTTAGGCAGCCAATTACCGCACACATAGAATTTCTTATATACGTGGGTGCAAAGTCCGTGCAAATAGACCTGCCAAAATACACAAATGTTGTGGCCGCGTATACAAGAAGGGTTTATACACGCGGACGTACCTCCCCTACTGATAAATATATTATTTGTAGATCGGGGGCTAAGCCCCTGAACCCCGTTTTTTTTTTATTTCTATGTTATATCTAATCTCTTCACTTATCATATTTTCAAAATAAAATACAAGCCATTTTATTCTTATGTCTGCATATGTAAGCATTATCTGTATGTGCGGACTTGTGTCCGCGAATATAAGAAATTCTGTATACGCTACATCCGTGTGAACGAATACCGGTGTATAGCCACTCCCGTATTCCCCTAAGTCTCATTCATCTGACAAAAGAAAATTGTTAGAGCCAATTTCTTGACAATCCTCCCTCGCTGTTGGATGCTTCAGAGGGATCTTTATCTGAACTATTTCTGTGAACCACCATCCATGTTTTTAAAAGATGTTCACACATACAAAACACACTAGCAGATCTTTCAGATGGAGGATTGTGGCCTTATCAAGGTCTCTTTGTTTCGGAACACATTCATCCTTTTCAAATAAAAAGACACAAAATTAGGAAGGTGAATACAACAGTAAGGTAATATTTGGAAACTGCATTTTCATGTTAAGAACTGAATGTAACTCCTCATTCAATGAAATATTCAAATAATTCTAATGTTTGTCTAGTTGTAAGATACAAATCAGACTCGTAGACATGTTCTGCTGTTGATGTACTAACTGAGGCCACCTTAAAGGAAAACTTGCATATAATTTCACGAGTTCCCATTTTGTGCATATTTCACTTCACTGAAGTATTTTTAAAATAATTCAAACTAAATAATGGGTAAAATATCAAGAGGGGCTGAATTATCTAGGACAGAAAATTAAATCTGGGAATTCCCTAAATTTTGGGCCTTTCAATACTCCCCTTGCTACATCATAATAAAGGGAAATCCCTTTCAAAAGGAATTGGGAATACCAGTTATTGAATGAACTTAGTTGAATACCATATTCGGGAGTCTAGGTCTGCGCATGCATGGTCTTTTGGCGCCAGTCCCTATGGGTGGACAAACGGGCCTTATCAGCCTATCAGAACCCTCCCTTGGTCAACATGGCGGCACCCACTGGATAGACTCCTGAATACGGTATAAAATGCACACATAATGATAGCCTGTACTGGGCCTAATATCAAAACTTAATGTAAAGCTCAATTTCCATTCTATGCATTTTTGAGAGCAAGGGATTCCCCTTCACTGAAAGCTAGGGAATCCCTTTTGCTATCCTTGTGACATCACACATTTGAGGATTTCCCTTGAAAATACATATAATAGACCATATCTTAAAGCTTCATAACTCTGGCTACACTCTGGCTCTGGAAGTAATCTGAAAAAAACTCTAGCACTATTTGGTCTTAGTCCAAACGCCATGCTCATTAAATTTTACTGGATAATATTAAACCGTTCATTGTATGCAAGCTTTCCTTTAATATAATGCACTTGAATTAAATAAGTGCAGTCATAAAGACATGGATATTTTTCCTTTGTTTCTTTCAGCAGAACATGATGTTTAAGATGGTATTCTGATAAGATGGAAAAAAAGTAGCACCTCTAAAGTGACAGGTGAATGGCCAACTACGGAGGTTTGGCCTCTTAAATTACTATGTGCCGAATACACATACCATCCACACCCTAGTAGAGCTAGCCCTCCTGTACTTAAAGCATGGTTCTGTCTTGATGAAGTAATGACTTACTGAACGCTAGTTGTTGTTTTATAGTTGATTAATAATCGGGGAAATTGAATGCTAGTTGTTGTTTTATGGTTGATTTATAAATGGGGAACTGTTTATGATGTTTAACACTTCTGCCTTTGTTTCTCGCTTTCGTATATGCTAGTCAGGTGGTAGGTAAGTTCATGAGATGGGGGCTCATTTCCACAACGTGAACAAGGCTTGGCTGTAAGTCAGGATTATTCGGTGGATCACTTGTATGCGTACAAAGCCAGTGCAATGATGGTTAATATTCGAAGAGTCACAAGTCCAATTTTTTTTTTAATTTCTTTATTTATACAGACAAAAAATAAGTTTACATGAAACTTGTCTGACTTTCTTGTCTGTGAGATAAAATCATTTCCAAGATAATACACTTATACAGGTTACGTGTATGATAGAATGCATCTTTCATAAATAAATAAATATTGATTGCACAGTTTGTCAAAATACATTTAAACACAAGTAAATACACTCATATCACAGTAATTGTCAAATAAAGAGAAAAAGATCTCTATCTATATAAGTGTTAGAGTAAATAATGGAGAGTAAAAGGCAATTATTATTATATGGTTTACACAACCACATCCTGTAATAGGATTTTCCTCTGTTTTTCTTTAAAAGCTATTTTTGTTTCAATTTTCCTAACATCAGCAGGTTGTGCATTCCAGTACAATGCATCTCTTTAAAATATATTCATTTTAGTTTTTTCATAGGTTGGTTTATAAGTATTGAATACCAGTGCCATATGCAAGCGCTTTTGTCTTACACTAGTTTTCTTGAAGTTATTATCGCCAAGATAATCATACATAAAAACGAGTAAATGACTATAATATCTGGAAGTAAGACTAGAAATTTTACACAGACACAACTCAAGAGTACAAAAGAAGGATAAAAATCATTATGATTTTCGTTATTGCATTAGAAAATCAACATATATTAAAGGAATTTTTATTTTGCTTTGAGAAAACTGGCAGATGACCTTTGTCACAAATGTCTCACTGAATTATTTGCTCATTAACTATTTGTACATTATGTCGAATCTGTAAATTATGCCTCTTCAAGACTAGGTGACTGAAAGCCTTTTAGGAAATATATAAAATGACTGGTTGTTAGGCCACAATACAAGGTTAGTAGGCTACAAATTTAATGTGCTTCTAGTGTTGCATCTGAAACAAACCTCATTCTCGAATACACATCATTATAGTGTGAAGTATATCATACCAGTATTTAATGAATATGTATAGGGTTATGATAATTTGTATGTGTTGAACCAACCTAAATTCATAATGTCAACATTCTCAAATGGGACATCAATTTTGATTATCAATTATGAAAACAGTTAGAGTTATTAATGTCTTAACGCTTGCAAATTGATCATAATGGCTGTGTATTCTGATATATAGCAGTGTGATCCATTCATGTTAAGTGACTATGAGGGGCTATGATTACCAATGCAGTTGGCATCGATTTTATTAACATTCTTGTGCAGTTTGAAAGCCTACTAGTAATACTAGCCCAAAAATGCACATTATACTTCTTTTATTATATTGTTATTATGGTGTATTGCTTATAGTTATTATGTTGATACTGTCAGATCATTTACCACTGTGTGCTGTATCTAAAAAAGACTTGCTAAGATAATTGAACGTGTACACAAAGACATTTGTATCATGAGAAATTATAATGGTAATAACTTATACAACCTACTTAACGTATTGAACTGGAATGAAACTCGAAATGGGATTTCTTATTAAAATATGTTTTTGAAACTCTGTTTTGGTAATTATATGTCTGATCATTCAAATGATAATAGAATTACACTATGAAAAGCAAGAAATAGTGTTAATTCTCTGGCTCGTAAAGCTAGAATTAACCAACTTGGCTGTAGAGACTAATTATGATAACCCTAGAAAATGTTGGTGTTTAAATAATAATTTCAGGATATTAATATTGTCTATAGAGATCAGATCACTGGACAACTTCTACCACCACATGGCAGGATGTTTTGGTGGCATTGATTCCAGTGTGCTTCACTGGATGGCACTATGTTCCAAAGGTGTCTAGACTACTTTAACTTACACCATCACCAGCTTTCAATAGTATGAATGTTTACCAAAGAGTATGACTTGAAGCATCAAGCAGCCAGTAACTTTGGGTATTGTCATTAACAAATTTAGTAGGTCATCCAAATTATTTCCAAGTAAAGTAACAGAGAATTCATCTTGTTATTGCTCATATCAAAATGTGAAAGAAGATAGCGAGGGAGGGAACCATAGGTCAGGCTTTCAACACCCTAATCAATGATACACCCCTCTTAACCTGTTTAATATGTACAATGTAGAATGTTCGAAGGTTCTTCAATATCCAGTACAGTTTTCTAATTTTCTACATGATTTATGATGGACCATTTTATTTAAGAGCGAAGGTGATGTTTGAGTCATATGCGCTTTGTTATGGCTACTGTCAATGACTACTTGCTGAATCCAATTTTCGTCAAAGAATGTTGCGAGGAAAATGTTGGTTGGTTGTTTGCTTGGCAAAGTTGTGGCCATAGACGCTTGTACACATGGTTTGCAAATGGAGTTACACAATTTAATTTTACTTTGCAAATCTGCATTGTAAGTTATATAGAATATCTCTTGTAAGCATTTTTTTTGTCTTTTTTGTATTGGCAGAGAAGGTTTTAGAAACAGAGAAAGCCTGCTTATGCCCCTGGCGTGACAAGGGTCATTTGGCTAGCCCCAATACTAACAGATGCTTGCAGCTGCTATAAACAGGTTCTTGAGGAACCCTTTCATACAAGATGAGAGATTGTTTAGTTTAAAAATATTCTCTCCTGACTGGGATTTTTTTAGTATTGAGTTTTATCTGCATATTTTTGTATTCGGTTCTAAGAACGTATATATACAAGTATGCACTACCGAACCCCCAGTGTGATCCTAAGTAGCCACTCTTGTACAGCTAACATTATTTATTCATTTATAAGGTGAGTGTACGCTAGATATCATATATGAAGCGTTCATTAATATTACATTAGGTTTCCTTGGGTTAGTAATTATACTAGGGAAACCCCATTTGAAGGCACATATCATGCATATATCACAGGGGCTGAGGGTAAAGTGCGTTATGTTAGAACTTAGCCCTAGAAACTAAAAAGACCACCTGTCCTTAAAATGGAGGAGAACGATGGATATTCAAACCTCTAAGAGGTTTCTATCCTTACCTTGTAGAGACAGCTTATATATAGACAGCTTATCTCTTCACTAAAGGGCAATTTATTCATATTATAACTGAAGGATATATTATCCTTACACTTGGGGAACAACTTGAGCTAGTCTTGCCATGTCATGGGGTTAATAACCCATACTAGTCCTTATCCTGTGTGTAGCCTGCCCTTACATATGTACAACACGTGGATATAGACCCAGGCCTGTGACAACACACACTTTCAAGCTGATACCGCTACCACTACACCAAACCACCAATCAATGTTCAACCAAACAAATCACAGAGAGTTTTATTGAGTCAATATTCAATATCAGATCAGAAAGAATCAATTGATGTGAGAATGTGTTATGTTGAACCTACAATTATGTGGTTGGCAAAGTGCTTAGAAATACCACATCTGAAAAGCCACCTTTAAAACTAGCTCTTGATCCTTGTTCTCCCACCATGTTTACGAATACATCCATGTGAAAAAGGACTAGAACAAACAGTGGAGTCCACACGAGTGACTTGTCTCCAACTAAACATACAAAGTCACATATTTTAAGTATGATACATAATTCTCAAAATGAATGGTTGAAATTAGACTTCAGGTTGAAAAGATACTACCCTGTAACGTAATCAGTTTGTTTTACCAATCTAACTTGTAATCTAAAAAGTATGCTATTCATGTTAAACTTTGTAACTGTCTTTTTCTATGACCTTTTTTCACGATTTATAACCCTATAAACCAGTTAGAGTATAGTTTGACTTTAATCTATTCGACCTAAGTGTTGGACAGGAATCCTTTGCAGCTTTGTCTAATATCAAATATGATGATGATCGCAGAATTCTCCAACTATTATCATGCATTAAAAACAGAGTGGACAAAAACTAATTTTTATTATATCCGGACGATGGCTGGACCAGACAACATGTTGGATTAACAATACAGTTGCCCAAACCAAAAAATACCTATACTAAAAAATGTCCTTTTTATATCGGTGCTCAAATCTGGAATACCCTACCTCTATGTGTTAGGCAAATCCAATGTAAGCTGCGCTTTAAGTGCGACTCGAGAATCTGCGATCAAACACTAGAAACTGTTTTCCCTGTTTAACCGTGTGTGAATAGAACATGCGTCTTTTCTGCTATTCGAAAGTATCATGATAGAATCAGCATTATTATGAACTCTTGACAAGATTCTTACTGATTGAAACAAGTGAAATTCATATCAATCCTCTGCAGAATTTAGCTGGACATGGAATGACTTCATGATTATATTATAAATAAGGCAAAGAACATATTGTAAATTTTGTTTTTCTTCCCTGCATCTTCATTGGCGCATCTCAGCCTATTATTCATTATATAAGTTGAAACTGATAAGGCCACTTGACTTCCCCAAAAACACTTTTGTATCCCCTTATTATCATTTGTCCTGTACCCATTTAATCCAATTGTATATCCAATTGAATTGTATATTGCAATCGATCATGAAAACAGATGTTTGTCTGTACTGACGTTTGTCATTAAATCACCTGCACCCCATTTCATCTCATCACGCACTGTCTGTTGTTAATTCACTCTCGGACGAATATTTGAAAGCAAGATATCTATTTTTGACTCTGCTCCCCAAACCATAGTCATGAATATCACCAGGTGCTGAAGCATGAGGGAGAACAGGCTTTTAGCCTGAGATTGTACTTCCAGTTGAAAATAAAACATTTAAAAGAAAAAAAAAAAAAGGTCACCATACCAACTTTTCATTGAAAGGACCATTGACATCTGCTGAAAACTAACTCTCTGCAGTCAGGTATAACATACACAGTACTCCTTGATGTATACCTTACAGATACATGTATGAGGAAGCCATAGCCTGTTCAGGGGCAGTCCCCTCTCCACACACTATACACACTGTGGTGTAAGTCCCTCTGTTGACTTCTTTAAAGATTTTATTTTGTAGCTGGTTAATTGTGCCCCATTCCAAATTATGAGGGTTAGGGGTATAGCCCTTTTTAGCAGATAGAGATCTTTCCAAGTGTAGACAAACAACATGTGTAAAGTGAATGGAAAAAATAAATCAGTTTTTTTTATTGAATTCTTTGTGCCTTACATTGTTATTGCTTTCATGTTCTGCTTGTTTTGATGTTAAAATCAAAAATCAAGTTCGAACTTAGTTTCTTTTGAAAACTACTAAATCTATAGTCTACCAGTTTCCCAGTTACATTAAATATTTAAAGGAGCAGTATCATTAGAGAAGATGTCACCGTTTGCCAAATCTGTGACCTTAGTCGATGACTTTCCAAAAAGGCAAAATAATGGTGTTAAACTGAGCTTAAGTTTTGCTAAGTAATAATCTAAAGGCAGAGGTAAGTAAATATAAATGGTTCATTTTTAAGATCTTCCTGGACATTCACCCATATGAATGTTCATGGATTCGTTCTGCCAAACCAATATTGGTTTTTTGCTTTCTATATGTTTCAGTTGTCATCAACTATAATACACATACATGTGTATATGCATATTCCAATTTTTCTGATAGTCAATGAAATAAAGTAAGAGGTGAATTTAAATGTTTCACTTTTAATGGAATTCCAAATATTAATCACTTTAGCATACAGAGAGGATGCACTGAAGAGAGTACATCATGTGAAAAAGTCACTGTGATCTCAATAGCAAAATATAGTTCCAGATTTTATTCCAGTCATTGTCACACAAAACAACACATTACAATGATACTTCCAATAATTGGTAAAGTGTTAGGTTACCAACCAGATAACTTGCACATGTATATTAAGTATCTCGATAAACTAGTAGTTCCTGTAGAGTTGTGTAAAGCAACCTGGTGATTACCTTCTTCCAACATGACATACAGTCCCACTGTAAAAGTAACAATCTTCACATATGTTTGTTCACTATCTCCCCTAGATGATAGGGAGTAAGGGTTTACATAGTAAAGGGTAGATTCTTTGTACTGTCAATAGTTTGGGTGATGCCCTGTTCAATACAGGGCCAAACAACTTTTATGTATTATTCACCAGTACAAAAACGATAGCTCAAAGGTGGGAGGACATGTCATATCACAAAAAAGGTCAGGAATCAGCTCTAATGTAGCCTGAAGAGGTGAGTGATACAGCATCATGGTTCCGGATATTGGCTTAACACACTGACCAGGCAAAGGTTAAAGTTCATTCTTTGTTGCCTACTCCAAACCAATGACCTGGCCCAGGGTCACATACATGACATAGGTTTAAGCTATTACAGTTTTACTAACTCTCTCCACTCTTTCTTTATATCATAGTTACGACCATACCTTTAAAGTAAATACTTTGTTTACTTGCATTGAACGCAACCTTACAGACACATTAGAACCATATTTAGCATCTAAAGATGGTGCAGACTTAAACATAACTATAACAGTTTAAAAACATACAACTCAAGTGTTTAGAATATAAACGCCCTGCTAAGTATTCTCTATGATCTAATTATCTTTTAGGCATGCAAGGATTATATTGAAAATATTTGGATTTTAATGTTCTCTATGATGAGTCAGTAAATTTAACATGTTTTTTAAAAATATATTTTATTATCCTGGGACAAGTTGGATTACTCCATTCTTCCCTTGTCGCCAGCTGAACTTAATTCTATTACATCATATTCCTAGAATCCAATATTATAAGTAGTTTATGGAATAAAATGGTCCATGGTAATTAGGCCTAACTAACATTAGTTGTTTATATAAGTAGGTTTATTCACATTGTGATGAATAATGAGATGAAATGAGATGAATCAGATAAGTTATAACGATTGTTGTACGTAAAATACCTTAACATGAATATGCCTTGCACCAGTCTAGCTGTTTCAGTTATATATTCTTCATACATTACGTTATATATTCTTTCTACATTATTTATGTCTTGAATGTGTATTTTTGTTTTGTGAGGTCATTTCTTGGTGGCATATAGCCGATGCCAAGATAAATGATGAAATGTTCTTTTGAAATTGTATATATGTATAATGTTTGTTCCATTGTTTTTGTAATTGATTTATTTAAATTTTATATGGTTAAGAGATGGGACAATGAATATGGCTTTCAAAATATCTGCATTATATGGATCAAATGACAAATTTTGACAACCACTGTGGTATTTTATTAACACATTTAAATATTAGAAGTTTGTGGAATAACATTTTTCGTACAATCTTAAATCAAAATAACATAGATATAGCTAGTATTTCAGAAAGTTGGCTATCATCCATGATGACAGATGAAGTTTTGAACATACAAGGTTATAACCTCTTTAGGTTAGATAGAGCTTGGTCTGAAACAGCAAATAACATACCTAAAAAGGGTGGAGGTGTCTGTATGTATATTAAAAATACTTATACTGTAGTTAGTTCCAACTTTAACGTGTTGGACAACAGTACCAAAGATGTTGAATGTCAATGGCTTGAAATTGATTTAAATAATCAAAAAAATGTGATAATTGCAAATATATACAGACCACCTCAGGGAGATGTTGAAAATTTTGTATCTTACCTCGAAGACTGTTTAGAACAAATTAACTTTGATAGATACGATCTCTTTGTGATGGGTGATTTTAATATTGATTTTTTGGACAAATCCAGTGATGGTACTAAAAAATGCAATGATCTAATTAGTCAATCTGGTCTAAAGAAATTGATAAATGAGGTTACTAGATATGGTGACAACAAAAATAGTTGTATAGATCAGATCCTAACAAACAACAATATCATTTTAAATTCAGGCTGCTTTGATATTAACATAAGTGACCACCAAATGGTCTTTACTCATAGAAAAAAGAAAAAAGCTTGCAATGTACGTACTGAATTTGAAGGAAGATCATATAGAAATTATAACAAAACAATTTTGATTGATCATCTAAATAATGTGGATTGGAATGATTTCTTTAATGAAACAAATCCAAATACACTCTGGCAAATATATAAAGACAAACTTTTACTGATTATTGACAGAATTTGTTCTACCAAACTTTTTAAAATCAAAAAAGTAAAAGAGCCCTGGATTTCTCCTGAAATATTGGAATTAATAAAAGATAAAGATACTGCGCTTGCTAAGGCTAAAAAATCTGGTGATGTGAATGATATGAACAGGGCTAGACGTCTAAGGAACTCTTGTGTATCTGTGGTACGCAAAGCCAAATGTGATTTTATAACAGATGAACTAAATTTACATTCTGATGATTCTAAATATTTTTGGAAAACAGTACATGGTATCATCCCTAACCAGGGAAATCAGAATTGTAAAATTAATCTGAAAGATCAAGATACCAACGAGTTTATAGAAGAAGAAAAGACTGCTAATTATATTAATGACTTTTTTACAAATATAGGCCCAAATTTATCAAAACATTTAAATCAAACATGGTCTTATGATGGTCAAACTGCTGATGTGTTTCTAACGGAAATGGAAACTACTGTTGATCGTGTATCAGAAATTTGTAAGGATATTAATATATATAAATCATCTTCTATCAAGGGTCTATCTAGTAGGGTATTAAAGGATGCTTTCCTTGGTAGGTGTGATCTTTTGACTTATATTATAAATCAAAGTTTAGTGACGGGTATTTTTCCAGATGAATGGAAATATTCAAACATAATTCCACTACAAAAGGATGGTAACAAAAATAATGTGACTAATTCAAGACCAGTTTCTTTACTTCCACTACCTGCAAAAATTATTGAAAAAATAGTACATGATAAGATGACAACTTTTCTGGAGGAGAATCAACTTTTGGATAAGAAACAAGGTGGATTTAGGAAAAACAACTCAACTATAAATACTGTGTCACTATTTACAAATGAAATATTTAATGGTATAAATTCAAAACAAATTACTTTAGCAACATTTATTGATATGTCAAAAGCTTTTGATACGGTAGATCACACAATACTAAAACATAAATTACTAAAAATAGGTTTCAAAGGAAAAATTCATGACTGGCTAGTAAATTATTTAACAAATAGAAAACAACATACAACTGTAAATAATGTTATATCTGATGATTTACAAATAACATTTGGCATACCACAAGGAAGTATAATGGGGCCGTTGTTATTTATTATCTATATGAATGATTTGTCAAATTGTTTTTTACGGTCTCAATACTTCCTGTATGCAGATGATACTGTTATATTTGATGTGGGTGAATTAAATCAAATTACGAGCTCATTACAACTTGATTTAAAGAATTTTAAGAAATGGTGTGATAAAAACAAACTTACAATAAACATTAAAACAACTAAATATATGACTTTTGGCCTGAAATCACAAACTAGGAAAATTACAGAACATAATTTGAAAATTGACAATAGAAGAATTGATAAGGTTCCAACTTATAAATATTTAGGCATAATGTTGGATATGAATTTAAATTGTACCAAACATATTGATAACTGTTTAAGAAATGCTTCCCATAAAGTGTATTTATTATCCAAAATTAGAAGATATATTGATGTAAATACGGCAACTATGATTCACAAAACTATGATTTTACCAATACTCGAATATGGATGTATTATTTATGATGATGCAAATAAAGAATCTGTAAATAGGTTGCAGAAACTACAAAATCGCGCCTTGCGAATTTGTATAAATAATCATGATTTTACTACTGTTATGATGTTACACACTACTTGTAAAATGGCAACATTAGAAATGCAGAGAACAATGTACCTACGCTTATTCATGTATAAACAACGGAATAATTTACAATTTTTAAACAATCTTGCCATTAGAACGAGAGGTCATGGTGCCCCACTATTCTCAACCATGAAACCCAATTGTGAATTGTATAAAAGAAATGTCTTTTATAAAGGACCTATTGAATGGAATTCTTTGACTGTTGATCAGAGAAATACAGAGACTTATTCACATTTTAAAAGTTGTCAGAAAAAGTGGTTAAAGAATACAATACCTGTGTGACATGTGTAATATTAATTCCATGGTGTATAAATTATAGGTTAGAAAGGATTATATTGGATCAAATCAATCACTATGTGAAACTTTCTACATGGTTGTCTCATTGTATTAACCTGAATTTTTGTTTACCCCTGTTATATTTAAAGTATTATTGACTTTTTTCTCCTGTATATATGCTCAATGTACAATTAATTTCAATGATTTATAGATCTGGATACTTACAATCGAAGATGTAAACTGAACACTGGAATATGATGTAAACTAGCATTAATTTGCTAACTCATGTTTTCAGTATAAATAAAAGAACTTAAAAAAAACAAACTGGGTCTTAAGTTTGTTTTTAAAAATTTCATAGTTAGCAATCGTTCTAAGGTTAACATTTAACCGTTTCCACAATTTCCTAGCAACAAAAGGTGGTGATTTCAGAATATACTCCAGCCTAGTAAATGGTACAAATACAACAGGAACAATATTTTGTCTAGTATTACTTAGACCTCTCACCGGTACAATATAATTAGCCTTAATAAGTCGAAACATTATATTTGTTAAGAAATATTTCCTCCTATATTCTAAAGGAAGTAACTTTGCCTTAGTGTATAGTTCCAGTCTATGAGTAGCCCTAGGATCAACTATTTTATATGTAGTTTGTAAGACAACATTCAAAACAGTTTCCCATCTATTCACATCCGCCTGAGTACAAGCTGTAAAATATACATTTCCCATGTCTAGGTATACTAACATCATACTTTTAACAATGGTCAACGATGTATACTCATTTATATACTTACAAACTCTACAAAAAAGAAACAATTTATAGGAGGCAAGTTTGTATGTCTCTTTCAGTTGATATTTAAAATTCAAGGATTCATCTAAATTTATACTGAGGTACTTATAGATATGAACGCGTTCAAGCAAACAGTTTCCTAGGCGTACCACAGGCTGGTATTGTATTTTCATGTTGGAAAGTACCATATATTTTGTCTTTTTAATATTTATAGTCAATTTATGTAGTCTACAACATAAATTAATTCTATTCAAATCATTCTGAAGTACTATAGCACTTTCAGCCAAGTCCCTATCTGTTGTATATAGTACCGTATCATCCGCATTCAGTAGTGTTTTCAAATGTAATGCTAATTTCGGCATATCATTTATACAAATATTAAAAAGCAAAGGGCCCATTATCGATCCCTGTGGTATGCCATAGGTAATGTTTTGGAGAGTCGACCAACATCCATTTGCAATTGTCTCTTGTTTCCTGTCACTTAAATAATTTTGAATCAAATTTTTCGTATTTTGTGATAAGGACATTTTGTCTAACTTAGTTAATAAAATTTGGTGATCGAAGGTATCAAATGCCTTTTTAAAGTCTATAAATAATTCTATAAATAAAAAGTCTAAATAATTGGAAGAAGAGAAACCCGAAATTGCAAAAGCACATAGGATGATCATATATAATTAATTTTTGTTCCTCATTGAATTTAGAACTTTCATTGATTACTTTTCCAATGTATTCACAAAAAAACTTAATATGCTTTGAGGTTGTGGGGGTGGAGGTGGGATGGGTAAGGCTGATTTCAACCAATGCCTCAAATCTGCCATTAATTTTGATTGCAATCGCACTGATCATACTTCAAGTGTACATTACAAAATTTTGTGTGCTTAAAGTACACAAATTCTCTAGTCTTCTTTTGCATACATTAACACGTTAAGTGGAAAGTCTAAGAATGTACTTTATAGGCCGCAAAAACAAGTTTTTTTTATAAATCTAGTGGTAACTGGTTTCCATATCAAAATTATTGCCAGTAGGATTTTTTTTGAATATTTTCATCAACCATAATGTTCATCTATGCTATAGGAACTGTGTAACAAAGTAATTGTCAAGAATTTTTTTTTTTTATTTCATCAAAACCACTTCACAGAATAGCGTGATCTTCCAGTAGCAACATTGGTATTGGCGGCAAACAGAAAGTTGGTGAATGTTATGGACAATGGTGGTTATGTACAGACAGTGTAATTCATGTATGATATAAACAATGAATTGTGCAGTCACATCAAATAAAGCATATTTTAGCAAAGTAGCAAAGATAATAAATCAAAAAAACATCGATTGCATATCAAAATAGTGAACAACATCCAAAGAAGACTAAAAACCTAACATATATACTTCACACAGTCTTCAACATTTGTTTAAATCTTTTCTTGTTTTCTGCCCGGTGGTATTCTACACTCAATTGATCCCACAATTGTATACCCCGATAAAGTGGGCTTCTGTGAATTTTGCTGAGACGAGTGAAATGGTTCTTAAATCTAATCTTATCACTACTACGCAGACATCTGCCTTCTGACTTTACTTCAATGAATCTATCCACAGAGCTATACCTATACATGAGACATAATAATTGAGTTTTGCGCCTTGTTTCAAGGTCTTCAATGCCATATTCCTTCATAAGTGTTTCTTCAGTTTTCTTTACATGATCAAACCCTTTATAGTTAATCAATTTCAATGCCCCTGATTGTATATTTTCAAGTTTTCTAATCTTGTCTTGTTTACCACTATCATATAAAAAGTTACAATATTCAAGTAAGGGTAAGATCATTTGTTTATATATTAAAATTGCTGTATGCAAATTAATAAATCGCCTTATTTTCCTAAAAACAAAAAACTTGTTATTTACCTTTTTATATACATTCTCAAGACATTTATCAAAATTCAATGTACAGTCAAGTTCAATGCCAAGATAATTATAGCTCTCAACAGTATTAATAGTGACTCCTGATATATGTACCTTGTCTAACATTCTATTACAAGAGGACACTTGATCACTAGTTCTTCCAAACCACATCAGTTTGGTTTTTTTCTTATTTATACTTAACCTATTTAAATTGCACCAATTTACCAAAATATTCAGACTTGCTTGCAAGTCTGATGTCATATCTGACCAACAACTACCACTGCAATACAATACCGTATCATCAGCATACATAGTAATTGAGGTATTTTTTCTAGTTATTTCTTGACAAATATCATTAACATACAAAATGAATAATAGGGGCCCTAACGACGAGCCTTGTGGGACACCCACAGATATATTTTTTGCTGATGATACCGAAGCATCAGATTTTGTTTGTTGTGTTCTATTTACCAAATAACTGTCACACCATTTTAATGCTAAATTGTCAAAACCATATAATTCTAATTTCCTAATTAATATGGAGTGATTAATAGTGTCGAAAGCCTTTCGGTAGTCCACATATATACATCCAGTTATTAAATTGTTTCTCATATTATCATAGATATCTGTTACAAATTCAAAAATTGCTGTTGATGTACTATAGTTACTTCTAAAACCATGTTGATGTTCAGATAAAATGTTTTCTGCAACTAAATAATTAGTAATTTGTGAGTGAACAATCTTTTCCAGCAATTTACCAGGTGTAGACAGTATTGATATTGGTCTCCAGTTTTCCTTATCTAAAGGATTACCAGATTTTGGAATTGGAGTAACAACACCATTTTTCCATTTAGTTGGGAAAAACCCTCTGTCTAACGATTGATTAAATAAGGTTGTTAATTCAAATGGCATACATTCAAAAGCATCCTTAACTAGTCTATTACTTAAACCTGCAATTCCACTTGGTTTGCAAGTTTCAATATTCTTAATCAAATTTTCGACTGTTTTAATCGTTACAACATTAAAACTAAACATACCACGCTCTTTTATATTGAAACTGCTACTTGGTACCCAGTTTTGGGTAAAGGAAGACCCCAATGACTCACCTATACTACAAAAGTAATCATTCATAAATTCTGCAGCTTCCATATTCTCTAAAATTTGACCAGAGTTATCTGCAACTCTTCTGAAAATAGAGGAGGCTCTGCTTGTGCCTAACACCTTATCTAATTCTCTCCAAAAACGTTTTGGATTGCCTTTATTGTCTTCTAATTTGCATTTAAGTATTTCCTCCTTTGTATTCAACAGTAATCTCCTTGAGAAAGAGCGTGCTATTTTAAATTATCCCAATCAGCTTTATTGTGTGAACTTTTTGCTTTAATAAATAATCTATTCTTTTCATTGATTGATTCAACGACCTCTCGCGTAAACCAACCATTTTCATTAGTTTGGATTTTCATCCTTTTCTCTGGGCAAAATTTATTTGCTGCATGATATATGATTTCCTCAATTATATCCCACATGGTGTCAATATCTGATTGAGAATTCCAAAATCCTTCCCAAAGTGGACTCTTTTTGATATTTTCTTGAAAGGCTACTTTACTGTAATTTTTATAGGAACGGCCTAGAGTGTATATCTTATTCATTTTAGTTTTAGGCTTTTTAATTCTCATAAAGATCGGGAGGTGATCACTGATGCATGAGTCAATAACTCCGCTGTCAGCTATATAGTCTATATTGGTTAGAATAATGTCTATTAAAGTCTGTGAGCGATTGGTAATTCGGGTAGGTTCAGTAATTATTTGCTTCAACAAAAATTTCCTTTCAATTTCTTTTAACAGTCGAAAACATTTCTGGTTTCTATCTAAATAGTTGATATTTAAGTCGCCTATTATAACCAAATTTTCAGTCCCTGTAAGATTTAAGGAATCTAGAGATTTTTCTAATTCATTAATTCCTAGTGTTGAATTTCCACTAGGGGGTCGGTAACATAAACAAGCCCATAATGTCTTACGTTTTGGAAAGCTAATTTTCAACCAAAGCTGTTCTAAGTGGGGACTTACTGATGATAAGTCATCCAATCTATTAACATATTGACTTATGGTATCATGAATATACCATATTAGACCTCCTCCACAACTCTTGATATTTTCATTATTATTTTTAGTTCTGTCCTGCCGAAAAATATCAAAATTCTCGTGTTCTATATTGCTGTTAGCTGTTCTAGGATCAAGCCAAGTTTCTGACAACGCAATTATGTCAAAACTTGAGAAGTTATTGAAAAATACGTCTTGATTTTTCCAGACACTGCGTATATTCAGATGAATAATTTTGAGACCAGATGAATTTAATGAACTCATCTAAGAGATAACAGTGCAAAAAACAGAAGAGGGAAAAAAAAGAAAGGTACTTTGTGACAGCTTGTCACTCCCAAACACCAATAGAACAGACTTGTCACATCTTAATATCTTAAAACATCAAAATCGTTGAGATAGTGCTTGCCGCAGTGAGGTAATTATATAATTACCCACTGACTCAGCCATCTCTTGGGAGACACACCTCTTTGAATACATGAGTGTCCAGCATAGCCTGTCATCCACAGTAGTGATTTGGTGCCTAAAGGGGGGCCCAGATGTTGTGTTCCCTGCTGTTGCACCATGAGCTGCAACTACCTTCACTGATGCCCCCTCCTCGTTAATGTAATTACAATTCCCAAAGTTTGAGAAATCATTCATCCTTGGTCCCATCTTGGGATCTTTGGGCTGATGTGAGCTGGGTAAACTGATTTTCACTAAAAATGATAGGAATGTCACGTTCCCAACACATGCTGCTCGACTAAATTTTTCATGGACTGCTTCTGAACAAGTCTTTGCACTAGCCCAAAAGCTGGTCTGTTGTTCTTTTACGACCTTCACTGGCATAAGTATGGTATAGGGATAGACTCCCATGGCGTTATCAGGTAGATTGATGATATGGAATGCACGAGAATTAGCCAGAATCATAGTCTGCAGGTATAATTCTGTGTCTGGTGTGCCATCTAATAGGATCTTGTCCATGACCACATTGATGGCTGCCATTGCAGCCCCTTGTATTGTAGCCCTATTGCGTCGGCAAGCTAACAATAAAGTTTCGGTTTCCTTACATGACAGTTCTAATGGTAGAATGGATGTACCCATTGCAAGAGAAGGATTTTTCTTCATTTCGATTCCATATTTTTCATAGAAAGGGTTGGGGCCAGAGTAAAGACTTAATATATGATCCTCTATCACCCTACCGGGAAGCAATGTTAGCAAAGAAGAGCAGACCTGAGCCACTTGCCATATTAGCTTTTCTTTGAAACCTCTGAAATCTGTGACCTCTTCTAGTGGACCATAAATCATTGCACTTGGTATAGTTGGGTTGTCTGTTCCTTCCTGTATTTTGTTTATTGTGTTCATAATTTGAGCAAAAAGCCTCATGAGTGAGATGCCATCAACAATAGAATGATGACAGGCCAACACAATAACTGACTCATGTAGGAATTCTCCTTCAGCTTTTTGGAACTTGGCATTTGGTAGAAATACAAGCCTCCAAAGTGGACCTAAGCTTTCCTTGTACTGGATGGACATTTGTCGCTCCACTTCTGCCATCCAGTCCCCACTTGTCTTCTCTTGTATGTCATACTCTTGTTTGTCCATAGGTATGAACCATAGCTTACCTTTGCTTCCAGACTTAGGATGAATACATGCTCTCATCAGTGACTGTGATTGGGCTACCAAGGTTACTGCTTTCTTCACTGTCACAAAACTGAGTTGCTGTTTAGAGACAATGTGGAATGCATTTGACATTTGTCCAGTAGTTTTTGAATTTTCAATCACTGTCCTCTTCTCAAGGAAGCCCAAAGCCCTAGAATCTTTGTACTGTTTTACCTTTGGGTTTGTGAAATACTTCCAAAAGATTAAGGCCATGGTAACTCCTACTGTAGTGGCAGTGGCTGCCAGGAACCGCCTGTCTTCCTCTTCCTAAAATGATACTACAATTGTTAGTAGAAAATGTGTTGGAAAATGTGGTCACACTTTTATTTTTTGATTCTTGAAGATGCATATCTCTAGACTAAATTTACAAATTTATCATAGTCATCATGTTATGTATCAAGGATAAGCATGTTTTTTGTAACTTTACATTTCTATGCCTTATCAAAATCAGCACCTTAGAGTTTACAAGAGGACAGGTCTGTAGTCAGTTAACATTATGTGATATGGCCAGTGCTCTCAATGTACCTTTTAACAACAATAACAGTACCTATTCATGATATTGAATCAAAAACAACCATACATGTTCATAATTTGCATGTGAAAAAATCAGTGCATAACAGTTGACCAAGAATTTCTTCCATATATCATGGTTTTTTTTTGGTTTCTGTGCCATCTTGGGTCTTCCAGACCACTACCCAACTTTTTGCGGATAAATCTCTAAATTAGACCATTTACTTGAGTTCAACTGGTTGATTAACTTCAACTTTAGCATATCTTCGACTTAATCCTGTTCCAGGGCTGGATAACTTAAGGAAGACACATGTGAACACAAGGAGTACTAAGAAGGGATTGTTAATTTGGGGCCTTCACGACCCCCTTTTTATTTTCTGTGTGCTTTTGTCCTTTTGGGATTTCCCGATATACTTTTGCAACTGTTTCGTACCTTAGACTTTTACTATATCATTTTGACATTGAATACATCCAGTTCATACCTCAAAGACAGATGAATGGACAATTCATCACACATATCATTGACTTTATGGGTAATCACTAGGGTGTTTTATGGTT
Organism: Lepidonotus clava; assembly: GCA_936440205.1. NCBI lineage: Eukaryota > Metazoa > Annelida > Polychaeta > Phyllodocida > Polynoidae > Lepidonotus > Lepidonotus clava. Next base: position 47,766,505 of record OW387141.1, read on the forward strand.
TGTAGATATGGCTAATGGGTTTCTCATGGAGAGTTATAATAAAAAATGGATGGAAACTGGTTAAATTAACAATAATCTGATCAGATTTTGATCAGATTATTTTTAATTCAACCAGTTTACACTAAGATGAAGTTAATACTAATCCTTCTGTATGACTGTATGGTTGTTCACAGTAGCATTTAATGCTAGCATTCTGTATGACTGTATGGTTGTTAACACTAGCATTTAATGCTAGCGTTTAAAACCATACAGTCATGCAGAAGGACATAGTTGTGGAGAACAAGGGTGTTGTTTGCTACATACCTGGTGAATGCCTTAAACTCTACCAGAAATAGGGGAACCAGTGAATGAAATAATAAGTTATCACCATTCAACTAATATGATTAAAATGAAAAGCACAACAATATGTTTACCACAAATGGTAGGCGTAATTCAAAATGAGTTTATTTTACTGCTGATGTCATTTTTTAATTCATAGAACAAGAGAGGGCAGCACTATAGCATGCAAACTGTAAACCCAAACAAATGTTTCAAATCTAATCCACTGGGACAGTACCCCTTTAATGAAAAAGCATAATAGTGACCAAAAATCCTCAAGTTTGTGCAAACTCAAGACAATATGAGTTTAGAGTGGAGGTTGAAAATCACAAGAAGTAGAGTCTGACAACAAATAATTCTGAAAAACAAGTAGAATCTCTGAACATATATATAGAGAGAGGTAACGAAGAGAGTTAGTGACAGGTTTGAGAGCAGCCTATCAAGCAAAAGTGCTTCAGATCTCTGACCACCCCATCCCTTTATCTGAGGTTGCCCAGCCCCCTTTGTTTACATACATAATTACCCCCTCCCCTCCTCCCTACTCATATGCATTTTGTATATGACACCCTTATTATGAGAAGGGCACACAGTTAAGAAAATCTATAAAAATATTAGATAATCTTGGAATGTATCTTAACATTGTAAGAGTATATGCTCTTTTCTTTAAAAAAAATACACCCTACTGCACAACCATGATGCCATACATATAGGTCCTTTCTTGTGTCAACTTTGGTTTAGCTACCATTATCATGTAGTGACCTTTAAAGACAACCACTCCATTATAGTTCTAACGTTGACATTTCCTTTAAATTTTAGGAAAAACAAGTTAAGGGTCTATGAATTCCAGAAATGAAGAAAAAAAAGGGTCACCATGATAACTTTTGGATTAAAATATCACAAAATTAGAGAAAAAAGAAAATTTCAGTATTTTCACAAATCAAAATAACTTTAAGAGACTCCTTAATCACATTAATGAAAATCACTGATTATGTTTTTAACTCATTTGGATATGAAGTCAATGTGTTAATATATATAATGCATTATTTGTCAAAAATACTGAAACAAAGTTGTTTGGTGGGAATTTGATTTGGTTAATCTGGTGATAAAAAAGAATATGTACTTATGAAATTGGTAACAAAAGAAATTATTAACATTGAAAATTACTTGAAATACCTACATTTGATTGGGATAAATGTTGGCTATCATTTGATAAAAGAAATTAGGGGTTCGCGATTCCAACTTTTTCAGAAGACCCACATAACTATTAATAGATCTAGACAAATATAACACTTTTATTACAAATAAATTCATAATTAATTAAAAAATGAAAACCTATCAAATCTAAGAGAATATATGGATTACTGAGGTTCTGGACTATAACTTTAACACTTACTATATGAGACTGGAAAGGTCCTCTATGGTCCTATGTGCCCATTTCCCTGGTGGTTGGTTGGAACCAATCCAATCAACCATGACCACGGTCTGATCATTGGTAGTGTATTTTTCGAACAGCTGGTATATCAAAGAGACCATTTTAACCATAGACAAAATGATCAGAACAAATTCAATCCAACCACAGCCCAGGTGGCAGGCCTGTAATGCATAACAGATTTTGCCCTGGCTTTCCAGTCTCGATATAAATACAAGGTCTCACGTTGACTGATTAGGATTTGTTTATGGGTATTATGGATTCAGAATTATTGTGAATGGGGAAGATGTTACTGTTCTAAAGAGATGGCTCAAGAGGCATTTATTTAATGATTTTGTAGGAATGTGACACTAAATAAGTATATACAAAATAATACAAGAACAGGAAACCTACCATCTTGAAGATTTATAGACTGCCCCTTCTGATTCTGAAGTCTCTGGAACAAGGGGAGATGACAGGGCCACAAGTGATGCCGATGGCTTCTTTTAGACTGATATGTACTAGGAAAAGCTACATTCACATAGACTGTAATTTTTGACTTCACCTTTGCTTGACCCTACAGTAGGTCAGTAAAGGCTGTGTTTGTCGCATGGTGGGTAGGCCGGAAACCTGGTCCTGTTACTGTTCTTCCCTGACGTGTGGAGTGATCAGGGGTAGGTGTGAATGGTAGCTCTATAGGCTGTGTGATATTTTGGCCCAGAAGTGCAAACTTTGGTTTTGCATTCTCCCCCCCCCCTCATAAGGCACATCTTATTTCTTAAAATTTGATAAAAATGACAAAAGATCTCTTCCATTGTTAGAAGATTCATAATCTTATCCAAAAATCTCCATCAATATAATCCCCAAGTATTCAATTCTATTGTAACACTTACATGAAATTGACAGAGACAAACTGCAATTGAACTTGCTTTTTTACTATGGATATAGTTCCCCATGAACTCAGCTAAACATTTGATGGGGATGTCAGACCAGTTTACTTTATTATTTATCTTTTAAATATCTTAAAACCAAAACATTCATTTCTCATTACTTTTGAGAAAAAGTATGTGTCTATGTATTAGAATTTTATAATTGTAACTAGTTATCAGTTGGAGATGTGTTATTAGAGATACTGGAAGAAATTAGTACCACAACAAACCTAATTTTAAACAACAGTTTCCAAGACAGTGATTTAGTTTGAAGGATTTCTGTGTCTTGAAGATAAAACTCTATCTTTTCTCTTAATGTGATTGAATGGAATAGGTCAAATCATCATAACTACAGTCACTCAGTGAATGTTATTGAACTATGCAACACATTTTCAAGTTTACATCAAGCAGGGTGGAATTGTCATTACTTTAAAGAGGCCATTCCTAAGGCTGGAGTTATACACACAGGCATGGCAGCAGATTACCGCACACATAGAATTTCTTATACATGCGGATATACCTCCCCTTCTGATTAATATATTATTTGTAGATCAGGGGCTAAGCCCCCAAACCCCCTTTTACTTTTTTATTTCCATGTTATATCTAATCTCTTCACTTATAATATTTTCAAAATACAATACAAGCCATTTTATTCTTATGTCTACATATGAAAGCATTATCTGTATGTGCGGACTTGTGTCTGCGTATATAAGAAATTCTGTATATGCTACGTCCGCATGCTCGACTATCGCGTGTATAGCCACTTCCCATTCCTAAGTCTCATTCATCTGACAAAAGAAAAGTGTTAGAGCCAATTTCTTGACAACCCTCCCTCACTGTTGGATGCTTCAGAGGGATCTTTATCTGAACTATTTCTGTGAACCACCATCCATGTTTTTAAAAGATGTTAACACAAATAAAACATGCTAGCAGACCTTTCAGATGGAGGATTGTGGCCTTATCAAGGTCTCTTTGTTTTGGTACACATTCGTCCTTTTCAAATAAAAAGACAAAAAATTAGGAAGATGAATACAACAGTAAGGTAGTATTTGGAAACTGCAAATGTTAAGAACTGAATGTAACTCATCATTCAAAGAAACATTTGAATAATCATAATGTTTGTCTAGTTGTAAGATACAAATCAGACTCGTAGACATGTTCTGCTGTTGATGTACTAACTGAGGCAACCTTAATATAATGCACTTGAATTAAATCAGTGCGGTCATAAGGACATGGATATTTTTCCTTTTGTTTCTTTCAGCAGAACATGATGTTTAAAGGTAAATATGGGTATTCAACATGATTTCTTGGTAACCATAATAAAATTATCAAACTCACAAAGCTGTTAGATGAATGCATAGGGACTGTAACAAAACTTTAAAAACCATATGTCACCATATCCATTTACGTGATATTAGCATTTGAAAAAATGACAGTTTATCATTGGCTTCAATGGGAAAAATCACATTTTTCCCCATCAAAAAATAAATATCCATAATTTTACATCAAATGCTGCAAATGTTTAGATAAGAACAAGATATTCATTTTAAGATTAAAAAAACAGGGGGTCACTATCAAAAATTTAAACTTATTCCTTAAAATACAAAAAATTGACCCCCAAAACCCACAAAAATAGCCTATTCTTGTTTAAGAAATTAACAGAAATATATCTTTCGGGCAAATAATTGTAAATATTTTGAGTGTATGATAATTATATCACATTTTAGTATGGTTTTAAAGAGTTTGAGAAATGAAAAACTATTAACACCAGGTGGCGCTGCAGTGAATACCCATATTTACCTTTAAGATGGTATTCTGATAAGATGGAAAAAGTAGCACCTCTAAAGTGACAGGTGCATGGCCACCTACGGAGATTTGGCCTCTCAAATTACTATGTGCCGAATACACATACCATCCACAACCTAGTAGAGCTAGGCCTCCTGTACTTAAAGCATGGTTCTGTATTGACTACATGGCTTACAATGGGTAACACCCATTTCTTTTTTGTTGTAAAAATAAATTACCTTTAATATCTGGAAAATTAGACACAACTTAAGAGTACAAAAGAAGGATAAAAATCATTATGATTTGTGTTATTGCATTAGAAAATCAACATATGTCAAAGGCTTCTAGTGTTGCATCTGAAACAAACCTCATTCTAGAATACACATCATGATAGTGTGAAGGATATCATACCAGTATTTAAAGCAAACCACAATGCAAAATTATCAAAATTTTTTAAATCTTTTAAATTTTCAAAATCGATCCTGACATCTTCAACTACACTCATATAAATCATATTGCCAGTTAAAATCAAATATTGGTGGCTAGAAGTCTGATAATTATGATCCTTGGAAAGAGGATCTGTTTGTTTTTGTTTTCTGGTCTGCAATCAGCTTGTTGGGGAATCCCCCCACATGACCCAACTGCCCCATAATCAGTGATGTCATCTTCAGGGTCAATAGGTCAATTCCTCCCCTTTCCTTTCTGTACTAAGCCAGGCTCATCCATGTTTGCCTCCTCTCAATTCCCACATCATTCTTCACCAAAAATAATACTCATTAGAGACTCTGCTAGCAGAGTGAAAATGCAGGGGGGATTCCGGAAATGACATTTTGATGACATCATCAGTTTTTGGGTAAACAATCTAGGTATTTGTGTGGACCACACAACAGACCAAAACAAGTCAGAAAATGAGTATTCATGACAGTCTAAATCTGTTTTTGAATAGAATTTTGCATACCATTCTGTTATCAGATGAAGCATGATCATACATGGTTTGTCAACAAACAAAGTTCACTGAAAATTTTATTTGACAATATATAACTGATTTGCATTGTGGTTTGCTTTAATGAATATGTATAGGGTTATGATAATTTGTATGTGTTGAACCAACCTAAATTCATAATGTCAACATTCTCAAATTGATTATCAATTATGAAAATAGTAAGAGTTATTAATGTCTTAACACTTGCAAATTGATCATAATGGCTGTGTATTCTGATATATAGCAGTGTGATCCATTCATGTTAAGTGACTATGAGGGGCTATGATTACCAATGGAGTTGGCATCGATATTATTAACATTTTGTGCACTTTGAAAGCCTTCTAGTAGTACTAGCCCAAAAATGCACATTATACTTCTTTTATTATAAATTATTGTTATTATGGTGTATTGCTTATAATTATTATGTTAATACTGTCAGATCATTAACCAGTGTGTGCTGTATGGAAAAAACTTGCTAAAATAATTGAACCTGCACACAAAGACATTTATATCATGAGAAATTACACTGGTGATAACTTAAACAACCTACTTAACGATCGTAACTGGGATAAAACTGGGATCTCTCATCAAAATATGTTTTTGAAACTCTGTTTTTGTAATTATATGTCTGATCATTCAAACGATAATAGAACTATACTATGAAAAGCAAGAAATAGTGTTAATTCTGCAGTCCGTAAAGCTAGAATTAACTATGTTAACTTTACCCTAGAGACTAGTTATGATAACCCTGGAAAATATTGGTATTTAATTAATAATTCAAGGATATTAATATTGTCTTTAGAGATCAGATTACTGAACAACTTCTACCACCACATGGCAGGTTGTCTTGGCGGCACTAGTTCCAGTGTGCTTCACTGGATGGCACTATGTTCCAAGGGTGTCTAGAGTACTTTAACTTACACCATCACCAGCTTTCAATAGTATGAATGTTTACCAAAGAGCATGACTTGAAGCATCAAGCAGACAGTTACTTTGGGTATTGTCATTAACAAATTTAGTAGGTCATCCAAATTATTTCCAAGTAAAGTAAAGAGAATTCATCTTGTAATTGCTCATATCAAAATGTGAAAGAAGATAGCCAGGGAGGGAACCATAGGTCAGGCTTTCAACACCCTAATCCGTGATCAATTTAATTTTAACAAACATATTATATCTGAGTTATGCAAACTGGTCAGGCATAAACTGTATCTGTTGTCTTATATGCGGAAATATTTGACTAAACATGCGAGTATTATTATCTTTAAGTTTATGATTTTATCGTTGATTGAATATGGTGATGTAATTTATACAGGTACATCTGTGACCAATATAAATAAAATATATAGACTGTTTTATAAAGGCCTACGCATATGCTTAGGAGATGGTATTTATAGAAGTAAACAAGAATTATGTACTGAATGCAAGTTGTTACAGACTAAGGATAGGAGTGAAATTCACTTGTTACTTTTTATGCACAAATTGAGTGAAAACAAATCATTGCTTAAAGAGAAAGTTTGTAATACTAGATTACATGATGCACCGGTTTTTAAATGTTATAAACCTAGTTATGAGAAGGTTAAACAAAATGTTTTTTACAGGGGTCCTACCTTATGGAACAGCCAAACTTCATACATCCATAACTTAGAGTACAATGTTTAAAAAAAAGCTATTACTGATAACTTAGGTTATTGATTTTGTTTTATTGTTAAGTGAGTTTTAGATGATATGTTATACTCTTTTCCATGTATTAATGATACCAATAGTAAGAGTTTAGAGTTTCTGTATAGACGTTATGTTATTATAATGGAATAGTAGACCAGTTATTATTCTAATTGGATTTTATTGTCTTGAGTATTTTATTGATTATTGATTATTAGATTTTTATGCATTCAAAGTATTGTACTTATATTGGGTACTTGAGGAGCATTATGTATATTTGCTACTCAGGCATTGAATGTAAACAAGTGCTTTTGCACTTATGTCTGATTAAATAAACAAATTAAAAAAAAAATACAATATCTCTTGTAAGCAATTTTTTGTGTCTTTTTTGCATTGGCAGAGGTCTTAGAAACAGCAAAAGCCTGCTTATGCCCCTGGTGTGACAAGGGTCATTTGGCAAGCCCCAATACTAACATATGCTTGCAGTCGCTATTAACAGGTTCCCGAGGAACCCCTTCATACAAGACGAAAGATTGTTTAGTTTAAAAAAATTCTCTCCTGACTGGGATCTATTTAGTATCGAATATTCTCTGCATATATTTGTATTCGGTTTTAAGAACGTATATATTCTGTTCAGTTTTTCTTTGTTACAGGACCATTTTATCACTCTTAGTTTCCTCATGAGGAAGTGATAGCATTTAATGTTACTCTTGTAGCATCAGACAGCATAATGTCAAATTGTTCACACATGTCTAGAATTGTGTTTTTACCAGTCCTATCTTTGTGCTCATGCAAAGTGAGTGAAAGAGCTTCCAGATGAATGGAGACCTTGTTCCTGTTATGTTTACTTAAATTCAGCAACTGGCAGAGTCCTCCTAGCTGCCACAATATGGGATATGTCAGTGTCTATGAATGAATGATGCTCATGAAATATCATTTGTCTTACAGATGAAAAGAACTTGTTACTGCAAATGTAACATCAATTTCAAGATATTCAGGTAATTTTCCATTTCACTTGTGTCAACCTGATTATATGTTTGTTATAGTAGAATGGGATTATTGGCTGATAATATTTCACATGTAGCATTAATGGTGCTTATGTTACCCTAGTAGTTGATAATTTGTTAAGAGAGATACAGCGGATAGACTGCGAAGTCATATGACCTATTAGCAAGAAATATTTGACTTGGGGCTGTGGGTTCTCCAATTACAGATGGGTTAATCTATAAAAATAGTTCATGAACATTTTCAAGATCCTCTTCTTTTAATTTTGTGTATATCACATCATGAAAATGATACAAAACTTGCTGCATGTTGCAGCGTAAATGGTAACTTCTTTTTGTATCAAAACAGGTTCTAGGTTGAAGATTGATATATAGCAGATACAGATCTTTCCAAGTGTAGACAGACAACATGTGTAAAATGAATGGAAATTTTTTTCAAAAAACAATTTTATTTTCAACTGGACAGCTTTCAGATTGCCTGTCTGGTTTCCTGCACCGTCAAGCTCAGTTAATTTACATACAAATTAGTGTACTGGCAGGGGAAGAAGTGAAGAACATTATGTGCAATACACTTTTCTTGCAGAGTAAGTCACGTGTGAACGAATGAATGAAGATGTAATGTGATGCTACAAGACAAGGCAACGTTCCAAGACTTGACTTGACTTGACTTGGGGTTTGTAGGTGTGTATTTATACAACAGGCCTAGTGGAGCATATGGCTCTGTGGTGCTCACTCCTGACAGCTAATTAGGGGCAGGGATTGTATGCAGTAGGATGAGGAGTATTTATTTACTGCACACAAATAGGCTCAGAGATGCGGTTGGAGTGTAGTGTGTGTAGTCTGCGATGTCTGTAGTGAGCGTGTTGTCGAGAGTAAAGTTGATCTGTGGGCTGTAGTATGTTGCAGAAGGAACGGAAGTTGGGTCCACCTCGGGTGTCCAACTGCGTAGTTGTGCTCAGTGTGCGTGTATTGTAGAGAGGTCCTCGTCCGTTGGTGTCTGGTGGTGGTGTGTGACGTTCCAGGAAATAAAAGGTACAATAACAAAGCCAAAGTATTTTAAGTTAAAGTTTTAAAAGTGACACATACTAGGGCCTTTGATCGATTTACTTATATAAATGTAACGAGTAGTCTGAACCAACAGGTACACAATAAAAATAATCAACAGTGGCAGAAATACTATAGAGTTACTGATAGAAATGAAAAATACAAATAAACTTACATTGGTGTATAGTTGATGTTTTACTAGCCTTTTATTAAAGGTTCACTCTCCAATAACCAATTGAAGTTGGTTATTTATTAAAAGTGTTTCAACCTCCCTTTTAAAGTTGCCTTTAAGCTCAATCTGTCTTATATTCAGTTCTAGGGAGTTCCACAGATGTGTGCCATAATAGAAGGGGGAGTCTTTAATAAATAATTTTGATAAATACGTTTTTATGCTAAATACTTCGTGCCTAACCATTTTATTGCATTCATGTTTTGCCTGTTCTGGTGTTTCCATGACCTATCAAAAATGAAGTTAGAATTTTGTTTTTGAAAAAAAAACTACTGAATCTATAGTCAAGTGGTTTCTCAGGTAAGTTAAATATTTAGGTGCAGTATTATTTTTAGTACTATAAAGAGTACTATTAGTACTCTTTATTATCCTGGCCCTCCTCGACATAGTCGGTTTTCGGGCGGGTCTAGCGTTTGATACAGTACAAAGTTGTAATGCATATAGAATATATAAATTCAACATATGTGACATTCCATGGGGATTTTGGTGCTTATTTTGTTGCTGTTTGAAACTGTCTTTATTTCTGGTATTTGACTGGTAAATACCCACAAGTCCCGTTTGTAGTGGTGTCACTGTATGGGATGGAATTAGCTAGATATAAGGACAGAGGTGTCTTTTGTAGTTGGGAACAGGATTGCCTGAATAATGCAGTGCAATATGTCAACGAGAGTATTATTGGCATAAATGAGAATAAAGGTGTGTTTACTCCGCATGTCAGTAATATCATACATAGGTACCAGGTGCGGTATAGGAAAAACCAGCATCTATACTACAGGTAACGAGACAGTTTGCACCCGTGTGCTTCCATGGTTGAGCATATGGCGTCAGTCATTGCTAGAACTATGCGAAGTAACATTATGGCAAACTACAGGACCGACCGTTTCTTGTATTAACTCATATAGAATTCTGCCATCATCAAGTGTATGTACTATACTAGATGAATCTTGGTGCTTTGAACTGGTATCTCATATCATATGAGTAGATTTGAAATTAGACTGTGTTTAGAAGCTAATATTATGAACATAAGGAATTATTTGTGACTGTTATTTAGTATTAAGGGACTAGAATCTATTCACACAGGATCTGAACTTAGATCCTTTTTTTTTTTTTTTCCTTCTCGTATTGGTAATTTCTGTTATTGATGACAAGTAGTTTGTTATGAAATTACGGGATATGAAATTGAAATAGTAAGTGAACTAATATATTATTGGAGCACACTTCACATCACAATCCAAAACCTGCCTTACCTCTTATTATCATGTACTCATTCACTATAATCAATACTTTGGCTTATCGCCATCATAGGTGCTCAATGAGCCGAGGTTGTCCAATCTTGACTGTATTTTACTTCGTCAGGATAACTATCATATTATCCATTATTCATCACTTTGTCTCACTTACGGATATTGTACTGGTGAACATGTATTATTGCCACTTATATGGTAAAATTTGAAAAAGATTTTCTACCTGCCCTGACTATAGCAAAAGAGAAGGGATTTAAGTTAGCACATTTGAATTGTAGAAGTTTTTATCCAAAAATGACACAGATAAACTATATATTTGAAGATTATGATGTTCTATGTTTAACGGAAACTTGGTTAAATTCAAAATATCATGATAGTATTTTAAATGTACCATATAAAACAATATATAGATTAGACAGAATTGATATTAATAACCAAGGATATATTAAGAAAGGTGGAGGAGTTGCAATTTATTTGACTTCTAGATGGGCTGAATTTGCTACTAAAATGGATGAATTTTGTTTCAGTACACCTTCTTTTGAAATATTGACGGTTGAAATTAATCGTCCTGCACATAAAAAGATTCTCTTATTCACTGTTTATCGACCTCCCAGCGGAAATGTTTCTGAGTTTTTTGAAATCTTGAATAAATGTGTGAATGCACGGAACTTATGTGATTTTGAGATCTGGATTACAGGTGACTTTAATATAAATTGGCTGGACAGAGACAATCCTAATACCCGGGCATGTCGACGTTTTGGTATTGAGAATAGCTTACAGCAGTTAATAATGGGTCCAACTGACATGATATCCGATCATTTACCTGTGTTTGCTATGAAGAAAAAAGTGCGAAATAACAAGGCAACAGAAAAAATCACAGGTCGATCGTATAAAAAGTATGATCAGCAAATTTTTGACCGATTATTAAATAGAAAAAACTGGGATTTTTGTAATGAGAATAATAATGTGGATTATATTTGGAATGAAATCTCTGCTGTAGTTGATGATATACTGTCTGTCATGTGCCCTATAAGAACATTCACTATTCAAAAAATTACTCCAGGTTGGTTTAATGCTGAAATTATGAATGTTATTGGGAGAAGAAATAAATTACTTCGTTTGTATAAAACTCAACCATCACAAAATCTATTCACTCAGATAAAGGCTTTACGTAATACAATTAACAAAATGGTCAACCACGCCAAAAGTGAATATATCAAAAAGAACTTATGTGAGAGTAGGGGAAACCCCAAGAAATTTTGGCGTGAGTTGAATGTACTGCTTAAGGGCCATAAATCGATGGAACAAGTTTTTCAATTGGATGACTCTGTAACTGGCCAACCTGTAAAATGCGGTGAAGAACATGAGTTTTTAAACGATTATTTTATCACTATAAGTGATGATATATCGGGTGAATTTTGTAATTATGAAGTGGACCATGAATGCATTCGTGTTCAAAATTATGGAGGATTTGAATTTGATGCAGTTGATATTGAAGAAATAGTTGACTTGTGCAAGGATATTGATGTCACTAAATCGAGTGGTATGATGAATATTGATAGTAAAGTGTTTCGAGACTTGGTGATGTCAATTCCTGAAATATTTTGTGATATATTTAATACTTCACTTAGAACAGGGAAATTTCCCATTAAATGGGCGAAAGGTATGGTTATCCAAATACCTAAAGAAGGTAATCTTCGTAATCCTAGTAATTGGCGGCCAATTAGTTTAATTCCCTTGCCAGGCAAATTACTAGAAAAAACGGTGCATACGAGACTTCTTAATTTTGTGTTAGACAACAAAGGAATTAATTCAAAACAATTTGGGTTCTTACCGGGCAAATCGACTTTACAAGCAATTTTTACATTAACAAAGTATATCTATGATCATATTAACAAAGGTAATGTAATTGGTTCATTGTTTGTGGACATACGGAAGGCCTTCGATTCAGTATCGCATGCTAGACTGTTAAATAAATTGTCACATATTGGTATTGGTAATGGGGGTCTTCGTTGGTTTGAAAGCTATCTGACTAAAACTCAATGTGTTAGATTCAATAAATTAGTTTCAACTGAGCGTGAAATCAATAGTGGTGTTCCTCAAGGGTCTATACTAGGTCCTATGTTATTTATATTATATGTTAATGATTTATTTGATTGCATAAATACCCCCAATATAATTATGTATGCGGATGACTGTGTTATATATTATGCCCATCATCGATCGAATATTATTGGTGTATATTTACAGGATATTGTAGTTAAACTGAAAACTTGGTGTGATATAAATAGGTTGAAATTAAACATTAATAAAACAAAATTTTATACTTTGGAAGTAAATACAAAATAGATAGGTGGATTCCTACACCGGTTAAAATCAATAAGGCTGAAATTTCTGTTGTACAGAGTTATAAATACCTAGGAGTTCTGTTGGATAGTTTAATGAGCCTTGATCAGCATTTACAAAATCTGTAAAAGAGAGTGAATAATAAAATCTTCCTTTTGTCTAAACTGAGAAAATTTGTAAATGTGAATATAGCTGAATTGATTTATAAGCAAACTATATTACCAATTCTGGATTATGGAGGATTTCTGTTAAAATCAGGTAATATGAAGGAATTTGAAGATTTACAGATTCTACAGAATAAAGCCCTCCGTATAATATTGAAGGTGCGTCGAGTAGGTGACATTACACGACAGCAACTTCATAATAGGTTGAAACTACTGAGTTTATCTCGACGGTGGGACAAACAGTTATTACACTTAATGTTATGGTGGAGTCATGATGACTGTAACCTACGACGTACTGGTCGAAATACTAGACTGCAGGAGAAAATATGTTTCAATGTATTGCCTTTAAAAACACGGAAATATATTAAAAGCCCCATGAACAGAGGAAATATCCTGTGGAACTCGTTTACAGCCTTTGAACAAAGAAGCACAAGTAATACAGAGTTTAAAACCTTTGTCGTAAAGAGATACAGGGCATATACTGAAAATTACGGATGATTCCTGAACTTAGGGATTATTATGAGTTATCAGTCTTCTGTAAGTGATTCACTCATTTCTATCATCCATCACCATGTTCGTATTTTCTAATTTATTATTTGTTATATTAAAACAAGCTGAACCTGAAATTAGGAACAGTAAGCAACAGCTTGGAAGATCAAGTCCACACTTGAAAGCTTTGTGGGAAATAAAGACTTAAAAAAAAAAAAAAAAAGAAAAAACTGGAACGGATTTCAGACTAGGTGTCTATTTTCATGCACCACCCAGCACTGGTGCTGTACAATGTACGGCGGGTGCAGGAGAGATACAGGAGAAGATCAGTTACTCGTGCAATTGTTGCAGTTTAAGGCAGTATATGTGATGTATTGAAACACCTTATCCACACATTCTCTTCTTCTCTAACCATAAATTCTCTTAACCTCTCTTCTTAAGCATCAAGAAAATCTCATTCTCTGTAAAGAAAGACTGCGAATTCTTTCTTCTCTGAGAATAGAGAAAGAAAACTCTTTCTCAATGAAAATAGAGAATGAGAACTCTTTCTCAATGAGAATAGAAAATTTGAGCCTCTTTAAGAGAAAGGAATTCTCATTCTCTAAACTACCGGAGAACAGGAGAATTCTCTGGCATTGTTCTTCAAGAAGAAAACACTCAGAGATTTCTTGTTAGAGAAGAAGAGAATGTGTGGATAAGGTGATTGAAATGAGATGAGATGGAGAACAGTGGATGTATGGTATTGTATATACTATAATCAGATAAGGCGCAGAGACTTATTTAATTATTTACAGGTAACAGCCTCTGGATGCTAAGTGATCCTCCTCTAATGCAACAAAAGTTTATGTAAAAAGTACAACTTTTTGGGTTATACATTTCATGCAAAGTCTATACACAACACGATAGATCGGTTATAACCAATTTCAAGCAGGCCTAGTAAGGTCCATCAAGGGGTGGAGAAGAACTAAACAAGGCTTTTGAAAACATTAAAGTGTGTTAAATCATTTAATTTCCAAAGACAATTTAGAGTTGGTTATTTTTAAAAAAAATGTTCCTTGTTTTCTATTTGTCTTAGGTTTAGGTCAAGTGAGTTCCAAAGCTGGGCACCATAGAAAAAGGGTGAATTTTGAAAAATCTTGTTTCTGGGGACTGGGATGGCTTCTGCCATCATTATTCCGTGTGGCTCGGTCTTGGGCAAGAAGATCAACTTTCTTTGATTTAAAGCTTTTCCAAACTAATACCAGTAAATGAATGATGCATTTAAAATGTAGTTTGTTAACATCGACTGCTACGTGCAAGTCACCAACATGCTCATCCTGGGGGTCCTTGACTTCAAAACACAGCCTTATAGCTTTATTCTGTAACACCTGCAAGTTTCCCAATAAGTAAAGCAATACCAGAAAGACAGAACTATAATCAAGGACCCCCGTGAACATGCTTTTCACAATACAAGTGGCTGCATTTGTGGTAATATACAGACGGAGCAATTTCAACAAGCGATATTTGTGCGTTCCTAATTTCAAATTATTATTGTAGTGGGCCTTCATATTTAAACAACTACCTAGTTCAACTCAAGGTATTTAAAGTATGCCCCTTGTGTAAACTAATGCCATCTAGAGAGAGAGGCGTGTCAAAAGACGATCCAAGGTACTGGTTTGCTGAAGACGGTTGGAAAATTAATATTTGGCTTTACTCTTATTTATTGTTAATTTGTTTAAATCATTCTGTAACAGCGCATGGCAATTTTGTTTACCTTCCCTGTACAGTTGGTGAAAAATAACTGTCATCGACATACAAATAAATTTTACAGTGTTTCATCGCCTTGACAACATCATTAATATAAAGGATTATGGAAAGATTTTTTGTCATAACATTAGTGCTCAAACTCAAGACAAGTTGCAGAAGTTACAGAACAGAAGTCTCCGAATATGTACTAATAGAGGTAACAGAAGCAATGTTGCTAATTTGCATAAAGATTGTAAGGTTTCCTATGTGAAGGAAAGGAGAGACATGTACACCATTGAATGATGTGTTCTGTATCAAGGTTCCTATTTGTGGAACAAGTTGTCCATAGAAGAAAGGGACATAGAAGAATATGAAATTTTAAAGAACAGACAAGATTAAGCTAAAAAATTCAATTTCAAATTATCAAAAGTCATAGCATTTTTAGTACACTACAGTATGTAGCTGTATGTTTTTCTTAAACGTGATGGGAAGAGGTGAAGCATATATATATACATACATACCCATCATGTACTACATCTATAAATGTAATGACAATAGGCTTAAAGTGACAAAATTTGTATCTCTTGTTTCCCCTGCAAAGTGTAAGATGTCATGAAAAACATATTGGTATCTGAAAATATAATCCACTGTAATGTGTGAAAAACTTGTATGAATGAAAACATGTCATTTTTCTCAAACCGGAAGTTTCTGGACTACAATGAAAACTAGCTGTTCTTAGCTAAATTGTAACCAGGAGACTCAATAAAGTATCTAAAAAAAAGGATGAAATACAACAGCCCGAGGACGCTACCTTGGGGTATATCACACAATACAGATTTGCAAGTGACTAACAACTGTTTGAACAGGCATAACAATAGTTCAGGTCAGGCCGTAAAAAAGGTTTTCCAAATGCATGAGGAAATAAAAGGGAAACCCGAAGAATGATGGATCAAAATATTGCCTATCTCTTTCTTTAGATCTTCAAGTGTGAAATTCAAACTTTTCGCAGTCAACTGCTGCTGGTCTAGCTGCATTCAACTGCATTTCTGTATCTTGTGGAGCTATTTCCTTCCCTAATTTGACACCAATTTCTGCAAAGTATGTATTTATCATGTCCGAGATATCAGAAGGTCTAATATCAGTTCCAGTCAGATCTTTAAGTATTATAATGATTTGTAGAATCGGGATTGACATAGATGATGAATGTAGAGGAAGTATCAAACTTTCTATTGATGAAAACAGCTTTTGAATATTCCAAGTAGAAGCTGAGTTATTGGTTTCTGAATATGATAGGGTCGGACAACATAAATCCATCAAAAATGGTTTACAAAGAGTACAAAGTGAATTATAAAGGGTTAAATATAGAACAAAATGCAAGTAGTATGACCTGTAAATAGAACAAAATGCTATATTATTTTTTTTTTGTAATTAAGATATCTTTAAGCTATTTTTGCACCATGTAGCTTGAAAATCTGTTTTCCTAATTTTACAACTTTTTCACATGATCTAGTTCCCATGGCAACCATTTGTACATTTTGACATTCTTTCAACATTCCGGTAACCATGGCAATGATATGCAAAATTTGTGAAATTGTTACCCATCAAATAAAACTACACAAAATTCCAATTTTAGACTAATTTTAGCTTATTTTACTATTTTTGGTTTCATAACATCTGAATCAAAGCATATCAGTGGAAATGTCACCATTTGCCAAGTTTGTGACCTTATTTGATGTGCTTCCAAAAAAGCATATCTTTATATCATTACTAAGCGAAACTTAAGCTTAGCTAAACTTAAGTTTTGCTAAGTAACGATAAAAAGAAAGAGGTAAATATAAGTGTTTTTCACTTTTAAGATGGTTCATGTATTTGTCCTTGCAAACCAAATTAGGTTTTTACCTTTTGTTATATTTCTATTTCATTTTCAGATGTATCTCCTCATATATCCCCATATCTTGTACATCCTCAGCTTTAATATACATATACTCATGTATTCATGCATGGTCCAACTTTACCTGGTCTCTTAACATATGAGGTAAGTGTGAGTTTTCAGGTAGGTAATGATGTATAGGTAAGCCTGGTCCCGACTTGAGCAACTACATTTCCTTGGTCAGCGGCCAACTAAGGTTGTTAGTAGCCCAGTGACCAACTCCATACTGGCGCTGTGATGTCTGGTGACTAAACCGCTAGTCGCCCTGGGTTTCCAGCAAAATATTTGACATGTTTAATATATCACCATTGCCACAATCAATTAGTTGGTTGCCAGGCGAATACCAAAGTGGCCTCTAGTTGCCCTTAATCACCAGCAGAGTAGTAGCAAGAGCGTCCCAACGTGGGGATTAATTTTTTAGTAGCCCGGCGACAAGTTAGTTGCCTGGCGATCAATGTTTCGTCATAGGTTGGCGGCGAAATGTACTAATCGCCACCGTCAGTTGGCCAAGTGGGGACGTGGCTTAAAAGGTGAATAAAAATGTTCCCCTTTAAGATCTTCATTAATTCTATTCCAATTATAAATCATTTCGGCATTACAGAGAGGAACAAATGAAGAGAGGAAACCATGTTTATGTGACTACCACCCACTCATGATCATCTAAATAAATATATAGTACTGACCGAGGTTAGATATTGGAAAAGTTATTCCCTGGGTCCCACAGGCCCGAGATTCATGCTGATTCATTAAAAGAGAGAATACACGTGACAAATTCATAAACGTTATGTGATCATGATTTATATAACTATCCGTTTACTACAAACAAAGGAGTAACTTAGCCTACATCCTTGTTAGTTTCTTTTCCTCTGCTTATTGATATGCTTAATTTCAGCGGGTAATCCTAACTTTTTCAATTTCAACCTACCCAACTCTATAAATTTAGATGGACATTTTAAGGGCTAATACCTCTTCATTACACTTTTTGAATCACGGAAATTAATTGAATATTAGCAGAATTAATCAACAAAAAAGCTACGCCAAAAAGTAAACAAATGGAGGGAATGTGCGACCTGACAACGTAACCTAGCGACGCAACCTGGCAACGCGACCTAGATATTCCACTGGTGCCCTCTGATTGGCTGATAGTATTTGGGGGCATGGCCTCTCAAAAGTTATTACCCTGGCTCCTAGTATTCCTATTGGTTTAGCATGAAAAAGGGGGCGTGGCTCTGGTCTCCTTGGTTTTCCAGGGGAATAACTTTTTGATATTCCCCTGGGTGCCGTAGTTAACAGTTTAAACCAGGGGAATATCATTTTTGTTATTCCCCTGGATGAATAAAATGACATTTGAATAGGAAATGTACAGACACTACGCCATTAGGGGTGAAATAAACGTTGCAGAGATCTCAATGGCGAAATATAATTCCAGATTTTTATTTGAATTATTATCAAACAAAACAACACACTACAATGAAAATTACAAATATTGGATAATTGTAACATTACACAACTACATATCTAGTCCATGCATTTTAAGTATCTCATATCACTGTTCCTTTAAATCAACCTGTGGTTTACCAAACTGTAAACCCAAACAAATATTTCAAATCTAATCCACTGGGACAGTATCTCTTTAATGAAAAAGCATAATAGTGACCCAAAATCCTCAAGTTCGTGCAAAGTTACAACATTATGAGTGTAGAGTGGAGGTTGAAAATCACATGAAGTAGACTCTGACAACAAATAATTCTGAAAAAGAAGT
Source organism: Lepidonotus clava (assembly GCA_936440205.1). Classification (NCBI taxonomy): domain Eukaryota; kingdom Metazoa; phylum Annelida; class Polychaeta; order Phyllodocida; family Polynoidae; genus Lepidonotus; species Lepidonotus clava. Next base: position 47,785,523 of record OW387141.1, read on the forward strand.
AGAGTATCTGAACATATATTATATAGAGAGAGTTAATGAAGAGTTATAGAGTTGGTGACATGTTTGAGAGCAGCCTATCAAGCAAAAGTGCTTCAGATCTCTGACCACGCCATCCCCGATGTTCCAGCCCCTTTATCTAAGGCTGCCCCCCCTTTGTTTACATAATGTAATCTCATAATTATCCCCCCCCCAGCTCCCTACTCACATGCATTTTGTATATGACACACCTATTGTGAGAGGGGCACACAGTAAAGAAAATCTATAAAAAAAAACTTGATACTTTTGGAATGTACCTTAAAATTGCAAGAGTATGTGATCTTTTCTTAAAATAATACACCCTAATGCATGATAATGATGCCATACATATAGGTCTTTTCTTGTTTGGTTTATCTACCATTATCATGTAGTGTCTTTTAATGGAACAATTTTGGTTTCAAAGTGGGAAAAATGAGCTTTAGATTTATGACTTGGATGCACAAGTAATGTTTCTTTGAGTTTCCTGGGCAGTTCTCAAATTAGTATGCAAAATGTGAAATGTGAAATGGTGAATGCTATTGTGTTGTTAGGGTTAACTATAATTATAGTGCATTGTCCGAGATAATTACTGTTAGAAATATTGTCTCTGATGGGTGCTAGTCGAGTGGTGAGTAAATCCACGAGATGGGCGCTCAATCCATAACATGAACAACGCTTAGCAGTACGGTAAGTTTATTGATGGATATGGTGATGCATACAGTTGCTCGTGATGGTAATAAGTTCCAAGGTATAACAGTTCCAGTTTAGGGTAGAGTAAGCTTCCTCCTTAGAGTCCACCTAGTCTCACCTCCAGCCGACGTGCAGTAGACTCAAATTTGATCTTGTATGCAGTATAAATAAAGTTGTTTAAAAAAAAAAAAAAGTAGTACCGTGTAAGTCACCAGATGTCCCTGTGGTTGTATAGCTATCTAAAACCCCTTCGAATCTCCCGATCCGTATGATCCAAATGCTAATGGTCTCTCCTCCTCTCTTACACTGTGCTTTTGCTTATAAAGCAGTCTGATATTGATTTTACCCCAGGCATCGGTGCTTGCGGGGAGGTGTGCCCCGGTGAGCATTGTCATCAGGTATATTTACACCTACCAGCGGCACCTGCCATTACTAGATATTTTCATAAGCTAAGTAATTTAGAGGAATTCTTATTATTTTGTATTCAACTGGTGACCTTTACACTAATTCAATGATCATGCACAAAGTAACTGATTCAATCTCTACCTTTGTGCAATGTAAGAGTAAGAAGTTTATGTAATAGTGTGTGTTTTTCCCATAAAAAAGGTGCCTAGCAATAATGGTTGCTATTGCATCATGTAGTATTTTTCTTGGGGAAATGCTGTGAAATCACATCAATGACATTCTTCTGTAATGACTCTGTTGTTGACTGATTATGATTTGTTCATTCAAATGCATACTGTACACAAACACATACACACACATGAATACACAATTATTAATAATAATACATTATTATGGATTCAAAAAGAGCTATGGGTCATTAGATATCACCAATTAACATAGTCCCAAAGGGAAATTACCCCAAGCTTGTCTGGGTAGCCCTCCCTTGGCTGGGTTCCACACTAGGTGGCGTGGTCTGGAATCTCATTTATTGTATGCCAACCCTCATTAGAATTAAAGCCCTTCAGAATTGTACTCTTCATGGAATATCTCATTCAATATTTTAGTTCAGCACTTTATATCTGGTATTCAAGTAACATAGTATAAGGTGCATCTGCAATAATACCAACATTGACCTTTGCCATATTCAAGGTCATTTAGATTGACGCCAAATGACGAAAATTGTCAGAATGTTGAAATTTAACTTCTTTCATGTGTCACTCCAAGGAATATATAAAAGTTTATACCAAAACCCCTTCTGGTGCCCCATAGGGACCTTTTAAGTAGAAGATTGTATCAATATCCTCTCTATAGATGTGTGCACAACTATCACCCGTGCAATTTTGTTTACCAACCTCCTGAAATTCAATTCTTTCAGAATAAGACTTTTTATGTGACATCTTACTTATTGGATAAGATAAATATCTGAACTCTAAGTAGTACTATATGAGGTGCCTCTAGACAAAAGACAACTTTGACCTTGGCCAAGTTTAAGATTATATGAATTGATGTTGAATGACAAAAATGGTCAAATAATTAAAATTAAACTTCTTTCAAAGTGTCCTATGCTTTGGAACATGAAAGTTTATACCTAACACTGTATTGGTACCCTAGATCAAATGAGTCTCTGTAGAAGTGTGCATAACCATTACCCATGCGATTCTGTTTGGTGACCTGCAATTTAATTCTCTCAGAATTGCATGTTTCATTAGAAATCTCATTCATTTAATAAGATAAACATTTTAATATCGTAGTTTCAACTAGTGCTGCAGGTAGGATCTTCAATCCTACTTGCAGGTTAGCCTAAAACACTATGCATGCTGGAAAATATATTGACAAAACTCAAGGTTTTAAGATAGAAATTTTCATAAAATGTCTAACATTGAATAAACCTAAGTATCATTATTTTTTGAATTAGAACCCATATTATATTTATATTTCCTGAGTTGTTTAAAAAATCATTCATTATAGGTGGATTAATAGCAACTTTTTGTTTATTTTCTATAGTTTTTCTGTTGACAAATTAAGCCCAAATTAGCCTGCAGGTCATTAAATGAGCTATGCATGGTAGGGAGAATTGTAGCTAGTTACAAGTTTGAGACATGTTATTAGAGATACTGGAAGTAATTAGTAACATAGCAAACCTAATTTTAAATGACCAATTTCCAGGACAATAATTTAGTTTGAAGGATTTTTGTGTCTTGGAGATAAAACCCATTTTTTTCTCTTAACATGTATAAAAAAGAATGTGCCAAAATATTATGATGTAAGTCACATAGTGAATGGTGATGAACAATGTAGCATATTTTCCAGTTTACATAAAGCAGGGAGGTATTGTCATTACCTTAAAGGAAGGAGCCAGTGAAATTTCAATTCTGGTAATTTTACACTTTATATCTTAGATTTGATGCCTATTTAGTAGTATGCCAAGTTTCAGTGTAATTAATTGACTATTTCATATTAAAAAAATGGGCTTCAACTTTTAATAAACCAGGAAAGCACACATCTGTGTGTGACGTCACACAAAATGACAGTTATATTCAAATTTCTTAATTCCATATAAACTATATTTTTCACATTTTCATTTATAAATCACTTAATTTTGTGATTTCAATCTCTTTTAGACTTACAAAGATTAGTTAACATAATTTGTTTTGCATTTATTTCGGGTTTATAATTTTTCAACTGTTTTGCTTGTGACGTCAAACACAGAGAAATGCACTGTGCAAACTGCACCAGGTGCAAGGCAGGGCAACTCATTTTGATTCAGAAAAATGTGTGCAAAATAAAAACTACTAAAGATAGTTGTATAACATTTTGCATGGTTATTCCCTGGGTGGTGGGGATCACGGCAATATACCTTCCTACAGTCACTGGCCCCTCCCTTTACAGAGGTCATTACTAAGTTTCGTTTATCTGACAAAAAAATGATCAGAGTCAATTTCTTGATAAAGCTCCCTCAGTAGTGCGTGCTTCAGAGGGATCTTTATCAGAACCATTTCTGTGCACCACCATCCTGCCATTTCTTTGTTCATTTGTTTTGAACCAGCATGTTTTTAACAGATGCTCACTCTAAACATGCGCTGGTGGATCTCTCAGACAAAGTTTTGCATGTTTATCACAGTTTCTATCTTTCACAACACATTAACCATTTCAAATGAAAAGCTCAGGAACATGAATACGGAAGTAAGTTAGTAACTCGAAATTATATTTTCATGTTAAGAACTGAATGCAAATCAACAATAATTGAAATTTTCTGGTAATTCTAATGTTTGTCTAGTGATAAGATACAAATTAGACTTGTAGACATTATTTGCTGTTGGGGCACTAACTAAGGCAATCTTGATATAATACACTAGTCATGATTTAAGCCAGTATTGTCATAAGGTCATAGTTACTTTTTCTTTTGTTTCATTCAGCAGAACATGATGTTTAAATTGGTACTCTCTGCCATGCTGGCAGCATTCCTTCAAGCAGCCCCTCTTAGTGATAGGTGCATGGCCACCTACAGGGAGTCTGGCCTCTCCAATGATTATGTGCGGAATATTGCACATGCCATCCATGCCCCAGTGGAGCTAGGCCTCCCATACTTTAACCCCCGGGTTAGCGCTGACGAAGTAATGGCTTACTATGTTGGTAACACCCATATGGTATTTAAGGTGAGACAAATTGTTATTGTAAAAAAATTACCTGTAATGTCTGGAAGAATCGACCCAACTGATGACATACAAAAGAAATATGAAAATAATTATGATTTGCATTGCTTCATTAGAAAATCAATCTCTGTCAAAGGAACATTTTCTTTGAAATAACAGGCAGATGATCTTTGCAGTTACTATGTCACAAATTTATTTCACTCTAAGAAATTATTTGCTCATCATCGATTTGTACATTTTGGCGTATCTGTAAAGTATACCCCTTCCAGACTAGGTGGCTTAAAGTAGCAAGAGTTGATGATGTCAAATGCATATATAATGGCTGTGTATTCTGATATATAGCTTGATCCATTCGTGCAGCCTCTATCATCTATGTGACCATGTACTTTGATTTGGGGTGATGTCAAACTTCAGGGGCTGTGAATCTGAGATGCTGCATCAGACTGCAACAGGATGTTAGTTAAATGTCATATATCACACTAAGTGCCTTCTGCTTCCTATACCCTATTAGAATCTTGTTACAGATGTCAGTCTTGATTCTTCATCAATATACTATTGGGGAAAAGATGAAATGGAACTTCTCTTTTATGTTTGTACACGTTTCATACCCTAATCACCTCATTGAGGCTAATTAATTAATTAATTAATTGCTTAATAGGTCAATGAGGTAATTTCGGCTAGTGGCTGAACCTCTTTCTTATCAGTCCACAGTCGAAACGAAGCAGGTCACGACCCTCAGTAACCTAGACTGGTGGCTACATGCTGGTTTGTCACAAACCACTGGCTGGGGCCTGGTAAATTTTAATGTCTCCCCTTCTAAAGGCAAGATAGAACACCGGGCAATAATTGTTTATTATGGCCTAGGGCAATAATACTGACAGTTACTCGCTAGATCATACCAGGGCAGGACAATGATGAAGGTATAGGCAAAGTTGGTATAGATTAGATTAGGTAGATTAGGATTATATAAGGGTAGCAACCTGTGCACCCTTTGTTGAGGTTTATACAAACTATGTTATCAAGTAGTATCGTTATTATAGTAATAGATAAGAATGAATATGAATGTATGATATGTGAAGGTAAACCGCCGCGGAGGTGTAGGTTATGGTATATAACCTCCGAGGCGTCAGCCAAGGAGGTTATTTACCATAACCTACACCTCCAAGGCAGTTTACGAGCTTATACTACGTCCCATAACCAGGAAACACATATTTTGTCAGTCCTGTGGCCACCTGAATATAAATTTTATGTATTTACATATATCATACTATATAATATATAAGAATATTATATCATATATATCTACTAAATATTCACCTGCTTTTGATTGAGATTAGAACTAGAGCCATCGAGCAGTCCCTGTAGGCAAGTGGTTAGGCTACTGGCTTTCTATGCAGGAGGTCCTGGGTTCGAAACTCACCCAGAACTCACCCAGAACTCATTTTAAAGAGTTGTTTTATTACTGTTCTTATTTTATATTGTGTGGACAAAATTGAGTATGGAAGTTTGAATTACACTTTTACTTTTTTTTCATTCTTTTATCTTGCTATAAAGCATGGGCGTCCTGATAATAGCCTATCTTTAAAATAATTCTCCCAACCAGCTGCCTCAATAGGGCAGTGGGTATGGTCTGCAACTGTAAATCCAAAGGTCCATAGTTCGATCCTGGCATGTGAAAATTAGATACAAAAGTTTTCATGAATTGGGTAATTGATTCTCATAATGTTCTAACTATACTCAAATAACCTCCTCCGGAGGTTATCTGGATAACCTTCTGAGGAGGTTTATCAAATAAACCTCCTGAGGAGGTATATGTGACCAAACACTGTAGGTTACGTCTAGAAACCTACTGTGGACACAATAGGAGTGTGGTCTGGGAGTAGTATAAGGCAATATAACCCTTTAAACTTTCATTATAACTGCGATTTGGATCTATTCTGTAAAGGTTATGGATTCTGTCCACAGGCTTCTGGAAACAAGGGAATGGATAGTGCCTTCGCTACCATCCAGATGAACACTGTGGATGAGTTCATGCACATGCCTCCTAAGGTGAACAAGAAACTGGGACCTATCTTTTCTCTGATACATCATCTTCACTCATTTGATATGCTAGAAAAGCTGCGCCAGGAATATAATGGTAAATGACATTGCCGCCTAGTTCAGAGAATTCATCTCTGGTAAAGTGTGAGAATTGTTTGTGAGGTAATTCAAATTTTTAGAATTAAGAAACTCAATCTTAGTCTGTGATTTGGTGTCAAGTTGTTTCATTATATCTGAACAAAGTTAATTCAGATTAAATATCTATAAGTGCATTAAGGGTAAAAAAAAAAGGAGATCCGCAAATAGGCCACATGTTTAATTCACTTGCTTATTTTTATTGAACCCAGCCTAACTCTACAATAAGATAGGGGATCAGGGACAGGACCACCTTACACTCTGCTTCAGATTAGTAGGGCATTCTAATGTAATCCCAAGACAATGATTATATCTTAAAATTCCTCATAAACTAATCTTAAAGTATATTGATTAATTCATACATCATCTGAATAAAATATGTTCTTTGATTAAAGGTGTACTTTTGCACCTACATTAACGTTCTTATACAGTATTAAGTCTAGGTGAATCCTAGGATCACCTTGGAAGGCATCCTGCCCCTCTTTTTATTTTCAGGCATAATTAGCATGCCTTATTAAATAAACTGCTGAAATTTTTCAAAATAATCTTATATATTTCCAGTCTCGGTTGCGTCTAACCCACCTTCTCCCACACTATGTTCATGCCTAATGACCGATGATAACATCATGTCCACCTTAAAGGTAAATGTAGTAAGCTCACGTTTTTGTAACCGGAATATATTCGTTTTGACTGTACTGACAGATTTATAGCATTTGAATTAAAAAGTCTTTGTCATTCACTTCTGGATAATAAAAGAGTACTTTGTCATGCACATCATTTATGAAATTGTTTGTATCTCAAACATTGATCTACTGATATAGGACTTTAAAAACTTTGAAGTAGTTCTTGTGTCTGCCTTACTCTTTATAAATCTGATACTTTTGATCAAGACACCCACATTATTATGATTGAAGGGCTTCATATCAATGACCCTGAAGCAGGACCTCCCCCCACTGACTGAGCCTGGAGCATGGGCTGTCTGGAAGGATTTCTTCCTCAGCTTCTACAGGTGGGTAACAAAGACTTTCTTCACTTTTCAGAGTATATTTTGATGGCTTTACTGCCAGAAAACAGACCTTAATCACTGATCTGTTGATATTGTAAATGAGGCCATTAATAAACATCAAGGGTTATGGACAGATCTTGTAGAGGTTTTGTAAATGCAGCCATTAAGGTACTTAAAGCTTATGTAAGTCTTGGAAAGGTGACTTTTGCATTAAGTAATTAAGCATTTTACATAATTCTGATTTATTAAGGTTAAATTTCATACAGTCACCTTACTTCTTGCTAGCATGGTTTCTGAAGGAACTTAAAGATAGAAATACAAACTCCTCTCTGATTACAGTTGAATAAATGATTTATCTGTTATAAAAATCTTTCTTTACATCGATGGTGTTACATTTGATTGTAATTTACAGCTGTCCTTAACCCTTTAGACCCCAGAGAGTGCGTTCAAGAATTGATGGATTTCCCCAGGATTTCCGAGGGTTTCCCTCCAAAATTCCCTTAATCCTATCAATTAAAAATTTAGAAATGGGATTTGTAGCAATGATACGGAAATTACATCAGCTTTTGAATGATATGTTGGCCAATTTTGTGTGTTGAATAGTCACGAAAATATCATGCTTTTAAAATTTTTGGAAAATTATGGGAAAATGTCCGTTTTTCCGGGCGGCTACGGCCGGATTGGGAAAACTACCCTCGGGCGGCTACGGCCAGATTGGGGTCTAAAGGGTTAATCGAAGAACGTTTTGAACAGAACATTTAGCATAAGTATAATGGCATTTTTGACTTGTGATCCTTTGCTATAAGTTTGCTTTGGTTGCTTATGATCTTCTTATCTTATTTGACTTAGATACACTTCTGATGTAACTACAATTTACATAACAACCATAAAGCTTATGTTGAGACCGGGAAATGAATTGACATTAAATTTCTTTTTCATGTTACAGCAAATCAGCTCTGCATGATGCAGCCCTGTATCTGAGCTGTGTTACAATGAAGGCCTAAACAAAGAACATGTGGCGCCACCCTATCCACTGATACACACACATTTACAAGAATTCAATATGACTGTTGCACATTACACCTCCAAGCTTAGTCTATTCTCTCTACAGCCAAAATGATTCAGGTTTGGGACAGATAGATGTGAAGCCACCAAATAACTGAGCCACCAGGACCTGGTGAATAAAGAATGAGAGCTTTAATACATTGATAAATATACGTACATTAACAAGCACATTTTCTCTATTACTGCAGTATGACAGTAAAATTACATACAATGTTTCCTTATGTGACTGACCACAGTTGAAATGCTTTCATAAACTGCACTATATCCCCCAGTATCATTTAAAGGGTCAGCATAATGACTACTTATGCATTTTTACCATGACAGAATGAAGAAAAAACTTCATCTCACTAGGCATCATCCAAGTGAATCAAATGAACGAATGGCTATTTTTGAAACTTCCTTTTAATTATATATAATATATACAACTTTTGACTGGACAGAATCCGCTGCTACTGGACAAATAAAGCAACAATCATTATTGCTTACAATAAGTATAATTTTGTCAAATATACAAGTAAAGAACAATTCAGACTCCCTGTACTAAAATGGACAAGAAGACGTACTTCTTCACTTCGTTACTTCCTGCCCTAATGTTTCACCCCGCTGGTGTGCTGTTTGGGTGCTGTAGTAAAAATACAAACAGGCCTTGTCAAAGACTACAATCTCATGTCAGTGATATCTAACAACTGAAAGAACAATGACATTCTCGACCTGATTCTGCTGCTGTGCAGGTCTGACATATATGGTGATATCTCATGAAATGTGCACAGTTGTCGAAATGTATGTGTGTGTACCGTCGCTGGAAAAAATATGAAAGCTATTTTATTTTGGTGGTCATCCATTACTTTACCTTTATTTGGGACCAAACTTTTGCCTACATTCTCTAGAACTTTAAACAATTATGGTAACACATTATAAGACCTAAAATAAGGTGTAATTCCAATTATTTTTTTGAATACCCTGTACCTTTGTATATTGAAATAAAGTGTATACTTTGTTTGATATGGGTTTACCTTTTTCAAAATGAGCCCCCAAATATACATATTTTTAGGAAACTCCATTTAGTTGTTTTTTAACACTTGCAACCGTACAACTAACCCTGTAGTGATCATGTATGTCAAGATGCTCAACCAAGAAGATCAGAATGTTTGTTATCATATTGTTTCTTTAAATATATTCATTATTATATAGTATGGCTACATTAATGCCACTATAAGGTGTACAAGAGTTGACGACCAAAGAAATTTCATGCACAATTCCAAAATTTGGTTTTATGAAATAACACAAAATTTAAGATCACTAACATGTCGTTTTTGGTTAAAACACTATAATTAAATTGCAATTTGTTCCTAATAGATATAATGAAGTAGTTCATATGAATATCTATACTTTATACATGTTTTTTCAAGGACATTTTTCTCCACCAATCCATTCATACATCTTTTTTATGCTTTCACGCATCATTTTTTAGATGCGTGATCATTTCCTGGAGTAACTTGTGGATGCGTTTAGATGCGTGAAATTTCTTTGGTCGTGGCTCCTGGTTCACAGGGGGTGTCTCGGGGAATCTTTACACTATGCAAATAGATCGGCACTGATAGTGGTATCTGGAACATTATGGATACTTATTTCTAAATGGCCAAAAATGTCATTTTACCCATTGAACACAATGGTAAACAGATGGTTTTACAGATGCAAATATCTTGGAAATGGATATGGTGACATATGGTTTTTAAAAATTCCTAGTAATCCCTGTCCATCCAGCTAACTTCTCTGTGAATTTGGGAATTTTTCTATTGTTTTCAAAAAATCATGCCCAATACCCATATTTACCTTTAAATACAGCAGCTCTCCTACCCCCTTCTTCAGCCTGGGCCCAACGCTGGACCCTGCACAACCTCAGCACGACTACCCACCCACCGCACCCACTTTGTCAATTTTTATTGACATACAATCTTTTATGGCTAGGGCCAGTAATTATCAATTGTACATGTCTTTTATCCATTGTCTATATCACGTTTTTCCTTGTACCTTTGTTTTATCTTCTATCAAACGTTGTCCAAACCAAGTGCTGTCTGTGTGATTATGATAATGGATGAACCAAACCATTCATTTTTTTCAGGAATGTCATTTGTCTGCACATTAAACAACAAAGCTGTTCTCGTCAGCATATCCTTAAATCATCTATATATACGTACTGTAGGCCTATAGCTAATTCAACAATCTGTAAAATCTGTAAAGCTGGGCCATGAATAAGTTTAGTAGTATCATCATTATGTCAGATATTGCAACATTTTCTGCTGTTATAGCTACTGAATGGTGAATAAGGACAACACAGCGGACACGCAAGGGCGGTTTATGCGTATTTATTGGAGTTGAACACACACCCCCAAAAAAAGCTAAGGAAAAGAAATGTCAACCTTACATACATATCTCCCGTATGTGCAGTCAGTCTCTGTGTGTGTTACCTTCTGTGTTGGAATGAGGAGTGAGGCCAGTCACTTTCTTTTTTTTTCTTTTTTTTTTTATTGTGGTTTTTGCCCCTAGAGGGACACCGGAGCCCTGGGACTCCATAGACTTGGGGAGGTTCTTTATACCGTGCCCACCAGGATAGGCCCTGATGGACACCCACCTTGTTTAAGGAGCTGTGTGAGGCTCCAGGGGGGGGGGGGCAGTGTGGGTGGGCAGGGGGCGCCGGCAGTGGCTAGGGGGTTCCTCTTGGGATGGACAGGTAGTCTAGCAGTTCCCTGTAACCGGTTGCAGCCTGGTCAGCCGTAATGGCTGCTGCCAAGTCGTAGCCCGAGGCACTGTGGGCTGTAGGAGAGAGTCTGCTGGTAAGGAGTTTGTATTGGGGAACCTCAAGTGCAGGACACTCCACTAGGAAGCGAACCGTCTGGTGTCTGGGAGTGTCCAGACAGTGGGGGCAGGCATAACCTCCATAGATAGAGGTGTAGTGAGGCCAGTCACACATCCCTCTGGCAATGTATGGCCAAGTGTCCCTGCCATCTGGTGTAGCCTATTGCAAGCTCCTGTCCAGAAGGTGGCAACCATGTGCCAACCTTATATTCAGGTCTCATGAAACTAATCGTTTTCCTGTATAGTTTAATATAACATATCCTGAGAAAAAAAATATTCAGAACATTGCGCCACATGAAATTGACTCAGAAACCTACTGTGGCCTCTTTGGCACACAAAATATCAAAATTTCAGGTTAGGTTGACCCTGAAAATTTTGAGCAAGCGCCCCAGATGTTGACCTACCCTCATTTTGGCACTTTTGCAGCGACCAAATTCATGGAGCACAGGGCCTATTTCAAAAACCTACTGACATTTTCTAGAGTCACTGCATCATGGATTCACTTTTATGAAATAAGTCAGAAATGATTAGGGGTGCTCTGTGAATTTTCATTCAATTCTGTCAGTTTTCTTTATTTCATTATCAGCCAGTCAAAGCCAGTCATTCCCTTCACCTCGGGACAGAAAGGTGTATGACACTACAGATGGCGCCATAATTAGTTATGTGAGACCTCCATGGCCAAGGGGGAGAGGGCCTGCCATCTGGTGTGAGTTCTATGCATGCGCATATCCACTAAGTCACATCAGTAATAGTTGAAAGTAGCATAATAACACAGTTGCCCCACCACTGAGCTATACTGATATAATTGAGACATTATATCCCCCATATTAGTTTCATGGTAGCTTCAACATAACGTTGGCTGAGTAATAAAAGGTCGTATCTGACAAATGCTCATTTTGAGAAATTGCCCGTTAAACAAATTTTACATATCTTAAAGCTCTGTATATGATTCTAAATATCTGCTCAAACATCATAATACCTCAATACTAGGAAGAATGATATGCTACAAATATTTTAGATACAATTATGAATATATAAGGGTTATAGGGATGTTACTATGGTAACATATACATTTTTTTTCCAGATACGACCTTTTATTACTCATTTTCAAGGAGATATCTAAATTTTAGATAAATACTAATTAAAACGGCTTAACTAATACAAATTAATACAAATTACACAAAATAATATTCCTGAACTTAATCCAATATGCGAGTATTGAATTCATTCAATTACTCTACAAAAGTAAAGATTTATGTGATATTTAAACTATCAGATTCAATTGCAGCCCAGATACGACCTTTTATTACTCAACACACACACCAGAATTTCAGTAATCAAAGGTCGTATCCAACATTTTGCACTTATATTTCTTTGTCTGCTGTTATTTTTCTAAAATTTATCCACAGTATTTTACAATAAGGATCATGTGATAGTTATAAAAAAAATCAAAATCATAAGATGTGTACATTTTGCATTAATTATCATTTTTTACCACTAAAATCAAATGACCATTTTCAGATACGACCTTTTATTACTCACCCAAAAGAGAAATTCTACAGATACGACCTTTGTTTACTGGGTTATAACATTCCAAAGATTTGGAAAATTTCAAAAATTCCAAATTTCCTAGATACCTTAAGGCGAAGGGAAACATATTCAAAAATAAAAATAAAATAGATTTTTTTGAGATACGACCTTTTATTACTCGGCCAACGATAATATTCATTGACAATTCTTTTAGATATAAATGTTAATCATTAATGTTTCATCTTCTTGAAAGATATTTGTTTCCATATTGAATTATTAAACTGTTTGTGTTATTATTTGGTCTTTATTTATAAGAACATTGGTTTAACTAAAATCTTTTGTAAGTTTATATATTTGATATCGTTTGTTTAGTTTGGTTAATATGAATCACACTTTATTAATGATTCTCTATTCCCAACATATATAGATGTACTAAATTGAAAAATTTCAGACTTATAAAAAAAAAAAAGTAAATTATTTACTTTCATGAATCCTTCCCAATTCTTAGCAGGGGTTTAGAAAACATTGTGTAAAATTTCACAATTTTGAAATGTCAATTCAGAGGCTAAAAAGATCCGTTCAAAACCCCAAAACATCAGTTAAGAGTAATATGCAATATATGTATTGTAACAAAGTTCTGTTTTTAAATAGAATGCCATTTGAAATAGGATGTAGAAATGTTGCATTCAAAATATTGAATGCAACCATATTGATTATTGAGTTATTGTTGGGTTATAATTTCTGAAGGTCTTGATTATTGGGTTGTATAACTGGGAGCGGCTGGCCTGTTGTCCTTAGCTCTCTCTGACGTCACAAAAGAGTGACCACACTGCTGGTTATCTCTTTGTGAGGTCCCCCATTGTGACTGTTCATTTGCGTCAGTAACTTCTGCATTGTGTCTGTCACCAGCCAGAAATGGTGGGAGCTTAAATGTTCCCACAGGGCTGGTGATGGGCAGAGTTGGTTTGGGCTTAGAGAGAGCAAGTAGGAACTGGGCCTGCTGCTCCCCTCATGTACTAGTCTGTACCACTCTATTGTACACAACTTAGGGTGAAATATATTCCCCGCACCAAAACTTGGAAGGAGTTGTGTTTTCATTTTTAAAAAGTCTCCACCTAGCCACCTTTGTTATAGTATTAAGATACTAAAGCATCAGTTAAAGGTACAAAGACAACAAATGATTTGTTAATTAATAATTTAGAACACAGAAACAGTTGTTAAAGGTAAAAAGGTAGCCTAATTTGTTACGAAGATTATGGGCCCATATGGTCTAAAATACTCTACAGCCCATATTAGTGCTAAAGTTCCTTTTCAACTGTTGACAGTATTGAATCTCAAACTAGAAGTTTCCGACTGGCATATGCTACCCTATGCTCCTCGCCATCCACCTTCTGTCATAGAGCAGCTCCCATTTCTCTCTCAGCAGCATCAACTTGAATGAAGAACTGATTAGCAAAATCAGGAATTTAAAGAACTGGATACTTTATTAGTGTGGTCATTAGTGTCATGAAGGCTTGCTCACACATTTTATCCCAAATGACATTGTTGGGCATCCTTTTCTGGATGAGGTCAGTTAAAGATACAGCAAGGGCTATATCAATGTTGTTGTAATAACCTGTAAGATCCAGGAATGACCTACAACTTTCTTCATTTGGGGTCTAAGGAAAATCGGATAGCCTCTAACTTGTTTTGTGAGTGTTTTCATTGTTTTTATACCAATGAGGTTGTCCAAATAAAGGACTCTAGCATCACTTAAGGATAGACAACACCTCTCAGTGGCCAATTCGCAGGACTCCCTTTAGAAAGGTCAATACTATAGAATATCTGCAGTATGATCATGAATCTTATATCATTAGATACCCTTTTGATAACCTATCTACCCATGTAACTCATATTAAAATGTGTAGACATAGGCCCATATGAGCATGCCGGGAATACAAAAAACACATTTTTCACTTTAATTTTTGAACATTGATATCTCACTTATTATTCAAAAGAAAGATGTGAAACTTTCACAGGATATAGACAACATTCATTTGGAGGGAAGCATGTCTCAGATTTTTTATTTAGGTCCTAGCTTTTGTTTTATAAAATCTAGAAAATTATATAGACAAAATTCATTAAATTTTCTGGTTTTTTGAAATAAAACAAAAATTAGGACCTAAATTAATAATCTGAGACATGCTCCCTTTCATAACAATGTTATCCACAAGAGGTCAAAATTTTGTTGTGATATCTCAAGTGGTAATTGAGATATCCACGTCCAAAAAATAAAATTGAAAAAATCAGTTTTTTACTGTCACATTCTTGAATCATGAAGTTATGATGAAATACATGTACCAAAAGATAGACAAAAATATGTTACATCTTTTGATATATACTACATAAATGTACCATTATTAGATACAGCACAATTTGAAATACTGCAAATGATGCCCTGAGAGGTGTTGTCTATCCTTAAATGACAATTACTTGGCTTAGCTACAAGATTGGCTTCTGCTAGCTTGTCAAATACTATCTGTAGACACTTGACATGTTCCTCAATGTTACAGCTATATATCACTACAGCATCCAAGTAGGCAGCTGTAAAGCCTTCTGCACCTTTTAAAGGTACTTCCAACCTATCCCAGCACTGCCACCTGGTGCATACCTGGTGAACCATCTATGTGCTATTGTTATACGGCTGCTACACACAAAGAGTATGTCAGTTATTACTCTAGGGATGATAGAGAGGTTTATGATCAAAACGATAAAACACTTTGATTTTTGTACAAGATATCAATAAGATCAAGACTTAAAATCTGTAGGAATTTTAAGAAAAAAACACTACAACATTTTTATCTGAGATTTTTGAAATTTAAAAACTCAGTTATTTCCCATAGAAACCTATAATAAATACCTCAAATGTTTACAATCCCCTAACTGAAAAACCAAGCGGTAAAACTTATTTTCACTCTGGCGATGTATTCCTGATGTTCTAAAGAAAATTTTGAGAAGGTATGGAAAAAATATCACTACAACTTAAAATCCTGTTAAGGACAATCGCGCCATTATAGAACTACCATTGACATTTGTTTGATATCTTGCACAGTGAAAGCTATACCCATATAGGTTCTAAAAATGCAAAAATAATCATAGGTCACCATGGAAACTTTTTGGCAAGACCAGTCTATCTATATGGAAATTATTTAGAAATTGACTTGCAAAATATATTTTGAAATTGGATTTTCTTTGCTAATTATTTTGATAGAAATGAAATAACAGCCAACCAAATGTTTTTGATATATTTGTTCATGTTTTCTCAAATGAAAAAGAAAGACTTTTGTAAAAATTGATGATGTAACATATGATTTAAACTTGAAATTATATAAAATAAAATGGTTCAAAAATACAAAAAATCATAAATAAAGTTTCACACAAAAAAATTGCCCATTGAAAATTGCCCTAAAAGTTAATATAATATGCATATGGATGTAGGCTATCATATCCAGCCATAAAAACAGGGGGTCACCGTACTAATTTGGCCGTACTAATGAATATCCATTTAAAAACCTAAAAATTGCTTAAAAAAGCTATTTATTTGTTTTTCCATAAATTCACTGAAATGTATATTTTAAAAGTATCTTGACGATTCTATGTTATTCATGAGACCCTTACAATAATTTGGATGCATAATATGCCTTTATACACCCTATATTAAAAGAGTGACAGAAGAAAATGTACTTTTTGTTGCAAATTTAATTTTTTGGCATCTCCAAAATGTTCTTAGAATAAGTCATGTTTCGCCAATTGTATGTCTAAAGCTTTGCATCTTAGACAATTTTCTATTCCACTTTTTAATTCTACATAATATGTAGAATTAAAAAGTGGAATAGAAATGAAAGTTCTTCAATCTTGCTCATATTTTGCAGAAAGACTAATAATATTTCTGCAAAATATGAGCAAGATTGAAGAACTTTCATTTTTTTGGATATCTGGAAAATGGCGCCATTGTCCTTAAATAGGTACAAGTACCTTTAACACAGGGTCTATCATCAGGGTAAATGTTACTCTGGCAGTCTTCATTGTGAAGGGAAGTACAGAAAATTCAAACAACCCATTGGGAGTCCGGAAAGCAGTCTTGGCTCTCGGGTAAGGAGGTTTCTTCCAATACCCTTTTGTTAGATCTAATTTGTTAATTTAGCTAGCTAATCCTGGATTTTCTATCGGATCTTCTATGTGAGGGAAAGATAGGCATGATATTTTGTAAGCAGATTCACTTTTTTAAAGTCAATACAATTGCAAATTCCATTAAGCATACCGTCCTGTTTTATGCAACAAGAACCACAGTAGATGCCCACTCACTACTAGATTTTACTATGATACCCTCTCCAATCATTTGATTGATTTCCTGTTGATATTCCTCTTTCCATGCTTGTTGAATGCAATACTTTGTATAATATGCTCAGCCTCCTGTATGTCAATGTGATGCATTGCTTGACTAGAAGTTTTAGGCTTATCTGAGAAAACATTGTCATATTTACTCATAACAGTATACAACCTAGATACTTGTGCCTGACTAAGATTCTCCTCCATGTCTCAGATATGCTGAGAACACATGTAGCGAGGTCTTCAGCTGTAGACTATTCAGGCACGGATTTGTGGTGCTATATAAAGGCACAATCCTAGGGTGAGGTGAGCAGACTACATTAGCCATTGAAGAAGTACAGGTGGGAACAATAGTTAACTATATGTATGTATGGTTACAAAACAGAGTGTCACGGGTAGGAATAGCGAGGTGAACTATTAAGAACCAAGACCTATGTTGGACTTAACCTTATGGATGGAGTACTTAGGAGAGACCTGAAACACAGATGAAGCCTCCCGGACTTGGCCGCAGCTTGGGGAGCGATGCTCCGTGAACGCTACCTGGTTAGATTGTAACTAATGTTGTCAGAGTAAAAGAGTATGAAGATATGTCATGGATGGAATGTGATGAGACTATTTGTATGTATCTTTCAGTGGATGTAATAAACTTGACTTCTTGTCAAGTGAGTGTTCTTTGTATGGAAACGAGCCCCCATACTTAGAGTCTCTATCGATTGAAGACTTATCCTTTTTGCCTTATTCCGAACACTACATAGACTGCGATCTTAGGATATCTACTGAACCGGATTTAAGAAAGACAGTTACTCCTCTTATTCAGTAACGATTTACTCATGATTATCAGTAAACAAATGACATTTAACACAGAATATATACAGTTTTAATATGGAGGAATATCAAGTAAGATTGCATATAGTATACTGGCATTACGGAACTAACATAAGCTCAAGATATTGCATAGTTTCAGCTTTATATAAACATAATTCTTATCAACCTTTCTTTTAGATACTTACAGGGTTGCAAAACATCCTTTGTTGAGAGTCCCAAAAGAATAATTCAGAGCCCCAAGATATCTATTATGAATCCTAAAACGCTTATAGCTTTTGAGACAAAGAAAAACAGGGTTCGAGACAAAAAAAGATGCATTTGGGAAGCAAACTCCCATAGCTAAATGTAAAGATTATCATTCAAACTCTGAACATACAATTACATAATGGCATGAAAAACATATGATACACATCTCAATGTTTTGTTTTGCTGACCACAATAGCACAGATCAATTAAAAGCATAGTTTAAGATACTTGAAGAAATTAGTAGCATGGAAAGGCTTATTTCAAATGACCAGTAGTTTGTAAAGACAAACTTTTAGTTTGATGGATTGCTGTGTTCTAGAGATAAAACAGTTTTTTCTCTATCTTATTTTTCTGTTAATGTTACCAGCATGTCAATTCCTAAGCTACTTTTCTTAGAAAGTGTCAGAAATCCCAATTGCATATTTGACAGACCATTGTTTATGCAAATTTTATTTTTATCAGAGCCAACTTCTTGACAAAGCTCCCTCATCGGTGAGCACTTCTGAGATATTTTTATCTGCAACATGTATCCCACAATCTTGCCATGTTTTTGTTTCTTTGTTCAAGGTTAGCATATTGTAAATAGATGCTTACCCAAAACATGCTGGTGGATCTGTTGTCAGAAGAATTAGTGGCCTTATCACAATTTCTTTTTTTCAGACTACATTATGCGTTTTCAATAAAATAGATTGTGATGACGTGAGACAAGCAAATCAGGCAATTGGACAGGCACATGAACAGAACAGCAAGTTTGGTGTTGGAATTTGAAGGTCTGTGTTATGAGTTGATTTTGTGACGTTCTCTGGTAAGTCGGGGTTGCCGATTCTTACAACAGAGGAACGTGGGGGTTGTTCGGGTCTCGGGGCGGACGGGGAATCCGGGCCAAGAACCGAGATGTGTTTTTAGAGTCGTGCCTCGCGCACGAGGGGGGGGGGCTGAGCGAATCGGTCGGGAATCGGCGCTCGATGTCAAACGGAGAACTGCGGGGAAGGGAAATTATGGTAGGGGTACGGGTCGGCCGGGGTTCGTCTCGCTCTATCTCCCAGACCAGCATTCACCCCCACCGGGCGGTCCACCCCGTGGTTCCGGTCCGCGGGGCCGTCGGGCCGACGGTCGCCTATTGTTTGGTAGCGTGGGGCCGAGCCTGCCGCGCCCTCGTCCTCGCGGACTTCGTTCCTTCGTCTCGCCCTTCATGCCTTCGTGCCATGCTGCGCCTCGGCTTCCGGGATGGTTTCGGGCCTTCGTGCCTTACTTCGGTCCTTCGTTCCTCGTTCCTCGGGCCGTCGGGCCCCTACCCCAAGTTCCTCCTATTTATCTCGAACTTCGACTATTTTATCCTAACTTCTGGTTAATTGCTCGGATCGGCTCATCTTAGCGGCTGTTTCAGGAAAGAAGACACGTCTGGACACAAGGAGAACTGTTAAAGAACTCTGTTTATTCGGGCCTCACCGCCCCTTTATATACCCTAGAGGTCAGCTCTGATTGGCTGCTTTCAGTCACGTGATCTACAACTGACGTCACTTCCGGTTTACATTCTCGTTTCCGGTTTACATTTCACTTCCGGTTTACATATTTCCGGGTCTCGTTCCTTTACATTTTCGTTCCTTTATACTTTCGTTCCTTTACATATTCGTGCCTCTTTTTCGGGCTTTTTACACTTTCGTTCATTCTTACATATTTCGTTCTTTTACACTTTCGTTCCTTTTCGAACATATATACCTTTTATAATATTACCTTATTTTCTCTTATTTTGATCTCTACATATTTGGATGAATAGCCGTTCATCACACCCTCCCGCACCTTCTTGAAAGGTGGGAAAACACGTCTTACGAAAATTCTTCAAAGCAGTTCATACAGCAACGACAACAGAACATACTCTAAAACCAGAAACATTTCAATCCTACGCTCCTTATCGGTAGAGGAGGAGGTGTCACCCTCTGTCCTCTCCGGTCTACTTCGGAGGGCCCCCGGGGCCTATCCGGCTAATTGTTATTTCTCTTCTTTCTTCTTTTCTTCGTTTTTCTCGCTTCTCGGTTAAGTTCATATGATTCGTTTTACATATCCTAGTCTCTTTTATCTTCGTCATAGTTCTTATCCTGGGTCTATTAGGACCCGTACTGCGCTTTTCTCGTCTTTAGGATGAGCGAGCCGGTCGTGGCTCTCCCATCCGGGACTGGGGATCGGTCGTGACCCCGTCGCCCCCGTTCCTTTCCTCTGGGCTCTATGTACTTAGCCCCTCGGCGCGTTTTTCTCGCCTTTACCCTCGTTAGGACAGAGGGACCGGTCGTGGTCCTCCCGCCCGGGGCCATGGGTCGGTCGTGACCCGCAATGCCCCCGTTCCCTTCGTTTTTCGTCGTCCAGACGCTCTCCCTCAGTTCGGGTGGAGAATCGGTCGTGATTCTCCCACCCAGAGGCCAGGGTCGGTCGTGACCCTTAGTCCTCTCGACCCTTTTGTCCGTTTTTCCGTCGTCCAGACGTTCTTCGTTGTTTCTTGGGCAGAGAATCGGTCGCGACTCTCCCACCCGGTCGGTCGTGACCCCTCGTTCACTGCGTTCTCTTGGGTGATGATGATTTGAAGATGAGATTTTGTAGAAAGACTGAAGTTTTTCAGAAGGAATACTTGTAGAAAGAATGTTCTTTTTAGACTTCGCGCCCTCGGTCGCCTCGGCATTCAGAGCCCCTCAATGACTTTTCACGTTTGGCAAGGACAATATGTTCAAGCCGGAGGCCGAGGTACCCATCGTTCCAAAGAAGAAAATGGCAATGGATGTGGAGAGGAACTTAGTTTAACCGTTAAAGTTCCAAGTGGAAGCTTCAGCAGAAGACGTCGCGGGTTTCGTGCTATTGGTCACAGTGAAACTCTGGATGGAGTTGGAGTGAAGGTAAGTTTGTGAAGACTGGAATTATTAATTGTTGATGAGGTGTCCGTTTTCCGTACAGGAACTGAAGTTTGACTTTTGTGGCACACGTCCTCGTGGTTAACCCAGCACCAAGACGTTCAGTCTTCGACCACGTTGACACACTCAAAGACTTTAGAGAAAAATGTCGGAGAGAGAGTCCAATGTAGTTATTTAAGGTATTTCCGTCACCGTTCCGGGCCCAAGTGGCATGACAACAACCGGAACGGAGACCCGATAAGAAGACAATTTTCTTTTTGATGAGGTTTCTTTGATGACAGGAGCCGGCGCCTCTCATCCCTCCCCCCCCGTAAGCAACGGCAGGAAGACAATCCTTCTTGGGGCAAGAGGGAGGCTCCTTCGTTCTACTGATGAGATGATTTTCTTAAGAAGAGGATTCCTACTCCGGGCACTCGGGCCCTCGTTCGTCTCCTAGGCTCTCGGGCCTCGCTCTACTTACTAAGTTTTTCTCTTCGTCCTCCCGAAGGACCATGTTCCTCGACGATTTTCGTGAGACTGTAATACCAACAAATAGTTCGTAATAGAGGTGAGTTTAAGATCTGGTCTAGTTTGATTCTGGAGTAAGGCCACAGTCTTCATCGGTGCCATGTCCATTTACATGAAGCCACTTGAACGCCTTTGACACGCGCCGAGACAACAGCTTCGAGTCGTTCCGGGCTGCTCCTAGGTACGGTGGTTCGAAGTAGGTAAGTTGAAGATATTTGTGAGAAAGGAGAGGAAGAAGTTGTAGAAAGTGAAGATGGACGACATCAACTGGGATCTGCACCCGACGTCAACTTTTGAGATCCGTAACGGGCCCATCTCAGTCGGCTTTAAAATACCGTATACAGAGAACTCATCCGATGTCGAACTCCAAGTCAGAGATGAAGGATCACTTCTCGTCGTTCTTTGCAGACCTCTTGAGGCGTCTATCGAGGCATCCGAGGCCGACGTTCCAAGCACCACCTCCCTATGTGTTTCAAAGACTATTTTGTTCCGTTCGTCGGGAAGAAGATATCAGGAAGTACGACATGGAAGCAGTCACTGTCGTTACTGCAGGTAAGATATTAAGATATAATTTAGTAAGTCTATTAATTTCGTCTTGTTTATATACCGTTTCGGTGGGGCACGAGCGAGGGCCTTTCAGCTACCGTCCCTGCTTGCACCCCGGTCCTCCGGGAGACATCTACAATTCACCGTAGTCCTTTCACGACTCGCTGCATCAATCCTGGCACGATAAAACCAGCATCCAGGTGGAGAAGTTTCACTTTACCGCTCTCCGTATGCGGTAAGAGGCTGAAGACAAGGAAACTCAGAAGATGATGGTACAATAAATCCGGGCCCATCCGGTCCAACATTCTGAGTGATCCATCCAAGATCAAGATGGTCGAAGCCTGAAGAAGTCCAGACGAGCCGTGGAAAGTTCGTTTTTAGGTGCCGCTAGAGGACAGAGGTCGTTCTTCACTCGCCTCCAGATCCCTCAAGGCAGCACGGGAGAAGGGTTTCAGTCTTGGCCCGCGCCAGCCTTTCCTCCAGCGGCGAGTCGCCGGTCCACCGGTACCTTATTTACCCCGGCACGACCGCTGACTCAAAGATTACACAACACTGTTCGTTCATTCTGATTTCCTTTCCTCGATTCTACCTCCTTGTTTTGCTCTCGCTTCGACATTCCGTCACTATCCTTTTTGTTCTCTCGTTCCCTGGGCCGCCCGGTCCGCTATCTATCCAATTTCCGCGACCGGACGGTCCTGCTCAACTTGCTCGGTCCCAACCAACGCAGCGGGCTCCTGGGAAGAAGTGGAACAGCTACACACTTGTTTTTCCTCCTAGCGTCTCCTCCCGTTCCGTATTCGCCCCGCAGGCTTGGTAAGTTCGTTCCAGTCATGGACCTTCCAGCTCGCTGATTACGCTCAACACCTCCTAACACATGCGGTTTCGTTCATTACCGCAAGAAGAAGATGCCCATAAAGAAACTACCTAATTTATTTTTAGTAGGAATACTTAAGATGAGAATATTCGAGCCCGCCAGTCCGTTCCCGATGTTTTAAAGCAAAGTTCCGGGCCCGTCCAGCGGTCTCCAGGAGAGTTTTTATCCGGGCTTCGGACTCCTGTGCGGCTCAGGTACCTCCGCCTCGGCCCGGTCCTCTCCCTGGGGGTTTGACACTATGGGTGAGGAGCCAACGCCCCGTAATCCCTCCCCACCCGACTCGCGACGCGCCATTTTCCGCTTCTGGTTCCGTCGCGTTATCTTCCGTACAGGACTCTAAGCAGCATCCACCGTTCTCTCCTTCTTCGAGGCTTTTCATCCTTCTTCCTGACGTCGGGTCGGTGGCAGCAGCCTCTCCTCCCTAGCTGGGAGCTCGAGAAGTGGGTCCACCAGTTTGCTCTGCTTTTCTACCTCCATCGTCGCTTTTAACAAGTCGTCTAACTGGTCTTCGTTTTTATACAACACTAAAGTCTGAGCCAATTGGACGGTCCGGTTGTGTTCGTTAATTAGCCTGTCGACTCCCGGGAACTCTCTGGTAAACGGCCCCAGCGCTGCCGTCGGGAACTGCGCCATTGCCTCGTCGAACGTCTCCGGCTCGCGGCCCGTTTCCAGTGCCATCAGGAACGCCATAGACGCTGAAGCCATCGCTCTCGTCTTAGCCGTCATCCCTCGCACCTGCCTCGGGGGCCATGCCAGTTGCACCTGGATTGCCTCCTCCGCGTCCCAGTCCCGTACCGCCCGTGCCGTCACCGGAAAGTGTCCCTGCAAGACCCGGTGAATGGCCTGCGTTCGTAACAACTTGAGTCGTGGCGTTTCTCCAGATGGTCCTGCCGTCGGTGTCTCCATCCCTATGGACCCGAACACTGAATCCGCTCCCGACTCGTCCAGTTCTTGCCTGTCCGGCTCGTATCCTCTGGCCTCGGCCTGTCCCAACTCCATGTCCTCCGAGTCCTCTACTTCTGTGTCCATGGATTGAGCAGCCGGTATTTTTAGTCTATGCATCATAACTCGTGGTTGTAGCGCTCGTCGATCCTTGTCCTCGTCCTTAAGTGGGGTGCCCGGTCCCGGTGGCGATCTCATCCGCTCGGGTGACGGCGGTCCCGGGGTCTCCTCCGATCCCTGCGATCCAAAGAACGAGCTTCCCAGACTGGCTCGGGTCAAATTGTCCACAGCCGCTCGTGTCTCCGGCGTATCCGGTGCCACCAAAATGTCCCTCATCCGCTTCAGTCCCGGGGGCGGTACCACTGGCTGCTTGCATACCATCTTCTCCAGGGGTGAATCCGCCCTCGTCGGGGTAGGGGTAGAGAACAACGGCTGCGTTGAAGCCATCGACGCCGTTTCCTCGGTCTTGGCCGCGTGTCGAACATACTTCACTTTTTCCACCCGGCCCGATGGTTTGAGTCCTTGCCTTTCTGCCATTTCGTAGAGGAACCTCCCCAGGTACAGCGCCTCTCTCTCCACCAGCCGGCCTCCCTTCGCGTCCCGAATACTGTCCTCCAGCTCCCGGTCTGATCTCGCCTCGTGATAACCCCTGAACGCTCCCTCCCGGTTCATCGTTCCTTTTAGATATCCGGGGTATCTTGGGTGTCGCGATTCATAAATAACCGACTTCTTGTGGACTGTCATCATAGTAAACTGCGCGTCGCTACAAGGTGGTTCTAGTCCCGTGGTCCGTTTCACTCCTGTCGAGGTCTCGGGTTGCGATGGTCCCAGCTCTCCTGCACTACTGGACTCGGCGATGATCAGGGACCGATCGCTTCGGACTGACATGCTCCGGCCCGACTCTGACTGGTCCGAGCTCGTTCCCTCCTCAAGTTCTCTCGGGACTTTCTTGACCTTTTTCCACTTTTTCTTTCGGGACGGCTCCTCCGCCGCAGATCCTTGCGCCGGGGTCTCTTGAAGGCTGGCGGCTCCTCTTCCTCTCCCTTAACTTTTGGACGTTGGTCGTCGGACGAGCTCACTAATTCCACCACCTCAGCCCCCGGTGGTATCCCTGAGCAACCTGGCTTCGGGGCGGGTGTGGATCTTCCTCCTCTTCCTCTGCCCGGGAGTCCTCTGCCGGGGAGTCCTCGTCCTCTCGGTTCTCGCGGTTCTCCCTGGGCGTTTAATTTCCTTACTTGGCTTTGTACTATTCCAGCCACTTGGTCGTCTGTCAAGAGTGGTTTCGGGTTGATCACAGCTCGGCTCGCGCTCCGCGGCGACTCGGTGACTTCCTTCCGCACTCCTTTCGCGGCCCTCCGAGGGGAACGGTGCGTGGGCGTCGACCGTTCCGCTACTCCGGCCAAGGGTCCTTTCCCTGCTGCTTTGGCTGCTTGGGCTCCCTCGCCGGCCTCGTCGGCCTCCGGTTCTTCCTCTGTTGCTTCCTGCTCCGGCTGCTCGGCGTCGCTGTCGTCGGACCCTCTCGATGCCCTCGGGTAGTAAGGCACGCGAATCCTCCGTCGCGGCCTCTCCGGTGCCTCCTTGTCCACCGCTTTCTCGGGGGGAAGGAATCCCTCCGGATGGCGCACAGCGTAGTCGCGTTCCAAATCGGCTACCCGGGCCGCTGTTTCATCCCCAGGAGCGAAACTGGTGTACGGCGGCCGTCCTTTTGGGTCCAAGGCGAACGCCGCAGCATACTCCAGCCTCAGAAGGGGGTCCTGTTTCGGCATCCCCCTCAGCAGGTTTCCTTCGTGTGATTCCCACATGTGCTTTTTCCAGTCCTGGTGCGTCGAATATGCTCGACTCGAACACACCGGGCACATGTAGTACTGCTTCCGTACTCCATCGTGCTGGCCTCGGATGTGCTTGACTAGGTGTTTAAATTCCTTTCCGCGACAATGTCCTTCCCAGCACTGTCCGCTCATCGCGTCCGTTTTCCGGGCTTTCGGGCCTCGTTCCAAACTTGAAGCTCGTCCCGTCAGCCTTCTCCGTTTCTGCCTCGTGGTGATGCTGCTCATCTCACTTCTCTGCTTGTTTTCTTCTCGTAGCTTGGTCTGCTCGTCTGCGATTTGATGAATCCTGATCGGCTGACCAGAATGACCTGCTCCGGCGAGCGCTCTGCCTTTTATAGCCGCCGCAGGCGGAAGTGGGCGTGGCCTGCACTAGCGACCCCTAGCGTCAGGCTCGCCATCCACTTCAACGGTGGCGCCCCCTACTATTTCCGGTCCCCGGGGCCCGCCGCTGGTCACCGCCCTGCCTGCCGTTTACCTCGCGGCCCCTCGCCGTCTACGCGTTTTCTTCCTAGGCCTTTTATTGCCCCACCGGACGTCCTCGGTCCTTTCATCCTCTGTCGCCTCCTCTTGCCTTTTCACCTGGCCCTCGCAGTGCTTCCGCACACTTCCCGGAGAACACAGGGGCTCGACGTTATCATCCTCTCGCCGCCGCCCCGTTCTCTTTGTCATCTTCGCTTCTTTTACGACCTACTTTAAAGCCCGTCCTCGTTTCAGGCCTCGCCTTTTACAACCGTCCGTTCGTTCCTCCGGCGTTCCCGAGAGTGCCGCATCTACTCTCCTCCGGTCTCCTGGACGCTGTAAAGCGGTATTACCAAGTCAGCATTACTTCAAAAGTCTTCACCAGCTTGCCGCCGGGTCTGTTTTTCGTTGTAATCCAACCATCTTTTCCATGCTGTGGTTCCTCCGAACTGACCGGAAAGCGGCTCCGTGGGACTACTTTAGACATTCGGGCCGTCGTGGCTCCCGAACGCCGTTTTTCGTTCCAACCCCGCATTTCCCACCTATATTACATCCGCAAGAGAACCAATCTTCAGCTAGGTAGCAAATCTCTACAGCCTAACGACCTGCACTCCTACTGTAGTGGTCAACGCACCGCCCCGACTCAATGGCCCCAGGTTGATCAGTCCTTTTTGGCCAAAGCCTTTCTGTGTAGCGCCGATTTGGTCGTTCCCTTGGTCCTCTTCCACCTGCGGAATCGAGACACGAGAACGACTTCATCACAAAAAGGGGTGCCCCGTTTCCGTACGTGCCCTAGCGCGCCCCACCCCAAGCATTTACTGTGCAGCCTCGTATCCTTGCTGGTCAGCTACCATCCAGGCTGGCGCAGCGTGTCCTCGGTAGGGTTCCAGGTGGTCCACATGGACCACCCCCCCCGGTTTCCCTCGTTTCTTCCGTACTACCACCCGTCCTCGGTCAAGCACCTTGACGATCAGTGCAGGGCCTATCCATGGAAATCGCAATTTCGTTCCCTTGTCCCTATCCACCACCGTATCGTGCACCCAGACCAGTTCTCCGGCGTGGTATTCCCGCCGAGTCACCTTTCCATCGTACTCGTGTTTCTGATGGATGGCGGCTCGTTTCAGCCCTGCCCGGGCCTCCCGATAGGCCGCAACTAGCCCTCTCTCCAGGCTTTCCACGTAGTCGCCTACCCGTCGGGGTTCCTCCTCCGGTCCTAGAGGTCTCCCATAAATCGCCTGTCGCGGCATCATGGTCTGTCGGCCCAGCATCATCATGTTCGGTGTTACTCCCGTGCTGGCTTGCGGCGTTGCTCTATAACTCATCATCACGAGTGGGACCATCTCATCCCATTCCCGGCCTGTTGCTCGGCAGCTAGCTTTCAGACAGCACCCTAAAGTGCGGAAACTTCGTTCTATGTATCCGTCACTCCGGGGGTGGTACGGTGTCGTTCTCGTTTTGTGTATTCCAAACAGTGCACAGACCTGAGCTACCACCTCGGATTCGAAATTCGTGCCCTGATCCGAGTGTAGTTCTCGAAACGCGCCGTACCGTGCTACTACTTCTTCAACCAGCTTGTCCGCCACTGTCGCTGCCTTCTGATCCGGGATCGGGAAACACTCCAGCCACTTGGTGAAATAGCACCCCACCATCAGGCAGTACTTGTTCCCTCGTTTGGTTACTGGGTACGGGCCCGAAACATCCATGGCCAGCCGTTCCATCGGCTCCCCTACTATGTATTGATGCAGCGGCTCCCGTCTCCCTCGTCCTCTTTTCAGCAACGCGCAGTCACATTCTCGACATTCCTTCCGCACGTCTTCTCGGAGTCCCGGCCAGTAAAACCCTTGCTCCAACAGGGCCGTCGTTCTGGCGACTCCCAAGTGCGCTCCTGCTGCGCCTCCATGGTATTCCCTCACCAACTTGACCCGTTCCTCTCGGGGAACGACCAGTTGGTTCCTCCAACCATGTCCTTCTAGTTCCCAGTACTTCCGATGCAGCACGCTATCCTCGAGGCTTAGTCGTTCCCATTGCCTCCATAGGATCTTTGTTTCCCGGGATTCCGGAGATATGACCTCCCAACCTGGCCGGTTCGCATCCTCTTCCATCCGTGCGATAATCGGTCCTATATCTCGATCCCTCCTCTGCGCTGCTTTCACCTCCTGCGGGGACCATCCGGGCTCATACCCCCGGGCCCGCGTCACTACTCTCACTTTCTCGGTACCCTCGTGCTCCTCCCCACACTGTTTGCACGGATACCGGGACAACGCGTCAGCGTTCCCATGCTTCCTACCCGGTCGGTGTTGGAACGACACGTCGTGCGAGTCGATAATTTCAATCCACCGGGCAGCCTGCCCCATCGGTTCCTTACTTCTCTGTAGCCAACTAACCGCGCTGTTATCCGTCCGGACTATTACGCGTTGACCATAGACGTAGCACCGAAAATGTTTCAAAGCTCGCACCACCGCCAACAGTTTTTTCCGCATGGTGCAATACTTTCGTTCGTTCGACTCCAGGGTTTTGCTCGTGTAAGCTATTACCCGCTCCTCCCCTCTCTGCTCCTGCGATAGCACGGCTCCCGTCCCCACGTCACTGGCGTCCGTGTCAAGCCACCATTGTCCTTCTTCCTCCGGGAATCCCAATACCGGGGCCTCTGTCAACGCCCTTTTCATGGCATCAAACGCCTCTTGTCGCCTCGCGCTCCACACGAAAGGCTCCTCCTTCGTTGCCAGTTCATACAAGGGGGCAGCCAACTCCGTGAAGCCGTTTATATGTCTTCTATAATAAGAACACAATCCCACGAAGGCTCGTACCTCATGGAGATCCCGAGGGACCGGCCACTCAGTTACTTGCCGACACTTTTCGGGGTCGGGTTCGATCCCGTTGAATGAGACAACGTGTCCCAAGAACGGAATCTTCTTCTGGAACAACCTGCATTTTCGCGCCTTCAACTTCAGTCCTGCAGCGTTCAATCGGTCCAGAACCCGTACCAATCTTTCCAGAGTCACTTCAAACGTTGGCCCGAAGACCAATATGTCATCCAGGTATACCAGACACTCCTCCCACACGATTCCTCTGAGAATTCTTTCCATCAGTCTCTCGAAGGTGGCCGGGGCGTTCACTAGCCCGAATGGCATCACTTTGAACTCATACAATCCTCCTTGAGTCACGAAGGCCGTCTTCTCTCGGTCCTCGGGTGCCATCTCCACCTGCCAATATCCGCTTGCGAGATCCAGACTGCAGAAGAATAGGCTCCCGCCCAGGGTGTTGAGGCTGTCCTCTATCCGTGGGAGCGGATAGGCGTCTACTTTTGTAGCCTGATTCAATTTTCGATAGTCGATGCAGAATCTCGTTCCTCCATCCTTCTTTTTCACCAGGACGGTCGGGCTGCTCCACGCGCTTCCGCTCTCCTGGATGATTCCCAGATTTAACATATCCTCCACCAGTGCTCGTTCCTCTTCTCTCCTGGTGGCTGGATACCGTCTGACCCTTTGCTTGATCGGCATCTGATCCCCCGTTTTAATTCGATGTTGTACTAAATCTGTCCGTCCTAGCTCATGTTTCGAGGTCGCAAACATTTGTTCCCGGGCCATGATGGCTTTTTCCAACTCTCCGCCTTCCTCCGTGAGCCAGCTGTCCACTCTGTCCTATGTCCACTCTTGCCACTACTGTTACTCGGGTCACCTGGAGCGGGGGTATTTCCGTCGTTCCCTCGATTCTCATGACCTGTCCTCCGACGGTAACTGCCCGAACCCCATCCGTTCTTCGTTCTACTCCCGCAGGAGGCGGCGTGAGTATCGCTCCTGTATTTCTACCACCTCCACCGCCTCCTCCAACGTCTTGCATCCTTTCTCTGCACACTTCAGCTGAAGGTCTTCCCCAACTGCAGCCTGGAACGCGTGTAATGCTGCTTTTTCCTGGCTGGCATAGTCGTTGGAGAAGTAGGCTCTCGACGCCAACCGCCGGGCGTTATCGGCCAACTCCTTCGCTGTTTGGTTCTTTACGCGTTTTAATCCCGCCAATTCTTGCAGAGCATTGCACGTATCCTTTTCCTGACCGAACCTCCGACGCAATGCGTCTACCCTCGCCGAGTAACGGAGTCGTTCCCTGTCCGGGAGTCCGACAAAGTACATTCGTGCCGTTCCCGTCAGCGAAAGAAAGAGCATCGCCGCTTTCTCCTCGGTCGTCCAACGTCCCAAGTCTGCGTACTCCTCAAATTGGTTGATCCATCCCTCGAAGTCCGGTTTTCCATCATACTTTTCCGGTCGTAAACTAAACTTCTTCAAACTCGCTCCTACCTGGCCGGTCTGCTGTTGTTGAGCCCGCGCATTCTGCTCATCCGTCGGGGTGGACGTTCCCATAAAATTAAACCGCCTATCCATGATGGGCGTGTCCTCCCCTTTGGCCTCGGGTTTCGCACCTCCTTTTTCCACCCCACCTTCCTTGAAGGCGATGTCAGAGTCCATCTGCTCGAAGACCGCCGCTGTCGCCATGAGCATCCAATACCGATGAAACACCCAGGATCCACAAGTCCGTATGTGCTTATTTCAGCACCACCGCTGCCACCAGTGTGACGTTCTCTGGTAAGTCGGGGTTGCCGATTCTTACAACAGAGGAACGTGGGGGTTGTTCAGGTCTCGGGGCGGACGGGGAATCCGGGCCAAGAACCGAGATGTGTTTTTTGAGTCGTGCCTCGTGCACGAGGGGGGGGGCTGAGCGAATCGGTCGGGAATCGGCGCTCGATGTCAAACGGAGAACTGCGGGGAAGGGAAATTATGGTAGGGGTACGGGTCGGCCGGGGTTCGTCTCGCTCTATCTCCCAGACCAGCATTCACCCCCACCGGGCGGTCCACCCCGTGGTTCCGGTCCGCGGGGCCGTCGGGCCGACGGTCGCCTATTGTTTGGTAGCGTGGGGCCGAGCCTGCCGCGCCCTCGTCCCCGCGGACTTCGTTCCTTCGTCTCGCCCTTCATGCCTTCGTGCCATGCTGCGCCTCGGCTTCCGGGATGGTTTCGGGCCTTCGTGCCTTACTTCGGTCCTTCGTTCCTCGTTCCTCGGGCCGTCGGGCCCCTACCCCAAGTTCCTCCTATTTATCTCGAACTTCGACTATTTTATCCTAACTTCTGGTTAATTGCTCGGATCGGCTCATCTTAGCGGCTGTTTCAGGAAAGAAGACACGTCTGGACACAAGGAGAACTGTTAAAGAACTCTGTTTATTCGGGCCTCACCGCCCCTTTATATACCCTAGAGGTCAGCTCTGATTGGCTGCTTTCAGTCACGTGATCTACAACTGACGTCACTTCCGGTTTACATTCTCGTTTCCGGTTTACATTTCACTTCCGGTTTACATATTTCCGGGTCTCGTTCCTTTACATTTTCGTTCCTTTATACTTTCGTTCCTTTACATATTCGTGCCTCTTTTTCGGGCTTTTTACACTTTCGTTCATTCTTACATATTTCGTTCTTTTACTCTTTCGTTCCTTTTCGAACATATATACCTTTTATAATATTACCTTATTTTCTCTTATTTTGATCTCTACATATTTGGATGAATAGCCGTTCATCACAATTTCAATTCTACTTGCACTGAAATATTTTAGCATTTGTAATCTTTGTATGAGAATGATGTAGTAAAATGAAAAAAGAAAAAAATGTTGTTCTACTGTTTATGCACTAGCTTAGATAACTTCAATATGTGACATCCTCTACGAAAATATGGCCTAGAATATTGAATTAAGAAGGTGTTTTGGGGAATCTAATACTGGGAAAATTAGGTAAATATTCTTATTAGAAAAAAAGTTATGTTAATTTAAAGACACAAAGGTGGGATATGCTAAATACACTAAAATAGACCAGTCTTTGGTATTTATAAAGTAAACTTGTACATAATCTAGGCCAAAAATTGAAATCCCAAAAATGATTTTAGAAAATATACTGCCATTTCCTTCCTATCTAAGATATTCAGAAATTGTTTTTGCAGAATATAGCCAAGCAGTCCCTTGATTCAGAATTTCAAATTTTGAAAACCTAATTTTGTTCCATGGTTACCATGGAAACCCTCATTTTCATAGCAGTAGTATCAGTGGGTTTGGACGTTACATCAACATTCCGGTTATCATGGCAACAAAATCGAAAAAAAATCAACATTTTTTCACCAGTAATGAAAACTATGAAAAATTTAATTCATAGCATGAATTTAGCTTATTTTTATGATTTTTTATGATTTCTAATCTAAATAAAGGCTCTAGAGCCATGAATAGGCATTTCCATAAGCTGGAAATCCCAGAAACTGTCACATATGATGTGCTAAGAATGCAAATAATTTGAACCAGTGCTGTAACAAGGACTTGCACATTAAATATTTGTTCATTTCAACTTTTTTCAGAAGAACATGATGTTTAAGTTGCTGCTCTCTGCCATGCTTGTGGCATGCCTTCAAGCAGCACCTCTGAGTGACTGGTGCACGGCTACCTACAGGGGGTCTGGCCTCTCCAATGATTATGCACAGAATATCGCTCATGCCATCCATGCCCCAGTGGAGCTAGGCCTCCCATACTTTAATCCCCGGGTTCGTGCTGACGAAGTAATGGCTTACTATGTGGGTAACACACATAAGTGGTTAAAGGTGAGACAAATTGTTAACCTAAAATAAACATTACTTGTAATGTCTGGAAGATTAGATCCAAGTGATGACCCACAAAAGCATAATAAAAATGATAATGATATGCATAGCTTTATCAAAACAATCAACCTATGTCATTATCACAAGTTTCTATCACCCATTAGAATTATTTGCTCATTATAATTTGTACACTATGTTGAACAAGTTGGCAGGCCA
Source organism: Lepidonotus clava (assembly GCA_936440205.1). Classification (NCBI taxonomy): domain Eukaryota; kingdom Metazoa; phylum Annelida; class Polychaeta; order Phyllodocida; family Polynoidae; genus Lepidonotus; species Lepidonotus clava. The sequence goes on from OW387141.1 coordinate 47,818,782, forward strand.
AAATTCAAGGTTACAAATGGGCTACTAGTGTTTCTTCTGAAACAAACAGCATTCTTGAATGCTCATCCTTATAGTAATGTTCTCTTTACCATACATGTGACAAATGTACTCAGATTAAGCTAGATAGTAATCCAAGGTCCAGAGGGATGTTTTACAGAAATACAACGGTTTGAGGAAAATAAGCAGGATTGATGGGATTGCACTAGATGCGTGGATAGATAACATATTAAATAGGCAGGGAACAAGGGAGCAGATAATTAGTTCTCTGACATGTCTGTTTATGAGAGCTCATCTGTAAACAATAAAACTTGATCTGGAATTACCTGCCTTAGTTTATTTGATATAGGTAGCCCCAAGGTTCCCAATCTTATCAATCGGCGATGTTGACCTATGGATTCTTTATCTATCCTATGAAATGCCTTAATTATTCTACAGAATTAATGCATTTGGTTAGTCCACAAATGCTGGTCCATGTCTGTCTAAGGCTATAATTACCGATGAAGTGGGATCCAGTTGGATTCACATTGCCACACACTTTGAAAGGGCTATTATACAGCCTTTTGTGGATCATTATGCTTCTTTAAACTGTCATTATAACTTTGGAGCTGGTTTGTAAAGGGTATCACTGATCACTTTGACACCAGGTCTGTTTCTGCCAACAGGGTTCTGGAAACAAGGGAATGGATAGTGCCTTTGCTACCATCCAGATGAAGACTGTGGATGAGTTCATGCACATGCCTCCTAAGGTCAATAAGAAGCTGGGACCTGTCTTTTCTCTGATACATCATTTTCACTCATTTGATATGCTGGAAAAGCTGCGTCAGGAATATAATGGTAAATGACAAAGCACCATAGATCAGAGGATTAAACATATAGTAAGGTGTGAGAAATGTATCTGAGATAATTTTAGAAGAAAGGATCTTCTTGTTGTTTCATTATACTAAAACTGAGTTAAATTTTCATTTCGAAATAGGCTTGATGCACAATCAATGTAATTTTCCATTGAATATAATGTCTGATTGTTTACACAACAGAGCATTTAGGGTCAGAAATAAAGATGGGGAATCTGCTAATAGGCCACACGTTGATATAAACATGCTTTCAGGCTGGATCTTCTGCTATTGTATCCAATTAAGCATTACAAAAAGAGAGGGGTTCAGGGACAGGACTTCCTAACACTTTGCTCCATTATGTTTGAACATATTGGAATATAATCATAGAATCCCCTTGGAAGGGCCCTGCCCCTCTTATCAGGTTGGGGCTACCACAGAAAAACGGGACATCCTGGAGAAATGGGATGTTTATACATGAATCATACACAAAATAAACATGATTTAATACTTCTACATATTCCAGATAAACAAATTATGAAATTCTGCATTTTACATGAATTACATAACAATTTTCATTTTAACATTGTCATAAAAAACAATTTCACAATTAATAACTTTGCACAACTAAAAACGCTCAGAAAATTAGGAAGTTGCTAAATTAAAAAATGATTTGTAATAAAAGAACACATATTTTGCATCAAAATGATCGTTGCATTTTCAAATTCTATTGTTACATTTTTTTCTATTGACCTTTATTTTCTTTAGTTTTTTTAAAAATAATAGTTTTAAAAAAACTCTTAGCGAGAAAACAACCCGTCCTAAAATAACAGGACGGTTCTGTGATCCATTTTTACAGGATGCCTGATTTTTCAGGCTTACCTTTAAAAAGCATTAAAACTGTTATTGTAATAATGGAGTTCAATTTTGATTAAACCAAATAATTGTTTGTCACATAGGGTCATATTTTGAAATTGAAAAAAGAATAATGAAATGTTTTAAAATGATTTGAAGGCTTGAGTCCTGAAAAAGACAGGACATCCCGTTTTTCTTGTCGTAGCCCCAACCTGCTTATTACATACAGCTACATTTAGCTTGCCTAATTAGATAACTGCATATATGTGTATACAAAACAATCTTCCAGCCTCAGTTGCCTCTAACCCACCTTCTGCGGCACTGTGCTCTTGCCTAATGATGGATGACACCATCATTTCCACCTTAAAGGTAAATATGGTAATCACAAGTTTTCTTAAAACTGCATTTTGAACTAGCTAATAGAAATGTGTCATCCTGCAAATTGATATTGCCTATAATGTATTAAACAGCTTGTGTCCTCAGCTCATTATAGTGATAAAATCCAATTTTTTTAATCATTTTCTCCCTGAACATTGAGAAATGGCAGTTACAACTCTTTCATAAATCTCTCCTGTCTGCAAGCACAGGAAGAGAGAAAATGGTGTTTTGCCAGTTTCAAACTGTTAATTCAGTGTTAGGTTTCATGCTAGGTTTGCATATTCTACAGCTAAAACATATTAGGTAATGATCTACGAGTTGTCATTCATGAAATCACACTAACCTAGTTGTTGACAGCTGTCTCAAGAAGAAGTACATGTGAAAGTATTTGGGGATCTCCCTCCTTTGCCTCAGTCTTGGTCAGTCTTGGATTTGGGACCCCTCTTGCTATGTAACCTGTCTCATCTCCATTTTTTTCTGTAGTGCAAACAACCCCCTGAACACCACTGATAAGGGTACAGGCAGGAAAGGACTAACTTAAACAATTCTCCCGACCATGGATAGCCAATTTCTTGAGTTTTACCTGCAGGTTAGCCTAGATCAGATTGCTTGCTGGGAAATATGTTGACAAACCACAGGGCTTAATTAAGTATAGAAAATTTCACTAATCATACCATTCTAGGTTAGAATTTGGATATCAATGTCAACTAGTTTTTCATTTGTTATTTGTACATGTTTATTATTTTCTGAGTTGGTTTGAAAATTCTTTCATTATACATAGAACTATAGCAAATATTTGTATATTTTCTATAGATTTGTACATATTTTTGTCGACAAATTTAGCAATAATTAGCCTGCAGGTGCTTAAAATACTGTAAATGAGCTATCTGTGGTAAGGAGAATTCTTTAGATTCTGAAAATATCCCATTATACCTTTGAATATAAAATGAAGAACATATCTTGACAAGAAGGTGCTTATATTCTTTTATCATTCACAATCTTGTAAAAAGGGATCCTTAAGCATTGGGTTTTAGTCACCAAATTTCACAACTTACTGCAGCACCACTTATAGCAAATGCCCGGATCACCGAATCCTAGAATTACTGAACCTACCTGGAGGCTCTGTTAAAAAGTGTGAAAGTTTTGGTTAAGAAACTGTACTGGCCATTTCAAATATAATTTTCACTTTAATTAGAACTACTTCACACAAATTCTTGTATGTAGTTAACTTTCAGATTTGAAGGGAACTTAGTTCAAAATGAAATTGTAAGCTGGCAATATTCATTGTGGTCTTACTGACACATTTAATGCCATTTAAATTAGAAAAAATATATATTTCTAATTTCTGGATGATTAAACATATACTTCATGTTATATACATCATTTCCTAAAATGCTTACACTGCAAACTTGATCTGGTGATACAGGACTTAAAACAAATTGACATAATTCTCATGCCTCCCTCACTGTGTGGATTTTGAGAAATCATACCATTCACACTTATATTTACATTACAGGATCTCATAACAATAGGCCCAAAGAAGGACCCTCCCCCACTGACTGAGCCTGGTGCATGGGCTGTCTGGAAGACCTACTTTCTCAGCTTCTATAGGTGGGTAGCAAAGCCTTTCTTCACTCTAAAGAGTATGTTTTAGTTGCTTTACTGTTGTAAAATGGACACTAATTTTAATGATGTCTCAGTTTTCTAAATGAGGCCATTGATATATTTCAAAAGTCATAGAGAGATCTTGTAGAGGTTTTCTAAATGAAGTCATTAAGATATTTTAAAGCTTATGTGAAAGTTTTGTTTTACAAAATCTGGATTCTTTCAAAGGTACATATCAAACTACCAGCTAACTCATTGCAAGCACATTTCATGAAGGAAAAGAAAAATTACAAACTCAATATAGAGTACAGTTGACTAAATTAGTAAACACCTTTTTTTTAGATCAATGCTGTGACGTTTAATTGTAATTCACACCTATTCTTACTCAAAGGTTTATAATTTCCTACTAAAATATTTTGAAATTAATATGATTGCATCTAGGACTCATGTATCTATGCTTTAGTTGATTGCTATGATCTTCTCATCCTAAGATTCAAGATGTGAAGCATGTACTTATAATTTAACTAAGATCCACTGATAATGCAAACATTGTGACAGCCAAATAAAATAACATGTAATTCCTTTTCCACAACACAGCAAATCAGCTCTTTTTGATGCAGCCATGTATCTGAGCTGTGCTACAATGAATGCTTAAGTGCTGAAGTAAAGAATATGTAGTGCCGCCATTCCTACTGATACCTGCACTTCTACAAGGATTCAATGTAACTGTTGTATATCAAGCCTCTAAGCTTATCCTTTCTACAGCCAAAATAATTCATGTTTTGGACTAGTAATTGTGAAAAAAACAAATGAGCCATCAGTACATAAAGATCGGACAGAATAAAGATACTGCACTTTGAAACTTTAATATGCATGATAACAAGCACATTCTCTCTATTACTAGAAGCATTGTTTATCAGAGTAAAACTAAACATGTTTCTTTATGTGATGGCATGCAAATAAAATGCTTTCTGAAACTTCACTATGCTGTCAAGTATTATTTATAGGGTCAAAATAATACCTGCCCTTGACTAAACTATTTTGTATAGTGACAGAAAAATGTAAAACTTCATCTTATATGTCATCCAAGTGAATCAAATGAAAAGAAAGGCTATTTTTGAAACTTTATATTAATTATATACCAATTTTTCTAAGTGTTAACATTGTTTATGATATTCTTTCAGACTTTTGTATGCTTTAAAGACATTTATGTGACCAAAGGTTCATTAAGAAGGATTAAGAAGTGCAATTCTAACTCCTGACTATCTTTTTACCTAGTAAGATTCTACCATTGGGAGTTAAAAGCTTGACAAAACATTATTTCAGGGGAGGGTCCAGGGAGGGGTGGGTTTTTTCCAGCAGGTCCTGACCGTGCTTTCAGTAACATCTGTTAGGACGCTATCCCACAAAGAGATGCTATCCTACAAATTGTTGACACTTTGTGGGAAAGCATCACCACAAGATGCTAACCCACAAACAGCTGCTAAGTCACAAATATTTGGGGGATAGTGTCTGTAGTATAATTGATGCTAAGCCACAAATATTTGTAAGTTAGCAGCTCTTTGTTGGATAGCATCACTACAAGACACTAAAGGCCGTATTCCACATACCGAAAGTGCGCCGCCGATAATCTGCCGATGTACTTTTGCCAGTGCAGCTGTATTTTCGGCAGCATTGCCCTTAAAATTTACCAACATGTTAGTAAATTTTTCCAGCCGATTTTGGACCGGCCACCGATGACGCACTTTCGGCCGCCGATGACACATTTTCGGCCGCCGATAACGCACTTTCGGCCGCCGAAAGTGCACCGAAAGTACGCACTGCCGGTTTAGAATGTTTCCATGGAGATGCTCAGTATTGGTGGCGCGTACTTTCGGTATGTGGAATATGGCCTTAAGATACAAACAGTTGCTAAGTCACACATATTTTAGGGATAGCTCCTGCAATCAGAACAATGCAACAAGTATCTGTAAATCACCAAAACTGATTTAAACCTAAATGGAATCCTAAACAAATAATCTAAAGTGATGGTCCTTAAAATGATGTCATCCGAAATTTAGGCCAATATCATTGGGGGACATCATTTGGGCCAACATTTAGACATTATCCTTTCTGGTAATGTAACAGTCACTGTCAGGTAGAGTGACAGGGATAGCATTCCATAAAAAATTTGCAATAATCACATTCAGGATATGATACGATACCAAAAATGTTATCGCCATACAGATTTTTCCTTTCACCCCCAATTTTTTGGTTAATTAAAATCAAACCACATAGCATCATTCCCGGGTCACATACACATATTTTCATATATTACTCTTCAGGAAAAAAATTATTTTTAAAATTGCGATATTTTGAAATTAGTATCACGATACTGCCATGAGGCCATGTCGAAATTTTTTCGAGCATTGTGAAAGTTTTATGGGTGTGCTTTTAGTTGCGATAATTATTGTGAAATGTCCTTGGAATGGCCCCAGGTGATGAGAAGATAATTATCATTCAAATAAAAAAATTTGTTGATGTCATTTTTCTTAACAGTCATCATTTTGGCACCCTCTTTTTTGACAATATCATTTTTGGCATAATCAATTTTTCGTTGGGTGACTAATAAAAGGTCGTATCTGACAAATGGTCATTTTGAGTAATTGCTGATTAAAGGTTAATGATATATTTTAAAGCTCTGTATGATTATAAATATCTGCTCAATCATCATGACATCTTATTCCTAGGAAGAATAACATGCTACAGATATTTTTATCATAATTATGAATACATTTAGATCATTAGGATGTTACTATGGTAACATATACATGTTTTTTTCCAGATACGACCTTTTATTACTCATTTTTAAGGAGAAAAATTGAAAATTAGTGAGTAATAAAAAGTTGTATCTGGCATATATAAATTTCAGATAAATACAAATTAAATCAATGTAACTGATACAAATTACACAAAATGACATTTCTGAACTAAAACCAATATTCTAGTATTGACTTCATATGGTTACTCTAAAATATTAAAGTCTTATGTGACATTAAATCTATCAGATTTATTTGCAACCCTAGATACGACCTTTTATTACTCAACACGTTTTCATTATGTCATTTTTGACCTTTTTGAACCCATCTGGAAACTTTTTCTTTATAATAAACAATGTTCATCAACGTTGACCCATTGTAACCACTGTTGACCTATTCCAACCAATATTGACTGATATGGCCTATTCTCAATATTGTTCTTGATACCTAAATAAGCCTTTGAGGGATACAGTCCATTTGTGGGATAGTAGCCTGATTGTGGGATAGCTTCTTCATGGTGCTGCTATCCCACAAACCAGTTTGAAGGATAGCATTAGTTTGTGGGATAACATCTTGATGTAGATGCTATCCCCCAAATCCTGAATACTTATGGTATAGCATCTGTTTGTTGGATAGCGTCCTAACAACGTCTAACCTACAAAAAGAGTGGACTTTGTTGTTCATGTGTGTTTCTCAAACTAGATGGTGCTATTGGGGCTCGGCATTCCTCAGTTATATCTGGTGTAAGCACTTCATGCAAAGAGTATCATATTTTGACTGATCTATGCACTAAAACGCATGGACAATGCATAGAATTACAGATTGAAAAAGAACAGCACTTGTGAATCTTCGCCCCAAACTGGATGCTTGCTACAGTTGCCTGCCATCACTTCAGAAAATAGCTGACAGAAAAATCTCTTTGGAGGAGGGGGCGGTAAATAAATTGTTTCTCTGTTGTCTTTTTGACAGGATGATATGAAATAAATGAAAAATCCAACTCATGGATGGCAGGGCTTGCATATTTTCACTCATGGATTGATCATTGCAATCCACCTGTCTTTGTCTCGTGGGTTACTCCACTCATCCCTGTGCAGACAGGGTCACATGACCAGATTTTGGTGATCTCCATGTGGTCACCACACCCATGTGGCTATAAATTATATCCAAAATTTATAGATAATAACTGTTTATTATAATTCATTGAGATTTACCTTGATAAAATAGACAAAAATATCTAGCACAGATGCTGCAGAATTGTGAATAAAGATACCTTTAAACTGATCACCAACATGGCTGCCAGTCTAATTTGGGGTGTGTGTCGTCATGTGCACAACGTCTATAGGAGGTATAAGTAGATTACTTTCTTAATTTGTTAAACTTGTTAACCCACTAATCAAATAAGATTTACCGTCTTGAAAATATTCTACATCAAATAGTCTCTGACATTACAGACATGTTGTTATTGTACAATCATTTTCAAAGACAGGGGCCAGTGAACATAAACCAATACATTGTCATGATCTTTATTGCCCTATGAGTGTCCGTTATCATTTTTATATCCATATCTATAATACTTTCTATTTCATGTGTACCATTCTGAAATTAAGGACTGGTTCTTGAATGCACACTGAGCACCTTGCACAGTGCATCTGTCTCTGTGTGACGTCACAAACAGATGGGATGAAATTTTTAAAATGCAAAAAAAAAAACCATCTGGCAACCCTCATGTTTTTTCCTCAACCCTATATGACTTTTAATCATAAAAAAAATTATATGGCCAAAAATAAAATGTAATCCAAATGTTTTTCTAAGAAATTATGATAATCTTTTTAAAGTCTTTTTATTAGTCTTTTTTTGTGTGATGTCACACACAGATTATTGTTAAGCCCCATACCCACTAGGTGATTTTATTGTTGCCGGGCGATGTCCGACAGGGTGAATCGCCATTGCCATTGCCGGGCATTGGCAATATCAAGCAAGTTTGATAATTTACCGGCAATTTTCCCAACAATATTCCCGGCGATCTTTTCGTCTGCGGTACGTCCGTCGCCCTTCACAAAGAACACACACCATACCCGCAGGAAATTGCTTGGTGATTGTGATTGGCCAGCAATTTTGCAGGGTATTTTGAGATAATTTGACGCCCATGCCATTGGGTATGGCCCTTTAAGATCAGAGGAATGAAACTTGGCATACTTCTAAATTTGAACTACCTCTAACATATAAAGTGTAAAATGATAATGATAAAAATTTCACTGGCACCTCTCTTTAAAGAATGTTGACATTTCTATTGTTGCACTGAGGTCAACACCTCGTGCATGGCAAAATTAGAAAAGCTAAATAGCAGAGGGTATTAAAGGTAAGACTTAATTATTGCTATAACTAGAATGCTTACAGTAAAGGCTACATAAAAACAATAAAGGAGAATGTTCACTAGACTGTGGTAAATAAAACTCTAACAAAGTAAGAAAATGATTTAAATAATAGTAAAGGCCTATTGATGGCTAAAGGCGTTGTATATGTTGTATATGTTTTCACAGAAATTTCATAAATGTGAATTAAGCGAAAATATGTACAGCGCAAAAATAAATACATTCACAGTACCTCTATTGCACTGAGGTTGAAATAACTTAACACATATTAGAAAAGATTTGATATTTGAAATATATTTAGAATGCTTATTGTAAACCCTTAAGGAAAATGAATGGTCACCAGACTGCACTAGAACCAATATAAACATAAACCAAATTGCTTATAAAGAAACCTAAATTGATAAGTAGATATTAATGACTATAAGCAGTGTCAACAGCAGGTGAGACAACCCTAGAACCGGTGTTCATTCAAGAAGCCTTGTCTGCCAGCAGCAGCACTGCAGAGGGAATGCAGGTATACATACAATCAATACTAGGTTAGTATAAAAGATACAGCAGTAATTTGTTTTGGGTAGAGAGTGAAAAATGTTTGGATCTATATGAACCTTTGGGGTTTGGGAACTGGGTGGTTAGAACTCACTATTCAGTGTCAGCATCTGGTGACCATACCAAGGACTACTAAACCTTCACAAGGATAATGCTGAACTATTGTGAATAACTTTTATATTATGATTATTATGTATTTTATGTTATTATGAATTCATTACTATAAAATCCAAATACTGTAAATAATGCTTGGTATGGTATTGTCTCCATAAAACTCTGTTGTCGGTTGTGTGTTACAAACTCCAAGTACTATGAATACTTGTACTCATCGTGAACAACATTAGTTTAGCTATGAACTCCTTCAGCATATCATCTACAATAAACTTAACCTCTGCAAAGTGTTTCTCTGCATTTGGATCTGAACAATCTGACCAGAGACTGGTTCTACTCTTGACTAGCAATAAGAAGATAAGACGACTAGAACTGAATAACATTAATGGATAAATAACCTTTAATCCCCTAACGAAATAACATTAAATGATTTATATATATATAAACGTTCTTGTTCACTATCATTGGCTAGCAACTAATGAAAAAGATTGACTATAGATCATTGCGGCAAATAGCGATCAAAAACATTAAGTTGACCTCGCCTTTTTTAAAGAAATCCTCATAATCCTTACAATTATTGATCAATTTCAATCATCTTGGTATCATTCTCAAGCTATGAATCTGTAGAATAAGAATCTGGATACAATGTGTTCCAACTGAACATTCCAAATGATTTGGAATGTTTGGAATGTCGTCCAAAATTGACTGAAATTTTGTATTTTCCCTGACTTCCAACAACTTTATTTGAAATAGAATCTTTTATTTACATCTTATCTCAATTCTTTCAATAGGGGGTTTAGAGAATTGAATTTGGAATCTAATGATGTGTCATTTACCTATCTGCAATTATTATTCAACAAATGAGATTATTCAACAAAACAGATTTTCTGATAGGAAAATGTGAAAAACTTTGCAATCAAAAGGGTTTGCGAGGGTAACATTTACTTGTTTATGATGATAATATCCAACAGTTTGCTTGTACCTGACTGAAGACAAGATAATTGTCATATTTGGGCTGCGTCCAGAGGTCCATTGTAGTTATTTTTTGCCCTTTTCCATTATTTTTAAAATTAAATGGTTAATATTGAGTTAAATATGAAGGTCAGATACTACAATTGCCTTTATTCTATAAAAAGCTTATGAATATTACCCCATAATGCCATCAAATAGGCTTTGAAATAGAAAATATCAGTTTAAAACTATGATACTTTTACAAATTACAGACTACTATTCTCCCTACCACAAATAGCCAATATCTTGAGTTTTGCCTGCAGGTTAGACTAGATCAGGATGCATGCTGGGTAATATGTAGATAAATCACAAGTCTTAAGTGTAGAAATTGTCATGAATCATTTCATTATTAACCCTTTCACTGCTAAATATGTCATTCTACAGACCATGATTACTGAGATATTCCTTGAAATAATATTATTATGAAAATAAGCCTAAAATTGCCTAAAACTCAAATTTTCTTTATATTTCCCTGGTAAAAAAGAATGTATGAAATTCCAGTGAAAACATTCAAAATGTTGGCACTGTGCTAATTTGCCAAACTAGTCTTTTTTTGATAATAGTGCACCATATTCCATTTTTTCTGTTTTCACACACAAAAAACAATCTTCCAACAGCAGGGTAATGGGTTTCCATGGCAACCAACATTTGGTGTAATATCCATTCTATTCATTTCGAAGGGAACATTATAGATTCCTCTTGTTTTCACACAAAAACACTTTGCAAATATCACAAAAGAAACCAAAGTTATGACCTTTTGAAAATTGCATAATTTTCTCTTAATTTACCATTTTCCATGATTTTGATTAATTACAGCAAATTCTAATGTGTGTATCTCACTACAAGTGTGTTCAATTAGAATTCTATCATTTTCTAATGAACTAATGCTAGAATATTCAAGCTTTCATATCTCTGGTTCTGATTGGATTTTTTTTGAAAATTCTTTCACTTTCTAAACGCTAAAGAACTCCTCTTTATAGAACATTTCTATCGGAATTCACTATAGAACCACTTCAGTGGCTTCCTGTGGTGAAAGGGTTAAAGGTTTAATATGATGTAACACTAGAGATTAAGTTTTTTTATATTGGTATCCATAGGCATTTAAAATTTTCAAAGTATTTTGAAAATTTATTCATTATAGATAGATATATACCAATTATTTGTATATATTTGTCTATAGTTTTCCAAGGGGTTTTGTCTACAAATTCAGTCCAGTTTAGCCTGCAAGTGCTTTAAATTATGTAAATCAGCTATCCATGGTACGGAGAATAGCTAATTGATTCTCTCATTTATTTTACTCTCTGGCGATTTAGCTATTCTAGTGGACAAACCTACAACAGGAATGAATGATGATGATGTCCTGGAGTTTAAGGTCTATTCTGCAATTTTGCAGCTCTATCGAGACCACCTCTGGTTTTTGACTTCATAGGTCTTTTATCGGATCTATTGGTGTGGAAAGACAGCAAGGCAAGGTGGTCTAGGTTTTCAGGATTTTTGTTTTTGTTTGCACTGAACAACAAAACTGCACTGGTTCCCTGAAATCACTCAAATAATCAATATGCAGTGCAGCTTATTAACGCTATGTAATGGGCTTATGACAATACTCATTCATAAATATTTAAGATGTTTAATCTATACCAAACTGTTGGACATAGGTATTGATTTATTCAGTTGATATGCAGGCCTACTATTTTTGAGATGAAAGATCCTTATTCATTTTAGATCGAACAAATGGATACATGAGTTTGGGCATGTCTATATACTTCTTTTCAGGACTTCAAGAGATCATTTAAAGTCTCAACTCATTTCTTGAGTCTCAAAACATCAATTTAGAACCCCATTATCTTTTAAGAATTGTAGGCTATTTGTTGAAAATTTCAAAACGTCTGTCAAATGCCAAAAAAAATAACAATATCAGTTAAAAGGCTCAAGACATTCAATAAGAAAAAATGCATATAGGAAGCAAATTTCCATAGCGAATTGTGAAGAGTTTCCTCAAAACTCTGAAGATGGAATTCAACTATTGAATATAATGAAAAATAAATGATACCAATTTCAATCTTTTGTTCTGCTTACCACAATTGGTACAAGTCAATTCCCCTTACCATAGATAGCTAAATAACAACATTCTATGCACCTGCAGGCTAATTCAGACTAATTTTGTTGACAAAACCCCTGAAAAAACTATTTCACCATATTTCAAAACAAAATTAAAAATGATATTATTAATGAAAATTTACATGCTAAAGCCCTATAGTTTGTTGACATATTACCCAGAAAGCATCCTGATCTAGGCTAACCTGCAGATAAAACTAAACAATTTTGCTAACCATGGTTGGGAAAATTAGAAGTGCAGTTTAAGACGTTTGAAGAAATTAGTAGCATAGAAAAACAAATTTTAAGGAGAAACTTTTGGTTTGATGGATTTCTGTGTCTTAAAGATTAAACAGATATTTGTCTATGTTATCTTTATGTTAATGTAACCAGCATGACAATTCGTAACCTCACTACATTAGAAAGTGTAAAATATTTTTAACATTTGCTACACAGTAAATGTTGATAAACCAAATTGCATATTTGGCAGCCTATTATTATATATAAAAAAATAATGTAAGAGCCAACCTCTTGACAAAGCTCCCTCACTGGTCGGCACTTCTGAGATACCTTTATCTGCAACATATCTGTACATCATTATCCTACCATAGTTTTGTTCCTTTGTTCAGGATTATCATATGTGACATCCTCTGCGAAAAGCAGTCTTATGGCCTAGAATATTGAATATTGAATATGTCTTGGGTATTCCAATACTGAAAGAATTATGTCAATATTCCGATTAGAACAAAAGTTACATTTATTTGAAGATGCTAAGGTCAGATAGGGTAAATCTGGTAAAATGGGCAAGCCGCTGATATTCATTATGATAAAACACAAAAGAACTTGGGCCGAAAATTGAAATGCCCAGCACAATTTCATAAAATGTAATGCCATTTCTTTTCTATTTGAGATATCCAGTAACTGTTTTTTGCATAAAATAGTTGAGGAATTCGTAGATTCAGAATTACTATTTTCATAAATTTCATTTTATTCCATGGTTACCATGGAAACCATTATCTACAAAGCGGTAGCATTGGCTGATTTGGCCATTCCATCAACATTCCGGTTACCATGGCAACCGTATACAAAGAAATCTAGAATTTTTCACTGTTAATGAAAACTACGGAAAATTTCATTTTGGACATAAATTAAGCTTATTTTTCTTATTTTCATGATTCCTAAGCTAAATATGAGCTCTAGAGCCATAAATATGCATATCCATAAGACTGGAAATCCCGGAAACTGTCACATATTGTGAAAAGATCTTTTCTCAGCAGAACCAGTAGTCTTATCACAGTTTCTTTGTTTCTGATCACATTATGCATTTCCAATAAAAGGATTGTGAAAACATGGGACAGCAAATCAAGCAATCGAACAGGCAGATGAACAGAACGGTAAGTTTGTTGTTGGAATATGCATGTCCATGTTAAGAGCTGATTTCAATTCCACTTGCATTGAAATATTTGTTGATACTTGTAATCTTTGTATGAGAATAGTTATAGTGAAATGCAGTAAAAAGGAAAGATTGTTTTACTGTTTATGTTCTAGCTAAGACAACTTCAATATAATGTACTAAGAATGCTAAGAATGCAAATTGTTTTAACCAGTGCCGTTATGCCATGCACACTATTGGTTTTATTTTGATTTCTTTCAGAAGAAGAACAACATGATGTTTAAGTTGCTGCTCTCTGCCATGCTTGTGGTATGCCTTCAAGCGGCACCTCTGAGTGACTGGTGCATGACTACCTACAGGGGGTCTGGCCTCTCCAATGATTATGTGCGGAATATTGCCCATGCCATCCATCCTCAAGTGGAGCTAGGCCTACCATACTTTAATCCCCGGGTTCGCGCTGATGAAGTAATGGCTTACTATGTGGGTAACACACATTTGTTGCTAAAGGTGAGACAAAGTGTTATTGTAAAACAAACATTAGCTTTAATGTGTGGAAGATGAGAAGAAGTGATAACAAACAAAAGAATGATGAAAATAACTATGATTTGCATTGCTTCATAAGAAAATCAACCTCTGTCACAGCAATTTTGATTTTGCTTTGAAATAACTGGCAGTTGACCTTTTCATGAATCTCTATCTCTCATTGATATAATCTATTTGCTTAATTTTATTTGTACACTATGGTGAATCAGTAAAGTATGCTCCTTCCAGACTAGAATGTTTTTTTAGGATACACACAAAATGAGATGTCTTAATTCAACTTTGTATTATACTACTACACGTTCAAATAAGAATATGTTGATAGGATTGCACTAGACTGTGAAGAAATAGCATATTGAATAGGCAGGGAACAAGGGGGCCGATAATTAATTCTCTGACATGTATGATCACATGAGATATACAACATTATACCTGGATCCTGGATTACTTGTGTTTGTTCATTTGATTAAGATAACCATAGGTTCCTAATCTCACTAATAGGCACTGTCAGTCTATGGATCCTTCTACTTACTCTATAAAATGCCTTTGGTGAATCCACAAATACTGATACCTGTCTGTCTGGTAGTATAATTATCAATGAAGTTGGCTTCAATATGATTCAGATTGCCACATAGTTAGAAGGGGTATTATAAAACCTTCATGAACCAGCCCCAAAATACACATTATGCTTCTCTAAATTGTCATGCAACTTTGGAGCTGGTTTGTAAGGGTATCACTTATCAGCTTGAGTCTGTCTCTGCCAACAGGGATCTGGGAACAAGGGAACGGATAGTGCCTTTGCTACCATCCAGATGAAGACGGTGGATGAGTTCATGCACATGCCCTCTAAGGTCGACAAGAGGCTGGGACCCCTCTTTCCTCTGATACATCATTTTCACTCATTTGATATGCTGGAAAAGGTGCGCCAGGAATATAATGGTAAATGACAAAGCACCATATCTAAGAGGACTAAACTTGTAGTAATGTATAAGAAATGTATTTGAGATAATTTTAAGAAGAAAGAACCTTCAATTGTACTTGTTTTTCCATTATATTATTTAAACAGAGTTAGATTATCATTGAGAAATAGAGTTGATCCACAATCAATGTAATTTTCCTTTGAACATTATTTCAGATTGCTTATACAGCAATGCATTCAGGGTCAGAAAAAAGGATTGGGAATCTTTAAATAGACCTCTTATTATGTGTTAAGTCAAGGACCCCTGTGCCGTGTTGCATAACAGGTCTCGCTGTTGCAAGGGTTGTCCACCCACTCTCACAACAAGGATGATGCTGTTGTGATGGGTCCCACTGTTGATTTGTGGCTATTCTACTGAACCGATTTTAATTCTGTAAACGGTTCTGAAAACTAGACATAATTATAGATCTAAAATCCATGAAATTCTCAGCCTGGGTGAATTAATAGAAATGGGTGAAAATTGATGCTGAACAGCGAGACTTTGCCAAACCCCTGCTGCTTCTCTTGCTGTTGCGAGCATTTGGTTATATGATGTGGCACAGGCCCTCTTATTACATACAGCCAGCTTTGGCTTGCCTTGTGAGATAACTGCAGATGTGTTTTCAAAATTATCTTTTATATTTCCAGCTTCAGTTGCCTCTAACCCACCTTCTGCCCCACTGTGCTCATGCCTGATGACAGATGATAACATCATGTCCACCTTAAAGGTAAATGTGATAATCCCAAGATTTCTTAAATCTGCATTTTGAAGTAGCTAGTAGTACTACAAATTGATATTGTCTATAAGTATTGCAGTGAAACAGGAATTTCGGAACTTTCAGTAGTTCACATGCCTACCTCTTACTTGGTGTGAATTTCTCAATTTTATAATGGATCTTAAGAAGTCATACTACACACTATATATTTACATTTAAAGAGCTTCATAGGACAGGTGCTCAGGCAGGGGCTCCCCCCACCTACTGAGCCTGGTGCATGGTTTGTCTGGAAGGACTACTTCCTCAGCTTCTACAGGTGCGTAGCAAAGCCTTTCTTTGCTATTCAGGGTACTGAGGTCAGGCTAACTGCTCGCCAAATTACAGATGGCGAATGAAAATAACTTTGGCAAATAGATATTATAATAAATCAGGCAAAATGTCCTGGCAAATTAAATTGGTCAAAACATATTTAAAAAAATACAAATTGGATGCCATTTCTTGCCTAAAAACCGTACCCTTTCAAGACATTCTACAATAATAAACAAACTTTGCAAATTAATACAGCATATGGCTGATCAAAATACCCACTTGTTCTTACTCGAAGATCTGAAGTTTTTTGAATAAAATATTTTGACATCAGTATGATTGGTTCTGGAACTTAGTGACTCTATGTATTAACTGATTGCTATACATTCTGTTTGCTTGCTAATGATCACGGCATCTTAACATTCAACATTTGAAAAATGCACTTTAACTAAGATCCATCCAAAATTCATACAACAAATATTGTGACCACTAAATGAAATAACATGTAATTTCTGTTTTACAACACAGCAAACCAGCTCTTTTTGATGCAGCCATGTATCTGAGCTGTGCTACAATGAATGCCTGAATAAAGAACACATCGATGACTGAGCCATCGGTACCTAAGGCTACAGATTGGATGGAATAAAGAATCAGCACTTTAAAACTTTAATGCACAATAGCAAACACATTTTCTCTATTACTCTAAGTGTTGTTTATCACATAAAAATAAGCATGATGTTTCTTTATGTGACTGACTGCTAATAAAATGCTTTTTCAACCTGCACTATGATCTCAAGTATCATTTATAGGGTAATCATAATAACTGATATTTACTAAGTATCTTTTTTACATGATAGAAACTTCACATCATCAGCAGTGGCCCATTGCACAATGAATTTCATAACAACTAAAATCAATCAAGCAAGGAAACCTTTTATCATAACTGGAATAATTTTGCTATTAAAAGAAGTTATTTAAAATGTGCTCAATGAGTTGTAACTTCTACTGATTTTTTTTCTCTATTTTTTTCCCCTTCATATATCCATTGACAGAATCTGATTTAATCCATTAGAACCAGAGATATAAAGTGTGTTTGTTTTGATACCTATTGCTGCTACAAAAATGATCTTAAAAGTTATCTTAAAGTTACTGTTGTTACAAAAATTCATTTTGCAACGGTCCACAGGTGATGGTGCTATCATGAAAATGACCTAAACAAAGAGGAGGAAGTTCATGTAACAATTTTGCACTGATTCTATATGAATCCTAAGATTTTGCTCTTTTCATACAGGCCCAGACCATATAGAGATGAATTACCATACAATCTCATACTAGTCCACTAACTGGACTGGCCATATTACCATACTTTTGGCTGAGTAGCAAGAATACTTTGCTTAAAGTTCTTTGGTGAGATGCATGCCCAGTTAAGACACTAATGTTGACTCAATAACATTGAATCAATGCTTGCCATCAATATCGAATCAAGATTTTATATTTTTGTTGATATTGGTTGATTCAAAATCAACTTTCAGTATTGATACAGTGTTGATGTCTAACATTGAATCAATACTGTTGATAACATTTGTTTTAAATATGAAGAATAAATGCTAAATCATCATTCTTGAAACTTCCCTTCTATAGATAAAAAGAAAAGTGAAATAATGGCTAACAATATTAAAATGAAACACTTTCCCTCAACTGATTTATTTTTCAAATCATAACATTAAACCTTTTTAGGTTGTATATCAAGATTAAGGCCACATGTTAATGTACTTGGGCAGGCCCATAGCCAGGGGGGTTCGGGGGTTCATATGAACCCCCCCAGGAGGAACATTCTCTAATAATTATTTTTAATGTAAAATATGATAATAGATAAAAAAAAATATACGGTTTTATTCAAAAAACGAACCCCCTTCCTGAAAAAAAATAATAGTCAGAAAACGAACCCCCCTCTGGGAAAAGCTGGCTACGGGCCTGTTGGGGGATTCCCACCTTCAGTATTTTGTGTCATACTTATTTTGCATCCATGCCCGTAGCCAGCTTTTTTCAGAGGGGGGGCTCGTTTTTGGAGTACCTCTTTGCTTAGGTTGGGAGAAATGTACCTGGATACTGTATATGGATGTTGCCTCTAAAAGATATTAACTCTCTACTGAAAAAAATACTGGGAAAATTTGTATTCATCTCATCATTACTATATCTGGGTGGTGCGGGAGAACAGGTGTATAACCTGAAATCCTCCCAGAATAAAAATAAAACGATTAAAAAAAAAAAAAAAAATAATAAAGGTGACTAGGGCTAGGTGGAGACTTTTGAAATAATAACACAATTTCTTCCAGGATTTGGTGTGAGGAAATGTATTTCACCCTAAGTTGTGTACATTGGTGATACTAGAGTGGTACAGACTGTATAAAAGGAGGGAAGCAGCTGGCCCCGTTCCTACTTGCTCTCTTGAAGCCCAAACCAACTCTGCCCATCACCAGCCAAGTAGGAGTATTCAAGCTCCCACCATCCCCAGCTGGTGACAGACACAATACAGGAGTTACTGATGCAAATGAACAATCACAATGCAGGACCTCACAAAGAAATCACCAGCAGTGGGGTGACTGTTTTGTGACTAGTCACATGATCTCTTTTGTCAGTTGTTTCCTTTTACATCAGAAGGGAACTTATACATCAAAGAGAGCCAAGGCAAAAGGCCAGCCACACCCCAGTTACACAATCCAATATCGAAGGTTTAGAAATACAACTACATAGTCCAATAATCTATAATTTCAACATACACTTTTGTTAAATTCTAAAATTCTAAAATACAACTTTCTTTAGTTCTATCGTTTCCAAATACAACTTTGTTACATTATTAAACATGATTATTTCTAGAGAGGATATTGGGAGACAGGGGATAACCATTAGGTCCTGACACTGGAATCTAAGCTACTAAAAGAGGGTGAGATGCTTTGAGTGTGCAAAAATATGTAACAATTTTGTGCTGATATTATATGAATCACAAACTGAAGATTTGGTATCTTGACCCAGTCCCTAACTGTTTAGAGATAAATCAACACTGTCTCACACTAGTTCACGAGGTGGCCGTGTGACTATACATTCCTCTCTGAATGTAACTGTTTGTACCCAAATAGGGTAATAGCAAATAAACTCAACAAGAAACGGTTCCCCTATAAGGCGCCATACTAACTAAGAGATCTCCACAGACACAAAGCCGGGGCTATATGCTTCGGAGTGCCTGCATGTACTAATATGTGGTAGACAATATATTGGTTATTTTGATAATCAATGAGAAGCAGCTTGATTTGGAGCAGCTTTATTGACAGTAAAACATGGTTAAGAACAACAGTGTCCAATACTCCTCGAGGGTTACATTGTATCTGGGTCCTGAGCGGCCCTATTAATTTGAAGAGTGGTGGGTGGGGATGTTCAGAGCTCCCTCAGAGAAATGTGAGTGGAGGTGGAGGGAGGTCCCCTTATATAGTCTGAGAAAGGGGGGGGGGGGGGGCAGAGTGGTAGGAATGTGTGGTAGGAATTTCAGGTAATGGTGGCTCCCCCTATGTGTGAGCATGGCAAGAATATGTCCATTTCAGTTAGCTGGTTGCTGGTGTGCAGGTAGTCCCAGTGGCTCCCTCCAGTTGCAGAGTGGCCAAGGTACTGACTTCCCCCTGGCGTCTGCCCTAGGAAAGAGTCCAAGTGGGGCAGTGTTTGCTGGTAGATGGCAGCATGTGTGTATGGCAAGCTGCTTCCTAGATTACTGCCAATTTACAATTAACCTCCAATGTGAAATTATCCACAAAGCGTCAGCTGAGTGCTGTAGTTCACTTTTCTGTGTTTTTGAAATTTTGCATGTAACATTGTTTTAAAGAGAGGGGCCATCGAAATCCTCATTTTGTCAAATTCTCATTTTATATTGTAGACACGATGCTTCATGGTAGATATATAACAACATTATTAGTATAGGATAATCCTTTGCATAGCTAATATTTTTCAGAAAAAATAAGTGTTAAACAAAAACTACTAAAGATATTATGTTTAAAATTTGGCCTAGTTATTCTCTGGATGGTCAGTATCATGGAAGTATACCTTTTCACAGTCACTGACTCCTCCCTTTAATAAAGATTGTAACCACATAGAGTAAGGAAATAAAATGTATGTACATCTAAATCTTGTGCATCAGACCCATTTACAGATCTGTATCGTTTTGATATTTTATCTTTTTATTTTTCAATCAAAACACAACATTTTCTCTGCCAATAGACTGCCATCTTAAAAATAATCATTTTCTAGCTGTAAAATCTCAGCTAATTCTTATGTTATGCAATAAAATTGGCTTAGTACAACCACGGTTGGCCATGCCCTTACGCTTGCCCCTCCCCACAACCATTACCCACAGTCAAATAAAACCATAACACATGAATGCATATTTAAAAACAATTCAGACCCGACTCCCCCACTGAGGCATAACTGATTAATGGAAGGTCCCTTGCTATATTTGTCTTTTGGAACAAACAAAGGGATCATTCTGATTCTGATGAAGAGGGTTACCGATGCCCAAAAATGAAGAGCTGCCTGTTTGACTTATTTAAGTGTATAAGAGGATCAATCACAAACAACCCTGGAGCGACGCATCTTGCCATAATAAAGCAGCCCACATGGTCAGAATAACCCAACCATGCATGAAACCATGCGGGTGAACACCTAATCTAGACCAATCACACTATGCCACACCACACATCTTCAGAAAGGAGAAATATTTAGATATTATTTGCAGCAGTCAGAAATATGCAATTGCTAGCGTATTAAGATGTTAAACTAATTTACATAATTAGAATGTACCAACGCCAAACTTAAAGTATTTCAGTGTGATGAAAATAGACTGACAGTGTCGATCAATCTGACAGAAAAGTATGTTATCTTTTAACACAATTTAATAACGTAATTAGAAAAAAATCTATTTCTACTAGATGTATAAATAGGTATAAATACATTGTAATATTTGAAGGCTTACAGTTATCTTACATAAAATTGGATTGTTGTTTTACATTTGAAAATAAACAAATGAACAGATCAGACTTGTATCACATAAAATTAAACTCAAAAACCTGTACTTTCATCACTGAGAAAAAGGCTTTAGCAATATTCATAATTTCACACCATACTTTGATTAGGATGGTATTTGCTAGAACATATTTCTTGAAATCAAAGCATAAATTACAACAGTTAGAGAGCAGGGGCTACAAAACAGAGCACTATCATAATATACATAGACATCCACTAACAGAATTAAAAGAGAAAATATGCTTGTGAATGTGCATATCAATGTTATAAAGTGATGATTCTTTATACCATCCAATCTGTAGGTTCAGATGGATTGGTTAGTTGGTTGATTCACGTCATTATTTATCCACTCTTAATATACTATTCATCCATGTATTAGATGGTTTGATAGCCAGTAGTTAAATTAGAAAAAAAAAACGATCAGATTTATTTCATTTGCCCTATCAAATATTACGTAATATTCTTTTTGATATTGCACAAAAGTAGTTAGCAAAAACACCTTGTGCATATAATCAGTATTATATAAATGAAATAAAGGAACAGCCACCAGATTGTAGAAGAATATCAAGAAAGGTATTCAAAATTATACGCGTTGCTGCATTGCGTAATGTAAATATAGCAGGATCTTCTGGTAGGTGTGATATACCTACTCAGTTACGGCAGATAGGCTACATCTCCTAGTGAGCAGCACTGCTTGGGAAAAGATCAATAATCAGACTAATATATAGAGGTGGGAATCTGTGGTTTAGAGAGAGAGAGAGAACTATTTGATACCATTTGGAACAATATGAGCCTTTAGGATTCAGGGGTTTGGATAGCCACATATACAGACATCTGTGGCCCGTTGCACAATAGAATTTCGTTACTAAGATAAAACAACGAAAGCATAACGAACATTTGCTTAGTAACGAAAAGTTTCGTTATAACGAAAATACAATATCTCGGGATCTAATGAATGAAATTAAATCCTGTAAAGTGTTCTAAACTCGAAAAAATTTAGAAAAAATTCAGTAAAAGTTACAGCTCTTTGGGAACATTCTAAATATAGAAAAAAAATTGTGCAAAACCATCTTTGTTTCGATAAAAGTAACAACGAACACTTTCGTTGTTTACAATATTTTCGTTGTTACGAAACCCATTGTGCAACGGGGCACTGGTGACTAGTAAAGGAACTATGCTGTTGCATGACCGCACAAGGTCGGGCGGACTCTACGGAAGAAGCTTGCCTTCATGTGGTGCTACTTGTGAAGCTAGGAATAAGACAGGCTGTGACAACACTGGCAATTGTAATGTGATTGATGTATCCACTTATAAACTTGACTTTTATCATAGCATTGTCTGCGTCATGGATATGGGCACCCATTTCTCAGATCGTCTACCAGTTGGCTAGCAAGGATGAAGAAGGTTTAACTTAGACGATTTGGACGATAAGTTATAGGAGTTCCCCAATTAATAAGTAAATACCCAAAACGACAACTAGCATTCAAATGATTAAATGAGCAAATATGAGGGGAAGACTTTATGCAAAAAAATGAAAGATAATACGTAGGACTAATAAAAGAACAAAGACATGAACACACATTTCCAAAAGGGTGTCAATACATCTGGGGACATTAGGGTAAAGAAATAATTATGGTATATGAGGGATATAATAGAAATACATGATAGTCGCAATATGTGGCATGTGTTTTTTTTATGGATTTATTCGTAAATTTGGAAGAGATAATTTCAATACTTTTAAGTAAAGTCTTTAGGAGTGGGATGTATTTCCCATAATTAATGGTATTCCCTAACATATTACATATCACACAATGGAAAATTAATTGTTTATTGAGAGGAAATGAGTAGAATGATTAGATTAGAAAATATTAAGTCTATGAAAAAATTAAATTAGAGTTATAGGAGAAGAGAAGTTTACAATAGTACTATTGATTCATAGAGAGGGAAGAGCGTTGGTGACTCTGTAGTGACCCCTAGTGTGAAAAATTTGACTGAATCATGGCTGTCTATACAATGAATATTGATGAGGTTGGAGTGGCTTATATAACGAAGGAAGATGAGGCAAACAAGTGAGAGGGGTTCAAAGCTCAGGGATTTGAGATTCTCTGTTTATTTTGACCTGTCCGAAGCAGGGAATTAGAATTCATGGTCAATGTAAATCCTCAGGTATTGCAACACTAAAACCTAGTATAAAGATAACCTATCTTTCTTGTAGTTTAAGTTGTGTTGCCATGTGTATTATGATTCATTGATGACTTATTTTTTAGAACTAGAACTTAATAGTGTGATTTCATTGAATGTACAGTTATGCAGATCAATGAACATGTGGGGGAGGAAGTGTAGTGTTAGCTGCAGGGGAATAATGTAAGCAACCTAGGGTTATACCTCTGAATAGTTGTAATTAACCCTATGCACACTGCTGGCCATGCAGTCCCTCTGCCTTTATGCATCTCTAATTAGGTTGTTAGTAGATGCACAACTGTCATGTAATCCCTTTCCCTCAGACCCATGTGTATGTAAATAAAGTCAGTATTCAGCTAGCCTACAAAGAGAACAGACCTGCCTCAGACTTGCTCATTCACCCCTTGATATCATGGGCCCAGTCACCTAGGGAACCCATAATATGGGGCACCGAGTGTAAAGATTGTGATTCTGTATGTAATGATCATGATTTTGTGTCTAAAGATTTTTCATTATTCTGTGAGGAAATATCAAAATCGTAACAAAAGGAATCCATAAACGAGATTTAAACTTGTTCTTTTGATCATGTAGTGCTTTTGTAAAGATTGTATGGTGCTATTGTAATGATTGTGTAGTGCTTTTGATATGACCATTGTCTGAAACATTAGAGGGCGCCTCCCATCGTCCCATTTACATTCTTCTGCATAATGCATGTCTATACATATTTTTCATTAAGTTGGCGCCCCCTGGTGGTTTCAAATTGAAACACATTTGTAGGGATTTCCTATAGTTATAGACTGCTAGGCTTGGTGTAGAGTGTAGGTGACCATTGGTCTGTACCTATCAGTAGTGTGTGGAATGTGTATATGACAGAGGAGGGGGAGAGGGGGTAGTTGTAGTTGTTTATACCAGTTCACTTCCACAGCCTAGGGCCCTTAAATACCTACTCAAACTGAGCCCCAATACAATCACCGTTGGTATGTTTACATAATTAACTTGTTTTTAGAGTTGACCTTTCAAAATAAAAGCCAAGCTATGCTGAAAGATTCCTTAATGTATCCAAACTACATTTTCTATCATGAAATTAGGTTACTTGTAGCAAAAAACAGATATTTTTGTATGTAAATATGAGTGCTCAAAATGATCAATTTGCTTTTTTATCAGTGTTTTGATGGGATTTAGAAAATAAGTTCAGAATGGTCCCTGTGTAAGCCTATATGCATAGCAGTGACCCAGTGAGGGGACTCCCACGACTTTAGTCTGGGGCTGAGCAGGACTGCATTCCGCAGCTTTGTGAGAAGGGTGTATAGATTGACAGATCACACCCTTCATGTATAGAACAAGTATTCTATGCACAGTCTGCAATGCATTAAACATTATATCAATGCATTAAACATTATATCAACCCATACTTGTAGAGTGTACAATATCCTTTTAAGCCAGTCAATATATGGTGGTATGTTGTAAGTATGGTAGGGACGGAGGATGTGGGGTAAGTGGGATGGTCTCTCTCCCAGCAGGCTGGTCACCGAGACAGGCTGTGACAACACTGGCAATTGTAACATAATTGATATATCCACTAATAAACTTGACTCTCAACAAAACGTTGTCTGTGTCATGGATATGAGCACCCATTTCGTGGATCAGTCTACCACTTGTCTAGCAAGGATAAAGGAAGTTTAACTTAGACAATTCGGATGATAAGTAATAGCAGTTCCCCAACTAATACTTAAATACCCATAACAACAACTAGCATTCACAATGAACCCTTTAATTTAGCACGTCACCAATTTGCTGGCTGGTGGGCTTCTTTTCAAGATTAACCCTTCTGGAGCGCAAATTTTGGTCTGTCCCTCAGCTTACTAATTACCCAACTCGGATAGCTGTAGCATTTCCTACCAGGTGGTGAATATAGGTTGATGTTATAGGATAATGAGTGAGTGAGTAATGGATGCTATATGCCGTTTCGACAACTAAGGTCAAATTCATGGCAAAAACAGGTTGGGATGAATTCTGTCTTTGGTGATCATATCTATGACATGAAGGTGACAGGGTGGGCAAACAGCAGGGGATCAAAACCTGGAAATCATTTTTGCTGTACCCCATCCCTTAGTGAACCAAGCACCAACTGGGAATTAACCCCAAAGAACCACTTGGTCAATGCTGGGCCCCCACTATCGTTGCCTTATACAATCAGCAGGGGCTACTGGGGGCCCATATTCTACCTTGGAACCCCCACAGGGTTATAGGCAAATGAGAGGGTCAGGAAGTTAATCTAGGCTGCTGACCAGTAGGCTCTTTTTGTGACAAACAGGGTACCAGTTCCCCGAACGTGTAGGTGTTGATGATCCACAGCGGCATGGAGGGGAGTGTGGGCAACCTCATGTAAAGAAGTGGGCCCCTATGGGCTCATGGGCACCTCAGGTGAGAAGGTAACACGGACCACAGGTGTAGAGCTTGGCTGGTAGTATTTTACCCGGGTAGCGGGCCAAACATTTATTTATGATGAATCCAACAGGACAACACACAACAGACTACCATTCCTCCCCAGTTATTTAGGGCTTTACAGGCAGGATACACAATTGCACTGTTTCGCCATTATCAGGTTGCTCATGGACATAACATGCCCATATAAGGTAAACCGTGTAATCGTGTACTAGAAACAACCGCTTCGAGTCAGGGGGAAGTGGGTAGGTTCCAACCTACACACGAAGTAGTAGATTATATAATCTGTGCTGTGGCCACCCCCCCCCCCCCCCATATTATCTGAATGACTGCTCCCAGCCCCATGCAGGGTGGGAGGTCTGTACACATGTATCCAGGTCCCCTCAAAATCCCAGGGAATTATTAGGCTGTGCAGAGAGCTTTACATTAGCACAAGGCTAAATTAGGATATCAAAATACTTCCACAAGTATACTGCACCAACCACAAACTACAGTATATATATATATATATATATATATATATATATATAACATGCAATGATGCATGCATTTATCCCACACCACAAAAATACATGTATATATAATAATCACACATGCACCCATACAGACCCAAAAGTTTGATACCTAAAATTCTATAGAAGAGTCTGTATATTCTTCACTCGGTTCAAGTCGTACCACAGACATAAAGAGGGAGAGCAAAAGTGTGTATCTTAATTGGGAGGCTGAATTCAGCAGCTATAAAGGTCCTTGAGACATGAGATACCTCCATATATACTTTCTCTCGTAGTTTATGTCAGATGTATCCCTACATTGGTATGTAATACTTAACTATACAGGAAAGCATTTAGTGCCCTGACACACCAACCAACATAATTTATAAAGAAAATAGCTTAGTCAATAGCCCCCAAGACATGAAGGTTATCTCACTTTTTGAAAAAATTGTTCGTAACAAAGTTGTTGAGATGGATGGCTGTTTCCACTGGTAATAATTGCCCACTTTGCCAATATACTAACATACTGAATGGCAGTGTCCAGTAGCTGTTGTGGCAACACTGCCATCTGGTACTTTAATTCAGTAATGAACCAAGGTCGAGGGTGTGAAAAATGCATCTGGGCTTCTAAGATATAATCTTGAAGCATGGGAGAGTGTAATGCCTTTCTTTATATTCTAAATTTGCATGTTACATTTTTGTTAAAATTATTCATAAAAACCAATAATGGATAAAACCAATAATGGAAAGCAAATGAAATGCATACTTGAATCTTGTGCATCAGACCCTTATATAATGTTATTAAATTCTTGATCTTTGAGGCAATATGAGAATCCCATCAGTACCCCTTTGAGTGTCACGGCCGAGCCAGTGATTGCTGATTGTGGCCAATTAACACTTGTAAATAGGGGCTAGAGAAACTATCATCTGGCCACCTGCAATAGGTGGCAACTTAGTGAGAAAGATGTCTAGGTGTGAAATACCTTTGCAGTAGGAACCAACCAATTGTGGTCCTTTCCCTATGCCAACAAGTTACCATTCATGAAGAGCTGCTTTTATTGAATAGACCAAAGAGGCTACATAGAGCATGTTGTCTTTATTTGGAAAACCTTTAAGCCTTATATGAAATGAAGCTCATTCTTTTTGAAAATGTTCATGCTAGATATGCCATATCAGGGATGCATTTTGGTCATGAAACACTGAAGATTACGTTTTCTTGAATATTTAGTTTTGAATTCACCATTCTGAAATTTACCAAGAAGATAAATCTGGCATAGTATAAAGGCTAGGCACTGCCAAGTCATCTAATGGAATCAGCTAAAAAGTATTTAATGTCACACAATTCCATTTCTTTGATACCTACATGAGTAAAGTATAAGCTAACCTATATAGGACAGAAACCATAAAAGAAAATGGTTGATATATTTTGTGAGAATTCTGTAGTGCACTTGCTTTTGGAAATCTTTCATCCCTGACATTTATGGGTGAACAATATACAAATGAGGTTTATCTAGGGAACCTTTTATGAATAATTCTTGTATAATTTGCTGGAACAATTTTGAGCCCCGAATATTGGGTATCTTGGGAGCCCTGAAACAGTGTAATATCATATCCTAACTACATAAGTTACCTATTTGGAACAAGAAATAAGTGGTTAAAACACATTACGTCCCTTCTGCAGTGGTTTACATTGGAACACACAGCATACAATCAGTGTATTATGGAACCATAGCAACTAAATAACATTGGATACAACCTACATAAGGTAATAGGTAAGGGAATATCTATGAACGTCAAGGAACTAACCAGAGGAAACCATTAGCGTACAAACTAGCTGCAAACAAATCCCACACCACTTGGTTGATTAAACATCCCAGCTTGACCTTTCAGACATCTCTATATATGGATCTTTCGCTACCCTTGTATTGACCTAATGGTTATGACGAGGACAATATCACTTGCTGCATGACATAATACTAATGAAGACATTTAAGGAAAGGAATTTGGCAGTTGCATTTAGGCATGTTAATCAAATGTAATCTCTCCTAGCTTGATTCAAAGAAATTATGAATTCAATTAAGTCAAAACTAGATTAGAAAATACTCTATGAATAAAATGTTTTCAATCTATTTTCATGTATTTTTATCTATTTTCACAAGACTCTTAAAATGCATTTGAAATTTCCTGCATCCAAACATTGTATTTTGTTATTTCATTTTAACTGTGATACTTACTGTGCAATCTGATATCTATTAAGACACAAAGATGGTAACCTGTCAACGACAGCTGGCAGAACTATCTATCCTTAACTGGGTCTAACTATATATAATAGTCCTTCCTCCCTCTGAACGACCATCCAAACATTGGTCAGGGACTTGAATCATGAAGAACGAAGGCACCAGAAAATGGACTCACTTGATCTCAATTTTTCTTGTTTTTCAATGCAGTCTCTGCCAAAGTCAAAATGGTGAGTATAAACTTTATTATCTTTCACTGATGGGTTGGTGAATGTATGTCCCAAGAGTCTGTTAATCTGTTAATCATTCCCCACAATTCTCCCAACCACGGAGCCATTTTCATGGGTTCTACCTGCAGGGTGCACGCTGGGTAATATGTCGACAAATCCCAATGCTTAAGTATAGAAATTTTCACAAATTTGATCATCATTTGGAGATTAACAAACCATCATTATTTTTTAAATTAGTATCCATATGTATTAATATTTCCTGACTCAAATGAAAATTCACTAATTATAGATGGATTTATAACAATTATTTGCTAATTTTCTATAGGTTTTCAAGTTGATTTGTTGGAAAATCGGTGCAAATTAGCCTGCAGGTCCTTAAAATGCTAGAAATCAGCTATCCGTGGTAGGGAGAATTCCATCACCATAGACAGCCATGTTGCTGCATTTTAACTTGAGATTAGCCCAGATCAGGATGGATGTTTGGTAATTTGTTGAATAGTCACAAAGTTTAAGTATACATATGTATGTGCATTTCATTCATATGGGATTAATTTAAGTACATTTAAACAAATCATATTTTACAAATGGATATATAGGAAATATTTAAATATTTTCTACTTTTTTTTTTAGCTATCTGTGGTAGGGGGAATTATTGCCAAAAACTGATTCTAAATGAATAGCTGGCAGGACTCCCTTTTCCTGTTGTTTCCCAAAGCTCAAAAATATATTGATATTTATATATTATCATACATAGCACTAAACCTATATGATGACCCCCTCCCTTTTTCTGGAAATCTGCCCCTTGTTCTGATTGGTCTGAATTTAGGCCAACTATGAAGCAGCCAACCTATGCATCAGGACAAAGTGCTTGGGCGCTGTTATGCCAAAGTTTCTTTCAATGGTTGATTACACACAAGAGGGTTAGATAAAACAAGTTGGGTGAATAGGAAAAGAAATTGATCGGAAATGTGAAATTGATGTTTTATACTTAACTTTTTTGAATTGTAATATCTCAGTCAATAATGAAGGGAAACTCACAAGATTTAGTAAGCATTTAAATGATTTTCACATGGAGGGGACCATGTCTGAGACTTTTATTTAGGCCCTAATGATAATTTTATGAAATTGGAAAATTAGGTCATGAAAAATGACAAAATAAAAAATCTGAGACACAGATTACTCCAGACGAATGTTATTGAATGAGTTGCCAAGTTTCAAAACTATGGAAATCATAATAACTAAGAAATCTTGCTCCAAAAATAAAAGTGAAAAAATACAATTCTTGTAGCATTTTGCATTTAGCTGTAGACACCAATGCAAGTCTGACGTTCCTCAGTAGTTCGGGGTTTCCGATTTCTACGGCGATGGGACGTGGGGGTTATTTTGGTTCTCAGTCGGGTGAGGAGCCCGAGCAGGAAGCCAAGATGTAAGATCAACAGTCGTGCCTCATGCACGAGGGGGAATGAGCGGGTCAATCGGGAAATCGGTATTCGGTGATGGGGGAGGGGTGTTTCGGTCGGCCGGAACTGAGGTGTCTCGGGCATTGGGACCCGGGGACCGGGGCTCCTGTTGTCAGGCGGAAGACACATGGGACGGGAACAATGGGGGATGGATTGGTGATCCTCGGCAGTCGATGCCCTCTTTCACTTGTCTCTTGAACGTGCCAGCTCTTTGACATGTCGGGAGTATCGGGCCAACGCTCGCCTAAAGGGTGGTAGCGTGGGGCCAGGGGGCTGCTCACTATTTCGGGTTTCCAGACCTGTCCAGTCTTCGGTTTCGTACCATTGTTCGGGCTGTTTCGGGCCTTCGGGCCATGTTTTGGTCTTTCGGGTCTTCGGACCCCGTACTACTTCTTAAGCTATTTTCTATGAACTCCTACTAATATTATCTCACATTCTTTGAGTTACTCAGTTAGTTTCCAACCATCTCATCGACTTAGACCCCATTCAGGGCGATACTAGAGAAAGAAGACACATGTGGACACAAGGAGTTCCAAGATGGAACTGTTTATTTCGGGCTTCACTGCCCCCTTTTATAGTCTACTGCCCAGCCCTGATTGGCCATTAGAGGCCACGTGGTCATTATGATGTCATATCCAGTTTACAACACTTTCGGGTTTTGGGTTTCCCGGGTTATGGGTTTCGGGTTTCGGTCCCTTAAAAATACACTTTTACTTTACATCATTATATCTGTTTTTCGATACTGATGCTGACATGCTGATGAATAGACATTCATCACACAAGGAGCTTGCTTTTCAGATACTAACATGTAAGTATCTTAACGCGAGTAGTCCATCACCAAAACCACTTAAAAATATGCTGACATTCCTACTTGTGTTGTATTTGTCATATTGCTAAAGTCATGATGTATAATTTTTATATAGAATTTGTATTTTTGAAACTGAAATGTAATAAGAAGTAAAGAAACATAAGAGACATTGCAACTTCCGATCCAGCCTCAACCTGGACGTAAGGGCAAACCCATTTATCTTATGAGTGTAAGGGCGATGTGATTCACACACCCGAGTGATGTAGCAGTCTGCGTCACAGAAACAACCCACAGAAGCTGGGTTTCCCCATGACAAACCAGGGATATACTGATTAGGCATGACTGGTCAGAGACCAACGTAAACATCCTGTATCAAATGTATAAGAGCACCAGCCATCGCACATCAGAGTCAGTCCTTGCAGGTCAATCATTAGGATTTGTCAGGAACGACGGAACGTTGAGACGGAGACAACCCAACCACCCAGTAGGTCTAGCTGAAACACCATCACCATGTAGGAATAAGGACACTAGGCTATAGGGCCTTTGCTCTATGAGCCTATCTCCATGCTCCCAAAGCAACAGCAACATTCAGGATAATGTGAACTCAAAGGACCATAACATTCAGGACCAACATTGTACATTTGGACAATTATTGAATATGTGATCTAAGTATATACCTGCACGATACAGCTAAACTTGTGTGAACTTCAGAATAAAACCTACATCATATCCTACACAACTACTATCTCACTATCCTTCATCATTAAACCTTAACTGTTATATATTCCATATTCCAATATTCCATATTCCAAAAATCATTATTAGAAATTGCTTGCGTTTGACCGCATTCACTTGTGTTCATGTCAATAAACGCAAGTGAAACATTCAACCCAATTCAAAGGTGTATAATGGAATATGGGCTAAGATCTCATGTGGACAGTATACATCCTTCTTATTATACATTTAGAGGTATATGCATACTTTTGCATACCTGCGTACAGTACGCAGATGTGGATTTTTTGTTCGCATCTTGTTTCTGGAACGAAATATAAATTTTAAATGTTTGTAACGTTTTATGGAATAGCCCCCTGATGTTTGCAGCATAGTTACTGAGAGTTCGAGTAATTTATGTTATGTTTTACATAGATGAGTTACTTAGAAATGTCAAACAAAAATGTTGCTGAAGAGTGTTGTCTACATGTTTTTAAATGAAGTTTTAGAGATGAATGATAGAAATAAACTGCATCTTATATAAGTGTATACTAGACATGCCCAATAAGAAAATTCCAAAAAAGAGAGGTCCAATTGCTCTTGACAAATGAATTAAATTGAATAAGCTATTTTGACATCTTTCTCTTTTTACTTGTTTTCTCTTCATAATAATCAGCATATGATCACATTATCATATTATTTTATTAATGCTGAAATAGTCCGTGCATCCAAACCAACCTACACATACAAAAACAGTTTTGATGGACATTGCAAAGAAATATTTTGGACATTCATGGATAATGTTAAAGTCATATTTTGACATCATTAGGGAAATCGTTACATCAATATTTAACAAAACAAATGTAAAAAAAATGAAAAAAATGATTATGAAAGTTAATTGTATTTCCTCTTTTTGTTTCATAGCATTAAGAACTTTCACTCACATAATATTTTTTACAAATTAAAGGCAAATCAACTATTCTAGAATCATTATCTTATATCAGTTATTAATTTCTGTGCTTTGTTTATTTCAGATGAATCACGTCTGTACAGAGCTCTCTTAGCTGATCGGGTGCCGGTACGTCCTAGTCAATTCTCAACGGATACCATTCAAATCAGTGTTAGTTTCTACCCACTCCAAATCCAAGAACTAGTAAGTATGATTTTCGGAGTTCAACATATTTTACCAAGTTAAAGACAAAGATGACCCATATGGTAAGCTTACCAGTAACAAATTTATCGTCCTGCACATTTTTGTTGCTAGCCAGAAGAGTGTGATGTAGTTGTTTAGTAATAACCTCTGCTAATAAATCATTTAAACATATTATACAAGTATTTTCCTACACTATCCAGGATCTAACAACACAGAGGTTTTCAATCATGGGAACCCTTACGTTGGTAAGTACTATGCATATTGAGAAATATTCAAAAAAAGTTGCTGACATTTGCATATAAGCAGTTGTTAAACTCTACCTGTAATAATTTTTAGTTCTTAAAGCTAAATAACCAATATTGGAAAATATCAAAACATATCTTTCATTTCAGGAGACATAAGGGAACCTTAATCAATACTTATTTTACATTTGCATAGTTTAAAACTTAAAAGGAAAGCCTAATGTCTTTGATTTCATACTGGGACACATTTGGGAAACCCTTTCTTCAAAATAAGCATAGTGAAATGTGACAGCAAGAACTATTGGTTTGATAGACGATTGTCAAAATAGAATGAGCGTTATTAATTCCATCCTCTTCTTTTGAAGTTTAGTATTCTGTCTCTATATAATAACTCAGAAAGAGGGGTTCAATAATTGATCATCATCATGTATTCAAATGTAATAGCTTAGCAACACACTGTTTCTTATTATGTATTTTACTGTACTTTTTCTATGCCTCATAAGGAGGAAGTGAATAAAGCCACTCCCCATATTTCTCCCACATAAGGGCACTCTAGAAGACTGCTGCCTAGATATGTTTGAGGAGACTCCCAAAACTTAATTTAGTTTTCTCAATAATTCAATTTGAATATATTGTTTACAGTTGCTTGAATCAAAAATATAACAAGGAAATTAATAAAAAGTAAAATGTAACCTGAATATCAAGTTATACATTCATATGGTCACAAACCTTTAATGTATTCATCTATGCACAAATAAAATAGAGTGGATGGCCTTGAACTGTAAGTAATAAGAAGAATATGGTCCATATGTATACACTCTTGCTGACAATTAACTCAAATGCCTTCATATGATTCTGTCTCCAATAACCCGTCCTGAAGATGTGGCAAGATCCTTCTCTAGCTTGGAATACTTCACAATATGGTGGTACGGTTGAAACATACCTCCCAGTTTCAGCTATCTGGAAACCTGATTTCGGAATTTTAAACAGGTAACCTTCAAAAGGGAAAGACCCATTGTACTGCTCAGTCTGTTTCTTAAAAAATGTCACTTTTTAAAAGGAAAATGGTAAAGACTGAATCTGACTGGTCTTGATTTTATCAGCAATAATCGGGAGTATCTGGGGAAAAAAACTGTTAAATTTATTATCCAGCTGTTAGGAATAATGCAGAAAGTTAAAATATTGGATATATACACACACACAAATCAATATATTTCTCTGTGTGGTAACTGATAAGCCCCAATTTCTATCCTGAATTTGATAGCTCACACTTATCCAATTCAAATGCAGAAGTTTAGAGACATTTTTAGAATATATCTTATTAGCATTTTCATTTGTCTACCTACAGATAGACAAATCCTTAATAATAGCTGATCCGCCATTGTCACAGTAATTATCTTATTTTTCTGTAATTCAAAATCTCCCATATCAACTTTTTGACATCTTTAAAAAATTGCCTAATGCAAAATTCCTATCTTTCAACCAACAAGAGGCTCTGCCTCAAAGCTTCTAAAAGGAGGGCAATACAAAAGGAACTTTGTTGAATTTGATTTGGCACTGCAAATATCCACCCTCCAAACAGACAAGCATGAAAAACTTCATATATATGCATAAATGTGCTGAGAGTGTGGTGATACTTGTCCCTTAAATGACCATGTCTGGCATGGCTCACCTCCTGACAATGCTGGTCACCCTCTCTGTAGTTGCTATCACTAAGCCAGTGGACATTATTAAAGTTGCAGTCAGGTCCATCAGTTCAAAGAGGTATGGCCACCATTGTAAGCATAGCAACAACAGAGTGATTGGCAAGTTTTACCCTTCCAGAATATAATCATGTAACTTCATTTGTCATGTAACTATCTTGCTCAGCAGTCAGGGAGTTACAACAATTAAAACAAATTGCATCATTGTTATGGATGATACTTTCCCTATATTGTCAAGTAGTGTAATATAATTATTTCTAGAGAAGTGTATATCTATCACTATTTTAGCTATTCTTATGTTCTTATGATATCATGTCAAATCCAATTGTAAAAGAGTTCCATCATTGTAATCATATTGGCACCCATGAGAGGCAAGGTCTAATCCCAAAAGTTTTGCTAAGAAATAAACAATTGAGAATAAAATAACAAAAACATTTATGAGATGTATTAAAGTTAAAGGTTTCCATGGTAACTCCCTATTACTTTAGCATCCCATTATATTTGCATCTAGCATTTATTTCCAAAGGTTAACACCAAAGCTTTACATGAACAATTGCATTTTGCCATCATAGCTTCAGAAAAAAATATGATGAATACTCATAGCAGTTTTCAGGGCCATACTGTAACCTGTATTCAGTCTACTGATTGGTCCTGACCAGAACCAGGACATAAGCTCAGGGTATTAGGGCCTTTGTATGATAAAAGCATGATATGTGGCTTGCTATGATATCATGTCAAATCCAATTTTCTTTCATTTTAGTGTATCAGGAAAGATGTATGATGCTGATTGGGAAAAGACAAATATTGTTGTGTTCAATAATGGACTGATCCTTTGGAGAACGAGTGGAATATTTAATACTAATTGTGTAGTTGTTGCATTAGGATTTCCTTTTGACCAGCAGCTTTGTTCAGTTATGTTGGGTAATACAGTGGCTTCTGCCACCTATGCTAATTTTAGTTCTCTAGATCGAGAAATGCATGAAGGAGACATGTATGGAAACAATGAATGGACAGTTGTCTCAACTAAAATAATAGAGAGATATTCATCAGGTCCGTATTTTGACTCTTCATTGGTGACCTTTATTTTCCATTTGAAAAGAGAGCCTAGCTATTATATCATCACTATGATATTACCAATCACCTTGCTGGCTTTTGTTGGTCTCATGGTTTTCTTACTTCCTCCTGACTCAGGAGAGAAAATATCTCTGAGTGTGACCTGCCTGATGTCATTTTTCATTACTCAAGTTGCAATATCTGAGCACCTACCTACAAGCTGGAGATCCATGCCATATATTAGTAAGTAAAGATTTCAATATTTAACACGATCACATATTCAGATAAATGAATAAGCTGTACAACTAAATAAAGCAATTGCAGCTTAAAGTAATTGATTATGAAAAAACATATCACAACATAATCTTATAGTTCTTGAATGATATCCTTACATAAATTAAGAACTCTTCAACACATGATTTATGATATTCTTCTTGAGTCAAATTGCTTGCTTTATGAAAATATTGTTTGTCCATTTCATTACAGTGTTCTTCAACTTTAGCTTCATGGTCATGAGTGTGCTGTCTGTGTGTGTGACAGTTCTGGTCCTTGCTTTGCATCTGGCAGAGCCCACCCGTGATGTACCTTCATGGCTTGAAAAGCTGCTGCTGAAACCTGACAACAAAGTAGATAGTGACGACTTGAAGGACAAAAAGAACTCTGAAATGGATGTAATATCATTGTCAACAACAGACATAAATGATTCTCAGTTTCAAAGTTCAACAAACAGTTCCCAAGTATATACTAATCAAAATGCAATGCACAACCAGAAAAAATGGAAAAACCTGTCCAAAGTTGTGAATAACATTTTCTTCTTTCTCTTTCTATTGGCATTCATCATTCTGATCACTGTTTTTGGAATTCTATTGAACAACATTGATCCAATTATACCAGATAATTTCTTCAATAGATATAAAACCAAATAGGAATCCAAATTTGGGCTATAGCAAGGCATGCATTAAAAGTGTTGTGTAACACTTACCTTTCCTATATTTTGGATGATTTTGTGATTTTTCTTATTTCTATTTAGATAGATAAACAAATCTTTGTGCTTGAATTAAGTAGTGAGTACAAACTGTGTGCAGATTGATATTCGTTACACTGAATGTTGGGCAAAACCACAGAAACAATGTGAATGGCTGATTTGCCACTTAATTCCAACCTTTTTCCAAACTAATCTGTTCAGTTGCACTACCAGCAGTAGCCATCTAATTGTCTGATGTGAAACTCCACTTTGTATTATTTCATTATAATCTGCTAGTCTGTGCTACCAGCAGTCAGCGGAAAAAGCCAGTAGATAAAGTGGGATTTTTATAGGCCTTATACAAGTGTCATGTAATATTATTACAGTAAAATGGTTTACTCTAATTATGATATCAATGTTATTATAATAAAACTGGCATAAAAGAATGATTTGTGGCTTGTGCATGATTTAAATAAGCACGGCAAACACATTGCAATGATCTCAACCTGTCTCTTACGTTAGCACTTGCTGCCATATTTCTTTATCTAGTCTGCATCTCAGTATGTATGAATCCCAAATAAACAAGTATGTTCCTTCCATTGAAAGAGAGTAGCTTTTATTCAATGCACATTTTCTCCTTAGAAATGGGAAATGCTGCTTTACCTAGCAAGTTGTTTAATCAGCAATTTTTGCAACAGTTTATGTAACCAAAAGGTACATGTATTCTTCTTTTTGAACTGGGGGCCTTCTTTGTTTTCCTGAATTCTGAACACCCCTACTCTAACACAGCAACAACCTTTTTAGTAGATCAGTAGATATATCATTATAAGCATTGACTTAAATCACATTACCCTCTTGGCACTAGTTTTACTTATGCATTTATTATTAGGTAAATATCTAGTAATGTCTAGTTGGTGAATTGATTTTGTCTATAGGCTTAACCTAAATGACCTGATATTCCATGAACATTAATTCTTGACAAACAACAGGTCTGTTGTATGACGTGATTTAACTGAGTATAGTTATAGAGAGTTTTAAAGGTATGTCAAAGTGTTAGAGTACAAAATATGGCTTACTCCCCATTAATGTTGCCTGGAAATAACATTGGAACATTACAACAGTAGCTTCTAAGGCAATTTGGTGATAAAATATTATGTTTATTGTTGTGTATGATGGATATATTAAAATGGCACATAAAGGGTCCAGAGGGGTAGGGTGGTTCAGTGTTTAGTGTCATAACCTTGGACACAGTCAGCCTGGGTTCAGTTCTGGGTGCTTCCTGTTAGATCACCTTATCCTGCTGCTGTTTCCATTACCATAGATTTTCATTGAACTGTATACAATTAAAAACTAGAGTAGTCCTGATGTAGCTGAAAAATTGCTGAGCAGATATCTCTTTCATGTACAGGCAGCTCCCTGTACTGCTTACCACCATGACTGTACCCTCAGAGTACAGGCTGCACCTTGGAGTGATCCCTAAGGTCACCGGTCATTAGCATTAAAACATTATGGTATAATTCAACTGAGAGAACTCTGATAAAGAACGAAAATATTTTCTTTGATTGATTTTGCCCTAGTTTCTGTTATGATGCATATTTTTTTTACATTAATACTTTAAATGCTGGTCTAATTCAAATCTTAATACAATAAATAGTAGGTCCTGAGTTCTAATTGGACAATTGTGGTTTTATTCTAATACTCATGTCCTTCTGACTATTCCTAACATATATGAGGAGTTTGCTGATCACTGCAGGCGTTCATCTCTACAGTAATTCAAAGAGTCAACTCAGGCTTAAATGAAAGGTTCTCTATTCCAAGTCTTCATTCCAAAACAAAATCTCCAAGTTTCACAGTATTTAATTCAACACACAATCATTCTAACAATCCAACAGGACGGTATTCCATAGGAACCTTGCTCTCACAACCCTGAAGTTCTAAATATCAAGACAGTGCATGTCAGCACAGATGAGCTTTGCCCTTCTTTGCCATGCAAAAATTGTCAAATAGTTTGTCTAAAGCAATATAAATTATGTATGTTAGATTTGGTCAATTTTAGGTGGTTGGAAGCATTTCTAGGTGGGATTGTACTCAAAGGTCATTGCTCCCAAATATGGTAAGGTATACCACAGCAGCCTGGCCCAAATTCAAGTTCCGTGAGATCAGCTCTTGCCCTCCTTTCAAATAAGGTAAGGTATGCGGAAGTGGTTTGGCCAAGATTCAAATATCTCTAGGTTAGTCCTCGCCCTGCTTTCATATATGGGAAGGTATGCAGCAACAGTCTTGCCCAGATTCATATGCTCCTAGATCGGGCCCCAAGCAATTGCCAGGCAGGAACTTGGTATAGGCAGTAATAAAGGATTGGAGTTAGGAGGGAACCAGGCAAGAGCCTTGGTTTTGATTTAACAATTAGTCTAATTTTCAAAGACAGGGTAAGGGTGATTCCTTGCTAATGTCACTTAGCAACCCTGAGTAGGACACTTTTGCCCCCATCTGATTAGTCATTCCCTATCTCTAACCTGGTCTGTCTCCCTCCAGCACTAGTTACAGTCTTGTGTGAGCAACCAAACATGACTGCTACTAAGGACTTCCCTGACCCAAATAGGACTAGGGAACATACACCTGTCTTAGCGCATCGTTGGCCATAAGAAGAGGTCATCTGACTTGGTGGCCAGGGACCTAAAGGAAGAGGGAACCAGGGCTGAGGCCTGGGCCAGTGAAAAGGGTGAATCCCTCAACCCTGGCAACCATAGGCTATGGTAACTAAGGCCTTGACCTATCTCAACCTGTGCAAGCAAAGGCCTAATGGTTAGCCCTGAGCCAGAAGTGTTCATGGGGGGGGGGGAGGGCTGGGTATGGGGATGGTTAGGGAAGGGTTGCACAGGGATAGTGAAAGGGAGTGAGATGGCTTCTGTAACGTTTTGTTCAGAATAGTTTTAGGACCCTCAAGCGCTTTTTACTCACAGTGCCATTGTTGTGCAGTGCACACAGTGTACATATTTTAGGAAGTAGATGCAGAACAACGGTATTGCCCATAATTGACATGGCAAAATTTTACTTGATATGTCAGTTGTCAGGCAGCCAAAGGGCTGAGGGTATACATGCAGGCACAGCAAGGGAGGAAGGTCCTGGGGTTTATATCATATACAAGTGCCTTCTGCAAATTTGACAAAAGCCAGGTGTAATACAATCAAACTCTTGCTTTCAAATTTGTTAAATATGATGACTACATTAAGATTAATAATAAATTGTCTAATAGATCCATCTTCATTAGGATTGCACAGACATAGTGGTTACTGCACAGACATTGGTCTGCAGGGTTTTCCTGGTTCCAAGCAGTTCCTCTGATTCATTACACTAGCTTAAAAATAACTGGAGGGAAGTTTCATATCAGCCAATCAGAGTACTAGTGCTGGTGCTGCCACCTAGCAGATTCAGATGAAGTAAAATAGAGTGGAGTGCGACTCGGCTAATCAAATTGTTGCATTCCTTGGATGGCTAATATTCAGTGTAACATAAACCACCCTGCATATATTGTTTGATACTGACCTCTTGAAATTTAGCAAAATGGTTTTGCCTATATCTACCTAAATAAGAAATGAACCTGAATTGAATAAAACTAAATTGAACTATTTATCAACACCTTGGTCTCCTAATTTCATTCATAGATAGAAGGGGACCAAAAATAGTATCATTCTAGCATGTGTTCAATAGAGGCAAATTTGGTCAGTTTTTTGGGAGATCTTCACACGGCCAACTTATGAATTCCCATAGTTTATTCTACATAGTCTAATATAACTCTTGTCTGTGTCTACTCACAATAACTATATTATCTCTGTACCCTCCCCAATATATAGCAGACTAACATATAGACCCATGCAATATCTACGATACAACCTTGGGCATTGCTTGCTTGGGTCATCATCAGCATAAACGAATGGTGAAACAATTCAATGTTTTCCACAAGGACATTGCTGTAGCAATAGGTCCTGATATTCAATTGTGGCTGTTCTACTCTACTGATTTCAACTCTATAACCAGTTCTAAAAAATAGGTATTTGGATATGGAAATCTTGAGATTTTCAGTCTGTAAAAATCATTTGAAGCAGGCATAATTTGGTGTTGGATTTTCGCACAATTTCACAACACCATAGCTTGTTCTCCCATACCTTAGGTCAGCAGTTTCTTTTTGAAAGATTGCAATGAGTAATTGACACACTTATGCCCTAATGTGCAGTAAGTGTGCCCTCTAGAAGTGGTCTTTGTTTGGTCTGGTTGAAATATTTGGTCGGGAGATAAGTTTAAATGAATTAACTAGAAAACTGAGGAACATGTCTGAGGCCATTACCTGAGCAGATGCAGGCATATCAGGTAAGATACCTGATAAGCACATTTACCTATATACACCCTTCACATGACCCTGCACGGAGGAGTCCAGATCAAGGTGGCAGGACTGCTTATATAGAGAGGATATAGAGGGATGGGCTGAAACTTCTTTGAACACAACTGAAAGTTTTATGTACCTTTGAGGCATACTACTTCAGTCATGAAACAGTAACTGTTACATGCTCTTGAATATCAAGCTTTGATTCAACAAAAAGGTTTATCATGAAGATACATAAATGTATCAGGCATATATGCTAGTAATGCCTCAATGCATCTGGCATGGTGAGAGGGCTAGACACCAACAATTGCAGTTCCAAATTCATTAAAAGGGAATCAGCTATAAAGTGTTTATTGTAAAATGAATATGTTTCCTAGATCCATACATGAGTGGAGTGTAAGTTAACCTATATAGGACAGAAACCTAAAGGAAAATGATGGATATTTTCTGTGAGAATTCTATAATGCACTTGCTTTTGGAGATTTTTCATCCCTGATATTTATGGGTGAATGATATGCAAAAGAAGCAAAATTAGGTGATGGTTTTTCAACTTTCTCCTGTATTATGTTCTCGAACAATATTGGGCTTCCAAAATTAGGTCTCCTGGCAGTCCCGTGTTATACGATATCCTTACTGTATAAGTTACCTATTTGCAGCAAGAAACTGCATTACTTCTCTTCCGCAGCCTTTTACCTTGGCACACGCAAAGTACAATCAGTGCATTATGAAACCATAGCAACAGAATAACATTGGATGCAAACCTACATAAGGTAATGGGTAAGGGGATGTCTGTGTATGCCAAGTAACTAACTAAATGAAACCATTAGTATTGAACGAAAACCACTTACACGGTTGTGGGCATACAATCTAGTGGCAAACAAAGTCTGCAACACTTGGTTGATTAAACATCCCAGCTTGACCTTTCAGACATTGCTTTACATGGAACCTTCCTGCTCCTATATATTGATGTAATGTTAATGACAAGGACAATATCAGATGCTACCTTACCTACTACTAATCAAGGCATTTAAGGAAAGAAAGTTGGTAGTTGCTTTCAGACATGTTAATGAAATTCAATCTTTTCTAGTTTTATTCAAAGGAAATTACGAACTCAATTTAATCAAAACTAATTAGGAAATATTGTGTATATAAATACTTTTGATCTATTTTCATGCATTTTCTTAAAATGCACTTGGAAATATATTATATCCTGCATTCCAACACTGTATTTTGCTCATTCTTTTTTACTGTGATACCTCATGTGCAATCTTTTATTTAGTGAAGGCAACCAACAAACTTTTTCTGATATTGGTAAACAGAAAAATTATAAAACAATGAAGGCAACCTGCCATCTACAACTGGCAAAACCATCTATCCTTAACTATGTATAGCTTTATATATAGTCCTTCCCTTCCGTCTGAAAGACCATCAACCAAGTTGGTCAGGGACTTGAATCATGATTAACGAAGGCACAAGAAAATGGATTCATGTCATCTTGATTTTTCTAGTTTTTCAAAGCACTCTCTGCCAAAATGTAAACGGTGAGTACAAACTATATACTACCTGATGATTCTGATGAACATTGCAAACAGCTATTTGGAAGTCCATGGGTGACGTTAAAGGACATATTTTGAAATCATTAAGAACATCTTGACATCAAATTGCAACAACTATTAGAAAAAAGGGAAAATAAATCAAGGTAAACTCTGTAATATATTTCCTGTTTGCATGGTATTTCAAATTGATTGATATTTTTAACATCTAATTAGGCTGTTTATTATTTTGTTGAATATTTGGTATTCCACTCTCTCATGATCATAATCATGAAATCATTTATGGTTTTGGCATTTCAACATAATTCT
Organism: Lepidonotus clava; assembly: GCA_936440205.1. Classification (NCBI taxonomy): domain Eukaryota; kingdom Metazoa; phylum Annelida; class Polychaeta; order Phyllodocida; family Polynoidae; genus Lepidonotus; species Lepidonotus clava. The sequence goes on from OW387141.1 coordinate 47,862,280, forward strand.
TTTTGTTTCTTTACATTAAGATCTTTCCTTCACATCATATCTTTGCATACCAGTTGCACAGATTGGACATATGATAATGCACTGAGGTACAGTGCAAGAAAAACTAGAATAGTATATAATAAAATATTGTAAACTCGTTTGTATTGGCAAGAATATTATAGTGGAACTTGTAACGCTGATACGTGTGCTAAACGCCAGGCGGCGACATCGTTTAGTGGCATAGTTAGAGTATATGGAGAGTGGCAAAGTCCCCAGGCGTAGGGACTGCAGCCGGGCTGAGGCACGTCCTGCAGGTACGCACAGGTACGACGAATGACGATGGAGACCTGTAAGGGTACGTTATGGACAGAAAACATCTAGCTAAAAGATGCTAAGGACAGCAGGCCTTGCCGTCAACATTAGTTTATATGATAGCTAGAAATAGAATTAGTTTATGTGAGTAAGAATGGGCAGTATGAGAGATAAGTAAGACTTCATTAAGTAATAGTGTAAATGAGCATAGCGACAAGCCTTTTGGCTGTCGCTATATAAGCGGTATGAGACTTGAGACAGACGAGCAGACCAAGATAGAGTTCGAACAGAACACATGGAGCAAAAGTCAGACATACGGATCACACGGGTAGTGTTAAAGATGGTAGTAACCACAATGAACAGGTGATAGTAAGGATTGGGACAGCTTAGGCTTAGCCTTACGGACTACGTGCTGGAAGTGACGGAGATCCTACCAATGGTCTCCGTTACCGGTAGACGAGAGGTGACTCTCTCAACAGTGTAAGAGCGTATATACCTTGCGAAAGGGGAAGCTTGATCAAAGCTATACCTGGTTGGATTGTTACTGATGTGTTTGAGTTGTGAAAGGGAAGGAAGAACTGTATGGATGAAGACCTGTATACTTGTACCTTCGGAATATTATCATGAATGTAATAATCTGACCTCTTGCCAAGCGCGTGTTCTTTGTATAGGATTGAGCCCCTTTACTTAGAATCTCTACCACTAAGAACTGAATCATGATCCAGGATAACATCAATCTGGAGAAAGCTAGCTACTTCAACGAATAATCACTAAGAACTCCCCATTATCTTAGTACAACACTTTTATTAACATCTTCAAGTAAACGAAAGATCCTCGATAAGCGATATAATATCACGCAGTCGAATAATGAATAAACGAATCAGTATAGGATATGAACAAGTACGAACTTTAATAGTGACACTCCCCAATAAATAAAGGAACATTAAAAATATAACCACCCAGCTCAATAATACTATGCTATTATATTATTATTATCCTTACATCAGTCATTCATTTCTGTACTTTATTTCAGATGAATCACGTCTGTACAAAGCCCTCTTAGATGGTCGGATTCCAGTACGTCCTAGTCAATTTTCAACAGATACCTTTCAAATCAGTGTAAATTTCCTTCCACTCCAAATCCAAGAACTAGTAAGTATGGTTTCTGCAGTTCAACATGTTTTACCAAAATAAGGACATGCGATGACCTATATGGTAAGCTTACCAGTACCACATTTATGGTGTGGCACATTTTTTGTTGTTATCCAGAATACTGGTGATGTAGTTGTTTGCAACATAGTCTGGTGTTTTCTGCTCCTAATTTTTTCTGCTCCTAATTTTTTCTATTGATAAGAACAACACTGTCCTTGACAAATAAAATTGATTACACCCTCTCAAATACTCACCTCAAATGAATCAATGAGACAGACCTTCAGTAACTTGTATTGATTGTTCATTCAAACATACAATTATTTTCCTATACTAACCAGGATCTAACAACACAGAGATTTTCAATCATGGGAATCCTTATGTTGGTAAGTACTATGTATATTGTGATCAATTCAAAGAACTGAAAGTCTCTGACAATTCCAAAAAATCAGTAGTTGAACTCAACCTGTAATAGGTTTTAGTTTTAAAAGCAAATAACAATAATGGAAAATGATAAAATATATCAATTGTTTAAGAACAGAAAAGGGAACCTCAATAAAAACTCATTTTACATGCACATAGTTTAAAACTTAATATGAAATTCTTTCTTTGAAATAAGCAAAGGAAAATGTGACTGTAAGACAAATTAATTTGGAGACTTAATTTGAAGACTTAATTTGAAGACTTAATTTGAAGACTGTCAAAATAGAATGAGTCTTATCAATTCTCTTCTCTTGTTTTGAAGTCGAGTAGCTCTATATATTTACTCTGAAAGAGGGGTTCATTACAGAAGATGTCCTGATAATGTAAGATTATAGGTGCATTTTAGAAGACCCCTGCCTCAATATGTTTGAGCAGACTTCTAAGGCTTTATTTCATTTTCTCAAATTTCAGTATGATATTCGCAATTACTTGAATCATAAAGATAGCAAGAAAATGAATAAAAAGTAAAATACAACCTAAATATCAATTTATAAATTCATATGGTCACAAACCTTTAATGTATTCATCTGTTTACAAATCAAATAAATAGGGGGTCTTGAAGAGTAAATGATAAAAAGAATATAGTCCATATGTACACACTCTTGTTGACATTGAACTCAAATACCTTTATATGATTCTGTCCCCAATAACTTGTCCTGAAGACTTGGACAGATCCTTCTCTAGCTTGGAATGCTTCACAGTATGGCGGTATAGTTGAGACATACCTCCCAGCATCTGACATTTGGAAACCTGATTTCGGAATCGTAAACAGGTAAGCTTCCGAGGGAAAGACTCCTTAAGCCTATATTTCACTAGGAAACACTGAAAAATGCCAAAGATTGGGAAATGTGTAGACCATACATTGGGAGGATGTTAATTTCACTCATTAAAAGAAACCTTGCACATAACTGCATGATAGTCGTTTGTCAATGCATTCAATTCAGCATGTTATTCAGAACTTGCACTGTCAATATAAGCAAAATCAAAGGTAAATTCCTATTTTGCACTTAATAATGGGATATTAAAAAAACCTGTTTTTTATCTGATTTTTAAGGGAAATCCCCTAATTCATGACGTAGCAAGGGGAGTTATTGGGGAATCCCCTGTTCCCTTAGAAGGGAATCCCTGTCCCTGTAGAATTTTTGATAAGGGTTATGCTCTCTAACCCAAAGTTTATATATTTGGCCCAATGTGACTCATAATAAATTAAAATATATATTCATCTGCAACCATTTATTAATCAAAGAATCAAAAAGGATGGGATAAAATTCTTCATATTGCCCGGGGTTTATAAGGCCCCAAGGTTTTATAAAAGAATCAAAAAGGAATTTTAGAAGGAATTCCCATAGCAGCGACGTAGCAAGGGGAGTACTGAGCAGCCCATGAGTCAGGGAATTCCCCAAATTAAATTCATTTCCTGAATAATTCCCTAAGACCTAGACATTTTCACGTTTTTACTTATGAGATATTTTTAGAATACCTAAATCAAGTCAAATACACAAAAAATAGCACTTCATGAATTTATGTGCAAGTTTTCCTTTAAACACTGGGAGCAAAGCTCCTGATATTTACCAACATGTTGGTAACTATTGGTAGTTACCCCTGATCACAGGCAGAAATGCCTAAGATAGGGAGGAAACTTAATCCGAACAATTCTACCTTGAGGGAAACAATAATTCACTATTTTACTTGTTTCCACATAAGTCATGGCACATTTCTAACTGAGCTTACATAAAGAAAAAAACATTGGCTGTGTATCAGGCTGCCAGCATCCATTTTGAATAAAATTGATTGATGTGCGTGGGAACATGTACTTGTACTTTGGTAAGGATAGGTTCCATAGCTGAAAAGCAGAAGTTCAGAGACATTTTTAGAACATATTTCAACATCATTTTCGTGTATCTACCTAAAGATAGACAAACGCATAATAATAGTTGAATTGCCATGGTCACAGTAATCATCTAATTTCTATGTAATCAAAAATCTCTCATAATCTTTAAAAAGTAACCAATGCAAAATCTTTTAATATCAACAAGTGGCTTTGCCTCTAAACCTGTAAAAGGAGGACAGTACCAAAGAAACTTTGTTGAATGTAATTTTGCACCACACATATCCACGCTCCAAACAGACAAGCATGACAAATGTATGACTGTGCTCAGAGTGTGATTACTCTTGTCATCATGATGACTCAAGGGGGTGGGGTGGTAAATGGTTAGCACAACTGCATGGTGTGCAGACAGCCTGAGTTAAATCCTGGGCTGTGGTGGGCTGGCCAATGCTACCCTCTGCATGTCCCCCTGTGACAATGACAGGGTTTTCAAAGGCTACTTTGCCACTATTACTGGCTGTTGTGTGTGTGGCCTTGGCTATTTGACCATGCACATTACAGAATACCTGCCTTGGTAAAAGCGTAGGGGTATGGTCTCTACCTCCTCATAGATTCAATCATCAAAAAGACAGAATCATCAAAACCTTGTTCACGCCTTGATTTGACTGTAGATGTTCATATGGCGTTAAACACCAATAACCAAACCACCAACCATGACACCTCTATTTGTCATGATGACGATCACTCCCTGACAATGCTGGTCACCCTCTCCGTTGTTGCTAAAGTTATGCCAGCTGACATTATTAAAGTTGTAGTCTTGTCCATTAGTTAAAGTGTGTCTGCCAATGTAATCTAAAGCCCTATACCCACTAAGCGATTTGACCGTCACTGGACAACGTGCGACCGGGAGATTGCCGAGCAACTCAGGATCGCTCGACGATTCCCTGTTGGTATGGTGCAGTTCTGGGCGACGAGCGACAGGCAACGTGAAAGCTGGGAAATTGCCGGGAAAATCGCCGGAAAAATATCAAACTTGCTAAATATTACACTCCCTCGGTGACGGCAATGGCGATCCTCCCAGTCACCCGCTGCCCATCAGCAGCAAGATCGCCTAGTGGGTATGGGGCTTTAGCAATGACAGAGTGGTTGGCATACATCACTAATTTGCTCAGCGGTCACTGAGTTAAAATGTATCAAATCAGACTTCACAAAAGAAACTTTCCAGTTTTGTCATGTTAAATTACACTATTTGTATTTGCTGTTGACAATCAATGCTTGAATATATATGTATGAATATGTTGAAAACGGAAAATTCCTACATCCTCCAAAAGGCAACTGTGAAGTGGGGGGTAGTCCACTTTCCAACACAGCGCTCTGCCTAGTATGGCTCACCTGATTGGTCCATGGGGGCTCATCAATGTTCATGAGTGGGGCTCTGAGTTTCTGTGGGGGGTCCGAAGGGGTATTTGGGAATCAGGGTGGTGTTTGATTCAAATGGGGGAATGTAAGGGATTTTTATGGACTACACTGAGCGGTGCATTTTGTAGACCGAGTTGTAATGGAAGGAGGTGGCAAGGGCCACACTATCCTTAATTTATTTTGAATTAGGTACAGGTGGCAAGCACCACACTTTTCTCTTGAATTCGGTGTGTTGAATCAGAGTTGTTGGTTTAGCGGCGGCAGGGGCCACTCTGCATGAACGTGATTCTCAGATGGATAGGGGCTTGGGGGTATACTCAGATATTTGGTTTTTGTTATTGATGAGTAACGTATGGGGGAGCTTTTTCACCCTTTGTAAATCTTAGGGTGTAAGTCCTACACGGTACTAAAACACCGGAAGAGGGTGGTTGTGCTGACCCCTTACTGTCCTATGCGGTACAGATAAGGGCTAGGGTCCCCCTAGAAGGGCTGACCGACAGACAGGTTAAAGAGTTTGGGGTTTGAGGACCAGAACATTAACCCAAGGTCCATCTTACACAGTCCGGGCCTTTTGGGAGATGGGTGATGTCAGGTGGCTGTCACGGTTTCGGTAAAAACCTCATCAGGCCGTATATGTTTGGATTTCACGGTGTCCACACAGGATCTTTATAGGTTTTAAGAGTGACTGGCAATACAATGGCTGGAATAGGCTGAAGCTTACATGCCCAAATTCCTAAAGGTCAGGTGGGTCATACTTGGCAGTGCGTCGTTTCCATCCTCTTAGTGGTTAAATATGAATCGACTTAGTTGGTCCATTGGTATTTGACTGACAGGTTAGGTCAAGAATGATACGTTTGGTATGAAAAGACCAATACAGTCGAAAAAGTGGGGTCTAGTAGCCACTGTCGATGGAGTTAAGGCCCATCCGTATCTGGCTACGTAGGCATTGGATCCAGTCGAACTCAGCATTAAGCTTGTGAGTTAGGGCCATCGGCTTGTCAGGGGTGATCTTACAAAATTGTAGGACCCAGATCTCTAGGTCATCTAGATGATTGTGACCTGTTGAGTTGAAATGTCTAGAGACTTCCGTTTTTGTTGGGTCATTCATGATGTAGTAGAATTGTTTCTTAACGCTGTTCTTTGTTTGGTCCACATATTGCTTCCCACATTTCTTGCAACCTATGGCATAGATCAGGTTATTGCTAATGCAATCTATCTTCTGTCTAGTGAAGTAGCTTTTGCCCATATATATGAATATGTATATTATTCTTAGTTTGAAGTAATACAAAACCAAAGACATCCAGGTTTTATTTGATTGGGGTTTACTTGTCTCTCAACGTTTTGTCCAGAGAGGTAGACTTTATAAGGAGTGATTATATTGGTCAAATTACTTGCTGAGGTGAAAAAATGAGCAACTATTTTGTAAAGTCAATTGGGCAGGTCAAGGTCCTTATATTGTTGTTAGGTTGCTAGGTAACAATATAAATTATAGTTTGGTATCTACAATGATAGTTTTGTAGTTGCTAAAAAGAATTTGTGTATATTTGTATTATTCTGTACCGTTAAATTATATAGTCTGTAAACAAGAAATTGAGTATTGCGAGTAAATAATTATGATATGATGGGAATTGTAATTAAGAATTTCTATTAGACTGAATGTCTGTCTACTCCACTACATGCTTGGATGAACTTTCAGTTTTTGCTTCTCAATAGCATAATATAATTATTTCTAAAGGAATGTTTATTAATCACTGTTTTTCAATTTTAAAATAGTGCTGTCATTGTAATCAAATTAGCACTCATGAAAGACCAGGTCTATGCCCAAAGGGTTTGCTAAGGAATGAGAAAAGAAATAAGATAAACATTTATGTAATGTACTAAGGACTATGCTTTGGGTAAAAGTTTCCATGGTGACCCAATAATTTTCTTAACATCCCATTACATTTGCATCTAGCTTTTCTTTCCCAAGGTTTCCCTCAAGGCTTTACTAGACCAAAATTAATGCTTTTTATCATCACAGCTTCAGAAATAGTATGATGAATCAAAACTTACTCATAGCAGTCTTCAGGGCCATAGAAGAGCCCATAACCAGACTACTGAATGGTCCTGTCCAGTAGCAGCATACATGCTTAAGGTATTAGGACCCTTATATGATAAAGCCAAGAAATCTATGATATGTGTCTTATGATATGATGTCAAAACCAATTTTCTTTGACACATGAACAATTCTGTTTTATGATTTTAGTGTTTTAGGAAAGATGTATGATGCTGATTGGGAAAAGACAAATGTTGTGGTGAAAAATGATGGACTGATACTTTGGAAAATGAGTGGAATATTTCATACTAATTGTGTAGTGGATGCATTAAGATTTCCTTTTGACCAGCAGACTTGCTCAATTATGTTGGGTAATACAGTTGCTCCTGCCACCTATGCTAATTTTAGTTCTCTAGTTCAAGATATATATGAAAGAGAAATGTATGGAAACAATGAATGGACAGTTACATCAACTAAAATAGAAGAGAGATATTATTACGTTGTAAGTCCCTTTATTGACTCAGCAACGGTGGCCTTTATTTTCAATTTGAAAAGAGAGCCTAGCTATTACATCATCACTATGATATTACCAATCACCTTGCTGGCTTTTGTTGGTCTTATGGTTTTCTTACTTCCGCCTGACTCGGGAGAGAAAATATCTCTGAGTGTGACCTGCCTGATGTCATTTTTCATTACACAAGTTGCAATATCTGAGCACCTACCAACAAGCTGGAGATCCATGCCATATATTAGTAAGTAAAGATTTCAATATTTAATACTATCACATGTTCATGCATCGATGGGGTTGAATGAAGCATTTGCAGCTTAAAGTAATTGATCATGAAAAACAATATTATAAAATAACCTTATAGTTCTTCCTTTTTTTCAACCCATTCATGTTCTAATCTAATTGATTAGTTTCTTCATTGAGAATGATGTTTTTAGATAAATTAAGAACTCTTCAACAAATGACTTATAATATTCTTCTTGAGTCAAATTGCTTGTTTATATGGAAATATGGTTTGTTCATTTCATTACAGTGTTCTTCAACTTTAGCTTCATGGTCATGAGTGCACTGTCTGTGTGTGTGACAGTTCTGGCCCTTGCATTGCATCTGGCAGAGCCCACCCGTGATGTACCTTCATGGCTTGAAAAGCTGCTGCTGAAACCTGACAATAAAGTAGATAGTGATGACTTGAAGGACAAAAAGAACTCTGAAATGGATGTAATATCGTTGTCAACAACAGACATAAACGATTCTCAGTTTCAACGCTCAACAAACAGTACCCAAGTAAATCCTAATCAAAATGCAAACCACAACCAGGAAAAATGGAAAAACCTGGCCAAAGTTTTTAATAAGATTTTCTTCTTTTTCTTTCTGTCTGCATTCATAATTTTGATCACTGTTTATGGAATTCTATGGAACAGCAATAATTCAATTAAATATGGAGATTGGTATTGGATCGAATGAATGTTAGGCACAGCCACAGAAAAGTGAATTGCTGATTTGTTACTTCACTCTTGCATCTTTTCCAAACTAATCTGCTAGGTGGCACCACCAGCAGTAGCTATTCAATTGTCTGATGTGAAACTCCACTTTGTATTATTCTGTTATAATCTGCTAGTCTGCGTTACCAGCAGTGAGTGGAAACAGCCAGCAGATGAAGTGGGATCACTATTTACATGTAATATTATTACACTGAAATGGCTTATAATAATTGTGACATTGATATCTTTACAATAGAACTGGCATAGAAGTACTGATTTTTGGCTTGTGTATAACCTAAACAAGCATTGTATACATATTGTGATGTTTTCAAACTGTCTCTTACCTCACCACTTGCTGTCATATTTGTTTATGTGATTGAAACTTCCAGTCTGTGGCTCAGTATTTATGAACCCCAAATAAACTAGTCTACTCCTGCTATTGACTGAGTATAGTTCTTATTCAAAATACAATTGTCCTAGAGAAATGCTGTTTCATTTAGCAAGTTATTAAATTAACAATTCTCACCACAGTTTATATACTTAACAATTATGAATTCTAGACACCCCTATTCCAACACAGCAAGAGACATTGATTTTAGTATATCAACAGCAATATCATTAAGATTAATGGCTTAAACCAGATTTACTCTATTTGTACAAATGTCTCTAGTCTTACTTGTGCATGTGTTACTTAAGAAATACCTACTAATGTCTAGTTGGTGAATTAATTGTACAAGGGGTTAACCTTATTGTCCTATACTTCCATGAATACTGTTTCTTGACAAACAATAAGTGATATGATTTAACTGAGTATAATCGTAGTTTTACATCTACGTCCCAGCATTAGGCTCCAGTCAAAAAAATTAATATGGCACTAAATGCTTTATATGTTTGCATTGACTGGAAATATCATTGAAACTTTACAATAGCAAATTGTTATTACTTTTGTAATAAAAATGTTATCTTTATCGTAAAGACATCATTGGTCTTCAGCATTCCTTAGTCTGGAGGCAGCTCTCTGTGCTGCTCCCCACACTGAGTAACCCTCTGAGCACAGGCTGCACCTCCAAAGCGACGCCTTAAAGGTGATAGAGGGAGAATTTCATTAAAACACTTATAATGATTCTAAATAACTGTTCACATTTGTGAAGATATGTATATCCATGTCAAATATAACTGAAATACTTCACCAAATATTCTTTTTAAACACGTTTATATATTACAACTATTGTACGTAGTGGGACAACCAGGCCTGAATTTGTTGTCTTTGTCTCTCAGTAGTCAGCACAGTGGTGTAATATTTGCCATGCGTGAACGCTAGAGCAAGAATGCCTGCTACACTTCTAGGTATACTCCTAAGTTGAAGGTATACTCCAAAGTTGAATAAGGAATCATCAGATCCTAAACCCAATTATTATAATTATAGGACACCATTATGTTTTCCTATCATCATTTATAAGAGAATATTAATTTTAGTTATACTGACAATGTAGTTAGGTTTATCTAATCATATTTATCCTAATGGAACTTTCAGTGCAATGCGTACAAATACTAAGCCTCTTGTAAATAAGTATCCTCACACTACTTTCACTTCCTATTGTCAGAGGGTATACAGTGAAGTTGAAATAATGTTGATAAAATATGATGTGGTTCAATAAGTACAATCTGCCTGAATTCTGAAGTTAGTGTGACTGATTCCGTCTATAGTTCTCATAGGCTGGCCGTGGAGGATACCTATAGACCTTGTGCACACGTGGTCATGTGATCACTTTTTGGTGATCACTGTGTGTTTATCATGTCCACGTGGCTATTAGAGAAATCTAAAATGTTTATATTCTAAATAAGGAAAACAGTTTATCATGAATTACACCTTTATCCTATTCAATTTTTGAATTGATATGATATTTGTCTCTGAGATGTGTGTAATACTAATTCTACAGTGATCACCAATATGGCGCCCAGGCCCTTGGTGTTATGACGTCATCTGCAAAAGGTCTATAGCAAATATGACGTCACAAATAGGCCTAGTGTGCCTTACCTGTACAGTAGGCCTGATGAGCTGCCTGACTGCTGAGCAGATGCCACAGCACAAACTACAAATACACATAATTTCTACAATTCTTCATGGAATTTCATGATTATTTCATCCATGTGTTTAGTAAGATGTAATTCCTGTTTGATCGTAGAGCGCCTCTGCATTTCATATTTAAGCCCCATACATACATGCCACTTATTAGTGGCTGCATGCAAATGGAAATAACAGATTGGTGGAATCCACAATAATGCTAGCCTAAATTGCTCTTCAGAGCCTAAATTGCTCTTCAGAGGATTGGATGTTACATGTGAGATGTCAATTTTCTTTTCTAAGTTTTTGTGGAATTGGGAAAACAATATTTCCTGGCTGGAAAACAGTGTTTTCCCACCACAAAACAGTGTTTCCTGGCCAGCTGGAAAACAGGGTTTTCTCAATGTTTCCTGGTGGAGATCAGAGTTGTTTTTGGAAAACAGGGTTTTCCGATTAGAAATCATTGTTTTCCAGGGGGAACTCTAATTCCCACGGGAAAGTATTATTGTCGTCAGAAAACATTGTTTTCCAGGGGGGGGGGGGGGGTGGGGGACATTGTTTTCCAGGCAGAAAACATTGTTTTCCCAAATATCTCTGTACATATGCTAAGTCCCCTGGTAGACAAATGGAGAAGTGACTCAAATAGTTGTTCAAGTCATATTTCTTATTACGCCCTCAGATTTGCCCAGATATGTAGAGTAAGAGTACACTTCTTGTGACAGCCAATCAGAATCAGGATAGTGAATGTATTGAGTGATTATTTATAGGGTAAAATAATTAATGTGGTAATTCTTTCTTAATGATTTAATGAGTTTATGCTGAATTAACAGTTTAAAAAAAAAGTAAGGGATCTATAAGTAAAAATTTCTTTCTTTGTTTTTGCAAAATGACACATGGAATATTATAGGTATGACTAAACAGTATTATCAAAGGCTTGGGTAGCATCAAACAGTCAGTATACCCAGGGAATTTACCCTGGGTATACCACCCCTTTGATATATAGAGAGGTATAGGGGAGAGAATACCCAGGGTACAGAAGGTTATTCTTGGGTAGAGGAACCAGGGTACAGATGGGTTGAAGGGGGTAAAGAATACCATGCGTATAGACGGGGTATAGGGGGTATAGATTACCTAGGGAACAGGGGGAGTATAGAGGGTATAAACATGATGAGGTTGATGTCACACCCACCGAAATTAATCTGTCCGTCAGATTGTTGATAAATTTCAAGTTGCTAATGCCTGTACTTCATAAACATGCAGAATATGATTTGAAATATATTTATTTCATTCTACAATAACATGGTGAAGACCCAAAGTATTGATCGCTATTGACCGTCTATCCAAGTAGAAGCCTAGCCTAGGACCCATGCTTTTTCCCTTCACCTCAATCCCTTAAGCTTCCCATGGTATTATGACCTTTACCCTCATGCATGAGGTGCACCCTCCAGCTCAGAAATATGTCTGGAGACTCACAATAAAACAACCACAATATAATAACCCCCTTTATACCCTTGTTATGCTATACCCCTGCACCCCCCCTCCCATATGCTGGGGATTTCATACCCCCCTACACCTCTCTGATCATATACCCCATACATATCCTGAGAACACTAGACCCCATGTACCCCTCTGTACGTCGGGTATTCTATCCCCTGGAAAAACATTGTTGGAAAACAGGTTGAAAAACAGGTCTTTTCCGGTCAGAAAACATTGTTTATCCAATTTTACCCATTCAGCTTGCCTTATTATGGCCTTTGTCTGGTACCCAAAAGGTCCCGGGGTCGAACCCCTCTAAAACGTTACTACAACTTGGCAACCCTAGGGTTGTCAATGTAAAAGTGACAACTTTGCTGCACCGTTTGACGATCCAGGGTTGGGTTTTTTGGCTCCATTCATCATTTCATTTCATCATTTCATCTTATCATTCATTGTATCATGCCATTTTCTTGTCCGAGAAAATGGTATGAATTTAGCTGTCACCTCAAACCCCTTACATTTCTGCACAAAAGATGGTCATCTTTGATGTATCGTCTATCATGCTCATAGTTGAATTGAATTGTGGCTCCCGTTAAGATGCACAAAGCTAGAGAGTAATTTACCCACGAAATTAGTTGTATAGAGATATAATGAAGAGAATGTCACCAGTTGTAAGAGGGAATGAAATAAAGTATTCCAAATTACAGGAATAGTTATATCATAAAGGATTATAAAGGTAGCATGAGCTGCTGGTAGGTGTAAATATACCTGTTGCGCAATAGCAGACAGGGTGCATCTCCCAGTGAATGTCGAGGCTCAGAGAAAATCAATACCAGACTGCTATATATTGGGTAAAACCTCTGGGTACGGCGGAGAGCACTATTACATTTGGACAGACAAGACTGTGAGGAGAACTCTTCATCAATTGGACTTGTGACCCTAGAAATATTAACCATCATTACACTGGCTCTGTACGCATCTAAGTGATCCACGAAATAAAACTGACTTACAGCCAAGCGTTGTTTACATTGTGGAAATGAGCGCCCATCTTGTGAACTTACCTACCATCTGACTAGCAATCACGGAAGGAGTGATAGAGGCAGTAACATTAAACATCATAAACAGTTCCCCAATTATTAACCAACCACATGATAAACAACTAGCATTCAAAGATTTCCAAAGGCATTTTACAGTATAAAAAGTATGATTTTTTTTGCATGAAAATTCAGAGCTTATAAGCCCATCCCACATTGGGCATATCCCAGGGTTGGACAAGGGTTGGACAAAATTACAGTATAAGCGATTCTTGTTTCCTAGAGCTGAGATTACCGGAATAATTAAGAATTATGTTTTCCCATATCCCCAAGTACTGATAAAACATTATAATTTCTTAAATTTTACCAATTGACAGATTTGCAGGTTTCCCAGCCAATCAAAATGCTGCATTTTAGGGAAAATAGGGTTGGACATTATGTTGGGCTGACAGGCTTTAACATTGGTTTCTATGGGGAAAATGCCAATATAAAAAGCTGTGTTTTATAAATTTTAGGAGCAATTTGTTAACCAAACCACCATGGTTCATTTTGTTTTACACTTCTATCTTTAGGGATTAAATATGAAAGAAATTGCTACCTAATTTCATGGTCAAATTTGATGTTCATGTATACTGGGTTGGGCTTATTGACCTATATTTTTAGAGGATTATCATCAATATTTCCAGAGAAGAATCTTGAAAAATACAGAATAACCCTTTAGCCTCCTCTCCTGACATAGCCGCCAAAAGGTGTACTCCCCAATCCAGCTGTAGCCGACTGGAAAAATGACGATTTCCCCTTAATTTTTCCAATGACAATCCCCTCTTCAACACTATAATCATGGTAATCATTCTTATTGTCATTAGTGGGTGAGCATTTAAAATTCCTCAATCAATGGAAATTTTAGGAATTCCTGAGGAAAATCCACGGAAATCCTTGGGAAATACAGCAATTCACAGCTGCAATCTGTGGGATCCAAAGGAACAAGCATAATAAAATTGAATTTGACTAAAGCTCAAATTGTTTGTGGTTGTTAATAAAACTTAAACATTTTCAACCTAATTTATGCATAAAACAGTTTTGTCTTTGATGGAACAGACATAGTTTTGCTACATCATAGAACCTTTATTTGACAATCGCTGACAATAGCAAACAGGTAAAGCTGCCAGAGGGTTACCCTTTTGTGGTTTAGTCTTTCCCAGAAGAGGCAAAATTTAAAGGCTCAGTCTAAACGTTTGAAAGGTCTAAGAGGTTTTTGTCTCCAGACAAAAACTCCAACTGGCTTCTTAAAACACAATAGTTGTTTTCCTGTATTTTAGGTACATCCAGGTTGGATTCAACTGATTTTGTAGACAAAAACTCTTGAAAAACTATGGGAAATTTGAAATATTTGCCTTTTATTTACATGGAGTGAATGAATTTTCCAACTCACTAGAAAAATAATAAATATATAAATTTAAACAAAATGGAAAAATTGTCAATGCTTGTTTTCCATCATATACAACCACAAATTATACCATGATTTTTCTATGCTTGAGCATTGTGACTATACAGATTTCCTAGCATGCAACAACCTTGGCCTTACTCACTACTTAGGTGGATCTGCCACATTTGGGAACCCTTTGCAATGGCTTAACTAAAAATAGCCCGCGTGTCATCCCATTTGAGGCTCTCTCTGCCATGGCATTATGAGAAATAAAACATGTCTTCCTTGCAAGAAACAAGTTATAACTAGTCAGAACTCAGAACACCTATTTACACTATTATCTTTTGTGTATGTTTCTTTTTATTATTACTGGACAATTCACAAAATAATCTTCAGAGAATAGAGAAGTGATGTATTGAGTTACATTTATCACTAGAGGGGTTACATTAAAGTATGAAACATGTTGATTGAATGTTCCTTTAGTCCCAAATACATCAACAGTGTCAACAAAGACTGGTTGTCTTAGGTTGTGTGTGTCTATAGTTTCTTTGTTTCACAATAAGTCTGAAGGTAATCGGTGGAAGGCTTGTCTGTATGTGAGAAAATGTTAGGTTTTTTAATGCATCGCACATGAAAGTTAGTTGCATAACTCCCATCTCCAATTAACCTTTGCACGTACAGTTTAGGCAGACCTCATGGTATATAATGAAACAATAAGAGGCTAATTGCATTGATTCAACACCGGGACTAGCTCGCACCTAGGCAACACCACAAATGAGACAGAATATTGAACAGAAACCACTTAGAAGCTTGGCAACCTGTCTCACAAACTATATACAGGCAAATTGCGTTTGATCAATAGTAGCTTGAATAAACATTCTGGGTTCACGAACTGTTCATGAACCTTTCAGCATATTTACAATTCTCCAACCTGCCTAGATCCCTGGGATATATCAGATGTGGAATTACTGTAGCATATTCAAGGGGAAGACGTTGTCTAATGCAGTTAGTCGAGTTATTTCCATTTCTTCATTTCTAGCTTAGATTTTATCAAATATATGTGAATGGTACATACTCAAAGCTGTTCCCTAACTGAGCTATCTGTCATTAACAAGGTACAGCTTGCCTTTTGAAAACCTTCCATCAAGCCATTGTCTGTCACATTAGCTAAGGACTGGAATCATGAAATTTGAGATGACCTTGGAGTTCACTCATGTTGTCACGATTTTTCTTATTTTTCAAAGTGCAGCCTGCAACAATATAAATCTTAATGGTGAGTAGAAAAAAGCTTTTCACATTTTTGATAGAAGATTATGTTCATGATTCTAAACCATTAACTTGTTTCCTTTCCAGTAATCAACTGTCAATACATTTTCACCACTAAGCCCATGCTTGTGATCATCGGTACAGTATTGTATAAGTAATAATGTATGCCATGTGTAAGGACACATTATTTTAACTATTTCAACAACTGCTTCAGCAACATTTTAACAAGGTCTCACTTCATATTGTTTATATGATTTACCTTAAATGATACACCATTTCTGCTCTGTTCTGAAGTGGCCGAAGCATTAAAGGGCGACAAGTCCAAAGGAAACGTTTGAGATACTCTTATTCCTCTTCTTTTTCTAGTAACAGTTGTCAAGGTTCATATACAGTGTGTGTATGGGTGGCCAGGGCGAACAAATTATTGTAAACTCTTTTTAGAGACAGACATTGAGAATTATCTAAAGATTCCACTAATTACTGTTGCCATCTACTTCTGTACTCAAAGCTTTTGGAAGTCTAACGAAAGTTTCTTCTAAAGGAAACAAGCCAAATTAAGCATTTTGAGTACTTTGGGTGAATCATTCAATGAGATTTTCCGTGTTATCAAAATCCAAACTACCCAGCCCCTGGCTGGCCATGTATACAGTTCGATAGTCTACTGTATCGGATATATTTTACCACACTTTTCCCCACCATGGATAGCTGATGAGCAGTATTTAAGACTACAGATAATATAAAAATATTTGCTACATATTCATCTGCAATTTCCAAACTAACTGAGGAAATAGTAAATATAATTGTATAGATATGAAATAGAAAATATTGAATGCTAGCTTTTCATCCTATAACATCACAAATGATGCTATAACTGATGAACATTTATATAATAAATCCATGTGAATTGTCAACTTTTCAAATCTGTGGTTGAGAGAATTATTAGTTGGGTATTTATAAGTTCCATTTGTCTCATGGCATTTGAATTTTTCACTCATGTCATACTTTTGCATATTAAATCAATGTATGGAAGAATTTACTGTACTTGAGTCTATATACTTACAGTTGTTAACTATTCACTCCTGTGCTTTGTTTATTTCAGATGAATCGCGTCTCTACAAAGCCCTCTTAGATGGTCGCACACTAGCACGTCCTGGCCAAGTTTGGATGGATACCGTTCAAACCAGTGTTCATTTCAAACCACTCCAAATCCAAAAACTAGTAAGTACTATTTCACCAAATGAAAGTACTGTTACAGTAGGCTTACTAATGACATTGGTTATGTCCAGCACACATGGGTTATGAACCAAAATAGCGGTGATGTAGTAGCACACAGCTTAGTCATGTATTCACTTCTACTCATTGAAAGAAGTACAATATATTCCCTACAGAATAAGATCAATAATGCTGCATCAAATGCTTAGCTCTAGTGAATCAATTATGAATACTTGTTAATACCCATGTGAAGCATTCATTCAAATATGACTATTATAAGTAATTTGCTATACTCTTCAGGATCTAACAAGACAGAGGTTTTCAATCATGGGAAGCCTTATTATGGTGAGTTAATACTATTATATTGAAATTACAAGGAGTGGACGTTACTGCCATTGCAAATGATCATTTGTTCAGTTAAAACTGCAACAATGTATTCATCAATTTACAAATTAAGAAGAGTTTTGATCAGCTAAGAATAACCTCATAAATATGCAGCATACACTGAGTGTTGATAGTCCACTAAAGTCCCTTTGTGCTCTTCCTTTGCTATCTTTAAGACGTGGTTAGATCCTTCTCTAGCTTGGAATGCTTCACAGTACGGTGGTACAATCCAGATGTACCTGCCAGCATCAGCCATCTGGAAACCTGATTTTGGAATCTTAAACAGGTAACCTTCAATGGGGTAGCATAATATAATACTTAGTCTGTTATTTGAATTAGAGAGAAAAAAAGAAATCTTTTCTTTGTGTATAATTTATACATACGCCAAGAAACTTATGGTTTAATCTGGGTAATTTGGGTGATTCCAAAGGCAACCATAGCAATGAATAATTGAAGTTGTGCAAGCAACCTGGTACCTATTCTGGTTTGCATATAGGTTACCATAAGATTGGTTAACTTTGAGTGTTTTATGGATATGTATGCTAAATTGTCCATAACAATGATAAAAGAAACATGCCCATAGCCAGGGATTTCTGCTTGGGTCATGGTGTTTTGAAAGATGCCATTCGGGTGTTAATCCAAACCTTGAAGATTCTTAATTCTTCTTTCTAAAGTGACTATGAGATCAAACACCCCATACACCTAGACTCTTTCTCTTGAAGGAGAGGAGAAAGGTTCCCCCTCATCCTCTTGAAGCACACCTTTCACTCCCTATTATACTTATGCTTGGCTCATTTGGTGAGGGATTTCGCTTCAAGAAAAAGAGGATATATATGCACCCCCTGGTGGTATACATCAATACTAAACCTCTATGCTTCAAGAAGAAAACCTCACCTTATGAGCCTCATGTGAGATATAACAGGGAGAATCTTTGCTCTTAAAGAGGAAGAGGGGAAACCTTTCTCTTCTCCTTAAAGAGAAAGAGTCTAGGTGTATAGGGTGGATCAAAGTATGTAATACAAAATTAGAAAGAAAACCAGAAATGCTTTCAGGAGGTTTGCCATAAATGTATACTTCATTTTATATTATATATTCGGATGATTGTGGTCAGAGGGATCTAAGTTTTGGGTAGACTTTAAGATTATCATTGAAGGTTTGCTTATGACCATATAGTTCCCGCTATTTGGGCATACATTTCCCCTCAAAATACCTTCCTAAACATTATAAGAAATCACATTTGAAATTTGAACATTATATTCTAGAAACCATGGACGATATTTTTCTTTACATCTTTAGTATCCTTATCTAGTCATATATAAGTATCCTCCAAGGATGTATCAAGGGTAAATATCTCAAATATTATTGGTATATATAATTGGTATATATGCGTGAGAATTCAAAAAGAATTCATAAGAAGTTAAAAGATGGTAATGTTCGGGACCTTTATCTTCATACCTTGGATCTCATGTTACTCATTAAGGCGCATAGACAGTGTAGTGCAAGAGTTGGAGTCTCTGAGATTAAATATGTTTGGATATATTAGTAATTAAAGTTGAAAACAAAGCAATAATTACACATTTTCATATGCAAAAAGGCTAATGTGGGAAGGTTTAAAAATTCTTCAAACTCTGGCATACGAGACACATGCTACTTTAACAGTTTAAGGAATCATCATTATAATTAGTCATATACCATAGTAGTATTCTGGGCCATATCAGAGCTTCTATTCAGACTTTTGATTTGTACTAACATGAACACGTCTAGAGTATCAGGGCATTAACATGATAAATCTCAGAAGATCATAGTGTATGCCTTCTCATGATGATATGTTAAAGCCAAACTTTCTTAAAACAAATTCTCTTTCTTGCATTTAGTGCATCAGGAAAGGTGCATGATGAAGATTGGGAAAAGACAAATGTCATGGTAACCAATAACGGAACGATCCTTTGGAGTATGAGTGGAATATTTCATACTAATTGTGCAGTTCTTGCATATAGTTTTCCTTTTGACCAGCATGTTTGCCATGTTATGCTGATGAATACTGTGGCTACAGCCACATATGCTAATTTTAGTTCTCTTCATCAAGAGATGCATACAGCTGCAATGTATAGAAACAACGAATGGGCAATTGTTGGAACTAAAATAGAACAGAAATATATATTGAATCAATATTATGATTCATCAATAATTGTATTTGCTTTTCATTTGAAAAGAGAACCTAGCTATTATATCACGGGAAGAATTTGAACTCATACATTCGACAGGCTCGGGCTTGTCTGAAACCACTTCCTCTAAAAAGTGTCAAGGAGTGTAAGGGATGTGTTCACACTTTTGCAGTGTCAATGGTATGGGCCATTACATAAGTGTCTCACAGGGGGTCCCCCCCCACCTTGCCTGTAACCCTGGAGCTGCCACTAAACTTTCACCTCCTTAAGTTGACCCAATGACCTAGATAATATAGTATTATATGTGTGTGTATATGTATGTATGTGTGTATGTATGTATGTTGTATGTATGTATGTATGTATACATGTATGTATGTATACATGATAACTTGTGGATGAAAAGAATCATTTAGGAAGTTTTATGTCCCTCTTTAGGGGGAGTAGGGGGCCGGGAAGAGGACAGGGGGACGGCCCTGGTCTCCCCGTGCGTTGCTCTGTGGTGCTGACGGCATTAGGAGGGGTAGGGGGCCGGGAAGAGGTCAGGGGGACGGCCCTGGTCTCCCCGTGCGTTGCTCTGTGGTGCTGACGGGATTAGGGGGAGTAGGGGGCCGGGAAGAGGTCAGGGGGACGGCCCTGGGCTCCCCGTGCGTTGCTCTGTGATGCTGACGGGGTTAGGGGGAGTAGGGGGCCGGGAAGAGGTCAGGGGAATAGCCCTGGGCTCCCCGTGCGTTGCTCTGTGATGCTGACGGGGTTAGGGGGAGTAGGGGGCCGTGGAAGAAAAGAACCTTTTGAGAGGGTTTTCATGCCGATTTGAGCACTTTGAAAAATTTCCAAATTTGAAACATTTATGACTCCCAGTATGAGTCAACTATGGTTCAAAACTGACTCTAAGGTTGTAGCCCCGAGTGAGAATGACCATTGTAAACTAGTCAGGAAACTGTGAGACTAATAAAACATTTTCTAGAAATTTAGACAGATTTTTAACTTAATTCTTACAGTGAAAACCCCAACCAATGGATTTTGCTAAAAACTTGCATAAATGATATCTAGGCCTATCTCATGCCAAAAATGTCCCCTATTTAATGGAAATCATTTTACATATTTCCCGGCCTCCAGCCATTCCCCTCAGCTTCCCCTATTTGATGGAGTTAAGGTTGTTGGGGCATTCTGACGGGAATGCAATTACCTGATGACTTGTGGAAGAAAAGAACCTTCTAGTAGGGTTTTCATGCCGATTTGAGCACTTTGAAAAATTTCCAAATTTGAAACATTTATGACTCCCAGTATGAGTCAACTATGGTTCAAAACTGACTCTAAGGTTGTAGCCCCGAGTGAGAATGACCATTGTAAACTAGTCAGGAAACTGTGAGACTAATAAAACATTTTCTAGAAATTTAGACAGATTTTTAACTTAATTCTTACAGTGAAAACCCCAACCAATGGATTTTGCTAAAAACTTGCATAAATGATATCTAGGCCTATCTCATGCCAAAAATGTCCCCTATTTAATGGAAATCATTTTACATATTTCCCGGCCTCCAGCCATTCCCCTCAGCTTCCCCTATTTGATGGAGTTAAGGTTGTTGGGGCATTCTGACGGGAATGCAATTACCTGATGACTTGTGGAAGAAAAGAACCTTCTAGTAGGGTTTTCATGCCGATTTGAGCACTTTGAAAACTTTTCAAATTTAAAACATTTATGACTCCCAGTAGGAGTCAACTATGGGTCAAATGTGACTCTTAGGTTGTAGCCCCGAGTGAGAAGGACAATTCTATACATGTCAGAAAATTCTGTGATGATTACAACATTATCTAGAAATTTAGAAAGATTTTTCACCTTATTTTTATACTGAAAGACTCAACCAATGGATTTTGCTAAAATCTTTCAGAAATGATAATAAGGCCCATCTTATGCCAAAAATGTCCCCTAATTGATGGAAATCCTTTTACATATTTCCCAGCCTTTACTCCATGTCCCTGACCATCCCTCTATGAATAGCCACCTCTAGCCTCCTGATATTCTCAGGTTGCAAAGAGCTGATGACTTGTGGAAGAAAAGAACCTTTTGATAGGGTTTCCATGCCGATTTGAGCACTTTGAAAAAAATCCAAATTTAAAACATTTATGACTCCCAGTAGGAGTCAACTATGGGTCAAATGTGACTCTTAGGTTGTAGCCCCGAGTGAGAAGGACAATTCTATACATGCCAGAAAATTCTGTGATGATTACAAAATTATCTAGAAATTTAGAAAGATTTTTCACCTTATTTTTATACTGAAAGACTCAACCAATGGATTTTGCTAAAAACTTGCATAAATGATATCTAGGCCTATCTCATGCCAACAATATTGTCGGATATATGGGCAGCAAATTTTCTCAGGGACAACTCATGGGTTAAGGATGGGTGCAGGTGGCCAGCCTAATACATCATAGTGGGATTGGATGTGTCCTTCTGGTAGGCCTGAGCCTCAAATCAAGATAGAAACAATACAGGAGGGGGGACGGTTGGTAACCAACCACCACTATAATGTAATGGGCCAGGTACCTGCACCTATCCTTGGTCCCTGAGGTGGGCCCCTGATAATTCAATGCCTGTAAATTCAACAACATTTTTGGCATGAGATAGGCCTAATTATTATTCCTGGAAGGTTTTAGCAAAATCTACTGGTTGAGTTTTCCTGTGTGAAAAAAACAGTAAAAATCGTTGTGATTTTCTAGATAATGTTGTAATCGTCACAGAATTTTCTGACATGTATAGAATTGTCCTTCTCACTCGGGGCTACAACCTAAGAGTCACATTTGACCCATAGTTGACTCCTACTGGGAGTCATAAATGTTTTAAATTTGGATTTTTTTCAAAGTGCTCAAATCGGCATGAAAACCCTATCAAAAGGTTCTTTTCTTCCACAAGTCATCAGCTCTTTGCAACCTGAGAATATCAGGAGGCTAGAGGTGGCTATTCATAGAGGGATGGTCAGGGACATGGAGTAAAGGCTGGGAAATATGTAAAAGGATTTCCATCAATTAGGGGACATTTTTGGCATAAGATGGGCCTAATTATCATTTCTGAAAGATTTTAGCAAAATCCATTGGTTGAGTCTTTCAGTATAAAAATAAGGTGAAAAATCTTTCTAAATTTCTAGATAATGTTGTAATCATCACAGAATTTTCTGACATGTATAGAATTGTCCTTCTCACTCGGGGCTACAACCTAAGAGTCACATTTGACCCATAGTTGACTCCTACTGGGAGTCATAAATGTTTTAAATTTGGATTTTTTTCAAAGTGCTCAAATCGGCATGAAAACCCTATCAAAAGCTTCTTTTCTTCCACAAGTCATCAGCCCCTGTGCGTTACTCTAGATCTGTGGGACTGACGGGATTAGGATGGGTAGGGGGCCGGGAAGAGGTCAGGGGGATAGCCCTGCAGGTCTCCCCGTGGGTTGCTCTGCAGTCTAGGCCTTTACCAACACCTCTGGTCAGACATAGAAAGGGCTGGGAAATAACTAAAATGAGACAACCAAACATAGTGCTAATTATAGATGTCCCCAGCTGGGCGGGGGTGGGTGGGAAGGGGACCCCCTGTGAGACACTTATGTAATGGGCCATACCATTGACACTGCAAGAGTGTGAACACATCCCTTACACTTCTTGACACGTTTTAGAGGATGTGGTTTCAGACACCCCCGAGCCTGTCTAATGTATGAGTTCAAATTCTTCCCGTGTATGATCACTATGATATCACCAATCACCTTACTGGCTTTTGTTGGTCTCATGGCTTTCTTACTTCCTCCTGACTCGGGAGAGAAAATATATCTGGGTGTGGCCTGTCTGATGTCATTTTTTATTATTCATGTTGCAATATCGGAGCACCTACCTTCGAACTGCATTGCAGTTATCAGTGAGTAAAAAGTGTTAATACCTTTATATTTTTAGAGAAATGTGTAAACGGAGCAGTTGTAAATAAAATTTATGTTTGATTTATTATGTAATTTCATTAATGTATATATGCATAACTAAAATATGATAGTTTACTTTAATTTTTTTCTTTATGTTTCTCATCCATTCACATTCTAATTAAACATATACATTGTTTTTCTCATGATACCATCATTTAAAAAGTGAAAGTTATTGTTTTCAGGATCAGTTCATTAATTGTTTGAGTGGAATTTAGACATGGCTTATGATATTAGAGTTATTTATTATTAGAATTGCATTCAGATAAAAATTAAGGTTAAATTGTTTTGATTGCAGTGATTTTTAACTTTAGCTTCATGGTCATGAGTGCACTGTCAGTGAGTGTGACAGTTCTGGTCCTTGCTTTGCATCTGGCAGAGCCCACCCGTGATGTACCTTCATGGCTTGAGAAGCTGCTGCTGAAAACAAACAATAAAGTAAATAGCAATGACTTTTCTGATCAAAATGGAAATTGCAATCTGATTATGACAAAATGGAAACGCATTTCCAACATTGCTAACAAGATTTTCTTCCTCTTCTTTCTATCTGTATTCATTATCATGATCACTGTTTTAATAATTATATTTTACATTGGTTCTTTAGATCAGGCAAACATTCTTGAAAATATGTTAACATTTTAAAGAAGCCTTGTATACATCTTTTTTTTCCTTAGAGATGGGATGTCCTGCTGCAAAATTGTCTTTTGTCCTGAATTTCGTCAATATAATTATTGTTTTGTCATTCAATTACTAAACAGAAGTTATCATTGGGAAATAGCAGTGCGTTCTAATCTCAAGTTTTTTTCAACAATACTGGAATTAAATAAAATTAAACAATTTGCGCCACTATTTGCATAAGCAATACAAATTAAAGCTGCAATCTTGTCCTATGAATTAAAGGCCCTCCCTTTAGTATGTTTTCTTTTTTTTTTCTGATTTTCAGGTTCCATCCCCAATGTAACATTTTTTATTCAGCATTTGTCAACCCGTCGCACCTGCCCCTACCCCCTTTCTACGTAAAACTGCTCAAAAACGAAGGTTCAAACTTTTAAATCGAACAGAGATGCTGAACATGACCATCTGGATCATTGTGATCATTGTAAAAGTTAACAATTTAGCCCTTCAAATGGTCCGCACCGTCAAATATTTAGACATCAAATTGGATAGTCTTCTGAGTAAGAAACTGTAAGGAAAAACCAAAATGTTTGTTTAAAAAAATGCGTGCCAACGTGACCCAACACGTGCGAACATATACCAAAACGTGAAGTATAATATTCTTCACGTTGGGTCACAGTGTAGTCGTAGTGTGATATGGCCTTAATTCTGCCCCATGGCCAATGCGAGTCAGAGACGTTGGGCAACAGCACCCAAGGCAAATGTACTCCTGACAGGTAGTGTTATACGGCCTTAAGGAAAAACCACATATCCAATGACTTGTTATAAATTACATTCACTATATTTGACTGATCGTGTTGCTGTTTACGTTGTTGTTTATGGGTACAAGACGCAATGAAACTCAATGTGAAAGACATTCGAAAGCTATTGAGTATTCAGATGTTAATGAAAGAATAATACTCAAAAGCATTTTAATGGTATGTAAAACTGTCCTTAATAAATCATTGCATTCAAAAGAACCTGCTAGACTAGGACTGCATCAATCAAAGTAACACCCCTATACTGGTAACTGTGGAATCATTTACCTCCAGCCTGGGCCCATATCTTCGTAACTAATTTGGCTCATCAGGGAAAATTTGATCAGGGTCCCATGATCAGCAGTTCTGTCTGTCATGAATAAATTTTACATCTAATAATTCCTCTTTGCGATATTGTGCAATAACACAATAAATTTTGGTAAAAAGCAAAATCACTGATCATGGGACACTGATAAAATTTTCCCTGATCAGCCAAATTAGTTACGAAGATGTGGGCCCAGCAGTAAAGTCAATAGAATGCCACACAATTTGTATGAGAGCAATAAAACAAATGATATCTATATAGTGTGGTTATTATAGTAGAGTTGTGAAATCTTTGTCTTTAGCCGAGTATACCATTTAACTATGTAAATACAGCGTTAAAGTGATAGATGTTGTACACATTTTGCTGTTGATATTGATTCTCCATTGCTCTTACTAGTGTACCTAAATGTGATGTTTTTACCACGACATAATCATGACACAAAATCGTTAAAAAGATTTATTAATGTAAAGAGTGATCACATGGACATCTGTATTATCATCTGGTCTAAACCTGTAATTCATATCACACATTGAAGACATTACCTGTACGTACACGGACTTATTACTTAACCTGGTGGGAGACCAGATTGTTGTTACTTTGAAGTTTTCAGTACAATAAAAATGTGTTGAAAAGGAATTAGACTTTGTTTATATATATATATATAAATCTTGCTTGACAAAAAAAATGTGTTAACATTGTAGATCTAAAATTACCACATCGGTTTATGGTCCCTATCGATAACGTACTTTTAAGGATAGTTTGTAAACAAAAATATAATCATGATCTCCAAATCATAAATGAGAGTACTTGCCCCTAAAAATTAATATAAGGCTTAAATATGTAGACTCACGTCAAGCTAATGAAATGTTGCATCTATAGTATGACTTTTAAAGTTGTATGACCTTAAAGGCAGCAATTGTTTTGATTTGACTCCGAGCAAAA
Source organism: Lepidonotus clava (assembly GCA_936440205.1). Classification (NCBI taxonomy): domain Eukaryota; kingdom Metazoa; phylum Annelida; class Polychaeta; order Phyllodocida; family Polynoidae; genus Lepidonotus; species Lepidonotus clava. The sequence continues at coordinate 47,888,635 of OW387141.1, forward strand.
CAATCATATAAATATGTTTTTAAATCGGGAATTCTTACAGCCCCTTAATCAATGCATCCTATTGACATATTCTAATTGGTGAAAAAATCAAGAATGATTGTCTAAATGCATTGAATATTTATAAACGCTTTTGAAATGTTATTATTTTGAAAGAGTGGTTCCACCGGTATAGTGTATTCATGATGTCCTACAACATTGTTACTGGGTATGTTGCAACACTACATTATATGTATGGATTTCCTAATGTACTGAAGCAGGTGTCAGTCTACTGCGTAATCTTAAGGCAGCTTATAAGTAAGTGTGATGAATGTCCATTCATCTTTTGTAAAACAGGTATCGATATAAGACTGTAAAACAATGTAATTGAAGAAGTATATTTGTGAAGGCACGAAAGCCCGAAAGCCCGAAAGCACGAAATAGATTGTAAACCGGATATGACATCATAATAGTCATGTGATCTGAGGTGGCCAATCAGAGCCGAGTAATAAGGTATAAAAGGGGTCGGTAAGGCCCAGAATAAATAGTCCCATCTTGGTACTCCTTGTGTTCACATGTGTCTTCTTCCAATAGCATAGCCCTCGAAGGGGTCTAAGACGACAATATGATAAGATAGTAGCTACTTACCCTAATGAACTCAAATAATTCCTGATGAAGACCCTCTAAGGTGTCGAAATGTTGAATTGAATAAAGAACCACTCAATATATAAAACTTCTGCCTTTTAGTTGTGTGTTATACATTACATCATTTAATTAAGGAAAAGTTGGACATAATTAGAGTACAAGTAGAACGAAAGTACGGGGACCGAATGACCGAAAGACTGAGAAACCAAAAGATGGCCCAACAGCCCAAAATGGTTCAAAGTTGGACCCGGGACCAGAAGACCGGACAAGTGTGGAAACCAGAGATAGTAAGTGGCCGTCCCGTGACCGCAGGCACGAAGGCGTGATTGGCTTGACCCTATGCTACCACCCTCTAGGCGAGCGTCGGCCCGACTACCGGTGGAACAAGTGGACACCAGGCCCCCAGCATGAACAATAAACCAATCCTGTTACCCTTGAACCCCCAGTCCACCCATGCCCAATGTCTGTAATGCCTCAGGCCTGACCGACCGGCACACAACTCCCCCCTCGAAGAAGACCCTGACCTACCCACTCATTTCCCCTCTTGCACGAGGCACGACTCTTGATCATGCACCTCAGTTTCTTGCTTGAACTCTTCTTCTGGGTCGAAACCAAAATAACTCCCACGTCCCTTTGTCATGGAAACCGGTAACCCGAACTACCGAGGAACGTCACATAAGTAAGAGTCAGGGCTAAGATTGACTCTCTGCTGGGGGTGGAGAGTTTAAAGGCTAAGTCATAGGTCTGGTGAAACAGACGTGTAAGTGCTAATAGCTTTAGAGTGTTAAGCAAAAGCAGATAGGTGAATCCTCATTCAGGAAGTGACACTGTTGTTACTGTTGGGAAAGTGAGCATGGCCGAGTTGGTAAAAGGCTAGGGGCGTTGGTTGAGTGGACAGTCTTTCTGGATGGTTAGTCGCAATGGGAGCCCAGCAACATATATCACATGTTTGGATTTGATTAATATTACACTTTCATTTAAGTGTTCTGTCACCTCTCAATGACGAGCTACATTTTGGGATGACCTTCAGCTATGACAAGAAGGAAGGCTGTGATATATATGAGCTAGAATACTGGAATAATGATAACTAGCAACCCAACGCATAACCCAAAGTGAAACCCTATAGTTCACTAATATAATATTTATTCTACTTGTTGGCATACTTGTTGGCATACTCATTGGCGCCAAGTGTATGCAGACTAGTACGCCGATTTTTGTGTGGGTATAGGCACAAAACGGCGAACCTGATGCCATCACTGACTCCAACGACGATTCAGCAAAATGGGTATGGGGCTTAACTCTCATACCATCATGACAAATTTGTGATGTGACCAATAACATCGCTAGATTATGTTCCAAAAGTGTAAAATACATAGCTGGCCATTGTGTCACTAGGTAAATGTCAGCGGGTGTGAGCCTAGCTACGGCATGAAGGGAACATCCCTTTAGGATATATCAAATATAGTTTAATACATCATTTCCTCCTTGTATATATATATTTTTTTTTTTAAATACTTTTATTTTGTCCTGGGTTACAATTAGCAAAAGTTTGCTAGTTTTCGTTGTAATTCCAGCAAGTTCACATATATAAACAGCCTATTATTATATTTGCATTACATATAAACACTTAGCAATATATAAATATAAGAGTTATCCGATATTATCTTAGCAAACCACATTAACATTAACAACCGACTCTACCGATTTTATCAGTCCTCTTTTAGAATATTCTGATCCAAATTGTCTCCAATAAATAAATATATATGTCAAAATAGCATAAACAGGCGAAATGGGAGGACACTATACTCTTAGTATGTAACAAAATTAATACATACATCATGCATCTAATAAGCTACAATCTTATCCCTCAGCATACATTTTTGTTTATATTTGAAAGTACTGTACTCTTCAATGCTGCGGATTTCGACAGTCATCTGATTCCACAACCAGCTTCCCTGACATTGTATGCTCCTTTCGAATGCAGAGTTATTACAGGGTATTTCATTGAATATTATTGCATCATATCTTCTTAATTGTCTATTTCCTTGTTGTACATATTGGGGATTATCCCTTCTTTTGTACATAAAGTTCAGCATGTTCATCTCACGTCTATCCTCAATATATGCAACCTTGCAATCCTTATGTAGTTCTGCTACATTACAACGATTGACCCTGTTTGTACAGATTCTCAGGCTTCGATTTTGTAATTTTTGTAATTTATTTTTAGTTTTCATTGTAATTTTGTGACAAAATATATTCCCATAATCAAAGTATGGGGAGATTTTGCTTCTAAATATAGTCAAAGCCTGAGTTTCAGATATATACTTCCTTATTTTTGATAGCATATAATTTTTATGAGAAACCTTTTTTATGCACTCTTGTGCATGTTTTTCAAAAGTCAATCCACAATCAATTTTAACTCCTAGGTAGTTAAAGTCTCCTACATATTGTAGCTTTTCCTCTCCAATGTAAGTGTTAAACAGTTTTGTGTTTTTAAGCATGTTTCTTGTGCCAAAAACCATCATTTTTGTCTTTTTAATATTAACTGTTAAACGGTTTATGGAACACCATTTTATAAGAGAAGCCAAATCTCTTGCCACAATATCATGAGCTATTAACTCCGAGTTTTTGATTGAATAGATGACTGTATCGTCCGCATATAATTTCATTTTTGTGTTAGTCAAGCACATTTCCAAATCATTTATGTACATCAGGAAGAGGGTAGGTCCCAGAATAGAACCTTGTGGGACACCGCAAGATATTTTTTTAAAACTTGATTTTATACCATTTACAAATGTACACTGTTGCCTATTTTCCAAATAGCTTTTCATCCATGATATCAGTTCTAGGGAAATTCCAAAAGTGTGTAGTTTATTAATTAATAATATATGATTTACTGTGTCGAACGCTTTCCTTAGATCAATGAAAGAGGCAACAGTGTATTTCTTTTCATTTAGTCCCATAGCTATATCATCAGTGAATTCTGCCACTGTATTTATTGTAGATCTGTTTTTACGAAAACCTCCCTGATGCTCTGACAATAGTGTATTTTCCTCTAGAAAATAGTTCAATTTAGTATGTACTATTCTTTCAATAATTTTGCCTGGGAGTGGAAGCAACGATACAGGTCGCAAATTATTCACATCTAGAGAATTTCCCTCTTTCTGTAAGGGAATTACTGTTGAATACTTCCACTTCTCCGGAAAAATTTTACAGACAAAGGAACAGTTTAACATATGTACAACATGGTCTGGAATTGCAGAAAAGGCATCTTTTATGATCCTAGAGGACAGTCCATCAATAGCAGATGATTTATGTATATCGATTCCTTTTATTATCTCAATCACCTCTTCAGTTGTTGTTCTAAAAGATTGCATACATGCCCTAGGGACTGTATGAACTCTGTTTATGTCCAGGGGCTCGTCTATTTTCGAATCCAAATCGATTCCGATAGAGGTAAAAAAGTCATTTATAAATTCAGCAGTTTCATTTTCAGGAACTAGCCTATTTGTAGTCATATCTGTTAGCTTTATGGATTTTTGTTTATTCCCATTTGGCAAGATATAGTTTATTTTTTCCCAGAATTTTTTGTTAGAATTGTCATCATTATTCAATTCATTTTGAATAAAATTTCTTTTAGTTCTTCTAAGTAGTGCCAAGGTATCATTTCTCAATCTCCTAGCATAGACTCTGTCCTCTGGGTCATTTGTTCTATTAGCCTGTTTCCAGGCCTGGTCTTTGTCAAACAGTAGTTCCAAAATTTCATTTGTAACCCAAGGTTCACCCTTATTTTTGACAAGTCTTTCTTTTAATGGACACATTGCATCTATTTCCTGTCTGATAACCGTCTCCATAATATCCCAACAAATGTTTGGATCTTCAGTCCTCCAAAATTGATCCCAATTATGGTTTTGTATGTTCGACTGAAAGATGTCCCTATCATATCTTCTATATGACCTGCCAATAAATTTTATCTTAGTGCTGACTTGTTTCCTTTTCTTTTTAGTTATAAAAATTAATTCGTGATCACTAATATTGATTTCAAGTATTCCAGAATTTGCTATATCATCAGAGTTGGTATATATCAAATCAATACAGTTTTGCAACCGAGTATTTACTTTGATAATTTGTTTAAGATTAGTGAACAGTTCAATGCAATGCAATTTTTTCATAGAGTCACTATTTTTTTCATTATAGTTAATGTTAAAATCCCCCAGAACAAATAAGTCTAGGTTGTTGGTCTCTGTAATTGCATTGATTGAGGTAATCATGAAGTCGCAAAAGGATTTTACATTTCCAGAGGGAGGCCTATATACCGTGCAAATAGCTATATCTTTACATTTTTCTCTGTGTATGCGAATCCACACACATTCTATGTTCTCATTGTTTGCATTGTACATAGACCAAATCCCTGTTGAATAGGTAAAGCAATCTTTAATATAGATACCTACACCACCCCCTCGTTTAGGTCCTCTTCTATCCTGTCTTATTAAATTATATCCTCTAATATCCAGAAAGTAATCAGGTATATTTGGGTGCAGCCACGATTCACTAAAAGTAAAAACATCAAAGGGTGTTTTTTCTAATTGAACTCTAAGTAAATCTATTTTGTTGTTAATGCTCTGCAAATTGAGATGAGCAATGTGTATCCCCTTTTTGCCCGCAATAACCTCATTCCACATCAATATTATGGAGTGAATATCCGCTGTCCAGTATGTCGGTTGAATGAATACATAATTTATCTCGACTTAATTGCAAAATTACAAAACATATTATACATATGGGGAAGAACGTAGAGACTACCATTCCCTATAATATAGTATATTACAGTGGGGGTTATCCTGGTATCAATAACCTTACATATAAATCAAGTATTCATAAATAGAACAGATAGATCAAGTCGTAGGTATTTGTTCCCATACCAAGGATACCACCGGTTACTGTTTCATTGACATTTGCTCCAGAGAATGCCATAATTTCTATTTCAAAATTTAATGCATTTAGATTAATAAAATCTATCTCATGATTAATCGCATAGCCTCTGGAGTCCGTCAGGATAAGTATCCTTCTTGTCATGGTAAATGTCAGGTGATAAATCCTTAGGAATTGATTAACTTAGCTTTGATTTCAGTGATCACGCTGCCAGTGTAGTTGCCGCAGTGAGGTTTCAGTTCAGAGTGACCTCTCTTCGCGTCGTATAGGTTAAACCCCGATCCGTATGTGGGGTCAAGTGTCGCCTCAAAGAATTGAGTAGCCTTGCACTTTTTTAGTTTGTCTTCAAGTATCTTGTTCTGCTCAAATTTTTTGATCATACACTTTTTTACCAGTTCCTTTTGGTTTTGGGTTGTCCAAGTTTTGCTTCTTTTTATCTTTTTCCCCATTGCTTTTATTTTATAGGGATTTCTTTCGTGAAGAACCTGTGATGCAATAACCAAATCATTGTTCTCTTTTGCTTCTGAGTATACAATTAGTTGTTCACAACAGGAGAAGACGATCCCATCTGACTCTATCGGGCTTTCACTTAGGTTACTTAATGGGGAACAATGACTTGCAAAGGCCACTCCATTTTTGATCACTACAGTTGATGCTTGATCAAGGCGAATACCATGGGGTAGGTCATTGAATTCTTCTCTGATATATATTTGCCCGTTAATTTTTCAATCGATTCACCTCGCATTATGGATGTCACCTCAGGTATTTTCTGTGCTACTGAATGTATCAACTGTACCTCTTTGTATGCCAACATTTGATCTTCGGTGAGATCACTTGCCAAAGTGATATTTTGGAGTTTTTTGACTTGCCGTATTTTATTTATGCTCCTAAAAATCTCGCCTTTTTGTAGACGCGTGGCACAGTATAACTTAATTGGTCTGGGTCGAGTGCGCCCTTGTGCTTCCTCTTCAGTCACGGTTGGTTTACCTTGTTTACCACCTTGCGTACCTGTAGTATTTGGCTTTCTGCCAAGGCGCGTAGCCCCATGAGTACTTGTGTATGTAAATGTGCATTCCGATGCGTTTAGAATTTCATTCATAGTCACGTACATTTTTTCGTTAGGGGATTCTGGTACCCCCCGTATGATCACATTAAACCCACGTTTTTCATCTAAACACCTTTGATTCTCCTCATATAATGCTTTGTTGCATTTTTGAAGGGCTTCTATCTTTTCGTTTGCCGTGTCAAGGCGGTCTTCGAGGTCCGCATTCTGATGCATATATTCAGTTAATTTGTCATTTAATTCGCTGAAATTATGGTCGCCTTGTTCCTTCAATTTACCAATATCTGATTTCATGGTAGAGATGTGCGAATTAATTTCCCGCATGCCTTTACAAAGTTCTTTGAGCATATCACTATCATTCGGAATTTCATCGTCGTTGTCACTGTCAGTGTCACGGGTCAGATTATGTTCACCATCGGAATCACTGTCCGCCATAGTGTTAGCTCTGGTGGTACGGAAACATGCATCAATTTTACCTTTTTTTGGCTTCTTCTTGCTTTTCGGGGGCATTTTTTGGCGATAATCCTATTGCCTCAGCGATAAATTGTCCAGTGGTAATTTATATCGGTCCGATCCAGCGATCTAATCCTTCAGATCAGGTCATAATACCAGGAGCCCCACAACAAGCGTGTTTATATGTGCGCCATTTTAAACAGGCTGTTTCTTTACTCCGGATTTCCCGCCCTTCTTTTTCATTTCTAAAAATTGTAATTACATACACACTTTACACTATAGGCTCACACAGAGACCCACCAGACAGCTGCGATCCCTTATCTGTCAATGGATTGTCACATAATACCATGTGGTATGGCACCAGTAGTCTAGAGTGTTTATATCCAAGTCTAATCCCTTTATTCCACATTTAATAAAGAGCCAAATACCATAAGTCTTCCTACTATTTTCATAATCATTACCCTTCAGTAAAGGGCATGAATGCATCATGTATTTAAGGAAGAATGCTACCCCCATGTTTGATTTTTATGGCTAAAGAATCCTATAATATTAAATAATTAGCTTTCATTCTGTACTAATATAGCTGGGTTATTGGGTGTCCCATTGTTTGTGTGGTTGGAATTCAAGTACCAACTTTAGGGCCTTTGCTGGGGGGAGGGGGTGCCCTGTTACCCTAGCAATTTTAGGAAATCATAATTAAAGAATCTAGATATATTGGATTTGATTTCACACATCTACAAATTCTTCTTGTAGAGGTTAGGTACTATATATTGGAAATAGTCATTTATGAAGAGCAAAGTAAACAAAGATTAGGCGTAACTGTAATGAGACCAAATGAATCAGAAGTATATATGAGCGTTGAAAGGGTAGCAGAGGATCATAGGGCAATCACAATTGACACAATTGAGATGATCAGTATCATCAGAGAAATTATTCATCAGCTCCTCTTTAAATTTCACCTTGGTCCATTCCTTCTGGACAGCCTCTGTCAATCTATCCTACTTGATATCCTTTTGTGACTTTGTTTGCCTTAACAGATGTCCCTAAATCACAAAATGTGATTTGTGATTAAGTGCTTTCATCAGTTAAGGATGGTTTTCTCACTTGGGCTCTTGAAACGAGCACTAACTTATGTAACAGAGCTATCCGACAAAATTTTGTCACCTTAAAAAATGCTTAACATCTGTATTATATGAAAGTTTCCTTTGTCACTGCAAATCCATCACACAGTGAGAACCTGAGTGAAAAGAACATAATTATATCACCCAAATAAACTAATTTTTATTCAAGTTTTTTGAAGTGTTTATTTTTGTTATCTAAAGATAGATCCCAGAATTTCTTTTTCGTTGACAATTCATCAATTCATCCACAATTTGTTGAGGAATTTTGCAATGAGAATCAAAACATATTACGTAGCACAGGGTTGGTCACCAAACATGAACTTTTGCTGAGTCTTTTCTTTGATAATGTAGTTGATAAAGTTTTGAATGGGTAAGTAGGTCATAAAGAATTTTTGCTGTTGAAATGCTGGAATGCTAGTATGGAAGTTAAAAAACACCAATTGCTCAGCAATAGTTGAATAAGGTCTTTGATATTCATATAGCTATAAACAATATAATAAAATTTGTCAAATTCTCGAACATGATAGTCAATGATAGAGTTGCATCTTGACTGTTAGTGGGACATTAATGGTCTCAAAATAACATGCAGATGGAAGTCATTTGCATAACTCCCATCTCCTTTGTCCTTTCCACAAACAGTTCAGCCCACTGGGCCCTCATGATACATGCTGAAACTGTTACAGGCTACTTGTATTGATTCTCTACTTGCTAATGGAACTACACACACTTAGGCAACACTACAGTAAAGACTATTGAACAGAAACCACTCAGAAGCTTGGCAACCTGTCTCACAAACTATATTCAGGCAAATTGCCTTTGATCACTAGTAGCTTGAATAAACATTCTGGGTTCATGAACCTTTCAGCATATTTACAAGGAAAATTGTATTCTCTAACCTGCCAAGCTCCATGGGAAATGTCAGATCTGGAATTACATTAGTATGGCTATTTAAGTAAAGGTAGTTGCGAGATACTTTCAGACAGTCTAATTCCATTCTTCAATCTGAATCAAATTGTATGTGATATATGTGAACTGTACGTACTCAAAAGAAATAATTTTCATATATTGAGTCTGTATATTCTTTACCAATACACATTGCCAATAGAAATCTTTGTCTTGCACATTAGTCTGGGACAAGAAAAATGAAGAATGAAAGGACCCCAGAATGGACTCATGTCATCACCTTTGTTCTGGTCATTCAAGGCGTAGTCTGCCAGAATATAAACCTCAATGGTGAGTAGAACTAACCTTTCCAATTATTTGATTGAAGATCTTTGTTCATAATTCTCAACATGGAACCCATTCTCCGCCCATAAATCATCTGTCAAGACAATGTGAAAATGTTAGAAACAATTTGTATGTGACAATGACATATTTCTCATTTAACTTAAAGAGACAGATTTTCAAAGAAAAATGTGACATTTTATTAGATACGTGTTGATATCGGTTAAAAACCCAGATGTTGCATGGGTGCATTGATTACACAATGTAATAAATTTAGTGTGAAATAATTATTATGATGGATGCATATTTTTTATTTCCCAAAGACAGTGTTATAGTTCCAAATAAATTATAACAAATTGGTTGACTAATTGTCACTGAAGTTTGTATAATGACATTTTCCTCATATAGGTTCTATAATGCTAAAGCCTGTCAGCCCCACCCATAATGGCCAATCGTCTGTTGAAGTGTTCTCCTTGAATTACAACATTACAACATATTTCAATAACTGAACTAGTGGAGACTGGGATGCATCATATGATGTATTTTGTCCAACCTTTGCCCATCCTAGGGCATTTGAAATACAGGATGGGCTCAAAATACACCGGTTTTAAGTGTTGATGCACCCAGTGTGCATCATTTAACCCTAACATGTCTCATGTCATAGCAGTTTGTGAATATTGTAACAGTATTGTATAGAACATATTGCAATTTGATAAAAGATTTCAACAAAGTTCCTTCAATTTCACACCCAAAAAAGTCTCTTTACAAACAGTGTCTCTATTACCAAAATGATATTAAGAGTCGGTTAATTGGAGAATTTGAGCACCGATGCCTATGCCTGTGCCCTTGCCCAATGACGCTTGGAGCTTAATATTCTGGGAAATGAAGTTGTACATGAGGTTATTTGAATTTGTCTTTTCCAATAATTCAATTCAAACTACTGAGACCCTCTGAGAACTTCTGATTCATTTCGTCAAGTTGGGTCGCATTTTATTCAACCTTTCCACACTGCCAATATATATGTACAATGGATGGTTGTCCTTACCCTAATCTCAATTTTTGACGAATCCTTTCTGAGTTATTAGTTGTTAAAGTGAGAGCCCATCATACAAAAGATTGCGTTTTGCCAAATGATAAAATATTAGTTGCAACAGTATGCATTGGTAAGGGTTTTGTTGTTAACATGCATGAAATAATAAAGAATACGTTCATACAATATTATTCATTTGATAAAGGTTATATTATACTTAAAGATGTGATGATTATCATGTCCAGAAAGGATATTTGTTTCTGACTTAAATCATATATTTCCATTGAAATTGTCATTTACAATTAACAAAATATTGCATCAAATGAAGCATTTAGTATGTGACAACCCATTGGAAAGGTCAAAGGTCACAAGTAATCAAGAGGAAGGTATCATATGGAGTATATCCATTAATTTTGTATATATTCTTTCAGAAGAAAGTTAACATTAAACATCGGAAATACGTTTGTAATGAAGAAAGCCTCTTACTCACATCATAAATACTTGAAAGACACTGAATGGTAGCTTACACCAAAAAGAAAAACATAATTAAAGAATATTTGTATCAAATGATACCATAATCAAAGACAATAATTATTGTGCTTAATCCATATGACTTGTCTACCCATTACCCAGAAATAATCTTGATGTTGTACAGCCTGCAGGTAAAATACAGGAAATGTCTTTCACCTACATCATACTTTTGTATATTTAGGACATTGTATGAACAAATTATGCTGTGCTGAAATATATATGCTTACAGAAGTTGATTAATCATTCCTGTGCTTTGTTTATTTCAGATGAATCACGTCTTTACAAAGCCCTCTTAGATGGCAGGATACCTGTAAGTCCTGGTCGAGTGTGGACAGATACCAATCAAGTCTTTGTTAGGTTCGTCCCGTTCCAAATCCAAGAACTAGTAAGTATTTTAAAAGTTTGGTATTAACATTTTCTTCAAAATAAGGAAACAAGAGTACCTGTATGGATAGCTTACAGATGGCATTTGTAATCTACAGTACATGTGAAATATTTGCCAGAATAGTGGCGGTGAAGAATCACGCTGTGTATCAACTACTTAGCTCAAGTAAACCAATTAGGAGACTCGTTCAAACACAGATCAGCTACATATGTATTTTCCTTTACTATTCAGGATCTAACAACACAGAAGTTTACAATTATGGGAAGCCTCTCATTGGTAAGTACTTTATATTTTGGCTTTAATCAGAAATAACTGTCATATGCTAATAATCTGTTGTTTAATTTAATCAGGGATGCCTGAAAAGACTGGATTTTAATCTGTAAAAGCTATAAGGGATGCCTGAAAAGCCCATTTCACAACAGAACAATATTGCAAAACATATCATACTTTATGGACAGATAAGAAAACGTTAATGAAAAACTAATTATACACGTTTACCTTGATATAGAATCATCATATCTATAATTTATTGGGACCTTTTCTTGCAGGAAAATAGGGGAAAAAGAAAACACTAGTTTAGATGAATATGATAAGAATTAGATCAGCGTCATGAATAATAATTATCTATTTTTTAAAGTTAAGTAGTATATCTCTCTTATATATTAATTCTAGATGGCATGAAGGTTCCTCAGTTATGTCCTTAGTTTTGTATATATATCTATGTACAAATTACAAATAGTTGGCCTTGAACAGTTAAAGGGAGCCAAAACCAATATAATTGACAAAATTGTCAAAGCTCAGATAAGTATAGGAATATGTTAGAGGAGTCTAGTCAAGGTCAGTGGTAAAGTATTAGTTGTGAAAACTAGCTCAAACTGAAGTAGAATGCCACAAGAGATGGTAATATTTGTAAAACAAACCCTATTTTTGCGGATCCATATTAATTGATTTGAGCATTTTATTTTTTTTACCATTTTTCATGGTTTAGATTTTAGCATGGGCCAGGAATAGGCTCATGGAATGAATTGCCACAATCATTTAAGTTTGGAAAATTTAATTGAATTTAGTGGTTTTGGCTCCCCTGAAGAACGATCTCATGAATATACACCATACACTCTTGTTGATGTTTGATCAAAGTGCCTTTATACAATCTATCCCACATTGCTTGTACTGAAGATTTGGAAAGATCCTACTCTAGCTTGGAATGCATCACAGTATGGTGGTATAGTACGGATGTACCTCCCAGTGCCATCCATCTGGAAACCCGATTTTGGAATACTAAACAGGTAACTTTCACAATGGAAGAGCCTATATACTGCTTAGACTGCTTAGTCAGTCTCTTGAATAATGTGACCATCAACAGAAATGTAGAAAACAATTATCTTTTTTCTAATTTTCAACATATATTTGCAAAACAGCAATCCCTGGGGCAAAACTATTCATACATGCAAATTTAATCCAGATGACATGACATAGAATTCTTTCAAAGACTTTTCTGTGAAGAATACATTCTGTTTCCATCCAAAATTGTATGATAGTGCTTCACAAGTTTTCATACAAAAAGTATACCAAATTAAATGCAAATGTATTGTCCAGCTCTACTAATGTAAAGCAATTTTGAATGATTCTGAATATTTTAGAAATGACTGGTAGCTTTTGAAAAATATAGACTGTTACATTTATTACCATTTACTGGATTAATGTGATCTAAACATCTTTACCTCAAACAACACCATAATTCACCATTTTATTGTGAGTATTCACTATTAAAGTGTAGTAAAATATGTTCAATGGTTTTATGTAAGCTATCAGGAGCTACTTTTCATTCTAAATGTATCCAAAGTGACCTCCTATTTCTTTGGCATTTATGTATTGTGCTTTTGTTTCCCTAGATTTACAGACTAGTCTTAATTCAATCCATAGACTGAACCAAATGGTATTTTACCTTTACAGCTTAAGAAATTGCATGATAAACCACAAGCTTACTGTAAAAGTAGTATTTTGGTTCATATCAGAACACATATTCAGATTATTGATTGGCAGTAACTAGTGGCAAGATACATGCTTAGGGCTTGCTTGTATGATAAAGCCCAGATTACCAAAGTGTGAGGCCTCTAATAATCATAGGATGTCATAATCAAATATCCTAATCAACATATTTCTGTTTTATGCTTTTAGTGTATCAGGAAAGACTTATGATGCTGATTGGGAAAAAACTAAGGCGATGGTGACCCCAGATGGGATGGTGTATTGGACTATGACTGAAATATTTCAAACTAATTGTGCTGTGAATGCATTTGAATTTCCTTTTGACCAGCAGCTTTGTACAGTCACCTTGAGTAACACAGTATCTTCAGCCACCCATGTTAATTTTAGTTCTGCTGATCAAGATATGATAATAGGATCAATGTATGGAAGCAATGAATGGACACTTATTGGGTCTCAAATAATAGAAAAATATACATCATCAGATTACTATTTTGCCACATCAACAGTGCACTTTGTTTTGCATTTGAAAAGACAGTCTAGCTACTATTTCATCACTATAATTTTGCCAATCACCTTACTGGCCTTTGTTGGTCTCATGGTTTTCTTACTTCCTCCTGAATCAGGAGAGAAAGTATCTCTGAGTGTGACCTGCCTGATGTCATTTTTCATGACTCAAATTGCAATATCTGATCACATACCTACAAGCTGGAGGTCCATGCCAATTATTAGTAAGTAAAACATCTCAAATTTAAATAACTGATTCTTTTTTACCACTAAATGATTCTCTGTTACCACTAAATGATTCTCTTTTACCTCTAAATGATTCTCTTTTACCACTAAATGAAACAAGAGGAAAGTATGTTATTTTGATTCATCATTATATATATCAAACACTAAGAAATGGATTAATAGTTTATCTTTTATCATTTCTATTTATTCACAAGCTAATCTGATACATTTTGTGATTCTCCATCATGAGCACCATCTTCCCACAAATTGCATTCAGAACTCTAAGACAAATGCCGTGGCATTCCTTCTAAGAGAGCTTTCAATTGGTATGAAAAAATGGTTCTTCAAATAGCAGTTACACTAGTTTTTTTCATTGCAGTGTACTTCAACTTTGGTCTCATGGTCATGAGTGCGATGTCCGTGTGCGTGACAGTTCTGGTCCTTGCTTTGCATCTAGCAGAGCCTATATGTGATATACCTTCATGGTTTAAGAAACTGCTCCTAAAACATGACAATAAAGTTGGCAATGATTCCTTGAAGGATACAAAGAACTCTGTGAAGGATGTAAAATCAGTTAACAGAACTGAATCTCAGATTCCATCTTCAACAAACAGCAACCTAGCATATTCTGATGAAAATGTAAGTGACAGCCAGTTTCTGATGAAATGGAAAATTATGGCCAAATTTGTTAACAAGATCTTCTTCTACTTCTTTCTATCTGTAATCATTCTTATGATCATTGTTTATGCAATTCTATGGAACTACTATAGTTCAGTGCTGGCAAATGCTCTTGAAAACTTTCTACCAATTACTTTTTGAATGTGTGGGCGGGGGGGAAATTCTCCAGAAGTCAATTGAGCACATCTTGCAATGGTACCCCCGATTCTGACCATCCTCCCTCACCTTTGTAATGCACTTAACCATTGGCCTATATATGTATGTGCAGTGGGGCATATTTCAATATGCAACATCTACATTATGTGATTGAAGGTGCCCCCGAACCCCCCATGTGTACACACATATTTATGCACTGGGTTAGAAGCCCCCATCCACAATTGACGTATACATAACTCAAGGAAGGCCCATTAGAAGGATTCATTTACTTGTCTTATCTAGCTTCTACATACATTATCATGATTCCTTATTAGAGACTTCCACTGTACCATTTTCTATGATGAGCTGGGATTTCAGCCTTAATTCATTTTCCATTTTCTTTTTGCTTATGACCTGCTAAATGGAATACGTCATTCTGCAGTCAAATTTCCTTCCAAAAATGTAAGTTTGTCAAAAAATAGAAAAATTAATGTAGAATGACATTTTCTCCTTTTTGACAACAAGAAAAATAAGTGTCCAGCATGAAAATTGATTACACCAATATATTCCTAAGAAAAATCTGAATAAACATACCTGAATTACGTAAGAGGGTTTGCAGGTCTTCGTCATGGGCTGCACCAATTTTGGTACCCTAATTGTTCCATAGACTATTTTTGTATGTGTTTTATTGTTTCAAGGTATTGCTTTAATGCTCTTTTGATAACCTCACCATTCAACCTAGCTAACTTTTATGATTTTACCTTATTTACGAAGCGGTTTATGTGAGTAGTAATTAGATAAACAAGAATACATTGTTTGAGTCTTGTGCAGAGGCTTTTAGGTATTCTGATATTAGGTATTCAATGTTGAATGACAGTTTGTTATGGTAAGACCAAGACCATTGTAATAATACACTGAAAGGAATGTTTTTGTTTCTGATTGTACTTTAGTATTCTACAAAATGTTTTAATAGAAAAAAGTGAAAATGCTGAAGTTTTAGGGAATTTTTCAGAAAAGGAATTTAATTTAGTTTTTTGAATCATTAGAATGTTGGGATTTTAAATTTTTGGATTTCCCTCACAATATGAAATAGACTACAATGTTTTTAATGTCTCATAATCGTATGTAAGCTATTCATTTTCCTTCAAATTTGCTTACATTGATAGTGCGAAGTATGAATAACATGCTGAATTGAATTAATTGAAAGATAAATATCCTGTAGTTATGTGCAAGGTTTTCTGTATATACAATTTATTTAAAGAAAACCTTACAGTGCACGCAGCCATGCAGCTATCAATACAGTGTGTGCATAAAGTGCTACTTCTAATACTTAATAAGAGTCAAAGCCCATTTGCTGTGGCAGGTGCGGCGCATTCACTCCCTTGCGACACTTATCTTTTGCAATTCTGGTGCAAATGATTATGCAAACGTCACATCTGCAATCTATCAGATTCAACATGTTGGATTGAATATTTTGAATTCCACCCAATTGAAGGGCAAAGGTACTTGAGAAAATGATTGTTTGCAATCGGTAGGTGCCTCTCTCCTCAGTGTGAATGCCATTTCAGCAATTTCTCCGGCATACAATAATTTTATCAACCCAAACATAATCGTCTTCTGCATACGATAAATTTATTGTTGCACCAAATGACACAATCATTGGCCATGGCGAATGGGGCTACAGACAGTTTAGTAGATAGTGATCAGAAAGTCCCAGCAAAGATGTAACAATAATTATGATAACTTTTTTTCTGGGCCCAACGCCAAAGAACAAAATTTAATATTACAAAATAATCATAATATCATGTTCTATTCATTATATAATATATTTAACTTTAAAAAACGTATCAGGAACACTGCTACAACTGCATGTGCAGCATTGTGTTCCAACTGATTTACAGTGTTTCATTATTACATGTTTATACAATGTGGCTGACAACTTGATTTTCAAAACATTGTCAAAAAATCATATTTTCACAATGTTGTCACCACAGTTGTAAAACCACAAACCAGTGGCAGCACTGTTCAATAGTAAAAGATGTCTTTCATTCTAAGGTGTAGAGAGAACGTGTTATAATTTACCTATCAATCAGAATGTTTCGAATGTGTATTAATCATATTATATTTTAAAACCAATGATCTCAAACAAGCAAAAATTAAGGTTGTGAATTGGTTGTAAAATGGTTATTGTACAAAGTTAACACATAATGAATGTTGTTGTGACATAACAATTTTTGCTGGGTCATACTCCAGACCTATTATTATTATAGTATATTAATGTTAGTGCAGTGAATACCTATTGTGCCGAATGACATTAATTATTCTAATACAATAGAACGCAGGACCTGTTGGGTTGTAACCCACTTAGTTACACATTGCCAAGGGGGTTGTGATGTAACCTAACTGTCGGTTACAACTGCCACGTCTGTCTCTTGATCCATTGGCACTGGGCCATGGTTAACTTTTAACATTGACTGTCTTATGTAATAAAACGGTTGATACACAATTGCCAGCCCAAACCAGTCTTTGTCTATCTTTCCATAGCGTATCACTTTTATAGTGATTTAGGAATAACAGGAAACAGGTGATTAGTTTGAGCAAAAATGAATATGCAATATCTATTAAATCTGTCCTTATATACATAAACTCTAAAATTTAAATTATGATGGCGGTTGCAAAAAAAAGCAGCTGAACCAATGGTTCCACCTCCTGATTTATATAATCTGATCAACCTCCAGCACTGTAATATCATCAGTGGACCCTATATTTCTTTGCCTTAAAATCTTAGTACAGACCCAGGAATAAATCCATAGGATTTTGTGATGCTTTAATGGGTTTAGAAAGTTCCCAGGTCAGTTGATTATCAGTAAGTGTATTTTTCCCAAAGACTTTTATAGCTAAGAACAATCTTTCTTGACCTCTCACTCAGAAATAAGAATAGTGCCATGCACATTTCCTTGTGTCAATGTCATCTCCTCATACAGGTCTGACTAAATTTCTTGTTTTCAGGCCTGGAATAGATTCGAAATGTGGTCAAACAGTTCATTATCTCTTTAAACCCCTTTCAGAATTTTACGGACCAAACCTCCTGAAAAACTTCCCGATGATACATGTAATGAGCATTAGATTTGAATAGGAAAAATCATAATGTGAAGATCATGAAGATGACATAAATCTATGGAAATGTCATTATTGTCAATGTGAATGTAGGCTTTCCTGTTATTTTTCACATGCAGATCATGCCTTAAATATTTAATCATTCTGGTAATAGATATTATAAAACATGAACATGTAATTGGCTCCGAACTTAGTTTTAAAAGCAAGGGATATCTTTGATAAATTCAAACAGACGCTTGATCTTATTACACATATCAAATTTGGCTTCATGATACTCATTTCAAGGTCCAACATATGAGGTGATATGGTGCTGTAGTGCCATGTTTTGGTTAAGTTCTTCAGTTTTAAACTGTTACATAGAAAGACATTTAGGGATACAATCATAGAACATCTAAAAGTCATTTGGAAAATATTGAGATATGACTAGCTAACAAAAGTCATAGCTAAATCTTCAGTGTCTGTTTTTAATATTAGGATATTTACTTTGTGAGACGTTCCTCGGTAGTTTGGGGTTTCCAATTTCTATGAACGAGGGACATTGGGGTTATTTTGGTTTTAAGCCGGACGAAGAGTTCGAGCAAGAAACCAAGCTATAAGTTCAAGGGTTGTGCCTCGTGCACAGTGGGGATTGAGTGGGTCAATTGGGAAATTTGTATTCTTCGAGGGGGGAGGTGTGTGCCTGTCTGTAGGGCCTGAGGCATTCCGGACATCAGGCAAGGTGGACCGGGGGTTCAAGTGAGAACTCTAAAATAAATGTTGGGGGTGGGTCAACGGTAACAGGATTGATTTCTTGTTTGTGTGGGGCCTGATGTCCAATCCGGTCTTTAGTGGGTGGTTGTGTGGGGCTGAGCCAGTTGCGCCTTCGTGCCCGGTCGTGGGACGGCTGCTTGCTATCTCGGGCTTCCGTACTTGTCCGGCCTTCCGGTCCTGGGTCTATCTTCGGGCCATTTCGGGCTGTCGTACCATCTTTCAATCTTTCGGCCCCGCATACTCTTGTTCTACTTGTACTCTAATTATATCTGAACTTTGCCTAAATTAATTGAGTTCGTCTGGGTAATTGGCTTGTCTTGTTAGACCCCTTCAAGGGTTATGCTATTGGAAGAAGACACATGTGAACACAAGGAGTATCGAGATGGAACCGTTTATTCTGGGCCTCACCGCCCCTTTTTATACCTTATCACTTGGCTCTGATTGGTCACTTCAGATCACGTGACCATTCTGATGTCATAAATGGTTAAATAAATAAATAAAATTAGAATGTTTTTTAAGAACATAATTTGGAGGATAGTAATGAGACTATTAGCAAATAGGCTAATATGTAAGGAGAGACAGAAGCTCTCTCAAATAAAATGACATTCAGTCTATTCAAGATGGGAACCCATTGAGCAACGCCACTAAAATTCTGGTCAAACAGGTGACCAGAAAGCTACCAATATCTAACATTGTCAGATATTTGCAAGTGACTTTTTAATTTGATGGTTGAATTGCTGAGTGGAAACACTGTGACTTCCTGTTTTTGACCAGATCTAGTCAGAACAATCATAACTAAACAACCAGAACTGGTTGAAACAACCAGAATTATAGTTATATTGTTCAAACGGTTCTCCCATTAAGCGACACATTGGCAGAATAAACTT
Organism: Lepidonotus clava; assembly: GCA_936440205.1. Classification (NCBI taxonomy): domain Eukaryota; kingdom Metazoa; phylum Annelida; class Polychaeta; order Phyllodocida; family Polynoidae; genus Lepidonotus; species Lepidonotus clava. Next base: position 47,908,280 of record OW387141.1, read on the forward strand.
TGAAGGGATATGGTCTGCTCTCCTGTCTTAGCTGGATTTGCTTATAGCAGGCTTCTTAAACTCATTCTTGGTTCCAAAGGATAGTGCAAATAAAGACCATAAGGACAAATACTGCTAGAAATATGAGGAACAAAATCTTGTTGATTTTCTTTGCTACTTCTTTCCATTTACTGGCTATCTTGATCCGACCAAAACCTTGATTATCATCAGTTGAATTTTCTGTAGTGCAGTAGGAGCAACGCACTTGGTTTTCATGTCTTGGTGATACGGTCTCCACATCATCATTAGTTTTACTCATATTGTTTTCAGCATTGTTGCTATCCACTTGATTGTTTTTTTTCAGCAGCAGCTTCTCCAGCCATACAGGTACATTAGGAATTGGCTCGGTGAGGTGCATCAGGAGGACCATCACAGTCACACACACTGACAACACACTCATGACCATACAGCCAATGTTGAACATCACTGCAAAGGATCACCGTATCAGGCATGACTAGGTTTGTTTTTATTGATTACTCCTTTGCTTTGTGTTTTCATGATAAAAAATTCATAAATATTATATTTAAGAACCAATGTATAAAGGAAAGTCAGATATACAAACAAAGCTGGGAAGTCAGCTTTTAAATTTAAACAAAACTGTTAGCTCACATAATGCTATTTAGAAACGTCATGATATTTACTTACCAATTATTGGGATGGACTTCCAGCTTTTTGGCATGTATTCTGATATAGAAACCTGTGTGATGAAGAATGACATCAGGCAAGCCATGCCTAAGGAAATCTTTTCTCCTGAGTCTGGGGGCAGGGGAAAAACCATCATGCTGACAAATGAGAGCAGTGCAACTGGTAATATGATAGTTATTACATAGTAGCTCGATTCCCTTTGCAACACAAAATTGAAACTCACAATTGAGTAATCAACATTTAGTTTCTTCAGAGTTTCCTGCGTTGCGCTTGACTCAATGATTGCCCATTCATTGTTTTCATACATGTCTACAAAAGGTAAATTCATGTTTGCATAAGTGAGATTGACGTAAGTAGCTGTTGAAAAAGAATTGACAGCAATGATCTTGCAATTTTGTTTATCAAAGGGGAATTTGTAGACATCAACAGCACAGTCTGTATGAAATACTTTAGTGATTGTCCAGATAACTAGCCCGTTTGATATGATCATAACATTTGTATTCTCCCATGGGTCATCATGCACAGTTCCAGATACACTGAAATAGAGAAATCAAACATTTTAAGTTAATTGGACAGTTCTGATAGAGTAATTCTCATTAAATACTACAGTGATCAAGGTGAAAATAAGATCATTATTGAATTTACTTGCCACATATATGTACAAATCTCTGCTCTCCTCAAACAGTATATTTCATGACAATGATTATAGACCTTGTGCAGACATATGCTTGGTCATGTGATCACCTTTTTGTGTTCACCACATGTAGTCTGGCAGCCAAGGCATGACATTTTCACTTTCGTTTGCACTGAAAGGTTTATACCTAAAACCATTTTAGGGTTGTAGAGGGGTCCTTTGCAGACTATTTAAGCCCAGTTGTCACTCTGTAAAGGTGTGCATGGCCGTGACAACTACCATTTTGTTTGGCAATAATGACAGAAATTTGATTTGTCTATAAGATATCTATTTTTATGATAAACATGTCAATTTTGCATCAGGCTATTTCATATTGGAAATGCTAACAGTAATTAGTGAGGGTGAGATCAAGGTCAAGCCACTTTGACATTGATGAAGGTCAAGGTCGTCAAAATTGACGTGAAATCTTAAAAACATGAAAAATGAGGTATTTACTTTCAAAAACACTGTCATGCTTTTCAGATTATCAAAAGTCTTACCCTCTGAATACTCTTAAATACAGAATTTAGTGACAAAAGTTAGGTATTTTGTGATATCAGTCATAATATTCTTAATTCCCAAAATTACTGAGTAAAACAACTTTTCTCTTAAATGAGATACTAGCTTGTCTTTCATTTCCTTTCTATTGTGTACATAGCTAGGGATCATTATAGTAATTGTTTAAGTGGTGTAGTTTGGCCCTACAAAGGTCAAGGTCATTTGATTTGATGGCTAATTGTATGTTTCTCGTAACAAGTTGAAAGTATTTTCTGGGGACACCTTGAGAATTTCAAGAAAATACCATAAGCATAAATAGTTTGCTTCAAAGATGAATTTTTTGTGCGTAGGCCATTCAACATAATATGCTTGGTACTGAATGACCTTCAGATAGTTATACAACAACTGTATAATTGAACAAATAGCTTCGCCAGGCAAAAACACACTGGCGATGACAAACTCTTTTAGGATTCGAACCCACAGCCTAAGGGTTTGGAGGTGGGGGTCCTAACTGCTATATCATAAAGCCACATAGAGGATGAGATTGGAACTACATAATGGGGTCATGACCCAGTTTGCTGGTTCCCACAGGTCCTTTAATAAGTAGATTAACAAAACAGCAACCAGATGAACAGTCTGGTAGCAGCCTGTTGCGCTGGTTCTTGGTATGACTTGAAGTAAGTTCAGTGTGTAAACTGGTACATGGGAAAGGACATCATTTCAGAAGTAGTTGGGTAATGATCTTAAGATAGTTATACTATGACTGCAAAATTGTTGATTACAGATAAATGGTTGATAAAGAGGTGAGTGGGTCCCCATGGACCTGCTACTGTTCTAATACATTATACAGAACAATTGCAAATTCCTGTAGCGTAACTACTTGTAATCCCCTACCAAATAGCAGAGCAAGTTGCAGACACCAGGATTGAGCTCTTGATAGATTAGAATAAATGTTGCTGTAGGCTTCAAAGTGATAAAGAATTATGTTTCTAACTGTGTGACTATGAGTACCAAAGTTATGAATGTTTAAAGTATTGCATTTCAGACACTGTTTTAGAGAAAACTTGTTGTTACTTTATAGATACCAATTGCAACTATCTTGATGATAATGGGAATTATAACAGACTTTATTAATAATCATCAGGGTAATATATCAATAGCATAATTATAAATATTCATTCTTTATTTTTATTCCCTTTTATTTCTATGGAAAACTAAGATTTTTCTGAAATTTCTGATTTCCAACTTTTATCCTTATTTTGCCATCTACTCCAATAGTTTTGAGTGACTTTTGCCTCATTTAGTGATTGGAGGTCACACTTGCATCTTCCTTTCTTATATTGAACTGCAAAGGCTCCTTTTTGTTACCTATATATTTACAAGGGTATGTCTTTAAGCCTTGAAGAACATTGATTTGTGCTTCTGATGAATGAATCATGCAATAATTGGAGGGTTTCACTATATGTATGTTTCATGTATGAATGCACTTTTCACATGGGTATGCAGTTACATGCAAAAATATATCCAATGGTCCTGCTAATTTTCCTATATGGAAAATAGCCATAAACATTCTTAGAAGCAAAATGATTTGGTTATCATTACCCCTCTATTGCAACTTGCTCTGCTATTTGGTAGGGGATTACAAGTAGTTACGCTACAGGAAAACCAGACAAACCAGATCAGTCCTTTCAGATACCCCACCGTTAGATAACGTCATAAATCTTTCGGACTATAACCTCACGCCAGAGGAGAAACAGGTACTTAAGAACGGCCTTAAATTCTGCCCCACGCCAGGTGCGCCGGAGCTGGGCGACATCAGACGAGACCTAGACAGGTTTCATCGCTCCCTTCGCATAAGCTGTCATTTTAACAAAAGTAAGAATGCGATAGCCGAGGAAGGAGAGACCAGTACAGGTCCCTTCTCTGATCTATCAAAAATTAAACTTAAATCAAACTCTACCTGGGCCCCGCCGAATGGCCCGCCTAACCTAGAAAACATCGTAAGCATAAATGAGCTAGGCATCCTAAATGCAAAAATCGATCCGCCGAAAACCTTCAACCTTCCTTATGACGAACGTAAGTGCATCCGCAATCTAGCACAAAATTCACAGATTGTCATAAAACAGGCTGATAAAGGAGGTGCCGTTGTCATCCAAAACAGGAAGGACTACATCCAGGAAGGAGAACGACAACTAAGCGATCTGCGGTTCTATAAAGAAACCGCAACAGATTTAACGGCCGACCACAGCGAACAAGTCAGCCACCAGCTAGAACAGATGAGGAAACGCGGCGAAATAACTAAGAGAGTCGAACGGTTCCTAATGACGAGGGAACCGCGCACATCGCAATTGTACTTACTCCCGAAAATACATAAAGGGACGACCCCGGTCCCTGGTCGCCCAATCGTCTCCGCCAACGAAAGCCCGACAGAGAGAATATCCGCTTTCGTCGATCATTTCTTAGCCCCTATCGTGCGCGCCGGTAAATCGTTCTTACGCGACACAACGGATTTCCTCGGGAAATTAAATGGTTTAGATAACCTAACTGGCTCTGAAACCCTCCTGACACTGGATGTAACTTCACTTTACACGAATATTCCCAACGACGATGGTGGCAATGCAGTGTATAGGGCGCTATGCAAACACCGACCATTAGGGGATCAGCCTAGTAACCTATCATTACTAGAGCTATTGGCGCAAGTTCTGACCTTAAACAATTTCCAATTCAACAACCGAAACTTCCTACAGGTAGGAGGAACCGCCATGGGAACCAAGGTTGCACCCTCCTATGCGAACATCTTCATGTCCGACTTCGAGGAAAGATTCGTTTACAGCTACCGCCTTCAGCCAAAAATCTGGCTACGCTACATAGACGATATTTTCTGTATTTGGCAACATGGAGAACATGAGCTCGAACTATTCATTGACCATTTGAACCGCATCCATGACACTATAAAATTCAGCGCCGAAAAATCAACTACAAGCATAAACTTCCTCGACACGACCGTGCATCTCAATGAAGGCAACTTGACGACCACCCTTTATTGCAAACCGACAGATAGAAACAACTATCTACCGTTCCACTCTGCACATCCGTATCACTGCAAAAAGGGCCTTCCTTATGGCCAATTCTTACGTATCAAACGAATCTGCAGTAGACACAGCGATTTCGTCTCCAATTGTGCAAAGAAGGCCGCCCTCCTGATCCAGAAGGGCTATCCGGAAAAACTTCTAATAGAAGCTTTTGACAGGGCCAATAAAGTAGATAGATTGACACTACTCAATCAGGTAGTAATAGACAAACAGAACAAAGGAGACACTCCTTTCTTCTTAACGACAACCTATGACCCAACATCAACCGTCCTCTGTGACCAAGTAGGCAAGACATGGGACCTCCTGGACCGCTCTGCGTCTACTCGCCATCTATTCGACAAAAGCTACATGACGGGCTATCGGAAGCCAAAAAGCTTAAGGGATATCCTAGTACGGGCCAAACTACCAAAGGAATCCACGAAGATACCGGCCCTAGAGAAACAACAGAAAGCGACATGCAATAACGAAAATTGCCGCTACTGCCCACGACTGAATAGAAGTGGCACGATAAAATCTCATATTACCAAGCGTGGCTACTATACTAGACAGAATGTTGACTGTAATAGCAACAATCTGATCTATGCCATTGAGTGCAAGAAATGCGGGAAACAATACGTGGGCCAGACCAAAAACAATCTGAAAACCAGGTTCAAAGCCCATTTTTACTGCATCACCAGAGACCCCAGTAAGACGGAGGTTTCTCGACACTTCAACTTGCCCGGACATGACGGTCTGGGAGACGTGGAAATCTACGTCCTTCAATTCTGCAATCTGGCACCAGACAGGAACCTTTCCCTTAGTCGCAAGCTGAATGCAGAATTCCAGTGGATTCATAGACTACGAAGCCAGATCCCAATGGGTCTCAACGCCATTGACAACAGCTATTAACAAGCCCGACCGTCGGACATCTGATCACTCTAAATTACGTCTAAACTTACGACCTACTCAGTCACCCAAACTGTGATCATTATGCCGACTACTTGCTAACAAAGGATGGAACGTCACACTGCCTAGCCTCTTAACACGTATATCCACATCCGGAATTTTGGTCAATCAGCTCATTATGTTCTACCATATGCCTGAGGAATGCGTGACTCGTCACGCTCCCAACCAAAGATCCTGTGTGGACACCGTGTAACTCAACCTTACATACGGCCTGATGAGGTATTTACCGAAACCGTGCACACCACCTGTTGACCCCCTTTTTTCCTCACTTCAAACCTGGACTGCGTAAGACAGGTCAGGGGGTTGCAGATTTAATGTCTGCTGGTCAACCTTGACAAGATATCGGCTAGTAGCCCCCTTTTTGAGACCTTCTCACAAGTGGACCGTGTAGGACACTGTGAGGCTAGCCCAATAATATACCAGATATCTTAGGCGAATACTCGGACCGTGTAGGACGGGCAATTCTCCACCACAATCTTTCGAAGGTCATCTCATCATATCGGGACAGGTGGATAATAATCTGGGCAATTTAGGAACTTTATGAAGTTTCCAACATGCGATATCCAAGTAGCAGAGTGGCCCCTGCCGCCGCTACGACTCATACAGACTGTCTAGTGTGGCCCCTGCCACCAGCACTCTCCGCCCTCAATCACACCGTCCCTTTTCCGAACACCCCTTACCAACCCCAGAAGTTGGCGGGAACACTCATGAATATTGATGACACATGACCATGACTGACCAATCAGGTGAGCCACTAGGCAGAGTGCAGTGTTGAACAGTGGGGAGTCCCCCACTACACGGTTGCCGTCCAAGGAGAGAAGACCCTTCGTCACCACCATTACCCCTCTATTGTTATACTGGATCTTTGGAGGTTAGATGAATTCAGTTGCTTAATTAAAATAGACCTAGTATCTTTTGAAATATCTATCCTTTTGATCCAGCATGAGTTCTATAATATTTGCTTGAGTTTCCTAGGAAATCCCCACTCCCCTCCATCCCCCAAAATGAAGACTTAAATTGTACATAATTTGCAAAAGATATGCACTATAAAAATATAAAGATATGCACAGGTTTATAGTACCTGCTACATACAAGTACCTCTATGTCAAGGCCAATCTCTGCTCTTGAATCAAGCTTTAATGCTTGATATTATACAATTTGGGCTTGGCAGTCAGATTTCAAGAAAAGATTTCTCCATGACATTATTTTCACATTTATGTAGAATCATCAAATCAGATGACCTTGACCTTGGTAAGGCCAAAATACATCACTTATACAATCACTTTAATAATCCCTAACTATGTACTTAATTGAAAGAAAATGAAGGATGGGCTAGCATCTCAATTAAGAGAAAAGTCATTTTACTTATCATTTTATGAATTCAGAATTTGTGATTGCGATCACAAAATATCTCACTTTTGTCACCAAATGGTGCATATGAACAGCTTTCTGCTTCCCTGAGTATTCAGAAGGTAAGATTTAGATATATTCCTTTATATTCAAACACAATTTGAAAAGCATGACAGTGTATTTGAAAGTAAATACCTCATTTTTCATGTTTTTTAAAGATTTCACATCAATTTTGATGACCTTGACCTTTATCAAGGTCAAAGTTGCTTGACCTGGGACTCATCCTCACTAAGTACTGTTAGCATTTCCAATATGAAAAAGCCTGATGCAAAATTTACATGTTTATTATAAGCATAGATATCTTATAGACAAGTCAAATTTCTGTCATAATTGCCAAACAAAATGGTGGTTGTCACGGCGATGCACACCTTTACAGAGTGACAACCAGGCTTAAATGGTCTGCAAAGGACCCCTCTATAACCCTAAAATGGTTTTAGGTATAAACCTTTAAGTGTAAACGAACTTCCAAAATAAGCTACTTTCTTGAGCTTGGCTGCCAGACTAATGGTGATCGAGACTGCATGTCAAGAAAATAAATGAAAATACATTAATTGTAAGTGACAATAATTGCTAAGCATTATTTAGTGAGACTTCCGCTCTCCTACGACCCCAGCAGGTATCAAACCCTGCCACCCCTCACACACCCCTCCATTTCAAGTAGTGCCAGTGCAGGGTCCCCACTCCCCATTCACACCCCAACGTTGTATGTCACAAAATCAGTGTGGCTCACTGGTTGGCAGGACTGACCATACCTGTTGAGGGCCCCCTAATGACGTACCACTTCTTCAGGGTTATTTTCAGGCTGAGTGACTTCCTGTCTCCAGGGGTAGCCCACCACTCTGACCTCGTAAAATTGAGCAAAAAAGATTCTCCCTTTATCCACATTAAAAAGGAATAATGAATTCAAAGAAAAATGTGGGACTGATTAGTGTTGCATCAAACTATTTATTCAAACCCCAAAGTGATCTTATACTAAGTTCTATAGAAAGATAAGTGGGCTCATTCAAGCATGTGTTCAGGCTAGGCAGCTTTGGCTGGTTTTTAGGCAGCATTGTCAATCTCCCCCATTGACCTCTGTGACCAGAATGACTCCAGATGGCAGGGGTGTTGGAGAGTGCTTGCAGGCCAACAGTTCTTTCTATAAAGGAGAACTATATTTCAGATGCTTCAGAATTTTGAATAATTATGATTGCGAATTGATCACCGATATGGCACCCAGCCCACTATGGGCAGTTTTGCCATCATCTCCACAACATCTCCACAACACCCAAAAATGTACCCCTGGGACATCAAAAAAGGGATGGTCAAACCGTCCCTGTAGGATGAACGGTGCATTACATCGCTGTTCACAGCAATGGGTCTCGTTATGTGTGCCAATGTTCACTACAGTGAGACCCATTATGTGAAGCGGCACAGAACACTGTCACAGTACAATGTTGCAATGTTAAGTTATAGAGACATTTTTGGATGTGATAAAAGAAACAGAACAATATCAGCAGAACTACATAGAATGTGACTACCATGTTATAAAAGTATTGTATTCTTGCATGGATGTTATTGTTCAACACTTGCACTTCTAAGAAATAAGAGAAATGCATGAGATTACCTGTTCATGATTGTAAGACTTGGTTTCCAAACAGCTGATGCTGGGAGGTAGGTTTGATGTATGTCACCAAACATGGCAGGATTCCAAGAAAGAGACTCATCTATCCACATCTTATACAAGATAATCAAGAGTATATTGTAATAATATGCATAGTTATGAAAATTCATATACAACATCCTTATTCTTGAAAAACACTTCTACAAACATCTATTCCATCTCCAGTGGCCGATTGCACAATGAATTTTTGTAACAACAATAACTTTAAAGGGAATCTTGCACATAGGTAAAGGATGTATATTTTCCATTGATATTCTATGAGCATGGCATTTGCCTTAAGAACTGATAATATTAGAAATATCTTATTGATATTCCAAGTGAAGACTGAATTATGAGACTTTAAGAATTGTTACTTTTTTCGATATTTCAAGGGAAATCCCCGAATCTGTGACGTCAGAAGGACACTAATTCAGAATTCCCTCTCTCAATAAATTGATATCCCCCAGCCTCAGAGCTGTATACAGTACAACAGAAATTGTGCTTTAACAAAGATTATTTTCCTGAAGCCCCATACAGTATATAAAATATACTTTCTATATATTAAATATACTTTTGAGCATTCTAAATTAGCATTTTTGTGGGGGTAAAAATGGTCTTGCAATGATGACAGTGGACAAAGAACGCATTCCTTGTTAGAATCCGTATTTGATCCTAATAGAAATGCTTCTAGAGCCGTTTCAAATGATCTATTGTGTATAAATAATATTGTTGTAAAGTACATTATGCTTAAGTAGAGGATTATGCTTTGAAATAGAGGAATGTATTCATAATCATACAAATGAACCAACCATCTTGCTACAATAACCAACCAACCTCTACTTGTTTGACTTAAAGGTAACTTACTGCTACAAGGGTTCCTAGAAGGGAGAAACGCAGCTCCGCCATGCTCTGAAAGTGTGTGAAACAATTTTGAAGGGAAAACGTTTATGTGTAGACAAGTAACCTGTCAACTAACTGTTATTAGCAAATATTGTTTTGTGTCAGGACTTTACATATACTATCAGATTTGCCTAATTTTGATAACTGCAAAAAATGTGATATTGCTGACAATAAGCCCATCCCAACATAATTTAGGTTTACTATGAGATATCTTCAAAATTGCCTCCATGCTTGTTCCCTGAAGAAAGTTGTATAATACAGAATTAACCAAAGCAATTTGGTTTGACAGATTGCTCATACATTTGTAAAATCGACAGCCCAGCCTATAAAGTCCAACCCTAGTTTTCCCTATTATGCATAATTTTGATTGGCTAGCAAACCTGCAAATCTGTCAATTGATAAAATCTGAGAAAACATAATGTTCAAACAGTACTTGAGGATATGGAAAAACATAATTATTGTTTATTTTGGTAACCCCAACTTCTGGAAACAAGGATGGCTTAGATGGTCATTTAGTCCAACCCTAGGATATGTCCAATCTGGGGTGGGCTTGTTCTGTCCTTTCTTGACTTTCTTAATTTTTCACTTTGCAAAAATATTGGTACATCTATATTCATAGAGACAGTAGTGACTTGTCTAAGAGTTGTTTAATGCCACTGCAACTAATAAACATTACAATTATTATTTCAGTGTAAGTGTCTGATGTAACCAGTTCTAAAACCATGGTGACACCAAATTGTAATCACTTAACTATATGAATAAATAAATGTAACAGTTTGGAAACTGTTGCTAACCCCCTGGACAATTTTAGCTTATAATTATGAGCTAGGAGTATGATAAACATAAAATTATGTTTTATCTAAATCTGCTACATGTTCTTCCATTTACTTAATATATATGTGCATATATATATATATATATACATATATACATATGTATCCTAGTTGTAGCTTGAACAGGGACCTATATGCAAAGAGAAATAACAACTAACTAGTTCATTGATCTTATATGGGAAGAAATCAAGGGAGACTTGAAGTGTGTCTGTCCATTCTTGACCAGGGCGAACAATGATGCGACCATCAGTGAGGTTTTGCAGCAGCCGTCCTTCATCTGAAATAGTATTTGCAAAGTTGCTTTAGTAAAATTCTGAATTTAACAATTTTAGACCTTATCAATAAAGGTGGCAGCACACCTTTATTTATTTTTTTCATATATACTTTTTATATCAGTAGTAGATACCTGCAATGCATAAATACAAGGACATACATTTTCTATCTGCTACTTGTGAAAGTGTGTTTGAAATCCATTACGATCTCATGATTGCAGATGTTATAAAACATTTAAAATTTAAAATGTTTCACAATAGAAATTGATACCTTTATGGATAGGTTATCAATGGTTCACAAAAATCATTATTCCAAATACAATATTATAACTGTATATGTTCTAGACACAAATGATTTCAATGAAAGATTGAACAGTATAGATAGACCTTTAAACCTGGAGTAGAATTCATACTGAATCAATAATCTACTTACGATTCAAAGCTCTAGAAGCTTCACCCTTTACAATAAAGAGATCCAAGAAGGTAGCTATCCACATGATACTTCCTTTTTTAAGCATGGTTATATATCATGATCAGAATAAGCAAATGGAAATGCTGCACTAATATGAAAACCTGGCTCCCAATGCAGTACTTTGGAACTCTTGGACGCCGAAACGAGAGAATTATTAACTGGGTCATGCTTCGCTTAGCAGCATCGTATCAGCTCTAATACCTTACCCTGTTGCCAATACATTAAGGGAAGTATAACAAAGAATTAATCAATAAAGCTGGGTCTCTATAGAAGCTGTGCAGATTGGGCCGGTCAGAATGGGCCAGCCTTCATATTGGCGAGCTATTTATTATCAGTGTTTTTCAAAGGGTCAAAAAAGGATCACGTGACCATGTCGCACAAAGTCTATACACATTGTGCAGATGACATCACAACTCTTAAAATGAGGCAGCCACGATATTGCTGATTAAGGTTAGACCACGGTGATGAGTAGCAGATTTACTAAAACGGCTGGATCTCCGGGGTCACTGATGATATTCAAACATGTTATATATCATTTAAAAGCTCTCATTTTTTTCCATCTCATGATATATCCATCTGCATTTATAGGTTTGAATTCGAGAAAATGATAATTTAAACTGTATTTTTTCACTTTTATTTTTTGAACCAAAATTTCTTACTTCATAGTATTTCCATGGTTTTGAAACTTGGTAATATTTTCAATAACATTCATTTGGAGGGAACCGTGTCTCAGAATTTTATTTTGAGGGCCTTGTTTTGATTTTATGACAAAAATCGGCAAACTTTTTGTATTTTTTTGTAATATTTTACAACTTAATTTTTCAGATTTCATAAAACTAAAACTAGGGCCTAAATAAAAAATAAACTGAGACACGGTTCCCTCTATATGACTATCATCTATATGCCTATTTTTGTAATATTTTACAACTTAATTTTTCAGATTTCATAAAACTAAAACTAGGGCCTAAATAAAAAAAAACTGAGACACGGTTCCCTCTATATGACTATCATCTATATGCCTACGAAGTATTATGAGTTTCCCTTCATTATTGACTGAGATACTTAGGAAATAGGTATAAAACACGATTTTTACACTTCCAATCAATTTCAATTTCTATCCTATTACCCATAGTAATGTAAATAATATCATAAGATGGTCAATTCCAACATGGATCTAATGATGTATGATAAATATTAAGATAGCTGTAGCAAAATACATTTTCTATAGTCTTGCGACACCAGTCAAATGGCACCTCATCACAGTAGTCTAACCTTAATTAACATCTATGATTATTTACATTTCAAAAGCATTAATTTAGAGCATATTAACCCTTTAGCCCCCACGGATTGTGCTCATAAATTGCTGGATTTCCCAAGGATTTCCATGGATTTCCCTTCAATTTTCCAGAATTTCCTTTTGATGAGTGAAGTTCAAGCCATGACCAATGCTTATGGATTAAAGTTATAGAAATATGGTTTGTGGTAGTGGCTAGAGAATTGAATCAGCTTTAAAATGACATATTGATTCCTTTTGTATGTTGAATACTTATAAAAGTGTTTTCCCTGGAAAAATGTTGAAAAATTATGGAAAAACGGTCGTTTTTCCGGGCGGCTATGGCTGGATTGGGGAGTATACCCTCAGGCGGCCATGGTCGGATTGGGTTCTAACGGGTTAAGAATATATTTTTATATATAATTAACTTAGGAAAACCTCACTGAATCATAATAAGCAATGATTGTCAGTTAGAAACGATAATTTTATATTCATTTCACAGTAAAGTGGTGGTGATCACCAAAAAGTGATTATACAACCACATCTACACAAGATCTACAAAGCAACCATCCATTAGTTTGAACCCTTTCATCCTAACGATCCAGTTGCCAGTACTAGTGCCTGCAGCGGGTAATAAGTTACCTCCACTTTGCTGACAAACATTTTAGTTATTGATCAATTAATGTTAAGCATTTCCATCCATGGCCACCAGCGGGACTACTGATAAGGACAGGTCAGCTTGTGTTTCCAGCCAGGAAGTATGTAATGTTGCCTTGGTAGCAAATTGGGTTGTATTTGATGGCAAACATAAAGCTCTCACACAGTATCTGCACTTGGCATATGTCCATATGTCCACTTAATTAGGGTTTTTATATAACTACATAATATATGTTCATATATATATATATATATATGGTAAAAATAGGCAGTTAGAATGTTGAAGACCTTCCCCTTGTTCAAGAGTTAGTATTAAGCGAGTCGAACAAATTAGTTGTTTTATTGAGCATAATTATCAAAATCACCTAGGGGGCCAAACCATAAAGCATCCACAAGAATTCTGTGCCATGAGAAGTTAAAACTTCAATGACCACAAAATTGGCTCTTGTGGATATTTTAGTGTCCACGAGATTATGTGGATTTTGTTTTGATTGTTTCCAATTTTTCATCACTTAAAGTGTTCCAATGTCCTTCTAGCACACTCTTAAAAGTATTATATGTGAATAAGTGTATTAAGGTAATGATTTTAGTATGATTTTTCAAGGAACTTTCAAGTCCAAAAGTTCTCGTGGATGGTTTTTGGGCAGAATTTTCTTCTTGTGGACATAAAACAACCACCATTAGAAATGGTGGATGTATTTGGTCAGCCCCTCTGGACAACTTGCCAGTAACAATAGAAAAATCTGTATGTAGTCCGACCTTTTTTGTTTTTTTTGGGGGGGATGGGGGTTTGGGAGGTGGGGGATAAGTAACTTCTTCAGGCATCACACATGATCTTCCGGTGCTGCATCACATAACCAAACAGACGCAATAGCGGGAGAACAAAAATGGTTTACTTTTTCTCTCGCTCCTTTTTTTCATCCTTGTTTACCACATGTGCCAATTGTCGCTGTTGAGATGGTTTTGTACATACTTTGAATTTAATTGAATTGACTGATAAATACATTTCTGCCAATCACAACCTATATATTCTCTAAGCTGCGGGATACTGCTATCATGCGCTGAAAACAGAATACTAATATTAACCCCAAAATGTACCTCCAAGATATCAAAAAGAGGGGTGGTCAAACCATCCCTGTAAGGAAGAAAGGTGGATTCACTCGCTGTTCAACAAGGACCGGTGTCCTTATGTGTACCGATGTTTGCTACAGCAAGACCCGTTATGTGATGCGGCACTTAGGCTAGACAATAAAAATAATACTATAACATAGTAATACAGATTAAGTAAAATGTAGTTCAGGGTCATGTCAATGTAAGGTTTTTCAGTCAATGTACATTCATCATCAACAAGAAATCAAGTTAATCATTTTCTTTAATTCAACCTTGGTGGTTGCCATCTGTATTTTGACGGCTAACATTTTCCCCCTTACTTAAATCTAGTCTTATTGTTACTCCAGAGAACAGTTTTAGGTTGGCACAGTATCAACTAACCATCAATTGAATATGTGCTCCACTATCTATATAGGACACTGCCTTCTCTTGCAATTTATTATAAACCTATAGAACTCTCTATCATGAAGTCTGTCTAGTCCAAAAGAGGTAGAATTATCTGTTTATGAGAAGTAAATGCTATATAACTCAACATATATCATCAAGTTTTTTTTATAATTGATGGACCTGATGATTTGTCTTTCAACATCTATCAAATACATAACATATCATAATAGTATGTTGTATTCATTTTATATATAATATAATATTACACAAGTATGGAACGTTACGCGTGAAAACAACCAACCGTCATCGGTGAGCTTTAAATACCGGGATATTTGATTTTAAGGGAAAACCGTCAGGAAAAAAATAGACTGGACGATTTATAAACATTGAGTGATTTCTTTTTGAAAATTTGAGAAGAATTGGATAACTAACCGAAATGGCAGAATCGAAAAAAGAAAAAGGAGGAGCAAAATCCAAAACTGCCGCTGCGAAGCTGAACTCTGAAGATGCGTCTGACACGAACATCCTTGTGAAATCAGTGCTGGATAAATTAGATCTTCTCACAAAAAAGGTAGATGAAAACGCAAATAAGACAGCAGAAGGATTCAAATCAAATGAATTTGCAACTGGGGAAGTTAATGATAAATTAGAAAAATTCATCATTAAAATTGGTGAGTTAGAGAAAGAAGTATCAAGCCTTAAAAAGAGTAATGTCAGACTGAGCAACACCGTGAATGAGTTAACAGGTAGGCTTGATGAACTCGATTGGAAATTTGAACTGAAAGACAGGGAAAGCAAAAGAAACAACATCTGTATCGATGGTGTAGATGAAAAATGGAACAAGTCCTTTGAAGTGTTGGTAAACAATTTGTTTACCGATTTAGAATTGGATTTCAACGCCCAAGATGTGGTACAATCTGTGTACAGAAGAGGCAAAAAACCAGAAGAGGGTTCAAAGCCACGACCAATAATCATCAGGTTTTTCGATCCATCAACTAAGTCCGAAATCTTCAAAAATTTGAGAAAACTATCTGGCAATAAAGAATGGTCTGGAATCTATATCAACGACGAACTAACATCAGATCAATCCACAAAAATGCGCGAAATGAGGGCAATAAATGGTTATGCTCGGTCGTTAGGGAAAGATTCGAAGATCAAAGGCACGACATTACTGGTTGAAGATAGGCGTTACAACCTAGACGAAGTTGACAGAGTCCCGAGTGAGATTTCGATAGAAAAAGCGAAAACAATCAGCATTTGCGGAGGAGATGGTATAGCATTCCAAAGTAAATATAGTTACCTATCAAACATGTCGTCGGCTTCATTTGAATATCAAGGTAGGGAATACAACTCAGTTGAAAAAGCCTACAACGCGGTGAAAATCCAAACAATTGGGAACGACAACGATGCGTCACGATTAAACGGGGTCAACGACCCGTTTATGATAAAACAAATGTGCAAAAAAATCCGGGATACAGATGAATGGAACTCAAAAAAAGAAAAAGTCATGAAGGACATTGTTCTGGCTAAATTCAGTCAGAACAAAGATCTGGAAGCAAAATTAATTGCAACAGGAAAGGCCACTCTTCTAGAGTGTACTGGCGACAAATTCTGGGGTTGTGGAGTTCAGATTGCAAAATGTGGTCAGATAAATCTAAAATCACTCCCAGGAAGAAACAAACTTGGAAGCATCCTTATGGATGTTAGGAAGAGCTTGTCGAAGAAATGAACATGGCTGCAAAATTAATCAATTTATGATCGAAAACAATTTGTAGAATTTAATCGGAATTGGAATTAGAATTTTTACGCACATTAGGTTTACCATAGACCCGGTTACCGAGTGCAACGAGAAGCTAAAAATAGACCTGGTTTCCGATCCAAACAAACATGGCGTTCTCATCACTTCGTCGTAAGACAGTTTACTTCTTTGATAGCAGAGGAAAAGGATTAGAGAAGTTAATTGAAGATGCAGAAAAACCAAACAATTCAAAGGAGATACAAATTTGATTCTTTCCTGGATTTGGTATCATGGACATTGCCGAAGAGGTTGTTTACTACGGTAAGACATCTCCTTTCAACGTGACATTCATCTCCGCCGGAATCAACGACATAACCAGGAAAGATAGGTTAACGAAAAAGATTTATTTCGAGTGGACGGATCCAATTTCATTGTCAAAACACATACTTGATATTATAGATAGAGCTGAAAAGAAATTTGATTCAGAAATTCCAGGATCTAAAATAGTATTTTGTCCATTAATTGGAGCCAACTTGGACTTGGTACTAAAAAGAAGTGCAGGCGTCGAACAGGATATACTGGACAATGCTATTTATATTATCAACGAGGATATTCATCAAAGAAACAAGATGCAAAACCAATATGCCCCAGATTTAGCATATAGTGTCCACAGAGAAGTTGGAGGAAAAATGAAAACATTCTTAAAATATTTTAGTGATGATGGGCTACACTTATCAGAAGATCTGAAGTCAAAGTGGGCATCAAAAATGATCAAAACATCTACAAAATATTAGAGAATGTTCCGTAAAATCATCTTGAAAGAATCAACATTGAAGAATTAAATTGATTTTACTAAATATGAATCAACAAGTACAGTTTTAATATTGGCTGACATCGGTCGTGATAGTATCAATACCGATAAGAGCTGGTATTGAAAATGTCTATTTCATAAAAGAACCCAGAATCACGAAGGTCGTGACAGTGTCAATTCTTTCAATTGTATTCTGGGTTTCTACTGATATTTATGTTATAATCAACAAATTCAAAAATAGAACTCATCAAGAACTATCACTACAAAAGCAAGAAACATAGGAAATCAAGACAATCAAGTAAGACATTTAGATATAGTCATTCTGCATGCTACATGAAATCATCAAGAATCAAGAACAATTATCAATGA
Source organism: Lepidonotus clava (assembly GCA_936440205.1). NCBI lineage: Eukaryota > Metazoa > Annelida > Polychaeta > Phyllodocida > Polynoidae > Lepidonotus > Lepidonotus clava. The sequence goes on from OW387141.1 coordinate 47,926,046, forward strand.
CGGAAAATTTAATAAATATGACAGCCACCGATAACATTTTTTAGTTGAACACTGAATTCATAATTCAATATTACACGATATGGATGGTAAAAAATACCTATATCCTAATCATATAATTACTAGTTCTGTCAAAAACAAAATTGATTCTAATAATTTTATTTTTGTAGATTTAAGGCTGGCTATGAAAATATACAAAAGTCAAACTGAATGCTACATCCAATTCATATCAAACATATGTGGTCAGAAATCATTAAAAATGTATTATGTCTGATTGGAAAATATTTAACGATAAAGGTTTCCATGTTATTCATCTAAATATACGTAGTTTATTTTGTAAAAACAAGTTTGAAATGTTCAAACAACAAATGATATCGAGCAATATTGATGTAATATGCTTATCTGAAACTTGGTTAAATTCAGTTATATATAATAATTTAATCGACATCAAAGGTTATAATTTAATTAGACTAGATAGAAATTGGTCAGATAATCAAAATTGTAAATTAAAGAAAGGTGGGGGTTTATGTATGTATATAAAAGAAAATATATCATATTCAGAAGAAATTTCGATCTGTAATAAAAGTACAAAAAACATTGAAATTCAATGGTTAAAATTAAAACCAAAAAATACAAAAGAATTGATAATTGGTAATATATATAGACCGCCACAGGGCAATATATCTATCTTTGTGGATGAATTGGAAAATTGTTTGAATAACATCAAACAAAAATCCAATAATGAGATTGTAATTCATGGGGATTTTAATATAGATATTTCAAAAAAGAATAACAAAGATACCAAAGATTTAATTAACCTTATGAACAGTTATGGTTTAAAACAATTGATTAAAGATGTTACAAGATATAGCAAAAACAACTCATGTATTGATCTTGTTTTCACAAACATGGCGTATATATAAAATTCAGGAACTCTAGATGTAAACTATAGTGACCATCAAGCAGTTTATTTATCAAAAAAGAAAGAAAAAAGAGAATTTACTTATATAGATTTTACTGGAAGATCTTACAGAAATTATAGTACATTAGAGTTCCAAGAAAAATTGAGAATGATTGACTGGGTTCCTTTATTTGGGATAGAGAATCCAAATGATTGTTGGAATTACATGATCGATTCAATAATAAGTGTGCTAAATGAGATGTGTCCGGAAAAATGTTTTAAAATTAAATCATATAATGAAGAATGGATGAATAAAGAACTAATGGAAATGATTATAGACAAAGATAAAATTTTGAAATATGCCAAAAAATCAAATAAACCAGAAGATTTTATTTTAGCAAAGAAAATAAGGAATGAAGTAGGGATAATAATAAATAAAGCAAAACAAAATTTTTTGGAAGATGAATTTAATGCGTCAAAAGATGATCCTAAGAAATTCTGGAGAAACATTTATAAAATAATTCCAAAAGATAGAAATAAGTCAGAAGTAATAAGTCTTACAGATGAAAATAATGGTAATAAAGTTAAATACGAAAAAACTGCTGATTTTATTAATGATTATTTTACTAACATTGGTCCAAATTTAGCAAAAAAATGTAAAGGGAATTGGAAATACACTGGCCAAAAAATTGAAGCAAGTATTGATGATTTAATAATTAACAGAGAAATAATTGAAAAAATAGTCAAAGAAATTGATATTTCAAAATCATCAGGAATTAAGGAAATATCTTCCAAATGCATTAAAGATGCCTTTTTGGTTCTTTTAAGTCAATTAAAATATCTTTTTGAAATTTCAGTAAAAAAGGGAATTTTTCCGGATGCATGGAAAATAGCTACAATTGTACCTCTACATAAAGGTGGTAACAAAAATACAGTTACTAATTATAGACCTGTATCATTATTACCAATTCCAGGCAAAATACTTGAAAAAATTGTACATATTCATCTTAGTACCTTTTTTGAAAATAACAATATTCTATGTGAAAATCAATGTGGGTTCAGAAAAGGTTATTCAACTGGTAACGCAATAGTTTCTTTGACTGACAATGTATTTAATAATATCAATGATAAAAAATGTACTATTGCAACATTCATTGACTTGAAAAAAGCATTTGATACTGTTAATCATACTATACTATTAGATAAATTAGAAATTTTAGGTATTAGAGGAAATATACTATGTTGGATTGAAAATTACTTGTCAAATAGAAAACAAAAAACAATTGCTAACAATACTTTGTCAAATGTGAATAATATTAGCTGTGGTGTTCCACAAGGTTCAATATTAGGTCCACTATTTTTCATTACATTTGTAAATGATATCAAATACCTAATTGATAAAGAACATTTTCAATTATATGCTGATGATACTGTTCTCTACTGTTCTGATACGGATGTGAATAGATCAAAGTTGAAAATGCAAGAAATGTTAGATATTTTTGTAAATTGGTGCTCAGAAAATAGTCTGACCATTAATACAAATAAAACAAAATGTATGATATTTGGAACAAGACATAGTATCAAAAAATCACCAATAATTGAATTATCAATAAATGGTGAATTATTAAAAAATGTACCAACCTATAAATATTTAGGTATTCAACTTGATCAAACATTGAATTTTAAAAATCATCTAGAAAAATTGGTGAATACAATTTCTTTCAAACTATCACTGTTCAGCAAACTAAGACACCTTATGAATACTGAAATTGCTGTTACTATATATAAATCAATGATTTTACCTTATTTTGATTATTGTGACTATATTTACAACTACTCGAAACAACCAACATTGTATAAGCTTGACAGACTTCATATAAGAGGTCTAAGAATTTGTCAAAGAACAATTGGTAAAATTGATGACTTAACACTATTTAACAAATGTAATATTTCTAGTTTACAAGCAAGAAGAACCAATCATTTAAATAATTTTTTATTTACAAACAAAAATAAATTCTTATTTGAAGAAATAATGGTCAATACAAGATCAAATGATGGTCCTAAATTTGTCACTTCAAAACCAAATTGTGAATCATTTAAAAGAAATATCTACTATTCTGGTAAAAGGGACTGGAACACACTAGATCCAATTATAAGAAATTGTAATAGCATTATTGAATTTAAAAGATATCAAAAATCAATAATGTTAAACTCGTATAAATTAGATTGAATTTATTTATTAAAAATGTACTGTTTTAAAGACTTTAAAAAAAATGTAAATGAATTGGATATTTAATGAATTTCAAATTTCAAATTTTAAATTTCTGAATTATATGAATTATCAAAATCTTAGTGCCAGCCAAAAGAAAAGAACTTGAATCAATATAGCATTGTATAAACTACGTTAGTAAATAAGATTATTTTTGTTAGTTAAGTTAAGAGAATTTATTACATAAAATAGTAACACAAAAATTAAGAAAACCTGTAATATATGTTAAAACTGAAATTATATAAGCTGTTTCAAGGGAAAATTGAATGTAAAACTGGTGCAATGAAGAATACCGGATTAAATCCGAGATTTGACCAGTCTAATAAAATGTTAATAAAAAAAAAAAAAAAAAAAAAAAAAAAAATACCAGAAACACTGCTACAACCAAATGTGCAGCATTGCGTTTCAACTGGTAAACAGTGCTTCATTATTACACATTTATGTCAGATATAATTATTCATTATTATATAGATCTATATCATTATTATATTATTGTTAATTAGGTCACCTGACTGGGTTGTCACCAAATTAGTCGTAAAAACACCTACAGGGTGCAGCACAGGTGGCATTACAAAAAACATTTGCCTTTTATGGCATACAGGAAATGTTTCATGGTTTTCCTATGAATCAAAATGTGTTGAATCTGTATCAAACATTTCAAACTTGAAAACTTATGATCTCAAACAAACATAAATATCCCAGCCAAGGATATGACATTCTAATAACATTGCAGCAACGTTTTCGATTGGATCTTGCTATGTTATACTGTTAGATAACAGGGAGATTCTTTTCATGACTCCCAATAATGATCCTGCAACCAACTGTTGTGACAAAATGAAGCACCTCAAAATTTAGAAATATCCCAATCAAATGAAATGAATAAATACACTGTACTGTACTGTAATATCATTTGTGAGCCCTATATTTTAAGGCCTCAAGATTTTACTACAGACCCAAGGTACAGATTCCTAGGGTTGGTGATGGTGTGATACATTTTGAAGGTTCTAGGGTCAGTTGAATATCAGTTAGTTAAAGACATAGTCTTTCTTGAGCTCTTGCTCGGAAATAAGCATGGTGACATGCAAATTTGTTTGTGTCAATGTAATCTTCTTATACAGGTCTGACATAAATTACTTGTTCATGAATGAGAATTCAGATGGGAGACAGAAGTCACTGGATGAGAGGGAAATTATAAAGGAATTGTAAAGAATATTCAAAATTATATAAGTAGGAGAATGGCAGAAGCTGCTGGTAGGTGATATACCTGTATAATCATGGCAGGTGCAAAGCATCTCCCAGTAAGTAGTGCTGCCTGGGTAAAATCAATAATTGGATAGCATATATAAGGGGCTGAGCCGGCAAAAGAAGCCAGAAAACACTACCTGTTTGAATCAATACGAATCTATCCAATTCGGGGTTTGGTTTTAGCCATGTACCCAGACATTGGGTGACTTGGATAGGAGTTTACCATTGTGCTGCTGCACTAAGACAAGCGGACTCTGAGGACAAAGCTAGCCTTGGGCAGTGTTGAGTGAGGGTCGGATACTTAGGCCATAACGCACCAGCAAAAAATCATAATGTGACAATCATGAAGATCCTGAAGATGACATAATTCTATGGCAATGTCATTATTGGCACAGTGAATATCCTTAGGACCGCCAGTACTTTCTGTGGTGGGACCCCCAAAACGTACTGATGTGGGTAGTAAAAACGGCCCTCTAAACGCCAGTACTTTCTGTCAGAGAACACCCAAAACGTTCTGATGTGGGTGAAAAAAAGGGCCTTCCAAACGCCAGAAAATCTCAGGACAGATGCTCCCAAACGCCAGTAATTGCCATGTATTTCCTTGATTTCAATATGTGATATCAAGTTGTGGTTTCAGATTATAACAATAATTTTATTATGATCAGTATCCATGACATTAGGGTCATTGATTTATGCATTTTAACGTCTACATGTGACTTATTTGTTTAGGTTAATTACTCATGAAAATGGGTAATTGCCTAATTTTCTAACATGACAAAAAAACACATAAAAGTTATGAGCATATCTTGTACGCATATACTTGATAAATCCAAAATATTTTGATTTTTTTGGGCATAATATTCCTTCCTCTTCAACATCCTGAATGTTTTTAGTGGACTTGACCTTGGTATAACACTCATTTCATGCCAATTAATGTTTATTTCAAAAACGTTTTGGAAGGATCAAGCTGTTTTATGCATAGTATTGGTCAGACAACATCAAAACACATCAATACGTTTTGGCAGGAGATTTTTCACATATCCTGATAGCAAAACGGTTTATTGGGACTTGGCATTAGGAATGCACTGTCAATACTAATATAACCTGGTCACAAAACGTACTGTTGTGTATTCCCTTAGCATTAATACAATTCAGATGTATGGGTTAACCCATTGTATTGGTTAGACAGCATCAAAACACATCAATACGTTTTGGCAGATTTTTCACAAATCCTGATAGCAAAACGGTTTATTAGGACTTGGCATTACGAATGCTCTGTCAATACTAATATAACCTTGTGCCAAAACGTAATGTTGTGTATTCCCTTAGTGTTAATGCAATTCAGATGTATGTGTTAAAAAAACATTGTCATAAAGCTGTCTGGGTATTATAAGAACGTTTTAATACGTTTTGGTGTTAGTTTAGAGGCAATTAATGCACCCATGGAACATTAAGGATTATGAGATATCTATTTTATCTATCTAAAGGGCACCTAACACATGATAAAAGGATTAATATTTTCCAATGAAATTCATTGAGTATGGTGTTTGGGCTAAAAACAAATATTGCTAGACTTATTGTGAGACTATTTTAAGTTTACCCATTGTTTATGAGACTTGAAAGTTATGTGTATTTTACGTATTTTTCAGAAATTTCCCCCTTATTTGTGACGTCACAGGGTGACTGTTTGGGAATCCCCATCTTTCAATAAAAGGGAATCCCCCACTCTCAAAAAAATATAGAAAGGAAATTGAGTTTGAGTATAGTTTTTTTAAAATAGACCCAATATAGGTTAGTATTATTTGTGCTATTTACTCACCTAAATTCATATAATAACCTAGTATTCTCAAATTATTTTTGAAGGGAATTCCCTTTATTATGATGTAGCAAGAGGAGTACTGAGAAGCCCTGAATTTTTTGCCTGTTTACAACACAATAAGAGTACATAAGGGAAGTGAAATACACAAAAAATGGGAACTTGTAATTTATGAAGAGTGTCATTGTTGTATCCCTTTTTTTTTAATCCTATCAATGAACCAATGCTTAAGTACAGTACTTTAGACATGCTTCCCTTGAGAGGAATGTCATATTTAAAGCACATAAGCAAATACACTAAGTTGCAAAAGGAATTTAATAGAAATACAAGATTTAGTGTGTTTTCCCAAAATAATGCCAACTAGAGACAATACGAAACAAATATATTAAATCATTCAAGAAACCAGAATTCCCAAATAAATCAGGCTTACTGTAAAACATGGTACAACTTACTATTTTTTGTGACTAATATTGATGTTGAATGATATTCCTGCTTTTAAAGATCATTATGTGTCACAATTATTTTGATATTTCCAGGGTTATTCATAGAGTATGTGAGCAAACATAATAATGCTAACAATCAAATTCACTACAAATAGTTTAATCTCTCCATAGCTCCAGTAACACTAAAATCAAAAAGTAGATTCAAAATTAATGTTACTCTGAAATCAGGTTAAAGTAGGGAAAGGGAGTGCTTTCTTCATGAAACTACTGAAAAATGTATGGTCTCAGTAAAAACTTAACAAGTTTTTCCAGTTTTATCATTATTTAACTGTTCTGCTTGTTACGTCACATACATAAATGATCTATGCAGGCAGTGCCATATGCAGGCAGGGGAACTGAGTTTGATACACACAAATCTGTATAAAACAAAAACTATTAGAGATAAAAGTATAAAATTGGGTACCTTTATTCCCTGGATGGTAAGGGTCGTGGCAGTATGCTAACTTATGTTCACTGGCCCCTCCCTTTAAAGGAAATATTCAACTTTACAGTTCAAATGATCCTACTTTTCTTAAAGAGACTTTATTTGTGAAACTCAATGTATTTTACATGAAAATTATTTTCTTTTAAATTTGTTTACTGGCTGTAATATTAAGGTGTTTTTTCCCCTCTTACTTTTCCATTTCTGCATCATGGAGGGGTGTGATACTTTTTATATTGTTCTTACGTTCCTGTACACATCAAATGCATATATCAGTCCAAGAGTGTTGTTTGGTCTCTATATCACAATTAAATGTGTGTACACGATTGGAAGGCTCCTATCTATTTGTCCATCATTATGCATCATTGAGTAATGGCATGTTGAATAGATACTTGCAGGGTTCGTGCTGAGAATATTTTGTCTGTTGCCAGAAAAATCATGATAGCCCAATTTAATACCAGCTTAACTTACCATGAGCCAAATTAATGCTAATATTATAAAGAATAATGTGTTCAATAGAATCCTTTTAACTTAAGAGGCTGCTTAGGAACAAAACTAAGTGTCAATATGAAAAGCTCAATGTGAGCTTGACCCACAGAAGCACACATGTAAAATTAGTAAATAATATAGAGTATTGCATCTGGTAATACCATTAAGATCAGAATGTTCTGAGGGGAAAGTACAAAGACCTTCACACATTATAGCACAGGGCCCATCTCAATTTATTTCATGATATTTAAAAGGAATTCTGACAATCGATACTGTTTACCCCTGTTGCCAATTTTTTATTTTCTGTAGCCACATTCATGTTTACAATGCCATTGGCAACCTGGCGACCAGGTGAAAAGTCAGCATGGACCCTGCACATGTAACTATCAGTCTATATAGTATTGAGCATTTTCAAACCATTACTTGATGGAAGACACTAATTCTCTAGGCCAGATTAATAGCACAGGAACGGGGTCAGAAGTAAATACTATGTACATGTATGTGCCAAAATGACATCTCTTCTATGTAAACATAAAACATCTGAAAAATTCAATGCGTCATATACACATATTTCAGCTTCTTTAATGTGCCATTTACCATTTCAATGTGCTGAGGGCGCATCAGTAACCTAATCACAAATAGTATAGGTCAAAATTTGGAGAAGTAGGTCAAGCAGGCCTAAAAACTCAATTGTTTTGTAAACTATTGAAAATATGATCAGGTTTGGGCTAGCGACATGTTTTAAATCACATTATAGTGTATTCCATTATCATGTGGAGTGTCAAAATACTAAATTTTATGGAAAATAAATACTTGAAAAGGTTATTTTGAATACCATGAATAAAATAATTGTTTAAATAGTTTTAAAAAGTATGCTTGAAAGGTTGGAAGGTCCTTTTATTCTAGGACACCTGATTGTCCCTTTATTTCAGGTCAGGCTGTAATCACTGTGCATTTTCATAGATAAATATCAACTTAGAAAAAGTAAAATTCAATTAAAAAAACAAAGGAACAATAAATCTTCAAATGCTACAATCAAAATAAGCTTAAGAATTTATTCTTTCATAATATACTTTTTTCAGTTCTTCAATCTTTCCATTTCCATCTGGTTTACACTTATATATTTGTAATTAGCAATATCTGCAGAAACCCATAAATGAAAATGATAAATCTCATTTTTTGAATTCGTCAAAACGTAGACATACTGATTGTAGGTATATTGATTCATATTCAATCAAGAAAACGAGATATTAAACCCTTTAGATGGTAATCTGGCCACACACGTACAGGGCCCACTTACAGATCAGGATCTCCTGGAATTCTCTATGGATCCGCAACTGCAACTGCTTCATATCTAACCAATGAAAATCACAATGGATTCCAATATGGTAATTAGATATTTCATATTTTATTCTTGCTAAAACGTTTCTATGCGTATTGTAGATGAATATAATGATCTTACTACAGAATACTGCATAGTAACATCACTACCAATACGTTCTGATGCGTTTTAGGAGAGTTTTATATATTGTTCAATCATTTTGTTAAAAATATTCCTTTCTCTTTTCATGCCAAAACGTTTTAGTGTGTATTGACACAAGCAAATGGTGATGCTCCCAGTACAAGGTAATGCTCATTGAACCTATGCTGTTTCAAAACAAAAATGCCAAACTGTTTTAATGCGTTTTGGAACGTTTTGAAACGTTGCTATACAGGGAGGATTTGGTCAAAAAGCCTAAATTTGTGTGAACACATTCTTTTGTCAAAACGTGTCAATGTGTATTTAAGGTGATATCAGCAACTGCCAAGTTTGGATAATGTGTAATATGTTTCTTTTTGGAACAAATGTGCCGAATCGTTCTGAAGCGTTTTATTCCTGTGATTAGGAGTTTCAGAACGTTTTAATGTGTACTACAGCAGAGTAAATACATTAAAAACAGAGGGAAAACCCCATTTTCAAAACGCATATTACGTTTTGGACTTCCAAAAATTGAAAAATTCATTACACATAAAACGCATTGGTTGTGCTCCTACAGAAAGCACTGGCGTTTGGAGGGGTGTTTTTTCTACCTGTTATAGTACGTTTTGGGGGTTCCCTGATAAAAAGTACTGGCGTTTAGAGTGCCGTTTTTTTCTCACGTTTTAGTACGTCCTGGTTGTGCTAAGGATATAGGCTTTCATGTTATTTTTCATTTGCAGTTAATGCCATGACTATTTAATCATTGTTGTAATAGATATTATAAAACTTGAAGATGTAATTGGCCCTGAACTTTATTTTTCAAAACATGGAAAATCTATGATAAATCAAACAGAGTCTCCACTTGAATTTATTTCACATATCAGATTTGGCATGATGATACTTGTTTCAATATGTGAGGAATAGCCACACCTAAACCAGTGGAGGTGATATGGTGCTGTAATGCCATGTTTTGGTTCAGTTGCTCAGTTTTAAACTGTTATAAAAAATACATCTAAGTGTTGGATATGATTATAGATGTCACACCGGGTGACTATTAGAAGAATAAATAGTCCAGGTTCTTATATAGATGGTTTATTAATCTATGATCAGTACTTCTTGATCCATACACATGATGCACCCAAAAGTGGGTGTTGCTGGCAGGAGGCCCCAGGACGATCCTCCCCTGCAGCACCGGGCCCTGCCTTTATGACCAGCTCTCGACCCAACCCTGTGTCACATGACAGGAGGGGGCAGGGCATACTCCCTATAACTTTTTAACTATGCAGTAACTATAGTTATGTAGCGCTCACACTGCGTAGATAGCGTACAACTATGTTACATAGAACATTCAAAAGTCATTTGGAAAACATTGAGATTAGTCATAGCTAGATCTTCAGTGTCTGTATGTAATGTTGGGATATATACTGTGCATATATATAGTGCTTTGAGATAATGGTTTAGGAAAAGGAGGAAATAATGATTATAGGATATACAATATCATATCCTGGTAGAAACAGACTCATTTATTTTAAACCTTAACCTTAAAAAGAAAAACAAAACTCAATGTAAGCTTTATAAATGTTTACTCAATCAATACCATAAGACAAACCATGAAAATGCTACAAATCATAATTGATACATTTTTTACATATCAGGAAAACAAAATAGATCTTCTGACAAAGATGTAGGAGGTATTCAAAACACAACAAGAAGTCATGATGGATTATCGGTGCATGTTTATAAAACATAGTTCAGGGTAATATGAACACATTTGGAAATCCCCATTCAGCTTTCCACAGATTTTAATACTCGTTATTATTGTTGCAATTCTATTCCCCTTTTCAATTTCCTTGAACTGCTCTTCTACTCTTAGCAAATAGGCTAATATGTAAGAAGAGACAGAAACTCTCTCAAATACATGACATTCAGTCTATTCAAGGTGGGAGCCCATTGCGCGATGCAACTAAAATTCTGGTCGAAGAGGAGACCAGAAAGCTTCCAATATCTAACATTGTCCGATATTTGCAAGCAACTTTTTAATTTTATGACTGAATTGCTGAGTGGAAACACTGTTTCTACCTGTTTTTGACCATATCTAGTCAAAATAATCATAACTTAACAACCAGAACTGGTCGAAATGACTAGAATTATAGTTATATTGTTCAATTGGTTCTCCCTTTATGCCATCCTACAGATTGGCAGAATAAATGAAGGGATATGGTATGCTCTCCTGTGTTAGTTGGATTTGATTATAACATTATCTTTAAACTCATTCTTGGTTCCAAAGGATAGTGCAAATAAAGATCATAAGAACAAATGCCGTTAGAAATATGAGGAACAAAATATTAATGATTTTCTTTGCAACTTCTTTCCATTTACTGGCTATCTTAATCCGACCAAAACCTTGATTATCATCAGTTGAATTTTCTCTAATACAGCAGGAGCAATGCACTTGGTTTTGCTGTCTTGGTGATACTGTCTTCACATCATCATTAGTTTTATTTATATTGTTTTCAGCATTGTCGCTATCCCCTTGATTGCTTGTTTTCAGCAGCAGCTTCTCCAGCCATATGGGTACGTTAGGAATTGGCTCGGTGAGGTGCATCAGGAGGACCATCACAGTCACACACACTGACATCACACTCATGACCATACAGCCAAAGTTGAACATCACTGCAAAGGATCAACGTATCAGGCATGACTACGTTTGTTTTTATTGATTACTCCTTTGCTTTGTGTTTTCATGATAAAGAATTCATAAATATTATATTTAAGAACCAATGTATAAAGGAAAGTCAGATATACAAACAAAGCAGGGAAGTAAGCTTTTAAATTTAAACAAAACTGCTAGCTCACATAATGCTATTTAGAAACGTCATGATATTTACTTACCAATTATTGGGATGGACTTCCAGCTTTTTGGCATGTATTCTGATATAGTAACCTGTGTGATGAAGAATGACATCAGGCAAGCCATGGCTAAGGAAATCTTTTCTCCTGAGTCTCGGGGCAGGGGAAAAACCATCAGGCTGACAAATGAAAGCAGTGCAACTGGTAATATGATAGTTATTACATAGTAGCTCGATTCCCTTTGCAACACAAAATTGAAACTCACAATTGAGTAATCAACAGTTTGTTTCTTCAGAGCTTCCTGCATTATGTTCGATTCAATGATTGCCCATTCATTGTTTTCATACATATCTATAACAGGCATATTTGAGTTCTCAAAAGTGAGATTGACATAAGTAGCTGATGAAAAAGAATTGACAGCAATGATCTTGCAATTTTGTTTATCAAATGGGAATTTATAGACATCAACAGCACAGTCTGTGTGAAATACTGTAGTAATCATCCAGATAACTAGCCCATTTGACATGACTACAACATTTGTATTCTCCCATGCGTCATCATGCACAGTCCCAGTTACACTAAAATAGGGAAATCAAACATTTATCAAGTTAAGTAGACAGCTCTGATAAAAAAAAATCCTTAAATATTACAGTGATCAAGGTGAAAATAAAATCATTATTGAATTTACTTGCCGCGCATATACAAATCTCTGCTTCCCTCAAACAGTGTATTTCACATCAATGATTATAGACCTTTTGGAGACAAGTGCATGCTCATGTGATCACTTGTTTGTGATCACCACATGGTGGTCGAGACAACGTGGCAAGGGAATAAATGAAAATATATGAGTTGCAAGGGACAATAACTGCTAAGCTTAAGTATTATTGAGTGAGACTTGTTTTAATAAAACTATATTTCAGATGCATCAGAATTTTGAATAATAATGATTACAAATTCATCATCTATATGGTGGCCAGCCCACTATAGGCAGTTGTGACATCATCTGCACAATATCTTTACCAGTACGACTCTAATTCCAGTCTTGACCCAGGCAAACAGTTATGCAATCGGCACATCATTGTTAAATTTTGACATATATAATTTACATTACATTATTAAACATTACATTCTATTGAAGTGGAGACCTGACTTTTATAACAATATTATCTTCATGTTAAAGAATGTAACAAGAATGTCACAAAAATGTCAAAGTACAATATTGCAGTGTTACGTTCTAGAGATATATTTGGGTGCCATAAAAAAACATTGAGAAACAAAGCAGAACTAAATAGAATGTTGTCACAATGTTATAATAACATTGTATTCTTGCTTGGCAAATGTAAATGAGATGCATGAATTTACCTGTTCATGATTGCAATACTTGGTTTCCAAACAGCTGATGCAGGAAGGTAGGTTTGACGTATGGCACCAAACATGGCAGGATTCCAAGAAAGAGACTCATCTATCCACATCTTATGCAAAATAATCAAGAATATATTGCAATTATATGCATGGGCAACAGGTGACAGGGAGAATCGGCAGTGAAATTGATGGGTGACTGCAGATCGCTGGGCGACTCCCATTGGTATGGTATATTTTCTGGGCAATGGATGACATGGCATGGGATTGTCAGGAAAATAGTCGGGAAAATCACCAGAAAAATTACGTGACATGACAGTCGCCTGCAACGATGACCCCTATTCTTCCAGTTGATGGGTGACTGCAGATCGCTGGGCGACTCCCATTGGTATGGTATATTTTCTGGGCAATGGATGACGTGGCATGGGATTGTCAGGAAAATAGTCGGGAAAATCACCAGAAAAATTACTTGACATGACAGTCGCCTGCAACGATGACCCCTATTCTTCCAGTCGCCCCGTACTCGGCGATGGTAAAATTGCTAAGCAGGAATGGGGCTTTAAAGCTTATTAACAGCATTCTGAACAGCTTTTTTTTGAAAAATGTCGTTCTTAAGAGAGGCAGTAAAGTGACCAGTGCTGCGTTGCATAACCAAACCCTCGCAACAAGGATGTTGTTCCACAAGGACATCGCTGCTGCGATGGGTCCCGCTGTTTAATTGTGGCTGTTCTTATTGGCCGATTTTACTTCTGTAAACGGTTTTGAAAAATACACACTTAGGTCTAAAAATGCTAAAATGTTCAGCCTGGAAAAATTCTTATAGTGGATGAAACTTAATGCTGAATTAACAAAACCCTTGCTGTTTTTATCATGTGATGGACAACAGGGGCAAAATATGAAACAAAGGTATGTCCATACACCAGTGCTATCGTTCAATTTTGGATAGAGGCCCTATACCAACAAATTTTACTGCCAAGCTCTTGTATAGTATGTCTGCTCATTAGAATTACCTGTGTTTGGGAATGTTTTCTATTATTTGTCCTGAACCAGGTCAGATACTGTTCAAATTGACAAAATGAATCATAAAAACACACATTTCTGCCAAAACTGAAAGTCAACAGATAAATAAAACATTGCTCCCCGACTCAAGATAATATTGTCAAAAACTAATATTCTAATATCCAACAATGGCCCTATGAAATAAAATGAAATCTAAATTTTGGGACATTAGAAGATTGCAATGCCTTGAGTTCCCTGTGTTCCATAGTATTACGGGTCTAGCTGTTGTGAGGGTTGGTACACACAGGGAGAGTCATCCGTGTTGAACAGTGAGTGAATCCAACTTTACCAATAGCAATGAGGGTTGGCACACTCAATTTTTTAATGTGTCCGGGGGACATCTTGGGATCATTATTTTAATATTCTGTTTTCGGCAAATGACAGCCATGTCCCTCAGCTTTTAAAATAATAAATAGGAGGTAAGTGGTGGAAATGTATTCATTTGCTTCACAGTGAAATGATCCGTTTTTACGAAAATCCACTGTGGGTCACTGTGGCCCGTTGCACAATAGAATTTCGTTGTGAGGATAAAACAACGAAAGCACAATGAACTATTGCTTAACAGGGAAATGTTTCTCTGTTATTAAAATTTTCCCTTGTTACTTAAATAGTAAAAATCTCTGGTTTAAATGAATGGAATTTAATTCTGTAAATTGATATAAATGGGAAGACATTAGAGAAAAACCAGTAAAACCTACAACTCTTTGGGGGCATTCTAAATATAGAAAATAGAAAGAAAATTGTTGCAAAATTGTCATTGTTAAGAAAATAACTGCAAATAATTTATCAAGCAACAACGAACTATTTCACTGTTTATTAAATTTTTGTTGTTACGAAACCCATTGTGCAACGGGCCACAGTGGCCCATTGGACAATGGGTTTCCTAGCAATGAAAATAAAATTATTAACGAAATTAATATTTTCGTAACAACGCTAGTTTTGCAACAATTTTTTTTTTATTTAGAATGCCCTCTGGGAGCTGTAACGTTTACCGAATTTTCTCTAATTTTTTTCCCTTTTTACATCAATCTACAGTATTCAATTTCAATGATTAGATCCAGAGATTTTACTATTTTTGTAAAATCATAACAACGAAACTTTTCGCTAAGATATCTTAACTTGATCCTCACAACGAAATTCTTTTGTGCAACAGACCACAGAGGCCTGTTGCACAATGACCCAATGTAACAAAAACAACTTTTAAGAACACTTTAAGAACATATCTCTGTTGCAAAACACCTATAACTTTGTTTCTACCAGATCAAATTCAATTCTGAAAATTGATAATGATTTATCAGTTTTCAAAATTGAATTTGATCCAGTAGTGAAGGGACACTGTTGGTCTGTGTACAGTAAAAATCATAGCTCATATTTAAAGGTATTATAAATTAGCTTTTTTGAGGGGGTACAACATGGTCTCTCAATGATGAAAAAGGACAAGGAATGCATTCCTTGGATAAGAAATGAGTGGCTTGTTACAATTGGTATTGTGCAACCAGCCACTAGTAGCCTGTGGCCAAATGCACAGTGAATTTCATATCAACACATCCAATACAAGGGTTCCTTGTACGCTTTGATCATTGTGTGATTAATGTCCATTCATCAGTATTGGAGTCGAGAAACAATAGAATGTTACAAGTTAAAAGTGTATTTTGTAAGGGCCCAAAAAGCCCGAAAAAACCCGAAACCCCCCACCCCCACCAAAAAAAAACCGAATCCCGAAAACAATGTAAACTGGAAGTGACGTCATTATGACTACGTGACTTGAGATGGCCAATCAGAGCCGACCAGTTGAGTATAAAAAGGGGCGGTGAGGCCCAAAATAAACAGTTCCATCTTGGTACTCCTTGCGTCCACTTGTGTCTTCTTCCTCTAGTATCACCCTGAAAGTGATCTAAGTCGATAAGGTGATCAAATACTAACTAAGTAAACTGACGAACATAATTAATATTAGCAAAGTTATTAGGAAATTAGAGCAAGAAATAGTACTGGGTCCGAAAACCCGAAGGACTGAAGTATGGCACGAAGGCCTGAAATGGCCCGAGAGACGACCCGGGACCGGAAGACTGGACAAGTACGGAAGCCTGAAATAGTGAGCGGCCCCCTTGTGGCCGGGGGTACGAAGGCGCGACTGGCTCGGCCCTACGCTACCACCCTTTAGGCGAGTGTCAGCCCGACAACCCCTGGAAACAGTGAACTACTGGTCCATCCTGAAGATGACCAAGAGAGATCCCCACCATTTTCCCCACTGTCCTCCGCCTGCTGACAGAAGCCTCCAGTCCCCCATGCCTGATGTCCGAAACACCTCGGTCCTGAACGACCAGTACACAGCTCCCCACTCGACGAATACAGATTTCCCGATTGACCCACTCATTCCCTCTCGTGCACGAGGCACGACTCTTGATCTTACACTTTGGCTTCTTGCTCGGACTCCTCGTCCAGCTGAGAACCAAAATAACCCCCACGTCCCTCTGCCGTAGAAATCGGGAACCCCGAACTACCGAGGAACGTCACTATTGTAAGGCTATTTTCCACATACAGAAGTAGCCTATTTACAATGCTGTGAATGAGCTGTAACCTGTACAGAATATAAATGTACAGTGTCCCTCTATATGTCGATTGACAGAATTTAAACTGATCCACTAGAAAAACAGATAGAGTCATTCTGTATATAGATAGAGTAACAACAATGCCCTCCTTAACCACTTGTGCTTAAAGTGATCTGAAAAGTTGTCATTATTACCATTGGCTATTGGGCAACGGGCCATTGTAACTAAAACTTTGCTTGTCCAAAATGATTGCTGTTAAGCAATTTTTGATAGCCTGAAAAAAATCTAATAACAATATCAATGTTGTAGGTGAGCTTTAATTTGAACATTATAGTGGACATACACTCATAAATCACTTAACAGTATTTAATTTGATCTAATGGAAACATTTTTAGTGCTGTTTCAAATGAATCATTGCATATTTGTAAAGCACATGTGCTTAAGATGATTCAATTCATATAACATGAGTATGGACTATATACCATTCAGAAAATTGTCAATAAACCTATCTACTGATATTAAAAATTTTACAATGTGTACATGTCTGTGGTCATACCAGAAGTAGAAAAAACGCATTTCAACTTTTATTTTTTGAACAAGGATATCTCGGTTTATTCTGAACATATATGTATGAAATTTCGTATATGTCTTGGTAACATTCACCTTGAGGGAAACTTGTCTAAGATCTTTGTTTTACGTTTCATTTTAATTAATGTAGAAAAGTAATTGGAAAAAAATCATTAAATGTTTCCCGTTTTCTGACATAGAATAAAAACTAAGCATAAATAAAAAATCTGAGACACCCTTTCCTCCACATTAATGTTACAGACAAGCTCCCACAATTTTGTAAAAATCAATTGAATGGTAACTGAGATATTCATGTTCAAAAAATTAAAGTTGAAAAATCGATATTGGAGTGAAAAGATGTACAATTAACTTTATATCAAAAGATGGAGGAAAATCTGTTCTATCATTTGGTGTAAACTAAATTACTGTGCTCCTAATAGCGAGAGTGCAATAGGGATTACTAAAAATGGCCCATAGAGAGTTGCTGTCTATCCTTAAAGCGTTTACTTTTAAGATTGGTTATTGTGCATAGAACTAATATGTTTATATTTATACAATGTCTACTTGTTAAACTTAAAGGTAACTTACTGCTACAAGGGTTCCTAGAAGGGAGAACCGCTGCTCCGCCATGCTCTGAACATATGTGAAACAAGTTTCTTGTAACAATAGAATGTTTTTACGGAAAGCATTTATGTGTAGACAAGTAACATATCAACTAAGTATATTTAGTAAAGAACTTTCATAAGAACTATCGAATTTACCTAATTTTGATAATTGTGAAAAAAGCGATGTTGCTGACAATAAGCCCATCCCAGTTTACACCAACATTTAGGTTTACTATGAAATATCTTCAGAATTGCCTCCATGATTGTTCCCTGAAGACATTTGTAAAAAACAAAATTAACCAAAGCAATTTGGTTTGACAGATTGCTTATGCATTTGTAAAATGGAGATTCATGTTTTGGCCTTTTTTCCATAGGAACCAATGTTAAAGCTGGTCAGCCCAGCCTATAAAGTCCAACCCTATTTTGCCCTAAAATACATAATTTTTATTGGCTGGCAAACCTGCAAGTCTGTCAATTGATAAAATTTGAGAAATCATAATGTTCAAACAGTACTATTGGATATGGAAAAACATAATTATGCAGGTTATTTTATCTAAATCAATAACCTGCTACATGATCTTCCATTTATTTAATATGTATGCATTTATATATATATATATATATATATATATATATGTATCCTAGTTCTAGCTTCAACATGGATATATATACAAAGAGAAATAACAACTAACTAGTTCATTGATCTTATGTGGGATGAAATCAAGGTAGACTTGAAGTGTGTCTGTCCATTCTTGACCAGGGCGAACAATGACACGACCATCTATGAGTTTTTGCAGCAGCCGTCCTTCATCTGAAATAGTATTTGCAAAGCTGCTTTAGTAAAATTCAGAATTATAGTAAGTAGTCGATACTTGCAATACATAAATACAAGGACATACACTTTCCATCTGCTGTTTGTGAAAGTGTTATTGAAATCCATTACAATCTCGTGATTGCAGGTGTTATAAAACATTTCAAATTACCAATATTTCACAATAGAAATTGGTACCCCTATGGAAAGTTTATCCATGTTTTACGTAAATCATTATTCCAAATACATCATTATAACTGTAAATTTTCTAGTCACAAGTAATTTCAATGAAAGATTAAACAGTATAGATAGGAACTGGTGTTAGTAAGATTCATACTGAAACAATAATCTACTTACGATTCAAACTTCTAGAAGCTTCACCCTTTACAACAAAGGGAACCAAGAAGATAACTATCCACATGATCCTTCCCTTTTTCAACATGGTTACATATTATGATAAGAAATAAGCAAATGGAAATGCTGCAGTTCTATGAAAACCTATGGCTCCCAATGCAGTACTTTGGGACTCTTGGAAGGTATCACCAAAAGGAGAAAATTATTAACTGGACCACACTTAGCTTAGCAGTATGGTATCAGCTCTCATACCTTACCCAGTTGCCAATACATTAAGGGAAGTATACCAAAGAATGAATCCATAAAGCTTGGTCTCTATAGACGTTGTGCAGATTGGGCCAGTCAGAATGGGCTGGCCACCATATTGGTGATCAATTTATAGTCAGTGTTTTTCAAAGTTCTGAAATATTAGAATAACAGTTTTATGCTGCAATTATTAAATGATAATACGTGTTAATGCCGAAAAAGTAATCATGTGTCCATGTCTATGATTCTTTACATCTTAAAAGCATTAAGAACATATTTAGAATATATCTTTATACATAATTTTACTTAGGAAAATCTCACTGAATCATAATAAGCAATACTTGTCAGTTAGAAATTATAATTTTATATTCATTTCACAGTAAAGTGGTGGTGATCACCAAAGATTGATCACACGACCACATCTACATGAGATCTATAGAGCAACTATCCATTAGTGTTAAACCCTTTCATCCTAACATTCCAGTAGCCAGTGCCTGGGGGGGTAATACGTTACCTCCACTTCGCTGACAAACGTTTTAGTTGCTGATCAATTAATGTTAGCCATTTCCATCCATGGCCACCAGCAGGACTACTGATAAGGACAGGTCACCTTGTGTTTCCAACCAGGAAGTATGTATTGTAGCCTTGGTAGCAAATTGGGTTGTATTTGATGGCAAACATAAAGCTCTCCTACAGTATCTGCACTTGCCATATGTCCACTTATTTAGGGTTTTACATAACTACATGATATATGTTCATATATGCATATAGGATAAAACTGGGTAGTTAAGATGTTAAAGACCTTCCCCTTATTCAAGAATTAGTATCAAGCGAGTCAAACACATGTGTTGGGCCAATTCCCATTAGTTATTTTATTGAGCATAATTATCAAGACCACCTAGTCGGCTCACCAAAAAGCATCCACAAGAATTCTGTGCCATGAGAAGTTAAAGTATCAATGACCTCAAAATTGGCTCTTGTGGATATTTTAGTGTCCACAAGATCACATGGATTTTGATTCATTGTTTCCAATTTTTCACCACCTAAAGTATTCCAATGTCCTTCTAACGCACTCTAAAAAATATCATATGTGAATAAGTGTATTATGGTAATGATTTTAGTGTGATTTTTCAAGGAACTGTCATGTCCAAAAGTTCTCATGAATGGTTTTTGTTTTTGTTGGTTTTTAGGCAGAATTTTCTTCTTGTGGACACAAAACAACCGCCATGAGAAATTGTCGATGTTTTTTGGTCAGCCCCTCTGTTATGTTATACTGTTAGATTACAGGGACATTTTTTTCATGACTCTCAATAATGTTGCTGCAACCAACTTTTGTGACATTATAATTATTGTGATGGTCTGATAACATTCTTGTATTTTATCTATGAGGCTAATATTGTGACCTCACTTAATACAAATGTCACCATAGTGTTCTATTCAGGTGTGGTTGAGACCTCAATTAATGAGGATGTTGCAATAACATTCTGTTTAGGCTAAGTTAACACCTAATCTAATAAGATGGTAACAGTAGTGTTCTGTTCAGGGAAGGTTAAGACCTGTAGTAATCAGAACTGGTGAGGTTAGGATCTCCCCTGGTCAGAAGGTCACAACAATGTTCTGTTTGAGTGAGGTATGAACCTCACCTAATCAGAATGTCAAAATGACATTCTGTCTTCATCTGATCTTGACCTAACCTTGCCAGAAAAGTAATGTAGCAGTTATTTGACATTTTATTAAACAGGCAAACCAGAAAAGTATGGTTGTATAACATGACCTTGGCCACACCTTGGCTGGAACAGGTTGTGAGTTGGCCGTAAAATGGTTATTTAAAATGTTATACAGTTAAACATATCTGGAAGTTGTTGTAATGTAAAACTGTTTTGCCGAATCATGCTCCAGATCTAATATAATTATAGCACATTACTGTTGGCAGAGTGAATATTCAGGAGTAACAAGAAATAACAAGTGATTAGTATGGACAAAAATAAATAAATATACAATATCTATCAAACCTTTCCTCATATACATCAACTCTAAAATTTAAAAC
The DNA here is from genome assembly GCA_936440205.1 of Lepidonotus clava. Lineage (NCBI taxonomy): Eukaryota > Metazoa > Annelida > Polychaeta > Phyllodocida > Polynoidae > Lepidonotus > Lepidonotus clava. The sequence continues at coordinate 47,947,593 of OW387141.1, forward strand.
TATCATGAAGTGTTCATGGCAGTTCGAAAAAGCAACTGATCCAACAGTTCCACCTCTTGATTTATATAATGATTATGTCAATAATTTGCTGTAACCAGGGTAAGAGACTGGTTACCTCACTGGCGATTGTTGTTGTCATGGTAGGTGTGAGTCAACCTTCTATGAAATTTAAGATATTGCACTAATAAAACTTTGTACTGTTACTAGGTAAAAACAGTTTAATCATAATTGCTATGCATTTCAGGTTCCACGATAGCTGCATATATAGGGTGATCTGTTGATCCTTGGAACTGACCAAAGCAAAAAAAGATCACAGGTACCAATGGCCGCTTGTCACAGCGTCCTACCTGTATAAACCTAGCTGGGACCAGTCTGATCAATTTGCACCACTATTTAGATGTGCATGCCTCAGTGTGTCTCAATGAATCAAAGGGATAACATACTGTTCACAGTTCTGCCCCCCAGGTGGGAAAGTATTAGTTTTGAATCTTAGAATTTCACATCATAAATTAATGACAGTTGAATTAAGATGAAAACAATCTGAAAATCTGGATCTTTGCGTGGTAATCAAAATTATAATTAATGTTAAATGAATCAGGTACCTCTGTGCCCCTGTACTCATGTAGCATCAGTCCAAGCTTAAAGCCCCATACCCCCTAGGCGATTTTACCAGCGACGGATGATGGGAAATGAAGAGTCGGCCAACTCCTATGATCCCCTGTTAGTATGGTATATTGAAATATGCATGTTTAATATGAATCGCTGGTAAAATCGGCCGACTGTTACAGTAGAGTCGGCTGATTTTAGCACCAATAACCAGCCAACTCTGGACAAAATCGCCTAGTGGGTATGGGGCTTAAGATGCATGTAAAATGGTTGTCATTCAAAAACATAGGTAGGGAACTTCTTCACCATGCATGGGAGCAGTGGGTCTACTAAAAGGTCGTAGTGATGAGGCAGACCTCAGGCGTCTGGGGTCCAGGGTAAACTCCATGGATAGGTTGGACTTTGTCTCAAAGCATTTTGGTTGAGTGAGCTGAGTGGACTTGCCTAAGCACTGGTGAAATGCTAACGGGAAGTCAGTGATGTAGATTGCATGTTTGGGAGAATGACAATGAAACATCCTTTCATGCAAGTGCTCTTGTCAACTCTTGATGATCAAATTACATCTAATTTATGGTTCACAAGAAGAAGAACTGAAACTTGGACTGGCTAAAATACTGAATGACTAATCAAAAGAATGAAACTCAAATACTCCCCATACATAACATAAAAGCGTAGAGAATATATCCAACTCAATGCCTGACAGGTGTTGTGAAGATTTATTAAAAAGAATCAATAAAGTGGTGTGATCAACATGTTTCGATGTTCAAATGTCTTCTTCAGGATTTAATGGATACAGTGTAAACTCAGTGGTCAGAAATCAACCGTGTATACGTAGGTGGTTAAGTGTTAAAATTCCAAAGGTGGATATCCACAGTGTGGTAGGGATTCTAACCCAAATTGTTGATTGTTCAAGTTAATTAGTATAATTCACCCCTATTGAGAAAAATGAAGCACCTCAAAATTTAGAAACCTCCCATTAAAATGAAATGAATAAATACACTGTACTGTGCTGTAATATCATTTGTGACCCCTATATTTTTAGGCCTCAAGATTTTCCTACAGACCCAAGGTACAGATTCCAAGGGTTGGTGATGGTGTAATACATTTTGAAGGTTCTAGGGTCAGTTGAATATCAGTAGGTTAAAGACGTTGTCTTTCTTGAGCTCTTGCTCATAAATAAGCATGGTGACATGCAAATTTGTTCGTGTCAATGTAATCTTCTTATACAGGTCTGACATAAATTTCTCGTTTTGAGGCCTGTAATGGATTTGAAATTGTGGTCAAATAGTCTATTATCCCTTTAAAACCCGTTTTACCAACCAAACCTCCTGGAAAGCCTCCCAATGAGACATGTAATGAGAAGATTCAGAAATGAGCATTAGATTTGAATAAGAAAAAATCTTGATGTGAAGATCATGAAGATCCTGAAGATGACATAATTCTATGGCAATGTCATTATTTGCAAAGTGAATGTAGGCTTTCATGTTATTTTTCATATGCAGTTAATGCCTTGACTATTTAATCATTGTGGTAATAGATATTAGAAAACATGAATATGTAATTGGCTCTGAACGTTGTTTTAAAAACATGGAACATCTATGATAAATCAAACAGATTCTCCACTCAAACTTATTACACATATCAGATTTGGCATCATGATACTCGTTTCAATATGTGAGGAATAGCCACACCTAAACCAGCAGAGGCGATATGGTGCTGTAATGCCATGTTCTGGTTCAGTTGCTCAGTTTTAAACTATTATAAAGAAAGACATTTAAGTGTTGGATATAATCATAGATGTCACACAAGGTGACTATTAGAAGAATAAATAGTCCAGGTTCTTATATAGATGGTTTATTAATCCATGATCAGTTCTTCTCTATCCACACACTAATGCACCCCAAAGTGGGTGTTGCTAACAGGGGGCCCGGGAAGATCCTCCCCTGCAGCACCGTGTCCTGCCTATATGAGCAGCTCTCTACCCAACCCTGTGTTACGTGACAGGAGCGGGGAGGGCGTACTCCCTAGAATGTGTTAACTATGCAGTAACTATAATGTAGTGCTCACACTGCACAGATAACATACAACTATGTTAGATAGAACATTCAAAAGTAATTTGGAAAACATTGAGATGATGACGTATTGACATTGGTCATAGCTAGATCTACTGTAATCAATGTTGGGATAGTTACTGTGTGTATAGTGCTTTGAGGTAATGGTTTATGAAAAGGAGGTAATAATAATTATAGAATATACAATATTACATCCTGCTAGAAACAGACTCATTTAGTTTAAACCTTAACATTAAAAAGAAAAACAAAACTCAATGTAAGCAGCATAAATGTTTACTCAATCAATACCATAAGACAAACCATGAAAATGCTACAAATCATAATTGATACATTTTGTCCATATCAGGAAAACAAAACAGATCTACAGATAAAGATGCAGGAAGTATTCAAAACACAACAGAAAGTCATGATGGATTATCGGTGCATGTTTATAAAACATAGTTCAGAGTAACATAAACACATTTGGAAATCCCCATTCAACTTTCCACAGCTTTTAACAGAAAAGACTAATTGATATACTCTTCATTATATTGTGTCTCAATATCATTGCAATTTTATTTCCCTTTTCAATTTCCTTAAATTGCTCTTCTGCTCTAAGCAAATAGGCTAAAATGTAAGAAGAGACAGAAACTCCCTCAAATACATGACATTCAGTCTATTCACAACTAAAATTCTGGTCAAAAAGGAGACCAGAAAGCTACCAGCTGCAGTATCTAACATTGTCAGATATTTACAAGCAACTTTTTAATTTTATGATTGAATTGCTCAGTGGAAACACTGTTTCTACCTGTTTTTGACCAGATCTCGTCAAAACAATCATAACTTAACAACCAGAACTGTTCAAAATGACCAGAATTATAGTTATGTTGTTCAATTGGTTCTCCCTTTATGCCATCGTACAGATTGGCAGAATAAATGAAGGGATATGGTATGCTCTCCTGTGTTAGTTGGATTTGATTATATATTAATAGCAGGATCCTTAAACTCATTCTTGGTTCCAAAGGATAGTGCAAATAAAGATCATAAGGACAAATGCTGCTAGAAATATGAGGAACAAAATCTTGTTGATTTTCCTTGCTACTTCTTTCCATTTACTGGCTATCTTAATCCGACCAAAACCTTGATTATCATCAGTTGAATTTTCTCTAGTACAGCAGGAGCAATGTACTTGGTTTTGCTGACTTGGTGATACTGTCTTCACATCATCATTAGTTTTATTCATATTGTTTTCAGCATTGTCGCTATCCACTTGATTGTTTGTTTTCAGCAGCAGCTTCTCCAGCCATACAAGTACATTAGGAATGGGCTCGGTGAGGTGCATCAGGAGGACCATCACAGTCACACACACTGACAACACACTCATGACCATACAGCCAAAGTTGAACGTCACTGAAAAACATCATGGTGTCAGTCATCTGTAATGACTAGGTTTGTTTTATATTGATTGCTCATTTGCTTTGTGTTTTCCTGATAAAGGCAATAACTCTAAAATGAGTATGGTGTCTTGGACCTTTTTTCTTAATTATGTATATTCTTATTATCTCAAATAAGGACCATTTGAATGATTTTTGAAAATCATATCAGACCCTTAGATTTATCTTCATAAAGATTGATATATATTTGATATAACACAATGTCTATTAGAAGAACCAATGTATAAAGGAAAGTGAGATATAAAAAGAAAGGGAGAAAGTCAGCTTTCTAATTTCAAACAAAAGTTTTAGCTCACGTAATGTTATTTAGAAATGTCATCATTGGCTGAGTAACCAAAGGTCGTATCTCAAAAATATCATATTTTTTTTATTATTGAATATATTTCCTGACCCCTTGAGTCATGTAGACAATTTGGAATTTTTTCAATCTGACTGTATGATGGAATGTTATGGGTCAGTAAACAAAGGTCGTATCTGACCTGGCACTTTTGTCAGTGAGTAACCAAAGGTCGTATCTGATAAGAAAAGTATCAAAATATAGGTTTTTATATGAAATATTATCAATCAAATTATTAAATCTTTTACATAATTATTCAGAAAGGGATATGACAAATCATTAAAGTACAACTTTGATCAATTATGGTAAATTTATCAACAAAATAGCAAAAATGCCAGATACGACCTTTGGTTACTGAACTGATGATTTGGAAGTTGAGTAACCAAAGGTCGTATATGACAATAATTTTCAGTTTTGCCAATATAGACCTTGTTCACATAATTCAATTTTGATTTAATCTCATGAAATGAATAAGAGTATATTGACTTTACCTGTAAATCATGATTTTATATTTCAAAGTCAAGAGAGTATTATGAATTTGGATTTAATCTAATACATTGTTTACTAGATACGACCTTTGGTTATCAAAAAATAACCATGTTTTCTCTGAAAGATTGAGTAACCAAAGGTCGTATATGCATTTATTTCCTTTGATGTTTCCATGGTTACTTTAATATCTAGCATTTTTATCTCCAAACCAGCTATTAAATTCACCCCTTAATACCCAATCAAGCAACACAAATTTACAAACCTTTGATAAGTATCTAGACTTCTATAGACAGTTAAAATAATACTAATTTATATATTTGTCATTTCCCAAAATCTCCAATTTTCATATACGACCTTTGGTCACTCAGCCAACGTCATGCTCTTTACTTACCAATTATTGGGATGGACCTCCAGCTTTTTGGCATGTATTCTGATATAGTAACCTGTGTGATGAAGAATGACATCAGGCAAGCCATGGCTAAGGAAATCTTTTCTCCTGAGTCCGGGGGCAGGGGAAAAACCATCAGGCTGACAAATGAAAGCATTGCAACTGGTAAAATGATAGTTATCACATGGTAGCTTGATTCCCTTTGCAACACAAAATTGAAACTCACAATTGAGTAATCAAAAGTTTGTTCCTTCAGACTTTCCTGCATCACGCTCGATTCAATGATTGCCCATTCATTGTTTTCATACATGTCTACAAAAGGTAGTTTCATGTTCGCAAAAGTGAGATTGACATAAGTAGCTGATGAGAGAGCATTGACAGCAATGATCTTGCAATTTTGTTTATCAAAGGGGAATTTATAGACATCAACAGCACAGTCTGTGTGAAATACTGTAGTAATTATCCAGACAACTAGCCCGTTTGACATGACTTTAACATCTGTATTCTCCCATGCGTCGTCTTTCACAGTCCCAGATACACTGAAATAAGGAAATCAAACATTTATCAAGTTAAATGGAGAACTCTGATATAGAAATTCTCATTAAATACTACAGTGATCAAAGTGAAAATAAGATCATTATTGAATTTACTGGCCACATTTTTTAAATTTTTTTTATTTGTTTATTCCAAAGCAAGAACTTTCAGGAACTTGTCCTGGTCTTCCAAGTGTGCCGATATTAGTAATTATAACACCAATTTAGATCGATTATTACACCAATTCACTTCAATAAATATATCGCATCAGTTGTTGACTAAGTCTAATTTTCAGACTTGTCGACAGTGTTTCCACTGGATAGCTATATTTCACATTGATGCTTGTGTGACAGAAGACAATATGATCTAAAACGCACATATTGGAATAAGATAATGATGGGAACCCGTACTATGACATATGCCTATTCAGTACTGTAACCAGAAGTCAGGTTATAAACCGATATCGAGTTTCACTATTCACTGGTATGTACCATGTCAGGCTCAGATAGTACAATGACGATGGCCAGAGAACATGACCATATCAAATACTAACATAAATTCATGTACTATGATGACGTTATTTGGAGACGGGGAAGTGTACATCTAATAATCTGGAGTATAGGTAGTTTGAGGACATAAATGTCATAGTACTTGTGCTGTAAACAATGTACAAGAAGAACAAATACAATGTCACTGATCAAATCTCATTATAGTTAACATTCGTGTCTTCAGACTAGTTTTCAGTCTTGCCGACATGGTTAATAATCTAGACTACAAAATACTTGTCTAAATTTCAGACAGTATTGCCTAACTTATAAATCAAATCATTCAACACTCGGTATTACATGATAGGGATAGTCTGGCAAATATATAGTAAAGGCACCCTTAGTCTTGTTTCTGGACTCATGTACAGTTTCAGCTCGTTGAACGTCCAGGGATAGTTCATTCCACAGTTTTATACCTCGCTCATACGGTGACTTCTTGTATTTAGAATTTACCAATTTAAGCTGTATAAATTCTATTTTTTGATTTCTACGATTATCCCGTATTGATTTTTTGATATTACTTTCTGTAAGAGATAGGTTATACATAAGTTGTAGCAATTGATGATCCCATCTCTGACAAATACTTGATAATTTAAACTTGCTGTGTAAATCAATGCGGGTTTTTGTACCAGCCAGAGGATACCCTACACAGGATCTAAGAGCGTTATTCTGTAGAACCTGTAATGCAATAAAATCCTTTTTATTTCCACTCATGGCGAGATAACCACAATAGTCTATTATAGGTAAAATAGTCTGCTTATAGACTTGGATCGCAGCTGTCTCTGTTATATACCTCCTCATCTTGCTTAACTGGAAGTTCGGATGATTTAGATCTTTGAATCAATCTCGAGGTATACCTTTTACATTGTTTAAATTCTAACCAATTTTCCTCTGAATTTTCCTTCAATAATGTTTATGACATATAGATTCCCTCACTTTCGTTGTCAACCACTCAGGCCTATTCTCTTCCACTCTACGTGTCCTAATTGGACAAATGTCATCAAGGCTACTAGTTATACAGTCATACAGTTCATCCCATAATTCATTAGGATCTATTTTACTTAAATAATCTGTGAAATCATATTTCAACAACTTATTTACAAAATCTTCAGAATTATAAGTTCTATAATTACGTCTTGTCACCAGTATGGTCTTCCTATTCCCATGTACCATTTTTCATATAGGTAAATGATCGCTAACTGCATAATCTATTACATTCGAGTATTTCACATGTTTCATATTCGTAAAAATCAAATCTATCCGAGTAGCCTGTTTTTTATCAAATCGAGTATTTGATAATATATATTGTTTCAAACTAAATAGTTTTTCCCAATTTTTAAGTATACAAAAGCCTTGAGTGTTTCTGCCATTATAATTAATATTAAAATCACCTATTATTGTGATTTCTGTTTTAAGTACATTTATATTGTCAAATAAACTATGTAAGCTCTTTTCAAAATTTTTTTAATTTCCAGTGGGTGGTCGGTAGATTAAAGCTAATCTTTGTTTCTTCATATTTGGATATTTCATATCTAATACTAGCGATTCAACATCCTTTCCCGAAATTGATAACTGTGACTGCACATTTATATAAGTTGCATATATCATAATATGTCCCTTACGTATATAACTAGGCCTCTACCTTTTTTAATAATATTAGCCTTATCCAATACAGGAGTTTGCCTGTCCTGTCGGTATAATGTATGCCCTCTATGATTGATCATTGCATCAGGAATTCCATCATGTAACCATGTTTCACTCAAACATATCACATCATAGTATCCAAATTTGATAAATATTTCCTCTTGCTTATTAAAGTAACTCCTGGTATTTATGTGTAGTACAGAAAATCCCTTTATATTACAAATATTTTTATCCAGATTATCCATTTTGATTAACATCCATTTACATCTCGATCTCCGCAAATAACAAACATTTACCGAGATCAATAACAGACATATGTACATACAATCTACAACAATTAAGCATCGGATCAAAGTGGGTATTTTTTACATAAGATGAGTACACGCCGATACACCCAAAGTGCATATCGCGTCCACTAACACTCATGCAATTATACCAAGTGTATGAGAGCTCGATGCATTTAAATCTCTGGATCAGCTCCCTAACAGGGTAGTACATTGTGTAGTCTGCCCTGTCGTTTTGTAAACTATGTGTAATGTCCGAATAGTACTTGTAGAACAACATAATACATTACAAACAGTCACTTGACGTCGCTCCCTTGACACACACACACACATATATATATATAATATATCCGTTGACAATTACCGTGACCCAGTAACACAGTCCCCAAAAAACTTGACGTCGCTCCCTTGACACACACATATATAGATATATATATATATAATATATCCGTTGACAATTACCTTGACCCAGTAACACAGTCCTCAAAAAAAGTGTCGCCCGTTCGTTCCGGTAATTTCACACCTTGGGCCTCACGCCTACTTATCACTTACATAACCATCCGCGTTCATGTCAATTGCTGCCAATTGAATACTAAATACAATTGAATACTAAATACAATTGAATACTAAATACAAGTTCGTTCATATCATATTAGGTGGTTCTTACATGCTTTTAGATTTTCCTACAATCAATATAAGTCTCATATGTTTACACAGCGTTATTGGACAATTTCCTTGATTTTTACTCTCGTATTAAATCCTCTCTAAGTTCCATTAAACATTCTTCTAACATGTTTTTACCTTTCCAAGTCCTTGTCTGCAACCTCTCGTCGTTCAGGTTCACACCACAAGCCCAATACATACTAACCATTGCCTCTATCAATGGATAGGGGTAAGTGTCCATTAGTTTTTTTAGCCAGTTCTTTGTTCTGTGTAAACTTACACTGTAAAATCACTTTCATAAGTTGCAGTTCGATGGTCTCCCAGAGGGCATTATAGGGTATCTTATTACCTAGTGCCTTTATTTCAATAAAAAAATACCTGCTCAGCTATGGCAGACAGGCCACATCTCTCAATGGGCAGCACTGCTTGGGAGAAAATCAATAATCAGACTAATATATATATATAGATGGAATCTGTGGTTAAGGGGGAGAACTATTTGATACACGTCTGGAACAGTAAGAGTCTTAAGGAAACTGGGTTTGGATAGCCACATATACGGACATATGGTGACTAATAAAGGAACTAATCTGTTGCACGACTGCACAAAGTCGGGCAGACTCTATGGACGGAAGCTCAGCTTCAAGTGGTGTTATTTGTGAAACTAGGATTAAGACAGGCTGTGACAACACTGGCAATTATAACATAATTGATATATCCACTAATAAACTTGACTCTCAACCAAGCATTGTCTGCGTCATGGATATGAGCACCCATTTCGTGGATCAGTCTACCACTTGTCTAGCAAGGATAAAGGCGCAAATTTTGGTCTGTCCCTCAGCTTACTAATTACCCAACTGGGATAGCTGTAGCATTTCCTACAAGGTGGTGAATATAGGCTGATGTTATAGGATAATGAGTGAGTGAGTAATGGATGCTTTATGCCGTTTCGACAACTAAGGTCAAATTTATGGCAAAAGCAGGTTGGGATGAATTCTGTCTTTGGTGATCATATCTATGACATGAAGGTGACAGGGTGGGCAAACAGCAGGGGATCAAAACCTGGAAATCATTTTTGCTGTACCCCATCCCTCAGTGAACCAAGCACCAACTGGGAATTAGCCCCAAAGGAACACTTGGTCAATGCTGGGCCCCCACAGGGGCTACTGGGGGCCCATATTCTACCTTGGGTTATAGGCTAATGAGAGGGTCAGGAAGTTAATCTAGGTTGCTGACCAGTAGGCTCTTTTTGTGACAAACAGGGTACCAGTTCCCCGAACCTGTAGGTGTTGATGATCCACAGCGGCATGGAGGGGAGTGTGGGCAACCTCATGTAAAGAAGTGGGCCCCTATCGGCTCATGGGCACTTCAGGTGAAAAGGTAACACTGAACACAGGTGTAGAGCTTGGCTGGTAGTATATTACCCGGGTAGTGGGCCAAACATTTATTTATGATGATTCCAACAGGACAACACACAACAGTCTACCATTCCTCCCCAGTTACTTAGGGCTTTACAGGCAGGATACACAATTGCACTGTTTTCCTAGCTAACAATTTTACGTTGCTACAACGTTGCACTTTGGTTGTAACAATGTTGCAAATTTACATTGTTACAACGTAAATTTGTGGACTCCCAGAAAGGTTGCAACAACGTTGTACCCAACGTTGTAGTGTCACCTTTTCACAACCTTTTTACAACTTTCTTTTTAACAATATAAATAACATATTCATAAATGTTATTTATTTTGTGTAATACATTTGGTCTCACATATTTCTGTTCCCTTGTGCTATCATTATTATTTTGTGATGTCCCCAAACCTTGATGAAAATTAATAAAGAAATCAATTATGAATAACATGAAAGAATTATAAAAGATATAGGCAGTCTTTATTAACGATTCCATACTGTGGTTTCAGATTGCGTTTTGCATCTAAAATCCAACATAAAGATTATGTATGTTAGATCATTTCAGGTTAATGACCTGTTCCATGTACAAACTAAAGTCCCAAGGCTAAAGAAGCCCTACAATGTTGGTGAGCTACAAAAAAGGTGTTTACTTGACTTTTCATTTTAATACCCCTCATCATACCATAATATTTAATCACAGTGAAATCTTATGAATATAAACAATGTTCTCTCATTTAGGGTCCCTTGTTTCTGAAAATCATTAAAGCCTTGTCCTAAATCGTTTTTTCAAATCCTGTGCCTTTCAGATAGTGGTGCCACCCTTAGGTTGCTATTATGTCACCATGCAACATTGTTACAACGTTGTGAAAGTAATGTTGTCAAAATGTTGTGAAAGTTACGTTGTCACAACGCCATTTTGCAATGTTGCAATTGCAAGTAGGTTTAAAGAAAACATTGTGAATTACGTTGTAGCAACGTTGCTACTACGTTTTTCATTGATAGTTGCAAAACGTTGTCTGAACGTTGCGTGTTTGCTTGGTTGCCATTATCGGGTTGCTTACAGACAAAACATGCCCATATAAGGTAAACCGTGTAATCGTGTACTAGAAACAACCACTCCGAGTCAGGGGGAAGCGGGTAGGTTCCAACCCACACACGAAGTAGTAGATTATATAATCTGTGCTGTGGCCACCCCCCCGCCCCCATATCATCTGAATGACTGCTCCCAGCCCCATGCAAGGTGGGAGGTCTGTACACATGTATCCAGGTCCCCTCAAAATCCCAGGGAATTATTAGGCTGTGCAGAGAGCTTTACATTAGCACAAGGCTAAATTAGGATATCAAAATACTTCCACAAGTATACTGCACCATCCACAAACTACAGTGTATATATATATATATATATAGATATATATACATATATACATATATATATATATTACATGCAATGATGCATGCATATATCCCACACCACAAAAATACATGTATATGTGATAATCACACATGCACCCATACAGACCCAAAAGTTTGATAGCTAAAACTCTATAGAAGAGTCTGTACATTTTTTAATCGGTTCAAGTCGTACCATGGACATAAAGAGGGAGAGCAAAAGTGTGTTACTCAATTGAGAGGCTGAATTCGGCAGCCTATAAAGGTCCTTGAGACATGAGATACCTCCATATATACTTTCTCTTGTGGTTTATGTCAGATGTATCCCTACATTGGTATGTAATACGTAACTATACAGGAAAGCAATTAGTGCCCTGACACACCAACAAGCATATAAGAAAATAGCTCAGTCAACAGCCCCCCCCCCATCCATTTCTGAACATCTCACTGTCTCGACCACTCAACACTGATGCACCTGCAATTCAAATTATTCTATATATCATACTTCATCTAAGCTAAGACATGAAGCTTATCTCGCTTTTTGACACAATTGTTTTGTAACATAATTGTTGAGATGGATGACTGTTTCCACTGGTAATAATTGCCCACTGTGCCAGTATACTAAAATACTGAATGGCAGTGTCCAGATGTGGTTGTGGCGACACTGCCATCTGGTGCTCTAATTCATTAATGAACCAAGGTAGAGGGGATGAAAAATGCATCTGGGCTTCTAAAATATAATCTAGAGGCATGGTAATGGGGACTGTAATGGCCTTCTTTATATTCTAATTTTGCACCTTACATTTTTGTTATCATATTCATGTAAACCACTAATGGCAGGCAAATGAAATGTACAGTTGAATCTTGTGCATCAGACCCTTATATAATGTTATTAAATTCTTGATCTTTGAGGCAATGTGAGAATCCCATCAGTACCCCTTTGAGTGTCACGGCTGAGCCAGTGATTGCTTATTGTGGCCAATTAACACTTGTAAATAGGGGCTAGAGAGACTATCATCTGGCCACCTGCAATAGGTGGCAACTTAGTGAGAAAGATGTATAGGTATGTAATACCTTTGCAGTAGGAACCAACCAATTGTGGTCCTTTCCCTATGCCAACAAGTTACCATTCATGAAGAGCTGCTTTTATTGAATAGACCAAAGAGGCTACATAGAGCATGTTGTCTTTATTTGGACCACTTTTAAGCCTTATATGAAATGAAACTCATTCTTTTTGAAAATGTTCATGCTAAATATGCCATATCAGGGATGTATTTTGGTCATGAAACACTGAAGATTACATTTTCTTGAATATTTTGTTTTGAATTCACCATTCTGAAATTTACCAAGAAGATAAATCTGGCATAGTATAAAGTCTAGGCACTGCCAAGTCATCTAATGGAATCAGCTAAAAAGTATTTAATGTCACACAATTCCATTTCTTTGATACCTTCATGAGTAAAGTATAAGCTAACCTATATAGGACAGAAACCATAAAAGAAAATGGTTGACATATTTTGTGAGAATTCTGTAGTGCATTTGCTTTTGGAAATCTTTCATCCCTGACATTTATGGGTGAACGATATACAAATGAGGTTTATCTAGGGAACCTTTTATGAATAATTCTTGTATAATTTGCTGGAACAATTTTGAGCCCCGAATATTGGGTATCTTGGGAGCCCTGAAACAGTGCAATATGATATCCTAACTACATAAGTTACCGATTTGGAACAAGAAATAAGTGGTTAAACCACATTACGTCCCTTCTGCAGTGGTTTACATTGGAACACACAACATACAATCAGTGCATTATGAAACCATAGCAACTAAATAACATTGGATACAACCTACATAAGGTAATAGGTAATAGGTAAGGGAATATCTATGTACGTCAAGGAACTAACCAGAGGAAACCATTAGCATACAAACTAGCTGCAAACAAATCCCACACCACTTGGTTGATTAAACATCCCAGCTTGACCTTTCAGACATCTCTATAAATTATATGGATCTTTCGCTACCCTTGCATTGACCTAATGCTTATGACGAGGACAATATCACTTGCTGCATGACATAATACTAATGAAGACATTTAAGGAAAGGAATTTGGCAGTTGCATTTACGCATGTTAATTAAATGTAATCTCTCCTAGCTTGATTCAAAGAAATTATGAATCCAATTAAGTCAAAACTAGATTAGAAAATACTCTGACCAAAATGTTTTCAATCTATTTTCATGTATTTTTATCTATTTTCACAAGACTCTTAAAATGCATTTGAAATTTCCTGCATTCAAACATTGTATTTTGTTATTTCATTTTAACTGTGATACTTAATGTGCAATCTGATATCTTTTAAGACACAACGATGGTAACCTGTCAACGACAGCTGGCAGAACTATCTATCCTTAACTGGGTATAACTATATATAATAGTCATCCCTCCCTCTGAACGACCATCCAAACATTGGTCAGGGACTTGAATCATGAAGAACGAAGGCGCCAGAAAATGGACTCACTTTATCTCAATTTTTCTTGTTTTTCAATGCAGTCTCTGCCAAAATCAAAATGGTGAGTATAAACTTTATTATCTTTACCTGATGGGTTGGTGAATGTATGTCCCAAGAGTCTGTTAATCTGTTAATGATTCCCCACAATTCTCCCAACCACGGAGCCATTTTCATGGGTTCTACCTGCAAGTTAACCTAAAACAGGGTGCATGCTGGGTAATATGTCGACAAATCCCAATGCTTTAGTACAGAAATTTTCACAAATTTGATCATCATTTGGAGATAAACAAACCATCATTATTTTTTAAATTAGTATCCATATGTATTAACATTTCCTGAGTCAAATGAAAATTCACTCATTATAGATGGATTTATAACAATTATTTGCTAATTTTCTATAGGTTTTCAAGGTGATTTGTTGGAAAATCGGTGCAAATTAGCCTGCAGGTCCTTAAAATGCTAGAAATCAGCTCTCCATGGTAGGGAGAATTCCATCACCATAGACAGCCATGTTGCTGCATTTTAACTTGAGATTAGCCCAGGTTAGGATGGATGTTTGGTAATTTGTTGAATAGTCACAAAGTTTAAGTATACATATGTATGTGCATTTGATTCATAGGGATAAGGGATTAATTTAAGTACATTTAAACAAATCATATTTTACAAATGGATATATAGCAAATATTTAAATATTTTCTACAGTTTTTTTTAGCTATCTGTGGTAGGGGGAATTATTACCAAAAACTGATTCTAAATGAGTAGCTGACAGGACTTCCTGTTGTTTCCCAAAGCTCAAAAATATGTTCAATCATATTGATATTAATATATTATCATACAGAGCACTAAACCTATATGATGACCCCCTCCCTTTTTCTGGAAATCTGCCCCTTGTTCTGATTGGTCTGAAGTTATAACATGTCATTGAATGGATTTAGGCCAACTATGAAGCAGCCAACCTATGCATCAGGGCAAAGTGCCTGGGCGCTGTTATCCCATAGTTTCTTTCAATGGTTGATTACACACAAGAGGGTTACCCGAAACAAATTGGGTGAATAGGAAAAGAAATCGATCGGAAATGTGAAATTGATGTTTTATGCTTAACTTTTTTGAATTGTAATATCTCAGTCAATAATGAAGGGAAACTCACAAGATTTAGTAAGCATCTAAATGATTTTCACATGGAGGGGACCATGTCTGAGACTTTTATTTAGGCCCTAATGATAATTTCATGAAATTGGAAAATTAGGTCATGAAAAATGAAAAAATAAAAAATCTGAGAGACAGGTTACTCCAGACGAATGTTATTGAATGAGTTGCCAAGTTTCAAAACTATGGAAATCATAATAACTAAGAAATCTTGCTCCTAAAAATGAAAGTGAAAAAATACAATTCTTGTAGCATTTTGCATTTAGCTGTAGACACCAATGCAAGTGTGACGTTCCTCAGTAGTTCGGGGCTTCCGATTTCTAAAGCGATGGGACGTGGGGGTTATTTTGGTTCTCAGTCGGGCGAGGAGCCCGAGCAGGAAGCCAAGATGTAAGATCAACAGTCGTGCCTTGCGCACGAGGGTGAATGAGCAGGTCAATTGGGAAATCGGTATTCGGTGATGGGGGAGGGGTGTTTCGGTCGGCCGGAACCGAGGTGTCCCGGACATCAGGACCTGGGGACCCGGGCTCCTGTTGTCAGGCGGAAGACACATGGGACGGGAACAATGGGGGATGGATTGGTGATCCTCGGCAGTCGATGCCCTCTTTCACTTGTCTCTTGAACGTGCCAGCTCTTCGACGTGTCGGGAGTATCGGGCCGATGCTCGCCTAAAGGGTGGGGCCAGGGGGCTGCTCACTATTTCGGGTTTCCAGACCTGTCCAGTCTTCGGTTTCGTACCATTGTTCGGGCTGTTTCGGGCCTTTGGGCCATGTTTCGGTCTTTCGGACCCCATACTACTTCTTAAGCAATTTTCTATGAACTCCTACTAATATTATCTCATGTTCTTTGAGTTACTCAGTTAGTTTCCAACCATCTCATCGACTTAGACCCCATTCAGGGCGATACTAGAGAAAGAAGACACATGTGGACACAAGGAGTACCAAGATGGAACGGTTTATTTCGGGCTTCACTGCCCCCTTTTATAGTCTACTGCCCAGCCCTGATTGGCCATTAGAGGTCACGTGGTCATTATGACGTCATATCCAGTTTACAACACTTTCGGGTTTCGGGTTTCCTGGGTTTCGGGTTTCGGGTTTTGGTCCCTTAAAAATACACTTTTACTTTACATCATTATATTTGTTTTTTGATACTGACGCTGACATGCTGATGAATAGACATTCATCAAACAAGGAGCTTGCTTTTCAGATACTAACATGTAAGTATCTTAATGCAAGTAGTCCATAACCAAAACCACTTAAAAATATGCTGACATTCCTACTTGTGTTGTATTTGTCATATTGCTAAAGTCATGATGTATAATTTTTATATAGAATTTGTATTTTTGAAACTGAAATGTAATAAGAAGTAAAGAAACATAAGAGACATTGCAACTTGCAATCCAGCCTCAACCCGGACGTAAGGACAAACCCATTTATCTTATGAGTGTAAGGGCGATGTGATTCACACACCTGAGTGATGTAGCAGTCTGCGTCACAGAAACAACCCACAGAAGCTGGGTTTCCCCATGACAAACCAGGGATATACTGATGAGGCATGACTGGTCAGAGACCAACGTAAACATCCTGTATCAAATGTATAAGAGCACCAGCCATCGCACATCAGAGTCAGTCCTTGCAGGTCAATCATTAGGATTGGTCAGGAACGACGGAACGTTGAGACAGAGACAACCCAACCACCCAACAGGTCTCACTGAAACGCCATCACCATGTAGGAATAAGGACACTAGGCTATAGGGCCTTTGCTCTATGAGCCTATCTCCATGCTCCCAAAGCAACAGCAACATTCAGGATAATGTGAACTCAAAGGACAATAACATTCAGGACCAACATTGTACATTTGGACAATTATTGAATATGTGATCTAAGTGTATACCTGCAGGATACAGCTAAACTTGTGTGAACTTCAGAATAAAACCTACATCATATCCTACACAACTACTATCTCACTATCCTTCATCATTAAACCTTAACTGTTATATATTCCATATTCCAATATTCCATATTCCAAAAATCATTATTAGAAATTGCTTGCGTTTGACCGCATTCACTTGTGTTCATGTCAATAAACGCAAGTGAAACATTCAACCCAATTCAAAGGTGTACAATGGAATATGGGCTAAGATCTCATGTGGACAGTATACATCCTTCTTATTAAGGGTGGTGGCCCCTCTTAGCAGAAATATGAACCTATTGAGGGGAGCTGTTCAGTTCAGTCTGCAGCTGTGACCATAAAGCTTGATGCAGAGTCCAGTGAGAATTGGTGCCCACTCTAAGGTGGTCAAGTGTCTTTATTGTATATCAACTTCGTAGCGCCTATTCCTTCAGCATTCAATTTGCTTTTTTGTACTGATGAGATTTAAACAAAAAGTTCAGAATTGTCCCTGTGGTAGCCTATATGAAATGCACTGCCCAAGGATGGTGGGCTCTATAACCACCTTCATCTGCTATAGACCTTGTGCAAATGTGGTCATGTGATCACATTTTGGTCATCACCACGTGGTTGTCATGACCACATGTCTGTGAAATTAATTCAAAATCTTAAATTCTAAAAACTGAGGATTGTTGATTTTGATGGAATGACTTTGTTTTGGTTAAATCTATCAAAAACATTTGTTATAAATGCTCAATAATTGAGAATAAAACAATGCACTTCAGATATATTTTACACACTGGACCAGAGCTTACTGGCCACTATATCCGAATGTCCACTATATGCGAAGTAAGTAGAATAAGCAATGTAAAGGGGTCTTAATGAAAAATATGAAGAAAGCATTACATTATATCATTATAAACCATTAACTTTTAGTCATGAATATTTTACTTAAATCTCAATGACATGTGTCACTATAATTACATTTAGATAATGATTCTTTTTTCACTGAAATTGCATGAAGATAAGGCTTTTTTTTTACAAAAAGAGTCATACACCTAAATAGTGGGTTCTAAACCGCATGTGTACGATATTAAACTAAGAGTAATTGAATAAACATTAGTTCATATTTTTGATCTATAGGCCTACACAATTTTTTTCACCCACTTGTTTCCTTTGTTGAAAATTCTATTTCTGATTTGGGCCTAATTACCGAATTCGAAATGCTCTCAAAAAACTAAATAACTTTTATTTGCCTATATTTCAATTAATCTATACATTTAAGACTACTAAATATAGTATTCAGTCACTTGGATATCATGATAAAATATTATATAATGCTTCATGGACGATTCTGTCCATGTTTTGGGCATATTTCATCCTAAGCTGTCCACTATATCCGAAGTGCCTGTCCATTTTATCTGAATTATTTAAACTAGAATATAGGGAAAAGATTATGTCCCAGCCAAAGTGTCCACTATATCTGACTGTCCACTATATCCGTGTCCACTATATCCAGAGTGTACTGTATTGAAAATGAATTGATCACCAATATGGCAGCCACTCCATTTTGGACAATGTGATGTCACCTGCACAGCGTCTATACAATAGGTCTGCACTGCGCAGCGTCATAAGAAAGGTGTATATTACCAAAGAATGATCCTTGGCAACTTGCTTTAGCCAGATGTTTGCAGCGTAGTTACTGAGAGTTCAAGTAATTTATGTTATGTTTGTACATAGATGAGTTATTTAGAAATGTCAAACAAAAATGTTGCCGAAGAGTGTTGTCTACATGTTTTTAAATGAGGTTTTAGAAATGAATGATAGAAATAAACTGCATCTGATATAAGTGTATACTATAGATCCAATAGATATGCCCAATAAGAAAATTCCTAAAAAGAGAGGTCCAATTGCTCTTGACAAATGAATTAAATTGAATAAGCTATTTTGACAGCTTTCTCTTTTTACTTGTTTTCTCTTCATAATAATCAGCATATGATCACATTATCATATTATTTTATTAATGCTGAAATAGTCCGTGTATCCAAACCAACCTACACATACAAAAACAGTTTTGATTAACATTGCAAACAAATATTTTGGAAGTTCATGGATAATGTTAAAGTCATATTTTGACATCATTAGGGAAATCTTTACATCAATATTTAACAAAACAAATGTAAGAAAAATGAAAAAAATGAATATGAAAGTTAATTGTATTTCCCTTTTTTGTTTCATAGCATTAAGAACTTTCACTCACATCATACTTTTACAAATTAAAGGCAAATCAATTATTCTAGAATCATTATCTTACATCAGTTATTAATTTCTGTGCTTTGTTTATTTCAGACAAATCACGTCTGTACAGAGCTCTCTTAGCTGATCGGGTGCCGGTATGTCCTAGTCAATTGCCAACAGATACCATTCAAATCAGTGTTAGTTTCTACCCACTCCAAATCCAAGAACTAGTAAGTATGATTTTCGGAGTTCAACATATTTTACCAAGTTAAAGACAAAGATGACCCATATGGTAAGCTTACTAGTAACAAATTTTTCGTCCTGCACATTTTTGTTGTTTGCCAGAAGAGTGTGATGTAGTTGTTTAATATAACCCCTGCTGATAATTCATTTAAACATATTATACAAGTATTTTCCTACACTATCCAGGATCTAACAACACAGAGGTTTTCAATCATGGGAATCCTTATGTTGGTAAGTACTATGCATATTGAGAAATATTCAAAAAAAGTTGCTGACATTTGCATATAAGCAGTTGTTAAACTCAACCTGTAATAATTTTTAGTTCTTAAAGCTAAATAACCAATATTGGAAAATATCAAAACATATCTTTCATTTCAGGAGACATAAGGGAACCTTAATCAATACTTATTTTACATTTGCATAGTTTAAAACTTAAAAGGAAAGCCCAATGTCTTTGATTTGATACTGGGACACATTTGGGAAACCCTTTCTTCAAAATAAGCATAGTGAAATGTGACAGCAAGAAATATTGGTTTGATAGACGATTGTCAAAATAGAATGAGCGTTTTTAATTCCATCCTCTTCTTTTGAAGTTTAGTATTCTGTCTCTATATAATAACTCAGAAAGAGGGGTTCAGTAATTGATTATCATCATGTATTCAAATGTAATAGCTTAGCAACACACTGTTTATTACCATGTATTTTACTGTATTTTTCCTATGCCTCATAAGGAGGAAGTGAATAAAGCCACTCCCCATATTTCTCCCACATAAGGGCACTCTAGAAGACTGCTGCCTAGATATGTTTGAGGAGACTCCCAAAACTTAATTTAGTTTTCTCAATAATTCAATTTGAATATATTGTTTACAGTTGCTTGAATTAAAAATATGACAAGGAAATTGATAAAAAGTAAAATATAACCTTAATATCAGGTTATACATTCATATGGTCACAAACCTTTAATGTATTCATCTATGTACAAATGAAATAGAGTGGATGGTCTTGGACTGTAAAAAAAGAAGAAGAATATAGTCCATATGTGTACACTCTTGTTGACAATTAACTCAAATGCCTTCAAATGATTCTGTCTCCAATAACCCGTCCTGAAGATGTGGGAAGATCCTTCTCTAGCTTGGAATACTTCACAGTATGGTGGTACAGTTGAAACATACCTCCCACTTTCAGCCATCTGGAAACCTGATTTTGGAATCTTAAACAGGTAACCTTCAAAAGGGAAAGACCCATTGTTCTGCTTAGCCTGTTTCTTAAAAAATGTGACCTTTAAAAGGAAAATGATGAAGAATGAATCTGAATGGTCTTGATGATACCAGCAATAATTGGGAGTGTCTGGAAAAAAACTGTTAAATTTATTATCCACTACCAATTTAACTTAATCCAAACACCTATGTCTTCAAGGAAACAATTCATGATTTTACTTGTTTTCATGTAAGTGTAAATATCAGTTCATCATGCCATATTTCTGACTGAGCTAACCACAAAATATAGTTAATATATCAGGCCAGTACCATACATCTTGCATATAAGTAGTTGATATGAACATATGTACTTGTACTTTGGTCAGAGTAGGTTCCACAACTGTTAGGAATAATACAGAAGTATAAAATATTGGATATATAAACACATAAAATCAATATATTTCTCTGTGTGGTAACTGATACGCCCCAATTTCTATCCTGAATTTGATAGCTCACACTTATCCAATTGAAATGCAGAAGTTTAGAAACATTTTAAGAATATATCCTATTAGCATTTTCATTTGCATACCTACAGATAGACAAATCTTTAATAATAGCTGATCTTCCATTGTCACAGTAGTTATTTTATTTTTCTGGAATTCAAAATCTCCCATATCAATGTTTGACATCTTTAAAAAATAAACTAATGCAAAATTCCTATCTTTTAACCAACAAGAGGCTCTGCCTCTAAGCTTGAATTTGATTTGGGGCTGCAAATATCCACCCTCCAAACAGACAAGCATGAAAAACTTCATATATATGCATAACTGTGCTGAGAGTGTGATGATACTTGTCACCATAATGACCCTGTCTGGCATGGCTCACCTCCTGACAATGCTGGTCACCCTCTCTGTAGTTGCTATCACTAAGCCAGTGGACATTATTAAAGTTGCAGTCAGGTCCTTCAGTTCTAAGACGCATGGCCACCAATATAAGCTTAGCAACAACAGAGTGATTGGCATGTTTTACCCTTCCAGAATATAATTATGTATCTCCATTTGTCATGTAACTGTCTTGCTCAGCAGTCAGGGAGTTACAACAATTATAACAAATTGCATCATTTTCATGAATGATACTTTCCCTATGTTGTCAAGTAGTATAATAAATATGATTATTTCTAGAGAAGTGTATATTAATCACTATTTTAGGTGTTCTTATGCTCTTATGATATCATGTCAAATCCAATTTTAAATGAGTTCCATCATTGTAATCATATTGACACTCATGGGAGTCAAGGTCTAGGCCCAAATATTTTGCTAAGAAATAAATAATTGAGAAAAACTAATGAATACGTTTATGAAATGTTTTAAGGTTAAAAGTTTCCATGGTGACTCCCTATTGTTTTAGCATCCCAGTATAATATAATTTTATTTGCATCTGGCATTTATTTCCCAAAGTTTACACCAAAGCTTTACATGACCAATTGCATTTTACCATCACAGCTACAGAAATAGTTTTATGAATCAAAACTTACTCATAGCAGTTTTCAGGGCCATACTATAACCTGTATTCAGACTACTGGTTGGTCCTGACCAGAACCAGGACATATGCTCAGGGTATTATGGCCTTTGTATGATAAAAGCATGATATGTGGCTTCTTATGATATCGTGTCAAATCCAATTTTCTTTTATTTTAGCGTATCAGGAAAGATGTATGATGCTGATTGGGAAAATACAAATGTTGTTGTGATCAATAATGGACTGATCCTTTGGAGAATAAGTGGAATATTTAATACTATTTGTGTAGTTGATGCATTAGGATTTCCTTTTGACCAGCAGCTTTGCTCAGTTATGTTGGGTAATACAGTGGCTTCTGCCACCTATGCTAATTTTAGTTCTCTAGATCAAGAAATGCATGAAGGAGACATGTATGGAAACAATGAATGGACAGTTGTCTCAACTAAAATAATAGATAAGAGATATTCATCAGGTCCGCATTTTGACTATTCATTGCTGGCCTTTATTTTCCATTTGAAAAGAGAGCCTAGCTATTACATCATCACTATGATATTACCAATCACCTTGCTGGCTTTTGTTGGTCTTATGGTTTTCTTACTTCCTCCTGACTCAGGAGAGAAAATATCTCTGAGTGTGACCTGCCTGATGTCATTTTTCATTACTCAAGTTGCAATATCTGAGCACCTACCTACAAGCTGGCGATCCATGCCATATATTAGTAAGTAAAGATTTCAATATTTAACACAATCACATATTCAGATAAATGAATAAGCTGTACAACTAAATAAAGCAATTGCAGCTTAAAGTAATTGATTATGAAAAAACATATCACAACATAATCTTATAGTTCTTGAATGATATCCTTACATAAATTAAGAACTCTTCAACACATGATTTATGATATTCTTCTTGAGTCAAATTGCTTGCTTTATGAAAATATTGTTTGTCCATTTCATTCAGTGTTCTTCAACTTTAGCTTCATGGTCATGAGTGTGCTGTCTGTGTGTGTGACAGTTCTGGTCCTTGCTTTGCATCTGGCAGAGCCCACCCATGATGTACCTTCATGGCTTGAAAAGCTGCTGCTGAAACCTGACAACAAAGTAGATAGTGACGACTTGAAGGACAAAAAGAACTCTGAAATGGATGTAATATCATTGTCAACAACAGACATAAATGATTCTCAGTTTCAAAGTTCAACAAACAGTTCCCAAGTATATACTAATCAAAATGCAATGCACAACCAGAAAAAATGGAAAAACCTGTCCAAAGTTGTGAATAAAATTTTCTTCTTTCTCTTTCTATTGGCATTCATCATTCTGATCACTGTTTTTGGAATTCTATTGAACAACATTGATCCAATTATACCAGATAATTTTTTCAATATACATTAAACCAAATAGGAATCCAAATTTGGGCTATAGCAAGGCGTGCATGAAAAGTGCTGTGTAACACTTACCTTTCCTATATTTTGGATGATTTTGTGATTTTTCTTATTTTTATTTAGATAGATAAACAAATCTTTGTGTGTGAATTAAGTAGTGAGTAGAAACTGTGTGCAGATTGATATTCGTTACACTGAATGTTGGGTAAAACCACAGAAACAATGTGAATGGCTGATTTGCCACTTAATTCCAACCTTTTTCCAAACTAATCTGTTCGGTTGCACTACCAGCAGCAGCCATCTAATTGTCTGATGTGAAACTCCACTTTGTATTATGTCATTATAATCTGCTAGTCTGTGCTACCAGCAGTCAGTGGAAACAGCCATTAGATAAAGTGGGATTGTTATAGGCCTTATACAAGTGTCATGTAATATTATTACAGTAAAATGGTTTACTATAATTATGATATCAATGTTATTATAATAAAACTGGCATAAAAGAATGATTTGTGGCTTGTGTATAATTTAAATAAGAACTGCAAACACATTGCAATGATCTCAACCTGTCTCTTACGTTAGCACTTGCTGCCATATTTCTTTATCTAGTCTGCATCTCAGTATGTATGAATCCCAAATAAACAAGTATGTTCCTTCCATTGACTGAGAGTAGTTTTTATTCAATGCACATTTTCTCCTTAGAAATGGGAAATGCTGCTTTACCTAGCAAGTTGTTTAATCAACAATTTTTGCAACAGTTTATATAACCAAAAGGTATACGTATTCTTCTTTTTGAACTGGGGGCCTTCTTTGTTCTCCTGAATTCTGAACACCCCTACTCTAACACAGCAACAACCATTTTAGTAGATCAGTACATATATCATTATAAGCATTGACTTAGTGAAGGTAAACCGCCGTGGAGACAGAGGTTATAAACCATAACCTCCGTCTCCAAGGCGGTTTACGAGCTTATACTAAGTCCCATAGCCATGAGTGGGATGTTTTGATACAGTCAGGACCTTTGTGGGTAGTGTAATATAGATTATAAATACATATATGATATACATGTATACATGATATTATGGGCCATGATTATTACAGACCGTTCAGTATTTGTACTGCACTGCTTCTGACCAAGGCTATCACTAGTATAGTGGTTAGAATGACCGCCTCTCAAGCACCAGGTCCCGAGTTCCAATCCACTGGGCTCTCTTATGCATTTTCCGTAATTGGGTTCAGGGCCATGACCCCAAATTTATGTAGATTTTCTTAATCATTTGATGTTTTTTGTATATAACTTGTAAACGTGGGTTCTTACCAGCCTTTACCTCTAAATGGCATACATACATAGTCTCATTTGCCTGGGTCCACGTCCATCTGGGATATAATGAAGGCCCTATTACACTATACGACTTTGGGCTGCAATATCGGTGCTATAATTTTAATATTACAAAAAGTTAGCATGCAGGAGTGATACAGTTGTTTGAAATATGCCAATTTAGAGTACTTTGCAAATGTGAGATTAAAGATTTTGACTCTAATTTGTGCGACATCTCTGCAACATCGTCATGTCACAGCTCATATTGCATAGTGTAATACCATCTCTAGAGCCACCTGCCCGTGTCCAGACCCGGTTGACGCGGCACTTCTGTGGACCATAGCCCCAGCCTGGCGAGGTGGGGGAGCGGGGACTGCATGCGTTGCACGCTAGAAGAATTTCAGCTGCCTCAATAGGGTAGTGGTTATGCTCTGGCGCTCTACATCCAAAGATCTATGGTTCGAAAGTCAGCTACAGTATCTGAATATCAGAAGTTTTCATAAATTCAAAATTGAATATATGCAATCATTAGCTCCTGGCGATTTTCCAGATAACCTCCTCCGGAGGTTTATTCAATAAACCTCCGCCGGAGGTTTACCTGATAAACCTCCTGCCATACCTCTGACACCGTAGGTTACGTTCAGAAACCTACTGGGGGAACAATAGGCTCGAGGGCTGGGAGGAGTATAAAATCACATTACCCTCTTGGCACTAGTTTTACTTATGCATTTATTATTAGGTAAATATCTAGTAATGTCTAGTTGGTGAATTGATATTGTATATAGGCTTAACCTAAATGACCTGATATTCCATGAACATTAATTCTTGACAAACAACAGGTCTGTTGTATGACATGATTTAACTGAGTATAGTTATAGACAGTTTTAAAGGTATGTCAAAGTGTTAGAGTACAAAATATGGCTTACTCCCCATTAATGTTGCCTGGAAATAACATTGGAACATTACAACAGCAGCTTCTAAGGCAATTTGGTGATAAAATATTATTTTTATTGTTGTGTATGATGGATATATTAAAATGGCACATAAAGGGTCCAGAGGGGTAGGGTGGTTCAGTGTTTAGTGTCATAACCTTGGACACAGTCAGCCTGGGTTCAGTTCTGGGTGCTTCCTGTTAGATCACCTTATCTTGCTGCTGTTTCCATTACCATAGATTTTCATTGAACTGTATACAATTAAAAACTAGAGTAGTCCTGATGTAGCTGAAAAATTGCTGAGCAGATATCTCGTTCATGTACAGGCAGCTCCCTGTGCTGCTTACCACCATGACTGTACCCTCAGAGTACAGGCTGCACCTTGGAGTGATCCCTAAGGTCACCGGTCATTAGCATTAAAACATTATGGTATAATTCAACTGAGAGAACTCTGATAAAGAACGAAAATATTTTCTTTAATTGATTTTGCCCTAGTTTCTGTTATGATGCATAATTTTTTTACATTAATACTTTAAATGCTGGTCTAATCCAAATCTTAATACAATAAATAGTAGGTCCTGAGTTCTAATTGGACAATTGTGGTTTTATTCTAATACTCATGTCCTTCTGACTTTTCCTAACATATATGAGGAGTTGGCTGATCACTGCAGGCATTCATCTCTACAGTAATTCAAAGAGTCAACTCAGGCTTAAATGAAAGGTTCTCTATTCCAAGTGTTCATTCCAAAACAAAATCTTCAGGTTTCACAGTATTCAATTCAACACACAATCATTCTAACAATCCAACAGGAAGGTATTCCATAGGAACCTTGCTCTCACAACCCTGAAGTTCTAAATATCAAGACAGTGCATGTCAGCACAGATGAGCTTTGCCCTTCTTTGCCATGCAAAAATTGTCAAATAATTTGTCTAAAGCAATATAAATTATGTATGTTAGATTTGGTCAATTTTAGGTGGTTGGAAGCATTTCTAGGTGCACAGGATGAAATAAACCTTATCTGATTGTATGATTAGATATAATTGGTCCATTATTCTGCGCTCCTGCTAAGGGCCATGAAGGACACAATGCGATGCTACAGTCCAAGTAGTTAACGTCTTACCATGCCGCAGCAGTATGTCCAGTGTTAATTTTACAATTTCACCTTGCCCTAGGCGGCATTTCTTCCCTAACGACCAAAGGGAGAATGATGAGCGTAGGCGATTTACCCTACAGTCCCCACGCGGCGCCACGGTCTACGTAGCGCGTGTAAAGTTAATGCTTCGTCCGATCGATAGGTGTCTCTGCTTGCAGCGTCACATCCGGGCAACTCAGAAAGCACAAGATGGCCGCTCGGTAAGCATTCTTTTCTGTTTTAAGGGTTTTTTTTGGACTCGAATTAGCTGTATATCCTTGGTATTTCGGTCCAAAATAGGTTATTACGATTGTATTTAGCGCTAGGGATGTGTATATACCGGGTTGGGCGAGTTCTTTCATCGTAATTATTTGCTATCGGCGAACGTAATGTGTTTGTTTTTCGTTCGCCGGTAAAATCCAAGATGGCGTCTTTTCGAGAAGGGTTGCCGAATCACCCGGGATACCTACAGAGGAAGGGTTTCTCGGGCTAGATTTATATGCATGTAATCAGCGGTTAGCTTTTTACTGTGGGTAGTAACATAAAAGTGGATGGGATAAACACGTTTAATAGTTTGGTTGGAGTAGTCGCAGTATAACGCATTTTCCCCTATCATCGCCCAAGCTTTGTCAGCTAACTCTGCCATCGCGTCTGATATAAGTTGGAATCATCGATCTGTGCTTAGCATTTTACACTTGTGCCCGGCGAGAGGCTTTGACCAAAAGCTGTCAGTTATCCGGCTATAGTTACAGAGGTGATTACAGCAGAGAAGCGGAGGTATTATCGCCGAGGGTGTTTCATGGTGGTTACATGACAGCCAGCAGACCGAGACATTTACTGGACTTGGAATCTAGGGGCCTTACCCATTATTTAGGGGCCTCGTGCTATTTCGATTCTGATTTAATTATTTTATTGTCCCTGACTCTCAGAAATAAAAACAGAGCAGCAATAATGTTCACTCCAAAGATAGAAGGGGGTTCCATTAGAATATCGAATTTCAGCTTTTTTGACAGTTGTTAGTTTATTCTTTAAATATTGTGCCCCATCCCTTCAAACAGTCTTATTTCTGCATCATCAGGGCTCAACATTAAGCATTGCCCGCCTTCCCGGGGCAGGTAATACTTGAGTTGGGGCTTGACACTCACCTGCCCGAAGGACATCAATGTCGGAGATCTCAGCTTTTAAATATTATCAGCCAGTAAAATATTCAGAGCAGGAGCAGAGGCAATATAAAGGATATAAGAAGGTATATATTTCACAGGTTTTGCATGGGTAGGCAGGGCTTGACAAATCGTTTTTCCACCTGGTTGCCCGGTGGGCAACCATGGTCCCTTGTATGGTTGCCTGGTGGTACTTAGTGGTAGCCCGGGATTTACCTTTCAAGCTATGTATATAGCCAACGAGAATCTAATGCAACTTTTTTTTCTAAAATGCTTCCATAAAAAAATATGGTCGGTGGGTTTGCTTTTTTGATGATTATTTTTTCAAATGTAATGATAGACTCAGGCAATGTTTGAAAGTAAGGTCTTCCTTGATTAATCTTCTGTAAGTAGCAATACCCCACAAAAAATATAATTTAAGATTTCAGTGACTTATCATTCAATGCCTGTAAGATCCGCCAGTATTAGTGCTTTTTATAATTTCAAACAGATTTAAAATCGTTACTGGCAAACCTAAAATATTGCAAAAAAATGTCATCATAAAATTTGATTTTTTTTGGTAGAAAGTTTATATTAAAATGGTAGCAAAGGTATGGACCCCCTAATACGCTTATTTTTACTCATTTTTCCATCTGTACTGTCAACTTTAGGCTAAAAAATCTGCGGATATCTCCCTTATTGTATTCCTATGTATTTATATATCATTAGAAAGATCATTTCTAGCGTGGATCTTTATTTGCCATATTTCCTCAGATCCAAGATTTGCTTAAAAACGTGAATTTTTTTATGAAATAATTGATTTAACACAAGACATAAATATTTTGAAAAAAGTGGCCCACATTTGGTAAGTCCTAATTAGTGAAAATATCACGTTGTCTTTTAAATGATAATGTCAGGACAATTATCTAACGGCGACTTATTTTGAAAACAAAAACTTGTTCCCCTCTCAGAAAAATCTCCTCTTTCTAATGGTACTATTGGTTTTTCCCTGTATACTCTTAGAATTAGATAAATTATAGTCAGGGTAAAATTAGGAATTTTATAGTTTGTCCCCATATTTTTCAGGGGCTGTGGTATTGCTACTGTAAGGATTTGTAACATGTATAATGCATACTTTGATAATGTATAGCCTCAGTAAAAAAAGAAGACTCTAGGGCCGGGACAAAAAAATAGAACTAGGTCTAGAATTGGTCAGGAAACCTAAACATAACGATTTTCTTTTTTGCCTAATATGTATACATTATCAGTATATATATATATATACGTTCACAGCAGCCATCAGCTTTTCATTTGACACTTGTTTTGAATATATTTCTTTTTCTTACAAATAGCATCACTGTTTTAGCTACAAAAAGAAAATCCGGAGTCCTTCCTTCTTGACTGAATTTTTTATCTCTCCTAAGTGGTATCTCTGGCAATACATTTATATGGAAAGGATCTTGGTTGCCCGTCGGGCAACCAGCACCTTGAATCTGGTTGTCCGGCACCTTTTTCTGGTTGTCCCGGGCGTCCGGACACCCGATTTGTCAAGCCCTGGGTAGGTCACAAAATACTGCGCGAAAAGTGGTCAGAATCTTTTCCCGTGTTGTGGTAGTACCTACAAGAGGTCCAGACCCTATATTGGGTCTGAGAGATTTTATGGTTAACTCCAACACTATATAGGGTCTGAGAGAATTTATGCTTAACTCCACACACTTCTATTCAGCCTGCTCGAAATTACACTAAAACTCAATGTGAAACAGGGTACCAGCAGACTGTCATGGTGGACAGGTTGGAGCCATTCAGCACACTGAGGCTAGGCAAGATCTTGAATTCTTAATATTCCGAGGAAAATACCAATCAAAACATATCATATATTGAAGACAAGATATCAAGGAAGGCCATTGGTCATTCATAAGACAGAACATAGGGTATGTGCTGAGAAAAATGTGCTGGGTGCTCAAAAAAAAAAAAAAAATTGGGACGTGATTTCCAGTGAAAAAGAAAGTGTCCAACGCAAAAAGGAGCAAAATTACTAACAGTACTTACTCCCTGATAGTAATATCGCATGCCTAGGGCCCATATATTACCAGAATTTCTGGTCCCTGACTCTCCGAAAAAATCAGAGCGGCAAGAATGTAAACTCCAAGATAGAGCTCGATGGGGCTTTAATCTGATCCATAAACTGTATAATAGTAGTCATATTTCACAGTCTAAGCATCATACCTTACCAATGGATCAATAAGTTTAGGATCAGTGCAAAAACATATTAAAATAGGGAAATAATAGGAATAATAATTACAGGCGTCAATTTCCACCCTGGCATGTCATTTTCTGCATGATAATATTCTGCATGCCTGCATGCTTTATTAACCCAAAACAATCGGGCTGATTGTCATCCTCAAACACAAATGTGAACGTTATTAATATGCATGCTCAACTGACCATGGTCCAACTGCATTCCCAGATTACAGGTGTCAACATACGCTGAAGAAGATAACCTACCATACTGTGTCTGTAGACAGAGATGCCATTTTACCTACTTTTGTAGTATTTCCTAAATTTTGGTGATTATGGATTGCACAACTGATTTTCCCGACATTACTTTAATATCCATTTTAGAGTATTCTGTGTCAGTTTCAATCTATTCAAATACAGATCCTATCTCAGTTCCCTTTCCCTGAACAAAAGTTCTCTCCTAGTTATTTTTAGAAAATTCAATAGGAATAGTATTTCCTCATGTTCCTATGTATTCATCAGTTGGAAGTGGCATCTCTGTGTAGAGCATTCCCACATTACAGGTATCAACGTAAGCTGAAGCCGGTCACCTAACAGACTGTGTCTGTTAGAGCATAATCTCACATTACAGGTATCAATCATGGATTAAACTTAATATTTTTACTATTTTACTTGTTTTTACAACCTTTTTACTAATATCCGGTACTAGTAAATCTATACTTCATTCAAACCGTGAACAGATATCAACGTAAGCTGGAGAAGATAGCTGGAAAATACATGATAAAAGCCAGAGACATTCACACTGATCTTCAGGGCCCATGGTAGGAGGAGATAGCAAAAAAATACATGATAAAAGCCAGAGACATTCACACTGGTCTGACGGGCCCATGGGAGGAGGAAATAGCAGAAAAATACATGATAAAAGCCAGATACACTCACACTGGTCCGACGTGCCTATGGGATGGGGGGCTAGTGATTAGGTACAGAAAAAAAAAAAAAAAAAAATCACATCTTCATCGACGTCAACAGTTGTCTTTGATTTCATATCACTGTATTAGGAGGGCTCTCAGCTTTGGAATTTCTATAAATATCTACATATTAAATGTTATCAGGGTTCCCACACAACCTGGAAAACCTGGAAAATGAAGGTGGTCATGGAAAGTCATGGAAAAGTCATGGAATTTGAAAATTTGACCAAGAGTCATGGAATTTTGACCTCAGTCATTGAAAATCAGCTTGAGTGATAGAAATATTCAAATGTATCCTGGGAATGTGAACTACATAGCATCTGCTAACAGTGACAGATCCAGGAATTTGAAAAAGGGGGGGCATGCTATAGTCAAAAAAAAATTCTGCGCCCTATGGGCGCTTCAGTTTTACATTAAAAAGATAGGGGGGCGTGCACCTGGCACGCCCCCCCATAAATCTGTGTCTAACTCAGCCTAAGGAGGGTTCAAGTTATACTTCTCTAGGATGGGATCTGGCCACTGGCACGATTGATGGTAGGCTGATTTTGGGCTGGGCAATGTGCATCTTAGGAGCAGGGTATTTGGGCTAACCTGCAGTCAAAGCTCATAAAATCTGTGGTAGGGAGAATTATAAGACACACCTTATGTTTTGGCTTAATTTCATCCCTCCAATTGGTCGCAGGAAACCCCATTCATAAGATTTTTCAGGTCTCAAAAGGAGAAAATAATGTTTTTTTTACCAGTTAATCATTGTTTTTCCGTCATCACTTTGTAGAAAACATATCAAAACATCACAGGGTCTTGTATTCAAGACTTTCTGGTCTTAAATGTTAGGCATCATTCTCAATGATACAAGATATCACAGTTTATATAAAATTCAGAGTTTTTCAAAGATAACCCCAATTTTAAGACGTACCCCTACTTTTTTATTTTGTTTTTTTTTATTTCGATAAAGGCTTCACGCAGGTACATGTTCTTCCAGCCAAGATGAAAACTAACTAACACAAAGAGGTTACAAACCCTACCCTAGTTCCCTTTATAAGACGTGTCTTATAAATGGGGTTTTACAGTAATCAATATTTTCCTGTATAATTTTGGGGGGATTGAAATTCCAACACTGATCATAAATTCAATTGATACTTATCAGACAAAGGCACACTAATGTTCTTGATATTAGAAGATATTACTGACTACCCCTTAGTTGCTAGTCAGGATATTTCCTGAAAAGCACTTGCACTTGTCATATATTCTGGTGTGTATAGGATGGTTATAGGGGTGATGGGAGGCCGTTAATTGTATAATTTTTATAATGGTTCTAATTGTTTAAACCTTGGAAAGTTAACCTGGAAAATCATAATTGGTCATGGAAAAGTCATGGAAAAATCATGGAATTTGATTCTTCCAAGTCCGTGGGAACCCTGTGTTATGTTCACTTATAAAGACTGATTCAAGGCCACCCGGCCCACAATTTTGGGAGAGATTGAAGTCATTCAGTTAAAGGATTCTGAAATTGAAAGATCCATTTCCGACAATTGGACAAATCATCATTTCTCAACATCCATGTGCTTTCATTTGACATGCAGAGTTGTAGTCACAGTGCGGGTGGAGGTGGCGTTTGCCTTTCCCCACCCACCTCCACCCCAACCGCCAGCCGCCGGCCCGCCACCCCCAGGGCCTCCGCAGCCAGGCCCGCGGCCCCCACTGCCCCCACCGCCCCCACCGCCCCCACCGCCCGGGAACGACGGCCGGCCATGCCGGCGGCGTGTTCCCCCTGCCCGTTACAGGGAGGGGGGATGCGTTGGTTGTCTAGTTTTGTTTTTTTTGTTTTTTTTATTTTTTTTAAATTTAGTTCAGTTTATTTTATTTTAGTTTAGTTTTTAGTTTTAGTTAGGTTTGTTTTAGTTCGTTTATTTAAGGCCAAGGAAAATAAAAAGTTGCGTTCCGGTAACATCAGCCCAAAAAAGTAGGGTAGGTAGGTCGGGATTTTTTTTTTTATTTTGGAAAATATTTTTAATGGCTTATAGTGAAAAAAAATTGAAATTTTTATGATATTTGACAAAATTTAAAATATTTTAACTAAAAAGTCTTTAAAAACATTAGGGTTGGGGCAAAAAAAAGGGTAGGTCGGGTTACCGGAATGCTACTATTTTTTTTCCTTGGCCTAATAAGTAATATACAGTGATTGTGATATTGTCTAATGTATATTTTTGTAATTAGCGTGTAATTGTATATATATATATGTATATAAAGTTTAAATAAATCTGCAATTATCTTTTACAGCAT
Source organism: Lepidonotus clava (assembly GCA_936440205.1). Classification (NCBI taxonomy): domain Eukaryota; kingdom Metazoa; phylum Annelida; class Polychaeta; order Phyllodocida; family Polynoidae; genus Lepidonotus; species Lepidonotus clava. The sequence continues at coordinate 47,981,508 of OW387141.1, forward strand.
TTATGTGTCTCATCGTACTTCTTAGCGGCACTAGTAACTTTTAGTTATCCGTCTCAGGGCTCGACAAATCACATAATACATTGAAATGACTTGTGCTGTCTATTTCTCAACATGGAAGTGCTTTCATGTTAGAGGAATTGCTTTCGAACTGGATGTGCGCGTGTTTGTCTGGGTTAGGGTGGGGTTTGTAGCCCCCCCCCCCCCCCCCCACACACACACACACCCACATGCGCCCGTGCCTGACTGATTGTTTATACACAGATTGAAAGAGATGTGCGTTCAGTTTACTTGACGCACAGACAACAGATTCGTCTAGCCCTGAGTCATGACAATCGGAAGTTAATCGATGTCTCAGACATAGTTGTAAATTTGGGTTAACCATTTATTCTAGTCATCTGAAGCAATCGTATTCTTTTTGGTTTTTATTACATTATGGGGAACCCTCTTGGTGGTTTCTACAGGCCTCAAAACATGGAATACAATCAAGTTGTTGAAACCTTTAGGCTTGTGTTCACAAGAGCGCTAAATTCCATTCTTTTCCAAGGTGGGAGACAGAAACAGTACCGCCTACACAAACTATATAATACTGCCTAAATCAGAATGAGAATACCTGTCTGACCCTTTAGTGTTGGAATATTTTACATCCTATTCATTGATCCAAAAAGATAATTTTTCAACAGACTTTTCTCTTGTGTCCGATGTGCTTTGAGGCCTGATTTGAATAGAAATTGAAAAAAGGTGTCTGCCCGGCAAGGGTTTTCCTTAGGCACTTAGAGCCGGCTCTCTTGACCAGCTTTAACTAGTGTCTGGGATCGACCGTCTGTAGGTGGCCAAGGTGGGTTAAAAATATTGAAGTATTGCAAGTACTCTTAAAAAATGGAATCATGATCGGCGTTTCGATCGTTGGATCACAAATGGCCGGCTCTAATTTTGTCCTGGGGAAAACCCTGCTTCAGGGAGCCCTTGGGATCGCGCTAAGGGTGGGTATATATTTTTTTTTTGTTTTTTTTGTTCTTGAACTTTTTTTTTAAGGGAAGTACTAAAAATGGTGATGAAAGTCCTCAGTAAATATACTGATTTCAGTAAATTTAAAAAGGAGTGACGTGTCAAAAAAAACACGCCTTCGAACAAACAATTCTTTGAATTTTTTTCATTAAATCACTTTTGAAATTTTGAATTTAAATCCTCCTTAGTTCTTAATCCTAACCCACCTATTTCCAAATAGAGATTGCTACTAGCCCATCCTACCCTGGGCACACGATTTCAGGAATATTTTTCACTGAACACTGTCATATATGTTCACTGAACACTTTCATCATTGTAATAGAAAAAGAAAACGAAAAAAAAAATGACAACATGAAACGAACAAAAAATAAAGAAGAAAAATAAAAGAAAGAAAAAAAAAGAATAGCAGTGTTCGAACTTAACTTTTTTGCCCTCGGCCATCAAGGCCGACTGTTAAAAAAATGGTTGGCTCTGCTTGACTTTTTGTCGGCCCTGATTTTACCTATAGGGAGCCCCTATTAAGCCTTTTTTATCTGCCTAAGAAAAGGATAGAATATTGCTGAAATCTTTTGGCCACCAGGGCAGAAAATACCTTACTTTTCTTCAAAAATGTTTGGCCCTCCTCTGAAATTTCCGGCCATTGGCCGATGGGCAGACTGTAATTTCGAACCCTGTTTAGTAGTGTGTTTTACACTCACTCAGACGGTCGACTAGGAAAAAAAAAAGCGCTAGTATCATTCAGAGTTGGAAATCTTAGGTGCCGACACACTCAATATTGCGAACCGACTTAAATGAGCCTCCAGATAGAAGAAGGCGAAATTATATAATATGTATGTTTCCTGTCAAGGGGATGAGATATATCAAAATGAGGCGGGTGTTGTTATTTTGTTTGCTGACGGCATGTTGGCTGACGGCATGTTGATTTCCAGCTCTGCCATGATATGGTACGAGCCAAATTTGCTACCGTTTCCTTCCATAATTATTTTAACTCATCATGCACAACTTGGAAATAGGGGATTAACCTGCAAAATATATCTCAATTTGGCACATTTTAAGGTCTATCCCTTGTAGTGGTTCGTGTTTTTCCCCTACTACTAGATACTCAGTTTTTCCCCAAGTAACGGTAACTCTCTAGCTATGTGGCAAACATTATCACCGGCTTACATGTTCAAAAAGTAAATTCACATCCTTCAAATGCTAGAATGCAAGTCATGTATAACCATGCATGCAGTGGATTCTGGCTAAAGAAAAATACATTAAGCCCCGTAGTTTTGTTTCATGGTAATACTAATGTGACAACTAGCCTATAGTGCTTTATAAAGCTGAGTCTAAAATTAATTTACCGCGGGGAAATCACGAATCACACAAGAGATTTAACAAATTTTTTGCCTTTTCAGCCGACAAATATTGGACTGATTGTAAACCAAATTATTTTTGGTATTTTTCACATGCAAATGTAAACTTAGCCTAGGAGTAGTTAGTCAGGCAGTTGTGAACTTGGCGCTTCAAGGAGATAACACAAGATCACCAAGAACTCTGAGGACATCCACTGTATACCTGGAATCCAAAATGGAACTGCTGTTGTCATATCGCCAGGACAGTCATCCATGAACAATAAGTGTACACACCGATGTGTTTCTACGCTCGAAGGAACACCACCCAGCTCTTGTGATTGTGTATTATGGTAACATCAAATTATACATTTAATGACAATAATGAATCAAATCAGCTATTTCTTGTAACAGTGTTTTCCCCAGACGCTTTTAGCCGGCTGTGCCGACCAGCTTTAAATTCTGATCGACCAGCTTTGTTCTCCAGAAGATGACCGAAAAAGTATTGACAAATGGAAAGTTTTCTTGTAAAAATTCGTCCTAACCAGCTTGTAATTCGTAGGATCATAAATAGCCGGCTTTAAATTTGTCCTGGGGAAAACCCTGGCCCATCTTGGACACATACATATTGTCGCTGGCTTCCCTAGCCCACTTAAAAGGGTCTTAATCTCATCTTTCCTGTCCCCTCTGGTCTAGATCTGTGTACATCTGGGCAAGAATAGGTTCCCAGTATCCTCCGATTGTTGTGGTATATTAGGTAGATTAGTATATTCAAAGTTCTTCGGAACAGGTGAACATGTACACTTTGAAGACAATAGTCAGACAGTTGTGACCTTGTGAACTTTTTATGGTCGATTAGTTGTGAACTTTTGAACGTGTAACATATGAACATGTAACTCTTTGGGAGAAAATCGTGAAGTACTGTGAGAAAATACACAGTTGTGAACTTTGTCCAAGGAGGATAACGAAAGGCGAAAAGGAAATTAGTGAGGACAATGGAGACATGCCAAATGGAACGATTGAACTACAGTGGGGCGTGGTCGATGTGAACTACAATGGAGCCTGACTTGCCAAATGGAACGATTGAACTACAAGGGGGCCTGGCCGATGTGGAAAATGGATCAATGCAGCCTGTAGGACTGCAATGAGGCCGGGGGTGTGTGGCAATGGTGTGCATGCTTTAAGGAGGTGGCTGGGTTCTTCATGATGTCGTCTTTGTGCGGCATGTTGACTCTGGCAACGAGACAGCAAAACAGCGAAGCAGGATCTACTACCTATAGCTGGTAATGTACCTAGATGTTAGGTGCGCCCCGTTGGAGCAGAGACTGTTAAAAAAATAAATCATTATATCCCTTTCAGATCACAGATGCTGGTCCCCAAGTTCAGTGCATTTGCGTGACTCCTGGAAAACCGTTTAAAACCAAACTTAACTTGAAAAGTGATATTTTGCGTTTATTGCAGTCGGACCGTCCTCTTCGTTTGGCCTGGTGAATTTTTGGAGAAAATCAAGTTTCTTGCAAGTGAAAACTGTGTTGCCGTGTCATGTCGTTTATGGTGTCGTCTCAGGTAGTGGGAAATGTTGCCATGGTTCAGAACTTACTAACATGTTTTGTTACTGCCTAACAATACATCATGATTGTGTGTTGTAGCAATTAAAGTTTGCACCTGGTCCGAGCACGTGCCAAGTACCATTTCGGACACTCGCTATGGTTTCATGTTGTTCGTCGCAGGCAAAATCATGTTGCCCACCTCCACCCCTATACACACACTGCCATGGAGCTACCCAAAGACCCCTGTCATCTGATTCTAGTTGACACTTGTTTCAGTAGAAAACTATCTCTTTAAGTAGTCGTAGTCCGTCCCTCCCTGCCTTCCCTCCTCTCACCCTCCAATTCCCCTTGTGCAAAGTTTATAGTTTTAAGATCATTAAAGTAATCCTTGCACATAAATGAATTATAACAATTTTTCAATTGTATGAGTGCTGTGTGCTATTTCATTCCTTAATGACTTACCTACACTGCAATATTTGCCCATTATTTCTTTTGAAATAATTTTACGGTACCCAAAACAATTAATTTACGCAAAAATTATTTATCTCTTAATTTATGTGCAAGGGACCCTTCAAAGTAGCAAAACCACAAGCTGAATGTTTATGTTCAAAGACTCTTGAATACTTATGAGATAAAACTGTTTCTGTCTTTATTCCGACCAATTTACTTGGATCAAATTTATTTGTTATAAACTTGAAACAGTGTTGTGGTATTGCAATTTTACGGTCGGCTAGTTTAGTCATATTTGTCTTGCACTTTAAAATTTAGTTGTCTTTCCCTAAAGCGTTAGGGTTGGCCGGTTTGGTTATCTTTGTGTTTTGTGTCACATTTTGAAAGTACCAGTTAAGGCGTAGACTAGTTTTGTTAATTTTCTAAGCATGGCAGTAGTGGTAGATTAAAGTTAGATTAAAAACCTAATTTTCAATTTAACCTCTTCCGACAACCGAATTTTCACTTTCACCTCTTAGTGCCATTCTAATATTTAAACCTTATGGTGGTGGTAACTAGGTTAAATAGAAAAAAATAACAATTACTGTTTTTTATACCCTGACTGAACCCCTAAGACCACATTGTTTACTCTTTTTCTTACTGCCAATTTTTTGATATTCTGCAGTGCCGTCTGATGTTTGTGAATGAGAACTCATAGGGGGTAAGTAAAAGAAAACTTCCCTTAACATTCATATTCGCAGCTTTATTGGTATTTTTTACATGTCGGTACTCTAAGTATCGGGGCCTCTGCTAGACATTTAATCAGATTTTATATATTACCAATTGTCCAATTCCGGCAGTATGACGTTTGGTTATTCTACTAAAACATGTACTTTGGCTAACATTGTCATTCTTCATTCAGGTACTCGAGCAGTTGGTCTGTGTGCAGGAGATGCGATTTAGCGAGCAATCTTCACAAGTCCTTCGTGACGCGAGCCAGCCTGCTTCATATGCCGTCCGGTTCGGGCTACTTGTCGAAGATGGTGAGTAGGCCATAATTAGTATCGGTTAGATGACATTACCTTGACTATGACATAGAGAGGCAGTTCCAGTAACTTCTGTTAGCAACATTACATACACTTGTGGGCGGGCTTCTTTAAACATCTGGACTTTTCACAAGTACACTGGTCGCGGAACGCTTGCAATGATTAGATTTCGGCCATCTGTCGAGGTGCAGCCAGCAAATCGTCCGTTGATTCGCATGACTGGCAGGTAGGTTGCCCATGTTGGCGTCTCAAACTGTTTGCATTTCCACATTGTGATGGGTCGAATGTAATTTACCCTGTCTTCGTAGGGCTTGTACCACTTGACTACTGCAAACACATGTTCTCTCATTTCGCCAGTCTCCGGGATTTTCAGAGTGTGTTTCAGGAAATATTGGATCAGGCCTGGCCGCAACTCGCGATTGTCAGCTGTCATTCCATGCCAAATTGCCATAATCCAACTCAACCTATACTTGCGCTTAGAAGTAGCGCTGGCGTATAGCATGGGACCAACTTGCACCACTCCGTGCTTCAAGTAGACGCTAGGGACGTTGCTCATATCAAGTTCTGCAGCACAGGATGGATACATCTTTTTATACGTCCCCAGCAGTAATTCACGCTCGTCGATATCCATGGCCCCAACAACGGCATCGCCTCCCAGTTTGACGCCACTCGTTGTTTTCCAGTGTGGTTCACAGTCGTGCAGATCCATTTCGGGAACAAGTGCCACATCTTGATCGAGGATCAAGGTTTCGTCACTTTTTTGAAGAATTGGGGCAAAATTTTGGGAAAACTCCTGTGGCAAGTGATGCTTCAAGTTTTCGACACTTTTCTGTATCAGAAACTTCCTCATGAACTGTTGTTCCACTTGTCTCTTGTTGGTCGGTTTATCCGAAATCTTCAGATTCATTCTTTCGAACGCGAAAAGCCAGTGGCTTGGAGGCGGTCCCATATCAATGACTGACTCCTTTATATGGTTATGCAAGTGAATGTTTGGCGTTATTATTTCATAGCCATATCGTTGTTCTGCTAGCCGACTAAACAGATTAAACTGGGTGTCTGCAAACTCAAGTTTTTCCCGAGTAACGCATGCCAACGTTACTGCTTGACAGGCCAAAACGAAGCATTCCCACACCTTCAGATCTTCAGATGGTAGCAGTCCTTGGAGGCAATATCCAGAACTCACAGTCACAAAATTTAACCATTGCTGAGCTGTCCAAAATCCATAGTTTGAACCTATGTACGTCGCAGCACGTTCGTCGTCTGTTCCCACCTGGAATTGTAGCAAGCGCTCGTCCACGATAGAAATATCTTTTTTTGTCAGAATCTCTTCTTCGCAATAGTACTTCCACATTTTTTTCGCTGTGCCCATATACAGATTGTGCATGATGTCGATTCCAAGGTGATCTATTGGTCTGAAGTATTCCAATTTCAGCAATGGGCTGTAGCGAATACCATACTTGCTTTCGAGGTTTTGTTTCGCTGCTTCGATGCGAGCACCGTTTATCTCATCGATCCATTCCATGTGTTTCCGGTGGGTCCGTGCTTCCCATGTCGATCTGTTAAAGCCACCCAGATTTCTCATAAGTCCACCGCCAAATTCCTTGAGACACTTTGAACATCCCCGATTAGCAGCGTGTGAAAAAAACCCAACCAACTTACGAGCGGCAGGTAGGTCTGCAGCAACACTGAGAAGAGCTGCTCGGACTCTTTTCCCTTCTGGAAAGTTATGAGTTTTAAGGACAATTCCTTGTCTCCAAAATACCAGCAATTCGTCGACAAGTGGGTTTATAAAGCTTTTTAATGTGTGAGGTTCTTTCGGGAGATTTGGAATGATGCCAAGTAGAATAACGTTAGCCACTTTATATCGCTCGGTCCGCGGCAGATTCAAAACCACAAGGTAAATGGCTCCTATAGAAATATGACTCCGCCTAGTCCAAGGTTGGAACCAATCAACGTTGATTTGTAAAGCCAAGTTATTGTCGTTCTAAAGGAAACCGTTTGGGCCCGTGTGCTCTTTCCACAACCGTCCATCATAGATGTCTGCCAAAATGTTTGAGGGAATGCGGCAGTCTTTCCATTTCCTACATTGGTTCTCGAAATTTGGCCTCAACAAGAGGCTTTCCAAACTTTCTGATAGTGGTCTATAGCAATACGTGTAGATCGGGATGAATTCTTTTTCGGCATTGGCCACGGCCACTTCTGTGAACAATCTCGTATTGCAAATTTTGCCATCACGCGATTCGTGAAGGCAGTTTCTAACGCGGACCCTACCGCGGTTGTCAGTGTATTTGAGTCTGTCTATTGAATCATAAATACTGTAGCATTGGCCACAGCATATAAATTTTTGGAAATCATTTCGGTCAACGCCAAGCCATTTGTATAACATGTACATGCTTCCTGGAAGGACCCTTTTTATCATGGTCGAATACTGTGGGATCCCAGCCACAACTAGAATTTCGCAGACAAACTTCAGTAGTGTAGTCACTGCCGAGTCAGAGACGCAGTTTGACAACTGCCACTGCAAAATAACAAATAGAATCCAGGTCACCACACTCTGCAATTTTTTAGCACGATCACCACTGACCACTCTTATACGAGGACAAATGTCTTGTGAACCTGTTAATATGTCTCCAAGCATTTCGTCCGGGGTCCCATCGGTTGCATCGTCTGTGTCCAGAGTGACCTGAAATAGATGACATACATGTCAATTTTGTATAGGTACAAGAGGGTGAAATACACCTTTTTCAAGCAGGGAATATAGATAAAAGTATTCATCACCAACACGCGATAGAGTGGACTCTAAACTTATCACTCAGCAAATTTACATAAATCCTATAAGAACTATTTACGGGCATTATTGAAGTCAGGCAAAATGTCCGAGTTTTAGTTAATATTTAATAATACAAACATCTAATAAAGAACTGACCTGTTACAGAAAATGTGAAAAATATCTGTTTAAATGCACAGGAAAATAAAAGTAAGAAACATTCTGGGAAAGTGATGGATGCATGGAGCTAGTACTCTGCCGCTGCTACATGTCACTGTCGCCAGCTGAAAAACCACAACCTAGAAGGGAGTAGGAGTATCGGCAGGCTTCTGATGCAGGGCTATCAAGTGCCGCCTATTTGGATTTAATGCCACCTGAAACACGCAGATTGTAATGGGAAGGATTCCTCACCTGGTTACATTCGTTGTATGTCCTTTTCCTAGACGCAGCTGATCTTCCTGAGCTCACAGAATTCGCTTCATGTACCACAGAGCTCCCCACCACAGAATGGGCTTGGTGTACCTCTGAGCTCCCCACCACAGAATTCGCTTGCTGTACCTCATTTGGTCGAGCGGCACCCAGTTCTACAGACAATGGGCGATTGTTAAGTCCACCGTCACAGTTGTCCTGAGGCACTACTGTCTTCTGAGCTAGGTCGTGGGTATGAAGTTGTTTAAATTTTCTTCTTGGCGCTGCTACTTCACAGACAAAACAGAATTGATGCATTTTATGGTTCATGGAGAGACGTGCTCTTTTGCCAGCCTCGGATAAACCTTTGAACGCGGCCATGATGTAAATAAATACAACATTGACATGTAAACGGAGGTGTGCCGTCTTTATACTGCCTGGCTCACATGGTGAAGGGTTGGTGTCAGCCTATAGCGCCCAGATACACTGGCACTAACGCATTGACACCATGTGCCTTCAAAGGTGTGCGCAACTTACAAGTGCCACAACACTTAGTAACCGCTACTCACCGACACACTGTGCTTCTGAGTCCAGGTAAGCATCTAGTTAGCTGACATGTTCATTTGTTAACTGGCTTATAGCGCCCACAAACAACGCCATCACAGCAGTGTCAGTGAACTAATAAGATAGAAAACAAATCTTATGTTTGTATTGAGAGCGAGCAGCCCTTTTCACGCCCCAACCACTGGTGTCTATCCTTAACTAGCTGTTAAGACAAGTGTCATTGGTTTGACATGTCAATGCTATACATGTCGTATCACGTGTCAATCCGTTTGGCATGTAGTCTACCATATATATAGTGGTTGAGTACAATGCACAGCCATTCTATTACACAAGGTCAAGCCAGGTACTCTAATCGAAGTGCAGAGTACAAGATGGACACGAAATGTGAGCAATTATTTATATTTCTTTTATTTTATTTTATTTTTTTTCATTAACAATCTATACTAGCAGTGTTTTCCCCAGACCATTTTAGTCGACTGTGCCTAGCAGGGTTGAATTATCATCGATCACATTTCGTAACATGAATGTGGTGAAACCTGTATCGAAGTATGAAAAGTGAAAAGTACTCTTGTATAATTTTAGCTGGCCTTACATTTGTCCTGGGGAGAAACCTGCTGGCAGTAGGTTAAAAAACTGTATTTGCCTAACAGAGGTTTCCCGAAATCCTTTGCGTGTGGGATAGTTTCGTTCCGGCGATGGAACTTTAAGGGCCTAGAAAACATATTTCTGATCTTAGGAACAATTTGAAAAAATACAAATATGAAGGCAAACACCTCTTCTATTGATATGGCAAATATGAAATTCCAGAAAAAATCCCTTCTCAATTTCTTCCTCTTTGACAAGTGGTGGATCTGGCTTCTGTCTGTATAATCTTATGTAAGAGAAGTGTTTTGTTCTGCAAGAAATCCTTGTTTCTTATTCAATATATTATTACAGCAGAAAATAGGGTGGGTCTAGTTGGTCATGTAGAAATCTTTAGTGCAAAATTCAGCCTGATAATTTTGTAATTGGTCTTTGAAAATGACTGCAATGATAGAAAAAAAGTAGGTGGAACCTCACCATCTCAGCTAATCTCGTGGCCGAGACTCAGCACCTCTGTTCGGCGACTGCAGTTTGTCTGTCGTCGTCCACCCTCCTCCAGTCAGCTGTGACCCGGCCCCTGGCTGGCCAGTTTTTTTCTTTTTAATTTTTTCTTTTTAATTTACTCTATTTTTTCTCTTTTAACCAAACTCATATTCCACTAGCCCGACTTAATAGCCTTTCTAAATATATTATAACATCTTAGGATCCTGTCTATAGTTGTGGATATTATTAACGGCCGAACGGTCATGTATAGCTGTAGGGACCAGGGATGCCATTTTCCTTTTCTTGTTCATAGAGTGGCACCTCGGAGGTAATGCGTTTAACAGATGATATGTTTTCCACTAGCCCACCGAGCTAGCAGCTCCATATTTCATTAGCCCGACCTACTTTATACTAGTACCCGGTACTAGTAACCCTATGTTAAGTTCAAACCCTGAGTCGTTCCTACTTCGTACAAGCGACCAACGATGGCCCTTATTTTACGTTAAATATTCCTACCAGTCCCCATTGGCCTAAAGACACATACACTTTATTTTTCAGTTGTGCTGTTGCTCTTCGTTTTTACATTCACCACCCAAAGTACATGTACTACGCTCAGCATTACTCAAACCAGCCGCAGTCTGTCAACCCAAAACAACACACTGCCACGACTGGTTAACCATCGTCTGACAAGTGCACGCTTAGGTTCATCAAGGATACGCCACCACCGCACTTTTCTACGCAAAGCACAACTGGCATATTCGTCAAATGCAACAACTATATCGAGTCGCAATTCCAGTGGAAGGCATTCCTCAAAGGAAGGGTCATCCGGATGTACCAGTGGTAGTCATCACAGGGAAACAGTTATGTATTTGATGGCCATCGTGACCACGGTAACCATGCTATCGGTAATTTGGAGGATCTCTTAATGTGTATTCATTCGGGCTATTGGTTGCAGCACCAACAGGACATTTGATCTTTATATGCGTGTGTCAGGGAGATATACACTATGCCTTAAAATAGGCACCCTCCAAGGCGACATTTCGGACTATGTATTTGAAGCACACGAAGCTGCAAATCTACATCTGACAGATCTTAAAGGACATTTCTTCCATACCGTTGTTCTAAGTGCACCGCTTTATGCCACCGACTGTACAACCGATAATACTAAGAAAATGAACAGTGTACTGAAAGTCGGGCCAGTCCAGGCAGTGTTTCTTCGCTCACTCCTAAAAAGTGATATCGTCCGTTTTAATATTGTAAGTGTTGCTGCCGGAGAGCCGGGTTACTTTATGACAATCGGCGATAAGGTTTGATCGCATTTTAGGCCAACACCTGTGTTTACATCTGGAAACCTGAAGTTCATTGGGTCAATTGTCGGTCTGCCTATCATTACATCTGGATATTGAATAAAATTATGTTGTCTTTTTCCTCCTACAGCACAAATGTTTGTTCTGTTCTTTGTCCTCTCTCTGATACTGTGCCATATGTGGTGTTTGCAGGAGAATGAAACAAGCCTTACGGGCTTGGAGAGTGTACACATGGCAATGCCAGAAAGACGCACATTCAATCTAGGATTCATTTCATTCTTTCTCAAAGAATGGATTTTTTAAAATCATTATTCATGACCGAAAAAACAAGATCCTTTTATTATTTGTAAGCTATGTTATTATATCACTTGTTGTGTTTGTTGGAAATAGCACTATTTGAAGTCCCTATGATAATCGATTCAGCCATATTATGTTCTCAAATGAATTTTTGGACTAGCACTCAATGCAAAATTTAATCATCAAAATCTGTTGATATAGCATTGCAGCCCACGCATAGTTTTCCTAATTTCAGTACTAGAATAACCATTGGACTATAGACCAATGCTCTAAGAAAGGTTGACTTTTTCTTCCTCTTACACACATATATGAAACATGTAAATCACACCATAGGAATCGGAAATATCTCATTTATCTACAAAGTTATTGATGTTTGAAAAAAATGCTTTTTTCCATGACTTTTTTTGTCACCCTTTCTTGGTGTGTAGGTCTATAGTTATGAAATTATTTGCGCTTTGATTATATTAACTATGTGCTTGTAATTTAACTGATGATACACTAATTCTCTGTGTCATAGATGAACCGAACACGATAATATAATATAATTGCTTTTATTATTTATCAACAAGTTCATTTTTAAAGTTTCCTATTTCACATAAAGTATAACATGAAGAGAAAATAACATTTAACATAAATATCTGTACACCCCAATTAACTGCTTAAGCTACTGTCCAGGCGGGTGCACCCGGCGGGGGAACAGGTCGGCTGTTGTCGACCTCGTCATTGTACCGCTGGGACATCCTTGTCCCCCCCCGCCGAGCCCGGCTGTGACGCCGTTCGGCAACCTGTAACTCCCGTTTGATTTCCCGTAGCTCCACACTCTCCCACGGAAGTCGACGTCCCAGTCGGAAGGCGGGCTCGTCATCGTTCTCGCCACGCTCGTCGTCGGATGTGTAGTCCGCCGTGAGGACCGCGCGTACCCGCTCCTTCTGCTCTTCGGACCAGTCCATCAGGGCCAGACCAGCCATCCGCCGCTTGATCTTCTGAACAAAGGAAAAACAAAAACAAAAACCATGTAAGTATCCAGCAGACGATTCTAAGCAATGTGTAAGATAAAACAATTGCTTTATGGCGAATGTTATACAGAAAGATCTACATGGTTCACCCAGGATGAAAAATAAGAGCATAAATTAAGAACAGAAATTAAACAACTTGTTACCTGCGACCGATAGTAGCGTCCGATTGTCTGGCCCTTAACCTTCTCCTGGGTGCCTAGCCTGGCCACACGCGCTCTGGCCTGTATCGTTTTCCAATAGGCCCTGCAGGAGACTGCATGAAATACAAAGGCAACGGTTTTAGCATTTATGAAAACCATTTTCATGACAGACCACAATATAATTTAATGTTCATGAAAAGTAGTTAATTAGGGATGTCAAGTACGACCTCTAGATAGACCGAAAAACAAATTGTCCCAGCCAACAAAACTGAAAACCCTAAATAGGGTACCGCCCCAGTCAAAGGTGTAGTCCCAACCCGCCAATGTAGAACTAGTGTGTTAGAGGTCGACAGGGTATAAGGATATTTGCTACAGTAACAAACCACTATAAAGACTTAAAGGTACAAGTGTATTATTTTCCACTACTGTTTAACTGAATTACCTTCTATGTCAGAAACATCCAGGAGAGGGGACAAGGAGCTTGGCCGTGATGACTCTGTTCTGGGCATCCGCGAACTTGTCACTGTGAGTAGAAGAAGGCATTCATTTCAGCAAAACAAAAAAATAATCAAACAGTTTGCAGATTTCCGTTCTCACAGTCAAGAAACATGAATCATCTAAGAACAGTTGCAACATATATTTACTAGATTCAGGAAACGAAACTGTGATTTACAAATGTAGCACTAAGTGCCTCCTATCACAGACACATTTTTATTCTCAATTAGTCAGCGATGTTCTGAACAAGTGAGCGACAACTTTGAAACGAAAAAGAATATTTCAAATTTGATATGTCTGGTCATCTTACCCTAAGTCGGCCTTGTATGGACGTATCTCTTCCACCCTGATAAGCTGTTTGTACGCTTCACGTACCATCGCCTGTGACAAAAGAAAGTACAAGCTGGCCTTAAGAGCATCTTTCAGAAACCCGTACACATTTTCAATATCCAAAGAAATATCAGAGAAAGGTTGATGTTTTTTAAAAAAAATCCTAGGAACAAAAATGAGCATGCTTACTCAGGAAATAACTTAATTATCTATTTGTCGAGTACATTACTCTTGCAAAGTCAAAAATAATTTTTAAACTTACACTTATTTCTGGCTTTGCTTTCCGATAGGCTGCCTTTGCCGCCGGCTGGGCTTGCCGCTGCTGAGCCAACTGCCCCTCGAGCTCTGCCTGCTTCAGGCGGAGGCTGGCCACCTCTTGTTGCTGCTTCGTCCCTTGGTCACGCAGCACTGTCATCTCCTGGATGAGGGTCTGCAGCAGCCCGCCCTGTTGGTCGTCGCTGACGTCCGAATCGTCCATCCTGAGGCAAAAAGCAGTCTCACATACAGGGGTGGCTGGCGAGTCAAAAAGACTTGTACGCGGAAAGACACGTGGGCGGCTGGCCGGAGTCGACGTCATGGAGGATGAGCCAGAAGAACCCGACTCGGAGGTGAAGGTGTGGCCGGTGTCCATGTTTAGGATGCTGGTCTGAGAAATGTCCATGGTAGTTGATGATGTGGCAAGTTTGGAGAAAGAAGAGAAGTGACTAACTATGACGAAGCTCGGGGTTTAAGTAGCCAGCCGCCCAGTTGGAAAGAAGTCATTTCGGCTCCTAAGGTAGCTCTGTCTGGGCCGACTGGTACGCCCAGGGGGCCGGGTGTCGCACAAAGGCTGGACTGATACTTAGTCATCTCCATGAAGCCCTGTACACAGATTAGGTGTCGCCGGTAGCGCAACAAAGTGGACTTGCCGCCACGGGTGTGAAACGGCGGCTTGAAGCCTTTGAAGATCTGTCGCCCCCTAACAGTGCGCCACACGTCGCCCAAGATGTAGAGAAGCCCCTTCGCTCCTGAGGTAGCTTGGGCTGGGCTGACTGCTGCGTCCAGGGGGCCGGGTGTCGCACAAGGGCAGGACTGATACTTAGTCTTCTCCATGAAGCCCTGTACACAGATTAGGTGTCGCCTTTAGCGCAACAGTGAACTTGACGACACGGGTGTGAAACGGCGGCTTGAAGCCTTTGAAGATCTGACGCCACTAAGAGTGCACCACACGCGATCCTACCCCAACTACACATGACCTGTGGGCTGGGCAAAGGGTTCAGCCGACAGGGGTCCAAAGGGACTGCTTGGAGTCTTTGAAGATCTATCGCCACTGAGTGTAACCCACACCGCTCAAGACTGGCTGGGCTTGACCCTGACCATAAATACTGCAGTGCCTCTCCCATCTTGACATGTGCTCCTTGCAGCCACCCACACTCACACACAAAACAGACGACTATTTACTTGTCCAGGACTTCAAGAAACATGGACCTCCTTATGGACATCGACAGATTCCTCAACGAATCATCAAGGCCGATTCCCAGAGCTGACATCCCTGCCTCATCCAAGTCAATGGGAAGCGGCCTGGTTGTTACAGCGGTCATCTTCCTTGCTGCCCTCCATCTGTTAAATCTATGGTGAGGATATACTTAAATAACATTCACACTTAACAATTAGATTAGAACTCTTTTTAATGTGATCATGCTCTTGAGACGCACTGGTTTCTCTGCTTTATATAATTTCAAACTGAATCAAAATCATTAATGTTTGTAATGGTTTCCCTATAAAAGAATATGTCAGACTTAGTTCCATAACAGAGACGTACATTTTCAGATATTAATCAGATTTCAGAATTGTCCACATTCTCACCTGAAATAATTTTCCAAGTCAATTATTTAACGGACATTGTAGAGCATTATAAGATTAATCACGTTTTCCACCTTATATCCATGCCACATAAAATTATCTGATTCTATGTATTTTGTTGCAAGGATTAAAAATAAAGCGAACTTTTTATTAAACCTATTCCTACTTAACGTCACCTCAAGGCCTATTCAACAGAAATTCTATGTACAACATTCTCTGTAGGTTGTTTCAAGGAGTTAAAATTATAATTGTACTGGATAACTTTATATTCAGACTTGTTCCTGGTTAACGTCACCTCAAGGCCTACTCAAATTAAATTCACTGTATAACATTGAAAATAATGAGACATTATTTTGTTTGGATTTCAGTTTATCGTTGTGCAGACGGGTGAACCTCGCCAGACGCCGCCCAGAAGTGAGGGTACGGTGTGTCCTGGTCGTCTACAACCAGGACGAGACCTTGATGCTGCCTCTCAGCCCCGTCCACTGCGAAGCCAACTTCATCCTCTCAGCCGATTGTCCCAAGATGAGTGCATCGCGACCATCTGTCATCGCCTCCAGTCTCCGTATGTCGTGGTCCGGTCCGCTGGTACTTTGGGGCCCCGAACTACCATTGACATTGGATCTCCCGACCAAGGTCAACATCCCCCGCAAAGAACGACTACAACTCAACACGTTCCTCCGACGCCGAGACTGCACGATGACCATCTGCCTCAAGTCAACAAACGACAGCACCTGTAGACAGCTGTGTCCAGCGGTGAATGTGTACAAAAGTAACACTTGGGTTTAGTTTAGAACTAGCTTGTGCAGCCTCAACATGTAATAGTTCGCATAAAAATTTTTTTTCCATAGTGCTAATTAGTATCCGAACTTGATGTACTTGGATTTTACAAATTGACGATTCGGCCGTAATTCTGGACAGTACCGCAGAGTCACTTCTTTAGGATTTTCTTTTATGTTTACACAAAGTAATGTAGCTAGGCCCTTGCGATATATGTATGTATATTAAATTAAACCCTGATTTTTTTTCTTTTCCATTTGCAGACATGTATTACAAAGTGTTTAAAAAAATTGAGTGAAAAAAACAAACAAAAAAAACAAAAAAAAAAACACTAAAAGTGAATCTTTCACAGTATTTTTTTTTTCTCTTTGGTACCAGAAAATGGTAGACCATTTTTAAACAGCAAGCAATTCTGTCCTCTGTAGAATAGTTTGGCATAATTATTATTATTTTTTTTTTTACTTTTATTTAGATGGAACATGTGATTTTTTTAATTGACTGCAATAGGGACTGTTTTCTGTGTGAGGGAATGTTGTCAGAATTTACATTAATGGAAAAAGATTTTTGTTGTTGTTGTTGTTGTACTTAAACCACATTCAATAGTAGATTGATCTTCCATGTAGGTGCAACTTATGTTTCAATTTCCTTAAATAGGACCTTTACTGTTTTCCAACAAATGCACAAAATTTACTTTGATGTAACGAGTTAGAAATCGGTCATATATAAATGTCCAAAAATACGTGCTTCAAAGGGCCTGCTCAAGTTTTAATATGATTATTAAAAGGTTGCTGTCATGTATTCATATGGAGGAATGAGAACCAAAATGCTCACGGTTGTGTTTTTTAGCACGTGCAATGATAAAGGTGAAACCACAAAGGTCAATACTCGATTTGCCCAATAAGCGTATATATTGTGACCGAAGTCCACTTGTAAATGGTCCAAATGTTCTCGGTTGAATTCTTTCTGATGTTGCGTTATTGCCTTTACATACTTCCCAAGGCTGATGTAATTGGAGTGTTCCTTGGCAAGTAAAGTTTTCTGACGAGTCTGTATTTCTTCATTCAGGGAAGAGATCGGTATAGGTTCAGAGTACAGTCGAGCCGGATCTAAAATGTTTGTTAGTGTCATATTCAGGTGTTGCAGACTGGCCATGTTGACTGGATACAGAATTTTGGGTCCATGATCTTCGTGAACACAGCCATCGGCAGGTGTCCTCACATACCATGTATCTGCTGTGATCAAGCAGCCACAGGGAAAAGTGCGTACACAAGATGAACATCCCTTTTGTTGTACGGTCGAAGAATTACATGTGACATTGACAGTTTTAATGTTGGCTAGTAGGAAATGTATACTGTCAATCACATGAATCGACCCACTGTTATGTCCCGTTACTAAGCGAAAGTCACACAGAGACTTGACAGCAGTTCGATTAACATTAAATAACGCAGTGAGACACGTATCATTTTGCAAGTCACGTGTCAAAATATCCATGTAACACCTAGAGCCTGTACAGGCTGCGACTTGTGATGTGTCCGGTGTAGCCATATATTTCTGAGACTCCGATATTATCAAATATTCAAGTATATGAAAAAGTTGTGTGTAATGACCATGGAAGGGGAGTCGGAACGTGTTCACCTGATACAAATAAAAACTTTCTCCGTCAACGATCAGTGGAACTTTTAAACTCAGTTGTATAATTGTACCGTTTTCCGTTAATCGGGGTTCAGTCAACAATGATATCTCATCATACATTTCACTCACTGTAGGCAGGCGTATCCCAAGTTCCCTTAGGCGTTGGTGAGGCACGATGGTAGCAGCTGCTTGTAAAACTCTTTTCATCTCTTCTAAATTTATGAAACTTGGCTTTATGATCTTCTTTCCAAGAGCACGAACGTCAGAAGTTAGCCTAGTTAGTTGAGAATATAGAGCTTCATTTTCCATTTCCATTCGTAGAGTGTCCTGTCTTAACATGTCGGCTACATGTTTGCGGCGTTTGTAAATATCTAACTGCCTAGATAAATTAAGGAGGAATTCGGTATTTTCCAATACCGACTGCATTTGCAACTTCACATTATTTTGTGTGATATTTACCACAGCTTTCAGGGCATTTCCTAGGTATAGAATTTGACGGACATTAGTCTCATCTGCCAGTGCGACACTGTTTACAAGGGATTTCACTCCCTTTAGTTCAGCCACTGTTGCTGTGCCAAACATAAATTCAGAGACCTCACCCACGACTGGTAAAAGACCGTCCGACGAGCGTCTGGTCCGACTGGTTACATGTGAATTTACATCCAAAATTAATCCAATGTGTAACAGGGTATCCGTGATCATGTCATTGGCTTTTTTCTGCAAGGCCACGATATTCTGGAAATCGGTAATGAACTCCCTACATAGGTCAGGTCGCCGTGTGTTTTTGCTCTGCAAATGTTGGCGACATGAGTTGACGTCGGAAACAATGATGGGCTTGAGTAATGTTGGCAAGGTAACATGCACAGGCACAATGACGTAGCTGATCCGAATGAACACAGATTTTATGGGCTTAAATGTTACGCCGTAATTCAGGAGCATTTTTGCATCGGGCAATGCAAGGTTGCATGTAACTAATATTGAGAGCACTATCCACATATAAGACTCCATGGTCAGTCTGCGTGAATGAGTATGAAATGAAAAAGTCACTTCCCTTATTTATATGTAAACAGTGGTGCCAAATCAGCTGCAGGTTCGCGTTGGAGGGGAATGCTAGCCGTGCCATCTATGTTGCAGAGTTCACAGTTTTCAGTACACCCTTTTGACACTTGAGAAAATGCAACACTGTATACTTCCTGCATTCTACTTATACTTTTGTACAAGCGAGCTAGCATGGAAAACAAAGCTGTCACCTGTAAAACACTGAATGTCAATGAGCATGTTGACACGCTAGCATGTAGAAAAACAATGCTGCCACCTGTAAAACACAGCATGTGACTGAGCATCTTAAGCTGATGTGAATAAAAAACAACTCGCACTTAAATCACCCTTGTTTGTGTTTGAATGCCACTCGAAAAAGAACCAACAGAGATAGATTAATACAATTATATTACATAAGATAACAACACTTTTGTTCTAAAGAAGTAATTAAAGATACAGTAAAAGATTAAAAAAAAAAAAAAAGGAAAAAAAAATACACACAAAGGATAACCGGACGTCTGCATGAGCGGGTCAAAAATACTAATAAGAACAACAATAATCATAATAATAATAATAATAATAAAAAAGGCATTTCTGACAAAAACTTTACATTTAGACACTATTTTGCCTATATATTACCAGGGTTAAGCACACTTGTTAGCGTTATGCCAGCCGAAACTTGTAAGCCTATAATGGATCTGCATTTCTTAACCTATTTGACAAACATGGAAGGGCATGTAACATTGTTTCAATTTTGACATACACCAAAACGTATCTAGTTATTTCTGTCCTTTTTCTTTTTTACAAATACATTCAAAATACTTTTGCCTACAAGCTAACTTGTGAAAGACAACAGGAAAGGACTTAAAATTTGCTTTCTGTCCATCCAACCATGTCCTGATTGAAGTTTATTATAACCCCAACTTTTCTTCATCAATTTTCACTTCTGAAAGCGGTAGCCGCGCTGGGGAGTGAAACCACTCTTAACGATCGGAATTATTATCCAGTTGGTGGGTCACGTTCCTACATGGGCAACATTAACGCTTCTTACTGAGTTCTAAAGTATGGCATCGTAGACGCTTACGGGGCGTTTTTTGTGCTACGCTCCTTCTGCTACAAAGTGTGTTTAGGCCAAGCCCATATGACCATCGCCTGTGCGACCATGGTAAACGGCGTGGGAGTGCGACCTGGACTTGAGCGCTGTGTAGCGTCAGGCTACGTTGACACTTTGACACTTAAGGAAACGCTGTGACATGGTGCGCGCCTTAACTATTTCGGTGGCAGCCCATCATTAAGTCCCGCCTGGTCTTTAACACTGACGCAAAATAATGGGCTAATTTTGTATTACCATACAATCAGATAAGGTTAATTTCGTCCTGTGGTGGGATTGTACTCAAAGGTCATTGCTCCCAAATATGGTAAGGTATACCACAGCAGCCTGGCCCAAATTCAAGTTCCGTGAGGTCAGCTCTTGCCCTCCTTTCAAATAAGGTAAGGTATGCGGAAGTGGTTTGGCCCAGATTCAAATATCTCTAGGTTAGTCCTCGCCCTGCTTTCATATATGGGAAGGTATGCAGCAACAGTCTTGCCCAGATTCATATGCTCCTAGATCGGGCCCCAAGCAATTGCCAGGCAGGAACTTGGTATAGGCAGTAGTAAAGGATTGGAGTTAGGAGGGAACCAGGCAAGAGCCTTGGTTTTGATTTAACAATTAGTCTAATTTTCAAAGACAGGGTAAGGATGATTCCTTGCTAATGTCACTTAGCAACCCTGAGTAGGACACTTTCGCCCTCATCTGATTAGTCATTCCCTATCTCTAACCTGGTCTGTCTCCCTCCAGCACTAGTTACAGTCTTGTGTGAGCAACCAAACATGACTGTTATTAAGGACTTCCCTGACCCAAATAGGACTAGGGAACATACACCAGTCTTAGCGCATCGTTGGCCATAAGAAGAGGTCATCTGACTTGGTGGCCAGGGACCCAAAGGAAGAGGGAACCAGGGCTAAGGCCTGGGACAGTGAAAAGGGTGAATCCCTCAACCCTGACAACCATACGCTATGGTAACTAAGGCCTTGACCTATCTCAACCTGTGCAAGCAAAGGCCTAATGGTTAGCCCTGAGCCAGAGTTGTTCGGGGGGGGGGGGGGGGGGGGGGGATGGGGATGGTTAGGGAAGGGTTGCACAGGGATAGTGAAAGGGAGTGAGATGGCTTCTGTAAAGTTTTGTTCAGAATAGTTTTAGGACCCTCAAGCGCTTTTTACTCACAGTGCCATTGCTGTGCAGTGCAGACACTGTACATATTTTGGGAAGTAAATGCAGGACAGCTGTAGTGACCATAATTGACATGGCAAAATTTTACTTGATATGTCAGTAGTCAGACAGCCAAAGGGCTGAGGGTATACATGCAGGCACAGCAAGGGAGGAAGGTCCTGGGGTTGATGTCATATACAAGTGCCTTCTGCAAATTTGACAAAAGCCAGGTCTAATTGAATCGATCTCTTGCTTTCAAATTTGTTAAATATGATAACTACATTAAGATTAATAACAAAATTCTCTAATAGATCCATCTTCATTAGGATTGCACAGACATAGTGATTACTGCACAGACATATGTCAGCATGGTGGCTACTGTGCAGACATGTTTTCCTGGTTCCAAGCAGTTCCTCTGATTCATTACACTAGCTTGAAAATAACTGGAGGGAAGTTTCATATTAGCCAATCAGAGTACTAGTGCTGGTGCTGCCACCTAGCAGATTCAGATGAAGTAAAATAGAGCTAATCAAATTGCTGCATTCTTTGGATGGCTAACATTCAGTGTAACATAAACCACCCTGCATATATTGTTGATACTGACCTCTTGAAATTAAGCAAAATGATCTTGCCTATATCTACCTAAATAAGAAATAAACTTGAATTGAATAAAACTAAATTGAACTATTTATCAACACCTTGGTCTCCTAATTTCATTCATAGATAGAAGGGGAGGTATGGACCAAAAATAGTCTCATTCTAGCATGTGTTCAATAGAGGCAAATATGGTCAGTTTTTTGGGAGATCTTCACACAGCCAACTTATGAATTCCCATAGTTTATTATACATAGTCTAATATAACTCTTGTCTGTGTCTACTCACGATAACTATATTATCTCTGTACCCTCCCCAATATATAGCAGACTAACATATAGACCCATGCAATATCTACGATACAACCTTGGGCATTGCTTGCTTGGGTCATCATCAGCATAAACGAATGGTGAAACAACTCAATGTTTTCCACAAGGACATTGCTGTAGCAATAGGTCCTGATATTCAATTGTGGCTGTTCTACTCTACTGATTTCAACTCTATAACCAGTTCTAAAACATAGGTATTTGGATATGGAAATCTTGAGATTTTCAGTCTGTAAAAATCATTTGAAGCAGGCATAATTTGGTGTTGGATTTTTGCACAATTTCACAACACCATAGCTTGTTCTCCCATACCTTAGGTCAGCAGTTTCTTTTTGAAAGATTGCAATGAGTAATTGACACACTTATACCCTAATGTGCAGTAAGTGTGCCCTCTAGAAGTGGCCTTTGTTTGGTCTGGTAGAAATATTTGGTCGGGAGATAAGTTTAAATGAATTAACTAGAAAAATGAGGAACATGTCTGAGTCCATTACCTGAGCAGATGCAGACATATTAGGTAAGATACCTGATAAGCACATTTACCTATATACACCCTTCACATGACCCTGCACGGAGGAGTCCAGATCAAGGTGGCAGGACTGCTTATATATAGAGGATATAGAGGGATGGGCTGAAACTTCTTTGAACACAACTGAAAGTTTTATGTACCTTTGAGGCATGCTACTTCAGTCATGAAACAGTAACTGTTACATGTTCTTGAATATCAAGCTTTGATTCAACAAAATGGTTTATCATGAAGATACATAAATGGATCAGGCATATATATGCTAGTAATGCCTCAATGCATCTGGCATGGTGAGAGGGCTAGACACCAACAATTGCAATTCCAAATTCATTAAAAGGGAATCAGCTAAAAAGTGTTTATTGTAAAATGAATATGTTTCCTAGATCCATACATGAGTGAAGTGTAAGCTAACCTATATAGGACAGAAACCTAAAGGAAAATGATAGATATTTTCTGTGAGAATTCTATAATGCACTTGCTCTTGGAGATTTTTCATCCCTGATATTTATGGGTGAATGATATGCAAAAGAAGCAAAATTAGGTGATGGTTTTTCAACTTTTTCCTGTATTATGTTCTCGAAGAATATTGGGCTTCCAAAATTAGGTCTCCTGGCAGTCCCGTGTTATATGATATCCTTACTGTATAAGTTACCTATTTGCAGCAAGAACCTGCATTACTTCTCTTCCGCAGCCTTTTACCTTGGCACACGCAAAGTACAATCAGTGCATTATGAAACCATAGCAACAGAATAACATTGGATGCAAACCTACATAAGGTAATGGGTAAGGGGATGTCTGTGTATGCCAAGTAACTAACTAAATGAAACCATTAGTATTGAACGAAAACCACTTACACGGTTGTGGGCATACAATCTAGTGGCAAACAAAGTCAACACTTGGTTGATTAAACATCCTAGCTTGACCTTTCAGACATTGCTTTACATGGAACCTTCCTGCTGCTATATATTGATGTAATGTTAATGACAAGGACAATATCAGATGCTACCTTACCTACTACTAATCAAGGCATTTAAGGAAAGAAAGTTGGTAGTTGCTTTCAGACATGTTAATGAAATTCAATCTTTTCTAGTTTTATTCAAAGGAAATTATGAACTCAATTTAATCAAAACTAATTAGGAAATATTGTGTATATAAATACTTTTGATCTATTTTCATGCATTTTCTTAAAATGCACTTGGAAATATATTATATCCTGCATTCCAACACTGTATTTTGCTCATTCTTTTTTACTGTAATACCTCATGTACAATCTTTTATTTAGTTAGACATAATGAAGGCAACCAACAAACTTTTTCTGATATTGGTAAACAGAAAAATTACAAAACAATGAAGGCAACCTGCCATCTACAACTGGCAAAACTATCTATCCTTAACTATGTATAGCTTTATATATAGTCCTTCCCTTCCGTCTGAAAGACCATCCACCAAGTTGGTCAGGGACTTGAATCATGATTAACGAAGGCACAAGAAAATGGATTCATGTCATCTTGATTTTTCTAGTTTTTCAAAGCACTCTCTGCCAAAATGTAAATGGTGAGTACAAACTATACTACCTGATGATTCAGATGAACATTGCAAACAGCTATTTGGAAGTTCATGGGTGACGTTAAAGGACATATTTTGAAATCATTAAGAACATCTTGACATCAAATTGCAACAAATATTAGAAAAAAGGGAAAATAAATCAAGGTAAACTCTGTAATATATTTCCTGTTTGCATGGTATTTCAAATTGATTGATATTTTTAACATCTAATTAGGCTGTTTATTGTTCTGTTGAATATTTGGTATTCCACTCTCATAATCATAATGATCATAATCATGAAATCATTTATGGTTTTGGCATTTCAACATAATTCTTTTTGTTTCTTTACATTAAGATCTTTCCTTCACATCATATCTTTGCATACCAGTTGCACAGATTGGACATATGATTATACTATGCTATTATACTATTATTATCCTTACATCAGTCATTCATTTCTGTACTTTATTTCAGATGAATCACGTCTGTACAAAGCCCTCTTAGATGGTCGGATGCCAGTACGTCCTAGTCAATTTTCAACAGATACCATTCAAATCAGTGTAAATTTCCTTCCACTCCAAATCCAAGAACTAGTAAGTATGGTTTCTGCAGTTCAACATGTTTTACCAAAATAAGAACATGCGATGACCTATATGGTAAGCTTACCAGTAACACATTATTTTATGGTCTGGCACATTTTTTGTTGTTAGCCAGAATACTGGTGATGTAGTTGTTTGCAACATAGTCTGGTC
The DNA here is from genome assembly GCA_936440205.1 of Lepidonotus clava. NCBI lineage: Eukaryota > Metazoa > Annelida > Polychaeta > Phyllodocida > Polynoidae > Lepidonotus > Lepidonotus clava. The sequence continues at coordinate 48,006,541 of OW387141.1, forward strand.
TTTTCTGCTCCTAATTTTTTCTGCTCCTAATTTTTTCTATTGAAAAGTACAACACTGTCCTTGACAAATAAAATTGATTACACCCTCTCAAATACTCACCTCAAATGAATCAATGAGACAGACCTTCAGTAACTTGTATTGATTGTTCATTCAAACATACAAGTATTTTCCTATATTAACCAGGATCTAACAACACAGAGATTTTCAATCATGGGAAGCCTTATGTTGGTAAGTACTATGTATGTTGTGATCAATTCAAAGAACTGAAAGTCTCTGACATTTCCAAAAAATCAGTAGTTGAACTCAACCTGTAATAGGTTTTAGTTTTAAAGGCAAAAACAATAATGGAAAATGATAAAATATATCAATTGTTTAAAAACAGAAAAGGGAACCTCAATAAAAACTCATTTTACATGCACATAGTTTAAAACTTAATATGAAATTCTTTCTTTGAAATAAGCAAAGGAAAATGTGACTGTAAGAAAAATTAATTTGGAGACTTAATTTGAAGACTTAATTTGAAGACTGTCAAAATAGAATGAGTCTTATCAATTCTCTTCTCTTGTTTTGAAGTCGAGTAGCTCTATATATTTACTCTGAAAGAGGGGTTCATTACAGAAGATGTCCTGATAATGTAAGATTATAGGCGCATTTTAGAAGACCCCTGCCTCAATATGTTTGAGCAGACTTCTAAGGCTTTATTTCATTTTCTCAAATTTGAGTATGACATTCGCAATTACTTGAATCATAAAGATAGCAAGAAAATGAATAAAAAGTAAAATACAACCTAAATATCAATTTATAAATTCATATGGTCACAAACCTTTTATGTATTCATCTGTTTACAAATCAAATAAATAGGGGGGTCTTGAAGAGTAAATGATAAAAAGAATATAGTCCATATGTACACACTCTTGTTGACATTGAACTCAAATACCTTTATATGATTCTGTCCCCAATAACTTGTCCTGAAGACTTGGACAGATCCTTCTCTAGCTTGGAATGCTTCACAGTATGGCAGTACAGTTGAGACATACCTCCCAGCATCTGCCATTTGGAAACCTGGTTTCGGAATCGTAAACAGGTAAGCTTCCGAGGGAAAGACTCCTTAAGCCTATATTTCACTAGGAAACACTGAAAAATGCCAAAGATTGGGAAATGTGTAGACCATACATTGGGAGAACGTTAATTTCACTCATTAAACACTGGGAGCAAAGCTCCTGATATTTACCAACATGTTGGTAACTATTGGTAGTTACCCCTGATCACAGGCAGAAATGCCTAAGATAGGGAGGAAACTTAATCCGAACACTTCTACCTTGAGGGAAACAATAATTCACTATTTTACTTGTTTTCACATAAGTCATGGCACATTTCTAACTGAGCTTACATAAAGAAAAAACATTGGCTGTGTATCAGGCTGCCAGCATCCATTTTGAATAAAATTGATTAATGTGCGTGGGAACATGTACTTGTACTTTGGTAAGGATAGGTTCCATAGCTGAAAAGCAGAAGTTCAGAGACATTTTTAGAACATATTTCAACATCATTTTCGTGTATATACCTAAAGATAGACAAACACATAATAATAGTTGAATTGCCATGGTCACAGTAATCATCTAATTTCTATGTAATCAAAAATCTCTCATAATCTTTAAAAAGTAACCAATGCAAAATCTTTTAATATCAACAAGTGGCTTTGCCTCTAAACCTGTAAAAGGAGGACAGTACCAAAGAAACTTTGTTGAATTCAATTTTGCACCACACATATCCACACTCCAAACAGACAAGCATGACAAATGTATAACTGTGCTCAGAGTGTGATTACTCTTGTCATCATGATGACTCAAGGGGGTGGGGTGGTAAATGGTTAGCACAACTGCATGGTGTGCAGACAGCCTGAGTTCAATCCTGGGCTGTGGTGGGCTGGCCAATGCTACCCTCTGCATGTCCCCCTGTGACAATGACAGGTTTTCAAAGGCTACTTTGCCACTAGTACTGGCTGTTGTGTGTGTGGCCTTGGCTATTTGACCATGCACATTACAGAATACCTGCCTTGGTAAAAGCGTAGGGGTATGGTCTCTACCTCCTCATAGATTCAATCATCAAAATGACAGAATCATCAAAACCTTGCTCACGCCTTGATTTGACTGTAGATGTTCATATGGCGTTAAACGCCAATAACCAAACCACCAACCATGACACCTCGATTTGTCATGATGACGATCACTCCCTGACAATGCTGGTCACCCTCTCCATTGTTGCTAAAGTTATGCCAGCGGACATTATTAAAGTTGTAGTCATGTCCATTAGTTAAAGTGTGTCTGCCAATGTAATCTAAAGCCCTATACCCACTAAGCGATTTTACCGTCACTGGACAACGTGCCACCGGGAGATTGCCGAGCAACTCAGGATGGCTCTACGATTCCCTGTTGGTATGGTGCAGTTCTGAGCGACGAGCGACAGGCAACGTGATAGCTGGGAAATCGTTGGGAAAATCGCCGGAAAAATATCAAACTTGCTAAATATTACACTCCCTCGGTGACGGCGATGGTGATCCTCCCAGTCACCCGCTGCCCATCAGCAGCAAGATCGCCTAGTGGGTATGGGGCTTTAGCAATGACAGAGTGGTTGGCATACATCACTAATTTGCTCAGCGGCCACTGAGTTAAAATGTATCAAATCAAACTTCACAAAAGAAACTTTCCCAGTTTTGTCATGTTAAATTACACTATTTGTATTTGCTGTTGACAATCAATGCTTGAATATATATATATATATATGTGAATATGTTGAAAACGGAAAATTCCTACATCCTCCAAACGGCAACCGTGAAGTGGGGGGTAGTCCACTTTCCAACACAGCGCTCTGCCTAGTATGGCTCACCTGATTGGTCCATGGGGGCTCATCAATATTCATGAGTGGGGCTCTGTGTTCTGTGGGGGGTCCGAAGGGGTATTTGGGAATCAGGGTGGTGTTTTATTTAAATGGGGGAATGTAAGGGATTTTTATGGACTACACTGAGCGGTGCATTTTGTAGACCGAGTTGTAATAGAAGGAGGTGGCAAGGGCCACACTATCCTTAATTTATTTTGAATTAGGTACAGGTGGCAAGCGCCACACTTTTCTCTTGAATTCGGCGTGTTGAATCAGAGTTGTCGGTTCAGCGGCGACAGGGGCCACTCTGCATGAACGTGATTCTCAGAAGGGGATGTATCTGTGGTGGATAGGGGCTTGGGGGTATACTCAGGTATTTGGTTTTTGTTATTGATGAGTAACGTATGAGGGAGTTTTTTCACCCTTTGTAAATCTTAGGGTATAAGTCCTACACGGTACTAAAACACCGGAAGAGGGTGGTTGTGCTGACCCCTTACTGTCATATGCAGTACAGATAAGGGCTGAGGACCAGTACATTCACCCAAGGTCTGTCTTACACAGTCCAGGCCTTTTGGGAGATGGGTGATGTCAGGTGGCTGTCTCATCAGGCAGTATATGTTTGGATTTCACGGTGTCCACACAGGATCTTTATAGGTTTTAAGAGTGACTGGCAATACAATGGCTGGAATAGGCTGAAGATTACATGTCCAAATTCCTAAAGGTCAGGTGGGTCGTACTTGGCAGTGCGTCGTTTCCATCCTCTTAGTGGTCAAATATGAATCGACTTAGTTGGTCCATTGGTATTTGACTGACGGATTAGGTCAAGAATGATACGTTTGGTATGAAAAGACTGATACAGTCGAAAAAGTGGGGTCTAGTAGCCACTGTCGATGGAGTTAAGGCCCATCGGTATCTGGCTACGTAGGCGATGGATCCAGTCGAACTTAGCATTAAGCTTGTGAGTTAGGGCCATCGGCTTGTCAGGGGTGATCTTACAAAATTGTAGGACCCAGATCTCTAGATCATCTAGATGATTGTGACCTGTTGAGTTGAAATGTCTAGAGACTTCCATTTTTGTTGGGTCATTCATGATGTAGTGGAAATGTTTAGAACTTGACGCTGTTCTTTGTTTGGTCCACATATTGCTTCCCACATTTCTTGCAACCTATGGCATAGATCAGGTTATTGCTAATGCAATCTACCTTCTGTCTAGTGAAGTAGCTTTTGCCCATATATATGAATATGTATATTATTCTTAGTTTGAAGTAATAGTGAAAAAATGAGCAACTATTTTGTAAAGTCAATTGGGCAGGTCAAGGTCCTTATATTGTTGTTAAGTTGCTAGGTAACAATATAAATTATAGTTTGGTATCTACAATGATAGTTTTGTAGTTGCTAAAAAGAATTTCTGTATATTTGTATTATTCTGTACTGTTAAATTATATAGTCTGTAAACAAGAAATTGAGTATTGTGAGTAAATAATTATGATATGATGGAAATTGTAATTAAGAATTTCTATTAGACTGAATGTCTGTCTACTCCACTACATGCTTGGATGAACTTTCAGTTTTTGCTTCTCAATAGCATAATATAACTATTTCTAAAGGAATGTATATTAATCACTGTTTGTCAATTTTAAAATAGTGCTGTCATTGCAATCAAAAAGCACTCATGAAAGACCAGGTGTAGGCCCAAAGGGTTTGCTAAGGAATGAGAAAAGAAATAAGATAAACATTTATGTAATGTACTAAGGACTATGCTTTGGGTAAAAGTTTCCATGGTGACCCAATAATTTTCTTAACATCCCATTACATTTGCATCTAGCTTTTCTTTCCCAAGGTTTCCCTCAAGGCTTTACTTGACCAATTGCTTTTTATCATCACAGCTTCAGAAATAGTATGATGAATCAAAACTTACTCATAGCAGTCTTCAGGGCCATAGAAGAGCCCATGACCAGACTACTGAATGGTCCTGTCCAGTAGCAGCATACATGCTTAAGGTATTAGGACCCTTATATGATAAAGCCAAGAAATCTATGATATGTGTCTTATGATATGATGTCAAAACCAATTTTCTTTGACACATAAACAATTCTGTTTTATGATTTTAGTGTTTTAGGAAAGATGTATGATGCTGATTGGGAAAAGACAAATGTTGTGGTGAAAAATGATGGACTGATACTTTGGAAAATGAGTGGAATATTTCATACTAATTGTGTAGTGGATGCATTAAGATTTCCTTTTGACCAGCAGACTTGCTCAATTATGTTGGGTAATACAGTTGCTCCTGCCACCTATGCTAATTTTAGTTCTCTAGTTCAAGATATATATGAAAGAGAAATGTATGGAAACAATGAATGGACAGTTACATCAACTAAAATAGAAGAGAGATATTATTACGTTGTAAGTCCCTTTATTGACTCAGCAACGGTGGCCTTTATTTTCAATTTGAAAAGAGAGTCTAGCTATTACATCATCACTATGATATTACCAATCACCTTGCTGGCTTTTGTTGGTCTTATGGTTTTCTTACTTCTGCTGACTCGGGAGAGAAAATATCTCTGAGTGTGACCTGCCTGATGTCATTTTTCATTACACAAGTTGCAATATCTGAGCACCTACCAACAAGCTGGAGATCCATGCCATATATTAGTAAGTAAAGATTTCAACATTTAATACTATCACATGTTCATGCATCTATTGGTTTGAATGAAGCATATGCATCTTAAAGTAATTGATCATGAAAAACAATATTATAGTTCTTCCTTTTTTTCAACCCATTCATGTTCTAATCTAATTGATTAGTTTCTTCATTGAGAATGATGTTTTTAGATAAATTAAGAACTCTTCAACAAATGACTTATGATATTCTTCTTGAGTCAAATTGCTTGTTTATATGGAAATATGGTTTGTTCATTTCATTACAGTGTTCTTCAACTTTAGCTTCATGGTCATGAGTGTGCTGTCTGTGTGTGTGACAGTTCTGGTCCTTGCTTTGCATCTGGCAGAGCCCACCCGTGATGTACCTTCATGGCTTGAAAAGCTGCTGCTGAAACCTGACAATAAAGTAGATAGTGATGACTTGAAGGACAAAAAGAACTCGGAAATGGATGTAATATCGTTGTCAACAACAGACATAAACGATTCTCAGTTTCAACGCTCAACAAACAGTACCCAAGTAAATCCTAATCAAAATGCAAACCATAACCAGGAAAAATGGAAAAACCTGGCCAAAGTCTTTAATAAGATTTTCTTCTTTTTCTTTCTGTCTGCATTCATAATTTTGATCACTGTTTATGGAATTCTATGGAACAACAATAATTCAATTAAATATGGAGATTGGTATTGGATCGAATGAATGTTAGGCACAGCCACAGAAAACTGAATTGCTGATTTGTTACTTCACTCTTGCATCTTTTCCAAACTAATCTGCTAGGTGGCACCACCAGCAGTAGCTATTCAATTGTCTGATGTGAAACTCCACTTTGTATTATTCCATTATAATCTGCCAGTCTGCGTTACGAGCAGTGAGTGGAAACAGCCAGCAGATGAAGTGGGATCACTATTTACATGTAATATTATTACACTATAATGGCTTATAATAATTGTGACATTGATATCTTTACAATAGAACTGGCATAGAAGTACTGATTTTTGGCTTGTGTATAACCTAAACAAGCACTGTATACAAATTGTGATGTTTTCAACCTGTCTCTTACCTCACCACTTGCTGTCATATTTGTTTATGTGATTGAAACTTCCAGTCTGTGGCTCAGTATTTATGAACCCCAAATAAACTAGTCTACTCCTGCTATTGACTGAATATAGTTCTTATTCAAAACACAATTGTCCTAGAGAAATGCTGTTTCATTTAGCAAGTTATTAAATTAACAATTCTCACCACAGTTTATATACCTAACAATTACGAATTCTAAACACCCCTATTCCAACACAGCAAGAGACATTGATTTTAGTATATCAACAGCAATATCATTAAGATTAATGGCTTAAACCAGATTTACTCTATTTGTACAAATGTCTCTAGTCTTACTTGTGCATGTGTTACTTAAGAAATACCTACTAATGTCTAGTTGGTGAATTAATTGTACAAGGGGTTAACCTTATTGTCCTATACTTCCATGAATACTATTTCTTGACAAACAATAAGTGATATGATTTAACTGAGTATAATCGTAGTTTTACATCTACGTCCCAGCATTAGGCTCCAGCCAAAAAAATTAATATGGCACTAAATGCTTTATATGTTTGCATTGACTGGAAAAATCATTGAAACTTTACAATAGCAAATTGTTATTACTTTTGTAATAAAAATGTTATCTTTATTGTAAAGACATCATTGGTCTTCAGCATTCCTTAGTCTGGAGGCAGCTCTCTGTGCTGCTCCCCACACTAAGTAACCCTCTGAGCACAGGCTGCACCTCCAAAGCGACGCCTTAAAGGTGATAGAGGGAGAATTTCATTAAAACACTTATAATGATTCTAAATAACTGTTCACATTTGTGAAGATATGTATATCCATGTCAAATATAACTTAAATACTTCACCGAATATTCTTTTTAAACACGTTTATATATTACAACTATTGTACGTAGTGGGACAACCAGGCCTGAAATTGTTGTCTTTGTCTCTCAGTAGTCAGCACAGTGGTGTAATATTTGCCATGCGTGAACGCTAGAGCACGAATGCCTGCCACACTTCTAGGTATACTCCTAAGTTGAAAGTATACTCCAAAGTTGAATAAGGAATCATCAGATCCTAAACCCAATTATTATATAGGACACCATTATGTTTTCCTATCATCATTTATAAGAGAATTTTAGTTATACTGACAATGTAGTTAGGTTTATCTAATCATATGTATCCTAATGGAACTTTCAGTGCAATGCGTACAAATACTAAGCCTCTTGTAAATAAGTATCCTCACATTACTTTCACTTCCTATTGTCAGAGGGTATACAGTGAAGTTGAAATAATGTTGATAAAATTTGATGTTGTTCAATAAGTACAATCTGCCTAAATTCTGAAGTTAGTGTGACTGATTCCGTCTATATAGTTCTAATAGGCTGGCCGTGGAGGATACCTATAGACCTTGTGCACACGTGGTCACGTGATCACTTTTTGGCGATCACTGTGTGTTTATCATGTCCAGGTGGCTATTAGAGAAATCTAAAATGTTTATATTCTAAATAAGGAAAACAGTTTATCATGAATTACACCTTTATCCTATTCAATTTTTGAATTGATATGATATGATATTTGTCTCTGGGATGTGTATAATACTAATTCTACAGTGATCACCAATATGGCGCCCAGGCCCTTGGTGTTATGACGTCATCTGCAAAAGGTCTATAGCAAATATGACGTCACAAATAGGCCTAGTGTGCCTTACCTGTACAGTAGGCCTGATGAACTGCCTGACTGCTGAGCAGATGCCACAGCACAAACTACAAATACACATCATTTCTACAAATCTTCATGGAATTTCATGATTATTTCATCCATGTGTTTAGTAAGATGTAATTCCTGTTTGATCGTAGAGCGCCTCTGCATTTCATATTTAAGCCCCACAGATTGGTGGAATCCACAATTGTAGATATGGAGAATATGGCACATACCAAAACATGTTTCTCCACCCAGCCTAAATTGCTCTTCAGAGGATTGGATGTTACATGTGAGATGTCAATTTTCTTTTCTAAGTTTTTGTGAATTTTGTTTAATTGAGTCAGAATGAGATACAAATATACTATCCAAAATACCCATAACCCATTGTTAGTTCTTTATATAAATTCAAGAATGTACTTCTCCTTTTTGAAGACAAAAGTCTGGCTTTCATGTGTATTCTTTGTGTCAAAGGTTGTCAGGCCTGTGTGTATGCATCAGAGATCCAATTATACCTCCTGATATATATAAATCTTCTAAAGCGTGGTGTAGTGCATGGCAAGCAGAATGGGTAGAATTGGGAAAACAATATTTCCTGGCTGGAAAACAGTATTTTCCCACCACAAAACAGTGTTTCCTGGCCAGTTGAAAAACAGGGGTTTCCCAATGTTTCCTGGTGGAGATCAGAGTTATTTTTGGAAAACAGGGTTTTCCGATTAGAAAACATTGTTTTCCAGGGGGAAACACTGTTTTCCTAAGATAACTCTAATTCCCACAGGAAAGCATTATTGTAGTCAGAAAACATTATTTTCCAGGTGGGGGGGGACTTTGTTTTCCAGGCAGAAAACATTGTTTTCCCAAATATCTCTGTACATATGCTAAGTCCCCTGGTAGACAAATGGAGAAGTGACTCAAATAGTTGATCAAGTCATATTTCTTATTACGCCCTCAGATTTGCCCAGATATGCAGACTAAGAGTACACTTCTTGTGACAGCCAATCAGAATCAGGATAGTGAATGTATTGAGTGATTATTTATAGGGTAAAATACTGAATGTGGTAATTCTTTCTTAATGATTTAATGAGTTTATGCTGAATTAACAGTTTTAAAAAAAGGTAAGGGATCTATAAGTAAAAATTTCTTTCTTTTTTTTGCAAAATGACACATGGAATATTATAGGTATGACTTAACAGTATTATCAAAGGCTTGGGTAGCATCAAACAGTCAGTATACCCAGGGAATTTACCCTGGGTATACCACCCCTTTGATATATAGAGAGGTATAGGGGAGAGAATACCCAGGGTACAGAAGGTTATTCTTGGGTAGAGGAACCAGGGTACAGATGGGTTGAAGGGGGTAAAGAATACCATGCGTATAGATGGGGTATAGGGGGTATAGATTACCCAGGGAACAGGGGGAGTATAGAGGGTATAAACATGATGAAGTTGATGTCACACCCACCGAAATTAATCTGTTCGTCAGATTGTTGATAAATTTCAAGTTGCTAATGCCTGTACTTCATAAACATGCAGAATATAATTTGAAATATATTTATTTCATTCTACAATAACATGGTGAAGACCCAAAGTATTGACCGCTATTGACCGTCTATCCAAGTAGAAGCCTAGCCTAGGACCCATGCTTTTTCCCTTCACCTCAATCCCTTAAGCTTCCCATGGTATTATGACCTTTACCCTCATGCATGAGGTGCACCCTCCAGCTCAGAGATATGTCTGGAGACTCACAATAAAACAACCACAATATAATAACCCCCTTTATACCCTTGTTATGCTATACCCCTGCACCCCCCCTCCCATATGCTGGGGATTTCATACGGTACCCCCCTACACCTCTCTGATCATATACCCCATACATATCCTGAGAACACTAGACCCCATATACCCCTCTGTACGTCGGGTATTCTATCCCCTGGAAAAACATTGTTGGAAAACAGGTTGAAAAACAGGTCTTTTCCGGTCAGAAAACATTGTTTATCCAATTTTACCCATTCAGCTTGCCTTATTATGGCCTTTGTCTGGTACCCAATAGGTCCCGGGGTCGAACCCCTCTAAAACGTTACTACAACTTCGCAACCCTAGGGTTGTCAATGTAAAAGTGACAACTTTGCTGCACCGTTTGACGATCCAGGGTTAGGGTTTTTGGCTCCATTCATCATTTCATTTCATCTTATCATTCATTGTATCATGCCATTTTCTTGTCCGAGAAAATGGTATGAATTTAGCTGTCACCTCAAACCACTTACATTTCTGCACAAAAGATGGTCATCTTTGATGTATCGTCTATCATGCTCATAGTTGAACTGAATTGTGGCTCCCGTTAAGATGCACAAAGCTAGAGAGTAATTCACTTTACCCACGAAATTAGTTGTATGGAGATATAATGAAGAGAGTGTCACCAGTTGTAAGAGGGAATAAAAGAAAGTATTCAAAATTATAGGAATTGTTATATCATAAAGGATTATAAAGGTAGCATGAGCTGCTGGTAGGTGTAAATATACCTGTTGCGCAATAGCAGACAGGGTGCATCTCCCAGCGAGTGTCGAGGCTAAGAGAAAATCAATACCAGACTGCTATATATTGGGTAGAACCTCTGGGTACGGCAGAGAGCACTATTACGTTTGGACAGACAAGAGTCTTAAGGATTCGAAGGGGTTTAGATAGCTATCCTTAAAAGAGGACATCTGGTGACTGTTGAAGGAACTACTGTGTTGAGAGCGGATGTAGGAGTGGGTGGACTCTGAGGAGAACTCTTCATCAATTGGATCCACCAAATAAAACTGACTTACAGCCAAGCGTTGTTTGCGTTGTGGAAATGAGCAGCCATCTCGTGAACTTACCTACCACCTGACTAGCAATCACGGAAGGAGGGAAATACATCAATTCACAGCTGCAATCTGTGGGATCCAAAGGAACAAGCATAATAAAATTGAATTTGACTAAAGCTCAAATTGTTTGTGGTTGTTAATAAAACTTAAACATTTTCAACCTAATTTATGCGTAAAACAGTTTTGTCTTTGATGGAACAGACATATTTTTGCTTATCATAGAACCTTTATTTGACAATCGCTGACAATAGCAAACAGGTAAAGCTGCCAGAAGGTTACCCTTTTGTGGTTTAGTCTTTCCCAGAAGAGGCAAAATTTGAAGGCTCAGTCTGAACGTTTGAAAGGTCGAAGAGGTTTTTGTCTCCAGACAAAAACTCCAACTGGCTTCTTAAAACACAATAGTTGTTTTCCTGTATTTTAGGTACATCCAGGTTAGATTCAACTGATTTTGTAGACAAAAACTCTTGAAAAACTATGGGAAATTTGAAATATTTGCTTTTTATTTACATGGAGTGAATGGATTTTCCAACTCACTAGAAAAATAATAAATTTAAACAAAATGGAAAAATTGTCAATGCTTGTTTTCCATCATATACAACCACAAATTATACCATGATTTTTCTATGATTGAGCATTGTGACTATACAGATTTCTTAGCATGCAACAACCTTGGCCTTACTCACTACTTAGGTGGATCTGCCACATTTGGGAACCCTTTGCAATGGCTTAACTAAAGAATAACCCGTGTGTCATCCCATTTGAGGCTCTCTCTGCCATGGCATTATGAGAAATGAAACATGTCTTCCTTGCAAGAAACAAGTTATAACCAGTCAGAACTCAGAACACCTATTTACACTATTATCTTTTGTGTATGTTTCTTTTTATTATTACTGGACAATTCACAAAATAATCTTCAGAGAATAGAGAAGTGATGTATTGAGTTACATTTATCACTAGAGGGGATACATTAAAGTATGAAACATGTTGATTGAATGTTCCTTTAGTCCCAAATACATCAACAGTGTCAACAAGGACTGGTTGTCTTAGGTTGTGTGTGTCTATAGTTTCTTTGTTTCACAATAAGTCTGAAGGTAATCGGTGGAAGGCTTGTCTGTATGTGAGAAAATGTTAGGTTTTTTAATGCATTGCAGGTGAAAGTTAGTTGCATAACTCCCATCTCCAATTAACCTTTGCACGTACAGTTTAGGCATGGTTTATAATGAAACAATAAGAGGCTAATTGCATTGATTCAACCCCGGGACTAGCTCGCACCTAGGCAACACCACAAATGAGACAGAATATTGAACAGAAACCACTTAGAAGCTTGGCAACCTGTCTCACAAACTATATACAGGCAAATTGTGTTTGATCAATAGTAGCTTGAATAAACATTCTGGGTTCACGAACTGTTCATGAACCTTTCAGCATATTTACAATTCTCCAACCTGCCTAGATCCCTGGGATATATCAGATGTGGAATTACTGTAGCATATTCAAGGGGAAGACGTTGTCTAATGCAGTTAGTCGAGTTATTTCCATTTCTTCATTTCTGGCTTAGATTCTATCAAATATATGTGAATGGTACATACTCAAAGCTGTTCCCTAACTGAGCTATCTGTCATTAACAAGGTACAGCTTGCCTTTTGAAAACCTTCCATCAAGCCATTGTCTGTCACATTAGCTAAGGACTGGAATCATGAAATTTGAGATGACCTTGGAGTTCACTCATGTTGTCACGATTTTTCTTATTTTTCAAAGTGCAGCCTGCAACAATATAAATCTTAATGGTGAGTAGAAAAAAGCTTTTCACATTTTTGATAGAAGATTATGTTCATGATTCTAAACCATTAACTTGTTTCCTATCCAGTAATCAACTGTCAATACATTTTCAGCACTAAGCCCATGCTTGTGATCATCGGTACAGTATTGTATAGGTAATAATGTATGCCATGTGTAAGGACACATTATTTTAACTATTTCAACAACTGCTTCAGCAACATTTTAACAAGGTCTCACTTCATATTGTTTATATGATTTTCCTTAAATGATACACCATTTCTGCTCTGTTCTGAAGTGGCCGAAGCATTAAAGGGCGACAAGTCCTAAGGAAACGTTTGAGATATTCTTATTCCTCTTCTTTTTCTAGTAACAGTTGTCAAGGTTCATATACAGTGTGTGTATGGGTGGCCAGGGCGAACAAATTATTGTAAACTCTTTTTAGAGACAGACATTGAGAATTATCTAAAGATTCCACTAATTACTGTTGCCATCTACTTCTGTACTCAAAGCTTTTGGAAGTCTAACAAAAGTTTCTTCTAAAGGAAACAAGCCAAATTAAGCATTTTGAGTACTTTGGGTGAATCATTCAATGAGATTTTCCGTGTTATCAAAATCCAAACTACCCAGCCCCTGGCTGGCCATGTATACAGTTCGATAGTCTACTGTTTCGGATATATTTTACCACACTTTTCCCCACCATGGATAGCTGATCAGCAGTATTTAAGACTACAGATAATATAAAAATATTTGCTACATATTCATCTGCAATTTCCAAACTAACTGAGGAAATAGTAAATATATTTGTATAGATATGAAATAGAAAATACTGAATGCTAGCTTTTCATCCTATAACAATCATCACAAATGATGCTATAACTGATGAACATTTATATACTAAATCCATGTGAATTGTCAACTTTTCAAATCTGTGGTTGAGAGAATTATTAGTTGGGTATTTATAAGTTCCATTTGTCTCATGGCGTTTGAAATTTTCACTCATGTCATACTTTTGCATATTAAATCAATGTATGGAAGAATTTACTGTACTTGAGTTTATATACTTACAGTTGTTAACTATTCACTCCTGTGCTTTGTTTATTTCAGATGAATCGCGTCTTTACAAAGCCCTCTTAGACGGTCGCACACTAGCACGTCCTGGCCAAGTTTGGATGGATACCGTTCAAACCAGTGTTCATTTCAAACCACTCCAAATCCAAAAACTAGTAAGTACTATTTCACCAAACGAAAGTACTGCTACAGTAGGCTTACTAATGACATTGGTTATGTCCAGCACACATGGGTTATGAACCAGAATAGCGGTGATGTAGTAGCACACAGCTTAGTCATGTATTCACTTCTACTCATTGAAAGATGTACAATATATAACCTACAGAATAAGATCAATAATGCTGCATCAAATGCTTAGCTCTAGTGAATCAATTATGAATACTTGTTAATACCCATGTGAAGCATTCATTCAAATATGACTATTATAAGTAATTTGCTATACTCTTCAGGATCTAACAAGACAGAGGTTTTCAATCATGGGAAGCCTTATTATGGTGAGTTAATACTATTATATTGAAATTACAAGGAGTGGACGTTACTGGCATTTGCAAATGATCATTTGTTCAGTTAAAACTGCAACAATGTATTCATCAATTTACAAATTAAGAAGAGTTTTGATCAGCTAAGAATAACCTCATAAATATGCACCATACACTGAGTGTTGATAGTCCACTAAAGTCCCTTTGTGCTCTTCCTTTGCTATCTTTAAGACGTGGTTAGATCCTTCTCTAGCTTGGAATGCTTCACAGTACGGTGGTACAATTCAGATGTATCTGCCAGCATCCGCCATCTGGAAACCTGATTTTGGAATTCTAAACAGGTAACCTTCAATGGGGTAGCATAATATAATACTTAGTCTGTTATTTGAATTAGAGAGAAAAAAGAAATCTTTTCTTTGTGTATAATTTATACATACGCCAAGAAACTTCCGATTTAATCTGGGTAATTTGGGTGATTCCGAAGGCAACCATAACAATGGGGGTATGTATACTAAATTGTCCATAACAATGATAAAAGAAACTTGCCCATAGCCAGGGATTTCTGCTTGGGTCATGGTGTTTTGAAAGATGCCATTCTGGTGTTAATCCAAACCTTGAAGATTCTTAATTCTTCTTTCTAAAGTGACTATGAGATCAAAGTATGTAATCCAAAATTAGAAAGAAAACCAGAAATGCTTTCATGAGGTTTGCCATAAACGTATACTTCTTTTTATATTATATATTCGGATGATTGTGGTCAGAGGGATCTAAGTTTTGGGTAGACTTTAAGATTATCATTGAAGGTTTGCTTATGACCATATAGTTCCCGCTATTTGGGCATACATTTCCCCTCAAAATACCTTCCTAAACATTATAAGGAATCACATTTGAAATTTGAACATTATATTCTAGAAACCATGGACGATATTTTCCTTTACATCTTTAGTATCCTTATCTAGTCATATATAAGTATCCTCCAATGATGTATCAAGGGTAAATATCTCAGATATTATTGGTATATATAATTGGTATATATGCGTGAGAATTCAAAAAGAATTCATAAGAAGTTAAAAGATGGCAATGTTTGGGATCTTTGTCTTCATACCTTGGATCTCATATTACTCATTAAGGCGCATAGACAGTTTAGTGCAAGAGTTGGAGTCTCTGAGATTAAATATGTTTGGATATATTAGTAATTAAAGTTGAAAACAAAGCAATAATTACACATTTTCATATGCAAAAAGGCTAATGTGGGAAGGTTTAAAAATTCTTCAAACTCTGGCATACGAGACACATGCTACTTAAACAGTTTAAGGAATCATCATTATAATTAGTCATACCCATAGCAGTATTCTGGGCCATATCAGAGCTTCTATTCAGACTTTTGATTTATACTAACATGAACACGTCTAGAGTATCAGGGCATTAACATGATGAATCTCAGAAGATCATAGTGTATGCCTTCTCATGATGATATGTTAAAGCCAAACTTTCTTAAAATAAATTCTTTTTCTTGCATTTAGTGCATCAGGAAAGGTGCATGATGAAGATTGGGAAAAGACAAATGTCATGGTAACCAATAACGGAACTATCCTTTGGAGTATGAGTGGAATATTTCATACTAATTGTGCAGTTCTTGCATATAGTTTTCCTTTTGACCAGCATGTTTGCCATGTTATGCTGATGAATACTGTGGCTACAGCCACATATGCTAATTTTAGTTCTCTTCATCAAGAGATGCATACAGCTGCAATGTATAGAAACAACGAATGGGCAATTGTTGGAACTAAAATAGAACAGAAATATATATTGAATCAATATTATGATTCATCAATAATTGTCTTTGCTTTTCATTTGAAAAGAGAACCTAGCTATTATATGATCACTATGATATCACCAATCACCTTACTGGCTTTTGTTGGTCTCATGGCTTTCTTACTTCCTCCTGACTCGGGAGAGAAAATATATCTGGGTGTGGCCTGTCTGATGTCATTTTTTATTATTCACGTTGCAATATCAGAGCACCTACCTTCGAACTGCATTGCAGTTATCAGTGAGTAAAAAGTGTTAATACCTTTATATCTTTAGAGAAATGTGTAAACGGAGCAGTTGTAAATAAAATTTATGTTTGATTTATTATGTAATTTCATTAATGTATATATGCATAACTAAAATATGATAGTTTACTTCATGTTTCTCATCCATTCACATTCTAATTAAACATATACATTGTTTTTCTCATGATACCATCATTTAAAAAGTGAAAGTTATTGTTTTCAGGATCAGTTCATTAATTGTTTGAGTGGAATTTAGACATGGCTTATGATATTAGAGTTATTTATTATAAGAATTGCATTCAGATAAAAATTAAGGTTAAATTGTTTTGATTGCAGTGATTTTTAACTTTAGCTTCATGGTCATGAGTGCACTGTCAGTGAGTGTGACAGTTCTGGTCCTTGCTTTGCATCTGGCAGAGCCCACCCGTGATGTACCTTCATGGCTTGAGAAGCTGCTGCTGAAAACAAACAATAAAGTAAATAGCAATGACTTTTCTGATCAAAATGGAAATTGCAACCTGATTATGACAAAATGGAAACGCATTGGCAACATTGCTAACAAGATTTTCTTCCTCTTCTTTCTATCTGTATTCATTATCATGATCACTGTTTTAATAATTATATTTTACATTGGTTCTTTAGATCAGGCAAACATTTTTGAAAATATGTTAACATTTTAAAGAAGCCTTGTATGCATCTTTTTTTTCCTTAGAGATGGGATGTCCTGCTGCAAAATTGTCTTTTGTCCTGAATTTCGTCAATATAATTATTGTTTTGTCATTCAATTACTAAACAGAAGTTATCATTGGGAAATAGCAGTGCGTTCTAATCTCAATTTTTTTTCAACAATACTGGAATTAAATAAAATTAAACAATTTGCGCCACTATTTGCATAAGCAATACAAATTAAAGCTGCAATCTTGTCCTATGAATTAGAGGCCCTCCCTTTAGTATGTTTTCTTTTCTTTTTTTTTTTCTGATTTTCAGGTTCCATCCCCAATGTAGCATTTTTTATTCAGCATTTGTCAACCTGTCGCACCTACCCCTACCCCCTTTCTACGTAAAACTGCTCAAAAACGAAGGTTCAAACTTTTAAATCGAACAGAAATGCTGAACATGACCATCTGGATCATTGTGATCATTGTAAAAGTTAAGAATTTAACCCTTCAAATGGTCCGCACCGTCAAATATTTAGACATCAAATTAGATAGTCTTCTGAGTAAGAAACTGTAAGGAAAAACCAAAATGTTTGTTTAAAAAAATGCGTGCCAATGTGACCCAACACGTGCGAACGTATACCAAAACGTGAAGTATAATATTCTTCACGTTGGGTCACAGTGTAGTCGTAGTGTGATATGGCCTTAATTCTGCCCCATGGCCAACGCGAGTCAGAGACGTTGGGCAACAGCACCCAAGGCAAACCTACTCCTGACAGGTAGTGTTATACTGCCTTAAGGAAAAACCACATATCCAATGACTTGTTATAAATTACATTTACTATATTTGACTGATCATGCTGCTGTTTACGTTGTTGTTTATGGGTACAAGACGCAATGAAACTCAATGTGAAAGACATTCGAAAGCTATTGAGTATTCACATGTTAATGAAAGAATAATACTCAAAAGCGTTTTAATGGTATGTAAAACTGTCCTTAATAAATCATTGCATTCAAAAGAATCTGTTAGACTAACAGGATTCAGCCAGGTCAAGATTACACAATTACCCATTCCTAGGACTGCATTAATCAAAGTAACACCCATATACTGGTAACTGTGGAATCATTTACCTCCAGCCTGGGCCCATATCTTTGTAACTAATTTGGCTGATCAGGGAAAATTTGATCAGGGTCCCATGATCAGCAGTTCTGTCTGTCATGAATAAATTTTACATCTAATAATTCCTCTTTGACACTATTGTGCAATAACACAATACATTTTGGTAAAAAGCAAAATCACTGATCATGGGACACTGATCAAATTTTCCCTGATCAGCAGTAAAGTCAATAGAATGCCACACAATTTGTATGAGAGCAATAAAACAAATGATATCTATATAGTGTGGTTATTATAGTAGAGTTGTGAAATCTTTGCCTTTAGCCGAGTATACCATTTAACTATGTAAATACAGTGTTAAAGTGATAGATCTTGTACACATTTTGCTGTTGATATTGATTCTCCATTGCTCTTACTAGTGTACCTAAATGTGATGTTTTTACTACGACATAATCATGACACAAAATCGTTAAAAAGATTTATTAATATAAAGAGTGATCACATGGACATCTGTATTATCATCTGATCTAAACCTGTAATTCACATCACACATTGAAGACATTACCTGTACGTACACGGACTTACTACTGAACCTGGTGGGAGACCAGACTGTTATAAATTTGAAGAGTTTTCCGAAAGCATGAAATAGATTGTAAACCGGATATGACATCATAATAGTCATGTGATCTGAGGTAGCCAATCAGAGCCGAGTAATAAGGTATAAAAGGGGTCGGTAAGGCCCAGAATAAACAGTCCCATCTTGGTACTCCTTGTGTTCACATGTGTTTTCTTCCAATAGCATAGCCCTCGAAGGGGTCTAAGATGACAATATGATAAGATAGTAGCTACTTACCCTAATGAACTCAAGTAATTCCTGATGAAGACCCTCTCAGGTGTCGAAATGTTGAATTGAATAAAGAACCACTCAATATATAAAACTTCTGCCTTTTAGTTGTGTGTTATACATTACATCATTTAATTAAGGAAAAGTTGGACATAATTAGAGTACAAGTAGAACGAAAGTATGGGGACCGAATGACTGAAAGACTGAGAAACCAAAAGATGGCCCAACAGCCCAAAATGGTTCGAAGTCCGACCCGGGACCAGAAGACCGGACAAGTGTGGAAACCAGAGATAGTAAGCGGCCGTCCCGTGACCGCAGGCACGAAGGCGTGATTGGCTTGACCCCATGCTACCACCCTCTAGGCGAGCGTTGGCCCGACTACCGGTGGGACAAGTGGACACTAGGCCCCCAGCATGAACAATAAACCAATCCTGTTACCCTTGAACCCCCAGTCCACCCATGCCCAATGTCTGTAATGCCTCAGGTCCGACCGACCGGCACACAACTCCCCCCTCGAAGAAGACCGATTCCCCGACCGACCCACTCATTTCCCCTCTTGCACGAGGCACGACTCTTGATCATACACCTCAGTTTCTTGCTTGAACTCTTCGTCTGGCTTGAAACCAAAATAACTCCCACATCCCTTTGTCATGGAAACCGGAAACCCGAACTACCGAGGAATGTCACATAAGTAAGAGTCAGGGCTAAGAGTGACTCTCTGCTGGGGGTGGAGAGTGTAAAGGCTACGTCATAGGTCTGGTAAAACAGATGTGTAAGTGCTAATAGCTTTAGAGTGTTATGCAAAAGCAGATAGGTGAATCCTCATTCAGGAAGTGACACTGTTGTTACTGTTGGGAAAGTGAGCATGGCTGAGTTGGTAAAAGGCTAGGGGCGTTGGTCGTGTGGGTTGAGTGGACAGTCTTTCTGGATGGTTAGTCACAATGGGAGCCCAACCACATACATCACATGTTTGGATTTGATAAACATTATACTTTCATTCAAGTGTTCTGTCACCTCTCAATGACATTTTGAGATGGCCTGCAGCTAAGACAAGAAGGAAGGCTGTGATATATATGAGCTAGAATACTGGAATAATGATAACTAGCAACCCAACGCATAACCTAAAGTGAAACCCTCTAGTTCACTAACAAATATTTATTCTTAAATCACATCTACACTGACTACAGTTGGTCGGTGCAATTCTTCGCCCCAGTTGGAAGCTGTTCTAAGTTAATACCGGGGGTCAACGCAGTGATAAGTAGCATGATCTCTATCTTGAATATGCTTATCAAAGGGGCCTTTCCCTCTAACACACATTAAAATCATCATTTAGGTAAAGCCAGGGTATCATCCATTTGTAAAATTATCAATCATGCTTGATAAGGATCAGCGCACTTGTTGGCATACTCATTGACGCCAAGAGTATGCCGACGAGTACGCCGATTGTGTGGCGGTATAGGCACAAAAGTCAGCCAACGCCGACGGCGAACCTGATGCCATCACTGACCCCAACGACGATTCAGCAAAATGGGTATGGGGCTTAACTCTCATACCATCATGACAAATTTGTGATGTGAACAATAACATCGCTAGATTATGTTCCAAAAGTGTAAAATACATAGCCGGCCATTGTGTCACTAGGTAAATGTCAGTGGGTGTGAGCCTAGCTACGGCATGAAGGGAACATCCCTTTAGGATATATCAAATATAGTTTAATGCATCATTTCCTCCTTGTATATTGCTGTTTCTTTACTCCGGATTTCCCGTCCTTCTTTTTCATTTCTAAAAATTGTAATTACATACACACTTTACACTATAGGCCCACACAGAGACCCACCAGACAGCTGCAACCCCTTATCTGTCAATGGATTGTTACATAATACCATGTGGTATGGCACCAGTAGTCTAGAGTGTATATATCCAAGTCTAATCCCTTTATTCCACATTTAGTAAAGAGCCAAATACCATAAGTCTTCCTACTATTTTTATAATCATTACCCTTCAGTAAAGGGCATGAATGCATCATGTATTTAAGGAAGAATTCTAACCCAATGTTTGATTTTTATGGCTAAAGAATCCTATAATATTAAATAATTAGCTTTCATTCTGTACTAATATAGCTGGGTTATTGGGTGTCCCATTGTTTGTGTGGTTGGAATTCAAGTACCAACTTTAGGGCCTTTGCTGGGGGGAGGGGGTGCCCTGTTTCCCTAGCAATTTTAGGAAATCATAATTAAAGAATCTAGATATATTGGATTTGATTTCACACATCTACAAATTCTTCTTGTAGAGGTTAGGTACTATAATTATATTGGAAATAGTCATTTATGAAGAGCAAAGTAAACAAAGATTAGGCGTAACTGTAATGAGACCAAATGAATCAGAAGTATATATGAACGTTGAAAGGGTAGCAGAGGATCATAGGGCAATCATAATTGACACAATTGAGATGATCAGTATCATCAGAGAAAGTATTCATCAGCTCCTCTTAAAATTTCACCTTGGTCCATTCCTTCTGGTCAGCCTCTGCCAATCTATCCTACTTGATATCCTTTTGTGACTTTGTTTGCCTTAACAGATGTCCCTAAATCACAAAATGTGATTTGTGATTAAGTGCTTTCATCAGTTAAGGATAGACAACACCTCTCAGCGGCCAATTCGTGGAACTCTCTTTCGAGAGGCATATATTTTCCAATAAATGCAGCATTAATATGAATGTTATACCATTCAATACCCGTTTATTGACCCTATTTATCCATATAATTCATATTTTGTTGTGTAGATATAAGCCTGTATGAGCCTGTCAGAAATACAAAAAACGCATTTTTCACTTTTATTTTTTGAACATCAATATCTCACTTAATATTCCACGAAAATGCTTGAAATTTTTACAGCATATAGATAACGTTCATTTGGAGGGAAGCGTCTCTCAGATTTTTTATTTAGGATTTAGTTTTTGTTTTAAGAAATGTAGAAAATGATGTTGAAAAAATTAACAAAAAGTTTCCCGTTATTTGACAAAATTTAAACCAGGACCTAAATACAAATGCATACCCCTGCATACAAATGTTATTAACAAGCTCCCAAAATTTTATAACAATCCATCAAGCGGTAGCAGAGATGTCACTGTTCAAAAAATAAAAGTGAAAAAATCAGTTTTTCACCTCTTATTTTCCTAGTCTCAACAATACAACCACATACTTTATATCAAAAGATAGAGAAAAATATATTCTATCATTTGATGCACACTATATAACTGTAGCTTTATCTGAGACAGCGCAATATAAATTACTGTAAATGGGGCACCTCTCGGATGGTTTTCTCACTTGGGCTCTTGAAACGAGCACTAACTTATGTAACAGAGCTATCCGACAAAATTTTGTCACCTTGAAAAATGCTTAACATCTGTATTATATGAAAGTTTCCTTTGCCACTGCAAATCCATCACACAGTGAGAACCTGAGTGAAAAGAACATAATTATATCACCCAAATAAACTAATTTTTTTTCAAGTTTTTTGAAGTGTTTATTTTTGTTATCTAAAGATAGATCCCAGAATTTCTTTTTCGTTGACAATTCATGAATTCATCTACAATTTGTTGAGGAATTTTGCAATGAGAATCAAAACACATTACGTAGCACAGGGTTTGTCACGAAACATGAACTTTTGCTGAGTCTTTTCTTTGATAATGTAGTTGATAAAGTTTTGAATGGGTAAGTAGGTCATAAAGAATTTTTGTTGTTGAAATGCTGGAATGCTAGTATGGAAGTTAAAAAACACCAATTGCTCAGCAATAGTTGAATAAGGTCTTTGATATTCATATAGCTATAAACAATATAATAGAATTTGTCAAATTCTCGAACATGATAATCAATGATAGAGTTGCATCTTGACTGTTAGTGGGACATTAATGGTCTCAAAATAACATGCAGATGGAAGTCATTTGCATAACTCCCATCTCCTTTGTCCTTTCCACAAACAGCTCAGCCCACTGGACCCTCATGATACATGCTGAAACTGTTACAGGCTACTTGTATTGATTCTGTACTTGCTAATGGAACTACACACACTTAGGCAACACTACAGTAAAGACTATTGAACAGAAACCATTTAGATGCTTGGCAACCGGTCTCACAAACTATATTCAGGCAAATTGCCTATGATCACTAGTAGCTTGAATAAACATTCTGGGTTCATGAACCTTTCAGCATATTTACAAGGAAAATTGTATTCTCTAACCTGCCAAGCTCCATGGGAAATATCAGATGTGGAATTACATTAGTATGGCTATTAAAGGAAAGGTAGTTGCGAGATACTTTCAGACAGGCTAATTCCCTTCTTCAATCTGATTCAAATTTTATGTGATATATGTGAATTGTACGTACTCAAAAGAAAATAATTTCCATATATTAAGTCTGTATATCCTTTACAAGGTACACATTGCCAATCAAAGTCTTTGTCTTGCACATTAGTCTGGGACAAGAAAAATGAAGAATGAAAGGACCCGAGAATGGACTCATGTCATCGTCATTGTTTTGGTTATTCAAGGCACAGTCTGCCACAATATAAACCTTAATGGTGAGTAGAACTAACTTTTTCAAGTATTTGATTGAAGACCTTTGTTCATAATTCTAAACATGGGACCCATTCTCCACCCATACATCATCTGTCAGGACAATGTGAAAATGTTAGAAATAATTGGTATGTGACAATGGCATACTCCTCATTTAATTTAACGAGACAGATTTTCAGAGAAAATTGTGACATTTTGGGTACGTGTTGATATCGGTTAAAAGCCCAAATGTTGCATGGGTGCATGGATTACACAATAAACCCATCCCAGTTGACATGAATAACTAAGTTTAGTGTGAAATATTATGATGGATACATATTTCTTATTCCCCAAAGACAGTGGTATAATTCAAAATGAATTATAACAAATTGGTTGACTAATTATCACTGAAGTTTGTATAATGACATTTTCCTCATATATGTTCTATAATGCTAAAGCCTGTCAGCCCCACCCATAATGTCCAACCGTCTGTTAAAGTATTCTCCTTGAATTACAACATTTTGAGCAGCTGGCAATTTGAAAAAGTCATTATGACATTGTTTAGGAGTATTTGTTGGTAGAAAAAAACATAACTGTGCCCTTGCCCAATGAGATGCAAGTCAGGAAAATCGGGGACGGTTGGCACTTTTTTTTTCAGAACTACGCAACCATTGAGTATGCTGACATGGTATTTTCTGCTCACACTTGGAGCTTAATATTCTGGGAAATGAAATGTTGCACTTGAGGTTGTTTGAATTTGTCTTTTCCAATAATTCAATTACAACTACTGAGACCCAAACGTCAGTCCAACTTCTGACTCAGTTTGTCAAATTGGATCGCATTTGATTCAACCTTTCCAGACTGCCACTGCCAATGTGTATGTACAATGGATGGTTTTCCTTATCCTTATCTCAATTTTGGATGAATATTTTCACTGTTTTCTGAGTTATTAGTTGTTAAAGTGAGAGACTATGATACAAAGATTACTTTTAGCCAAATAACAATGAAATATTAGTTGCAACAGTATGCATTGGCTAGGGTTTTGTTGTTAACATTCTTAGCTTCCGAGAATCACAAGGAACAACTTTAATCATTTAGAATTATGAATTCCTCATTCATTTTATAGCCTTATGTTCTTGATCACCACGTGGTGATCACCAAACTATGATCTCGTGACCATGTTTATATTATGCTTAATCCATATTACCCAGCAGGGATCTTGACGTTGGACAGCCTGCAAGTAAAATACAGGAAATAGGATCTTTCACCTACATCATACATTTGCATATTTAGGACACAGTATGAACAAATTATGCTGAGCTAAAACATATATATGCTTACAGAAGTTAATTATTCATTCCTGTGTTTTGTTTATTTCAGATGAATCACGTCTTTACAAAGCCCTCTTAGATGGCAGGATACCTGTAAGTCCTGGTCAAGTGTGGACAGATACCAATCAAGTCTTTGTTAGGTTCGTCCCGTTCCAAATCCAAGAACTAGTAAGTATTTTAAAAGTTTGGTATTAAAATCTTCTTCAAAATAAGGAAACAAGAGTACCTGTATGGATAGCTTACAGATGGCATTTGTAATCTACAGTACATGTGAAATATTTGCCAGAATAGTGGCGGTGAAGAATCACGCTGTGTATCAACTACTTAGCTCAAGTAAACCAATTAGGAGACTTGTTCAAACACAGATCAGCTATATACGTATTTTCCTTTACTATTCAGGATCTAACAACACAGAAGTTAACAATTATGGGAAGCCTCTCATTGGTAAGTACTTTATATTTTGGCTTTAATCAGAAATAACTGTCATATGCTAATAATCTGTTGTTTAATTTAATCAGGGATGCCTGAAAAACCTGGAATTTAATCTGTAAAAGCTATAAGGGATGCCTGAAAAGCCCATTTCATAACAGAACAATTTTGCAAAACATATCATACTTTATGGACAGATAAGAAAACGTTAATGTAAAACTAATTATACACGTATACCTTGATATAGAATCATCATATCTATAATTTATTGGGACCTTTTCTTGGAAAATAGGGGAAAAAGAAAACACTAGTTTAGATGAATATGATAAAGATTAGATCAGCGTCATGAATAATAATTATCTATTTTTTAAAGTTAAGTAGTATATCTCTCTTATATATTAATTCTAGATGGCATGAAGGTTTCTCAGTTATGTCCTTAGTTTTGTGTATATATCTATGTACAAATTACAAATAGTTGGCCTTGAACAGTTAAAGGGAGCCAAAACCAATATAATTGACAAAATTGTCAAAGCTCAGATAAGTATAGGAATATGTTAGAGGAGTCTAGTCAAGGTCAGTGGTAAAGTATTAGTTGTGAAAACTAGCTCAAACTGAAGTAGAATGCCACAAGAGATGGTAATATTTGTAAAACAAACCCTATTTTTGCGGATCCATATTAATTGATTTGAGCAAGGAAAACATGTTTTTAATTATTATTTTTTTTACCATTTTTCATGGTTTAGATTTTAGCATGGGCCAGGAATAGGCTCATGGAATGAATAGCCACAATCATTTAAGTTTGGAAAATTTCATTGAATTTAGTGGTTTTGGCTCCCCTAAAGAACAATCTCATGAATATACACCATACACTCTTGTTGATGTTTGATCAAAGTGCCTTTCTACAATCTATCCCACATTGCTTGTACTGAAGATTTGGAAAGATCCTACTCTAGCTTGGAATGCCTCACAGTATGGTGGTATAGTACGGATGTACCTCCCAGTGCAAGCCATCTGGAAACCTGATTTTGGAATACGAAACAGGTAACTTTCACAATGGAAGAGCCTATGTACTGCTTAGACTGCTTAGTCAGTTTCTTGAATAATGTGACCATCAACAGAAATGTAGAAAACAATTATCTTTTTTCTAATTTTCAACATATATTTGCAAAACAGCAATCCCTGGGGCAAAACTATTCGTACATGCAAATCTAAACCAGATGACATGACATAGAATTATTTCAAAGACTTTTCTGTGAAGAATACATTCTGTTTCCATCCAAAATTTTATGATAGTGCTTCACTGGTTTTCATGCAAAAAGTATACCAAAATAAATGCAAATGTATTGTCCAGCTCTACTAATATAAAGCAATTTTGAATGATTCTGAAAATTTTAGAAATGACTGGTAGCTTTTGAAAAATATAAACTGTTACATTTATTACCATTTACTGGATTAATGTGATCTAAACATCTTTACCTAAAACAACACCATAATTCACCATTTTATTGTGAGTATTCAATATTAAAGTGTAGTAAAAATATGCTCAATGTTTTTATGAAAGCTATCAGGGGCTACTTTTCATTCTAAATGTATCCAAAGTGACCCCCTATTTCTTTGGCATTTATGTATTGTGCTTTTGTTTCACTAGGTTTATAGACTAGTCTTAATTCAATCCATGTACTGGACCAGTTGGTATTTTACCTTCACAGCTTCAGAAATTGCATGATAAACCACAAGCTTACTGTAAAAGTGGTATTTTGGTTCATATCAGAACACATATTCAGATTATTGATTGGCAGTAACTAGTGGCAAGATACATGCTTAGGGCTTGCTTGTATGATAAAACCCAGATTACCAAAGTGCGAGGCCTCTTATAATCATAGGATGTCATAATCAAATATCCTAATCAACCTAATTCTGTTTCATGCTTTTAGTGTATCAGGAAAGACTTGATGCTGATTGGGAAAAAACAAAGGCGATGGTGACCCCAGATGGGATGGTCTATTGGACTATGACTGAAATATTTCAAACTAATTGTGCTGTGAATGCATTTGGATTTCCTTTTGACCAGCAGATTTGTACAGTCACCTTGAGTAACACAGTATCTCCAGCCACGCATGTTAATTTTAGTTCTGCTGATCAAGATATGATAACAGGTTCAACGTATGGAAGCAATGAATGGACACTTATTGGGTCTCAAATAATAGAAAAATATACATCATCAGATTACTATTTTGCCACATCAACAGTGTACTTTGTTTTGCATTTGAAAAGACAGTCTAGCTACTATTTCATCACTATAATTTTGCCAATCACCTTACTGGCCTTTGTTGGTCTCATGGTTTTCTTACTTCCTCCTGACTCAGGAGAGAAGGTATCTCTGAGTGTGACCTGCCTGATGTCATTTTTCATGACTCAAGTTGCAATATCTGATCACATACCTACAAGCTGGAGATCCATGCCTATTATTAGTAAGTAAAACATCTCAAATTTAGATAACTGATTCTTTTTTTACCACTAAATGATTCTCTTTTACCACTAAATGATTCTCTTTTACCACTAAATGAAACAAGAGGAAAGTATGTTATTTTGATTCATCATTATATATATCAAACACTAAGAAATGGATTAATAGTTTATCTTTTATCATTTCTATTTATTCACAAGCTAATCTGATACATTTTGTGATTCTCCATCATGAGCACCATCTTCCCACAAATTGCATTCAGAACTCTAAGACAAATGCCATGGCATTCCTTCTTAGAGAGCTTTGGTATGAAAAAATGGTTCTTCAATTAGCAGTTACATTTGTTTTTTTCCATTGCAGTGTACTTCAACTTTGGTCTCATGGTCATGAGTGCGATGTCCGTGTGTGTGACAGTTCTGGTCCTTGCTTTGCATCTAGCATATGTGATATACCTTCATGGTTTAAGAAACTGCTGCTAAACGATGACAATAAAGTTGACAATGATTCCTTGAAGGATACAAAGAACTCTGTAAAGGATGTACACTCAGTGAAAAAAACTGAATCTCAGATTCCATCTTCAACAAACAGCAACCTAGCATATTCTGATGAAAATGTAAGTGACAGCCAGTTTCTGATGAAATGGAAAAATATGGCCAAATTTGTTAACAAGATCTTCTTCTTCTTCTTTCTATCTGTAATCATTCTTATGATCATTGTTTATGCAATTCTATGGAACTACTTTAGTTCAGTGCTGGCAAATGCTTTTGAAAACTTTCTACCAATTACATTTTGAATATGTGGGTGGTGGGTGGGGGGGGGATTCTCCAGAAGTCAATTGAGCACATCTTGCTATGGTACCCCCGATTCTGACCATCCTCCCTCACCTTTTTAATGTACTTAACCATTAGCCTATATATGTGAGTGCAGTGGGGCATATTTCAATATGCAACATTTACATTCTGTGATTGAAGGTGCCCCCGAACCTCCCATGTGTACACACATATTTATGCACTGGGTTAGAAGCCCCCATCCACAATTGACGTAAACATAACTCAAGGAAGGCCCATTAGAAGGATTCATTTACTTGTCTTATCTAGCTTCTACATACATTATCATGATTCCTTATTAGAAACTTCCACTGTACCATTTTCTATGACAAGCTGGGATTTCAGCCTTAATTCATTTTCCATTTTCCTTTTGCTTATGACCTGCTAAAGGGAATAATTCATTCTGCAGTCAAATTTCCTTCCAAAAATAGAAAATGTAGAATGACATTGGTGTCGCCCCCCCCCCCCCCCCCCCCCCCCCCCACGAAAATATGAGAGTGAAGACGGCAGGCTTGGGTTGATTAAATTTTATTTATAATAAAATTTATATAGATAATGAAATGTATGGTAGTAAAATTGTTAAAATAGGGTAATAAAATTATAATGATAAGGGAGGTATTATATAATAAAATAATGATAATAATAATAATAATAAGGTGTGGGTGGCTGGGTGAAAATATGTCGTGTGGTTAGGTTGAGATTGGAGAAGGTTGTGATGGTGGTTGAAGGTGAAATGAATTGTGGGTGAAATGTTGTAATGGGTATGGTGGTATGTGTGAGAGATCACAGGTGGCGACACCAAT
Organism: Lepidonotus clava; assembly: GCA_936440205.1. NCBI lineage: Eukaryota > Metazoa > Annelida > Polychaeta > Phyllodocida > Polynoidae > Lepidonotus > Lepidonotus clava. The sequence goes on from OW387141.1 coordinate 48,036,072, forward strand.
GACCCAGCCTGCCAACCCTTCAGTTGCATGCTAAGACCATTTTCTCCTTTTTGACAACAAGAAAAATAAGTGTCCAGCATGAAAATTGATTACACCAATATATTCCTCAGAAAAATCTGAATAAACATACCTGAATTACGTAAGAGGGTTTGCAGGTCTTCGTCATGGGCTGCACCAATTTTGGTACCCAAATTGCTCTATAGACTATTTTTGTATGTGTGTTATTGTTTCAAGGTATTGCTTTAATGCTCTTTTGATAACCTCACCATTCAAACTAGCTAACCTTTATGATTTTACCTTATTTACGAAGCGGTTTATGTGAGTAGAAATTAGATAAACAAGAATACATTGTTTGAGTCTTGTGCAGAGGCTTTTAGGTATTCTGATATTGGGTATTCAATGTTGAATGACAGTTTGTTATGGTAAGACCAAGACCATTGTAATAATACACTGAAAGGATTGTTTTTGTTTCTGATTGTACTTTAGTATTCTACAAAATGTTTCAATAGAAAAAAGTGAAAATGTTGAAGTTTTAGGGAATTATAGAGAAAAGGAATTTAATTAATTTTTTTGAATCCTTAGAATATTGGGATTTTCAATTTTTGGATTTCCCTCACAATATGAAATAGACTACAATGTTTTTAATGTCTCATAATTGTATGCAAGCTATTCATTTTCCTTCAAATTTGCTTACATTGATAGTGCGAAGTATGAATAACATGCTGAATTGAATTATTTAAAGGATAAACATCCTGTAGTTATTTGCAAGGTTTTCTGTATATACAATTTATTTAAAGAAAACCTTACAGTGCACGCAGCCATGCAGCTATCAATACAGTGTGTGCATAAAGTGCTATACTAATACTTTATACAATAAGAGTCAAAGCCCATTTGCTATGGCGGGTGCGGCGCATTCACTCCCTTGCGACACTTATCTTTGGCAATTCTGGTGCAAATGATCATGCAAACGTCACATCTGCAATCTATCAGATTCAACATGTTGGATTGAATATTTTGAATTCCGCCCAATTGAAGGGCAAATGTACTTGAAAAAATGATTGTTTGCAATCGGCAGGTGCCTCTCTCCTCAGTGTGAATGCCATTTCAGCAATTTCTCCGGCATACAATAATTTTATCGGCCCAAACATAATCGTCTTCTGCATACGATAAATTTATTGTTGCACCAAACGACACAATCATTGGCCATGGTGAATGGGGCTACAGACAGTTTAGTAGAAAGTGATCAGAAAGTCCCAGCAAAGATGTAACAATAATTATGATAACTTTTTTTCTGGGCCCAACGCCAAAGAACAAAATTTAATATTACAATCATAATAGCATGTTCTATTCATTATATATTATATTTAACTTAAAAAAACGTATCAGGAACACTGCTACAACCGCATGTGCAGCATTGTGTTCCAACTGATTTACAGTGTTTCATTATTACATGTTTATACAATGTGGCTGACAACTTGATTTTCAAAACATTGTCAAAAAATCATATTTTCACAATGTTGTCACCACAGTTGTAAAACCACAAACCGGTGGCAGCACTGTTCAATAGTAAAAGATGTCTTTCATTCTAAGGTGTAGAGAGAACGTGTTATAATTTACCTATCAATCAGAATGTTTCGAATGTGCATTAATCATATTATATTTTAAAACCAATGATCTCAAACAAGCAAAAATTAAGGTTGTAAATTGGTTGTAAAATGGTTATTGTACAAAGTTAACATATAATGAATGTTGTTGTGACATAACAATTTTTGCCGGGTCATACTCCAGACCTATTATTATTATTATAGTATATTAATGCTAGCGCAGTGAATACCTATTGTGCCGAATGACATTAATTATTCTAATACAATAGAACGCAATAGAATGCCACGTCTGTCACTTGATCCATAGGCACTGGGCCATGGTTAACTTTTAACATTGACTCTCTTATGTAATAAGACTGTTGATACTCAATTGCCAGCCCAAACCAGTCTTTGTCTATCTTTCCATAGCGTATCACTTTTATAGTGATTTAGGAATAACAGGAAACAGGTGATTAGTTTGAGCAAAAAATGAATATACAATATCTATTAAATCTGTCCTTATATACATAAACTCTAAAATTTAAATTATGATGACGGTTGCAAAAAAAGCAGCTGAACCAATGGTTCCACCTCCTGATTTATATAATCTGATCAACCTCCAGCACTGTAATATCATCAGTGGACCCTATATTTCTTTGCCTTAAAATCTTAGTACAGACCCAGGAATAAATCCATAGGATTTTGTGATGCTTTAATGGGTTTAGAAAGTTCCCAGGTCAGTTGATTATCAGTAAGTGTATTTTTCCCAAAGACTTTTATAGTTAAGAACAATCTTTCTTGACCTCTCACTCAGAAATAAGAATAGTGCCATGCACATTTCCTTGTGTCAATGTAATCTTCTTATACAGGTCTGACTAAATTTCTTGTTTTCAGGCCTGGAATAGATTCGAAATGTGGTCAAACAGTTCATTATCTCTTTAAACCCCTTTCAGAATTTTACGGACCAAACCTCCTGAAAAACTTCCCAATGATACATGTAATGAGCATTAGATTTGAATAGGAAAAATCATAATGTGAAGATCATGAAGATGACATAATTCTATGGAAATGTCATTATTGTCAATGTGAACATAGGCTTTCGTGTTATTTTTCACATGCAGATCATGCCTTAAATATTTAATCATTCTGGTAATAGATATTATAAAACATGAACATGGAATTGGCTCCGAACTTAGTTTTAAAAGCATGGGATATCTTTGATAAATTCAAACAGATTCTCTGCTTGATCTTATTACACATATCAGATTTGGCTTCATGATACTCATTTCAAGGTTCAACATATGAGGTGATATGGTGCTGTAGTGCCATGTTTTGGTTAAGTTCTTCAGTTTTAAACTGTTACATAGAAAGACATTTAGGGATACAATCATAGAACATCTAAGAGTCATTTGGAAAATATTGAGATATGACTAGCTAACAAAAGTCATAGCTAAATCTTCAGTGTCTGTTTTTAATATTAGGATATTTACTGTGTGGGACGTTCCTCGGTAGTTTGGGGTTTCCAATTTCTATGACGGAGGGACATTGGGGTTATTTTGGTTTTAAGCCGGACGAAGAGTTCAAGCAAGAAACCAAGGTATAAGTTCAAGGGTCATGCCTCGTGCACAGTGGGGATTGAGCGGGTCAATCGGGAAATTGGTATTCTTCGAGGGGGGAGGTGTGTGCCTGTCTGTAGGGCCTGAGGCATTCTGGACATCAGGCAAGGTGGACCGGGGGTTCAAGTGAGAACGCTAAAATAAATGTTGGGGGTGGGTCAACGGTAACAGGATTGATTTCTTGTTTGTGTGGGGCCTGATGTCCAATCCAGTCTTTAGTGGGTGGTTGTGTGGGGCCGAGCCAGTTGCGCCTTCGTGCCCGGTCGTGGGACGGCTGCTTGTTATCTCGGGCTTCCGTACTTGTCCGGTCTTCCGGTCCTGGGTCTATCTTCGGGCCATTTCGGGCCGTCGTGCCATCTTTCAGTCTTTCGGCCCCGCATACTCTTGTTCTACTTGTACTCTAATTATATCTGAACTTTGCCTAAATTACTTGAGTTCGTCTGGGTAATTGGCTGCTATCTTTTCATCTTGTCTTGTTAGACCCCTTCAAGGGTTATGCTATTGGAAGAAGACACATGTGAACACAAGGAGTATCGAGATGGAACTGTTTATTCCGGGCCTCACCACCCCTTTTTATACCTTATCACTTGGCTCTGATTGGTCACTTCAGCTCACGTGACCATTCTGATGTCATAAATGGTTTACAATCTATTTGTGCTTTCGGGTTTTCGGGCTTTCGTGCCTTCGCAAATACACTTCTTTAATTACATCATTTTACCATATTGTATCAACACTTGTTTTGCTAAAGAAGAATGGACATTCATCACACTGTGCATGTAGTGCATTGAGGTTATGGTTTCATGAGGTAAGGAGAAGGAAGACATGATTAAAATTAGAATGTTTTTTAAGAACATAATTTGGAGGATAGTAATGAGACTCTTAGCAAATAGGCTAATATGTAAGGAGAGACAGAAGCTCTCTCAAATAAAATGACATTCAGTCTATTCAAGGTGGGAACCCATTGAGCAACGCAACTAAAATTCTGGTCAAACAGGTGACCAGACAGCTACCAATATCTAACATTGTCAGATATTTGCAAGTGACTTTTTAATTTGATGGTTGAATTGCTGAGTGGAAACACTGTGACTACCTGTTTTTGACCAGATCTCGTCAAAACAATCATAACTAAACAACCAGAACTGGTCGGAACAACCAGAATTATAGTTATATTGTTCAATTGGTTCTCCCATTAAGCGACAGATTGGCAGAATAAACTTTGAAGGGATATGGTCTGCTCTCCTGTCTTAGTTGGATTTGCTTATAGCAGGCTTCTTAAACTCATTCTTGGTTCCAAAGGATAGTGCAAATAAAGATCATAAGGACAAATACTGCTAGAAATATGAGGAACAAAATCTTATTGATTTTCCTTGCTACTTCTTTCCATTTACAGGCTATCTTGATCCGACCAAAACCTTGATTATCATCAGTTGAATTTTCTGTAGTGCAGCAGGAGCAATGCACTTGGTTTTCCTGTCTTGATGATACGGTCTCCACATCATCATTAGTTTTACTCATATTGTTTTCAGCATTGTTGCTATCCACTTGATTGTTTGTTTTCAGCAGCAGCTTCTCCAGCCATACAGGTACGTTAGGAATTGGCTCGGTGAGGTGCATCAGGAGGACCATCACAGTCACACACACTGACATCACACTCATGACCATACAGCCAAAGTTGAACATCACTGCAAAGGATCATGTTGTCAGTCATCTTGCATGACTAAATATGTTTTCTATTGATTCCTCATGTGCATTGTGTTTTCATCTGTTTTCATACAACATAATGTTTGTTGGAAGAACTAATGTATCAAGGAAAGTGAGATAGAAAAATGAAGCGGGGAAGTCAGCTTTCAAATTTAAACAAAATTGTTAGCTCACATAATGCTATTTAGAAACGTCATGATATTTACTTACCAATTATTGGGATGGACTTCCAGCTTTTTGGCATGTATTCTGATATAGTAACCTGTGTGATGAAGAATGACATCAGGCAAGCCATGCCTAAGGAAATCTTTTCTCCTGAGTCTGGGGGCAGGGGAAAAACCATCATGCTGACAAATGAGAGCAGTGCAACTGGTAATATAATAGTTATTACATAGTAGCTTGATTCCCTTTGTAACACAAAATTGAAACTCACAATTGAGTAATCAACCTTTAGTTTCTTCAGAGTTTCCTGCATTGTGCTTGACTCAATGATTGCCCATTCATTGTTTTCATACATGTCTACAAAAGGTAAATTCATGTTTGCATAAGTGAGATTGACGTAAGTAGCTGTTAAAAAAGAATTAACAGCAATGATCTTGCAATTTTGTTTATCAAAGGGGAATTTATAGACATCAACAGCACAGTCTGTATGAAATACTTTAGTAATTGTCCAGATAACTAGCCCGTTTGACATGATCATAACATTTGTATTCTCCCATGGGTCATCATGCACAGTCCCAGATACACTGAAATAGAGAAATCAAACATTTTAAGTTAAATGGACAGTTCTGATAGAGTAATTCTCATTAAATACTACAGTGATCAAGGTGAAAATAAGATCATTATTGAATTTACTTGCCACATATATGTAAAAATCTCTGCTCTCCTCAAACAGTGTATTTCATGACAATGATTATAGACCCTGTGCAGACATATGCTTGGTCATGTGATCACCTTTTTGTGTTCACCACATGGTGATCAAGACAGCATGGCAAGAAAATAAATGAAAATACATGAATTGCAAGTGGCAATAATTGCTAGGCATTATTTAGTGAGACTTCCACTCTCCTATGAGCCCAGCAGGTATCAAACCCCGCTGCCCCTCACACACCCTTCCGTTTCAAGTAGTGCGAGTGCAGGGTCACCACTCCCTATTCAGCCCCCCCCCCTACACACACACACGTTGTATGTCACAAAATCGACGTGGCTCACTGGGTGGCAGGACTGACCATGCCTGTGGAGGGCCCCCTAATGATGTATCGCTTCTTCAGGGTTATTTTCAGGCTGAGTGACTTCCTGTCTCCAGGGGTAGCCCGCCACTCTGACCTTGTAAAATTGAGCAAAAATGATTCTCCCTTTATCCACATTAAAAAGGAATAATGAATTCAAAGAAAAATGTGGGACTGATTAGTGTTGCATCAAACTATTTATTCAAACCCCAAAGTTCTATAGAAAGATAGGTGGGCTAATTCAAGCATGTGTTCAGGCTAGGCAGCTTTGGCTGGTTTTTAGGCAGCATTGTCAATCTCCCCCATTGACCTCTGTGACCAGAATGACTCCAGATGGGAGGGGTGTTGGAGAGTGCTTGCAGGCCAACAGTTCTTTCTATAAAGGAGAACTATATTTCAGATACTTCAGAATTTTGAATAATTATGATTGCAAATTGATCACCGATATGGCAGCCAGCCCACTATGGGCAGTTTTGACATCATCTCCACAACATCTCCAAAACACCCAAAAATGTCCCCCCGGGACATCAAAAAAGGGATGGTCAAACCCTCCCCGTAGGATGAAAGGTGCATTCCATCGCTGTTCACAGCAATGGGTCTCGTTATATGTGCCAATGTTCACTACAGTGAGAACCATTATGCGAAGTGGCACAGAACACTGTCACAGTACAATGTTGCAATGTTTAGTTAGAGAGACATTTTTGGATGCGATAAAAGAAACAGAACAATATCAGCAGAACTACGTAGAATGTGACCGCCATGTTATAAAAGTATTGTATTCTTGCTTGGATGTTATTGTTCAACACTTGCACTTCTAAGAAATAAGAGAAATATATAGTACTGACCGAGGTGGGATATCAAAATAGTTATTCCCTGGGTGTGACAGGGTCGAGGGACGTAGCGTAGCGTAGTCCCGAGACCCTGTGTTTGAGAACCTACCGAGGTCTGTACTGGATTTATTTTAGCCCCCAGAAATCTATAAATCTAAATGGACATTCTAAGCAATCATATCTTTTCAATACAGTTTTTGAATCAAGAAAATTGATTGAATATTGACGGAGATATTGATTTACAATAGTTACGACAAAAACGTAAACAAACGGCCGAATCATGCGACGTAGCAACGCGACGCAGCAACGCGACGTAGCAACGCGACCTAGATATTCCACTGGGCCCTCTGATTGGATGATAGCATGAGGGGGCGTGGCTTACCTAAAAGTTATTCCCCCGACTCCCTGCAATTCTATTGGTTTAGCCTAATAAAAGTGGGCTTGGCTCTGGTTTCCTTGGTTTAACAGGGGAATAACTTTTTGATATTCCCCTGGTTCCTGTACTTAAGAGTTTAAACCAGGGGAATATCATTTTTGTTATTCCCCTGGATGAATAAAGTGACATGTAAATAGGAAATGTACAGACACTACGCCATTAGGGGTGAAATAAATGCATGAGATTACCTGTTCATGATAGTAAGACTTGGTTTCCAAACAGCTGATGCTGGGAGGTAGGTTTGATGTATGTCACCAAACATGGCAGGATTCCAAGAAAGAGACTCATCTATCCACATCTTATACAAGATAATCAAGAGTATATTGTAATAATATGCATAGTTATGAAAATTCATATATAACATCCTTATTCTGGAAAAACACTTCTACAAACATCTATTCCATCTCCAGTGGCCGATTGCACAACGAATTTTTGTAACAACAATAACTTTAAAGGGAATCTTGCACATAGGTAAAGGATGTATATTTTCCATTGATATTCTATGAGCATGGCCTTTGCCTTAAGAACTGATAATATTAGAAATATCTTATTGATATTCCAAGTGAAGACTGAATTATGAGACTTTAAGAATTGTTACTTTTTTCGATATTTCAAGGGAAATCCCCGAATCTGTGACGTCAGAAGGACACTAATTCAGAATTCCCTCTCTCAATAAATTGATATCCCCCAGCCTCAGAGCTGTATACAGTACAACAGAAATTGTGCTTTAACAAAGATTATTTTCCTGAAGCCCCATACAGTCTATTATTAAATATACTTTTGAGCATTCTAAATTAGCATTTTTGTGGGGATAAAAATGGTCTTTCAACGATGACAGTGGACAAAGAACGCATTCCTTGTTACAATCCGTATTTGATCCTAATAGAAATGCTTCTAGAGCCGTTTCAAATGATCTATTGTGTATAAATAATATTGTTGTAAAGTACATTATGCTTAAGTTGATTTTAATCTGTTTGCTGTTAGGATTGGCCATTGGGCATAGAGGAATGTATTCATAATCATCCAAATGAACCAACCATCTGGCTACAAAAACCAACCAACCTCTACTTGTTTGACTTAAAGGTAACTTACTGCTACAAGGGTTCCTAGAAGGGAGAAACGCAGCTCCGCCATGCTCTGAAAGTGTGTGAAACAAGTTTTAAGGGAAAACGTTTATGTGTAGACAAGTAACCTGTCAACTAACTGTTATTAGCAAATATTGTTTTGTGTCAGGGCTTTACTTATACTCATAATGAGAACTATCAAATTTGCCTAATTTTGATAACTGCAAAAAATGTGATATTGCTGACAATAGGCCCATCCCAATTTACACCAACATAATTTAGGTTTACTATGAGATATCTTCAAAATTGCCTCCATGCTTGTTCCCCGAAGAAAGTTGTATAATGCAAAATTAACCAAAGCAATTTTTTTTTTTTTTTTTTTTTTTTTTGAACATTTTATTTATCCTGGTAGGGGTAAGGATAACCTCCTTGTCTGCCCCCCTATCCAGCCATATATTTACAACAATTTAGGTCCATCGACGATTCAGTATATTGATCTAATAAATATTACAAAATCAAGATAATGTTACCTTCTTATCAGAAGAAACAGTTGTCCCATAAAATTTCGTTTTAGGACCACTATGCTTAAAGCAATATCATTCACTCTTTTAGAATTCTTTCATTTTGATGAGATGAGATGATATGATGTATCCCTATTTCAATGATTTATATCTCCACATTTAAGCTATTTTTATATTTAGCCCAAAGTAAATCTTTTACTTTGTTCTTAAAATAATTTTTATCTAAGATATTTCTCACCTCCGGATCCAGATTGTTCCATAACTTTCCCATTAAATACACGGGTGACTTCATTAACCTTGTATTCTTTGGGGTAAACATTGCTATTCTAGGTGCCTGTGCCGCTCTTGTTCTTTCAATTTCCATAGTCAACAAAGTAATTGAATCGTTATACACAAGTCTCCATGCAGTTGTTAACAAAAAATATTCTTTTCTATACTTTAATGGTAACAAGTTTGCTTGAATAAATAGTTCATAATTATGAATATCCTGTGGTCTTCTAATCTTGTATACTGTTCGTAGGGCTGATGTTTGAAGTGTTTCCAAGGTTTGACAGATTGCTCATACATTTGTAAAATCGACAGCCCAGCCTATAAAGTCCAACCCTATTTTGCCCTATTATGCATAATTTTGATTGGCTAGCAAACCTGCAAATCTGTCAATTGATAAAATCTGAGAAAACATAATGTTCAAACAGTACTTGAGGATATAGTCTAGTGGGATTTCTATGAAAAATAAGTTTAGGCGGCATTTTTGAGTAAAAGTTGGGAACAAGGCTATTTTAAATAATTTGGACCTGCTGAATCTGAATATGCTTGTTCCCAAGCTGGATTTTGCATTTTTCACCCTGTTTCCATGGTTACCGTGGAATTTTTACGAATTATAAGGGTAAATCACTTATTTGTTAATAACTTGAAAAGTTTTCATCGTATCAGTACCAAATTTTTATCGAACATGCACATGTGTGGTGGCCTTATTTTAATTTTGAAATTTTGACCTTAACCCAAGGTCAAGGTCACTGGTTGGAAGGTCAAATATGGAAATTTGACTAAAATGAGTCAGAGTATCACAATTAAGCCTTAGTTACAGATATATATTCTAACTTCATATATTATTTCAAGATGTGAAAAACTTCTGTAGGCCTATAGGTTACATTTCAAAATGGATGCAATAATTTTAATGACATTGTTACCATGGTAACCAGGACAAAAACCTGAAATAGTGAGGTTTTCAGCAGGACCGTGGAATTTAAAAAAATTATAAGGGTGAATCACTTAATTGTTAATAACTTGAAAAGTTTTCATTGTATCAGTACCAAATTTTTATCAAGCATGCACATGAGTGGTAGATTTATTTTGATTTCGAAATTTTGACCTTGACCTTAGGTCAAGGTCACTGTTTGGAAGGTCAAATATGGAAATTTGACTAAAATGAGTCAGAGTACTCCAATTAAGCCCTAGTTACAGGTATATATTCTTAATTAATCTATTATTCCTAGATGGTTAAAACTTGTGTAGGCCTATAGCTTACATTTCAAAATGGTTTCAATAACTTTAATGGCATTGTTACCATGGTAACTAGGATAAAATTCTGAAATAGTGAGGTTTTCAAGAGGACCATGGAATTTATACAAATTATAAGGGTAAATCACTTAATTGTTGATAACTTGAAAAGTTTCCATCACATCAGTACCAAATTTTGATCAACCATGCACATGAGTGGTGGACATATTTTGATTATGAAATTTTGACCACTGTTTGGAAGGTCAAATATAGAAAATTAGCTAAAATGAGATAGAGCACCTCAATAAAGCCTAAGTTAAAGATGCATTTTCTTAATTCATATAACATTCTAAGATGTAAAGAACTTATGTAAGCATATAGCTTGCATTTCCAAATGGTTGCAAGAATTTTAATGACATTGTTACCATGGTAACCAGGACAGAAACCTAGAATAATATTTAACACAATATCTGTTCTAACCAATGGATCTGTGTATTTGTTGGATAGCCCATAGTTGTAAACATTTCCTGAGTATAAGTCCATAAGAAATACTGTTTTTTTAGGTTGGACCAGCATATTATATTTGTATTTGTCACATTTGCTCATTTTGGAATTTTAAGCCTGTTGCTATGGCAACAGAAACTCTTGTCATATTTTTCAGTATAAATGATAGACTGGACCCTTTAGACCCCACTGATTACGAGAGTGAATTGCTGGATTTTCCCAGGTTCTCCCAGGATTTTCCCCAAAAATCCCTTAAATTTGTTTAAATTGAGAACTTTCAAAGGTTTACGCATCCTTAAATATAAGAATTATATTCATCTAGTTTGAAGTATCAAGTAGAGAATTGAATCAGCTTTAAAACGATATATTTGCCATTTCTGTACGTTGATAATTTATAATGAGTTTTCTCTTTTGGAAAATTAAGGAAAATTAAGGAAAAATATCTGTTTTTCGGGGCGGCTACAGCCGGATCGGGGAATACACCCTCGGGCGGCCATGGCCAGATTGGGGTTTAAAGGGATAACTTTGGGAGTACTCCTCACAGACTTTTGAAATTGTGTAACATCAAAGATCCCTTCTAGACCAAAACCCTGAGCTAGTTCAAAGACTTTCAGCTAAAGGTCAAGGTCATTCAATAGAGGTCAACTTTATAGTAAAGTTTGGAATGTACTGACAGATAGTCAAATTCTGACAATTTCTGGCCTAAAATTGCAAATATGTTAAGGTGAAATGATCAGAGAAAGTAGATTAATGGCTCTTATAAATGTTGCTCACTTGATCTTCCAATCGAACATTGTGTTTTCCTAGTTTAATTTCCACTTTGTTACTATACTAATTTACTCCTTAAAATCGTTATGAATATAACATTGATTAATCATCTGGCTCTGACCTGCATGAGCCGAACACTAAGGGCTGTACATCTTCATCTAGATTTTTGATATTTGCATCTAAGGTTCTCACATTTTCATTTGAATGAGCCACTTGGAATGGGGTCAAGTGACATCAGGAGAAGCTCTAGTCCTGATTCTTCAGGTTTTGGAAGGCTTGGTGTAGGACAAGTAGCACTTTTCCAGATAAGAGTCTGATAATGTGTCTGCATTATGTGGAAATGCAAGGTATGGTGTGATCTTGAGAACAAGAAAATAGATGAGGTATGCAGTATCAACAATCTGTCTATCTAAAATTTTAAAGTAGATACAAGAAAGCTTCCACACACCTTATCGTATGTTCTGACAGTTGTCCTGTCCCTAATCCATCAAATAGCTTGTGTTCGTCTCTGAAGACTTTCCATGCTGAATGCTTTTTGTGATTGGATATCTATGAGGGGGTGTCACACATATTTATTCAGTGCATTTCAGGGTAGCAATGATGTGACACAGTCCTGTGGAATCACATGAAATGTCCTTTGGATTATATCTCCTGCAGTTTGATGTCATCCATAGTTTAGGAAAATAGGAAACTAACAACAAGAGAGCATCTGTATCCTTTGTATATACCACAACTGTCCTGTAATCACCTTTCTCAGTATGCACTACCAGCTTGTCGTCCCCATCTTTATGGTTGGCCGCTTAAATGTGATACATCTGTTGTTTGTTTGAATAACTAAACTTAAAGTTCATTTGGAAATCCCCCTATAAGTACATCTTCTCCATTTTCGGGAGCATTTACCAATCAACCATGAGAAAGTTAGAAAGATCAGTTTTGTTGTCACAGCATGGTAATAAATTTGACCAATTTCTTGGCAAATGAACATATTCCAGCCTTCAACCGTGTGTCTGATAGGTCTGCAACTCTACATACACGGGTTGTTGCATGAATTCTTTGGGATATCTGTCAAAAAGAACATCAATTCAGATCCGAGATTTAGTACCAACTGGACAAACACATCTACTAGATCATTTAGCGTGCTATCACCTTCAGGCTTGCCAATTCAAACAACCAATGCCTGTCCTTTAATAATGAGACAAGATGGGTTTTCATTATGATCAGTCTTTCTTAGACATTCACTGCCAATTGTCAAAAGGGTTCCCACTATCTGTGCTAGTGATAATGGTACTAGCATAAGTTCATGCTTGAGTATTGAGGATAAGTCAGTAGCATTTCCTTCTTCATAAGCAATTATGAGGTGCTGGATTGTGTTCTTATTAGTTTCCATTACTGTCTTTTTATCTTTGTCCTTGCTGCCTTTGTCAACTTCATATAGGGTCTTAAATATTGGAGCCTTGTTCTTTTGGATCCACCATAGATGGATATGGTCAGTTTCCCATGATCTTCATCATCACCCAATCTCTCATGAATAAAGACATCAAACTATTCGTGTCCATAAACCTATTCCTGTAGTAATGACGTTTGAATATTCTCACTTGCTACATCCTTTCTTGCAATGTTCGTCTGACCTGAAAAGATTGGATATGAGGGCTTCATACCTTGTTCTCCCACTTTTGCCTTCCTGGAGTGTTCTCTTTGTGAGTATTTCCAGTGTCTATGTGGTACAATTCATGAGTTTCATTTCCCATGTGAGATCTCAGAGTATAGGACAATATCCATCTCGATCATCAGGCCCGACAATATCACCTCCTCCTTTTCCTGCCCCATTCATCCATTCTTGGCACGATCTGGATCTACCTTATTGAATTTAGGAAGATTCAATAAAGAAGATTACAACCCATCTAGCAAAGTTATCATATGTCATAAAGTATGCAAGCATGGTCTTAAAAGATCCAAGATGAAGCTCCCATGAACCTTCACGCTGAGCTCTGGTGAACATCAAAAGGGTTGAGATTGTTTCCATATATTGCCACCAGAGAGAGAGAGAAAACTACATAATTATGGTTCACACCTTTGTGTCACAACGCAGCCATAACTAGCTGAAACTGATCCCTTTTTGAGCAGTGATACTAGCTTTGCAATATTGCTCAACTCTGTTATAGCAACGAGTATAGACAGAAGAGATGTGCAGCTTGCAGGCCAGTCATCATCTGAGAGCCTCCCAACCTTATGAGGAGCTATTTATCTGTTTCAGCCTTGACCATGGCCCAGGGCCCCACCAGTGACCCTGGAGGGTTGGGTCCCTTACAAGTCCAAACTTATGTTCGCTGGATTAACAAAATTTCCATATCCTCATCAGACCCCTGACCTGTATGATTGACAAAAATGGCCAGTGCACTTGATATTATCAAGTGTCTCTCTGAATATAATATCATATTCAGAGAGACTTCTATCCAACTAGGATGAATAGAGTCTGTCATATGCTTTGGTATTACATAAAATTGCATTCCTACTGCCTACATTAATTCATTCAAATTCACGCAAGACTGGTAGGCAGGCTATGAGCATTGGCTGAATGGGTTGAGTTGAGCCTCAGGACTGAATATTGTCAACAGGTGTCTTTGCGACTGGTAATACATTCTTTCATTTGAGTGTTACTTCATCAATAATGTGGAACTACGTTATTTGATGGCATTGCAGTTTTTACAGAGAAAGACAGCTGTTGAAGCTAGCTAAGACTTACTTTAATCACATGGATTATAAATATATGCATAAACTATGCCTCTTACGATTCATCAATAAGTAATCCCCAGAGTTCAATATGAAGGGAATGGAGGTCACCTATCCCCTCATCAGGTTGGTAGAAAGTAATTTGACCCCATGTCCGACTCTAAGGGCCATCTATCCTTTGAATCCCCCCCAGGGCCCCCCTAGATCTCAGATAGGTGCTAATGTTGATTGTGAATGTTAGCTCAGGCCTAGTGTCCCAAAAAGGGCCCCTATAGCCACACCTCGATCTCTTCTGTCTATACTTGTTGGTTGTAGATAATGATAGAATCTCATCATGTAGATTCTTCTCAGTTTCTGCTACAAAGGTAAGCAGACTAGGCAACAGAATAAACCACAGAACTTGCCAGACCTACATTTACAAGTTTAAGACAAACCCCATACACAAAGAACTTTTCTTTACATAAGATGTGATATAATTAACCTCAGCAAAACATGACATTTTGCTCAATATATCATTTGATTTTCATTTCCTAAATAAATCAAATTTGAGACCTTTGTAAGACCTCTTACAAGAAAAGTGTGACCTTTTCAAGCCCTTGAATTTGAGATCAAATACTCCAGAAGGTTGGTGGGATATATGTGACTCAAGTGTTTACAAGACCACATATGAACCAGCTGGTTGAAAGATTATTTCACAGTGATTTTCCCCCTACCTGTTTTGATACCCTGCTACCCATTGTTCAAATTTGTGTACTGGGCACTGGTCAGCTGTTAGCGTTGATTTCATTGGTCAATTGTCTGGCTCTCTGTTGCATGCAGCAAGCCTCCCCTATGTGTCAGAAGGAGCACTGAGGCTCCACACAGCTGAGAGCTGACTGATTGCCACTCTGTTGAAAATAATCAGCCCTACCTAAAGTATGATTGAGAGATCATAACTGAGGTCAAGTCTTTTACAAGAGCATCTTGACAAAATATGCCCCTGTTTCAGTCGGAGGTCTCTGACTTTTTATCAAAAAGAACAAACTGCACTGCCAGACCAGAGACTGTAACTACAGGTAAGCCCCATACTCACTAGCTAGAACTTGCATACTTGCTAGAATTGTCCAATTCTTATGATCGCCTATCAGTATGCTGCATTGAAAAGTATATATTTAGTCTGAATCAATACAAAAGTCAGCCAATTATTAATGTTGAAATGGACAACTGTCATTGCAAAATACATTCTTGATACCGTCTATCACTTCTAAGTTGTTTGTATCCCTCAACTTCTTTCTCACATATGTTGCCTTATGATAGTTTATAATAGTCTATGAGCTTGAGATGATATTAAGGTCACAAATTTAGAAGTTAAACAATAACATTTGCCAAAATAAGACTACATAGCTGACTAAAATCATTGGCAACATTCATATGAATTTGGGGCAACATTTGAAGTCAATGTGTATGCAAGATACCTTAAATTTAATTAGATTTGAGAGATTCAAATTCCTTTTCCTATCAGGGTAACCAGCATGGAAATGAAAACAGAGAAAATGACTTTCCTTAGTTTTTCATTGTTACCAGTTACCAGATGCTAGGCACGAATGTGAGGTATCAAATTTATTCTGTTGAACTAGAAACCACTTTCTTTAAAGGCAAAATCTGGTACAGGGAGTATGTTGAAGAGAGCTCCATTGCCCATTTTCAGATGTTTGACCTTCTTTCAGACAACCTTGACCTTGGCCTAAGGGTGTGATCATTATTTTGTCTCAAAGACCATGTAGCCTGGCAAGTTTTCCCAAAATAAAGAGCTCATATTAAAGAAACACCTACGTGCAAACCAATAGATATACAGATTCATGGGGCAAAACAGACATCTGGCTAAATCCCTCCCATTTCAGGTTTCTGTCCTTATTGCCATGGTAACAGCATCAGCTAGATTCTTACAACCATTGTGAAATGTATGCTATAGGCCTGCACAAGTTTTCGACATTTTAGAATGCAACTAATACAAAGATAATCCGCTGGTCCAACCTAAAAGAACAGTATTTCTTTCCAACTTATATTCAGGAAATACTTACAACTATCGGCAAGGGGCCTCCCATTAAGTATGTAAGCACCAAGGGAGGAGGGGGTTCTGGGATTTGAAAAAATATGTGTACGTTCCTGTACAAAGCCTGTACAATGCGTATTTTGGCCCTGGCGGGTGGGGGGTCTGAAATGTGCATAGGTACTAAATGGAAGACCCCAAAGCCAACAAATATACAGATTTATTGGACAGACCTCCTCCTGAATACCTCTCTATTACAGGTTTCTGTCCTGAGTGACCTGAGTGACCTTGACCTTGACACAAGGAAAAAATCTCGATCAAAATATGTCCACCACCCGTGTGCTTGTTTGATCAAAATTTGGTACTGATGTGATAAAAACTTTTCAAGTTATCAACAATTAAGTGATTTACCCTCATGATTTGTATAAATCCCATGGTCCTGCTGAAAACCTCACTATTTCAGGTTTTTGTCCTGGTTACCATGATAACAATGTCATTAAAATTATTGCATCCATTTTGAAATGTAACCTATAGGCCTACAGAAGTTTTTTACATCTTGAAATAATATATGAAGTTAGAATATATATCTGTAACTAAGGCTTAATTGTGGTACTCTGACTCATTTTAGTCAAATTTCCATATTTGACCTTCCAAACAGTGACCTTGACCTTGGGTCAAGGTCAAAATTTCAAAATTAAAATAAGGCCACCACACATGTGCATGTTCGATAAAAATTTGGTACTGATACGATGAAAACTTTTCAAGTTATTAACAAATAAGTGACTTACCCTTATAATTCGTAAAAATTCCACGGTAACCATGGAAACAGGGTGAAAAATGCAAAATCCAGCTTGGGAACAAGCATATTCAGATTCAGCAGGTCCAAATTGTCTAAAATAGCCTTGTTCCCAACTTTTACTCAAAAATGCCGCCTGAATTGTTTTAGAGGCCTCTTTTCAAGAAATCCGACTAGACTAATATGGAAAAACATAATTATTGTTTATTTTGGTAACCCCAACTTGGAAACAAGGATGGCTTAGATGGTCATTTAGTCCAACCCTAGTATATGTCCAATGTGGGGTGGGCTTTTTCTGTCCTTTCTTGACTTTCTTCATTTTTCACTTTACAAAAATATTGGTACAGCCATATTCATAGAGACGGTAGTGACTTGTCTAAGAGTTGTTTAATGCCACTGCAACTAATAAACATTACAATTATTATTTCGGTGTAAGTGTCTGATGTAACTGGTTCTAAAACCATGGTGACACCAAATTGTCATCATTTCACTATATGAATAAATAAATGTAACAGTTTGGAAACTGTTGCTAACCCCCTGGACAATTTTAGCTTATAATTATGAGCTAGGAGTATGATAAACATAAAATTATGTTTTATCTAAATCTGCTACATGTTCTTCCATTTACTTAATATATATATGCATATATATATATATTTATATATATACATATGTATGCTAGTTCTAGCTTGAACAGGGACCTATATGCAAAGAGAAATAACAACTAACTAGTTCATTGATCTTATATGGGAAGAAATCAAGGGAGACTTGAAGCGTGTCTGTCCATTCTTGACCAGGGCGAACAATGACACGATCATCAGTGAGGTTTTGCAGCAGCCGTCCTTCATCTGAAATAGTATTTGCAAAGTTGCTTTAGTAAAATTCTGAATTTAAAATTCTTAGATCTTATCAATAAAAGTTGCAGCACACCTTTATTTATTTCTTACATATACTTTTTATATCAGTAGTAGATACCTGTAATGGATAAATACAAGGACATACATTTTCCATCTGCTACTTGTGAAAGTGTTTTTGAAATCCATTACGATCTTATGATTGCAGGTATTATAAAACATTTAAAATTTAAAATGTTTCACAATAGAAATTGGTACCTTTATGGATAGGCTATCAATGGTTCACAAAAATCATTATTCCAAATACAATATTATAACTATATATGTTCTAGACACAAATGATTTCAATGAAAGATTGAACAGTATAAATAGACCTTTAAACCTGGAGTAAAATTCATACTGAAACAATAATCTACTTACGATTCAAAGCTCTAGAAGCTTCACCCTTTACAATAAAGAGAACCAAGAAGGTAGCTATCCACATGATACTTCCTTTTTTAAGCATGGTTATATATCATGATCAGAATAAGCAAATGGAAATGCTGTACTTATATGAAAGCCTCTGGCTCCCAATGCAGTACTTTGGAACTCTTGGATAGTATCACCGTAAGGAGAGAATTATTAACTGGGCCATGCTTAGCTTAGCAGCATTGTATCAGCTCTAATACCTTACCCTGTTGCCAATACATTAAGGGAAGTATAACAAAGAATTAATCAATAAAGCTGGGTCTCTATAGAAGTTGTGCAGATTGGGCCAGTCAGAATGGGCCAGCCTTCATATTGGCGATCTTTTTATTATCAGTGTTTTTCAAAGGGTCAAAAAAGGATCACGTGACCATGTCTGCACAACGTCTATACACATTGTGCAGATGACATCACAACTCTTAAAATGAGGCAGCCACAATATTGCTGATTAATTGATATCTATGATTATTTACATTTTAAAAGCATTTAGAGCATATTAACCCTTGAGCCCCCACGGAT
The DNA here is from genome assembly GCA_936440205.1 of Lepidonotus clava. NCBI lineage: Eukaryota > Metazoa > Annelida > Polychaeta > Phyllodocida > Polynoidae > Lepidonotus > Lepidonotus clava. The sequence continues at coordinate 48,055,217 of OW387141.1, forward strand.
TGTGCTCATGAATTGCTGGATTTCCCAAGGATTTCCATGGATTTCCCTCAAATTTTCCAGAATTTCCTTTTGATGAGTGAAGTTCGAGGCATGACCAATGCTTATGGATTAAAGTTATAGAAATATGGTTTGTGGTAGTGGCTAGGGAATTGGATCAGCTTTAAAATGATATATTGGTTCCTTTTGTATGTTGAATACTTATAAAAGTGTTTTCCCTGAAAAAATGTGGAAAAATTATGGAAAAACGGTCGTTTTTCCAGGCGGCTATGGCTGGATTGGGGAGTATACCCTCAGGCGGCCATGTCCGGATTGGGTTCTAAAGGGTTAAGAATATATTTTTATATATAATTAACTTAGGAAAACCTCACTGAATCATAATAAGCATAATTGTCAGTTAGAAACAATAATTTTATATTCATTTCACAGTAAAGTGGTGGTGATCACCAAAAAGTGATTACACAACTACATCTACACAAGATCTACAAAGCAACCATCCATTAGTGTTAAACCCTTTCATCCTAACGATCTGGGTGCCAGTGCCTGCAGGGGGTAATAAGTTACCTCCACTTCGCTGACAAACATTATAGTTCTTGATCAATTCATGTTAACCATTTCCATCCATGGCCAGCAGCGGGACTACTGATAAGGACAGGTCAGCTTGTGTTTCCAACCAGGAAGTATGTATTGTAGCTATGGTAGCAAATTGGGTTGTATTTGATGGCAAACATAAAGCTCTCCTACAGTATCTGCACTTGGCATATGTCCGTATGTCCACTTAATTAGGGTTTTTATATAACTACATAATATATGTTCATATATATATATATATATATATATATATAGGGTAAAAGTAGGCAGTTAGAATGTTGAAGACCTTCCCCTTATTCAAGAGTTATTATTAAGCGAGTCAAACAAATTAGTTGTTTTATTGAGCATAATTATCAAAATCACCTAGGGGGCCGACCATAAAGCATCCACTAGAATTCTGTGCGATGAGAAGTTAAAATTTCAATGACCCCAAAATTGGCCCTTGTGGATATTTTAGTGTCCACGAGATTATGTGGATTTTGTTTTCATTGTTTCCAATTTTTCACCACTTAAAGTGTTCCAATGTCCTTCTAACACACTCTTAAAAGTATTATATGTGAATAAGTGTATTAAGGTAATGATTTTAGTATGATTTTTCAAGGATTTTTCAAGTCCAAAAGTTCTCGTGGATGGTTTTTGGGCAGAATTTTCTTCTTGTGGACATAAAACAACCACCATTAGAAATGGTGGATGTATTTGGTCAGCCCCTCTGGACAACTTACCAGTAACAATAGAAAAATCTGTAGTCCGACCTTTTTTTTTTTTGGGGGGGGGGGATGGGGGTTTGGGAGGTGGGGGATAACTTCTTCAGGCATCACACATGATCTTCCGGTGCTGCGTCACATAACCAAACAGACACAATAGTGGGAGAACCAAAATGGTTTACTTTTTCTCTCCCTGCTTTTTCTCATCCTTGTTTACCCCATGTGCCAATTGTCGCTGTTGAGATGGTTTTGTACATATTTTGAATTTAATTTAATTGACTGATAAATACATTTCTGCCAATCACAACCTATATATTCTCTAAGCTGCGGGATACTGCTATCATGTGCTGAAAACAGAATACTAATATTAACCCCAAAATGTCCTTCCGAGATATCAAAAAGAGGGGTGGTCAAACCATCCATGTAAGGAAGAAAGGTGGATTCACTCGCTGTTCAACAAGGACCGGCGACCTTATGTGTACCGATGTTTGCTACAGCAAGACCCGTTATGTGATGCGGCACTTAGGCTGGACAATAAAAATAATACTATAACATAGTAATACAGATTAAGTAAAATGTAGTTCAGGGTCATGTCAATGTAAGGTTTTTCAGTCAGTGTACATTCATCATCAACAAGAAATCAAGTTAATCATTTCTTTAATTCAACCTTTGTGGTTGCCATCTGTATTTTGACGGCTAACATTTTTCCCCTTACTTAAATCTAGTCTTATTGTTACTCCAGAGAACTGTTTTAGGTTGGCACAGTATCAACTAACCATCAATTGAATATGTGCTCCACTATCTATATAGGACACTGCCTTCTCTTGCAATTTATTATAAACCTATAGAACTCTCTATCATGAAGTCTGTCTAGTCCAAAAGAGGTAGAATTATCTGTTTATGAGAAGTAAATGCTATATAACTCATCATATATCATCAAGTTTTTTTTATAATTGATAGACCTGATGATTTGTCTTTCAACATCTATCAAATACATAACATATCATAATAGTATGTTGTATTCATTTTATATATAATATAATATTACACAAGTAATATACCAGAAACACTGCTACAACCAAATGTGCAGCATTGCGTTTCAACTGGTAAACAGTGCTTCATTATTATACATTTATGTCAGATATAATTATTCATTATTATAAAGATATATATCATTATTATATTATTGTTATGTTAATTAGGTCACCTGACTGGGTTGTCACCAAATTAGTCGTAAAAACACCTACAGTGGCCTGTTGCACAATAGAATTTCGATGTTAGGACCAAACAAAGATATCTTTGTTAACCCTTTCAAGACGCCACAAAATTTTCAAATATTACATAATGGACACCCAATAACTGGAGGAATTTGTCCAAAAGACGCCACTGATGCCAAAATGTTTTAAATTAGACCAATAAGGAGCTAAAACATGAATATAAATTATCATTTCTAAAATGGTAATCCTTAGATAGATTATGATATGGTTCATTTAAGATTTTTTAAATAGAAAAAAAGTTTTTTGATACATATTAAGCACCAAATTGACAATTCTGACATATGTGCCATGTATCTCTCAGGCATCTGGCGTCTAGGCCTGGTGATGCCTAAGAGATACAGGTGTCTAGAGCTGGTGATGCCTCAGAGATACTGGCGTCCTTAAAGGGTTAAAGATATCTTTGTTACGATTTGACAAACATAGTAAAATATCTGGTTCTAATGAATGAAATTGAATTCTGTAAATTTATGTAAAAAGGAAAAAAATTAAGGACAAATCAGTAAAAGTTACAGCTCTCTGGCTGCATTCTAAATATAGAAAAACAATGTGTATAAACCATCCTTGTTACGAAAATATTAGTTTTTTTCAAAACAAATATTTTCCTTGTTAAGAACCCATTGTGCAACGGGCCACAGGGTGCAGCATAGGTGACATTACAAAAAGCATTTACCTTTTATGGCATACAGGAAATGTTTCATGGTTTTCCTATGAATCAAAATGTGTTGAATCTGTATCAAACATTTTAAATTTGAAAACTTATGATCTCAAACAAACATAAATATCCCAGCCAAGGATATGATATTCTAATAACATTGCAGCAACGTTTTGGATTGGATCTTGCTATGTTATACTGTTTGATAACAGGGACAATATTTTCATGACTCCCAATAATGATCCTGCAACCAACTGTTGTGACAAAATGAAGCACCTCAAAATCTAGAAATCTCCCATTAAAATGAAATGAATAAATACACTGTACTGTACTGTAATATCATTTGTGAGCCCTATATTTTAAGGCCTTAAGATTTTACTACAGACCCAAGGTACAGATTCCTAGGGTTCTGGAGGTTCTAGGGTCAGTTAAATATCAGTAAGTTAAAGACATAGTCTTTCATGAGCTCTTGCTCAGAAATAAGCATGGTGACATGCAAATTTGTTCGTGTCAATGTAATCTTCTTATACAGGTCTGACATCAATTTCTTGTTTCGAGGCTTGTAATGGATTTGAAATTGTGGTCAAATAGTTTATTATCCTGCACAAAAGTCATTGTGCATATAGGGTATTAGTGAAGTTCTTTTGTGTGAAGTATATTCTGTTTCATGAATGAGAATTCAGATGGGAGACAAAAGTCACTGGATGAAAGGGAAATTATAAAGGAATTATAAAGAATATTCAAAATTATATAAGTAGGAGAATGGCAGAAGCTGCTGGTAGGTGATATACCTGTATAACCACGGCAGGCGCAAAGCATCTCCCGGTAAGTAGTACTGCCTGGGTAAAATCAATAATTGGATAGCATTATAAGGGGCTGAGCTGGCAAGCGAAGCCAGAGAACACTACCTGTTTGGATCAATACGAATCTATACGATTCGGAGTTTGGTTTTAGCCATGTACGCAGACATCGGGTGACTCGGATAGGAGTTTACCATTGTGCTGCTGCACTAAGACAAGCAGACTCTGAGGACGAAGCTAGCCTTGGGCAGTGTTGAGTGAGGGTCGGATACTTAGACCATAACGCACCAGCAAAAAATCATAATGTGACAATCATGAAGATCCTGAAGATGACATAATTCTATGGCAATGTCATTATTGGCAAAGTTAATGTAAGCTTTCATGTTATTTTTCATTTGCAGTTAATGCCATGACAATTTAATCATTGTGGTAATAGATATTGTAAAACATAAAGATGTAATTGGCTCTGAACTTTGTTTTTCAAAACATGGAAAATCTATGATAAATCAAACAGAGTCTCCACTTGAATTTATTTCACATATCAGATTTGGCATCATGATACTTGTTTCAATATTTGAGGAATAGCCACACCTAAACCAGTGGAGGTGATATGGTGCTGTAATGCCATGTTTGGTTCAGTTGTTAGTTTTAAACTGTTATAAAAATACATTTAAGTGTTGCATATAATTATAGATGGCACACAGGGTGACTATTAGAACAATAAATAGTCCAGGTTCTTATATAGATGGTTTATTAATCCATGATCAGTACTTCTTGATCCATACACATGATGCACCCAAAAGTGGGTGTTGCTGGCAGGAAGCCCCGGGACGGTCCTCCCCTGCAGCACCGGGCCCTTCCCTATATATGACCAGCTGTCTACCCAACCCTGTGTCACATGAAAGGAGGGGGGAGGGCGTACTCCCTGTAACTTTTTAACTATGCAGTAACTATAATTATGTAGCGCTCACACTGCGCAGATAGCATACAACTATGTTACATAGAACATTCAAAAGTCATTTGGAAAACATTGAGATGATGACGTACTGACATAGCTAGATCTTCAGTGTCTGTATTTAATGTTGGGATATATACTGTGCATGTATATAGCGCTTTGAAATAATGGTTTATGAAAAGGAGGAAATAATGATTATAGGATATACAATATCATATCCTGGTAGAAACAGACTCATTTATTTTAAACTTAAACCTTAAAAAGAAAAACAAAACTCAATGTAAGCTTTATAAATGTTTACTCAATCAATACCATAAGACCATAATGAAAATGTTACAAATCATAATTGATACATTTTTTCCATATCAGGAAAACAAAATAGATCTTCTGATAAAGATGTAGGAGGTATTCAAAACACAACAAGAAGTCATGATGGATTATCGGTGCATGTTTATAAAACATATTTCAGGGTAACATAAACACATTTGGGAATCCCCATTCAGCTTTCCACAGCTTTTAATACTCTTTATTATTATGTCTCAATATTATTACAATTCTATTCCCCTTTTCAATTTCCTTGAACAGCTCTACTACTCTTAGCAAATAGGCTAATATGTAAGAAGAGACAGAAACTCTCTCAAATACATGACATTCAGTCTATTCAAGAAGAGACCAGAAAGCTACCAATTTCTAGCATTGTCAGATATTTGCAAGCAACTTTTTAATTTTATGACTGAATTGCTGAGTGGAAACACTGTTTCTACCTGTTTTTGACCATATCTAGTCAAAATAATCATAACTTAACAACCAGAACTGGTCGAAATGACCAGAATTATAGTTATATTGTTTAATTGGTTCTCCCTTTATGCCATCGTACAGATTGGCAGAATAAATGAAGGGATATGGTATGCTCTCCTGTGTTAGTTGGATTTGATTATAGAAGGATACTTAAATTCATTCTTGGTTCCAAAGGATAGTGCAAATAAAGATCATAAGAACAAATGCCGCTAGAAATATGAGGAATAAAATCTTGTTGATTTTCTTTGCTACTTCTTTCCATTTACTGGCTATCTTAATCTGACCAAAACCTTGATTATCATCAGTTGACTTTTCTCTAATACAGCAGGAGCAATGCACTTGGTTTTTCTGTCTTGGTGATACTACCTTCACATCATCATTAGTTTTATTCATATTGTTTTCAGAATTGTCGCTATCCACTTGATTGTTTGTTTTCAGCAGCAGCTTTTCCAGCCATACGGGTACCTTAGGAACGGGTTCGGTGAGGTGCATCATGAGGACCAGGGCAGTCACACACACTGACAACACACTCATGACCATACAGCCAAAGTTGAACATCACTGCAAAGCCAAAGTTGAACATCACTGCAAAGGATCAACGTATCAGGCATGACTAGGTTTGTTTTTATTGATTACTCCTTTGCTTTGTGTTTTCATGATAAAGAATTCATAAATATTATATTTAAGAACCAATGTATAAAGGAAAGTCAGATATACAAACAAAGCAGGGAAGTCAGCTTTTAAATTTAAACAAAACTGTTAGCTCACATAATGCTATTTAGAAACGTCATGATATTTACTTACCAATTATTGGGATGGACTTCCAGCTTTTTGGCATGTATTCTGATATAGTAACCTGTGTGATGAAGAATGACATCAGGCAAGCCATGGCTAAGGAAATCTTTTCTCCTGAGTCTGGGGGCAGGGGAAAAACCATCAGGCTGACAAATGAAAGCAGTGCAACTGGTTATATGATAGTTATTACATAGTAGCTCGATTCCCTTTGCAACACAAAATTGAAACTCACAATTGAGTAATCAACAGTTTGTTTCTTCAGAGCTTCCTGCATTACGTTCGATTCAATGATTGCCCATTCATTGTTTTCATACATATCTATAACAGGCATATTTGAGTTCTCAAAAGTGAGATTGACATAAGTAGCTGATGAAAAAGAATTGACAGCAATGATCTTGCAATTTTGTTTATCAAAGGGGAATTCATAGACATCAACAGCACAGTCTGTGTGAAATACTGTAGTAATCATCCAGATAACTAGCCCATTTGACATGACTACAACATTTGTATTCTCCCATGCGTCATCATGCACAGTCCCAGTTACACTAAAATAGGGAAATCAAACATTTATCAAGTTAAGTAGACAGCTCTGATAAAAAAAAAATCCTCAAATATTACAGTGATCAAGGTGAAAATAAAATCATTATTGAATTTACTTGCCGCGCATATACAAATCTCTGCTTCCCTCAAACAGTGTATTTCACATCAATGATTATAGACCTTTTGGAGACAAGTGCATGCTCATGTGATCACTTGTTTGTGATCACCACATGGTGGTCGAGACAACGTGGCAAGGGAATAAATGAAAATATATGAGTTGCAAGGGACAATAACTGCTAAGCTTAAGTATTATTGAGTGAGACTTGTTTTAATAAAACTATATTACAGATGCATCAGAATTTTGAATAATAATGATTACAAATTCATCATCTATATGGTGGCCAGCCCACTATAGGCAGTTGTGACATCATCTGCACAATATCTTTACCAGTACGACTCTAATTCCCGTCATGACCCAGGCAAACAGTTATGCAATCGGCACATCATTGTTAAATTTTGACATATATAATTTACATTACATTATTAAACATTACATTCTATTGAAGTGGAGACCTGACTGTTATAGCGATAGTATCTTCATGTGAAAGAATGTAACAAAAATGTCACAAAAATGTCAAAGTACAATATTGCAGTGTTACGTTCTAGAGATATATTTGGGTGCCATAAAAAAACATTGAGAAACAAAGCAGAACTAAATAGAATGTTGTCACAATGTTATAATAACATTGTATTCTTGCTTGGCAAATGTAAATGAGATGCATGAATTTACCTGTTCATGATTGCAATACTTGGTTTCCAAACGGCTGATGCAGGAAGGTAGGTTTGACGTATGGCACCAAACATGGCAGGATTCCAAGAAAGAGACTCATCTATCCACATCTTATGCAAAATAATCAAGAATTATTATGTATTGCAATTATATGCATGAGCAACAGGTGACAGGGAGAATCGGCAGTGAAATTGATGGGTGACTGCAGATCGCTGGGCGACTCCCATTGGTATGGTATATTTTCTGGGCAATGGATGACGTGGCATGGGATTGTCAGGAAAATAGTCGGGAAAATCACCAGAAAAATTACTTGACATGACAGTCGCCTGCAACGATGACCCCTATTTTTCCAGTTGATGGGTCACTGCAGATCGCTGGGCGACTCCCATTGGTATGGTATATTTTCTGGGCAATGGATGACGTGGCATGGGATTGTCAGGAAAATAGTCGGGAAAATCACCAGAAAAATTACTTGACATGACAGTCGCCTGCAACGATGACCCCTATTCTTCCAGTCAGCCCGTACTCGGCGATGGTAAAATTGCTAAGCAGGAATGGGGCTTTAAAGCTTATTAACAGCATTCTGAACAGCTTTTTTTTTTAAAATGTCGTTCTTAAGAGAGGCAGTAAAGTGACCAGTGCTCCGTTGCATAACCAAACCCTCGCAACAAGGATGTTGTTCCACAAGGACATCGCTGCTGCGATGGGTCCCGCTGTTTAATTGTGGCTGTTCTTATGGGCCGATTTTACTTCTGTAAACGGTTTTGAAAAATACACACTTAGGTCTAAAAATGCTAAAATGTTCAGCCTGGAAAAATTCTTATAGTGGATGAAACTTAATGCTGAATTAACAAAACCCTTGCTGTTTTTATCATGTGATGGACAACAGGACAACAAAATATGAAACAAAGGTATGTCCATACACCAGTGCTATCGTTCAATTTTGGATAGAGGCCCTGTACAAACAAATTTTACTGCCAAGCTCTTGTATAGTATGTCTGCTCATTAGAATTATCTGTGTTTGGGAATGTTTTCTATTATTTGTCCTGAACCAGGTCAGATACTGTTCAAATTGACAAAATGAATCATAAAAACACACATTTCTGCCAAAACTGAAAGTCAACAGATAAATAAAACATTGCTCCCCGACTCAAGATAATATTGTCAAAAACTAATATTCTAATATCCAACAATGGCCCTATGAAATAAAAACAAATCTAAATTTTGGGAAATTAGAAGATTGCAATGCCTTGAGTTCCCTGTGTTCCATAGTATTACGGGTCTAGCTGTTGTGAGGGTTGGTACACACAGGGAGAGTCATCCGTGTTGAACAGTGAGTGAATCCAACTTTACCAATAGCAATTAGGGTTGGCACACTCAATTTTTTAATGTGTCCGGGGGACATCTTGGGATCATTATTTTAATATTCTGTTTTCGGCAAATGACAGCCGTGTCCCTCAGCTTTTAAAATAATAAATAGGAGGTAAGTGGTGGAAATGTATTCATTTGCTTAACAGTGAAATGATCCGTTTTTATGAAAATCCACTGTGGGTCACTGTGGCCCGTTGCACAATAGAATTTCGTTGTGAGGATAAAACAACGAAAGCACAATGAATTATTGCTTAACAGGGAAATGTTTCTCTGTTACTAAAATTTTCCCTTGTTACTTAAATAGTAAAAATCTCTGGTTTAAATGAATGGAATTTAATTCTGTAAATTGATATAAATGGGAAGACATTAGAGAAAAACCAGTAAAACCTACAACTCTTTGGGGGCATTCTAAATATAGAAAAAAAATTGTTGCAAAATTGTCGTTGTTAAGAAAATAACTGCAAATAATTTATCAAGCACCAAGAACTATTTCACTGTTTATTAGATTTTCGTTGTTACGAAACCCATTGTGCAACGGGCCACAGTGGCCCATTGCACAATGGGTTTCCTAGCAATGAAAATAAAATTATTAACGAAATTAATATTTCCGTAACAACGCTAGTTTTGCGACCATTTTTTTTTTTATTTAGAATGCCCTCTGGGAGCTGTAACGTTTACCGAATTTTCTCTAATTTTTTTCCCTTTTTACATCAATCTACAGAATTCAATTTCAATGATTAGATCCAGAGATTTTACTATTTTTGTAAAATCATAACAACAAAACTTTTCGATAAGATATCTAAACTTGATCCTCACAACGAAATTCTTTTGTGCAACAGGCCAAAGAGGCCTGTTGCACAATGACCCAATGTAACAAAAACAACTTTTAAGAACGCTTTAAGAACATATCTCTGTTACAAAACACCTATAACTTTGTTTCTACCAGATCAAATTCAATTCTGAAAATTGATAATGATTTATCAGTTTTCAAAATTGAATTTGATCCAGTAGTGAAGGGACACTGTTGGTCTGTGTACAGTAAAAATCATAGCTCATTTACAGTATTATAAATTAGCTTTTTTGAGGGGGTACAACATGGTCTTTCAATGATGAAAAAGGACAAGGAATGCATTCCTTGGATAAGAAATGAGTGGCTTGTTACAATTGGTATTGTGCAACCAGCCACTAGTAGCCTGTGGCCAAATGCACAACGAATTTCATATCAACACATCCAATACAAGGGTTCCTTGTATGCTTTGATCATTGTGTGATTAATGTCCATTCATCAGTATTGGAGTCGAGAAACAATAGAATGTTACAAGTTAAAAGTGTATTTTGTAAGGGCCCGAAAAGCCCGAAAAAAAACGAAAACCCCCCCCCCCCCACCAAAAAAAAAACCGAATCCCGAAAACAATGTAAACTGGAAGTGACGTCATTATGACCACGTGACTTGAGATGGCCAATCAGAGCCGACCAGTTGAGTATAAAAAGGGGCGGTGAGGCCCAAAATAAACAGTTCCATCTTGGTACTCCTTGTGTCCACTTGTGTCTTCTTCCTCTAGTATCACCCTGAAAGGGATCTAAGTCGATAAGGTGATCAAATACTAACTAAGTAAACTGACGAACATAATTAATATTAGCAAAGTTATTAGGAAATTAGAGCAAGAAATAGTACTGGGTCCGAAAACCCGAAGGACTGAAGTATGGCACGAAGGCCTGAAATGGCCCGAGAGACGACCCGGGACCGGAAGACTGGACAAGTACGGAAGCCTGAAATAGTGAGCGGCCCCCTTGTGGCCGGGGGTACGAAGGCGCGACTGGCTCGGCCCTACGCTACCACCCTTTAGGCGAGTGTCCGCCCGACAACCCCTGGAAACAGTGAACTACTGGTCCATCCTGAAGATGAGCAAGAGAGATCCCCACCATTTTCCCCACTGTCCTCCGCCTGCTGACAGAAGCCTCCAGTCCCCCATGCCTGATGTCCGAAACACCTCGGTCCTGGTCGACCAGTACACAGCTCCCCACTCGACGAATACAGATTTGCCGATTGACCCACTCATTCCCTCTCATGCATGAGGCACGACTCTTGATCTTACACCTTGGCTTCTTGCTCGGACTCCTCGTCCAGCTGAGAACCAAAATAACCCCCACGTCCCTCTGCCGTAGAAATCGGGAACCCCGAACTACCGAGGAACGTCACTATTGTAAGGCTATTTTCCATGTACAGAAGTAGCCTATTTACAATGCTGTGAATGAGCTGTAACCTGTACAGAATATAAATGTACAGTGTCCCTCTATATGTCGATTGACAGAATTTAAACTGATCCACTAGAAAAACAGATAGAGTCATTCTGTATATAGATATAGTAACAACAATGCCCTCCTTAACCACTTGTGCTTAAAGTGATCTGAAAAGTTGTCATTATTACCATTGGCTATTGGGCAATGGGCCATTGTAACTAAACCTTTGCTTGTCCAAAATGATTGCTGTTAAGCAATTTTTGATAGCCTGAAAAAAATCTAATAACAATATCAATGTTGTAGGTGAGCTTTAATTTGAACATTATAGTGGACATACACTCATAAATCACTTAACAGTATTTAATTTGATCTAATGGAAACATTTTTAGTGCTGTTTCAAATGAATCATTGCATATTTGTAAAGCACATGTGCTTAAGATGATTCAATTTATATAACATGAGTATGGACTATATACCATTCAGAAAATTGTCAATAAACCTATCTACTGATATTACAAATTTTACAATGTGTACATGTCTGTGGTCATACCAGAAGTAGAAAAAACGCATTTTCAACTTTTATTTTTTGAACAAGGATATCTCGGTTTATTCTGAACATATATGTATGAAATTTCGTATATGTCTTGGTAACATTCACCTTGAGGGAAACTTGTCTAAGATCTTTGTTTTACGTTTAATTTTAATTAATGTAGAAAAGTAATTGGAAAAAAATCATTAAATGTTTCCCGTTTTCTGACATAGAATAAAAACTAAGCATAAATAAAAAATCTGAGACACTCTTTCCTCCATATTAATGTTACAGACAAGCTCCCAAAATTTTGTAAAAATCAATTGAATGGTAACTGAGATATTCATGTTCAAAAAATAAAAGTTGAAAAATCGATATTGCAGTGAAAAGATGTACAATTAACTTTATATCAAAAGATGGAGGAAAATCTGTTCTATCATTTGGTGTAAACTAAATTACTGTGCTCCTAATAGCGAGAGTGCAATAGGGATTACTAAAAATGGCCCATAGAGAGTTGCTGTCTATCCTTAAAGCGTTTACTTTTAAGATTGGTTATTGTGCATAGAACTAATATGTTTATATTTATACAATGTCTACTTGTTAAACTTAAAGGTAACTTACTGCTACAAGGGTTCCTAGAAGGGAGAACCGCTGCTCCGCCATGCTCTGAACATATGTGAAACAAGTTTCTTGTAACAAAAGAATGTTTTTACGGAAAGCATTTATGTGTAGACAAGTAACATATCAACTAAGTATATTTAGTAAAGACCTTTCATAAGAACTATCGAATTTACCTAATTTTGATAATTGTGAAAAAAGCGATGTTGCTGACAATAAGCCCATCCCAGTTTACACCAACATTTAGGTTTACTATGAAATATCTTCAGAATTGCCTCCATGATTGTTCCCTGAAGACTTTTGTAAAAAACAAAATTAACCAAAGCAATTTGGTTTGACAGATTGCTTATTCATTTGTAAAATGGAGATTCATGTTTTGGCCTTTTTTCCATAGGAACCAATGTTAAAGCTGGTCAGCCCAGCCTATAAAGTCCAACCCTATTTTACCCTAAAATACATAATTTTTATTGGCTGGCAAACCTGCAAGTCTGTCAATTGATAAAATTTGAGAAATCATAATGTTCAAACAGTACTTTAGGATATTGAAAAACATAATTATGCAGGTTATTTTATCTAAATCAATAACCTGCTACATGATCTTCCATTTATTTAATATGTATGCATTTATATATATATATATATATATATATATATATATATATATATATATGTATCCTAGTTCTAGCTTCAACATGGATATATATACAAAGAGAAATAACAACTAACTAGTTCATTGATCTTATGTGGGATGAAATCAAGGTAGACTTGAAGTGTGTCTGTCCATTCTTGACCAGGGCGAACAATGACACGACCATCTATGAGTTTTTGCAGCAGCCGTCCTTCATCTGAAATAGTATTTGCAAAGCTGCTTTAGTAAAATTCAGAATTATAGTAAGTAGTCGATACTTGCAATACATAAATACAAGGACATACACTTTCCATCTGCTGTTTGTGAAAGTGTTATTGAAATCCATTACAATCTCATGATTGCAGGTGTTATAAAACATTTCAAATTACCAATATTTCACAATAGAAATTGGTACCCCTATGGAAAGGTTATCCATGTTTTACGTAAATCATTATTCCAAATACATCATTATAACTGTAAATTTTCTAGTCACAAGTAATTTCAATGAAAGATTAAACAGTATAGATAGGAACTGGTGTTAGTAAGATTCATACTGAAACAATAATCTACTTACGATTCAAACTTCTAGAAGCTTCACCCTTTACAACAAAGGGAACCAAGAAGATAACTATCCACATGATCCTTCCCTTTTTCAACATGGTTATATATTATGATAAGAAATAAGCAAATGGAAATGCTGCAGTTCTATGAAAACCTCTGGCTCCCAATGCAGTACTTTGGGACTCTTGGAAGGTATCACCAAAAGGAGAAAATTATTAACTGGACCACACTTAGCTTAGCAGTATGGTATCAGCTCTCATACCTTACCCAGTTGCCAATACATTAAGGGAAGTATACCAAAGAATGAATCCATAAAGCTTGGTCTCTATAGACGTTGTGCAGATTGGGCCAGTCAGAATGGGCTGGCCACCATATTGGTGATCAATTTATAGTCAGTGTTTTTCAAAGTTCTGAAATATTAGAATAACAGTTTTATGCTGCAATTATTAAATGATAATACATGCTAATGCCGAAAAAGTAATCATGTGTCCATGTCTATGATTCTTTACATCTTAAAAGCATTAAGAACATATTTAGAATATATCTTTATACATAATTTTACTTAGGAAAATCTCACTGAATCATAATAAGCAATACTTGTCAGTTAGAAATTATAATTTTATATTCATTTCACAGTAAAGTGGTGGTGATCACCAAAGATTGATCACACGACCACATCTACATGAGATCTATAGAGCAACTATCCATTAGTGTTAAACCCTTTCATCCTAACATTCCAGTAGCCAGTGCCTGCGGGGGGTAATACGTTACCTCCACTTCGCTGACAAACATTTTAGTTGCTGATCAATTAATGTTAGCCATTTCCATCCATGGCCACCAGCAGGACTACTGATAAGGACAGGTCAGCTTGTGTTTCCAACCAGGAAGTATGTATTGTAGCCTTGGTAGCAAATTGGGTTGTATTTGATGGCAAACATAAAGCTCTCCTACAGTATCTGCACTTGGCATATGTCCACTTATTTAGGGTTTTACATAACTACATGATATATGTTCATATATGCATATAGGATAAAACTGGGTAGTTAAAATGTTAAAGACCTTCCCCTTATTCAATAATTAGTATCAAGCGAGTCAAACACATGTGTTGGGCCAATTCCCATTAGTTATTTTATTGAGCATAATTATCAAGACCACCTAGTCGGCTCACCAAAAAGCATCCACAAGAATTCTGTGCCATGAGAAGTTAAAGTATCAATGACCTCAAAATTGGCTCTTGTGGATATTTTAGTGTCCACAAGATCACATGGATTTTGATTCATTGTTTCCAATTTTTCACCACCTAAAGTGTTCCAATGTCCTTCTAACACACTCTAAAAAATATTATATGTGAATAAGTGTATTATGGTAATGATTTTAGTGTGATTTTTCAAGGAACTGTCATGTCCAAAAGTTCTCATGAATGGTTTTTGGTTTTGTTGGTTTTTAGGCAGAATTTTCTTCTTGTGGACACAAAACAACCGCCATGAGAAATTGTGGATGTTTTTTGGTCAGCCCCTCTGTTATGTTATACTGTTAGATTACAGGGACATTTTTTTCATGACTCTCAATAATGTTGCTGCAACCAACTTTTGTGACATTATAATTATTGTGATGGTCTGATAACATTCTTGTATTTTATCTATGAGGCTAATATTGTGACCTCACTTAATACAAATGTCACCATAGTGTTCTATTCAGGTGTGGTTGAGACCTCAATTAATGAGGATGTTGCAATAACATTCTGTTTAGGCTAAGTTAACACCTAATCTAATAAGATGGTAACAGTAGTGTTCTGTTCAGGGAAGGTTAAGACCTGTAGTAATCAGAACTGGTGAGGTTAGGATCTCCCCTGGTCAGAAGGTCACAACAATGTTCTGTTTGAGTGAGGTATGAACCTCACCTAATCAGAATGTCAAAATGACATTCTGTCTTCATCTGATCTTGACCTAACCTTGCCAGAAAAGTAATGTAGCAGTTATTTGACATTTTATTAAACAGGCAAACCAGAAAAGTATGGTTGTATAACATGACCTTGGCCACACCTTGGCTGGAACAGGTTGTGAGTTGGCCGTAAAATGGTTATTTAAAATGTTATACAGTTAAACATATGTGGAAGTTGTTGTAATGTAAAACTGTTTTGCCGAATCATGCTCCAGATCTAATATAATTATAGCACATTACTGTTGGCAGAGTGAATATTCAGGAGTAACAAGAAATAACAAGTGATTAGTATGGACAAAAATAAATAAATATACAATATCTATCAAACCTTTCCTCATATACATCAACTCTAAAATTTAAAACTATCATGAAGTGTTCATGGCAGTTTGAAAAAGCAACTGATCCAACAGTTCCACCTCTTGGTTTATATAATGATTATGTCAATAATTTGCTGTAACCAGGGTAAGAGACTGGTTACCTCACTGGCGATTGTTGTTGTCATGGTAGGTGTGAGTCAACCTTCTATGAAATTTAAGATATTGCACTAATAAAACTTTGTATTGTTACTAGGTAAAAACAGATTAATCATAATTGCTATGCATTTCAGGTTCCACGATAGCTGCATATATAGGGTGATCTGTTGATCCTTGGAACTGACCAAAGCAAAAAAAGATCACAGGTACCAATGGCCGCTTGTCACAGCGTCCTACCTGTATAGACCTAGCTGGGACCAGTCTGATCAATTTGCACCACTATTTAGATGTGCATGCCTCAGTGTGTCTCAATGAATCAAAGGGATAACATACTGTTCACAGTTCTGCCCCCCAGGTGGGAAAGTATTAGTTTTGAATCTTAGAATTTCACATCATAAATTAATGACAGTTGAATTAAGATGAAAAAAATCTGAAAATCTGGATCTTTGCGTGGTAATCAAAATTATAATTAATGTTAAATGAATCAGGTACCTCTGTGCCCCTGTACTCATGTAGCATCAGTCCAAGCTTAAAGCCCCATACCCCCTAGGCGATTTTACCAGCGACGGATGATGGGAAATGAAGAGTTGGCCAACTCCTATGATCCCCTGTTAGTATGGTATATTGAAATATGCATGTTTGATATGAATCGCTGGTAAAATCGGCCTACTGTTACAGTAGAGTCGGCTGATTTTAGCACCAATAACCAGCCAACTCTGGACAAAATCGCCTAGTGGGTATGGGGCTTAAGATGCATGTAAAATGGTTGTCATTCAAAAACATAGGTAGGGAACTTCTTCACCATGCATGGGAGCAGTGGGTCTACTAAAAGGTCGTAGTGATGAGGCAGACCTCAGGCGTCTGGGGTCCAGGGTAAACTCCATGGATAGGTTGGACTTTGTCTCAAAGCATTTTGGTTGAGTGAGCTGAGTGGACTTGCCTAAGCACTGGTGAAATGCTAACGGGAAGTCAGTGATGTAGATTGCATGTTTGGGAGAATGACAATGAAACATCCTTTCATGCAAGTGCTCTTGTCAACTCTTGATGATCAAATTACATCTAATTTATGGTTCACAAGAAGAAGAACTGAAACTTGGACTGGCTAAAATACTGAATGACTAATCAAAAGAATGAAACTCAAATACTCCCCATACATAACATAAAAGCGTAGAGAATATATCCAACTCAATGCCTGACAGGTGTTGTGAAGATTTATTAAAAAGAATCAATAAAGTGGTGTGATCAACATGTTTCGATGTTCAAATGTCTTCTTCAGGATTTAATGGATACAGTGTAAACTCAGTGGTCAGAAATCAACCGTGTATATGTAGGTGGTTAAGTGTTAAAATTCCAAAGGTGGATATCCACAGTGTGGTAGGGATTCTAACCCAAATTGTTGATTGTTCAAGTTAATTAGTATAATTCACCCCTATTGAGAAAAATGAAGCACCTCAAAATTTAGAAACCTCCCATTAAAATGAAATGAATAAATACACTGTACTGTACTGTAATATCATTTGTGACCCCTATATTTTTAGGCCTCAAGATTTTACTACAGACCCAAGGTACAGATTCCAAGGGTTGGTGATGGTGTAATACATTTTGAAGGTTCTAGGGTCAGTTGAATATCAGTAGGTTAAAGACGTTGTCTTTCTTGAGCTCTTGCTCATAAATAAGCATGGTGACATGCAAATTTGTTCGTGTCAATGTAATCTTCTTATACAGGTCTGACATAAATTTCTCGTTTTGAGGCCTGTAATGGATTTGAAATTGTGGTCAAATAGTCTATTATCCCTTTAAAACCCGTTTTACCAACCAAACCTCCTGGAAAGCCTCCCAATGAGACATGTAATGAGAAGATTCAGAAATGAGCATTAGATTTGAATAAGAAAAAATCTTGATGTGAAGATCATGAAGATCCTGAAGATGACATAATTCTATGGCAATGTCATTATTTGCAAAGTGAATGTAGGCTTTCATGTTATTTTTCATATGCAGTTAATGCCTTGACTATTTAATCATTGTGGTAATAGATATTAGAAAACATGAATATGTAATTGGCTCTGAACGTTGTTTTAACCCTTTAAGGACGCCAGTATCTCTCAGGCATCACCAAGCCTAGACTCCTGTATCTCTCAGGCATCACCAGGCCTAGACGACAGACTGAGAGATACATAAGACATATGTCAGAATTGTAAATTTGATGCTTAATAAATATAAAAAAAAAAAATTCTATTTAAAAAGACTGAAATCAACCATATTATATTCTATCTAAGAATTGCCCTTTTGGGAAATAATTATTTATGTCATGTTATAGCTTCTTATTGGTCTAATCTAAAATATCAGGGTATCAGTGGCGTCTTTTGGGCAATTTCCATCAGTTAGTTGGTGTCCATTGTGTAATATTTGAAAATTTTGTGGCGTCTTGAAAGGGTTAAAAACATGGAACGTCTATGATAAATCAAACAGATTCTCCACTCAAACTTATTACACATATCAGATTTGGCATCATGATACTCGTTTCAATATGTGAGGAATAGCCACACCTAAACCAGCGGAGGCGATATGGTGCTGTAATGCCATGTTCTGGTTCAGTTGCTCAGTTTTAAACTATTATAAAGAAAGACATTTAAGTGTTGGATATAATCATAGATGTCACACAAGGTGACTATTAGAAGAATAAATAGTCCAGGTTCTTATATAGATGGTTTATTAATCCATGATCAGTTCTTCTCTATCCACACACTAATGCACCCCAAAGTGGGTGTTGCTAACAGGGGGCCCGGGAAGATCCTCCCCTGCAGCACCGTGTCCTGTCTATATGAGCAGCTCTCTACCCAACCCTGTACGTGTTACGTGACAGGAGCGGGGAGGGCGTACTCCCTAGAATGTGTTAACTATGCAGTAACTATAATGTAGTGCTCACACTGCACAGATAACATACAACTATGTTAGATAGAACATTCAAAAGTAATTTGGAAAACATTGAGATGATGACGTATTGACATTGGTCATAGCTAGATCTACTGTAATCAATGTTGGGATAGTTACTGTGTGTATAGTGCTTTGAGGTAATGGTTTATGAAAAGGAGGTGATAATAATTATAGAATATACAATATTACATCCTGCTAGAAACAGACTCATTTAGTTTAAACCTTAACATTAAAAAGAAAAACAAAACTCAATGTAAGCAGCATAAATGTTTACTCAATCAATACCATAAGACAAACCATGAAAATGCTACAAATCATAATTGATACATTTTGTCCATATCAGGAAAACAAAACAGATCTTCAGATAAAGATGCAGGAAGTATTCAAAACACAACAGAAAGTCATGATGGATTATCGGTGCATGTTTATAAAACATAGTTCAGGGTAACATAAACACATTTGGAAATCCCCATTCAACTTTCCACAGCTTTTAACAGAAAAGACTAATTGATATACTCTTCATTATATTGTGTCTCAATATCATTGCAATTTTATTTCCCTTTTCAATTTCCTTAAATTGCTCTTCTGCTCTAAGCAAATAGGCTAAAATGTAAGAAGAGACAGAAACTCCCTCAAATACATGACATTCAGTCTATTCACAACTAAAATTCTGGTCAAAAAGGAGACCAGAAAGCTACCAGCTGCAGTATCTAACATTGTCAGATATTTACAAGCAACTTTTTAATTCTATGATTGAATTGCTCAGTGGAAACACTGTTTCTACCTGTTTTTGACCAGATCTCGTCAAAACAATCATAACTTAACAACCAGAACTGTTCAAAATGACCAGAATTATAGTTATGTTGTTCAATTGGTTCTCCCTTTATGCCATCGTACAGATTGGCAGAATAAATGAAGGGATATGGTATGCTCTCCTGTGTTAGTTGGATTTGATTATAGCAGGATCCTTAAACTCATTCTTGGTTCCAAAGGATAGTGCAAATAAAGATCATAAGGACAAATGCTGCTAGAAATATGAGGAACAAAATCTTGTTGATTTTCCTTGCTACTTCTTTCCATTTACTGGCTATCTTAATCCGACCAAAACCTTGATTATCATCAGTTGAATTTTCTCTAGTACAGCAGGAGCAATGTACTTGGTTTTGCTGACTTGTCGATACTGTCTTCACATCATCATTAGTTTTATTCATATTGTTTTCAGCATTGTCGCTATCCACTTGATTGTTTGTTTTCAGCAGCAGCTTCTCCAGCCATACAAGTACATTAGGAACGGGCTCGGTGAGGTGCATCAGGGGGACCATCACAGTCACACACACTGACAACACACTCATGACCATACAGCCAAAGTTGAACGTCACTGAAAAACATCATGGTGTCAGTCATCTGTAATGACTAGGTTTGTTTTATATTGATTGCTCATTTGCTTTGTGTTTTCCTGATAAAGGCAATAACTCTAAAATGAGTATGGTGTCTTGGACCTTTTTTCTTAATTATGTATATTCTTATTATCTCAAATAAGGACCATTTGAATGATTTTTGAAAATCATATCAGACCCTTAGATTTATCTTCATAAAGATTGATATATATTTGATATAACAAAATGTCTATTAGAAGAACCAATGTATAAAGGAAAGTGAGATATAAAAAGAAAGGGAGAAAGTCAGCTTTCTAATTTCAAACAAAAGTTTTAGCTCACGTAATGTTATTTAGAAATGTCATGCTCTTTACTTACCAATTATTGGGATGGACCTCCAGCTTTTTGGCATGTATTCTGATATAGTAACCTGTGTGATGAAGAATGACATCAGGCAAGCCATGGCTAAGGAAATCTTTTCTCCTGAGTCCGGGGGCAGGGGAAAAACCATCAGGCTGACAAATGAAAGCATTCCCAGTAAACACCCAGGGTTGAATCAATATTGAAATTGGATTGAACCTGCAATCAATTATATCTAAATGCTGATCAAATGTTGATTTCACAATATTGATTCAATACAGGCAACTGATGTTGATTCAATGTTCAGTTATCAATATTGAAGGATCTAATGTTGATCCAGTGCCTTTATGCTAACATTGCCTAGATATTTGATAATCAATCCTAAATCAATCCTTTTTTACATTGATTAACAATTGAGACATCAATGTTGAAGCAATATCGTATTTTCAATTGTACATCAATCCACCACCAGGGGGCACTGTCTGCCAACTTTGTCACAATGTTGAGTATTTCAATATGAAAAGGAGCCAAAGTCATGATTGTCTAAATAATTCAGAAACTACTGTTGTTATCTCTGACTAAGTTTACAATTACAAATTCTATCACATGAAAAGTATTTATACACTTTTTGTTATTTTGCAATTTTTGAAGCGTGACATGTAAAAAAAAACCTTTTTCGTCAAAAAGCAATAACATACAGGTTCGAACCACTGGAGTTCTTGTGTATCTCTTCCCATGCATTGTCAGACCACCTGACATTAATGCTACCTATCCATACAAAGGTGGACTTGGTTGGGGAAACACTAACAGATTGCCTTAGTCTTGGTATATGAACAAGAAAGGTTTAATATTATGATTTAGAAAATACATCAGTTGAGGGACAGCGTTGTTTTCATAGATATTGGAAACCATATTTTTTCCACATCACTTTTCCCTCTATTAATTTTATAGAAGGGAAGTCTCAAGAACAGCAAAAAAAATATTTTTTTGCAAATCCTAATGATGATTTAGCATTTAATATTTAATATTTAAAACAAATTTTATCAACAATGTTGATTCAATGTCAGATTTCAACATTGTATCAATATTGAAAGTTGATATTGAATCAACATTAGCTTTTCATAGTTGAAAAAACTTCCAATATCAACCAATATAAAACATTGATTCAATATTGATAGCAAGCATTGATTCAATATTGAGTCAACATAAGTGTGTTTACTGGGCATTGCAACTGGTAAAATGATAGTTATCACATGGTAGCTTGATTCCCTTTGCAACACAAAATTGAAACTCACAATTGAGTAATCAAAAGTTTGTTCCTTCAGACTTTCCTGCATCACGCTCGATTCAATGATTGCCCATTCATTGTTTTCATACATGTCTACAAAAGGTAGTTTCATGTTCGCAAAAGTGAGATTGACATAAGTAGCTGATGAGAGAGCATTGACAGCAATGATCTTGCAATTTTGTTTATCAAAGGGGAATTTATAGACATCAACAGCACAGTCTGTGTGAAATACTGTAGTAATTATCCAGACAACTAGCCCGTTTGACATGACTTTAACATCTGTATTCTCCCATGCGTCGTCTTTCACAGTCCCAGATACACTGAAATAAGGAAATCAAACATTTATCAAGTTAAATGGAGAACTCTGATATAGAAATTCTCATTAAATACTACAGTGATCAAAGTGAAAATAAGATCATTATTGAATTTACTGGCCACATTTTTAAAAAAATTTTTATTTGTTTATTCCAAAGCAAGAACTTTAAGGAACTTGTCCTGGTCTTCCAAGTGTGCCGATATTAGTAACACCAATTTAGATCGATTATTACACCAATTCACTTCAATAAATATATCGCATCAGGTGTTGACTAAGTCTAATTTTCAGACTTGTCGACAGTGTTTCCACTGGATAGCTATATTTCACATTGATGCTTGTGTGACAGAAGACAATATGATCTAAAACGCACATATTGGAATAAGATAATGATGGGAACCCGTACTATGACATATGCCTATTTAGTACTGTAACCAGAAGTCAGGTTATAAACCGATATCGAGTTTCACTATTCACTGGTATGTACCATGTCAGGCTCAGATAGTACAATGACGGTGGCCAGAGAACATGACCATATCAAATACTAACATAAATTCATGTACTATGATGACGTTGTTTGGAGACGGGGAAGTGTACATCTAATAATCTGGAGTATAGGTAGTTTGAGGACATAAATGTCATAGTACTTGTGCTGTAAACAATGTACAAGAAGAACAAATACAATGTCACTGATCAAATCTCATTATAGTTAACATTCGTGTCTTCAGACTAGTTTTCAGTCTTGCCGACATGGTTAATAATCTAGACTACAAAATACTTGTCTAAATTTCAGACAGTATTGCCTAACTTATAAATCAAATCATTCAACACTCGGTATTACATGATAGGGATAGTCTGGCAAATATATAGTAAAGGCAACCTTAGTCTTGTTTCTGGACTCATGTACAGTTTCAGCTCGTTGAACGTCCAGGGATAGTTCATTCCACAGTTTTATACCTCGCTCATACGGTGACTTCTTGTATTTAGAATTTACCAATTTAGGCTGTATAAATTCTATTTTTTGATTTCTACGATTATCCCGTATTGATTTTTTGATATTACTTTCTGTAAGAGATAGGTTATACATAAGTTGTAGCAATTGATGATCCCATCTCTGACAAATACTTGATAATTTAAACTTGCTGTGTAATTCCATGCGGGTTTTTGTACCAGCCAGAGGATACCCTACACAGGATCTAAGAGCGTTATTCTGTAGAACCTGTAATGCAATAAAATCCTTTTTATTTCCACTCATGGCGAGATAACCACAATAGTCTATTATAGGTAAAATAGTCTGCTTATAGACTTGGATCGCAGCTGTCTCTGTTATATACCTCCTCATCTTGCTTAACTGGAAGTTCTGATGATTTAGATCTTTGAATCAATCTCGAGGTATACCTTTTACATTGTTTATATTCTAACCAATTTTCCTCTGAATTTTCCTTCAATAATGTTTATGACATATAGATTCCCTCACTTTCGTTGTCAACCACTCAGGCCTATTCTCTTCCACTCTACGTGTCCTAATTGGACAAATGTCATCAAGGCTACTAGTTATACAGTCATACAGTTCATCCCATAATTCATTAGGATATATTTTACTTAAATAATCTGTGAAATCATATTTCAACAACTTATTTACAAAATCTTCAGAATTATAAGTTCTACAATTACGTCCTGTCACCAGTATGGTTTTTCCTATTCTCATGTACCATTTTTCATATAGGTAAATGATCGCTAACTGCATAATCTATTACATTCGAGTATTTCACATGTTTCATATTCGTAAAAATCAAATCTATCCGAGTAGCCTGTTTTTTATCAAATCGAGTATTTGATAATATATATTGTTTCAAACTAAATAGTTTTTCCCAATTTTTAAGTATACAAAAGCCTTGAGTGTGTCTGCCATTATAATTAATATTAAAATCACCTATTATTGTGATTTCTGTTTTAAGTACATTTATATTGTCAAATAAACTATGTAAGCTCTTTTCAAAAAATTTTAAATTTCCAGTGGGTGGTCGGTAGATTAAAGCTAATCTTTGTTTCTTCATATTTGGATATTTCATATCTAATACTAGCGATTCAACATCCTTTCCCGAAATTGATAACTGTGACTGCACATTTATATAAGTTGCATATATCATAATATGTCCCTTACGTATATAACTAGGCCTCTACCTTTTTTAATAATATTAGCCTTATCCAATACAGGAGTTTGCCTGTCCTGTCGGTATAATGTATGCCCTCTATGATTGATCATTGCATCAGGAATTCCATCATGTAACCATGTTTCACTCAAACATATCACATCAAAGTATCCAAATTTGATAAATATTTCCTCTTGCTTATTAAAGTAACTCCTGGTATTTATGTGTAGTACAGAAAATCCCTTTATATTACAAATATTTTTATCCAGATTATCCATTTTGATTAACATCCATTTACATCTCGATCTCCGCAAATAACAAACATTTACTGAGATCAATAACAGACATATGTACATACAATCTACAACAATTAAGCATTGGATCAAAGTGGGTATTTTTTTACATAAGATGAGTACACGCCGATACACCCAAAGTGCATATCGCGTCCACTAACACTCATGCAATTATACCAAGTGTATGAGAGCTTGATGCATTTAAATCTCTGGATCAGCTCCCTAACAGGGTAGTACATTGTGTAGTCTGCCCTGTCATTTTGTAAACTATGTGTAATGTCCGAATAGTACTTGTAGAACAATATAATACATTACAAACAGTCACTTGACGTCGCTCCCTTGACACACACATATATATATGATATATCCGTTGACAATTACCTTGACCCAGTAACACAGTCCCCAAAAAACTTGACGTCGCTCCCTTGACACACACACACATATATATATATATATATAATATATCCGTTGACAATTACCTTGACCCAGTAACACAGTCCCCAAAAAAAGTGTCGCCCGTTCGTTCCGGTAATTTCACACCTTGCGCCTCACGCCTACTTATCACTTACATAACCATCCGCGTTCATGTCAATTGCTGCCAATTGAATACTAAATACAATTGAATACTAAATACAATTTCGTTCATATCATATTAGGTGGTTCTTACATGCTTTTAGATTTTCCTACAATCAATATAAGTCTCATATGTTTACACAGCGTTATTGGACAATTTCCTTGATTTTTACTCTCGTATTAAATCCTCTCTAAGTTCCATTAAACATTCTCCTAACATGTTTTTACCTTTCCAAGTCCTTGTCTGCAACTTCTCATCGTTCAGGTTCACACCACAAGCCCAATACATACTAACCGTTGCCACTACCAATGGATAGGGGTAAGTGTCCAATTTCAGCCAGTTTTTTGTTCTGTGTAAACTTACTCTGTAAAATCTCTTTCATACGATGCAGTTTGATGGTCTCCCAGAGGGCATTATAGTGTATCTTATTACCTAGTGCCTTTATTTCTTTAGGGTTCGAAGTCCGCATTATTTTGTCTGCAATAACACTCTCCTTACACACAAGGGCTTTCACATGTTGGAACGCTTGTTCACTGCTTATGTATACTATGCCATTAAATTTAACATTCGTCATATAAAAATTGCTCAGAAAACTATTTTTACTACAGAATGCTATTCCACTATTTGTGTGAATAGTAAATTTGGACGACAGGGTATGTACTAGCTGAGTGTCATGATGATATTGTCACGGTGCTTTAACCTCGGCTTGTTTTGCCTCTTCTACTGTTAGTTCTTTAGTATACTGATCCATGATATCGTCATTTTTTGGTATGGTACTGTCTGTTGTTTCCATGTTGCCCTCTTGCAATAAGTCCTCTGCACTGTCTATTTCAATACTATCACTTGTACCAATCTGCTGTTCAATAATCTCTTTACGTTTGTCTTTAACCACCTTATATATAGCTGGTATAAATTTTATATCACAAATGGGATACTCTAATCCATCTATATGTATGCTGTATGGTTTCTGATCCACCTTTGCTCCCATACTTGTTGCCTGCTTGGCAATATCCCGCAACTGTCCCCTTCCCTCCCGGATTTCTCTCGTTTCATAGACATTTACCCATACCTGTGAATATTTACTCTTTTTTAATTTTGTTTGCAATTTATAAAACTCCCTCATCTTGTACTGGGTCACAAAGGTTATAGCTAATGGTTTCTTCCTGCAGTTTCCTAACCATTCCAATACTGCAATGTAATTTTGTCGAAGCTCCATCCCCATGTCCTTTGCTAACGCTATGATCAGTTCCTCTTCTGTTAATCGGTTGCTAAAGTGGAGGCCATCTATAATCAATGAATGTTCTGGGCACCTTTCCGCAGATGGTATTCTCCCTTTCCTCACTTCCTCTCGTACAGAGGTGGAGGAATTTCCCATTTTCACATCCTAGTCCCATCCCTTTTTTAATTCTGCTTCCATTGATCGTAGATCCTTCTTTACTTGCTCATCATGTGTTTTCAGGGTTTGTGAATTTTTTGAATCCAGATCCTCGATTTTTTGTCTAAGTTCATTAATTTCTGACTGCATTTGCTCCCTTTTTTCTATTTCAGCCTTCCGTTCAGTTTGCAATTTTGTTACTGACTTATGCACTTCTGCTGCTTTCTTCTCATATGTCACTAGATCTTCCCTAATGCTCTGCAGGTCTACTTTGGTAGCCATAGTAGTTTGCATGGTATCAATGTGTGCATTAAGATGTTTTTTCGTTACCATTGAATCCTTTATTGACCTGAGCAGTGAGAATAGGCTCTCATCCTTTTTGTTTACGTCTAGTGATTGTTCCCACATATGTCGACGCATATCTACTCCTTCTTCTTTGTTATTTTTTATGAATACTCACTCAGGGGGCAATCCGAATCGAAACTATCATTCAGATCCTCTTCATACTCATCCTCATATTCACTCGCCTCTCCCAATTCCTCCGCCTTATTCTTCTTTGATAAAGGTGACTTTACGGGGGTCCCGTCTGGTTTCTTCCTTTTCCAGGTTCTCCGCCGACGCCAGGTCACCGCCGCTGTCGTTGTTTACCACTGTGTTTACGTCCTCATCCGGGTCCGTCATGGTATTTCGGTGCTTCGATTTCGCTCACAGTCACTTATTCACTGTAATTTTTTGATGGTTTTACTACCTTCACAGCTTAAATAGTTCCACTAGTGTTCTTGACAATGTTATGTTGTCGGTAAACGACTCAGAATACCGCCTTGGTCGAACGTTTCTTCAGTAAATAGATTCTTGCGGGAGCGCCGATCAACACGTCTTCTCTACTCGACAGCCATTTGCCAACCTGGTTGGTTGTTCATTGGTTCCTTTACATCTTGATTATATGTCTTCAAGGGATGTGATGGTGAGAGGGTACAGACCATACCACTACAAGTTTACCGAGGCAGGTGTTCTTTTATGTGCCAGGACCCATAGACAGGGCCAGACACACAACAGCTGGTGGCACAAGGCTTTTGATATTCATGTCGTTGACATATTTGTTACCTTGAAGGGGTAAGCTCTTATATAATCACAAGATGTCTCTTGCTTTGGTAAAAGTTGTTACTACTGACACCTTATGATGAGTGTAGATCCATGTCAAAGATTGCCTGAAACTATTATTTAGACACAAATATCCTTTTTGTCTATTATCAGTTTTCTATATTAATCTATTACCAAAAAGGTCATTTGTTCCAACAAAGAATTTGTACAAAGTTATTTGTTGCTATGACCTAAGATTATGATACAAATTAAGAACAAAGACTTAAGAACAAGAAACTGGGATTTGTGAATTTTTCATACTGAAAAGAACTAAATAATTTACCTGATGAGCTGTATATATTGTTCTACATTTTCCATGTATTCAAGAACTTTTAGTAGTAATAAATAACAGTTATGAAACCATGGTTAATGTCTCATATCGATTCCAACAACTACTAATAACATGAGACTTATGAAATTGATATTTTGCACACCCTGCTACTGCTTCTGCTAGTGAGAGCTTGGGCTGGTAGACTCCCACTCTGGTTTGTTTAAATGACACATGACAGACGGCAGCCCTTGTGGAAAACCTTGCACATAATTAAAAGTTGAATATGTGTAATGAAATTCTTTGAGCATGGCATTCACATCTAGAACTTATAACGATAGAGACATCATAAAAATATTCAAATTATAGACACGGTTATGAGATTCTAAAATTTGTTGTATTCAACGTATTTTAAAAAGAAGTTTCCTAATGTCTGACATAGTAATGGGAGTAATTGGGAATCTGTAGCATTCAATTAAAGAATACCCCACTCTCAAAAATGTATAAAATATAAATTAACAGTTATTTTTGTCTGAATACATCTCAGAATATAAAAGGAAAGTGAAATACAAAAATTGGCAATTTGTCAATGTAAATGCAATTGCACAAAGGTAGTTAGCAAAACACATTGTACATATAGTTAGTAGTGTATGAACAAGATAAAGATACAGTCACCAGATTATAGAAGACATATTATAAAAGGTATTCTGAATTATACAAATCATTGCGTTCTATAATGTAAACACGGCAAGAGCTTGTGGTAGGTGTGATATAACTGTGTATACTGTGATATAACCATTAGTACTTTTATGATCACTCTAATATAGTTTACAACTGCATTGCCTCAAATCATTATGACAATATGACGTTAAAATGAACTACATGTTATGTTATATCATATGTGTCTCATTATTGAGATGAGGTCTCTATAATTATGATGCTGACGCTTATACTAGCTAGGTGGTAAATAGTGTAACCACATCCATCATAATATGCATTCATCGTAATTATGTTGTCCACAAACTTATACGGAAGATCAATTCTTGTAATTGAGTACACTTGATAATAATAAAAAAATACCTGCTCAGCTATGGCAGACAGGCCACATCTCTCAATGGGCAGCACTGCTTGGGAGAGAATCAATAATCAGACTAATATATATAGATGGAATCTGCTGTTAAGGGGGAGAACTATTTGATACACGTTTGGAACAGTACAAGTCTTAAGGAAACTGGGTTTGGATAGCCACATATGCGGACATCTGGTGACTAATAAAGGAACTATACTGTTGCACGACTGCACAAAGTCGGGCAGACTCTATGGACGAAGCTCAGCTTCAAGTGGTGTTATTTGTGAAACTAGGATTAAGACAGGCTGTGACAACGCTGGCAATTGTAACATAATTGATATATCCACTAATAAACTTGACTCTCAACCAAGCGTTGTCTGCGTCATGGAAATGAGCACCCATTTCGTGGATCAGTCTACCACTTGTCTAGCAAAGATAAAGGATGTTTAACTTAGACAATTCGGATGATAAGTAATAGCAGTTCCCCAGCTAATAAGTAAATACCCATAACAACAACTAGCATTCACAATGAACCCTTTAATTTAGCACGTCACCAATTTGCTGGCTGGTGGGCTTCTTTTCAAGATTAACCCTTCTGGAGCGCAAATTTTGGTCTGTCCCTCACCTTATAGTAGAGCAGAGGGAAGGCAGAAAAGTGCTTATTTCCAGAGTTGAGGTTGCCGAAAAAGTAACAGGCAGAGACATATATCAAAAAATTCCTAACATTCTGAACTTTTCAAAAACCTTCGTAGCCGGATTCAACTCTTATAGGTTTTTTTCAAAATGGCCACCCGAACATGAAGACATGTTCCTAAAAACTAGGTCTTGAAGTATCATACTAATAGCTGTAACTTCACAACTATCTATCTTATCATGTTGAAATTGATGGTAGGGTAAGAGGATTATGTGGTGCAAAAATGGTTTCTATTCAGATTACCCTAGTCAAGGTCAAGGTCACATAAATAGAGGTCAAAGTTGAAAAAACTGATAATTTTCATAATTGACTTTTTTCTAAATGCTCTAGTGGATGAGATTTTAATAGCACAAGCACATACATATGTTTAAACAATCCCTACATTCTAAGCTTTTGAAAAACCCTCAAAGCTGGATTCAAATCTTTTGTTTTTTTTTCAAAATGGCCACTCGAAGCTGAAAACATGTTACTAAATACTAGGCCTTCAAATATCATACCAATAACTATAACTTCACAACCATCTATCTTATCATGTTGAAACTGATCGTGGGGTAAGAGGATTATGTGGTGCAAAAAATGGTTTCTATTCAGATGACCCTAGTCAAGGTCAAGGTCACATAAATACAGGCCAAAGATGAAAAAACTGAAAATTTTCAAAGTTAACTTTTTTCTAAATCCTCTAGTGTGTAAGATTTTAACAGTACAAACACACACATATGTTAAAACAATCCTTACATTATGAGCTTTTGAAAAACCCATGCAGCCAGATTCAAGTCTTTTGGTTTTTTTCAAAATGGACACTCAAAACTGAAAACATGTTCCTAAAATCTAGGCTGCAAAAATCATACCAATAACTGTAACTTCACAACCATCTATCTCATCATGTTGAAATTGATGATAGGGTAAGAGGATTATGTGGTGAAGAAATTAGTTTCCATTAACATGACCCTGATCAAGGTCAAGGTCACATAAGTACAGGCCAAAGTTGAAAAAACTGATAATTTTCAACGTTATTATTTTTCTAAATGCTCTAGTTCATGAGATTTTAAGAGCACAAGCATATACATATGTCAAAATGATCCCTACATTCTAAGCTTTTGGAAAACCCATGTAGCTGAGTCCAAGTCTTTTTGGATTTTTTCAAAATGGCCACCCAAAACTGAAAACATGTTCCTAAAATCTAGGTCTTCAAATATTACACCAACTACTGTAGCTTAACAACCAATTCTCTTATCGTGTTGGTATTGGTAAAAGTGTTTATATTACAGTGCACATGCAGGTTGCTATTAAAGTGACCTTAGTCAAGGTCATATGAATACAGGCCAAATTTGCTAAACAGATAATCTTTTCCTTTTTTCCTTTTTCCTTTTTTCCTGAATCCTTTGATGTAGTAGCCTTTTATTGTTCCTTCAATATTTTGTCTCCAGATGATGTGCATGACACATATGTTAATTTGTGATATCATATTGAGTCAAAATTGATGTTATTTTCATGCAATTATTGCAGTTATGCAAAGGTCATGGTCTTCAGCTGTTAAAAATGTTTCTGTTCAATGTATATGATGATTCCACATTTATTCTGATATATTTTGGAGTCCATGTATCCAATTTGATATTGGTGATGAAATCAATATATTATTACTTGAATGGATTGCCATATTTATTAAAATCATGAAGACAGGCATTTGGATTACAATCATTTCTTCTGAAGTAGGGCCCTCAAAAGTGAAGGCAAACTTTGTATTCTTATAGCAATAGATAATAATACCTTTAACAAAATAGCATTTGATATACAACAACATTGTTAAAAATAATTGAGAACTGTACATAAGACTTATATTCAAAAAATTGATTTCATAGATTCAGAGTGATTTATTTATGACATGTAAATTTAAATAACAGTTCACTTGAACAGAGACAGAGATCATTGGCTTTGGGTGTCACAGCATATGACATGGATTCATGAGTATGTCAAGCCTTTTTTGTAAAAATGAAAAATAAATCTTTTAAACAACCTAATGCAAAGACCTTTTTTATTTAACTTTCCGTCAAAACTATATGTCTCAATAATGTATTAATTTGCCAGGGTCACACTTCTATTTCTATAATTTTACAGGACAGTAATATAATAGTCCCTATTACAGTCTTAAGTCCAGCATAGAATTTATCTTTTAAGAACTCTTTTCACTTTATACAGGGATCTTCACTGAAAAATATTTTGAGTATCAAAAGCCTTCTCTGGCAATATTCCAAGGGCCAGTTTCTTTAAATTAGTGGGCATTTTGTACATTAACTGGTATATTAGAAATACATTAATGTGGTAATGGTGCCTCTTGATTTAGCCTAGTGGAGGAATTAAATTCCTCAAGTGGGAATGGCCCATCCTGCATGCCTAGGAATATCACTGTTATAGCATAGACTTATCTTTGATAAAGGGATGTTACACTACTGGCTGAGATCTTTGTTTTTACAAAAGAGGCTTGTCATAATTACAAAATTTGCCACGATGAGAATATGATCCTGATGACCATCAACTCCGGTGAACTGTCATCTAATATCACTGTCATACTTCATTATCAACAGTAACTCTAGTAACTTTACTCTACTAAAAAAACTTCATCAGTTTTTCAATTTTGGCCTGTATTTATGTGACTTTGACCTTGACTAGGATCACCTTTATAGAAATTAATCTTTAACAGAAAATCCTATTATTCTATCATCAATTTCAACATATTTCAACATTTTCAAGATAGATAGTTTTGAAGTTACAGTATTTAGGAGCATGTTTTCATCATCGAGCAGCCATTTTCTATAAAAACCCTTAAGAGCTGAATCTGGCTACATGGGTTTACAAAAAGCTCAGAATGTAGGGAGTGATTTGATATACGTCTTTGCTTGTTGTTGTTTAAATCTCATACATTTAAGCAAAAGTTAACTTTAGAAATCATCTATTTTTGCAACTTTGGGTTGCATTCATGTGACCTTGACATTGACTGAGGTCACCTTAATAGAAATCATTTTTTTCACCATAATTAATTTTTTTTTACCTTTTTACCTATTTCAACATGATAACATAGACAGTTGATAAGTTATTGTTATTGGTATGATATTTGCAGCCTAGATTTTAGGAACATGTTTTCAGTTTTGAGTGTCCATTTTGAAAAAAACCAAAAGAATTGAATCCGGCTACATTGGTTTTTTTCAAAATCTCATAATGTAGGGATTGTTTCAACATAATATTATGTGTGTGTTTGTGCTGTAAAAATCTTACACACTAGAGGATTTAGAATAAAGTTAACTTTGAAAATTTTCAGCTTATTCAACTTTGGTCTATGTTAATATGACCTTGACCTTGACTAGGGTCATCTGAATAGAAACCATTTTTTTGCACCACATAATCCTCTTACCCCACCATCAATTTCAACATGATAAGATAGATGGTTGTGAAGTTGCAGTTATTTGTATGATATTTGAAGGCCTAGTATTTAGTAACATGTTTTCAGCTTCGAGTGGCCATTTTGAAAAAACTGAAAAGATTTGAATCTGTCTACAAGGGTTTTTCAAAAGCTCATAATGTAGGGATTGTTTAAACATATGTATGTGCTTGTGCTGTTAAAATCTCATCCACTAGAGCATTAAGAACAAAGTTAATTTTAAAAATTATCAGTTTTTTCAACTTTGACCTCTATTTATGTGACCTTGACCTTGACTAGGGTCATCTGAATAGAAACCATTTTTTGCACCACATAATTCTCTTACCCTACCAACAATTTCAACATGATAAGATAGATAGTTGTGAAGTTACAGCTATTAGTATGATATTTCAAGGCCTTGTTTTAGCGAACATGTCTTCATGTTTGGGCGGCCATTTTGAAAAAACCCATAAGAGTTGAATCCGGCTACGAAGGTTTTTGAAAGGTTCAGAATGTTAGAAATTTTTTGATATATGTCTCTGCCTGTTACTTTTTCGGCAACCTGAATCTGAGATCTTTGACCCACATCTGCTCTACTATTACTAATTACCCAACTTGGATAGCTGTAGCATTTCCTACCAGGTGGTGAATATAGGCTGATGTTATAGGATAATGCGTGAGTGAGTAATGGATGCTTTATGCCGTTTTGACAACTAAGGTGAAATTCATGGCAAAAACAGGTTGGGATGAATTCTGTCTTTGGTGATCATATCTAGGACATGAAGGTGACAGGGTGGACAAACAGCAGGGGATCAAAACCTGGAAATCATTTTTGCTGTACCCCATCCCTTAGTGAACCAAGCACCAACTGGGAATTAACCCCAAAGGAATGCTGCTGACCAGTAGGCTCTTTTTGTGACAAACAGGGTACAAGTTCCCCGAACGTGTAGGTGTTGATGATCCACAGGGGCATGGAGGAGAGTGTGGGCAACCTCATGTAAAGAAGTGGGCCCCTATGGGCTCATGGGCAACTCAGGTGAGAAGGTAACACTGAACACAGCTGTAGAGCTTGGCTGGTAGTATATTACCCGGGTAGCGGGCCAAACATTTATTTATGATGAATCCAACAGGACAACACACAACAGACTACCATTCCTCCCCAGTTATTTAGGGCTTTACAGGCAGGATACACAATTGCACTGTTTCGCCATTATCAGGTTGCTCACGGACAAAACATGCCAATATAAGGTAAACCGTGTAATCGTGTACTAGAAACAACCACTCCGAGTCAGGGGGAAGTGGGTAGGTTCCAACCCACACACGAAGTAGTAGATTATATAATCTGTGCTGTGGCCACCCCCCCCCC
Organism: Lepidonotus clava; assembly: GCA_936440205.1. Lineage (NCBI taxonomy): Eukaryota > Metazoa > Annelida > Polychaeta > Phyllodocida > Polynoidae > Lepidonotus > Lepidonotus clava. Next base: position 48,090,092 of record OW387141.1, read on the forward strand.
CATATCATCTGAATGACTGCTCCCAGCCCCATGCAAGGCGGGTGGTCTGTACACATGTATCCAGGTCCCCTCAAAATCCCAGGGAATTATTAGGCTGTGCAGAGAGCTTTACATTAGCACAAGGCTAAATTAGGATATCAAAATACTTCCACAAGTATACTGCACCAACCACAAACTACAGTGTATATATACATATATATATATATATATATATATATATATATATATATACATATATATATATACATATATATATATTACATGCAATGATGCATGCATATATCCCACACCACAAAAATACATGTATATGTGATAATCACACATGCACCCATACAGACCCAAAAGTTTGATACCTAAAATTCTATAGAAGAGTCTGTATATTTTTCACTCGGTTCAAGTCGTACCACAGACATAAAGAGGGAGAGCAAAAGTGTGTATCTTAATTGGGAGGCTGAATTCAGCAGCTTATAAAGGTCCTTGAGACATGAGATACCTCCATAATATACTTTCTCTTGTGGTTTATGTCAGATGTATCCCTACATTGGTATGTAATACTTAACTATACAGGAAAGCATTTAGTGCCCTGACACACCAACAAGCATATAAGAAAATAGCTCAGTCAACAGCCCCCCCCCCCCCCCATCCATTTCTGAACATCTCACTGTCTCGACCACTCAACACTGATGCACCTGCATTTCAAATTATTCTATATATCATACTTCATCTAAGCTAAGACATGAAGCTTATCTCGCTTTTTGACACAATTGTTTTGTAACATAATTGTTGAGATGGATGACTGTTACCACTGGTAATTGCCCACTTTGCCAATATACTAACATACTGAATGGCAGTGTCCAGTAGCGGTTGTGGCAACACTGCCATCTGGTGCTCTAATTCATTAATGAACCAAGGTAGAGGGGGTGAAAAATGCATCTGGGCTTCTAAAATATAATCTCGAGGCATGGTAATGGGGACTGTAATGGCCTTCTTTATATTCTAATTTTGCACGTTACATTTTTGTTATCATATTCATGTAAACCACTAATGGCAAGTAAATGAAATGTACAGTTGAATCTTGTGCACCAGACCCTTATATAATGTTATTAAATTCTTGATCTTTGAGGCAATATGAGAATCCCATCAGTACCCCTTTGAGTACCAAGGCCGAACCAGTGATTGCTGATTGTGGCCAATTAACACTTGTAAATAGGGGCTAGAGAAACTATCATCTGGCCACCTGCAATAGGTGGCAACTTAGTGAGAAAGATGTATAGGTATGTAATACCTTTGCAGTAGGAACCAACCAATTGTGGTCCTTTCCCTATGCCAACAAGTTACCATTCATGAAGAGCTGCTTTTATTGAAAAGACCAAAGAGGCTACATAGAGCATGTTGTCTTTATTTGGAACACTTTTAAGCCTTATATGAAATGAAACTCATTCTTTTTGAAAATGTTCATGCTAAATATGCCATATCAGGGATGTATTTTGGTCATGAAACACTGAAGATTACATTTTCTTGAATATTTTGTTTTGAATTCACCATTCTGAAATTTACCAAGAAGATAAATCTGGCATAGTATAAAGACTAGGCACTGCCAAGTCATCTAATGGAATCAGCTAAAAAGTATTTAATGTCACACAATTCCATTTCTTTGATACCTACATGAGTAAAGTATAAGCTAACCTATATAGGACAGAAACCATAAAAGAAATGGTTGACATATTTTGTAAGAATTCTGTAATGCACTTGCTTTTGGAAATCTTTCATCCCTGACATTTATGGGTGAATGATATACAAATTAGGTTTATCTAGGGAACCTTTTATGAATAATATTCTTGTATAATTTGCTGGAACAATTTTGAGCCCCGAAAATTGGGTATCTTGGGAGCCCTGAAACAGTGTAATATGATATCCTAACTACATAAGTTACCTATTTGGAACAAGAAATAAGTGGTTAAAACACATTACGTCCCTTCTGCAGTGGTTTACATTGGAACACACAACATACAATCAGTGTATTATGAAACCATAGCAACTAAATAACAGTGGATACAACCTACATAAGGTAATAGGTAAGGGAATATCTATGTACGTCAAGGAACTAACCAGAGGAAACCATTAGCATACAAACTAGCGGCAAACAAATCCCGCACCACTTGGTTGATTAAACATCCCAGCTTAACCTTTCAGACATCTCTATATATGGATCTTTCGCTACCCTTGCATTGACCTAATGCTTATGACATAATACTAATGGAGACATTTAAGGAAAGGAATTTGGCAGTTGCATTTAGGCATGTTAATCAAATGTAATCTCTCCTAGCTTGATTCAAAGAAATTATGAATCCAATTAAGTCAAAACTAGATTAGAAAATACTCTATGAATAAAATGTTTTCAATCTATTTTCATGTACTTTTATCTATTTTCACAAGACTCTTAAAATGCATTTGAAATTTCCTGCATTCAAACATTGTATTTTGTTATTTCATTTTAACTGTGATACTTAATGTGCAATCTGATATCCATTAAGACACAACGATGGTAACCTGTCAACGACAGCTGGCAGAACTATCTATCCTTAACTGGGTATAACTATATATAATAGTCCTTCCTCCCTCTGAACGACCATCCAAACATTGGTCAGGGACTTGAATCATGAAGAACGAAGGCGCCAGAAAATGGACTCACTTGATCTCAATTTTTCTTGTTTTTCAATGCAGTCTCTGCCAAAATCAAAATGGTGAGTATAAACTTTATTATCTTTCACTGATGGGTTGGTGAATGTATGTCCCAAGAGTCTGTTAATCTGTTAATGATTCCTCACAATTCTCCCAACCACGGAGCCATTTTCATGGGTTCTACCTGCAAGTTAACCTAAAACAGGGTGCATGCTGGGTAATATGTCGACAAATCCCAATGCTTTAGTATAGAAATTTTCACAAATTTGATCATCATTTGGAGATAAACAAACCATCATTATTTTTTAAACTAGTATCCATATGTATTAATATTTCCTGAGTCAAATGAAAATTCACTCATTATAGATGGATTTATAACAATTATTTGAGGTTTTCAAGGTGATTTGTTGGAAAATCGTTGCAAATTAGCCTGCAGGTCCTTAAAATGTTAGAAATCAGCTATCCGTGGTAGGGAGAATTCCATCACCATAGACAGCCATGTTGCTGCATTTTAACTTGAGATTAGCCCAGGTCAGGATGGATGTTTGGTAATTTGTTAAATAGTCACACAGTTTAAGTATACATATATATGTGCATTTCATTCATATGGGATTAATTTAAGTACATTTAAACAAATCATATTTTACAAATGGATATATAGCAAATATTTAAATATTTTCTACAGTTTTTTTTAGCTATCTGTGGTAGGGGGAATTATTGCCAAAAACTGATTCTAAATGAATAGCTGGCAGGACTCCCTTTTCCTGTTGTTTCCCAAAGCTCAAAAATATGTTCAATCATATTGATATTAATATATTATCATACAGAGCACTAAACCTATATGATGACCCCCTCCCTTTTTCTGGAAATCTGCCCCTTGTTCTGATTGGTCTGAAGTTATAACATGTCATTGAATGGATTTAGGCCAACTATGAAGCAGCCGACCTATGCATCAGGGCAAAGTGCCTGGGCGCTGTTATGCCATAGTTTCTTTCAATGGTTGATTACACACAAGAGGGTTACCCGAAGCAAGTTGGGTGAATAGGAAAAGAAATTGATCGGAAATGTGAAATTGATGTTTTATACTTAACTTTTTTGAATTGTAATATCTCAGTCAATAATGAAGGGAAACTCACAAGATTTAGTAAGCATCTAAATGATTTTCACATGGAGGGGACCATGTCTGAGACTTTTATTTAGGCCCTGATGATAATTTTATGAAATTGGAAAATTAGGTCATGAAAAATGACAAAATAAAAAATCTGAGACACAGATTACTCCAGACTAATGTTATTGAAGGAGTTTCAAAAGTATGGAAATCATAATAACTAAGAAATCTTGCTCCAAAAAATAAAAGTGAAAAAATACAATTCTTTTAGCATTTTGCATTTAGCTGTAGACACCAATGCAAGTGTGACGTTCCTCAGTAGTTCAGGGTTTCCGATTTCTACAGCGATGGGACGTGGGGGTTATTTTGGTTCTCAGTTGGGCGAGGAGCCCGAGCAGGAAGCCAAGATGTAAGATCAACAGTCGTGCCTTGCGCACAAGGGGGAATGAGCGGGTCAATCCTGTCCAGTCTTCGGTTTCGTACCATTGTTCGGGCTGTTTCGGGCCTTCGGGCCATGTTTCGGTCTTTCGGGTCTTCGGACCCCGTACTACTTCTTAAGCTATTTTCTATGAACTCCTACTAATATTATCTCACGTTCTTTGAGTTACTCAGTTAGTTTCCAACCATCTCATCGACTTAGACCCCATTCAGGGCGATACTAGAGAAAGAAGACACATGTGGACACAAGGAGTACCAAGATGGAACTATTTATTTCGGGCTTCACTGCCCCCTTTTATAGTCTACTGCCCAGCCCTGATTGGCCATTAGAGGTCACGTGGTCATTATGACGTCATATCCAGTTTACAACACTTTCAGGTTTCGGGTTTCCCGGGTTTCGGTCCCTTAAAAATACACTTTTACTTTACATCATTATATTTGTTTTTCGATACTGACGCTGACATGCTGATGAATAGACATTCATCACACAAGGAGCTTGCTTTTCAGATACTAACATGTAAGTATCTTAATGCAAGTAGTCCATAACCAAAACCACTTAAAAATATGCTGACATTCCTACTTGTGTTGTATTTGTCATATTGCTAAAGTCATGATGTATAATTTTTATATAGAATTTGTATTTTTTTGAAATGTAATAAGAAGTAAAGAAACATAAGAGACATTGCAACTCACGATCCAGCCTCAACCCGGATGTAAGGACAAACCCATTTATTGTATGAGTGTAAGGGCGATGTGATTCACACACCCGAATGATGTAGCAATCTGCGTTACAGAAACAACCCACATAAGCTGGGTTTCCCCATGACAAACCAGGGATATACTGATGAGGCATGACTGGTCAGAGACCAACGTAAACATCCTGTATCAAATGTATAAGAGCACCAGCCATTGCACATCAGTGTCAGTCCTTGCAGGTCAATCATAAGGATTGGTCAGGAACGACGGAACGTTGAGACAGAGACAACCCAACCACCCAGCAGGTCTCGCTGAAACGCCATCACAATGTAGGAATAATGACACTAGGCTATAGGGCCTTTGGTCTATGAGCCTATCGCCATGCTCCCAAAGCAACAGCAACATTCAGGATAATGTGAACTCAAAGGACAATAACATTCAGGACCAACATTGTACATTTGGACAATTATTGAATATGTGATCTAAGTGTATACCTGCAGGATACAGCTAAACTTATGTGAACTTCAGAATAAGACCTACATCATATCCTACACAACTACTATCTCACCTTCATCATTAAACTGTACCTGTTATATATTCCATATTCCAATATTCCATATTCCAAAAATCATTATTAGAAATTGCTTGCGTTTGACCGCATTCACTTGTGTTCATGTCAATAAACGCAAGTGAAACATTCAACCCAATTCAAAGGTGTATAATAGAATATGGGCTAAGATCTCATGTGGACAGTATACATCCTTCTTATTAAGGGTGGTGGCCCCTCTTAGCAGAAATATGAACCCTATTGAGGGGAGCTGTTCAGTTCAGTCTGCAGCTGTGACCATAAAGCTTGATGCAGAGTCCAGTGAGAATTTGTGCCCACTCTAAGGTGGGCAAGTGTCTTTATTGTATATCAACTTCGTAGCGCCTATTCCTTCAGCATTCAATTTGCTTTTTTGTAGTGATGAGATTTAAACAAAAAGTTCAAAATTGTCCCTGTGGTAGCCTATATGAAATGCACTGCCCAAGGATGGTGGGCTCTAACCACCTTCATCTGCTATAGACCTTGTGCAAATGTGGTCATGTGATCACATTTTGGTGATCACCACGTGGTTGTCATGACCACATGTCTGTGAAATTAATTCAAAATCTTAAATTCTAAAAAATGAGGATTGTTGATTATGATGGAATGACTTTGTTTTGGTTAAATCTATCAAAAACATTTGTTATAAATGCTCAATAATTGAGAATAAAACAATGCACTTCAGATATATTTTACACACTGGACCAGAGCTTACTGGCCACTATATCCGAATGTCCACTATATGCGAAGTAAGTAGAATAAGCTATGTAAAGGGGTCTTAATGAAAAATATGAAGAAAGCATTACATTATATCATTATAAACCATTAACTATTAGTCATGAATATTTTACTTAAATCTCAATGACATGTGTCACTATAATTACATTTAGATAATGATTTTTTTTCACTGAAATTGCATGAAGATAAGGCTTTTATTTTACAAATAGAGTCATACACCTAAATAGTGGGTTCTAAACCGCATGTGTACGATATTAAACTAAGAGTAATTGAATAAACATTAGTTCATATTTTTGATCTATAGGCCTACACAATTTTTTTCACCCACTTGTTTCCTTTGTTGAAAATTCTAATTCTGATTTAGGCCTAATTACCGATTTCGACATGCTCTCAAAAAACTAAATAACTTTTATTTGCCTATATTTCAATTAATCTATACATTTAAGACTACTAAATATAGTATTCAGTCACTTGGATATCATGATAAAATATTATATAATGCTTCATGGACGATTCTGTCCATGTTTTGGGCATATTTCATCCTAAGCTGTCCACTATATCCGAAGTGCCTGTCCATTTTATCTGAATTATTTAAACTAGAATATAGGGAAAAGATTCTGTCCCAGCCAAAGTGTCCACTATATCTGACTGTCCACTATATCCGTGTCCACTATATCCAGAGTGTACTGTATTGAAAATGAATTGATCACCAATATGGCAGCCACTCCATTTTGGACAATGTGATGTCACCTGCACGGCGTCTATACAATAGGTCTGCACTGCGCAGGGTCATAAGAAAGGTGTATATTACCAAAGAATGATCCTTGGCAACTTGCTTAGCCAGATGTTTGCAGCGTAGTTACTGAGAGTTCAAGTAATTTATGTTATGTTTATACATAGATGAGTTACTTAGAAATGTCAAACAAAAATGTTGTTGAAGAGTGTTGTCTTCATGTTTTTAAATGAAGTTTTAGAGATGAATGATAGAAATAAACTGCATCTGATATAAGTGTATACTATAGATCTAATAGATATGCCCAATAAGAAAATTCCTAAAAAGAGAGGTCCAATTGCTCTTGACAAATGAATTAAATTGAATAAGCTATTTTGACAGCTTTCTCTTTCTACTTGTTTTCTCTTCATAATAATCAGCATATGATCACATTATCATATTATTTTATTAATGCTGAAATAGTCCATGCATCCAAACCAACCTACACATACAAAAACAGTTTTGATGAACATTGCAAACAAATATTTTGGAAGTTCATGGATAATGTTAAAGTCATATTTTGACATCATTAGGGAAATCTTTACATCAATATTTAACAAAACAAATGTAAGAAAAATGAAAAAAATGAATATGAAAGTCAATTGTATTTCCTCTTTTTGTTTCATAGCATTAAGAACTTTCACTCACATCATATTTTTACAAATTAAAGGCAAATCAATTATTCTAGAATCATTATCTTATATCAGTTATTAATTTCTGTGCTTTGTTTATTTCAGACAAATCACGTCTGTACAGAGCTCTCTTAGCTGATCGGGTGCCGGTATGTCCTAGTCAATTGTCAACAGATACCATTCAAATCAGTGTTGGTTTCTACCCACTCCAAATCCAAGAACTAGTAAGTATGATTTTCGGAGTTCAACATATTTTACCAAGTTAAAGACAAAGATGACCCATATGGTAAGCTTACTAGTAACAAATTTTTCGTCCTGCACATTTTTGTTGTTTGCCAGAAGAGTGTGATGTAGTTGTTTAATAATAACCCCTGCTGATAATTCATTTAAACATATTATACAAGTATTTTCCTACACTATCCAGGATCTAACAACACAGAGGTTTTCAATCATGGGAATCCTTATGCTGGTAAGTACTATGCATATTGAGAAATATTCAAAAAAAGTTGCTGACATTTGCATATAAGCAGTTGTTAAACTCAACCTGTAATAATTTTTAGTTCTTAAAGCTTAATAACCAATATTGGAAAATATCAAAACATATCTTTCATTTCAGGAGACATAAGGGAACCTTAATCAATACTTATTTTACATTTGCATAGTTTAAAACTTAAAAGGAAAGCCCAATGTCTTTGATTTGATACTGGGACACATTTGGGAAACCCTTTCTTCAAAATAAGCATAGTGAAATGTGACAGCAAGAAATATTGGTTTGATAGACGATTGTCAAAATAGAATGAGCGTTATTAATTCCATCCTCTTCCTTTGAAGTTTAGTATTCTGTCTCTATATAATAACTCAGAAAGAGGGGTTCAGTAATTGATTATCATCATGTATTCAAATGTAATAGCTTAGCAACACACTGTTTATTACCATGTATTTTACTGTATTTTTCCTATGCCTCATAAGGAGGAAGTGAATAAAGCCACTCCCCATATTTCTCCCACATAAGGGCACTCTAGAAGACTGCTGCCTAGATATGTTTGAGGAGACTCCCAAAACTTAATTTAGTTTTCTCAATAATTCAATTTGAATATATTGTTTACAGTTGCTTGAATTAAAAATATGACAAGGAAATTGATAAAAAGTAAAATTTAACCTTAATATCAGGTTATACATTCATATGGTCACAAACCTTTAATGTATTCATCTATGTACAAATGAAATAGAGTGGATGGTCTTGGACTGTAAAAAAAGAAGAAGAATATAGTCCATATGTGTACACTCTTGTTGACAATTAACTCAAATGCCTTCAAATGATTCTGTCTCCAATAACCCGTCCTGAAGATGTGGGAAGATCCTTCTCTAGCTTGGAATACTTCACAGTATGGTGGTACAGTTGAAACATACCTCCCACTTTCAGCCATCTGGAAACCTGATTTTGGAATCTTAAACAGGTAACCTTCAAAAGGGAAAGACCCATTGTTCTGCTTAGCCTGTTTCTTAAAAAATGTGACCTTTAAAAGGAAAATGATGAAGAATGAATCTGAATGGTCTTGATGATACCAGCAATAATTGGGAGTGTCTGGAAAAAAAACTGTTAAATTTATTATCCACTACCAATTTAACTTAATCCAAACACCTATGTCTTCAAGGAAACAATTCATGATTTTACTTGTTTTCATGTAAGTGTAAATATCAGTTCATCATGCCATATTTCTGACTGAGCTAACCACAAAATATAGTTAATATATCAGGCCAGTACCATACATCTTGCATATAAGTAGTTGATATGAAAATATGTACTTGTACTTTGGTCAGAGTAGGTTCCACAACTGTGGTAACTGATACGCCCCAATTTCTATCCTGAATTTGATAGCTCACACTTATCCAATTGAAATGCAGAAGTTTAGAAACATTTTAAGAATATATCCTATTAGCATTTTCATTTGCATACCTACAGATAGACAAATCTTTAATAATAGCTGATCTTCCATTGTGACAGTAGTTATTTTATTTTTCTGGAATTCAAAATCTCCCATATCAATGTTTGACATCTTTAAAAAATAAACTAATGCAAAATTCCTATCTTTTAACCAACAAGAGGCTCTGCCTCTAAGCTTGAATTTGATTTGGTGCTGCAAATATCCACCCTCCAAACAGACAAGCATGAAAAACTTCATATATATGCATAACTGTGCTGAGAGTGTGATGATACTTGTCACCATAATGACCGTGTCTGGCATGGCTCACCTCCTGACAATGCTGGTCACCCTCTCTGTAGTTGCTATCACTAAGCCAGTGGACATTATTAAAGTTGCAGTCAGGTCCTTCAGTTCAAAGACGCATGGCCACCAATATAAGCTTAGCAACAACAGAGTGATTGGCATGTTTTACCCTTCCAGAATATAATTATGTATCTTCATTTGTCATGTAACTGTCTTGCTCAGCAGTCAGGGAGTTACAACAATTATAACAAATTGCATCATTCTCATGAATGATACTTTCCCTATGTTGTCAAGTAGTATAATAAATAAGATTATTTCTAGAGAAGTGTATATTAATCACTATTTTAGGTGTTCTTATGCTCTTATGATATCATGTCAAATCCAATTTTAAATGAGTTCCATCATTGTAATCATATTGACACTCATGGGAGTCAAGGTCTAGGCCCAAATGTTTTGCTAAGAACTAAATAATTGAGAAAAACTAATGAATACGTTTATGAAATGTTTTAAGGTTAAACGTTTCCATGGTGACTCCCTATTGTTTTAGCATCCCAGTATGACATAATTTTATTTGCATCTGGCATTTATTTCCCAAAGTTTACACCAAAGCTTTACATGACCAATTGCATTTTACCATCACAGCTACAGAAATAGTATTATGAATCAAAACTTACTCATAGCAGTTTTCAGGGCCATACTATAACCTGTATTCAGACTACTGGTTGGTCCTGACCAGAACCAGGACATATGCTCAGGGTATTATGGCCTTTGTATGATAAAAGCATGATATGTGGCTTCTTATGATATCGTGTCAAATCCAATTTTATTTTATTTTAGCGTATCAGGAAAGACGCATGATGCTGATTGGGAAAATACAAATGTTGTTGTGATCAATAATGGACTGATCCTTTGGAGAATAAGTGGAATATTTAATACTATTTGTGTAGTTGATGCATTAGGATTTCCTTTTGACCAGCAGCTTTGCTCAGTTATGTTGGGTAATACAGTGGCTTCTGCCACCTATGCTAATTTTAGTTCTCTAGATCAAGAAATGCATGAAGGAGACATGTATGGAAACAATGAATGGACAGTTGTCTCAACTAAAATAATAGATAAGAGATATTCATCAGGTCCGCATTTTGACTATTCATTGGTGGCCTTTATTTTCCATTTGAAAAGAGAGCCTAGCTATTACATCATCACTATGATATTACCAATCACCTTGCTGGCTTTTGTTGGTCTCATGGTTTTCTTACTTCCTCCTGACTCAGGAGAGAAAATATCTCTGAGTGTGACCTGCCTGATGTCATTTTTCATTACTCAAGTTGCAATATCTGAGCACCTACCTACAAGCTGGAGATCCATGCCATATATTAGTAAGTAAAGATTTCAATATTTAACACAATCACATATTCAGATAAATGAATAAGCTGTACAACTAAATAAAGCAATTGCAGCTTAAAGTAATTGATTATGAAAAAACATATCACAACATAATCTTATAGTTCTTGAATGATATCCTTACATAAATTAAGAACTCTTCAACACATGATTTATGATATTCTTCTTGAGTCAAATTGCTTGCTTTATGAAAATATTGTTTGTCCATTTCATTCAGTGTTCTTCAACTTTAGCTTCATGGTCATGAGTGTGCTGTCTGTGTGTGTGACAGTTCTGGTCCTTGCTTTGCATCTGGCAGAGCCCACCCATGATGTACCTTCATGGCTTGAAAAGCTGCTGCTGAAACCTGACAACAAAGTAGATAGTGACGACTTGAAGGACAAAAAGAACTCTGAAATGGATGTAATATCATTGTCAACAACAGACATAAATGATTCTCAGTTTCAAAGTTCAACAAACAGTTCCCAAGTATGTACTAATCAAAATGCAATGCACAACCAGAAAAAATGGAAAAACCTGTCCAAAGTTGTGAATAAAATTTTCTTCTTTCTCTTTCTATTGGCATTCATCATTCTGATCACTGTTTTTGGAATTCTATTGAACAACATTGATCCAATTGTACCAGATAATTTCTTCAATATACATTAAACCAAATAGGAATCCAAATTTGGGCTATAGCAAGGCGTGCATGAAAAGTGTTGTGTAACACTTACCTTTCCTATATTTTGGATGATTTTGTGATTTTCTTATTTTTATTTAGATAGATAAACAAATCTTTGTGTGTGAATTAAGTAGTGAGTAGAAACTGTGTGCAGATTGATATTTGTTACACTGAATGTTGGGTAAAACCACAGAAACAATGTGAATGGCTGATTTGCCACTTAATTCCAACCTTTTTCCAAACTAATCTGTTCGGTTGCACTACCAGCAGCAGCCATCTAATTGTCTGATGTGAAACTCCACTTTGTATTATTCCATTATAATCTGCTAGTCTGTGCTACCAGCAGTCAGCGGAAAAAGTCAGTAGATAAAGTGGGATTGTTATAGGCCTTATACAAGTGTCATGTAATATTATTACAGTAAAATGGTTTACTATAATTATGATATCAATGTTATTATAATAAAACTGGCATAAAAGAACTATGATTTGTGGCTTGTGTATAATTTAAATAAGAACTGCAAACACATTGCAATGATCTCAACCTGTCTCTTACGTTAGCACTTGCTGCCATATTTCTTTATCTAGTCTGCATCTCAGTATGTATGAATCCCAAATAAACAAGTATGTTCCTTCCATTGACTGAGAGTAGTTTTTATTCAATGCACATTTTCTCCTTAGAAATGGGAAATGCTGCTTTACCTAGCAAGTTGTTTAATCAACAATTTTTGCAACAGTTTATATAACCAAAAGGTATACGTTTTCTTCTTTTTGAACTGGGGGCCTTCTTTGTTTTCCTGAATTCTGAACACCCCTACTCTAACACAGCAACAACCATTTTAGTAGATCAGTACATATATCATTATAAGCATTGACTTAAATCACATTACCCTCTTGACACTAGTTTTACTTATGCATTTATTATTAGGTAAATATCTAGTAATGTCTAGTTGGTGAATTGATATTGTATATAGGCTTAACCTAAATGACCTGATATTCCATGAACATTAATTCTTGACAAACAACAGGTCTGTTGTATGACATGATTTAACTGAGTATAGTTATAGAGAGTTTTAAAGGTATGTCAAAGTGTTAGAGTACAAAATATGGCTTACTCCCCATTAATGTTGCCTGGAAATAACATTGGAACATTACAACAGCAGCTTCTAAGGCAATTTGGTGATAAAATATTATTTTTATTGTTGTGTATGATGGATATATTAAAATGGCACATAAAGGGTCCAGAGGGGTAGGGTGGTTCAGTGTTTAGTGTCATAACCTTGGACACAGTCAGCCTGGGTTCAGTTCTGGGTGCTTCCTGTTAGATCACCTTATCTTGCTGCTGTTTCCATTACCATAGATTTTCATTGAACTGTATACAATTAAAAACTAGAGTAGTCCTGATGTAGCTGAAAAATTGCTGAGCAGATATCTCGTTCATGTACAGGCAGCTCCCTGTGCTGCTTACCACCATGACTGTACCCTCAGAGTACAGGCTGCACCTTGGAGTGATCCCTAAGGTCACCGGTCATTAGCATTAAAACATTATGGTATAATTCAACTGAGAGAACTCTGATAAAGAACGAAAATATTTTCTTTAATTGATTTTGCCCTAGTTTCTGTTATGATGCATAATTTTTTTACATTAATACTTTAAATGCTGGTCTAATCCAAATCTTAATACAATAAATAGTAGGTCCTGAGTTCTAATTGGACAATTGTGGTTTTATTCTAATACTCATGTCCTTCTGACTTTTCCTAACATATATGAGGAGTTGGCTGATCACTGCAGGCATTCATCTCTACAGTAATTCAAAGAGTCAACTCAGGCTTAAATGAAAGGTTCTCTATTCCAAGTGTTCATTCCAAAACAAAATCTTCAGGTTTCACAGTATTCAATTCAACACACAATCATTCTAACAATCCAACAGGAAGGTATTCCATAGGAACCTTGCTCTCACAACCCTGAAGTTCTAAATATCAAGACAGTGCATGTCAGCACAGATGAGCTTTGCCCTTCTTTGCCATGCAAAAATTGTCAAATAGTTTGTCTAAAGCAATATAAATTATGTATGTTAGGTTTGGTCAATTTTAGGTGGTTGGAAGCATTTCTAGGTCTGATTGCACTCGCCCTGCTTTCATATATGGGAAGGTATGCAGCAACAGTCTTGCCCAGATTCATATGCTCCTAGATCGGGCCCCAAGCAATTGCCAGGCAGGAACTTGGTATAGGCAGTAGTAAAGGATTGGAGTTAGGAGGGAACCAAGCTAGAACCTTGGTTTTGATTTAACAATTAGTCTAATTTTCAAAGACAGGGTAAGGGTGATCCCTTGCTAATGTCACTTAGCAACCCTGAGTAGGACACTTTCGCCCTCATCTGATTAGTCATTCCCTATCTCTAACCTGGTCTGTCTCCCTCCAGCACTAGTTACAGTCTTGTGTGAGCAACCAAACATGACTGCTACTAAGGACTTCCCTGACCCAAATAGGACTAGGGAACATACACCAGTCTTAGCGCATCGTTGGCCATAAGAAGAGGTCATCTGACTTGGTGGCCAGGGACCCAAAGGAAGAGGGAACCAGGGCTGAGGCATGGACCAGTGAAAAGGGTGAATCCCTCAACCCTGACAACCATAGGCTATGGTAACTAAGGCCTTGACCTATCTCAACCTGTGCAAGCAAAGGCCTAATGGTTAGCCCTGAGCCAGAGTTGTTCATGGGGGGGGGGGGCTGGGTATGGGGATGGTTAGGGAAGGGTTGCACAGGGATAGTGAAAGGGAGTGAGATGGCTTCTGTAACGTTTTGTTCAGAATAGTTTTAGGACCCTCAAGCGCTTTTTACTCACAGTGCCATTGTTGTGCAGTGCACATAGTATACATATTTTTGGAAGTAGATGCAGAACAACGGTATTGCCCATAATTGACATGGCAAAATTTTACTTGATATGTCAGTTGTCAGCGAGCCAAAGGGCTGAGGGTATACATGCAGGCACAGGAAGGGAGGAAGGTCCTGGGGTTTATATCATATACAAGTGCCTTCTGCAAATTTGACAAAAGCCAGGTGTAATACGATCAAACTCTTGCTTTCAAATTTGTTAAATATGATGACTACATTAAGATTAATAATAAATTCTCTAATAGATCCATCTTCATTAGGATTGCACAGACATAGTGGTTACTGCACAGACATTGGTCTGCAGGGTTTTCCTGGTTCCAAGCAGTTCCTCTGATTCATTACACTAGCTTAAAAATAACTGGAGGGAAGTTTCATATCAGCCAATCAGAGTACTAGTGCTGGTGCTGCCACCTAGCAGATTCAGATGAAGTAAAATAGAGTGGAGTGCGACTCGGCTAATCAAATTGTTGCATTCCTTGGATGGCTAACATTCAGTGTAACATAAACCACCCTGCATATATTGTTGATACTGACCTCTTGAAATTTAGCAAAATGATTTTGCCTATATCTACCTAAATAAGAAATAAACCTGAATTGAATAAAACTAAATTGAACTATTTATCAACACCTTGGTCTCCTAATTTCATTCATAGATAGAAGGGGAGGTATGGACCAAAAATAGTATCATTCTAGCATGTGTTCAATAGAGGCAAATTTGGTCAGTTTTTTGGGAGATCTTCACACGGCCAACTTATGAATTTCCATAGTTTATTCTACATAGTCTTGTCTGTGTCTACTCACGATAACTATATTATCTCTGTACCCTCCCCAATATATAGCAGACTAACATATAGACCCATGCAATATCTACGATACAACCTTGGGCATTGCTTGCTTGGGTCATCATCAGCATAAACAAATGGTGAAACAATTCAATGTTTTCCACAAGGACATTGCTGTAGCAATAGGTCCTGATATTCAATTGTGGCTGTTCTGCTCTACTGATTTCAACTCTATAACCAGTTCTAAAAAATAGGTATTTGGATATGGAAATCGTGAGATTTTCAGTCTGTAAAAATCATTTGAAGCAGGCATAATTTGGTGTTGGATTTTCGCACAATTTCACAACACCATAGCTTGTTCTCCCATACCTTAGGTCAGCAGTTTCTTTTTGAAAGATTGCAATGAGTAATTGACACACTTATACCCTAATGTGCAGTAAGTGTGCCCTCTAGAAGTGGCCTTTGTTTGGTCTGGATGAAATATTTGGTCGGGAGATAAGTTTAAATGAATTAACTAGAAAAATGAGGAACATGTCTGAGTCCATTACCTGAGCAGATGCAGGCATATCAGGTAAGATACCTGATAAGCACATTTACCTATATACACCCTTCACATGACCCCGCACGGAGGAGTCCAGATCAAGGTGGCAGGACTGCTTATATATAGAGGATATAGAGGGATGGGCTGAAACTTCTTTGAACACAACTGAAAGTTTTATGTACCTTTGAGGCATGCTACTTCAGTCATGAAACAGTAACTGTTACATGTTCTTGAATATCAAGCTTTGATTCAACAAAAAGGTTTATCATGAAGATACATAAATGGATCAGGCATATATATGCTAGTAATGCCTCAATGCATCTGGCATGGTGAGAGGGCTAGACACCAACAATTGCAATTCCAAATTCATTAAAAGGGAATCAGCTAAAAAGTGTTTATTGTAAAATGAATATGTTTCCTAGATCCATACATGAGTGAAGTGTAAGCTAACCTATATAGGACAGAAACCTAAAGGAAAATGATGGATATTTTCTGTGAGAATTCTATAATGCACTTGCTCTTGGAGATTTTTCATCCCTGATATTTATGGGTGAATGATATGCAAAAGAAGCAAAATTAGGTGATGGTTTTTCAACTTTTTCCTGTATTATGTTCTCGAAGAATATTGGGCTTCCAAAATTAGGTCTCCTGGCAGTCCCGTGTTATACGATATCCTTACTGTATAAGTTACCTATTTGCAGCAAGAAACTGCATTACTTCTCTTCCGCAGCCTTTTACCTTGGCACACACAAAGTACAATCAGTGCATTATGAAACCATAGCAACAGAATAACATTGGATGCAAACCTACATAAGGTAATGGGTAAGGGGATGTCTGTGTATGCCAAGTAACTAACTAAATGAAACCATTAGTATTGAACGAAAACCACTTACACGGTTGTGGGCATACAATCTAGTGGCAAACAAAGTCTGCAACACTTGGTTGATTAAACATCCTAGCTTGACCTTTCAGACATTGCTTTACATGGAACCTTCCTGCTGCTATATATTGATGTAATGTTAATGACAAGGACAATATCAGATGCTACCTTACCTACTACTAATCAAGGCATTTAAGGAAAGAAAGTTGGTAGTTGCTTTCAGACATGTTAATGAAATTCAATCTTTTCTAGTTTTATTCAAAGGAAATTATGAACTCAATTTAATCAAAACTAATTAGGAAATATTGTGTATATAAATACTTTTGATCGATTTTCATGCATTTTCTTAAAATGCACTTGGAAATATATTATATCCTGCATTCCAACACTGTATTTTGCTCATTCTTTTTTACTGTGATACCTCATGTACAATCTTTTATTTAGTTAGACATAATGAAGGCAACCAACAAACTTTTTCTGATATTGGTAAACAGAAAAATTATAAAACAATGAAGGCAACCTGCCATCTACAACTGGCAAAACTATCTATCCTTAACTATGTATAGCTTTATATATAGTCCTTCCCTTCCGTCTGAAAGACCATCCACCAAGTTGGTCAGGGACTTGAATCATGATTAACGAAGGCACAAGAAAATGGATTCATGTCATCTTGATTTTTCTAGTTTTTCAAAGCACTCTCTGCCAAAATGTAAATGGTGAGTACAAACTATACTACCTGATGATTCTGATGAACATTGCAAACAGCTATTTGGAAGTTCATGGGTGACGTTAAAGGACATATTTTGAAATCATTAAGAACATCTTGACATCAAATTGCAACAAATATTAGAAAAAAGGGAAAATAAATCAAGGTAAACTCTGTAATATATTTCCTGTTTGCAGGGTATTTCAAATTGATTGATATTTTTAACATCTAATTAGGCTGTTTATTGTTCTGTTGAATATTTGGTATTCCACTCTCATAATCATAATGATCATAATCATGAAATCATTTATGGTTTTGGCATTTCAACATAATTCTTTTTGTTTCTTTACATTAAGATCTTTCCTTCACATCATATCTTTGCATACCAGTTGCACAGATTGGACATATGATTATACTATGCTATTATACTATTATTATCCTTACATCAGTCATTCATTTCTGTACTTTATTTCAGATGAATCACGTCTGTACAAAGCCCTCTTAGATGGTCGGATGCCAGTACGTCCTAGTCAATTTTCAACAGATACCATTCAAATCAGTGTAAATTTCCTTCCACTCCAAATCCAAGAACTAGTAAGTATGGTTTCTGCAGTTCAACATGTTTTACCAAAATAAGGACATGCGATGACCTATATGTAAGCTTACCAGTAACACATTATTTTATGGTCTGGCACATTTTTTGTTGTTAGCCAGAATACTGGTGATGTAGTTGTTTGCAACATAGTCTGGTCTTTTCTGCTCCTAATTTTTTCTGCTCCTAATTTTTTCTATTGAAAAGTACAACACTGTCCTTGACAAATAAAATTGATTACACCCTCTCAAATACTCACCTCAAATGAATCAATGAGACAGACCTTCAGTAACTTGTATTGATTGTTCATTCAAACATACAAGTATTTTCCTATACTAACCAGGATCTAACAACACAGAGATTTTCAATCATGGGAAGCCTTATGTCGGTAAGTACTATGTATATTGTGATCAATTCAAAGAACTGAAAGTCTCTGACATTTCCAAAAAATCAGTAGTTGAACTCAACCTGTAATAGGTTTTAGTTTTAAAGGCAAAAACAATAATGGAAAATGATAAAATATATCAATTGTTTAAAAACAGAAAAGGGAACCTCAATAAAAACTCATTTTACATGCACATAGTTTAAAACTTAAAATGAAATTCTTTCTTTGAAATAAGCAAAGGAAAATGTGACTGTTAGAAAAATTAATTTGGAGACTTAATTTGAAGACTTAATTTGAAGACTGTCAAAATAGAATGAGTCTTATCAATTCTCTTCTCTTGTTTTGAAGTCGAGTAGCTCTATATATTTACTCTGAAAGAGGGGTTCATTACAGAAGATGTCCTGATAATGTAAGATTATAGGCGCATTTTAGAAGACCCCTGCCTCAATATGTTTGAGCAGACTTCTAAGGCTTTATTTCATTTTCTCAAATTTGAGTATGACATTCGCAATTACTTGAATCATAAAGATAGCAAGAAAATGAATAAAAAGTAAAATACAACCTAAATATCAATTTATAAATTAATATGGTCACAAACCTTTTATGTATTCATCTGTTTACAAATCAAATAAATAGGGGGGTCTTGAAGAGTAAATGATAAAAAGAATATAGTCCATATGTACACACTCTTGTTGACATTGAACTCAAATACCTTTATATGATTCTGTCCCCAATAACTTGTCCTGAAGACTTGGACAGATCCTTCTCTAGCTTGGAATGCTTCACAGTATGGCAGTACAGTTGAGACATACCTCCCAGCATCTGCCATTTGGAAACCTGGTTTCGGAATCGTAAACAGGTAAGCTTCCGAGGGAAAGACTCCTTAAGCCTATATTTCACTAGGAAACACTGAAAAATGCCAAATATTGGGAAATGTGTAGACCATACATTGGGAGAATGTTAATTTCACTCATTAAACACTGGGAGCAAAGCTCCTGATATTTACCAACATGTTGGTAACTATTGGTAGTTACCCCTGATCACAGGCAGAAATGCCTAAGATAGGGAGGAAACTTAATCCGAACACTTCTACCTTGAGGGAAACAATAATTCACTATTTTACTTGTTTTCACATAAGTCATGGCACATTTCTAACTGAGCTTACATAAAGAAAAAACATTGGCTGTGTATCAGGCTGCCAGCATCCATTTTGAATAAAATTGATTAATGTGCGTGGGAACATGTACTTGTACTTTGGTAAGGATAGGTTCCATAGCTGAAAAGCAGAAGTTCAGAGACATTTTTAGAACATATTTCAACATCATTTTCGTGTATATACCTAAAGATAGACAAACACATAATAATAGTTGAATTGCCATGGTCACAGTAATCATCTAATTTCTATGTAATCAAAAATCTCTCATAATCTTTAAAAAGTAACCAATGCAAAATCTTTTAATATCAACAAGTGGCTTTGCCTCTAAACCTGTAAAAGGAGGACAGTACCAAAGAAACTTTGTTTAATTCAATTTTGCACCACACATATCCACACTCCAAACAGACAAGCATGAGAAATGTATAACTGTGCTCAGAGTGTGATTACTCTTGTCATCATGATGACTCAAGGGGGTGGGGTGGTAAATGGTTAGCACAACTGCATGGTGTGCAGACAGCCTGAGTTCAATCCTGGGCTGTGGTGGGCTGGCCAATGCTACCCTCTGCATGTCCCCCTGTGACAATGACAGGGTTTTCAAAGGCTACTTTGCCACTAGTACTGGCTGTTGTGTGTGTGGCCTTGGCTATTTGACCATGCACATTACAGAATACCTGCCTTGGTAAAAGCGTAGGGGTATGGTCTCTACCTCCTCATAGATTCAATCATCAAAATGACAGAATCATCAAAACCTTGTTCACGCCTTGATTTGACTGTAGATGTTCATATGGCGTTAAACGCCAATAACCAAACCACCAACCATGACACCTCGATTTGTCATGATGACGATCACTCCCTGACAATGCTGGTCACCCTCTCCATTGTTGCTAAAGTTATGCCAGCGGACATTATTAAAGTTGTAGTCATGTCCATTAGTTAAAGTGTGTCTGCCAATGTAATCTAAAGCCCTATACCCACTAAGCGATTTTACCGTCACTGGACAACGTGCGACCGGGAGATTGCCGAGCAACTCAGGATGGCTCTACGATTCCCTGTTGGTATGGTGCAGTTCTGAGCGACGAGCGACAGGCAACGTGATAGCTGGGAAATCGTTGGGAAAATCGCCGGAAAAATATCAAACTTGCTAAATATTACACTCCCTCGGTGACGGCGATGGTGATCCTCCCAGTCACCCGCTGCCCATCAGCAGCAAGATCGCCTAGTGGGTATGGGGCTTTAGCAATGACAGAGTGGTTGGCATACATCACTAATTTGCTCAGCGGCCACTGAGTTAAAATGTATCAAATTAAACTTCACAAAAGAAACTTTCCCAGTTTTGTCATGTTAAATTACACTATTTGTATTTGCTGTTGACAATCAATGCTTGAATATATATATATATATATGTGAATATGTTGAAAACGGAAAATTCCTACATCCTCCAAACGGCAACCGTGAAGTGGGGGGTAGTCCACTTTCCAACACAGCGCTCTGCCTAGTATGGCTCACCTGATTGGTCCATGGGGGCTCATCAATATTCATGAGTGGGGCACTGTGTTCTGTGGGGGGTCCGAAGGGGTATTTGGGAATCAGGGTGGTGTTTTATTTAAATGGGGGAATGTAAGGGATTTTTATGGACTACACTGAGCGGTGCATTTTGTAGACCGAGTTGTAATGGAAGGAGGTGGCAAGGGCCACACTATCCTTAATTTATTTTGAATTAGGTACAGGTGGCAAGCGCCACACTTTTCTCTTGAATTCGGCGTGTTGAATCAGAGTTGTTGGTTCAGCGGCGACAGGGGCCACTCTGCATGAACGTGATTCTCAGAAGGGGATGTATCTGTGGTGGATAGGGGCTTGGGGGTATACTCAGATATTTGGTTTTTGTTATTGATGAGTAACGTATGAGGGAGTTTTTTCACCCTTTGTAAATCTTAGGGTATAAGTCCTACATGGTACTAAAACACCGGAAGAGGGTGGTTGTGCTGACCCCTTACTGTCCTATGCGGTACAGATAAGGGCTAGGGTCCCCCTAGACGGGCTGACCGACAGACAGGTGAAAGAGTTTGGGGTTTGAGGACCAGTACATTAACCCAAGGTTTGTCTTACACAGTCCGGGCCTTTTGGGAGATGGGTGATGTCAGGTGGCTGTCACGGTTTCGGTAAAAACCTCATCAGGCCGTATATGTTTGGATTTCACGGTGTCCACACAGGATCTTTATAGGTTTTAAGAGTGGCTGGCAATACAATGGCTGGAATAGGCTGAAGATTACATGTCCAAATTCCTAAAGGTCAGGTGGGTTGTACTTGGCAGTGCATCGTTTCCATCCTCTTAGTGGTTAAATATGAATCGACTTAGTTAGTCCATTGGTATTTGACTGATGGATTAGGTCAAGAATGATACGTTTGGTATGAAAAGACCAATACAGTCGAAAAAGTGGGGTCTAGTAGCCACTGTCGATGGAGTTAAGGCCCATCGGTATCTGGCTACGTAGGCGATGGATCCAGTCGAACTCAGCATTAAGCTTGTGAGTTAGGGCCATCGACTTGTCAAGGGTGATCTTACAAAATTGTAGGTCCCAGATCTCTAGGTCATCTAGATGATTGTGACCTGTTGAGTTGAAATGTCTAGAGACTTCCGTTTTTGTTGGGTCATTCATGATGTAGTGGAAATGTTTCTTGACGCTGTTCTTTGTTTGGTCCACATATTGCTTCCCACATTTCTTGCAACCTATGGCATAGATCAGGTTATTGCTAATGCAATCTACCTTCTGTCTAGTGAAGTAGCTTTTGCCCATAAATATGAATATGTATATTATTCTTAGTTTGAAGTAATACAAAACCAAAGACATCCAGGTTTTATTTGATTGGGGTTTATTTGTTTCTCAACGTTTTGTCCAGAGAGGTAGACTTTATAAGGAGTGATTGCATTAGTCAAATTACTTGCTGAGGTGAAAAAATGAGCAACTATTTTGTAAAGTCAATTGGGCAGGTCAAGGTCCTTATATTGTTGTTAAGTTGCTAGGTAACAATATAAATTATAGTTTGGTATCTACAATGATAGTTTTGTAGTTGCTAAAAAGAATTTCTGTATATTTGTATTATTCTGTACCGTTAAATTATATAGTCTGTAAACAAGAAATTGAGTATTGTGAGTAAATAATTATGATATGATGGGAATTGTAATTAAGAATTTCTATTAGACTTAATGTCTGTCTACTCCACTACATGCTTGGATGAACTTTCAGTTTTTGCTTCTCAATAGCATAATATAATTATTTCTAAAGGAATGTATATTAATCACTGTTTTTCAATTTTAAAATAGTGCTGTCATTGTAATCAAATTAGCACTCATGAAAGACCAGGTCTAGGCCCAAAGGGTTTGCTAAGGAATGAGAAAAGAAATAAGATAAACATTTATGTAATGTACTAAGGACTATGCTTTGGGTAAAAGTTTCCATGGTGACCCAATAATTTTCTAAACATCCCCTTGCATTTGCATCTAGCTTTTCTTTCCCAAGGTTTCCCTCAAGGCTTTACTTGACCAATTACTTTTTATCATCACAGCTTCAGAAATAGTATGATGAATCAAAACTTACTCATAGCAGTCTTCAGGGCCATAGAAGAGCCCATAACCAGACTACTGAATGGTCCTGTCCAGTAGCAGCATACATGCTTAAGGTATAAGGACCCTTATATGATAAAGCCAAGAAATCTATGATATGTGTCTTATGATATGATGTCAAAACCAATTTTCTTTGACACATAAACAATTCTGTTTTATGATTTTAGTGTTTTAGGAAAGATGTATGATGCTGATTGGGAAAAGACAAATGTTGTGGTGAAAAATGATGGACTGATACGTTGGAAAATGAGTGGAATATTTCATACTAATTGTGTAGTGGATGCATTAAGATTTCCTTTTGACCAGCAGACTTGCTCAATTATGTTGGGTAATACAGTTGCTCCTGCCACCTATGCTAATTTTAGTTCTCTAGTTCAAGATATATATGAAGGAGAAATGTATGGAAACAATGAATGGACAGTTACATCAACTAAAATAGAAGAGAGATATTATTACGTTGTAAGTCCCTTTATTTGCTCAGCAACGGTGGCCTTTATTTTCCATTTGAAAAGAGAGCCTAGCTATTATATCATCACTATGATATTACCAATCACCTTGCTGGCTTTTGTTGGTCTTATGGTTTTCTTACTTCCGCCTGACTCGGGAGAGAAAATATCTCTGAGTGTGACCTGTCTGATGTCATTTTTCATTACACAAGTTGCAATATCTGAGCACCTACCAACAAGCTGGAGATCGATGCCATATATTAGTAAGTAAAGATTTCAATATTTAATACTATCACATGTTCATGCATCTATGGGGTTGAATGAAGCATTTGCAGCTTAAAATAATTGATCATGAAAAACAATATTATAAAATAACCTTATAGTTCTTCCTTTTTTCAACCCATTCATATTCTAATCTAATTGATTAGTTTCTTCATTGAGAATGATGTTTTTAGATAAATTAAGAACTCTTCAACAAATGACTTATAATATTCTTCTTGAGTCAAATTGCTTGTTTATATGGAAATATGGTTTGTTCATTTCATTACAGTGTTCTTCAACTTTAGCTTCATGGTCATGAGTGTGCTGTCTGTGTGTGTGACAGTTCTGGTCCTTGCTTTGCATCTGGCAGAGCCCACCCGTGATGTACCTTCATGGCTTGAAAAGCTGCTGCTGAAACCTGACAATAAAGTAGATAGTGATGACTTGAAGGACAAAAAGAACTCTGAAATGGATGTTATATCGTTGTCAACAACAGACATAAACAATTCTCAGTTTCAACGCTCAACAAACAGTACCCAAGTAAATCCTAATCAAAATGCAAACCACAACCAGGAAAAATGGAAAAACCTGGCCAAAGTTTTTAATAAGATTTTCTTCTTTTTCTTTCTGTCTGCATTCATAATTTTGATCACTGTTTATGGAATTCTATGGAACAACAATAATTCAATTAAATATGGAGATTGGTATTGGATCGAATGAATGTTAGGCACAGCCACAGAAAACTGAATTGCTGATTTGCTACTTCACTCTTGCATCTTTTCCAAACTAATCTGCTAGGTGGCACTACCAGCAGTAGCTATTCAATTGTCTGATATGAAACTCCACTTTGTATTATTCCATTATAATCTGCTAGTCTGAGTTACCAGCAGTGAGTGGAAACAGCCAGTAGATAAAGTCGGATCACTATTTACATGTAATATTATTACACTATAATGGCTTATAATAATTGTGACATTGATATCTTTACATTAGAACTGGCATAGAAGTACTGATTTTTGGCTTGTGTATAACCTAAACAAGCACTGTATACATATTGTAATGTTTTCAACCTGTCTCTTACCTCACCACTTGCTGTCATATTTGTTTATGTGGTTGAAACTTCCAGTCTGTGGCTCAGTATTTATGAACCCCAAATAAACTAGTCTACTCCTGCTATTGACTGAGTATAGTTCTTATTCAAAACACAATTGTCCTAGAGAAATGCTGTTTCATTTAGCAAGTTATTAAATTAACAATTCTCACCACAGTTTATATACCTACCAATTATGAATTCTAAACACCCCTATTCCAACACAGCAAGATACATTGATTTTAGTATATCAACAGCAATATCATTAAGATTAATGGCTTAAACCAGATTTACTCTATTTGTACACATGTCTCTAGTCTTACTTGTGCAAGTGTTATTTAAGAAATACCTACTAATGTCTAGTTGGTGAATTAATTGTACAAGGGGTTAACCTTATTGTCCTATACTTCCATGAATACTATTTCTTGACAAACAATAAGT
Organism: Lepidonotus clava; assembly: GCA_936440205.1. Classification (NCBI taxonomy): domain Eukaryota; kingdom Metazoa; phylum Annelida; class Polychaeta; order Phyllodocida; family Polynoidae; genus Lepidonotus; species Lepidonotus clava. The sequence goes on from OW387141.1 coordinate 48,115,829, forward strand.
CCGTTGTGTGATATGATTTAACTGAGTATAGTCGTAGTTTTACATCTACGTCCCTGCATTAGGCTCCAGCCAAAAAAATTAATATGGCACTAAATGCTTTATATGTTTGCATTGACTGGAAATATCATTAAAACTTTACAATAGCAAATTGTTATTACTTTTGTAATAAAAATGTTATCTTTATTGTAAAGACATCATTGGTCTTCAGCATTCCTTAGTCTGGAGGCAGCTCTCTGTGCTGCTCCCCACACTGAGTAACCCTCTGAGTACAGGCTGCACCTCCAAAGCGACGCCTTAAAGGTGATAGAGGGAGAATTTCATTAAAACACTTATAATGATTCTAAATAACTGTTCACATTTGTGAAGATATGTATATCCATGTCAAATATAATTTAATACTTCAGCAAATAATCTTTTCAAGCACATTTATTTATTACGGCTATTGTATGTAGCGGGACAACCAGCCCTCAAAATGTTTTCTTTGTCTGTCAGTAGTCAGCACAGGGTGTTCGTTTCAGTGATGTAATATTTGCCATGTGTGAATGCTAGAGCACAAATGCATGCTACACTTCTAGGTATACTCCTAGAATTAGCTGTAGCTAATTCCAAAGTTGAATAAGGAATTGCACGCTATTGTGTCGATTAGGGTTAACTATATTTATAGTGCATTGTTCGAGATGATTATCGTTATTAATATTGTCTCTAGTGGGTTGCTAGTCGAGTGGTGAGTAAGTCCACGAGATGGGCGCTCAATCCATAACATGAACAACGCTTGGCAGTACGGTAAGTTTATTGATGGATATAGTGATGCGTACAGCTGCTCGTGATGGCAATAAGTCCAAGGTATAACAGTTCCTATTTAAAGTGGAGTCAGCTTCCTCCGTAGAGTCCGCCTTGTCTCACCTCCGGCCGTCGTGCGGTAGTACCGTATAAGTCACCAGATGTCCCTTCGCTTGTATAGCTATCTAAAACCCCTTCGAATCTCCCGATCCGTATGATCCAAACACTACTGGTCTCTCTCTCTCTCTTACCCTGCACTATCGCTTATAAAGCAGTCTGATATCGATTTTACCCAAGGCATCGGTGCTTGCGGGGAAGTTTCCCGATGAGCATTGTCATCAGGTATATTTACACCTACCAGCGGCACCTGCCCTTACTAGATATTTTCCTAAACTAAGTAATTTAGAGGAGTTCTTATCATTTTGTATTCATCTGGTGACCCTTACACTAATTCAATAAGCATGCACAAAGCAGATGTTTTAATCTCTACCTTTGTGCAGAATCATCAGATCCTAAACCCAATTATTAAATAGGACGCCTATATTTTCCTATCATCATTTATTAGAGAATTTTAGTTATACTGACAATATAGTTAGGTTTATGTTTTCATATTCATCCTAATGGACATTTCAGTGCAATGGGTACAAATACTAAGCCTCTTGTAAATAAGTATCCTCACATTACTTTCACTTTCTGTTGTCAGAGGGTGTACAGTGAAGTTGAAATAATGTTAATAACATTTGATGTGGTTCAATAAGTACAATCTGCCTGAATTCTGAAGTAAGTGTGACTGATTCTGTCTATAATTCTAATAGGCTGGCCGTGGAGGATACCTATAGACCTTGTGCAGATCTATGTGGTCACGTGATCACTTTTTTTGTGAATTTTGTTTAATTGAATCAGAATGAGGTACAAATATACTATCCAAAATACCCATAACCCATAGTTATTTCTTTATATAATTTCAAGAATGAATTTCTCCTTTTTGTAGACAAAAGTCTGGCTTTCATGTGACAAAGGTTGTCAGGCGTGTGTGTATGAATCAGAGATTCCATTTCACCTCCTGATATAGTTATACAAATCTTCGAAAGCTCAGTGGTCTAGTGCATGGCAAGCTGAATGAGTAAAATTGGGAAAACAATCTTTCCCACCAGAAAACCATGTTTTCTGCCAGAAAACAGTGTTTTCCCCCCAGAAACAGTGTTTCCTCGTAGGGATCACAGTTGTTTTAGGAAAACAGGATTTTCCAATTGGAAAAACATGTTTTCCAGGGGGGAAACGCTGTTTCCTAAAAAAAACTCTGATTCCCATGGGAAAGCATAGTTTTAGTCAGAAAACATTTTTTCAGGGGGGAAACACTGTTTTCGGGGCAGAAAACATTGTTTCCTGAAATATCTCTGTGAATATGCTAAGCCCTCTTGTAGACAAATGGAGAAGTGACTCAAATTATTTTACAAGTTATATTTCTTGATACACCCTCAGATTTAACCAGATATGCAGACTGAGAGTACACTACTTGTGACAGCCAATCAGAATCAATGAGGATAGTGGGAGTGTTGAGACAGTATCCCAGAGCTGCCGGGAAGTAGCCAAACAATAACCTTTCTGTTTAGGGTAAAATTTATGATTTAATGAGTTTATGCTGAATTAATAGTCTTAAAAAAAGGTAAGGGATCTATAAGGAAAGTTTTTTTGTTTTTTTTTACAAAATGACACATGGAATATTATAGGTATAACTAAACACCCAGTTGGCAGTATGACGTTATAATAACGTTGCAGCAACGTTCTGGATTGGTCTTTGTTACGTTACATTGTAACGTTGCAGCGACATTCTTTTGATGACTCCCAATAATGTTGCTGCAACCAAATAATGTGACGCTACATTGTGAGGTTCTAATAATGTTCTTGTAACGTTATTTATGAGCCTGAGACTTAATAAGAATGTTACAATAATGTTCTGTTTAGGTGTGGTTGAGACCTAACTAAAAGAGAATGTCACAATAACATTCTGTTTAGGTTACGTTGATACCTGACCTAATAGGATAGTCACAGTTAGGTTCTGTTTAGGTTAGGTTTAGACCTGACCTAATCAGAACATCACAATAACATTCTGTTTAGGTTAGGTTGGGACCTCCCCTGGTGAGGAAGTTACAATAATGTTCTTTTTAAGTGAGGTGTCAACCTCACCTAATCAGAACGTCACTATAACGTTCTGTTTGGATTTGGTCTTGACATTACTTCATTAGAATGTTATGATAACATTCTTCTTTGGTTAGGTCTCAGCCTCTCAGAAAAATAACGTAATGGTTACGTGTTATTTTAGTAAGTAACAGACTAACCAAAAAAGTATGGTTGCATAACGTGACAGTTACGTCGCACTCCAGCTGGGCAGTATTAGTGAAGACTTGGGTAGCATCGAACAGTCATTATACCAAGGGAATTTACCCTGGATACTCAGGGTACAGAGGGCTATTCTTAGGTAGAGTACCCATGGTACAAATGGGTTGAAGGGAGTAAATAATACCATGCTTATTGATGGGGTAAATGGGGTATATATTACCCAGGGTACAGGGGGAGTATAGAGGGTATAGACATGGTGAAGATGATGTCACACCCACCAAAACTAATCTGTCCGTCAGATTGTTGATGAATTTCAAGTTACTAATGCCTGTAATTCACAAACATGCAGAATATAATCTATACTACATTTATTTCATTCTACAATAACATGGTAAAGACCCGAAGTATACTTCCCCCACTATTGACCGTCTATCCAAGTAGAAGCCTAGCCTAGGACCCATGATTTTTCCCTTCGCCTCCATCCCTTCCCATGGTATTATGCCCTTTACCCTCATGCATGAGGTGCAACCTCCAGCTCAGAGATTCCCTTTTCTTTGCTCCTCATGCATTCTCATGCCTGGGCACAGGGACAACATGGTTTTCCTGTCGGAAAACATCCTAGCCAAGTTGCGACGTAACTGAAACATTTTGCAACCATACTTTTTTAGTCAGTTTGTTGCTTACTAAGATGGCATGTAACAATTACGTTATTGATGGTGAGGTTGAAATCAGAATGTTATCATAACATTATTTTATGGTGAGGTTAGGATAAAACCAAAACTGAACGTTTTAAAAACATTCTGTTTGGGTTGAAGAATGTAACCAGAATGTTGTTATAACATCACAGTCCAATGTCACAGCAGTAGGTCGCATAATTGGGAGTCATCAAAAGAACATGACAAGAACCAAAAACAGAACCAAGCAGAACGTTGCTGCAACATTATAATAATGTCGTATCCTTGACTGGGATGGTTTTCCTAAAATAATTTTGATTTTTCCAATTTTACCCTTTCAGCTTGCCATACCATGACCCAAACCCCTCTGAAGTTATTGAAAACGTTACTACAGCCTGGCAACCCTAGGGTTGTCAATGTAAAGGTGACAACTTTTCTGCCCCATTTGACAATCAAGGGTTGTTTTGGCACCATTCAGTGACAACCCTAGGGTTGTAAGAAGGATAATAGGTCTAATGTCCTTATAACAAGTCTAGTGTCCTAATGAATCCCATCTTTACCGTCTTTTAGAAACAATGTTAGGAGATGACTATTGAACCCATATGAAAAAGCAATGCAGAGTTACATGCTTGAAGTATTCATTTCATTTCATCTTATCATTCATTGTATCATGCCATTTTCGTGGCCAAGAAAATGGTATGAAACAATTCACCATTCTGCTCATCTTCAATGAGAATTGCTATTCGAAAAGTGTGACCGGGTGGAAGATTAGCAATGCCGAATCCAACTACCCAATACGAAAGCAAATAGAAAAAAATAGTCACATCAAAAAAATGGAGATGATACATTTCTGCATAAAAGATGGCAATCTTTGATGCATCATCTATCATGTTCATAGTTGAATCAAATTGTGGTACCCGTTAAGATTTCCAAAGGCATTTTACAGTATAAAAAGACTGAATGTTTTGCACGACAATTCAGAGCTTATTGACCTACACTTTGAGAGGTTTATCATCAATATTTACAAAGAAATATATAAAAAAGGTAGAATAACCCTTTAGCCCCCAATCTGGCCATAGCCGCCTGAGGGTGTACTCCCCAATCCAGCCTTAGCCGCCTGGAAAAATGACAATTTTCCCTTAATTTTTCCATAATTTTCCAATGACAATACTTTTTTAAGTTTTCAACATACAAAATTGGCAAATATATTTTTTCAAAGCTTATCTAATTCACTATTCGATACTAAAAACCAGGTGGTAATAATTCTTATTGCCATTGGTGGGTGAGCATTTGAAATTCCTCAATCAATGGAAATTTAAGGAATTCCTGGGGGAAATCCACGGAAATCCTTGGGAAGTACAGCAATTCACAGTTGCAATCTGTGGGGTCTAAAGGGACAAGCATAATAAAATTAGATTTGACTAAAGATCACATTTGTTGTGGTTGTTAATGAAACATAAACATTTTCAACCTTATTTATGCATAAAACAGTTTTGTCTTCGATGGAACATACATATTTTTGTTTATCATAGAATCTTTATTTGACAATCGCTGACAATAGCAAACAGGTAAAGCTTCCAGAAGGTTACCTTTTTGTGGTTCAGTCTTGCCCAGAATAGGTAAAATCTGAAGGCTCAGTCTGAAAGTTTGAAAAGTCGTAAGAGTTTTTGTCTCCAGACAAAAAGTCCCACTGGCTTTTTAAAACACAATAGCTGATTTCCTGTATTTTAGGCACCGGCAAGCTAGATTCAATTGATTTTGTAGACAAAAACTTTGGAAAGACTATAGGAAATTTAAAATATTTGCTTTATATTTACATGAAGTGAATGAATTTTCAAACTAACTAGAAAAAATAATATATTCATATATAAATATAAACAAAATGGAAAATTAATGCTCTCTCTGCCATGGCATCATGAGAAATATAACATTTCTTCCTTGCAAGAAACAAGTAATAATCAGTCAGAACTAAGAAAACCTATTTACATTTATTACCTTTTGTGTACATAAAAAGTTTTTTTTTCATTATTTCTGGATAATTGACAAAATTATCTTCAAACAATAGAGAAGTGATGCATTGAGTTACATTTCTTACCAAACTGAAAAATTTGACACGTTTTTTGAATGTTACTTTAGTCCCAAATACATCACCAGTGTCAGCAAAGACTATTTGTCGAGTTCGACATAGCTTCGCACACTATCTTAGGTTTTGTATGTCTATAGTTTCTTTGTTTCACAATATAATAAGTCGGAAGGTAATCGGTGGAAGGCTTGTCTGTATGTGAGAAAATGTTAAGATTTTTAATGCATTGCAGGGGAAAGTTAGTTGCATAACTCCCATCTCCAATTAACCTTTGCATGTACAGTTTTGGCAGGTCTCATGGTTTATAATGAAACAATAAGAGGCTAATTGCATTGATTCAACACCGGGACTAGCTCGCACCTAGGCAACACCACAAACGAGAAAGAATATTGAACAGAAACCACTTAGAAGCTTGGCAACCTGTCTCACAAACTATATACAGGCAAATTGCGTTTGATCACTAGTAGCTTGAATAAACATTCTGGGTTCACGAACTGTTCATGAACCTTTCAGCATATTTACAATTCTCCAACCTGCCTAGATCCCTGGGATATATCAGATGTGGAATTACTGTAGCATATTCAAGGGGAAGACGCTGTCTAATGCAGTTAGTCGAGTTATTTCCATTTCTTCATTTCGGGCTTAGATTCTATCAAATACATGTGAATGGTACATACTCAAAGCTGTTTCCTAACTGAGCTATCTGTCATTAACAAAGTACAGCTTGCCTTTTGAAAACCTTCCATCAAGCCATTGTCTGTCACATTAGCTAAGGACTGGAATCATGAAATTTGAGATGACCTTGGAGTTCACTCATGTTGTCACGATTTTTCTTATTTTTCAAAGTGCAGCCTGCAACAATATAAATCTTAACGGTGAGTAGAAAAAAGCTTTTTTTGATAGAAGATTATGTTCATGATTCTAAACCATTAATTTGTTTCCTATCCAGTAATCAACTGTCAATACATTTTCAGCACTAAGCCCATGCTTGTGATCATCGGTACAGTATTGTATAGGTAATAATGTATGCCATGTGTAAGGACACATTATTTTAACTATTTCAACAACTGCTTCAGCAACATTTTAACAAGGTCTCACTTCATATTGTTTATATGATTTTCCTTAAATGATACACCATTTCTGCTCTGTTCTGAAGTGGCCGAAGCATTAAAGGGCGACAAGTCCTAAGGAAACGTTTGAGATATTCTTATTCCTCTTCTTTTTCTAGTAACAGTTGTCAAGGTTCATATACAGTGTGTGTATGGGTGGCCAGGGCGAACAAATTATTGTAAACTCTTTTTAGAGACAGACATTGAGAATTATCTAAAGATTCCACTAATTACTGTTGCCATCTACTTCTGTACTCAAAGCTTTTGGAAGTCTAACAAAAGTTTCTTCTAAAGGAAACAAGCCAAATTAAGCATTTTGAGTACTTTGGGTGAATCATTCAATGAGATTTTCCGTGTTATCAAAATCCAAACTACCCAGCCCCTGGCTGGCCATGTATACAGTTCGATAGTCTACTGTTTCAGATATATTTTACCACACTTTTCCCCACCATGGATAGCTGATGAGCAGTATTTAAGACTACAGATAATATAAAAATATTTGCTACATATTCATCTGCAATTTCCAAACTAACTGAGGAAATAGTAAATATAATTGTATAGATATGAAATAGAAAATACTGAATGCTAGCTTTTCATCCTATAACATCATAAATGATGCTATAACTGATGAACATTTATATACTAAATCCATGTGAATTGTCAACTTTTCAAATCTGTGGTTGAGAGAATTATTAGTTGGGTATTTATAAGTTCCATTTGTCTCATGGCATTTGAATTTTTCACTCATGTCATACTTTTGCATATTAAATCAATGTATGGAAGAATTTACTGTACTTGAGTTTATATACTTACAGTTGTTAACTATTCACTCCTGTGCTTTGTTTATTTCAGATGAATCGCGTCTTTACAAAACCCTCTTAGATGGTCGCACACTAGCACGTCCTGGCCAAGTTTGGACGGATACCGTTCAAACCAGTGTTCATTTCAAACCACTCCAAATCCAAAAACTTGTAAGTACTATTTCACCAAATGAAAGTACTGTTACAGTAGGCTTACTAATGACATTGGTTATGTCCAGCACACATGGGTTATGAACCAGAATAGCGGTGATGTAGTAGCACACAGCTTAGTCATGTATTCACTTCTACTCATTGAAAGAAGTACAATATATTCCCTACAGAATAAGATCAATAATGCTGCATCAAATGCTTAGCTCTTGTGAATCAATTATGAATACTTGTTAATACCCATGTGAAGCATTCATTCAAATATGACTATTATAAGTAATTTGCTATACTCTTCAGGATCTAACAAGACAGAGGTTTTCAATCATGGGAAGCCTTATTATGGTGAGTTAATACTATTATATTGAAATTACAAGGAGTGGACGTTACTGGCATTTGCAAATGATCATTTGTTCAGTTAAAACTGCAACAATGTATTCATCAATTTACAAATTAAGAAGAGTTTTGATCAGCTAAGAATAACCTCATAAATATGCACCATACACTGAGTGTTGATAGTCCACTAAAGTCCCTTTGTGCTCTTCCTTTGCTATCTTTAAGACGTGGTTAGATCCTTCTCTAGCTTGGAATGCTTCACGGTACGGTGGTACAATTCAGATGTACCTGCCAGCATCAGCCATCTGGAAACCTGATTTTGGAATTCTAAACAGGTAACCTTCAATGGGGTAGCATAATATAATACTTAGTCTGTTATTTGAATTAGAGAGAAAAAAAGAAATCTTTTCTTTGTGTATAATTTATACATACGCCAAGAAACTTATGGTTTAATCTGGGTAATTTGGGTGATTCCAAAGGCAACCATAGCAATGAATAATTGAAGTTGTGCAAGCAACCTGGTAACTATTCTCGTTTGCATATAGGTTACCATAAGATTGGTTAACTTTGAGTGTTTTATGGATATGTATGCTAAATTGTCCATAACAATGATAAAAGAAACATGCCCATAGCCAGGGATTTCTGCTTGGGTCATGGTGTTTTGAAAGATGCCATTCTGGTGTTTATCCAAACATTGAAGATTCTTAATTCTTCTTTCTAAAGTGACTATGAGATCAAAGTATGTAATACAAAATTAGAAAGAAAACCAGAAATGCTTTCATGAGGTTTGCCATAAACGTATACTTCTTTTTATATTATATATTCGGATGATTGTGGTCAGAGGGATCTAATTTTTGGGTAGACTTTAAGATTATTATTGAAGGATTGCTTATGACCATATAGTTCCCGCTATTTGGGCATAAATTTCCCCTCAAAATACCTTCCTAAACATTATAAGGAATCACATTTGAAATTTGAACATTATATTCTAGAAACCATGGACGATATTTTTCTTTACATCTTTTGTATCCTTATCTAGTCATATATAAATATCCTCCAAGGATGTATCAAGGGTAAATATCTCAGATATTATTTGTATATATAATTGGTATATATATGTGCGTGAGAATTCAAAAAGAATTTATAAGAAGTTAAAAAATGGCAATGTTTGGGACCTTTATCTTCATACCTTGGATCTCATATTACTCATTATGGCGCATAGACAGTTTAGTGCAAGAGTTGGAGTCTCTGAGATTAAATATGTTTGGATATATTAGTAATTAAAGTTGAAAACAAAGCAATAATTACACATTTTCATATGCAAAAAGGCTAATGTGGGAAGGTTTAAAAATTCTTCAAACTCTGGTATACGAGACACATGCTACTTTAACAGTTTAAGGAATCATCACTATAATTAGTCCTACCCATAGCAGTATTCTGGGCCATATCAGAGCTTCTATTCAGACTTTTGATTTATACTAACATGAACACGTCTAGAGTATCAGGGCATTAACATGATGAATTTCAGAAGATCATAGTGTATGCCTTCTCATGATGATATGTTAAAGCTACACTTTCTTAAATAAATTCTCTTTCTTGCATTTAGTGCATCAGGAAAGGTGCATGATGAAGATTGGGAAAAGACAAATGTCATGGTAACCAATAACGGAACGATCCTTTGGAGTATGAGTGGAATATTCCATACTAATTGTGCAGTTCTTGCATATAGTTTTCCTTTTGACCAGCATGTTTGCTATGTTATGCTGATGAATACTGTGGCTACAGCCACATATGCTAATTTTAGTTCTCTTCATCAAGAGATGCATACAGCTGCAATGTATAGAAACAACGAATGGGCAATTGTTGGAACTAAAATAGAACAGAAATATATATTGAATCAATATTATGATTCATCAATAATTGTATTTGCTTTTCATTTGAAAAGAGAACCTAGCTATTATATGATCACTATGATATCACCAATCACCTTACTGGCTTTTGTTGGTCTCATGGCTTTCTTACTTCCTCCTGACTCGGGAGAGAAAATATATCTGGGTGTGGCCTGTCTGATGTCATTTTTTATTATTCACGTTGCAATATCGGAGCACCTACCTTCGAACTGCATTGCAGTTATCAGTGAGTAAAAAGTGTTAATACCTTTATATTTTTAGAGAAATGTGTAAACGGAGCAGTTGTAAATAAAATTTTTGTTTGATTTATTATGTAATATCATTAATGTATATATGCATAACTAAAATATGATAGTTTACTTTAACTTTTTTCTTTATGTTTCTCATCCATTCACATTCTAATGTAACATATACATTGTTTTTCTCATGATACCATCATTTAAAAAGTGAAAGTTATTGTTTTCAGGATCAGTTCATTAATTGTTTGAGTGGAATTTAGACATGGCTTATGATATTAGAGTTATTTATTATAAGAATTGCATTCAGATAAAAATTAAGGTTAAATTGTTTTGATTGCAGTGATTTTTAACTTTAGCTTCATGGTCATGAGTGCACTGTCAGTGAGTGTGACAGTTCTGGTCCTTGCTTTGCATCTGGCAGAGCCCACCTGTGATGTACCTTCATGGCTTGAGAAGCTGCTGCTGAAAACAAACAATAAAGTAAATAGCAATGACTTTTCTGATCAAAATGGAAATTGCAACCTGATTATGACAAAATGGAAACGCATTGCCAACATTGCTAACAACATTTTCTTCCTCTTCTTTCTATCTGTATTCATTATCATGATCACTGTTTTAATAATTATATTTTACATTGGTTCTTTAGATCAGGCAAACGTTTTTGAAAATATGTTAACAATTTAAAGAGGCCTTGTATACATCTTTTTTTCCGTAGAGATGGGATGTCCTGCTGCAAAATTGTCTTTTGTCCTGAATTTCGTCAATATAATTATTGTTTTGTCATTCAATTACTAAACAGCAGTTATCATTGGGAAATAGCAGTGCGTTCTAATCTCAAGTTTTTTTCAACAATACTGGAATTAAATAAAATTAAACAATTTGCGCCACTATTTGCATAAGCAATACAAATTCAAGCTGCAATCTTGTCCTATGAATTAGAGGCCCTCCATTTAGTATGTTTTCTTTTTTTTCTGATTTTCAAGTTCCATCCCCAATGTAACATTTTTTATTCAGCATTTGTCAACCCATCGCACCTACCCCTACCCCCTTTCTACGTAAAACTGCTCAAAAACGAAGGTTCAAACTTTTAAATCGAACAGAAATGCTGAACATGACCATCTGGATCATTGTGATCATTGTAAAAGTTAACAATTTAACCCTTCAAATGGTCCGCACCGTCAAATATTTAGACATCAAATTGGATAGTCTTCTGAGTAAGAAACTGTAAGGAAAAACCAAAATGTTTGTTTAAAAAAATGCGTGCCAACGTGACCCAACACGTGCGAACGTATACCAAAACGTGAAGTATAATATTCTTCACGTTGGGTCACAGTGTAGTCATAGTGTGATATGGCCTTAATTCTGCCCCATGGCCAACGCGAGTCCGAGACGTTGGGCAACAGCAACCAAGGCAAACATACTCCTGACAGGTAGTGTTATACGGCCTTAAGGAAAAACCACATATCCAATGACTTGTTATAAATTACATTCACTATATTTGACTGATCATGCTGCTGTTTACGTTGTTGTTTATGGGTACAAGACGCAATGAAACTCAATGTGAAAGACATTCGAAAGCTATTGAGTATTCATATGTTAATGAAAGAATAATACTCAAAAGCATTTTAATGGTATGTAAAACTGTCCTTAATAAATCATTGCATTCAAAAGAACCTGTTAGACTAACAGGATTCAACCAGGTCAAGATTACACAATTACCCATTCCTAGGACTGCATTAATCAAAGTAACACCCCTATACTGGTAACTGTGGAATCATTTACCTCCAGCCTGGGCCCATATCTTCGTAACGAATTTGGCTGATCAGGGAAAATTTGATCAGGGTCCCATGATCAGCAGTTCTGTCTGTCATGAATACATTTTACATCTAATAATTCCTCTTTGACACTATTGTGCAATAACACAATAAATTTTGGTAAAAAGAAAAATCACTAATCATGGGACACTGATAAAATTTCCCTGATCAGCCAAATTAGTTACGAAGATATGGGCCCAGCAGTAAAGTCAATAGAATGCCACACAATTTGTATGAGAGCAATAAAACAAATGATATCTATATAGTGTGGTTATTATAGTAGAGTTGTGAAATCTTTGCATTTAGCCGAGTATACTATTTAACTATGTAAATACAGTGTTATAGTGGTAGATCTTGTACACATTTTGCTGTTGATATTGATTTTCCATTGCTCTTACTAGTGTACCTAAATGTGATGTTTTTACCACGACATAATCATGACACAAAATCGTTAAAAAGGTTTATTAATATAAAGAGTGATCACATGGACATCTGTATTATCATCTGGTCTAAACCTGTAATTCATATCACACATTGAAGACATTACCTCTACGTTCACAGACTTACTACTTAACCTGGGGGGGAAAAGATTGTTGTTAATTTGAAGTTTCAGTATAGTAAAAATGTGTTGAAAAGGAATTAGACTTTGTTTTTATATATATATATATATATAAATCTTGCTTGACAGAAAAAATGTTTTAACATTGTAGATCTAAAATTACCACATCGGTTTATGGTCCCTATCGCTAACGTACTTTTAAGGATAGTTTGTAAACAAAAATATACTCATGATCTCCAAATCATAAATGAGAGTACTTGCCCCTAAAAATTAAGGTAAGGCTTAAATATGTAGACTCACGTCAAGCTAATGAAATGTTGCATCTATAGTATGACTTTTAAAGTTGTATGACCTTAAAGGCAGCAATTGTTTTGATTTGACTCCGAGCAAAACAATCATATAAATATGTTTTTAAATCAGGAATTCTTACAGCCCCTTAATCAATGCACCCTATTGACATATTCTAATTGGTGAAAAAATCAAGAATGATTGTCTAAATGCCTTGAATATAAACACTTTTGAAATGTTATTATTTTGAAAAAGTGGTGCCACCAGTATAGTGTATTCATGATGTCCTACAACATTGTTACTGGGTATGTTGCAACACTACATTATATGTTTGGATTTCCTAATGTACTGAAGCGGGTATCAGTCTACTGCGTAATCTTAAGGCAGCTTATAAGTAAGTGTGATGAATGACCATTCATCTTTTGTAAAACAGGTATCGATATAAGACTGTAAAACAATGTAATTGAAGAAGTATATTTGTGAAGGCACAAAAGCCCGAAAGCCCGAAAGCATGAAATAGATTGTAAACCGGATATGACATCATAATAGTCATGTGATCAGAGGTGGCCAATCAGAGCCGAGTAATAAGGTATAAAAGGGGTCGGTAAGGCCCAGAATAAACAGTCCCATCTTGGTAATCATTGTGTTCACATGTGTCTTCTTCCAATAGCATAGCCCTCGAAGGGGTCTAAGACAACAATATGATAAGATAGTAGTTACTTACCCTAATGAACTCAAGTAATTCCTGATGATGACCCTCTGAGGTGTCGAAATGTTGAATTGAATAAAGAACCACTCAATATATTAAACTTCTGCCTTTTAGTTGTGTTATACATTACATCATTTAATTAAGGAAAAGTTGGACATAATTAGAGTACAAGTAGAACGAAAGTACGGGGACCGAATGACCGAAAGACTGAGAAACCAAAAGATGGCCCAACAGCCCAAAATGGTTCGAAGTCCGACCCGGGACCAGAAGACCGGACAAGTGTGGAAACCAGAGATAGTAAGCGGCCGTCCGGTGACCGCAGGCACGAAGGCGTGATTGGCTTGACCCCACGCTACCACCCTCTAGGCGAGTGTCGGCCCGACTACCGGTGGGACAAGTGGACACCAGGCCCCCAGCATGAACAATAAACCAATCCTGTTACCCCTGAACCCCCAGTCCACCCATGCCCAATGTCTGTAATGCCTCAGGCCCGACCGACCGGCACACAACTCCCCCCTCGAAGAAGACCGATTCCCCGACCGACCCACTCATTTCCCCTCGTGCACGAGGCACGACTCTTGATCATACACCTCAGTTTCTTGTTTGAACTCTTCGTCCGGCTTGAAACCAAAATAACTCCCACGTCCCTTTGTCATGGAAACCGGAAACCCGAACTACCGAGGAATGTCACATAAGTAAGAGTCAGGGCTAAGAGTGACTCTCTGCTGGGGGTGGAGAGTGTAAAGGCTACGTCATAGGTCTGGTAAAACAGACGTGTAAGTGCTAATAGCTTTAGAGTGTTATGCAAAAGCAGATAGGTGAATCCTCATTCAGGAAGTGACACTGTTGTTACTGTTGGGAAAGTGAGCATGGCCGAGTTGGTAAAAGGCTAGGGGCGTTGGTCGTGTGGGTTGAGTGGACAGTCTTTCTGGATGGTTAGTCGCAATGGGAGCCCAGCAACATATATCACATGTTTGGATTTGATTAATATTACACTTTCATTTAAGTGTTCTGTCACCTTTCAATGACGAGCTACATTTTGAGATGACCTTCAGCTATGACAAGAAGGATGACTGTGATATATATGAGCTAGAATACTGGAATAATGATAACTAGCAACCCAACGCATAACCTAAAGTGAAACCCTATAGTTCACTAATATAATATTTATTCTTAAATCACCTTCAGATTGAGTACAGTTGGTCAGTGCAATTCTTTGGGCCTGTAGGAAGCTGTTCTAAGTAAATACCGGGGGTCAACGCAGTGATAAGTAATAAGGTCTCTATTTTGAATATGCTTATCAAAGGGGAAAACACACATTGAAATCATCATTGACTTTAGGTAAAGCCAGGGTATCATCCATTTGTAAAATTATCAAACATGCTTGATAAGGATCAGCGTACTTGTTGGCATACTCATTGGCGCCAAGTGTATGCAGACTAGTACGCCGATTTTTGTGTGGGTATAGGCACAAAAGTCAGCCAACGCTGACGGCAAACCTGATGCCATCACTGACCCCAACGACGATTCAGCAAAATGGGTATGGGGCTTAACTCTCATACCACCATGACAAATTTGTGATGTGACCAATAACATCGCTAGATTATGTTCCAAAAGTGTAAAATACATAGCCGGTCATTGTGTCACTAGGTAAATGTCAGCGGGTGTGAGCCTAGCTACGGCATGAAGGGAACATCCCTTTAGGATATATCAAATATAGTTTAATACATCATTTCCTCCTTGTATATTGCTGTTTCTTTACTCCGGATTTCCCGTCCTTCTTTTTCATTTCTAAAAATTGTAATTACATACACACTTTACACTATAGGCCCACACAGAGACCCACCAGACAGCTGCGATCCCTTATCTGTCAATGGATTGTTACATAATACCATGTGGTATGGCACCAGTAGTCTAGAGTGTATATATCCAAGTCTAATCCCTTTATTCCACATTTAGTAAAGAGCCAAATACCATAAGTCTTCCGACTATTTTTATAATCATTACCCTTCAGTAAAGGGCATGAATGCATCATGTATTTAAGGAAGAATTCTAACCCCATGTTTGATTTGTATGGCTAAAGAATCCTATAATATTAAATAATTAGCTTTCATTCTGTACTAATATAGCTAGGTTATTGGCTGTCCCATTGTTTGTGTGGTTGGAATTCAAGTACCAACTTTAGGGCCTTTGCTGGGGGGAGGGGGTGCCCTGTTTCCCTAGCAATTTTAGGAAATCATAATTAAAGAATCTAGATATATTGGATTTGATCTCACACATCTACAAATTCTTTTTGTAGAGGTTAGGTACACTATATTGGAAATAGTCATTCATGAAGAGCAAAGTAAACAAAGATTAGGCGTAACTGTAATGAGACCAAATGAATCAGAAGTATATATGAACGTTGAAAGGGTAGCAGAGGATCATAGGGCAATCACAATTGACACAATTGAGACGATCAGTATCATCAGAGAAATTATTCATCAGCTCCTCTTAAAATTTCACCTTGGTCCATTCCTTCTGGACAGCCACTGGGCCCTCATGATACATGCTGAAACTGTTACAGGCTACTTGTATTGGTTCTCTACTTGCTAATGGAACTACACACACTTAGGCAACACTACAGTAAAGACTATTGAACAGAAACCACTTAGATGCTTGGCAACCGGTCTCACAAACTATATTCAGGCAATTTGCCTATGATCACTAGTAGCTTGAATAAACATTCTGGGTTCATGAACCTTTCAGCATATTTACAAGGAAAATTGTATTCTCTAACCTGCCAAGCTCCATGGGAAATATCAGATGTGGAATTACATTAGTATGGCTATTAAAGGAAAGGTAGTTGCGAGATACTTTCAGACAGGCTAATTCCCTTCTTCAATCTGATTCAAATTCTATGTGATATATGTGAATTGTACGTACTCAAAAGAAAATAATTTCCATATATTAAGTCTGTATATCCTTTACAAGGTACACATTGCCAATAAAAGTCTTTGTCTTGCACATTAGTCTGGGACAAGAAAAATGAAGAATGAAACGACCCGAGAATGGACTCATGTCATCGCCATTGTTTTGGTTATTCAAGGCGCAGTCTGCCACAATATAAACCTTAATGGTGAGTAGAAATAACCTTTTCAAGTATTTGATTGAAGACCTTTGTTCATAATTCTAAACATGGGACCCATTCTCCACCCATACATCATCTGTCAGGACAATGTGAAAATGTTAGAAACAATTGGTATGTGACAATGGCATACTCCTCATTTAATTTAACGAGACAGATTTTCAGAGAAAATTGTGACATTTTGGGTACGTGTTGATATCGGTTAAAAGCCCAAATGTTGCATGGGTGCATTGATTACACAATAAACCCATCCCAGTTGACATGAATAACTAAGTTTAGTGTGAAATATTATGATGGATACATATTTCTTATTCCCCAAAGACAGTGTTATAATTCAAAATGAATTATATAACAAATTGGTTGACTAATTATCACTGAAGTTTGTATAATGACATTTTCCTCATATAGGTTCTATAATGCTAAAGCCTGTCAGCCCCACCCATAATGTCCAAACGTCTGTTAAAGTATTCTCCTTGAATTACAACATTTTGAGCAGCTGGCAATTTGAAAAAGTCATTATGACATTGTTTAGGAGTATTTGTTGGTAGAAAAAAACATAACTGTGCCCTTGCCCTATGAGATGCAAGTCAGGAAAATCGGGGACGGTTGGCACTTTTTTTTCAGAACTACGCAACCATTGAGTTTGCTGAAATGGTATTTTCTGCTCACACTTGGAGCTTAATATTCTGGGAAATGAAATGTTGCACTTGAGGTTGTTTGAATTTGTCTTTTCCAATAATTCAATTAAAACTACTGAGACCCAAACGTCAGTCCAACTTCTGACTCATTTTGTCAAATTGGGTCGCATTTGATTCAACCTTTCCAGACTGCCACTGCCAATGTGTATGTACAATGGATGGTTTTCCTTATCCTTATCTCAATTTTGGATGAATATTTTCACTGTTTTCTGAGTTATTAGTTGTTAAAGTGAGAGACCATGATACAAAGATTACTTTTAGCCAAATAACAATGAAATATTAGTTGCAACAGTATGCATTGGCTAGGGTTTTGTTGTTAACATTCTTAGCTCCCAAGAATCACAAGGAACAACTTTAATCATTTAGAATTATGAATTCCTCATTCATTTTATAGCCTTATGTTCTTGATCACCACGTGGTGATCACCAAAATATGATCTCGTGACCATGTTTATATTATGCTTAATCCAGGTAAAAATACAGGAAATAGTATCTTTCACCTACATCATACATTTGCATATTTAGGACACAGTATGAACAAATTATGCTGAGCTAAAACATATATATGCTTACAGAAGTTAATTATTCATTCCTGTGTTTTGTTTATTTCAGATGAATCACGTCTTTACAAAGCCCTCTTAGATGGCAGGATACCTGTAAGTCCTGGTCAAGTGTGGACAGATACCAATCAAGTCTTTGTTAGGTTCGTCCCGTTCCAAATCCAAGAACTAGTAAGTATTTTAAAAGTTTGGTATTAAAATCTTCTTCAAAATAAGGAAACAAGAGTACCTGTATGGATAGCTTACAGATGGCATTTGTAATCTACAGTACATGTGAAATATTTGCCAGAATAGTGGCGGTGAAGAATCACGCTGTGTATCAACTACTTAGCTCAAGTAAACCAATTAGGAGACTTGTTCAAACACAGATCAGCTATATACGTATTTTCCTTTACTATTCAGGATCTAACAACACAGAAGTTAACAATTATGGGAAGCCTCTCATTGGTAAGTACTTTATATTTTGGCTTTAATCAGAAATAACTGTCATATGCTAATAATCTGTTGTTTAATTTAATCAGGGATGCCTGAAAAGCCTGGAATTTAATCTGTAAAAGCTATAAGGGATGCCTGAAAAGCCCATTTCATAACAGAACAATTTTGCAAAACATATCATACTTTATGGACAGATAAGAAAACGTTAATGTAAAACTAATTATACACGTATACCTTGATATAGAATCATCATATCTATAATTTATTGGGACCTTTTCTTGGAAAATAGGGGAAAAAGAAAACACTAGTTTAGATGAATATGATAAGAATTAGATCAGCGTCATGAATAATAATTATCTATTTTTTAAAGTTAAGTAGTATATCTCTCTTATATATTAATTCTAGATGGCATGAAGGTTCCTCAGTTATGTCCTTAGTTTTGTGTATATATCTATGTACAAATTACAAATAGTTGGCCTTGAACAGTTAAAGGGAGCCAAAACCAATATAATTGACAAAATTGTCAAAGCTCAGATAAGTATAGGAATATGTTAGAGGAGTCTAGTCAAGGTCAGTGGTAAAGTATTAGTTTTGAAAACTAGCTCAAACTGAAGTAGAATGCCACAAGAGATGGTAATATTTGTAAAACAAACCCTATTTTTGCGGATCCATATTAATTGATTTGAGCAAGGAAAACATGTTTTTAATTATTATTTTTTTACCATTTTTCATGGTTTCGATTTTAGCATGGGCCAGGAATAGGCTCATGGAATGAATAGCCACAATCATTTAAGTTTGGAAAATGTCATTGAATTTAGTGGTTTTGGCTCCCCTTAAGAACAATCTCATGAATATACACCATACACTCTTGTTGATGTTTCATCAAAGTGCCTTTATACAATTTATCCCACATTGCTTGTACTGAAGATTTGGAAAGATCCTACTCTAGCTTGGAATGCATCACAGTATGGTGGTATAGTACGGATGTACCTCCCAGTGCCATCCATCTGGAAACCCGATTTTGGAATACTAAACAGGTAACTTTAACAATGGAAGAGCCTATATACTGCTTAGACTGCTTAGTCAGTCTCTTGAATAATGTGACCATCAACAGAAATGTAGAAAACAATTATCTTTTTTCTAATTTTCAACATATATTTGCAAAACAGCAATCCCTGGGGCAAAACTATTCATACATGCAAATTTAATCCAGATGACATGACATAGAATTCTTTCAAAGACTTTTCTGTGAAGAATACATTCTGTTTCCATCCAAAATTGTATGATAGTGCTTCACAAGTTTTCATACAAAAAGTATACCAAAATAAATGCAAATGTATTGTCCAGCTCTACTAATGTAAAGCAATTTTGAATGATTCTGAATATTTTAGAAATGACTGGTAGCTTTTGAAAAATATAGACCGTTACATTTATTACCATTTACTGGATTAATGTGATCTAAACATCTTTACCTCAAACAACACCATAATTCACCATTTTATTGTGAGTATTCACTATTAAAGTGTAGTAAAATATGTTCAATGGTTTTATGTAAGCTATCAGGAGCTACTTTTCATTCTAAATGTATCCAAAGTGACCTCCTATTTCTTTGGCATTTATGTATTGTGCTTTTGTTTCCCTAGATTTATAGACTAGTCTTAATTCAATCCATATACTGAACCAAATGGTATTTTACCTTTACAGCTTAAGAAATTGCATGATAAACCACAAGCTTACTGTAAAAGTGGTATTTTGGTTCATATGAAAACACATATTCAGATTATTGATTGGCAGTAACTAGTGGCAAGATACATGCTTAGGGCTTGCTTGTATGATAAAGCCCAGATTACCAAAGTGTGAGGCCTCTAATAATCATAGGATGTCATAATCAAATATCCTAATCAACATATTTCTGTTTTATGCTTTTAGTGTATCAGGAAAGACTTATGATGCTGATTGGGAAAAAACAAAGGCGATGGTGACCCCAGATGGGATGGTGTACTGGACTATGACTGAAATATTTCAAACTAATTGTGCTGTGAATGCATTTGGATTTCCTTTTGACCAGCAGATTTGTACAGTCACCTTGAGTAACACAGTATCTCCAGCCACCCATGTTAATTTTAGCTCTGCTGATCAAGATATGATAACAGATTCAGTGTATGGAAGCAATGAATGGACACTTATTGGTTCTCAAATAATAGAAAAATATACATCATCAGATTACTATTTTGCCACATCAACAGTGTACTTTGTTTTGCATTTGAAAAGACAGTCTAGCTACTATTTCATCACTATAATTTTGCCAATCACCTTACTGGCCTTTGTTGGTCTCATGGTTTTCTTACTTCCTCCTGAATCAGGAGAGAAAGTATCTCTGAGTGTGACCTGCCTGATGTCATTTTTCATGACTCAAGTTGCAATATCTGATCACATACCTACAAGCTGGAGGTCCATGCCAATTATCAGTAAGTAAAACATCTCAAATTTAAATAATTGATTCTTTTTTACCACTAAAATGATTCTCTTTTACCACTAAATGATTCTCTTTTACCTCTAAATGATTTTCTTTTACCACTAAATGAAACAAGAGGAAAGTATGTTATTTTGATTCATCATTATATATATCAAACACTAAGAAATGGATTAATAGGTTATCTTTTATCATTTCTATTTATTCACAAGCTAATCTGATACATTTTGTGATTCTCAATCATGAGCACCATCTTTCCACAAATTGCATTCGGAACGCTAAGACAAATGCCGTGGCATTCCTTCTAAGAGAGCTTTCAATTGGTATGAAAAAATGGTTCTTCAAATAGCAGTTACACTAGTTTTTTTCCATTGCAGTGTACTTCAACTTTGGTCTCATGGTCATGAGTGCGATGTCCGTGTGCGTGACAGTTCTGGTCCTTGCTTTGCATCTAGCAGAGCCTATATGTGATATACCTTCATGGTTTAAGAAACTGCTCCTAAAACATGACAATAAAGTTGGCAATGATTCCTTGAAGGATACCAAGAACTCTGTGGAGGATGTAAAATCAGTGAACAGAACTGAATCTCAGATTCCATCTTCAACAAACAGCAACCTAGCATATTCTGATGAAAATGTAAGTGACAGCCAGTTTCTGAAAAAATGGAAAAATATTGCCAAATTTGTTAACAAGGTCTTCTTCTACTTCTTTCTATCTGTAATCATTCTTATGATCATTGTTTATGTAATTCTATGGAACTACTATAGTTCAGTGCTGGCAAATGCTCTTGAAAACTTTCTACCAATTACTTTTTGAATGTGTGGGTGGGGGGGGGGGGGGAATTCTCCAGAAGTCAATTGAGCACATCTTGCAATGTACCCCCGATTCTGACCATCCTTCCTCACCTTTTTAATGTACTTAACCATTAGCCTATATATGTGAGTGCAGTGGGGCATATTTCAATATGCAACATTTACATTTTGTGATTGAAGGTGCCCCCAAATCCCCCATGTGTACACACATATTTATGCACAGGGTTAGAAGCCTCCATCCACTATTGACGTATACATAACTCAAGGAAGGCCCATTAGAAGGATGTATTTACTTGTCTTATCTAGCTTCTACATACATTATCATGATTCCTTACTAGAGACTTCCACTTTACCATTTTCTATGACAAGCTGGGATTTCAGCCCTAATTCATTTTCCATTTTCCTTTTCTCATGACCTGCTAGAGGGAATAAGTCATTCTGCAGTCAAATCTCCTTCCAAAAATGTAAGTTTGCCAAAAAATAGAAAATGTAGAATGACATTTTCTTCTTTTTGACAACAAGAAAAATAAGTGTCCAACATGAAAATTGATTACACCAATATATTCCTCAGAAAAATCTGAATAAACATACCTGAATTACGTAAGAGGGTTTGCAGGTCTTCGTCATGGGCTGCACCAATTTTGGTACCCTAATTGTTCCATAGACTATTTTTGTATGTGTGTTATTGTTTCAAGGTATTGCTTTAATGCTCTTTTGATAACCTCACCATTCAACCTAGCTAACTTTTATGATTTTACCTTATTTACGAAGCGGTTTATGTGAGTAGAAATTAGATAAACAAGAATACATTGTTTGAGTCTTGTGTAGAGGCTTTTGGGTATTCTGATATTGGGTATTCAATGTTGAATGACAGTTTGTTATGGTAAGACCAAGACCATTGTAATAATACACTGAAAGGATTTTTTTTGTTTCTGATTATACTTTAGTATTCTACAAAATGTTTTAATAGAAAAAAAGTGAAAATGCTGAAGTTTTAGGGAATTATTCAGAAAGGGAATTTAATTTTGTTTTTTGAATCCTTAGAATGTTGGGATTTTCAATTTTTGGATTTCCCTCACAATATGAAATAGACTACAATGTTTTTAATGTCTCATAGTTGTATCTAGGCTATTCATTTTCCTTTGAATTTGCTTACATTGATAGTGCGAAGTATGAATAACATGCTGAATTGAATTAGTTGAAAGATAAATATCCTGTAGTTATGTGCAAGGTTTTCTGTATATACAATTTATTTAAGGAAAACCTTACAGTGCACGCAGCCTTGCAGCTTTCAATACAGTTTGTGCATAAAGTGCTACTTCTAATACTTTATACAATAAGAGTCAAAGCCCATTTTCTGTGGCGGGTGCGGCGCATTCACTCCCTTGCGACACTTACCTTTTGCAATTCTGGTGCAAATGATCATGCAAACGTCACATCTGCAATCTATCAGATTCAACATGTAGGATTGAATATTTTGAATTCCGCCCAATTGAAGGGCAAATGTACTTGAAAAAATGATTGTTTGCAATCGGTAGGTGCCTCTCTCCTCAGTGTGGATGCCATTTCAGCAATTTCTCCGGCATACAATAATTTTATCGGCCCAAACATAATCGTCTTCTGCATACGATAAATTTATTGTTGCACCAAACGACACAATCATTGGCCATGGCGAATGGGGCTACAGACAGTTTAGTAGGAAGTGATCAGAAAGTCCCAGCAAAGATGTAACAATAATTATGATAACTTTTTTTCTGGGCCCAACACCAAAGAACAAAATTTAATATTACAAAATTATCATAATAGCATATTCTATTCATTATATATATTTAACTTTAAAAAATGTATCAGGAACACAGCTACAACCGCATGTGCAGCATTGTGTTCCAACTGATTTACAGTGTTTCATTATCACATGTATGTAGAGTCATTATGGGCCAGTGCAGTTATGACCCAGGTCAGTTATGGTCCACTACAAAGTCGTTATGGGCCAGTGTATTTATGACCCAGGTCACTTATGATCCATTGCATAGTCGTTATGGGCCAGTGCACTTATGAACCACTATGTAGTCATTATGTGCCATTGTAGAAGTCGTTATGTTCCATACCCATTGTCCTTCCAGTAATTAAGAAGAGGTAATATGGTTAAATATGAGAGGATATATCAAGAGAATATACCCATACTGTTAACTACTGTATGCTACTCGACTCCTTATATATAAATGCATTTGTGCATCACCATGGTAGTGTAAAATGAGTAAAAGCATGCATATTTGGATTTCTTTCATGATTTTAGTTAATTTCATCCAAGAATTTTTCTTTTGTTAACAATATAATGTGTTTATGTGTATTGTATAATTGCCCCTGGCTTCCTATAGGGCAACAATGGGTCAGAAAGGGCGCTAAATGGCACAATTCACCAGTATACATGGCGTCAGGATAGCGTTAATTATAAATCAATCTCCCTGTATTTTACAGTTCGTATATACTGCCATGCGACTCATGGGGCTGCCCTGTGAGCAGTTCTTGTTCCTCCTGAGCAACTCAAAGACCCCCCTGCCATACCTAAGTTTATGCATGGCATATCCTTCCTCTGATTATTACAAGTATTTACCAAATCGATTATATAAGATATATCACTATCATAATTTCCTAAATAATAATTAAAAGGTATGTCAAATATGTAAATAAGGTACTATATCATAGAGTTTATGGTAATTAGAGAGTTAGCACCCCCATCCCCCCCCCCTATTGGTTAGTTTAAATTAGGTCAGTAACCAGAGGTCAGGTGGGTAGGTGCAGGTATGCTGTAAGGACACTCTGTGTCCAGCAGCAGAACAGGCAACATGTAACCATTTAGCAGCAATAGGCCTTTTGGCCTATACTCCTGAGACAGTAGAAAAAATACATTAAAATCAACATCTCCTGCCTTCAAGTCTTCTCTTCATTTAATATCCACACAACAAAACATAACTCTCACACACCCCTCCAATGCCACTAGGCTGGACCGAAGGGCGTCCCTGCGCGACAGGGACAGCTTGTGAGCAGTTCTGGCCCTCCTGAGTGACTCAGAGCCCCCTTAAATATTGGGTCCTGACGAGGTTATTCAGTATTCTCTACAACCCTAAACTGTAAGGATGTCTACACCAGGCTGTTAGAGTAACTAATGGCTGCAACTATGAACCAATAAAAATATATTTTCTACACTCCTTGAGTTTTTTCCTGTAATCACTGTCAAATCATACTGTAGAAAATCTAAGCTTCTAATCCGTAGTTTTACTTGCATATTAAATAATAGAACAGCCAAGTTTGTTTAAAATTACAACCTGGTCCATAACGACTTCTTGAGTGGACCATAATGACTTCCATGTGGACCATAATGACTTTCCATGTGGACCATAACAACTTTTTAGGTGGACCATAATGACTTTCCATGTGGACCATAACGACTTTTGAGGTGGACCATAACGACTTCTTAGGTGGACCATAATGACTTTTCAGGTGGCCCATATCGACTGGCCCATAGTTGCCATGGCCCATAATGACTATACTTCGTTTATACAATGTGGCTGACAACTTGATTTTCAAAACATTGTCAAAAAATCATATTTTCACAATGTTGTCACCACAGTTGTAAATCCACGAACCGGTGGCAGCACTGTTCAATAGTAAAAGATGTCTTTCATTCTAAGGTGTAGAGAGAATGTTTTATAATTAAACTATCAATCAGAATGTTTCGAATGTGTATTAATCATAATTATATTTTAAAACCAATGATCTCAAACAAGCAAAAATTAAGGTTGTGAATTGGTTGTAAAATGGTTATTGTACAAAGTTAACATATAATGAATGTTGTTGTGACATAACAATTTTTGCTCGGTCATACTCCAGACCTATTATTATTATAGTATATTAATGTTGGCGCAGTGAATACCTATTGTGCCGAATGACATTAATTATTCTAATACAATAGAACGCAGGACCTGTTGGGTTGTAACCCACTTAGTTACACATTGCCAAGGGGGTTGTGATGTAACCTAACTGTCTGTTACAATTGCCACGTACGTCTGTCACTTGATCCATAGGCACTGGGCCATGGTTAACTTTTAACACTGACTGTCTTATGTAATAAAACTGTTGATACTCAATTGCCAGCCAAAACCGGTCTTTGTCTATCTTTCCATAGCGTATCACTTTTATAGTGATTTAGGAAAAACAGGAAACAGGTGATTAGTTTGAGCAAAAAATGAATATACTATATCTATTAAATCTGTCCTTATATACATAAACTCTAAAATTTAAATTATGATGGCGGTTGCAAAAACAAGCAGCTGAACCAATGGTTCCACCTCCTGATTTATATAATCTGATCAACCTCCAGCACTGTAATATCATAAGTGGACCCTATATTTCTTTGCCTTAAAATCTTAGTACAGACCCAGGAATAAATCAATAAGATTTTGTGATGCTTTTGTGATGAATGTCTATTCATCAGTTATCAAGGTTGAAATATGGAAAGTAAGACGATGCGACAGATTAAAGTGCATTTTATAACGGGCCCGAAAAGCCTGAAAAGCCCGAAAGGCCCGAAAAGTCTGAAACTGTAAAAGCCCGAAACCCGAAAGACCCGAGAAATATGTAAACCGGAAGTGATGAATGTAAACCGGAAATGACGTCATTATGACCACGTGATCAGAAACAGCCAATCAGGGCTGACCACTAGACTATAAAAGGGGCGGTGAGGCCCGAAACTAAAGAGTTCCTTTGCAGTACTCCTTGTGGCCACATGTGTCTTCTTCCTATGGTAACCTCTTAGAAGGGATCTAAGCCGATAAGATGATCCAATACTGGCTAATTAACTAAAAAGTACAAGTAAAATAGTGAAAGTTATAGGAAATTGGACGAAAGTTAGGACGGAAACATGGCACAAAAGCCCGAGATGGCCCAGATGGAGTCCCGAGAATGGAAGACCGGACTGGCACAAAGGCCCGAAATAGTGAGCGGAAACCCAGGGATCAGGGGCACGAAGGTGCGACCGGCTCGGCCCCACGCTACCAAACAATAGGCGACTGTCGGCCCGACACCCCCACTGGACGAGAACGAGGGTAGACCGTCCACAGTGGGCCCCGAAAAGAGTGCGGGCACAAAGGAAACAACCCACACCCATCCCTACCATTTTTCCTCCTCCGCAATCCTCTACCCGCTAACAGAAGTGCCCGGACCCCACGCCTGATGGCTGAGACCCCTCGGTCCAGCCCGGCAGATACACCCCTCCACCGTCAACGAATACCGATTTCCCGATCGACCCACTCAATCCCCCTCGTGCGCGAGGCACGACTCTTGATCTCACATCTCGGCTTCTTGCTCGAACTCCCTGTCCGGCTGAGACCCGAAACGACCCCCACGTCCCTCTGTTGTAGATATCGGAAACCCCGAACTACCGAGGAACGTCACACTTTAATGGGTTTAGAAGGTTCCCAGGTCAGTTGATTATCAGTAAGTGTATTTTTCCCAAAGACTTTTATAGTTAAGAACAATCTTTTTTGACCTCTCACTCAGAAATAAGAATGGTGCCATGCACATTTCCTTGCGTCAATGTAATCAGGTCTGACTAAATTTCTTGTTTCCAGGTCTGGTATAGATTCGAAATGTGGTCAAACAGTTCATTATCTCTTTAAACCCCTTTCAGAATTTTACGGACCAAACCTCCTGAAAAACTTCCTGATGATACATGTAAAGAGCATTAGATTTGAATAGGAAAAATCATAATGTGAAGATCATGAAGATGACATAATTCTATGGAAATGTCATTATTGTCAAAGTGAACGCCTTAAATATTTAATCATTCTGGTAATAGATATTATAAAACGTGAACATGTAATTGGCCCCGAACTTAGTTTTAAAAGCATGGGATATCTTTGATAAATTCAAACAGATTCTCTGCTTGATCTTATTACACATATCAGATTTGGCTTCATGATACTCATTTCAAGGTTCAACATATGAGGTGATATGGTGCTGTAGTGCCATGTTTTGATTAAGTTCTTCAGTTCTAAACTGTTACATAGAAAGACATTTAGGGATACAATTATAGAACATCTAAAAGTCATTTGGAAAATATTGAGATATGACTAGCTAACACAAGTCATAGCTAAATCTTCAGTGTCTGTTTTTAATATTAGGATATTTACTGTGTGAGCGGAGGGACATTGGGGTTATTTGGGCTTTAAGCCGGACGAAGAGTTAGAGCAAGAAACCGAGGTATAAGATCAAGGGTCGTGCCTCACGCACAAGGGGAGTGAGCGGGTCAATCGTGATATTGGTATTCTTCGAGGGGGAGGTGTGTGTCTGTCTGTAGGGCCTGAGGCATTCCGGACATCAGGCACGGTGGACCAGGGGTTCAAGTGAGAACGCTAGAATAAGTGATGGGGGTGGGTTGACAATAACAGGATTGATTTCTTGTTTGTATGGGGCCTGATGTCCAATCCGGTCTTCCGTGGGGAGTCGGGCTGACGCTCGCCTAGTGGGTGGTTGTGTGGGGCCGAGCCAGTCGCGCCTTCGTGCCCGGTCGTGGGACGGCTGCTTGCTATCTCGGGCTTCCGCACTTGTCCGGTCTTCCAGTCCTGGGTCTATCTTCGGGCCATTTCGGGCCGTTGTGCCATCTTTCGGTCTTTCGGCCCCGCATACTCTTGTTCTACTTGTACTCTAATTATATCTGAACTTTGCCTAAATTGCTTGAGTTCGTCTAGGTAATTGGCTGCTATCTTTTCATCTTGTCTTGTTAGACCCCTTCAAGGGTTATGCTATTGGAAGAAGACACATGTGAACACAAGGAGTATCAAGATGGAACTGTTTATTCCGGGCCTCACTGCCCCTTTTTATACCTTATCACTTGGCTCTGATTGGTCACTTCAGATCACGTGACCATTTTGATGCCATAACTGGTTTACAATCTATTTGTGCTTTCGGGTTTTCGGGCTTTCGTGCCTTCGCAAATACACTTCTTCAATTACATCATTTTACCATATTGTATCAATACTTGTTTTTTGCTAAAGAAGAATGGACATTCATCACACCGTGCATCTAGTGCATTGAGGTAATGGTTTCATTAGGTACATTAGAATGTTTTTAATAACATAATTTGGAGGATAGTAATGAGACTCTTAGCAAATAGGCTAATATGTAAGGAGAGACAGAAGCTCTCTCAAATAAATGACATTCAGTCTATTTAAGGTGGGAACCCATTGAGCAACGCAACTAAAATTCTGGTCAAACAGGTGACCAGAAAGCTACCAATATCTAACATTGTCAGATATTTGCAAGTGACTTTTTAATTTGATGGTTGAATTGCTGAGTGGAAACACTGTAACTACCTGTTTTTGACCAGATCTAGTCAAAACAATCATAACTAAACAACCAGAACTGGTCGGAACAACCAGAATTATAGTTATATTGTTCAATTGGTTATCCCATTAAGCGACAGATTGGCAGAATAAACTTTTAAGGGATATGGTCTGCTCTCCTGTCTTCGCTGGATTTGCTCATAGCAGGCTTCTTAAACTCATTCTTGGTTCCAAAGGATAGTGCAAATAATGATCATAAGGACAAATGCTGCTAGAAATATGAGGAACAAAATCTTGTTGATTTTCCTTGCTACTTCTTTCCATTTACTGGCTATCTTGATCTGACCAAAACCTTGATTATCATCAGTTGAATTTTCTGTAGTGCAGCAGGAGTAATGCACTTGGTTTTCCTGTCTTGGTGATACGGTCTCCACATCATCATTAGTTTTTCTCATATTGTTTTCAGCATTGTTGCTATCCACTTGATTGTTTGTTTTCAGCAGCAGCTTCTCCAGCCATACAGGTACATTAGGAATTGGCTCGGTGAGGTGCATCAGGAGGACCATCACAGTCACACACACTGACAACACACTCATGACCATACAGCCAAAGTTGAACATCACTACAAAGGATCAAGGTATCAGGCATGACTAGGTTTGTTTTTATTGATTACTCACTTGCTTTGTGTTTTCATGATAAAGAATTCATAAATATTATATTTAAGAACCAATGTATAAAGGAAAGTCAGATATACAAACAAAGCTGGGAAGTCAGCTTTTAAATTTAAACAAAACTGTTAGCTCACATAATGCTATTTAGAAACGTCATGATATTTACTTACCAATTATTGGGATGGACTTCCAGCTTTTTGGCATGTATTCTGATATAGTAACCTGTGTGATGAAGAATGACATCAGGCAAGCCATGCCTAAGGAAATCTTTTCTCCTGAGTCTGGGGGAAGGGGAAAAACCATCATGCTGACAAATGAGAGCAGTACAACTGGTAATATGATAGTTATTACATAGTAGCTCGATTCCCTTTGCAACACAAAATTGAAACTCACAATTGAGTAATCAACATTTAGTTTCTTCAGAGTTTCCTGCATTGTGCTTGACTCAATGATTGCCCATTCATTGTTTTCATACATGTCTACAAAAGGTAAATTCATGTTTGCATAAGTGAGATTGACGTAAGTAGCTGTTGAAAAAGAATTGACAACAATGATCTTGCAATTTTGTTTATCAAAGGGGAATTTATAGACATCAACAGCACAGTCTGTATGAAATACTTTAGTAATTGTCCAGATAACTAGCCCGTTTGACATGATCATAACATTTGTATTCTCCCATGGGTCATCATGCACAGTCCCAGATACACTGAAATAGAGAAATCAAACATTTTAAGTTAAATGGACAGTTCTATTAGAGTAATTCTCATTAAATACTACAGTGATCAAGGTGAAAATAAGATCATTATATGTACAAATCTCTGCTCTCCTCAAACAGTGTATTTCATGACAATGATTATAGACCTTGTGCAGACATATGCTTGGTCATGTGATCACCTTTTTGTGTTCACAACACATGGTGATCGAGAAAATAAATGAAAATACATGAATTGTAAGTGACAATAATTGCTAAGCATTATTTAGTGATACTTCCACTCTCCTATGACCCCAGCAGGTAGCAAACCCCACCGCCCCTCACACACCCCTCCATTTCAAGTAGTGCCAGTGCAGGGTCCCCACTCCCCATTCACACCCCAACGTGGCTCACTGGGTGGCAGGACTGACCATGCCTGTGGAGGGCCCCCTAATGACGTTCCGCTTCTTCGGGGTTATTTCAGGCTGAGTGACTTCCTGTCTCCAGGGGTAGCCCGCCACTCTGACCTTGTAAAATTGAGCAAAAATGATTCTCCCTTTATCCACATTAAAAAGGAATGATGAATTCAAAGAGAAATGTGTGACTGATTAGTGTTGCATCAAACTATTTATTCAAACCCCAAAGTGATCTTATACTAAGTTCTATAGAAAGATAGGTGGGCTCATTCAAGCATGTGTTCAGGCTAGGCAGCTTTGGCTGTTTTTTAGGCAGCATCTCCCCCATTGACCTCTGTGACCAGAATGACTCCAGATGGGAGGGGTGTTGGAGAGTGCTTGCAGGCCAACAGTTCTTTCTATAAAGGAGAACTATATTTCAGATGCTTCAGAATTATGGGCAGTTTTGACATCATCTCCACAACATCTCCACAACACCCAAAAATGTCCCCCTGGAACATCAAAAAAGGGATGAAAGGTGCATTCCATCGCTGTTCACAGCAATGGGTCTCGTTATGTGTGCCAATGTTCACTACAGTAAGACACTGTCACAGTATAATGTTGCAATGTTAAGTTATAGAGACATTTTTGGATGTGATAAAAGAAACAGAACAACATCAGCAGAACTACATAGAATGTAAACGGCATGTTATAAAAGTATTGAATTCTTGCTTGGATGTTATTGTTCAACACTTGCACTTCTAAGAAATAAGAGAAATGCATGAGATTACCTGTTCATGACAGTAAGACTTGGTTTCCAAACAGCTGATGCTGGGAGGTAGGTTTGACTTACGTCACCAAACATGGCAGGATTCCAAGAAAGAGACTCATCTATCCACATCTTATACAAGATAATCAAGAGTATATTGTAATAATATGCATAGTTATGAAAATTCATATACAACATCCTTATTCTGGAAAAACACTTCTACAAACATCTATTCCATCTCCAGTGGCCGATTGCACAATGAATTTTTGTAACAACAATAACTTTAAAGGGAATCTTGCACATAGGTAAAGGATGTATATTTTCCATTGATATTCTATGAGCATGGCCTTTGCCTTAAGAACTGATAATATTAGAAATATCTTATTGATATTCCAAGTGAAGACTGAATTATGAGACTTCAAGAATTGTTACTTTTTTCGATATTTCAAGGGAAATCCCCGAATCTGTGACGTCAGAAGGACACTAATTCAGAATTCCCTCTCTCAATAAATTGATATCCCCCAGCCTCAGAGCTGTATACAGTACAACAGAAATTGTGCTTTAACAAAGATTATTTTCCTGAAGCCCCATACAGTCTATTATTAAATATACTTTTGAGCATTCTAAATTAGCATTTTTGTGGGGGTAAAAATGGTCTTGCAATGATGACAGTGGACAAAGAACGCATTCCTTGTTACAATCCGTATTTGATCCTAATAGAAATGCTTCTAGAGCCGTTTCAAATGATCTATTGTGTATAAATAATATTGTTGTAAAGTACATTATGCTTAAGTAGAGGATTATGCTTTGAAATAGAGGAATGTATTAATAATCATACAAATGAACCAACCATCTTGCTACAATAACCAACCAACCTCTACTTGTTTGACTTAAAGGTAACTTACTGCTACAAGGGTTCCTAGAAGGGAGAAACGCAGCTCCGCCATGCTCTGAAAGTGTGTGAAACAATTTTTAAGGGAATACGTTTATGTGTAGACAAGTAACCTGTCAACTAACTGTTATTAGCAAATATTGTTTTGTGTCAGGACTTTACATATACTATCAGATTTGCTTAATTTTGATAACTGCAAAAAATGTGATATTGCTGACAATAAGCCCATCCCAACATAATTTAGGTTTACTATGAGATATCTTCAAAATTGCCTCCATGCTTGTTCCCTGAAGAAAGTTGTATAATGCAGAATTAACCAAAGCAATTTGGTTAGACAGATTGCTCATACATTTGTAAAATCGACAGCCCAGCCTATAAAGTCCAACCCTAGTTTTCCCTATTATGCATAATTTTGATTGGCTAGCAAACCTGCAAATCTGTCAATTGATAAAATCTGAGAAAACATAATGTTCAAACAGTACTTGAGGATATGGAAAAACATAATTATTGTTTATTTTGGTAACCCCAACTTCTGGAAACAAGGATGGCTTAGATGGTCATTTAGTCCAACCCTAGGATATGTCCAATGTGGGGTGGGCTTGTTCTGTCCTTTCTTGACTTTCTTAATTTTTCACTTTACAAAAATATTGGTACATCTATATTCATAGAGACAGTAGTGACTTGTCTAAGAGTTGTCTAATGCCACTGCAACTAATAAACATTACAATTATTATTTCAGTGTAAGTGTCTGATGTAACCGGTTCTAAAACCATGGTGACACCAAATTGTAATCACTTAACTATATGAATAAATAAATGTAACAGTTTGGAAACTGTTGCTTACCCCCTGGACAATTTTAGCTTATAATTATGAGCTAGGAGTATGATTAACATAAAATTATGTTTTATCTAAATCTGCTACATGTTCTTCCATTTACTTAATATATATATGCATATATATATATATATACATATATACATATGTATCCTAGTTCTAGCTTGAACAGGGACCTATATGCAAAGAGAAATAACAACTAACTAGTTCATTGATCTTATATGGGAAGAAATCAAGGGAGACTTGAAGTGTGTCTGTCCATTCTTGACCAGGGCGAACAATGACACGACCATCAGTGAGGTTTTGCAGCAGCCGTCCTTCATCTGAAATGGTATTTGCAAAGTTGCTTTAGTAAAATTCTGAATTTAACAATTTTAGACCTTATCAATAAAAGTTGCAGCACACCTTTATTTATTTCTTACATATATACTTTTTATATCAGTAGTAGATACCTGCAATGCATAAATACAAGGACATACATTTTCCATCTGCTACTTGTGAAAGTGTGTTTGAAATCCATTACGATCTCATGATTGCAGATGTTATAAAACATTTTAAATTTAAAATGTTTCACAATAGAAATTGGTACCTTTATGGATAGGTTATCAATGGTTCACAAAAATCATTTTTCCAAATTCAATATTATAACTGTATATGTTCTAGACACAAATGATTTCAATGAAAGATTGAACAGTATAGATAGACCTTTAAACCTGGAATAAAATTCATACTGAATCAATAATCTACTTACGATTCAAAGCTCTAGAAGCTTCACCCTTTACAATAAAGAGATCCAAGAAGGTAGCTATCCACATGATACTTCCTTTTTTAAGCATGGTTATATATCATGATCAGAATAAGCAAATGGAAATGCACTAATATGAAAACCTCTGGCTCCCAATGCAGTACTTTGGAACTCTTGGATAGTATCGCCGAAAGGAGAGAATTATTAACTGGGCCATACTTCGCTTAGCAGCATTGTATCAGCTCTAAAACCTTACCCTGTTGCCAATACATTAAGGGAAGTATAACAAAGAATTAATCAATAAAGCTGGGTCTCTATAGAAGCTGTGCAGATTCGGCTGGTCAGAATGGGCCAGCCTTCATATTGGCGATCTATTTATTATCAGTGTTTTTCAAAGGGTCAAAAAAGGATCACGTGACCATGTCGCACAAAGTCTATACACATTGTTCAGATGACATCACAACTCTTAAAATGAGGCAGCCACGATATTGCTGATTAAGGTTAGACTTCGGTGATGAGTAGCAGATTTACTAAAACGGCTGGATCTCCGGGGTCACTGATGGTATTCAAACATGTTATATATAATTTAAAAGCTCTTATTTTTTTTCCATCTCATGATATATCCATCTGCATTTATAGGTTTGAATTCGAGAAAATGATAATTTAAACTGTATTTTTTCACTTTTATTTTTTGAACCAAAATTTCTTACTTCATAGTATTTCCATGGTTTTGAAACTTGGCAATATTTTCAATAACATTCATTTGGAGGGAACAGTGTCTCAGAATTTTTTTTGAGGCCCTAGTTTGGATTTTATGACAAAAATCGGCAAACTTATTGTATTTTTTTGTAATATTTTACAACTTAATTTTTCAGATTTCATAAAACTAAAACTAGGGCATAAATAAAAAAACTGAGACATGGTTCCCTCTATATGACTATCATCTATATACCTACGAAGTATTATGAGTTTCCCTTCATTATTGACTGAGATATTTTAATTAGAAAAAAAAATAGGTATAAAACACAATTTTTACTCTACCAATCAATTTCAATTTCTATCCTATAACCCCTAGTAATGTAAATAATATCATAAGATGGTCAATTCCAACATGGATCTAATGATGTATGATAAATATTAAGATAGCTGTAGCAAAATACATTTTCTATAGTCTTGCGACACCAGTCAAATGGCACCTCATCACAGTAGTCTAACCTTAATTAATATCTATGATTATTTACATTTCAAAAGCATTTAGAGCATATTAACCCTTTAGCCCCCACGGATTGTGCCCATGAATTGCTGGATTTCCCGAGGATTTCCATGGATTTCTCTCCAATTTTCCAGAATTTCCTTTTGATGAGTAAAGTTCAAGGCATGACCAATGCTTATGGATTAAAGTTATAGAAATATGGTGTGTGGTAGTGGCTAGAGAATTGAATCAGCTTTAAAATGATATATTGGTTCCTTTTGTATGTTGAATACTTATAAAAGTGTTTTCCCTGAAAAAATGTGAAAAAATTATGGAAAAACGGTCATTTTTCCGGGCGGCTATGGCTGGATTGGGGAGTATACCTTCAGACGTCCATGGCCGGATTGGGTTCTAAAGGGTTAAGAATATATTTGTATATATAATTAACTTAGGAAAACCTCACTGAATCATAATAAGCAATGATTGTCAGTTAGAAACGATAATTTTATATTCATTTCACAGTAAAGTGGTGGTGATCACCAAAAAGTGATTACACAACCACATCTACACAAGATCTACAAAGCAACCATCCATTAGTTTCAACCCTTTCATCCTAACGATCCAGTTGCCAGTGCCTGCAGGGGGTAATAAGTTACCTCCACTTTGCTGACAAACATTTTAGTTGTTGATCAATTAATGTTAAGCATTTCCATCCATGGCCACCAGCGGGACTACTGATAAGGACAGGTCAGCTTGTGTTTCCAGCCAGGAAGTTTGTAATGTTGCCTTGGTAGCAAATTGGGCTGTATTTGATGGCAAAGATAAAACTCTCCTACAGTATCTGGACTTGGCATATGTCCATATGTCCACTTAATTAGGGTTTTTATATAACTACATAATATATGTTCATATATATATATATATATATATGGTAAAAATAGGCAGTTAGAATGTTGAAGACCTTCCCCTTATTCAAGAGTTAGTATTAAGCGAGTCAAACAAATTAGTTGTTTTATTGAGCATAATTATCAAAATCACCTAGGGGGCCAACCATAAAGCATCCACAAGAATTCTGTGCCATGAGAAGCTAAAATCTCAATGACCACAAAATTGGCTCTTGTGGATATTTTAGTGTCCACGAGATTATGTGGATTTTGTTTTGATTGTTTCCAATTTTTCATCACTTAAAGTGTTCCAATGTCCTTCTAACACACTCTTAAAAGTATTATATGTGAATAAGTGTATTAAGGTAATGATTTTAGTATGATTTTTCAAGGAACTTTCAAGTCCAAAAGTTCTCGTGGATGGTTTTTGGGCAGAATTTTCTTCTTGTGGACATAAAACAACCACCATTAGAAATGGTGGATGTATTTGGTCAGCCCCTCTGGACAACTTGCCAGTAACAATAAAAAATATCTGTACGTAGTCCGACCTTTTTTTGATTTTTTTTGGTGGGGATGGGGGTTTGGGAGGTGGGAGATAAGTAACTTCTTCAGGCATCACACATGATCTTCCGGTGCTGCATCACATAACCAAACAGACGCAATAGCGGGAGAACAAAAACGGTTTACTTTTTCTCTCGCTCCTTTTTTCATCCTTGTTTACCACATGTGCCAATTGTCGCTGTTGAGATGGTTTTGTACATACTTTAATTGAATTGACTGATAAATACATTTCTGCCAATCACAACCTATATATTCTCTAAGCTGCGGGATACTGCTATCATGTGCTGAAAACAGAATACTAATATTAACCCCAAAATGTACCTCCAAGATATCAAAAAGAGGGGTGGTCAAACCATCCCTGTAAGGAAGAAAGGTGGATTCACTCGCTGTTCAACAAGGACCGGTGTCCTTATGTGTACCGATGTTTGCTATAACAAGACCCGTTATGTGATGCGGCACTTAGGCTGGACAATAAAAATAATACTATAACATAGTAATACAGATTAAGTAAAATGTAGTTCAGGGTCATGTCAGTGTAAGGTTTTTCAGTCAATGTACATTCATCATCAACAAGAAATCAAGTTAATCATTTTCTTTAATTCAACCTTGGTGGTTGCCATCTGTATTTTGACGGCTAACATTTTCCCCCTTACTTAAATCTAGTCTTATTGTTACTCCAGAGAACAGTTTTAAGTTGGCACAGTATCAACTAACCGTCAATTGAATATGTGCTCCACTATCTATATAGGACACTGCCTTCTCTTGCAATTTATTATAAACCTATAGAACTCTCTATCATGAGGTCTGTCTAGTCCAAAAGAGGTAGAATTATCTGTTTATGAGAAGTAAATGCTATTTAACTCATCATATATCATCAAGTTTTTTTGTAATTGATGGACCTGATGATTTGTCTTTCAACATCTATCAAATACATAACATATCATAATAGTATGTTGTATTCATTTTATATAATTATAATATCATATTACACAAGTAATATACCAGAAACACTGCTATAGCCAAATGTGCAGCATTGCGTTTCAACTGGTAAACAGTGCTTCTTTATTACACATTTATATCAGATATAATTATTCATTATTATATAGATCTATATCATTATTATATTATTGTTATGTTAATTAGGTCACCTGACTGGGTTGTCACCAAATTAGTCATAAAAACACCTACAGGGTGCAGCACAGGTGGCATTACAAAAAACATTTGCCTTTTATGGCATACAGGAAATGTTTCATGGTTTTTTCTATGAATCAAAATGTGTTGAATCTGTATCAAACATTTCAAACTTGAAAACTTATGATCTCAAACAAACATAAATATCCCAGCCAAGGATATGACATTCTAATAACATTGCAGCAACGTTTTCGATTGGATCTTGCTATGTTATACTGTTAGATAACAGGGAGATTCTTTTCCAATAATTATCCTGTAAACCAACTGTTGTGACAAAATGAAGCACCTCAAAATTTAGAAATCTCCCATTAAAATGAAATGAATAAATACACTGTACTGTAATATCATTTGTAAGCCCTATATTTTAAGGCCTTAAGATTTTACTACAGACCCAGGGTACAGATTCCTAGGGTTGGTGATGGCGTAATACATTCTGAAGGTTCTAGGGTCAGTTGAATATCAGTTAGTTAAAGACATAGTCTTTCTTGAGCTCTTGCTCGGAAATAAGCATGGTGACATGCAAATTTGTTCGTGTCAATGTAATCTTCTTGTACAGGTCTGACATAAATTTCTTGTTTCGAGGCTTGTAATGGATTTGAAATTGTGGTCAAATAGTCTATTATCCTGCACAAAAGTCATTGTGCATATAGGGTATTAGTGAAGTTCTTTTGTGTGAAGTATATTCTGCTTCATGAATGAGAATTCAGATGGGAGACAGAAGTCACTGGATGAGAGGGAAATTATAAAGGAATTGTAAAGAATATTCAAAATTATATAAGTAGGAGAATGGCAGAAGCTGCTGGTAGGTGATATACCTGTATAACCATGGCAGGCGCAAAGCATCTCCCAGTAAGTAGTGCTGCCTGGGTAAAATCAATAATTGGATAGCATATATAAGGGGCCGATCCGGCAAACGAAGCCAGAGAACACTACTTGTTTGAATCAAAACGAATCTATACAATTCGGGGTTTGGTTTTAGCCATGTACGCAGACATTGGGTGACTTGGATAGGAGTTTACCATTGTGCTGCTGCACTAAGACAAGCAGACTCTGAGGACAAAGCTAGCCTTGGGCAGTGTTGAGTGAGGGTCGGATACATAGGCCATAACGCACCAGCAAAAAATCATAATGTGACAATCATGAAGATCCTGAAGATGACATAATTCTATGGCTATGTCATTATTGGCAAAGTGAATGTAGGCTTTCATGTTATTTTTCATTTGCAGTTAATGCCATGACTATTTAATCATTGTTGTAATAGATATTATAAAACATGAAGATGTAATTGGCTCTGAACGTTGTTTTAAAAACATGGAACATCTATGATAAATCAAACAGATTCTCCACTCGAACTTATTACACATATCAGATTTGGCATCATGATACTTGTTTCAATATTTGAGGAATAGCCACACCTAAACCAGCAGAGGCGATATGGTGCTGTAATGCCATGTTTTGGTTCAGTTGCTCAGTTTTAAACTGTTATAAAAAAAATACATCTAAGTGTTGGATATAATTATAGATGTCACACTGGGTGACTATTAGAAGAATAAATAGTCCAGGTTCTTATATAGATGGTTTGATAATCCATGATCAGTACTTCTTGATCCATACACATAATGCACCCAAAATAGGGTGTTGCTGGCAGGAGGCCCCGGGACGATCCTCCCCTGCAGCACCGGGCCCTGCCTTTATGACCAGCTCTCTACCCAACCCTGTGTCACATGACAGGAGGAGGGAGGGTGTACTCCCTGTAACTTTTTAACTATGCAATAACTATAATTATGTAGCGCTCACACTGCACAGATAGCATACAACTATGTTACATAGAACATTCAAAAGTCATTTGGAAAACATTGAGATGATGACGTACTGACATAGCTAGATCTTCAGTGTCTGTATTTAATGTTGGGATATATACTGTGCATGTACATAGCGCTTTGAAATAATGGTTTATGAAAAGGAGGAAATAATGATTATAGGATATACAATATCATATCCTGGTAGAAACAGACTCATTTATTTTAAACTTTAACCTTAAAAAGAAAACCAAAACTCAATGTAAGCTTTATAAATGTTTACTCAATCAATACCATAAGACAAACTATGAAAATGTTACAAATCATAATTGATACATTTTTTCCATATCAGGAAAACAAAATATCTTCTGATAAAGATGTAGGAGGTATTCAAAACACAACAAGAAGTCATGATGGATTATCGGTGCATGTTTATAAAACATATGTCAGGGTAACATAAACACATTTGGGAATCCCCATTCAGCTTTCTACAGCTTTTAATACTCTTTATTATTATGTCTCAATATTATTACAATTCTATTCCCCTTTTCAATTTCCTTGAACAGCTCTTCTACTCTTAGCAAATAGGCTAATATGTAAGAAGAGACAGAAACTCTCTCAAATACATGACATTCAGTCTATTCAAGAAGAGACCAGAAAGCTACCAATTTCTAGCATTGTCAGATATTTGCAAGCAACTTTTTAATTTTATGACTGAATTGCTGAGTGGAAACACTGTTTCTACCTGTTTTTGACCATATCTAGTCAAAATAATCATAACTTAACAACCAGAACTGGTCGAAATGACCAGAATTATAGTTATATTGTTCAATTGGTTCTCCCTTTATGCCATAGTACAGATTGGCAGAATAAATGAAGGGATATGGTATGCTCTCCTGTGTTAGTTGGATTTGATTATAGAAGGATCCTTAAATTCATTCTTGGTTCCAAAGGATAGTGCAAATAAAGATCATAAGAACAAATGCCGCTAGAAATATGAGGAACAAAATATTGTTGATTTTCTTTGCTACTTCTTTCCATTTACTGGCTATCTTAATCTGACCAAAACCTTGATTATCATCAGTTGAATTTTCTCTAATACAGCAGGAGCAATGCACTAGGTTTTTCTGTCTTGGTGATACTACCTTCACATCATCATTAGTTTTATTCACATTGTTTTCAGCATTGTCGCTATCCACATGATTGTTTGTTTTCAGCAGCAGCTTCTCCAGCCATATGGGTATGTTAGGAACGGGTTCGGTAAGGTGCATCATGAGGATCAGGACAGTCACACACACTGACAACACACTCAAGACCATACAGCCAAAGTTGAACATCACTGCAAAGGATCAAGGCATCAGGCATGACTAGGTTTGTTTTTATTGATTACTCCCTTGCTTTGTGTTTTCATGATAAAGAATTCATAAATATTATATTTAATACAACATAATTTCTGTTGGATGAACTAATGTATAAAGGAAAGTCAGATATACAAACAAAGCAGGGTAGTCAGCTTTTAAATTTAAACAAAACTGTTTGCTCACTTCATGCTATTTAGAAACGTCATGATATTTACTTACCAATTATTGGGATGGACTTCCAGCTTTTTGGCATGTATTCTGATATAGTAACCTGTGTGATGAAGAATGACATCAGGCAAGCCATGGCTAAGGAAATCTTTTCTCCTGAGTTGGGGGGCAGGGGAAAAACCATCATGCTGACAAATGAGAGCAGTGCAACTGGTAATATAATAGTTATCACATAGTAGCTCGATTCCCTTTGCAACACAAAATTGAAACTCACAATTGAGTAATCAACAGTTTGTTTCTTCAGAGCTTCCTGCATTACGTTTGATTCAATGATTGCCCATTCATTGTTTTCATATATA
Organism: Lepidonotus clava; assembly: GCA_936440205.1. Lineage (NCBI taxonomy): Eukaryota > Metazoa > Annelida > Polychaeta > Phyllodocida > Polynoidae > Lepidonotus > Lepidonotus clava. Next base: position 48,157,595 of record OW387141.1, read on the forward strand.
TCTATAAGAGGCATATTCGAGTTCGTAAAAGTGAGATTGACATAATTAGCTGATGAAAAAGAATTGACAGCAATGATCTTGCAATTTTGTTTATCAAAGGGGAATTTATAGACATCAACAGCACAGTCTGTGTGAAATACTGTAGTAATCATCCAGATAACTAGCCCATTTGACATGACTACAACATTTGTATTCTCCCATGCGTCATCATGCACAGTCCCAGTTACACTAAAATAGGGAAATCAAACATTCATCAAGTTAAGTAGACAGCTCTGATAAAAAAAAATCCTTAAGTATTACAGTGATCAAGGTGAAAATAAAATCATTATTGAATTTACTTGCCGTGCATATACAAATCTCTGCTTCCCTCAAACAGTGTATTTCACAACAATGATTATAGACCTTTTGGAGACAAGTGCATGCTCATGTGATCACTTGTTTGTGATCACCACATGGTGGTCGAGACAATGTGGCAAGGGAATAAATGAAAATATATGAGTTGCAAGGGACAATAACTGCTAAGCTTAAGTATCATTGAGTGAGACTTGTTTTAATAAAACTATATTTCAGATGCATCAGAATTTTGAATAATAATGATTACAAATTCATCATCTATATGGTGGCCAGCCAACTATAGGCAGTTGTGACATCATCTGCACAAAATCTATACCAGTACGACTCTATTTCCAGTCATGACCCAGGCAAACAGTTATGCAATCGGCACATCATTGTTTACTTTTGTCATATAATTTACATCACATTATTAAACATTACATTCTATTGAAGTGGAGACCTGACTTTTATAACAATATTATCTTCATGTGAAAGAATGTAACAAGAATGTCACAAAAATGTCAAAGTACAATATTGCAGTGTTAAGTTCTAGAGATATATTTGGGTGCCATAAAAAACATAGAGAATCAAAGCAGAACTAAATAGAATGTTGTCACAATGTTATGATAACATTGTATTCTTGCTTGACAAATGTAAATGATATGCATGAATTTACCTGTTCATGATTGCAATACTTGGTTTCCAAATAGCTGATGCAGGAAGGTAGGTTTGACGTATGGCACCAAACATGACAGGATTCCAAGAAAGAGACTTATCTATCCACATCTTATGCAACATAATCAAGAATATATTGCAATTAAATGCATGGGCAACAGGTGACAGGGAGAATCGGCAGTGAAATTGATGGGTGACTGCAGATCGCTGGGCGACTCCCATTGGTATGGTATATTTTCTGGGCAATGGATGACGTGGCATGGGATCGTCAGGAAAATAGTCAGGAAAATCACCAGAAAAATTACTTGACATGACAGTCGCCTGCAATGATGACCACTATTCTTCCAGTCGCCCCGTAATCGGCGATGATAAAATTGCTAAGCAGGAATGGGGCTTTAAAGCTTATTAACAGCATTCTGAACAGCTTTTTTTTTTGAAAAATGTCGTTCTTAAGAGAGGCAGTAAATTGACCAGTGCTCCGTTGCATAACCAAACCCTTGCAACAAGGATGTTGTTCCACAAGGACACCGCTGCTGTGATGGGTCCAGCTGTTTAATTGTGGCTGTTCTTATGGGCCGATTTTACTTCTGTAAACGGTTTTGAAAAATACACACTTAGGTCTAAAAATGCTAAAATGTTCAGCCTGGAAAAATTCTTATAGTGGATGAAAATTAATGCTGAATTAACAAAACCCTTGCTGTTTTTATCATGTGATGGACAACAGGGGCAAAATATGAAACAAAGGTATGTCCATACACCAGTGCTATCGTTCAATTTTGGATAGAGGCCCTATACCAACAAATTTTACTGCCAAGCTCTTGCATAGTATGTCTGCTCATTAGAATTACCTGTGTTTGGGAATGTTTTCTATTATTTGTCCTGAACCAGGTCAGATGCTGTTCAAATTGACAAAATGAATCATAAAAACACACATTTCTGCCAAAACTGAAAGTCAATAGATAAATAAAACATTGCTCTCCGACTCAAGATAATATTGTCAAAAACTAATATTCTAATATCCAACAATGGCCCTATGAAATAATAACAAATCTAAATTTTGGGACATTAGAAGATTGCAATGCCTTGAGTTCCCCGTGTTCCATAGTATTACGGGTCTAGCTGTTGGTTGGTACACACAGGGAGAGTCATCCGTGTTGAACAGTGAGTGAATCCAACTTTAGCAATAGCAATGAGGGTTGGCACACTCAATTTTTTAATGTGTCCGGGGGACATCTTGGGATCATTATTTTAATATTCTGTTTTCAGCAAATGACAGCTGTGTCCCTCATCTTTTAAAATAATAAATAGGAGGTAAGTGGTGGAAATGTATTCATTTGCTTAACAGTGAAATGATCCGTTGTTACGAATATCCACTGTGGGTCACTGTGGCCCATTGCACAATAGAATTTCGTTGTGAGGATCAAACAACAAAAGCACAATGAACTTTTGTTTAACAGGGAAATGTTTCTTTGTTACTAAAATTTTCCCTTTTTACTTAAATAGTAAAGATCTCTGGTTTAAATGAATGGAATTTAATTCTGTAAATTGATATGAATGGGAAGACATTAGAGAAAAACCAGTAAAACCTACAACTCTTTGAGGGCATTCTAAATATAGAAAAAAAAATGTTGCAAAATTGTCGTTGTTAAGAAAATAACTGCAAATAATTTATCAAGCAACAACGAACTATTTCACTGTTTATTATATTTTCGTTGTTACGAAACCCATTGTGCAACGGGCCACAGTGGCCCAATGCACAATGGGTTATCTAGCAATGAAAATAATATTATTAACAAAATTAATATTTTCGTAACAACAATTGTTTTGCAACAATTTTTTTCTTTATTTAGAATGCCCTCAGGGAGCTGTAATTTTTAGTGAATTTTCTCTATTTTTTTCCCCTTTTTACATGAATCTACAGAATTCAATTTCAATGATTAGATCCAGAGATTTTACTATTTTTGTAAAATCATAAAAACGAAACTTTTTGTTAAGATACCTAAACTTGATCCTCACAACGAAATTCTTTTGTGCAACAGGCCACAGAGGCCTGTTGTACAATGACCCAATGTAACAAAAACAACTTTTAAGAACACTTTAAGAACATAATTATCTCTATTACAAAACACCTATAACTTTTTTTCTACCAGATCAAATTCAATTCTGAAAATTGATAATGATATATCAGTTTTCAAAATTGAATTTGATCCGGTAGTGAAGGGACACTGTTGGTCTGTGTACAGTAAAAATCATAGCTCATTTACAGTATTATAAATTAGCTTTTGTGAGGGGGTACAACATGGTCTATCAATGATGGAAAAGGACAAGGAATGCATTCCTTGGATAAGAAATGAGTGGTTTGTTACAATTGGTATTGTGCAACCAGCCACTAGTAGCCTGTGGCCAAATGCACAACGAATTTCATATCAACACATCCAATACAAGGGTTCCTTGTACGCTTTGATCATTGTGTGATTAATGTCCATTCATCAGTGTTGGAGTCGAGAAACAATATAATGTTACAAGTTAAAAGTGTATTTTGTAAGGGCCCGAAAAGCCCGAAAAACCGAAAACCCCCCCAAAAAAACCTGAATCCCGAAAACAATGTAAACTGGAAGTGACGTCATTATGACCACGTGACTTGAGATGGCCATTCAGAGCCGACCAGTAGAGTATAAAAAGGGGCGGTGAGGCCCAAAATAAACGGTTCCATCTTGGTATTCCTTGTGTCCACATGTGTCTTCTTCCTCTAGTATCACCCTGAAAGGGATCTAAGTCGATCAAGGGATCTAGGTGATCAAATACTAACTAAATAAACTGACGAACATAATTAATATTAGCAAAGTTAGTAGGAAATTAGAGCAAAAAATAGTACTGGGTCCAAAAACCCGAAGGACCGAAGTATGGCACGAAGGCCTGAAATGGCCCGAGAGACAACCTGGGACCGGAAGACCGGACAAGTACGGAAGCCCGAAATAGTGAGCGGCCCCCTTGTGGCTGGGGGTATGAAGGCACGACTGGCTCGGCCCTACACTACCACCCTTTAGGTGAGTGTCAGCCCGACAACCCCTGGAAACAGTGGACTACTGGTCCATCCTGAAGACGAGCAAGAGAGATCCCCACCATTTTCCCCACTGTCCTCCGCCTGCTGACAGAAGCCTCCAGTCCCCCATGCCTGATGTCCGAAACACCTCGGTCCTGGCCGACCAGTACACAGCTCCCCACTCGACGAATACAGATTTCCCGATTGACCCACTCATTCCCTCCCGTGCACGAGGCACAACTCTTGATCTTACACCTTGGCTTCTTGCTCGGACTCCTCGTCCAGCTCAGAACCAAAATAACCCCCACGTCCCTCTGCCGTAGAAATCGGGAACCCAGAACTACCGAGGAACATCACTATTGTAAGGCTATTTTCCACATACAGAAGTAGCCTATTGACAATGCTGTGAATGAGCTGTAACCTGTACAGAATATAAATGTACAGTGTCCCTCTATATGTTGATTGAATTTAAATTGATCCACTAGATAAACAGATAGAGTCATTCTGTATATAGATATAGTAACAACAATGCCCTCCTTAACCACTTGTGCTTAAAGTGATCTGAAAAGTTGTCATTATTACTATTGGCTATTGGGCAACGGGCCATTGTAACTAAACCTTTGCTTGTCCAAAATGATTGCTGTTAAGCAATTTTTGACAGCCTGAAAAAAATCTAATAACAATATCAATGTTGTAGGTGAGCTTTAATTTGAACATTATATGGACATACACTCGTAAATAACTTAACAGTATTTTATTTGATCTAATGGAAACATTTTTAGTGCTGTTTCAAATTAATCATTGCATATTTGTAAAGCACATGTGCTTAAGATGATTCAATTTATATAACATGAGTATGGACTATATACCATTCAGAAAATTGTCAATAAACATATCTACTGATATTACAAATTTTACAATGTGTACATGTCTGTGATCATACCAGAAGTAGAAAAAACACATTTTCAACTTTTATTTTTTGAACAAGGATATCACGGTTAATTCTGAACATAAATGTATGAAATTTCGTATATGTCTTGGTAACATTCACCTTGAGGGAAACTTGTCTAAGATCTTTGTTTTACGTTTCATTTTAATTAATATAGAAAAGTAATTGGGAAAAAATCATTAAATGTTTCCCGTTTTCTGACATAGAATAAAAACTAAGCATAAATAAAAAATCTGAGACACTCTTTCCTCCATATTAATGTTACAGACAAGCTCCCAAAATTTTGTAAAAATCAATTGAATGGTAACTGAGATATTCATGTTCAAAAAATAAAAGTTGAAAAATCGATATTGGAGTGAAAAGTTGTACAATTAACTTTATATCAAAAGATGGAGGAAAATCTGTTCTATCATTTGGTGTAAACTAAATTACTGTGCTCCTAATAGCGAGAGTGCAATAGGGATTACTAAAAATGGCCCACAGAGAGTTGCTGTCTATCCTTAAAGTGTTTACTTTTAAGATTGGTTATTGTGCATAGAACTAATATGTTTATATTTATACAATGTCTACTTGTTAAACTTAAAGGTAACTTACTGCTACAAGGGTTCCTAGAAGGGAGAACCGCTGCTCCGCCATGCTCTGAACATATGTGAAACAAGTTTCTTGTAACAATAGAATGTTTTTACGGGAAGCATTTATGTGTAGACAAGTAACATATCAACTAAGTATATTTAGTAAAGAACTTTCATAAGAACTATCGAATTTACCTAATTTTGATAATTGTGAAAAAAGCGATGTTGCTGACAATAAGCCCATCCCAGTTTACACCAACATTTAGGTTTACTATGAAATATCTTCAGAATTGCCTCCATGATTGTTCCCTGCAGACAGTTGTAAAAACATAATTAACCAAAGCAATTTGGTTTGACAGATTGCTTATGCATTTGTAAAATGGAGATTCATGTTTTGGCCTTTTTTCCATAGGAACCAATGTTAAAGCTGGTCAGCCCAGCCTATTAAGTCCAACCCTATTTTGCCCTAAAATACATAATTTTTATTGGCTGGCAAACCTGCAAGTCTGTCAATTGATAAAATTTGAGAAATCATAATGTTCAAACAGTACTTTAGGATATGGAAAAAACATAATTATGCAGGTTATTTTATCTGATATCAATAACCTGCTACATGATCTTCCATTTATTTAATATGTATGCATTTATATATATATATGTATATATATATATATATATATATGTATCCTAGTTCTAGCTTCAACATGGATATATATACAAAGAGAAATAACAACTAACTAGTTCATTGATCTTATGTGGGATGAAATCAAGGTAGACTTGAAGTGTGTCTGTCCATTCTTGACCAGGGCGAACAATGACACGACCATCAGTGAGGTTTTGCAGCAGTCGTCCTTCATCTGAAATAGTATTTGCAAAGCTGCTTTAGTAAAATTCAGAATTTTAGTAAGTAGTCGATACTTGCAATACATAAATACAAGGACATACACTTTCCATCTGCTGTTTGTGAAAGTGTTATTGAAATCCATTACAATCTCATGATTGCAGGTGTTATAAAACATTTCAAATTACCAATATTTCACAATAGAAATTGGTACCCCTATGGAAAGGTTATCCATGTTTTACGTAAATCATTATTCCAAATACATCATTATAACTATAAATGTTCTAGTCACAAGTAATTTCAATGAAAGATTAAACAGTATAGATAGGAACTGGTGTTAGTAAGATTCATACTGAAACAATAATCTACTTACGATTTAAACTTCTAGAAGATTCACCCTTTACAACAAAGGGAACCAAGAAGATAACTATCCACATGATCCTTCCCTTTTTCAACATGGTTATATATTATGATAAGAAATAAGTAAATGGAAATGCTGCAGTTTTATGAAAACCTCTGGCTCCCAATGCAGTACTTTGGGACTCTTGGAAGGTATCACCAAAAGGAGAAAAATATTAACTGGACCACACTTAGCTTAGCAGTATAGTATCAGCTCTCATACCTTACCCAGTTGCCAATACATTAAGGGAAGTATACCAAAGAATGAATCCATAAAGCTCGGTCTCTATAGACGTTGTGCAGATTGGGCCAGTCAGAATGGGCTGGCCACCATATTGGTGATCAATTTATAGTCAGTGTTTTTCAAAGTTCTGAAATATTAGAATAACAGTTTTATGCTGCAATTATTAAATGATAATACGTGTTAATGCCGAAAAAGTAATCATGTGTCCATGTCTATGATTCTTTACATCTTGAAAGCATTAAGAACATATTTAGAATATATCTTTATACATAATTTTACTTAGGAAAATCTCACTGAATCATTATAAGCAATACTTGTCAGTTAGAAATTATAATCTTATATTCATTTCACAGTAAAGTGGTGGTGATCACCAAAGATTGATCACACGACCACATCTACACGAGATCTATAGAGCAACTATCCATTAGTGTTAAACCCTTTCATCCTAACATTCCAGTAGCCAGTGCCTGCGGGGGGTAATACGTTACCTCCACTTTGCTGACAAACATTTTAGTTGCTGATCAATATATGTTAGCCATTTCCATCCATGGCCACCAGCAGGACTACTGATAAGGACAGGTCAGCTTGTGTTTCCAACCAGGAAGTATGTATTGTAGCCTTGGTAGCAAATTGGGTTGTATTTGATGGCAAACATAAAGCTCTCCTACAGTATCTGGACTTGGCATATGTCCATATGTCCACTTAATTAGAGTTTTTATATAACTACATAATATATGTTCATATATATATATATATATATATATATATATATATATGGTAAAAATAGGCAGTTAGAATGTTGAAGACCTTCCCTTTATTCAAGAGTTAGTATTAAGCGAGTTAAACAAATTAGTTGTTTTATTGAGCATAATTATCAAAATCACCTAGGGGGCCAACCATAAAGCATCCACAAGAATTCTGTGCCATGAGAAGTTAAAATTTCAATGACCACAAAATTGGCTCTTGTGGATATTTTAGTGTCCACGAGATTATGTGGATTTTGTTTTGATTGTTTCCAATTTTTCATCACTTAAAGTGTTCCAATGTCCTAACACACTCTTAAAAGTATTATAATTATGTGAATAAGTGTATTAAGGTAATGATTTTAGTATTTGGACGGTTTTAAACCATACGGTGTGACCCTGGATTAATCCATAAGATTTAGACCCTGAGGGACTACGGATGATAATCTTTGCATCCAGCGTCTTTCCTCTTTATCCCGTTCTAGTTGTGCGACCAGGGAGCCGGGGGGTGCTCGTATAAACGATAATACTGATATCTGGAAGCCCTCCGTGAGACCCGGGTGTTCGGCCGGGCATTGGTTAAAGTGCCGGGCCACAGTAGTGTCATGATTATGTTGAATGTCATGGAAATGGCCTTGGAATCTTGTGAGTAGTCGATTCTTGTTTTGGCCCACGTAATGTATTTTACAATGTTTGCAAGTGATTAAATAAATTAAGTTACTGCTTTGACAATTAATGTTATACAGCGGCGTGAACCATCGGCCATCATGGAGTGATTTAATTTTTTCTTTAGTGTTCATTAAAGGACAGTATCGGCAGGTTGTCGGTCGGTTACACGGGTGACCAGATAGACCCGGTTTTCTAGTTCTGGTTTGGGTGGAAGCCCTTACCAAGGAGTCGCCTAAGTTTTTATTTCGTCGGAGACCAAAAATAATTTTAGACTCTATAAGGGGTCTCGTGGTTTTGGATCGGCCCAGTAGGGACCAGTGTTCTCGAATAATTTTACCAATTGGTGGATTTTTTGGATTATGAGTAGTGATACAATAAAATGTACGATCGTTAGCCTTTTTATTATAGATGGGGTTAGTCAAGGGATCAGACAGAAGGTTCTTATTTAAGAGAATGTCGCGATCCTTTTCGAGGGCTCGTTTCAGTGAAGACTGGACGAGCTTCTTGGGGTAACCGCGTCTGATAAAATGAGAGCTTAACATCAGGGCATTTTGAGTGAAGTCTGAATCTAAAGTGCAGATCCTTCTCAGTCGTAGAAATTGTGAGTATGGAATGCCATTTAGGATGTGTCTCGGGTGTTCAGATGAGAATAACAAGTAATTGTGGCTGTCAGTTGGTTTACAGTATAAAGTGGTGTAAATAGAGCCACTTTGTGACCGTTTAATGGTCAGGTCGAGGAAGTTAATTTCACTAAGGGTAGTTTCCGGTGTATTTGATGGTAGGATGCTGGGAGTTTAGATGTTCTATGAAGTCATCTAGTTTATCCTGACCATAAGTCCAGATGAAGAAAATATCATCAATGAACCGTTTCCAAATGAGAGGTTTCAGTTTATATGAGTAAACATATTTATCCTCAAATGCTCCCATAAAAAGGTTGGCAAATGAAGGGGCCAGTTTTGTGCCCATTGCTGTACCTCCTATTTGGAGATAATGTTTGTTATCAAAATCAAAGTTGTTGAGTGTAAGTACCATTTCGAGTAGTTTGCAAATAGAGGCATTTGTAGGGTTAAGTGATGGTGCACGTGTTCTAAAGAGGTATTTAGCGACCGCCTCAATGCCCTCGTCATTGGGTATGTTAGTATAAAGACTAGTTACATCCAGCGTCGCTAGAATAGAACCGTAGGTAATGATTTTAGTACGATTTTTCAATGAACTTTCAAGTCCAAAAGTTCTCGTGGATGGTTTTTGGGCAGAATTTTCTTCTTGTGGACATAAAACAACCACCATTAGAAATGGTGGATGTATTTGGTCAGCCCCTCTGGACAACTTGCCAGTAACAATAGAAAAATCTGTATGTAGTCCGACCTTTTTTGGTTTTTTTGGGGGGGGGGGATGGGGGTTTGGGAGGTGGGGGATAAGTAACTTCTTCAGGCATCACACATGATCTTCCGGTGCTGCATCACATAACCAAACAGACACAATAGCGGGAGAACAAAAATGGTTTACTTTTTCTCTCGCTCCTTTTTTTCATCCTTGTTTACCACATGTGCCAATTGTCGCTGTTGAGATGGTTTTGTACATACTTTAATTGAATTGACTGATAAATACATTTCTGCCAATCACAACCTATATATTCTCTAAGCTGCGGGATACTGCTATCATGTGCTGAAAACAGAATACTAATATTAACCCCAAAATGTACCTCCAAGATATCAAAAAGAGGGGTGGTCAAACCATCCCTGTAAGGAAGAAAGGTGGATTCACTCGCTGTTCAACAAGGACCGGTGTCCTTATGTGTACCGATGTTTGCTACAGCAAGACCCGTTATGTGATGCGGCACTTAGGCTGGACAATAAAAATAATACTATAACATAGTAATACAGATTAAGTAAAATGTAGTTCAGGGTCATGTCAGTGTAAGGTTTTTCAGTCAATGTACATTCATCATCAACAAGAAATCAAGTTAATCATTTTCTTTAATTCAACCTTGGTGGTTGCCATCTGTATTTTGACGGCTAACATTTTCCCCCTTACTTAAATCTAGTCTTATTGTTACTCCAGAGAACAGTTTTAAGTTGGCGCAGTATCAACTAACCATCAATTGAATATGTGCTTGACTATCTATATAGGACACTGCCTTCTCTTGCAATTTATTATAAACCTATAGAACTCTCTATCATGAGGTCTGTCTAGTCCAAAAGAGGTAGAATTATCTGTTTATGAGAAGTAAATGCTATATAACTCATCATATATCAGCAAGATTTTTTTATAATTGATGGATCTGATGATTTGTCTTTCAACATCTATCAAATACAGAACATATCATAATAGTATGTTGTATTCATTTTATATATAATATCATATTACACAAGTAATATACTAGAAACACTGCTACAACCGAATGAGCAGCATTGCGTTTCAACTGGTAAACAGTGCTTCATTATTACACATTTATGTCAGATATGATTATTTATTATTATATAGATCTATATCATTATTATATTATTGTTATGTTAATTAGGTCACCTGACTGGGTTGTCACCAAATTAGTCGTAAAAAGACCTACAGGGTGCAGCACAGGTGGCATTACAAAAAACATTTGCCTTTTATGGCATACAGGAAATGTTTCATGGTTTTCCTATGAATCAAAATGTGTTGATTGAATCTGTATCAAACATTTCAAATTTGAACATTTATGATCTCAAACAAACTTAAATATCCCAGCCAAGGATATGACATTCTAATAACATTGCAGCAACATATTTGATTGGATCTTCCTATGTTATACTGTTAGATAACAGTGACATTCTTTTCATGACTCCCAATAATGATCCTGCAACAAACTTTTGTGACAAAATGAAGCACCTCAAAATTTAGAAATCTCCCATTAAAATGAAATGAATAAATATACTGTACTGTACTGTAATATCATTTGTGTGCCCTATAATTTGAGGCCTTAAGGTTTTACTACAGAACCAAGGTACAGATTCCTAGAGTTGGTGATGGTGTAATACATTCTGAAGGTTCTAGGGTCAGTTGAATATCAGTAAGTTAAAGACATAGCCTTTCTTGAGCTCTTGCTCAGAAATAAGCATGGTGACATGCAAATTTGTTCGTGTCAATGTAATCTTCTTATACAGGTCTGACAAAAAATTCTTGTTTCGAGGCTTGTAATGGATTTGAAATTGTGGTCAAAAAGTCTATTATCCTGCACAAAAGTCATTGTGCATATAGGGTATTAGTGTAGTTCTTTTGTGTGAAGTATATTCTGTTTCATGAATGAGAATTCAGATGGGAGACAGAAGTCACTAGATGAGAGGGAAATTATAAAGGAATTGTAAAGAATATTCAAAATTATATAAGTAGGAGAATGGCAGAAGCTGCTGGTAGGTGATATACCTGTATAGCCACGGCAGGCGCAAAGCATCTCCCAGTAAGTAGTGCTGCCTGGGTAAAATCAATAATTGGATAGCATATATAAGGGGCTGAGCTGGCAAACGAAGCCAGAGAACACTACCTGTTTGGATCAATACGAATCTATACAATTCGGGGTTTGGTTTTAGCCATGCACGCAGACATTGAGTGACTTGGATTGGAGTTTACCATTGTGCTGCCGCACTAAGACAAGCTCTGAGGACGAAGCTAGCCTTTGGCAGTGTTGAGTGAGGGTCAGATACTTAGGCCATAACGCACCAGCAAAAAATCATAATGTGACAATCATGAAGATCCTGAAGATGACATAATTCTATGGCAATGTCATTATTGGCATAGTGAATATAGGCTTTCATGTTATTTTTCATTTGCAGTTAATGCCATGACTATTTGATCATTGTGTGATAGATATTATAAAACATGAAGATGTAATTGGTGGTGGGGGACATGGCTTGTTCTCACTAGCGAGACCGAGTCAAAAGTGAATTTGAAGCTAACCAAAATGGCACTCTCCTGTTCTGTTGTGTACAGGTAACCAGGGTTACTGCTTTCTGATTGGTCAGTGGGGTGACCTTGACCCCTGACCTCATTGGTCCCTATCCATTGGCTGGATTTGGGGGTGTGTCAGTGCTGCAGGTTGTCTCCAAGTATACTCTTACTCTACTAAGTTGATCTTACTACAAGTTATATCAGAAAAATGAAGGAAAGGGAAAAGGTGGAGTTTGCCTGTTCTTTTGAGCAGTTTTTCCTTTTTTCTCGGTTTCGGCGTGTTAGGCCTCATCAGTCCCTTATTTAGTCAGAACTATTTTACCTGATGTGGTAGATAATTTTAATTATATACCTTGCCTGGTCCTGTTCATAGGAGGAATTATTTTCTTAATAAAATCTCCTTAGGGCTGTTAGAGATTTTCTACAGCTCTTATATGATAATGCCTTTTTATTCTGGTTGTGAGATTCAATTAGTTACTTTGACTCCTTCATATGGATAGAACTTTAGTGTATATCTATTGGTATATTTTCTTATCACTATTCACTGTCACTGTGGGTGTGCAATGAGTGATATAGTGTATGGGGATACCTGTCCGTCACTGGTAGTGATAAAAAAATGTTTTAATAGTGATAAGAAAATATACCAAATGAAGATGTAATTGGCTCTGAACTTTGTTTTTCAAAACATGGAAAATCTATGATAAATCAAACAGATTCTCCGCTCAAACTTATTACACATATCAGATTTGGCATCATGATACTTGTTTCAATATGTGAGGAATTGCCACACCTAAACAAGCGGAGGCGATATGGTGCTGTAATACCATGTTCTGGTTCAGTTGCTCAAGTTTAAACTATTATAAAGAAAGACATTTAAGTGTTGGATATAATCATAGATGTCACACAGGATGACTATTAGAAGAATAAATAGTCCAGGTTCTAATATAGATGGTTTAATAATCCATGATCAGTTCTCCTCGATTCACACACTAATGCACCCCAAAGTGGGTGTTGCTAACAGGGGGCCCGGGAAGATCCTCCCCTGCAGCACTGTGTCCTGCCTATAATTATGAGCAGCTCTCTACCCAACCCTGTGTTACGTGACAGGAGTGGGGAGGGCGTACTCCCTAGAATGTGTTAACTATGCAGTAACTATAATGTAGTGCTCACACTGCACAGATAACATACAACTATGTTATATAAAACATTCAAAAGTAATTTGGAAAACATTGAGATGATGACGTATTGACATTGGTCATAGCTAGATCTATTGTATTAAATGTTTGGATATTTACTGTGCATATAGTGCTTTGAGGTAATGGTTTATGAAAAGGAGGTAATAATAATTATAGAATATACAATATTACATCCTGCTAGAAACAGAGTCATTTAGTTTAAACCTTAACATTAAAAAGAAAAACAAAACTCAATGTAAGCAGCATAAATGTTTACTCAATCAATACCATAAGACAAACCATGAAAATGCTACAAATCATAATTGATACATTTTGTCCATATCAGGAAAACAAAACAGATCTTCAGATAAAGATGCAGGAGGTATTCAAAACACAACAGAAAGTCATGATGGATTATCGGTGCATGTTTATAAAACATAGTTCAAGGTAACATAAACACATTTGGAAATCTCCATTCAGCTTTCCACAGCTTTTAACAAAAAAGACTAATTGATATACTCTTCATTATATTGTGTCTCAATATTATTGCAATTTTATTTCCCTTTTCAATTTCCTTAAATTGCTCTTCTGCTCTTAGCAAATAGGCTAATATGTAAGAAGAGACAGAAACTCTCTCAAATACATGACATTCAGTCTATTCACAACTAAAATTCTGGTCAAAAAGGAGACCAGAAAGCTACCAGCTGCAGTATCTAACATTGTCAGATATTTACAAGCAACTTTTCAATTTTATGATTGAATTGCTCAGTGGAAACACTGTTTCTACCTGTTTTTGACCAGATCTAGTCAAAACAATCATAACTTAACAACCAGAACTGGTCAAAATGACCAGAATTATAGTTATATTGTACAATTGGTTCTCCCCTTATGCCATCCTACAGATTTGCAGAATAAATGAAGGGATATGGTCCTCTCTTTTGTGTTAGCTGGATTTGCTTACAGCAGAATTCTTAAACTTATTTTTGGTTCCAAAGGATAGTGCAAATAAAGATCATAAGGACAAATGCTGCTAGAAATATGAGGAACAAAATCTTGTTGATTTTCCTTGCTACTTCTTTCCATTTACTGGCTATCTTAATCCGACCAAAACCTTGATTATCATCAGTTGAATTTTCTGTAGTGCAGCAGGAGCAATGTACTTGGTTTTGCTGACTTGGTGATACTGTCTTCACATCATCATTAGCTTTATTCATATTGTTTTCAGCATTGTCGCTATCCACTTGATTGTTTGTTTTCAGCAGCAGCTTCTCCAGCCATACAAGTACATTAGGAACGGGCTCGGTGAGGTGCATCAGGAGGACCATCACGGTCACACACACTGACATCACACTCATGACCATACAGCCAAAGTTGAACATCACTGAAAAACATCATGGTGTCAGTCATCTGTAATGACTAGGTTTGTTTTATATTGATCGCTCATTTGCTTTGTGTTTTCCTGATAAAGGCAATAACTCTAAAATGAGTATGGTGTCTTGGACCTTTTTTCTTAATTATGTATATTCTTATTATCTCAAATAAGGACTATTTGAATGATTTTTGAAAATCATATCAGACACTTAGATTTATCTTCATAAAGATTGATATATATTTGATATAACAAAATGTCTATTGGAAGAACCAGTGTATAAAGGAAAGTGAGATATAAAAAGAAAGGGAGGAAGTCAGATTTCTAATTTTAAACAAAAGTTTTAGCTCACGTAATGTTATTTAGAAATGTCATGCTCTTTACTTACCAATTATTGGGATGGACCTCCAGCTTTTTGGCATGTATTCTGATATAGTAACCTGTGTGATGAAGAATGACATCAGGCAAGCCATGGCTAAGGAAATCTTTTCTCCTGAGTCCGGGGGTAGGGGAAAAACCATCAGGCTGACAAATGAAAGCATTGCAACCGGTAAAATGATAGTTATCACATGGTAGCTTGATTCCCTTTGCAACACAAAATTGAAACTCACAATTGAGTAATCAAAAGTTTGTTCCTTCAGACTTTCCTGCATCACGCTCGATTCAATGATTGCCCATTCATTGTTTTCATACATGTCTACAAAAGGTACTTTCATGTTCGCAAAAGTGAGATTGACATAAGTAGCTGATGAAAGAGCATTGACAGCAATGATCTTGCAATTTTGTCTATCAAAGGGGAATTTACAGACATCAACAGCACAGTCTGTGTGAAATACTGTAGTAATTATCCAGATAACTAGCCCGTTTGACATGACTTTAACATCTGTATTCTCCCATGTGTCGTCTTTCACAGTCCCAGATACACTGAAATAAGGAAATCAAACATTTATCAAGTTAAATAGAGAACTCTGATATAGAAATTCTCATTAAATACTACAGTGATCAAAGTGAAAATAAGATAATTGCTAAGTATTATACAGAGAGACTTTTTTTGATAAAACTATATTTCAGATGCTTAAGAATTTTGAATAATAATGATTACAAATTGATCACCAATATGGCAGCCAGCCCACTATGGGCAATTGTAACATCATCTGCACATCGTCTATACTAGTAGGAGTCAAATACCAGTCATGACCCAGGTAAACAGCAATGCAATGGGCACATTATTCTTAAATTTTGACATAACATTTGCATTATTTAAAATTAGGTTGAGACTCACTAAAGAGAAATAGGAAAATATTACATTTTATCTAAGTGGAGACCTTACTGATACAGAATGTTATAACAATGTTATCTTTGTGTGAAAGAATTTAACAAGCTTAAGAATGTCACAGTACAATGTTGCAATGTTTAGTTATAGAGACAATTTGAGTACAATCAAAAAAATGTAAAGAACAATTTAAGTAGATCTAAATAGAATGTGACTGCAATGTTATGATAGCATTGTAATTTTTCTTGCATATGTTATTGTTCTAACACTTGCACCTCTAAGAAATAAGAGACAATGCATGAATTTACCTGTTCATGATTGTAAGACTTGGTTTCCAAACAGCTGATGCTGGGAGGTTGGTGTTACGTACGTCACCAAACATGGCAGGATTCCAAGAGAGAGACTCATCTATCCACATCTTATGCAAGATAATAAATAGCATATTGCAAATCATATGCATAGTTATGAGAATTTGTATGTAGGCCTAGCTAGCATTCTTATTCTGGAAAAACTCTGCTACAAACATCTGTTCTGTTTCCTGTGGTCTGTCACATAACCAACCTCTCGCAACAGTTCTGAGAGGGTTTAGACCTGGGTCTAGCTGTTTGGTGACAAAACCCTCGCTGTTGTGAAACTTAAATAGCAATTTTCAACCATTTATAATCATTTCCCAGAGTTGAAAATCGCAGAAATATTAGACCTGGATCTATATTTCTCAAAATATTTTGACAGAATTTAAATGAGCCAAGTAGAACAGCCACAATTCAACATTACATACCCCTCACAACAGCAACGTCCCTGTTGCGAGAGTTCTAGGATGGGTCTTCCTGTTGGTGCAAACCCTCACAACAGTGAGCCAATTATGCAATGGAGCACAGTGGCCTATTGCACAATACCAATCGTAACAACAATTGGTAAGCAAATAATGAAAGCTTTCCTTATCCACTTTGCTCCTTGTGGGCCGTTTTTCACACTCAAAATAAACATATCTAGAATGCTGTCAGAGGCGGAAGGATCATACGTTTACAACATATCTAGAATGCTGTAAATGACCTGTAATCTTTATAAGATATAGTCATTTCTGCCCAACAGCAATCAAAGTAGACAAGGAATGCTTTCGTTGTTAGGAACATGTTCTTGTTACAAAAGTCATTGTGCAACGGGCCACTGAGCTAGACTTTTATTCATAAGTTTTGGTTATTATATTACCCAGGCATATTTTGTGCCTTTGCCCACCAGCGGAAGCTCAAACATGTTTACCACGGGTCTTTCATTTGTAAAACAAGAAGGTGTTGAAGAAACTTGGGAATGAACAGTCCCTTCTAAAACAAGCAGGGACAACTTGTAGGTGTTGTACAGGTTCGTGGTAACACAAATATCACCTAAAAGGAGTCTATAATGCTATGTATCAACAGTTCCCATGAAAAATTATACATAAATTATGCATATATGTAGCTGACCGGAAGACTGGTACTCATTAAGAGGAGCAGTAAATTGGCCAGGAGTAACTATTCAATATAAAGAAACATTAACATCCATGTCAATACTAGCTATAGTGTTTATTTTGGGGTAGAGGCCCAACAAGTTTTACTGTCAAGCTCTTGTAAAGTATGTGTGCTAAAAAAATATCCATGTTTGGGAATGTTTTCGAATATTTGTCCTGAACCAGATCTGAGTGATCACAGTATTCTAACAAACTGAGATATTGCTCTCATTGACAACATGAATAATAAAAATACACATGTCTGCCATAGCTGAAAATCAATAGTTAAACATTTAGCTGTTAGCTGGTGAGGGGAAATCAATGTAAAGATGGAAAATATGATTCAATCAAATTGTGATTTTACAAACCCTGTTAAGTAATGTTGGTTTACATACTTCTGTACATATTCCCATATTCTTGAGACACATACACATGCAATATCTGAATTGTCTACACTTTAAGGATTATTTATCCTATAAGGTATTCGTTACAAAAATAATGTTTCCCGACTCAAGATAATATTGTCAAAAACTAATAATTATTTTAATATCCAACAACAGCCTTATGGAATAAAAACATATCTATATATTTTGGGAGATTAGGATCTTGCAATGTCTTGATTTTCTGTGCCAACCCTTGCAACAGTGAGACCCCTTATGTGATGGACCAACCATCTGGCCACAATAACCAACCGACCTAGACAACAACTACTTGTTTAACTTAAAGGTAACTTACTGCTGTAAGGGTTCCTAGAAGCGAAAACCGCTGCTCCGCCATGCTCTGAATGTGTGGGAAACAAGTTTGTTGTAACAATAGAAAGTTTTAAGGGACTATGTTTATGTGTAGACAAGTAACCTTTCAACCAACTATTATAAGCAAATTGTATAAAACAGTTTTTATGTTTTCAAGACAATCCCTATACTGGTATTATTTAAGCAAATCATTAGAACTGACAAATTTGCCTAATAGTTGTGATAGTGTGATAATTGTGAAAAAAGTGATAATACTGAAAAATCTGTTCTTTCAGACTTTCTTCATTTTTCACTTTACAAAAATATTGGTGCAGGCATGGCCATAGAGACAGTGACTTGTATAAGAGTTGTTTAATGTCACTGCAACTAATATACATTATAATTATGATTTTGGTCTAAGTGTTCAATGTAACCGGTTCTATAACCATGGTGACACCACATTGTCACCACCTCAATATACAAATATATAAATGTAACAGTTTGGACCAGTTTGGAACTCCCTGGACAATTTTAGCTTATGACCCAGGAGTATGATAAACATTTAAAGTTATGTTTTATCTGTTCTAGGACATATACCTCCCCCACACTTACCCCTCAGACACTTACCCCCTGGACACTTACCCCTCAGACACTTACCCCCCGGACACATACTCCCTGAACACTTACCCCCTGGACACTTACCCCAAGGACACTTACCCCCTCCTTGGCTTATAATGTAGAGGAAATTATGTGGTAAAAGTATGGATGCCTGTAAAACCAGCTAAGCCACCATTTACTTTTCCATCTCACAACTCTTATCTACTGTTTGAGCCATTTTAGAATCAACAGCTAAAAGAATGAACAGAGTGCAGAGAATGTTTAGAGGGTGGGTAAGGTAAAATGATTTTCTCTGAGACACGCTTCCCTGGGAAAGGCCCTTAACCCTTTAGACTCCACTATTCTCATTCATGAATTGCTGCATTTCCCCGAGAGTTTAATGGATTTCCCTCAAGAATTCCCCAAATTTCTTTTAATTGAGGCAGTTCAAAGACTAACCAATCCCTATCAATGGACGTTATAAACATGGGGTTTGTAGTATTGGATAGGAAATTAAGTCAGCTTTCAAACGATATATTGGTCGTTTTTGTAGGTTGACTAGTCACAAATGTGTTTTCCTTGGAAAAATAAGGAAAAATTACTGAAAAATTGTCATTTTCCAGGCGGCTACAGCAGGATTTTGGAGTATACCCTTGGGCGGCTACGGCCGGATTGGGTTAAGATGCTACCCCTGACATGCTCGCGGTCTAGCCCTCCTGAATACTGGAGAACTCAGTCAACAGGGGAACTTGGTCCGCTGAGGCTGGAACAGTCCTTCTAATGGAAAGAAAACTAAATAACTATCCCTCTCTTCTAATAGATCTCTAGGATTCATACCTAAAAGGTTAACTTGTCCCTACTCAACAGTTTGTGGATGGGGAAGTGTCAAGACATCATTGGACCGAGTTCTCCAGTTATCACTCTCATCTGTCACCCTACCCCCTTCCCTGTCTGCCTTCCCGTCCATTCCTTTTCCCCCTCTCAACTGAATCTGCAAGTTAAGTCATTAATATTCTGTATATCTACCAAGGTTGGTGGGTAAGTGTCCTAGAGGGTAATTGTCTGGGGGGTAAATATCCAGGAGGTAAGTGTCTGGGGAGTAAGTGTCCTGTCACCATTTTATCTAAATCAATAACCTGCTACATGTTCTTCCATTTATTTGATATGTATGCATATATATATATATATATATATATACATATATATATATTTACATCCTAGTTCTATCTTCAACAAGGACATTATATGCAAATAGGAATAAAAACTAACTAGTTCATTGATCTTATATGGGAAGAAATCAAGGGAAACTTGAAGTGTGTCTGTCCATTTCTGACCAGGGCGAACAATGACACGACCGTCTGTGAGGTTTTGCAGCAGCCGACCTTCGTCTGAAATAGTATTTGCAATGTTGCTTTAGTAAAATTCCGAATCTAAAAGTTTCACCCAAACGAAAGTCAAATAACTTATCAATAAAAGTTGCAGCATACCTTCATGTATTTTTAACTTATACTTTTTATGTCGGTAGTAGATACCTGCAATGCATAGATACAAGGACATACACTTTCCATCAGTGAAAGTGTTGTGAAAGTGTTATTGAAATCCATCTCATGATTGCAAGTGTTATAAATTTGAATTGGCACCTCTATGGTAAGATTATCAATGTTTCACATAAATCATGATTCAAAATACAACATTATTACTATAAATGTTCTAGACACAAGTAATTTCTTTGAAAGATTCAACAGAGTAATTGGCCCTTTAACCCAATAGTAAATTCCATAATGAAACAATGATCTGCTCAAGATTCAAAGTTCTAGATCTAGAAGCTTAGTAAATTCCATAATGAAACAATAATCTACTCACCATTCAAAGTTCTAGAAGCTTGACTTTTTACAATAAAGAGAACCAGGAAGATAACTATCCACATGATACTACCCTCCTTAAACATCATTATACAGTATTATGATGAGAAATAAGCAGATGGAAATGCTACAGTAATATGAAAATATCTGGCTCCCAATGCAGTACTTTGGAAATCTTGGATGGTATCACCAAAAGTAGAAAATTGTTGAAAGGGTGATGCTTAGCTTAACAGTGTTGCATCAGCTCTAATATCCTATCCAGTTGCCAATCCATTAAGGGAAGTATAACAAAGAATTAATCAATAAAGCCAGGTCTCTATGGACATAATGCAGCTCACGTCACAACTGACCAGAATGGGCCAGCCGCCATATTGGTGATCAATTTATAGTCATTGTTTTTCAAAGTTCTGAAGTATTAGAATAACAGTTTATACTGCAATTATTAAAGATAGTCTCAGTGAATAATTATCATCACTTAGATTCCACATATTATTATCTATTCCTAGCCATGCGGTCTTGCTCACAACATGGTCTACACAAGGTCTATAGACGTTATGCAGAGGACATCACAACTCTTAAAATGAGCTGGCCATGATATTGGTGATCAATCAATATCCATGATTATTTTCATTTTAAAAGCATTCAGAACATATCTAGAACATAATTTATACATAATTTACTTAGGAAAACCTCACTGAATCAAAATGAGCAATAATTGCCAGTTAGAAATTCTAGTGGTGATGATCAACTTCTGGTGATCACCAAAACGTGATCGCACAAAGGCATCTGCACAAGAACTATAGGGTAACTAACCACCAGTATTAACCCTTTCATCCTAATAAACCAGTTACCAGTGGCTGCAGTGGCCCATTGCACAATGATTTATCATAACAATGATAACTTTAAGATAACTTTAAGACACATGTCGTTACTGAATTCTGTATAATTGATGTGAAAAGGGGCACTGTAGGTCTAAATCCTGTGAAAAATACTGCTCATTTACAGCACTCCAAATTTGGTTTATTTTAAGGTAGAAAATGTGTGTTATATTGTGCAAAGTGGCTATGAAAGGTGTCGTTAATTTGCTACCTTGCATTGTAATGACAGGTATTGTGCAATGGGCCACAGGGGTTAATAAGCCGCCTCCCCACTTTTCTGACAAACATTTTAGTGGTTTATTGATCAGACAAAGACGTGTCACCTGGTGTTTACAAGCAGGAACTATGTAATGTAACCTTGGTAACAAATTGGGTTGTATTTGACGGCAAACATAAGGGTCTACTATACTGTCTGTACTTGGTATATGTCCACACGTCCAATTGATTAGGGTTTTATATAACTACATATTATGTTCATATATATATTTATAGTGTAAAACTCGGCAGTAAAAATGTTGATGCACTTCACCTTATTAGATAGGTAGTATCACGCGAGTCAAACACATGTGTTGGGCCAACTCTCAGTAGTTGTTTTATTGAGCATAATTAGCAAACCACCAGGACAACTTACCAGTAACAAAGGAAAAATCGATGTAGTTCGACTCGTTTTTTCTTTCTTTCTTCTTCTTCTTCTTCTTCTTCTTTTTTTTTTTTTTTTTTTGGGGGGGAGCAGTTATTAACTTCTTTATGCGTCACACATGATCTTTCAGGGGCTGGACGAAAAAAATTATATTATGGTATAGTAATATAGATTCTTCAGAACATAATTCAGGGTCATGTCAATGTAAGGTTTTTCAGTTAGTGTATGTTCATCATTAACAAAAAATCAACTTAATCATTTCATTTAATTTAACCTCTGGGGTTGCCTGCTTTAAACAAGCCTGATAATATTGGTGGAAAAGAATTGTCAAACAACATGGCATTATTTTTCTAGAGAATAAACATCTGTTTATTGTCCAAAATTTATCGTCCATTGTGACCCAATGATTTTATACCTTTTCCTTTTAATTTTTCATTGTCGACAACAGAATTTTCGGACGATGAAAACACATTTTATTATTGGCTGATATAAAGTTTTTTCATTTGTTGTTGGTAAACTTCTTCTTATGGGGACATGGCAAATGGCTTTTATCTTAGAGTCAGTGTATGGTGAGCTCAATCCAGTTCAATCCATGTCCCTGCAGGTGGCATCAGGCTATGGCCAAGTATCCAGTTAGAACTCTCTCCTGGGCTTGCTTATACTTTAAAATAACGAGGCGGTCTATTATGATGTATATATATATATATATATTGATTAAAAGATAGGCAATAGAGAAACGTACATCAGTCACTTCATCTGTATTTTTTTTATGATTCTGTAATCAATTCTGACACAAGGTAAATGGTATTCTTTTTCTTTTTTAATTATATTTTGATGTTTCTGTGTTATACATAATTGGATTAGATATTCACAAACCCCAGACCAGATTAAACTGATTATGATACATACAGTCTCTTAACTAATTTATTTTATCTTGATTTGGAAAAGTGACGGTGAAGGTTAAATTACCTTTAGTTCATACACCAAACAGTGGCCTAACCGACGGGGGAAGGAGGGAGGTGGGGCCTTATATTTTACAAAATATAAAGTCTATCAGAAAATTGACCACAAAGGCCATTGCCTTTACCGCAACACAAATCACCAATCTATACAACAGTCAATTTTGAGGCCTTTTATAATGACAATCTGAGAGACCAAGTTATCAACTGAACTGTACTTATATATAACTTATATAAGTACCTATTTATAACAAATGCACCCTGCTATGGACCTCCTGGGTTCCTCCTGGAGTAACAGATATGCTAATGGGGTAAAGCTGGGGGTCAGGAAGGGACCCAGGGATTCGGTAAGAGGGGTGTCATTTATGAACCAGTGTCTCCTTTGTATAACAACCTCAACAGGGAACGTGTAAGTCCCATTGAGGCACAGCAACAACTTCCAAATCTATCTGAAATATTTTCAAAATAAACTTTCTGGTAGGCTTAGCTATTGAAGGATATTTATTTCCACTTTCCCAGCATTAGGTCTTGGTATCTTTAGGTCTTAGCACATCTATAGAGTACATGGTTAGGATTATTTGTCCCTCAGATATTTGGGATAAACCCTAAATTTTCAATTGTTGGAATGAATTTTGATAGTTTTGAGAAAAACAGGTAACATTTTTCTAATTGCTGACCCTAGGAAAACATCAGATGGATATTTGACAACGATTGATTGATTTATTTTTATTAACATGCAGGTTTCTTTGTAAGTATGCTTTATTTCTGTTGATCATGCATGTATTCTGAGCTAAACCTTAAGCTTGAATGTTATCAAAACTTTATTGCCTTCCTCTGTACTCTTATACACGTAATTGAAGAACTAGAATATCGAACCTAGATTGAGAATCAGACAACAGACCTTTAAGTAAGATGACCTGTCCTCTACCTCTTAGCTAAAACTTCTCACATTCCTGTCCTTGATTATTTGAAGCTGCATTCCCCGTTCAGGGTAGATATATATACATTTTGTAGCTGGAGTGTTTAAATAACGTGGTTATTAGAAGAAAAAAAACATAACCTCATATTTTTAATGAGAAAATAGAATAGAAGACAACAAGCTCGCTTTTAGTGAGTATACTTATTAGATTACCTCACCACAAACTGGGCAATAAGCTTAACTAAGTTTAAGTCATGTTTCTACAAGAAAACAATACTTTGCAAAATTCAATGAGTCACTAATCAAGGGAGGGCTGGTAACGCACGTGCAGTTAACAGAAAATAGTTAATATGTATTAAGATTATATTTAATAAAGTTGTCGAAAATACATCCAACTCGATCACGGCTTGGTGTCAACTTAATGTTTATTTAAGACATTAAAATCGTGGTCGAATTAACATGTTTCGAATTATTGTTATCCTTCATCAGAATTCAATATTGAATTTACACACTTTTCTTTCAAACAGATACATACTAACTAATTAGGGCAAGTTTCTCACATCCCGCACAATTTAAGATAAGATATTCTTTATAATTAATAATCTTAACTCTAATAACCTATAGATAACAATAGGAGCATAAGATCATAAAGTGTGAAACTCAACTATGAAAAAGTCAAAATATCCTAACTAAAAATACGATCTTAAAATCATGATCGGTGTGAAACTCCCCAGATATAGTACTTAAATCTCGAAATCTTTCGATTCCCTCCATACTTAAATCATATTGCATATACTAATCAGAACAATGTGTGCTAATCTCTGCCCCATTACCCGATGTTCATTGGTGCACAATGTCCTGATACATAGTTGGTACTCCTACATATGAGTAAGTAATATCCGTGGCATCTGACCATAAAATATCATCATCATCATTAATGTATGTGCCAGAAGGTCCGTGCACGTAACCCTAGCCCATAAAACATGGCAGGTGGATTCTGTATAGATTACAATATAATCCCGGCCCAGTGCCCACGAATAATTATAATTATATGTGACATAAGTGGGCTATCAATTTTGATGCACATATAACTGTGTTCATTTATCCTGACTTAATCGTGTGCATCTTATACAGTACCACACACCTGTAGATGAAGTTATTATACAAAGCTAGACATTTTGTAATTGTGTATCTCTAATTATGCATCCAAACCCAGTTGTTTCTATTATTTATACCAAAAAGACTTTCTTTTGATATTTTGTATATGTATATCAACATAGATATATCTATAGAAATCTCAGAATAATACATTAAGAAATTTGTCGTGGAAAGGTTCCCACTGTTAAATTTATTGCAACGGTATGTACATTCTCTCATAGGTGGCGCCAGCATTACAACGTCCAGGGCAAAACATCTCGAAGTATCAATATTTGGCTGCTTGCGCTATTGTTGGTTTTAATGATCATGATTTGGATCATTGTTTACTTGCTAAATCAAAATATCTACCAGTCGTATTCCTGTCCACCTTGATTAATGAGTTAAGTAGTACATGAAGTATTATGAAATGTTTCGCAAGAATAGGTGAAGTTGACGTTAATAACAAAGGCATTATCTATAGCTAAGTTCTCATTTCCCAACTTTGCTTATACATGTACTCGTATATCTTCATTTTGAAATGATGAAATGATCTATGCTCCGAACCACAAAGCACTATACACAATAAGCATGAGAGTAAAGGCGGTTAGAAATATCCCAAAGAACACTCTGTTAATAGCCTTGGCTAAATCCTGCCATTTTCTTACATTCACATTCTCACCATTGTTCCCATTTTGGCCTTTCTTCTCCTTTTGACAGTTACAGTTGATGTTGTTTGTATTCCCTGGCGTCTCTCTTCCACCCAGTGTGATCTGCTCCACCTGGTCACCATTGGCATCTCCCACCTTAGACTTGGGCTTCAGCAGCAGAGTCTCAATCCATACTGGTACACGGGTAGAGGGGCCAGTATGGTGTATAGACAGGACCAGGACGCTCACACACACTGACAGCACGTTGGTTATCATGAAGAGAGTGTTGAAGACCACTGTAAAGAAATGATTTGTAACCTTAACAAAACTAAAGCCCCATACCCACTAGGCGACTTTTAGACAATCGGCTGACGGGTCGACACTGAAATCAGACAACTGTGGGGGTAGAATCAGCCCACTTTAGCACTGATTCAGATTAGAAAGACACATTTCAATACAGTATACCCAACGATAGTACAAAGGAAAGATTAATGACTTTATTACGTTTTGCTGTGAATCGACAATAGCAGCGCCCCCTACGAGTGTCTGTGCAACAAGATACGACGCGACGTCAATTTTTGGTGTTTTCATAACGTAATAACGTAAACAAAGGGCAATGTCATCACGAAAACAGTAACAACAGCGGCTGCGGCGTAACGGGTTGCATGGACTCTCGCAGGGGGCGCCACTAACAGCGACATCACACTGAAAAAAATGGGCATTGGAAAGTTAGTCAAATGTCCTAACTTTTTGCGAAAAACTTAGTCAATTTGACGGTGCATTTTTGTCCGAACTTTCTAACCCTTTTTTGACTAACCTATAGTCAGATTGACTAACCCAAAAGGAAAAAGTTAGTCATTACTGACGAAAAACGTCTTTCAGAGTGGGGATTCGAACCCGGGTCGCTGGCATGAGAGTCAGGTGCCCTAACCACTTGGCTATGGAAACTACTGTACCACAGACTCGTTCCACCTCGGTATTTCCCCAGTGGTATTGTAACCTCGGGACCTTTTCAATGAGGCCTAAAGAGGTCACCGGGGTGTTCTCTTGGTGGACACCCCGGCGACAGAGAGGTCGCTGGGACCGCTCTAAAGAGGTCGCAGGAGGGTCAAAGAGGCCTCTGCAGGAACCTGTTTGCAATTTTAGACTGAAACGGTCGTTGGGGGATGAGACAAAGACATCACAAACAGGGGGTTGTTCCAATGTGATCCTAGGATTCACTCTTACATCCTAAGATAATGTTGGTTCCAAACCCAGTGGCTATCTTAGTGTTGTAATATCATAAGACACTATAGGAGGGCTAACTTAGGACCAAAAATTAAACTAGATTTAGAGGACTTTAGAGTACAAAGAAATCACGTAGGTAATTGGAACCAAAATATCCTAGGATCATTTTGTGACAAAATTTAAGATATGATGATTGTCATAAGATATCATTGGAACGTGCTGCAGGGACCAGTAGAGAAAGGTTGCTGGGTCTGACACATCTCTGGTTATTGAAACGCTCCCCTGGCTGCCCATACACACCCCTCATGGGCTGATGCCGGTGTCAAATTTAAGAATCACGTCATTGTATTACTATAATACTTTTTCAAAATCGGAGGGGGGGGGGGGGGGTGGGGGTGGTGGAGGGGACATTCCACTTAGGCCAAAAAATATCTGTTACATGTACAGGTGGAAAAAATTAGGGTAGGTAGGACGATTTTTCTTCCCTTTTCTTTATTTATCAAAGAGACCTGGGCAAAGTTGGAAATTAAAGAAATACTCTAAACAACCTAAAAATTTTTTTAAAAATTTAGCATCTAAAATACATGCCCTGAGCATCTCTATGCTATTCCATGCTGTTCCATGTTTTTCTGGTCAATTCTTTTGGATTGAAAAAAAAATGGGGGGAAAATCCTTTAAAAAATTACCTGAACACAACAATTTTTTTAGGCCTTAGAGGCTTGCACCACCCCTCCCCAAACCCCCTTAGTCAATCTGACTAAGGGGTATGTCAAATTTATAAAATAAAAAAAAATCCTGACAGTATCAAAATGCTTAGTATGATCTTATAATTGTACCCAGAAATGTCCCTTAATGATAATTAGGCAAAAGTATTTAATGACTAACCTTAGGTTAGAAAGTCAGTCACTATGACTAATGGGCTTAGTATTCTAATGGTATGATATGGTTAGAAAGTTAGACAGCCAATGACTAACCTACAAATTCGGTGGTCAAAGCCAGATATGACTAACTTTCTAACTTTTCACTTTTTTTAGTGTACAAAATTCCAGTACGCAACGGCTCCACTTGACCATCTTTGTGTAGCTACAATATTTTTGGTATACCTATAGCTGATCATGGGAATCAGCCGATTCTCCCAGTTGCCCAAGGCCTATTGCTACTGAAGTCGCTTAGTATAGGCCCTTTACTTTCATATAATGTGAAGTTTACATAAGGGGAACCCTATGAGCAATTAGAGGTCGCCAGAAACTAATATCTGAGACTGTTAGATATTTTCCAAAAGTTCCACTCTTTTTTTGATACATTTCTGGTCGAAACGCTCAATGGGAACACCAGTTCTGGTTATTTTTGAATAGTTCTGATTGATTTTTGACCAATTCTAATTTATTTTTGACCAGTTCTATTTTTAGCCAGAATATCAGTTGAATCGCTCAATAGGTACCCATAAGATGAATAATGTTATTATTGACACTAAAAAAAGTTAAATAATCATTGCTGAGGAAAGGGAATGTAATATACAGATGATGATAGTTAATACAGGCTAAACTGGATTGCATTAATACTGATGCATTAAACCTTTAACTATTGAACTTGTATCACCCTAGGCTATATACATTTTCATATCTTATTAATTTTATGAAAACATTATGAATGCCATGTCACGGTGCATATATAAGGGTTCTATATATATATATCTGTGAATTTATCACCTGCATGGCTGACAAGTGGTGCGTATTGGGGGCAGGTAGTATTGCCACGCAGTATATACTGATCATTGTACACTCCTTGTTTTCAGTAATTGTAACATATTTCTAATACTGTTTGGGTGATAAAATAAAGAAGCTCTTTAGGGGGCATCCACAGCTGGCCGTACGCCCCATGGGGATTGTACAAACCTCGAGCTTCACCCTCGGTATGTGACAATCCTCAATGGGTTGTGTGGCCACCCTTGGATGCCCCCCGCGGCTCACCTTACACATCTTTTTCATTAAGATGGCGTCACCTGGTGTATCAAATTGCAAACACATTTTTAGGTCTTTCCCATAGTTAAGGTATATGAAGTTATGTGACCCAGTTACCAAAAGCCCTAAAAGGTAGGCAAGGTGGGGGACTGTGCAGTCATGGGAAAGGTGTATAGTGGGCATTAATACTGGACATTAGTGTATTATCTCCGGAATGAACTCGTTTATTCTAGAAGCGTTAACTTGACTTACTTATGATGGGTACTGAGTCCCAGCTCGTGGGAAGCTGCTGCGATATGGCCACTTGAGTGATGAAGAATGACATGAGGCAGGCCACGTTCAGGGACACCTTCTCCCCAGAATCAGGGGGCAGTGGGAAAGCCATCAGTCCCACGAGTGAAAGCAAGATTATTGGCAAAATCATAGTTGTGACATAGTAGCTTGAGCGCCTCTTCAGTACCATGTTGAATACAACTATTGAAGCTATGAAATTGTTATAAGCATATTGCACTGTAGAAACGTTTCCGTTGACGACCGCCCATTCATTGCTTTTGATGAAGATACTGAGGTTAAGAACATCAGACTTAGTGGTGAAATTGACATAGCTAGCCGAAGTGAGGCTATTTTCTAAACCAACTTGACAGTGTTGTTGGTCAAAGGGGAACCGGTAGACGTCGACTTTACAGTTAATCTGAAGCCAAACCCAAAAGCCCCATAAAACCGATCCGTCGGCTCCTACTGCGACTTGTGTATTTTCCCAGTCGAAACTGACTCCCCTGCCAGAAATGCTGAAATAATTAGAACAAACCAAAGGAATGTTGTGCAGGTCTTGGATGATAAAAAAGTGAAATAATTGTATTTGTGTACATATGATTATTTGTATGGAACTGATATTATTTGCTTATCATTTTGATTTGATCTACTTGATTTCATTTAATATGATGTCTGGATGTGTAAAGCGCATCAACATTGCGCTCTGCTTTTCGCTGTTTAGGGCAATCGCATCATTTCGTTATGCACACACAGACAGCGCATCATAGCATGATAGGGCGATAATGCTTATCTATAGGTGCCTATGGGAGGAAAGTACATTTTATTCTGTATCTTTCTTAATATGTGTTACCAATATTTGTCCAATTGCCATACAGTAAGTGGCAAAGTTGTAGCCCTGAATCTCACAGATCCATATATTCATATACAACAATCAATGCACTTCTTTAAGGTGATGTAGCATAGTTTTTGCTCATTATATCCTAATAAAATTAATTCATTTACATAAAGGGACATATATGTAGGTCATGGTAGGTGCTAAATGTCTGAAGAATATTATAAGAGTGTACAACATAATTAATGAATTCTCCCAAAAATCTGTTGTATAAATCTTAAAGTACTTAATTCAATTTTATGAAAAAGTTAGATCGTGACCCACCAATTCCTTTTCCCACTAAATGATAGCCAGCACTTATTCCAATGAAATGTGAGGATTTCTTCCTTTTTTTCACCAAATTCGTGGAATTAAAGTCCCTTCAATTCCTTTATATTTGTATTTTTGGGAAATTATTCATTATCTATAAAGATTACTATACTTACATCATATCCACGTGAGATAGAATCATGATTGATGAAATTTGGTATTGTAAAGAATCTCTTCAAACTGTTTCACTTTGTGAAAATACCGAAATTTTCATTTTTTCTATGATTCCTTAATATGCTTCTATTCCAAAAGTTTCCACGGTGACCCCCTAAATTTTCTTCATTTCTGGAATGTATAGACCCTAAACTTTTATTTCCCAAATTTTAAAGCAAATGTCAAGATGAGAACTATATATTGAGTCTTTAAAGACACATACAATTACCTGTTCATAATGCCGAAACTTGGCTTCCAAATGGCAGAGGCTGGGAGGTACGTTATGGTTATGTTACCATGCAGAGTAGGATTCCAAGTCAGAGATTCATCTTGCCACCACTTTTTGAAGGTAATAAAAAAAAGCCATCATTGGTTTAGAAATATGCTGCTACTGTATTCTGAGTTATGCATATGTGTTGAACGCTACAACCGATAAAGATGTAGATTCAATTAACTGTGTTTGAAATATAACATTTTGCATTATATCAATATGCTTTAGTAGACATCACCGACAGACACACTTAGTGTATTTTTCTCATCAATAAAATCTGGAAATTGAAGTAAAATGTAAAGCAACTTGTCATTTTAATAAAGTTCGGAGACTACAAAATAAAACTCATTGCATGTTTACATTGTTTGAATTTGATTATTAGTTGACAATAAGGGATAATCTAATTCCTTACTATCGATAGTGGGTTTACTGTGTTTTACTTGCAGACTATCCTAAACCACGGTGCATAAACATGCCGGGAAATAAGCAGATACTGTCTCAGACCCCCATCCATGAAACTAGTCTGTTAACATTAAATTTCGTTACGATTTTACAAAAATAGTAAAATCTCTGGTTCTAATGAATGAAATTGAATTCTGTAAATTGATGTAAAAAGGAAATAAATTAGAGAAAATTCAGTAAAAGTTACAGCTCTCTGGGGGCATTCTAAATATAGAAAAAAAAGTGTCAAAACCATCGTTGTTACGAAAGTATTAATTTCGTTAATACAATTATTTTCGTTGTTATGAAACCCATTGTACAATGGGCCACAGTGGCCCATCGCACAATGGATTATTGCTGTTATGATCACTTTAAGATAACTTTAAGATCATTTTCATAACAGCAAAGAACTGAAGGAATGTTATGCAGGTCTTGAATGATAAAAAAGTGTAATAATTGAATTTGTGTTCATATAACAGATAACTTTAAGATCATTTTCATAATAGCAATAGGTTTCGTAGAGAATAGGTGTTGCACAATACCGATCGTAAGAACGGAAATCAATATAGATAACAAAACCTTGCGTTGTTACTTTTATCGTAACAACTATCATTTTGACACCAAAAAAGACTTATTTAGAATAGTCTCAAAGATCTGTAATTGTTATTCATTTTTCCTGTTATTCCCTTCATATAGTTTTTAGGGTGTTTACAACAACGAAACATTTCAATTCACTGTTAAGTAAAATTAATGATCTTTTAAAGTTAACTTAACGGGTCTCGCTGTTGCTAGAGGTGGTGGACAACTCTCGCAACAGCGAGACCCGTTAAGCAACAAGACCACCTCTAGCAACAAGGATGTCACTGTTGTGATGGATCCCCTTGTTAATTTGTGGCTGTTCTACTAAACTGATTCTAATTCTGTAAACATTTCTGAAAACTAGACATTCAGATCTAAGATCCCTGAAATTTTCAGCCATAAGGAATTATTAAAAATGGGTGAAAATTGACGCTAAATTTCGCATATAACAGTGAGACTTTGCCAAACCCCTCCTGTTTCTCTCGCTGTTGCGAGTTTTTGGTTATGCAACGTGGCACAACTGCTCATTTACTAACAACAACAGACAAGAACAAGTCTCTCCCAGTGGCCCGTCGCATAACCAAACTCTCGCAAGAGGGAGCGATTAAGGATGGATTTGTTTTTTTCTCACTGTTTTTTTCTCTCCTTGTTTTTGGAATGTGCCAATTGTCCCTGTTGCGATGGTTTTGCACACACTTTGAAGTTAATTTAATTGATTGATAAATACATTTCCGCCACTTACCTCCTATATATTTTATAAGATGAGGGACACTGCTATTATTTGCTGAAAACAGAATATTAAAATTAACACCCCAAAATGTCCCCCCGGGACATGAAAGAAAAGGGGTGGTCAAACCATCCCTGTAAGGATGAAAGGTGGATTCGCTCCCTGTTGAACAGGGAGAGGTCTTTTGAAATGTGCCAATGTTCGCTACAGCGAGACCCGTTATGCGACGGGGCACAGTTTACACCAACATTTTCAATAAGATATTTTCAAAATTGCCTACATGCTTATTTCCTGAAGCCAGTTGTACAAAACAAAATTAACCAAAACAATGTGGATGACAGATGGCTCCTAAAATTGTAAAATTTCATATTTTGACTTTTTTCCTATATGAACAACGAAGGGATAAAGGGTTGACAGGTCAAACAAGTTTAGAATGTTTCACTTACCAACACAATGAATCCAACAATAGAGAGCTTCTGGTTTGCCAAATTCTAGAAGGGCAAAAAGAAGTTAAATTAAAATATTTATATATATCAAGGTTATAATTATAATTATATCAGTCCATATCTTCTTCTGATCAAAACATTAATATAATTCTAATTGTGTGCTCCTAATATATGGCAAATAACTAACATTTGCAATTCGTGTGGATATATTGGGTCTTTGATACTTCGATCTTTTAATTTGTATCAAGGGGTCAGTGAGACAGTCATCAGAATATGTTCTAGGAATGTATGTATACATTGTTTTTATGAATGTATCCAAAACGTATATCATGACAATGATTGTGTTAGGGGCAGTTGGTTATAGGGGTTTTACAATTAAGAAAAGACGCTGTAAACTAAGCTTTCCCTTAACTGAATTGAATGTGATTTAATTGCAAGTGGAGTTTTAAGCTGATACTAAGTAGATACTGACCGGGCTGGGATCCTGGGTTCTGTATTACAGCGAGGAGTGTGTTCAGTGAGAGGCCACTCGAGGGCCGCATGAACGCTCGAGTGCCGCATGAACACAAGGCCAGGGTCCCAGACAAGGTCAGTATTACATTTATTCCCCCCCCTTACACATCATTGAACATTGAACATCATTGAACATCATTGTCGTCTGCTGCAGGCGTCAGTGCAATGTGCGGGACCATTCTGTCTCGGCTCTCACGTGGGCCTGTCAAGGGCCGCACACTTCAGGGGGCCTCAGGGAGAATGCCTGTACGTTCAGAGCACAGACCTGGTAGTAAACACCTCGCCATTCTGTCCCAGCTCTCAGCTGATCTGCGGTGTACGGAGGGCCTCAGTGCGAATGCCCTGCGGTGATCGCCCGGCCATGACGTCACGCTCAGCCTATACAAAAGTTGTATTGCCCCGGCTGACTCACAGTTGTCGGTGCGTGTTAAAAGACAGGCAACTACAACTACGTATCACACAAATTATCAACCACATAGCCAACGAGCGTGCATATAAGGGTCAGTGAGTAGTGACAGGCTATACATACTGCTCGTCATTTTCACTATTTTAAATATATTTGGAGCTTTGATTGAGTGATAAAATATAGAAGAACCTTAGGGGTCATCCTTGGGTGCCTGTACGACCCATGGGGATCGTACATACCTCAGATTTCGTCCTTGGTACATATCGCTCCCCTATGGGTCGGACAGGCACCCTCTGACGACCCCTGCGGTTCTTCTTATATTATTACTTACCAGTTCTAAAATCCTTAGTGGACGAAAAGAAACATCAACCTGTACTGTGTCAGTCCACTTCTTACTGTACCTCACGGGTACCCGACCGTCAAGCAGTTTCTTATAAAGCAGGGCCTCTTCTGGATACACACGTAAAAAACATAATAGGCTTTGACGGATACACTTAGAAATGTGAAGAGTTTATATATGAGGAAGTGCTAATATGTAAAATGCACTTTAAAACCCTGTACCATTCACACTAACTGCATAGATCACGATCCACTCCCCCCCCCCCGCCTCCCGACCCCACATAATAGACCTGTCCACTTTAGGATATATTGCTGGCATGATACAGAGGTCGGACATAATTGCAGTTTTTGCAAAGTCAGCCACTAACACAAATTTGAATGCATGAGTTCGTACATGTCAATAAGGTGTTGATAATGAGGATGAATTATTATTTTCTCTCAATTAAGTAATTACCTCCATTTCAGGTGAACCAAAATAAGGTATGTGATTTTAGGTTTGGACATTGTGGGCAAAGCTGAAGGGCTTTAACACTGTTCCCTATGGGAAAATGCCAATTTTGCTTTCCAGTACTATAGCTACATATTTAACATCATATTGAAAGTAAAAGCTTATCAAGTTTAATTTTGGGTAATACTACTTGGAAAATTACTGTGAATCAAGTATGATGAACATTTATCTAGAAATGTTGATATCATAGAAATAAGGGGTGGGCTAGCTGGCAAAGTGAACAGGTGCATTGTACCCCAGATAAGACTACGGCCGCCTGGAAAAGGCTTTATCCTTTCATATTTTCCCACATTCTTCTAAAGATATTTTTTGTCCAAAGAGAGAATAAATTAACCAGAAAGCGTTTACAACAAGTAGGAAATATATCCATTTCTGGGGTGATGACCAAAGACATTTCGCGCATCTTATGCTCACGATTCCTAAATTTGGATGCGTGAAAATACACAAAATTTTAGATTCGTTACATTTTTTTTCTTGGTTAAAACACTCCAACTAAATTGCAATTTGTTTCTAATAGATATATTGAATCATTTTCTATAAATATTTATAGTTTATACAAGTTTTTATGTCAACATTTTCCTCCACGAATCTGTCACACATCTTTTTTACATTTTCACGCATCAATTTTTAGATGCGTACTCGTTTTCTGGACGAGGTTGGACACAAAAAAAGATTCGTGAAATTTCTTTGGTCGGCCCTCCTGACGGTATTTTATTTAGCAGGTGTATAACTATATCATAATAGAGAGAAAGTATAACATAATTATTTTGTTTATATTTTCTCTCTGTTATGATATATTCATATATCTGCTAAATAAGATAAGGACTCCAACAGATGTCGTTTACCGAATAATGTTATTAGTACATAACTATAATATATTAACCAACTCGTCGAGACACAGTCAAGTCTAATATTCAGCTGAACGAAATTAATAAACCTACCATTTATAGGATTTGAAAGTGCAGTTCCAGCCATGAAGAGAATCAGGATAAGTTGTAGATACAGTGGCACGCCCATTGTCTTTGTATTCATCCAACTAGTCAGGTAATATGTGCATTTGTGCACCGTTGGTCACAGACATTATGAATGGCTAGAAGCTATGTTAACCAGAGGAAATTGTAAATCTTATATAGACTACTGTGTATTTAGAATGTTATGTCTTGGGACAAGGGTCTCCGTGGTAGTTAAGCCTAGATATAGGTGGGTTTTACACTATACGATATGAGCTGCAATATGACCATGTTGCAGTGAAGTCGCACCTATTTGTGATAAAATTGTTGGTTATGCATGTGTAAAATACTCGGAAGAGCGAATCGTACACGATTATATCGACCCTGTTTATGGATTTTGTGTGATATCATCAAATCACCCAGATATCACAGTCTAAATCTCGCATGTGTAAAACCCCCTTTAGTTAGATATCGACTACTTCACTGATGTTGTCTGAGGGCAAATAATCCTAAACCTAGATATAGCTATGCCTCAGGCAAAGGAAACACATGATGATCAATATAAAAGAAACTATTGTCAGAGGTTATTATTTATTAACGAACACACAGTGATAAGTACATATCAACTGGTCATGGAGAGTTGACAGTATGTGAAATCACTAGGGGTAAGCTTGTATGCTAACTTGGTATATGCGATGTGTTAAGGCTTTGGCTTAACGTGGTTGTCCCTGTGTCAATGGTCCTGATCTATAGACATTGTGCAGATGACGTCATAACTAGTCAATTTATAGCCATTGATTTCTAAAGTCTAAAGTATATAAAATGTAGTTTTATGCTACAAGTAGTCTCACTGAGTAATAGTTAGCAACTATCATTACTTAAAATTGATTTATTTGTATTAATTCTATGCCCATTAGGTCTTGATCACCACGTGGTGATCACCAAAAAGTGATCACATGACCACGTCTGCACAAGGTCTATACACGGTTTTCATGAGTCTGCGTATTGAACACTGCCTAAGACGCCTTACCCTGAAGGGAGTATTACACTACAAGACATCAGCTGCGATATAACGATGGCATAGAGAAATCACATGTATTGGGGACAAGATGTTGTTGTTACACATTATGGACAGTAGGCATGAGCCAAAGGAACAAAAACACAAACAGTTCGGCAACACGCTACCACCCTTTATTTGCAAATGACGGCCTGAGTTCCCTGGCTGCGAGGCCGACCTAGAGTATACTAGAACATCAGAGACTAAAGCCTGGTCCCCACTTGGCCGACTAAATTTCCTTGGTCGCCGGACGATTAAGCTTGTTAGTAGCCGGGCGACCAACTCCACACTGGCGCCTTGATGTCTGGTGACCAAACCCTTAGTCGCCGTGGGTTTAGGGCAAAATATTTGACATATTTAATATTGTTCTATGCCCACCAGTGAAAAGTTAATCATCGGGCGACTAACTAAAGTCTTGTCTCGTAGCCAGCAACCAACTACAAGAGCGTCCCAACGTGGGGATTAACTTTTTTTTCACGCCCCACTTAGTCGCCCGACGACGTACTTATTTCTTAATCGTCGGGCGACTAACGTTAGTTTCCGTCGGTAGTCGGCCAAGTGGGGACGCGGCATTAAGCAGCGTCCCCACTTGGGCGACTAAGATTTTAGTAGCCCGGCGATTAGTGTTAACCCTTTGCAACAACTGCGACCAAGCCTGAAATCAAGCTCTAGTCACCCATGAAAGAAAGGGTTAACACTAATCGCCCGGGGACTAAAATCTTCGTCACCCAAGTGGGGACGCGGCTTAAGAAGACCCTGAAGGACAACAGCTACCTCCTCCCCCTTTTCATTCTTTCATCCCTCTCTCCTGGAATACACACCCAGCATGACACCCCCTATAGGCAAACCCTAAATCTGTTCACCCTCGTGCGTGAGGCAAATCTCCCATGCCAAAGAATCAGTTGGACCGACCAAAAGTCAACCCCCTTACATTTGAGGAGAACAGAAAACTCCCGCTTTCATAAACAATATCACATTAGTATGGTCTCTTCACTAAAATATAACATTATTATTTTTCTCTAGTCGCCAGCAATTTGTGTAGTTAATCGCCGAGCTGGGGGACCAATGCGTCCTCTAGTCGCCAGCTGATTTATAGCAAGAGCATCCCAACTTGGGGATTATATTGTTTTCCACTGGTGACTAGTTAGTTGCCTGCCGACTTACTAATTCACTAATTACCGGTGATTAACATTAGTTGCCAGGGTTTGGTCGCCAGGAAATGCAAGTTGCTTGCATTGCAGATAACAACATGTTGGTATTTAAACTTAAGTAAACTTGCATTTCCTAGTTAGAAGGAATGCAAGTACCACTGAATGCATAGTGGAATATAGCCATTAGTCAGGTTTTGGAAAAATAGCTATTTTATCAAAAACAAAAAGAATGTGCTCTAAAATAAAATAAAAACACAAATGTGTGGTTGTTTCGTGTCTGACATACTCTGGATATCATGATAAGCTGAGAAAAAAGTAAATTAGAAAGAAATCAAATCAGATCCTTTTTAGACATATGCATTATTAACCAGCATAATCGCCAGGCAATTATTGACAACAGACAAAAATATTTCAAAGCACTTAGACTTATATAAAATGCATGATGCTTGAGTGCCTAGAATTTAGGATGTTTGTTTTTTAGCTGTTTAAAACTAATAAAAGAATGGTATAATCCATGACAGCATCGTAACTTAATTGTTACGTTATATCTCTCATACCTTGGCACCAAATTACTGACGTGACCAAGAGCGTCATCAAATTAATTTCCCAAAGTGCAAAAGAAAATAAGACGAGATATACATTGCATTGCCTTAAAGATGTCTGCTCAAGATGTATAATTTTCGTGAGAATAACCTATTTGACATTATGGATTGAACTGACAGGCTTTAGCATTGGTTCCTATGGGGAAAATGGCATTTGTACAAGGCTGAGTTTCTCAAACTTAATGACCAATTTGTCAACCAAATCAATTCCGTTGTTTATTTTAATATATATATATATATATATATATATATATATATATATATATACCTCTGTTTTGGGGAAATAAGCCAGGAGTCTATTGTAGTAATAAGTTATTTCATGGTGACCTTTATTTTCTATATACATCTATGAAGAATCTACTAATCTATTATTTTGAAGCCTTAATGACCAAGGTATAAAGTGTCAGTTCCTTTTTACCAATACACTGTCTCCCTTTTCTCCCTCTTGTTTTTCTCATTTTACCCATCTATCATTATTAGAATTCCCTTGAGTAACTATTTCACCCTGACTTCTACTTAATTTTGTACCCCCCTATACTTACAAATGGCAAACTAATTACTTTATATGAATATTTTGATAATACATACAACGGGAAATAATGAATAGCAAAGATTTAATTTAGCTGGTGATCTTATCTACATATCCTCTCATTTTAGTGGCAAAAGATCTAGATAACCAATACTATGCAATAAGCCCATACCACATTGGGTATATCCCAGGGTTGGATAGGGGTTGGACAAAATATACATGTAAGCCATCCTTATCTCCTAAATTTTGATTTACTGAAATAAGCAAGAATTGTATTTTTCTATATCCCAAAGTAGTCTTTAAATGTATTATAATTTCTGGAATTTTAGCAATTAATAGATTTGCAGATTTGCAAACCAATTTGTTTTGATTAATTTTGTATTATAATATTTCATGGTAAACAATAATGTTGGTGTTAATTGAGATGGGCTTATTCCACCAATCTCCCCCATCATTAACCTTACCAATTAACCCTTTAGACCCCACAGGTTGGGAATATGAATTGCTGTATTTATTGTGAAAAGACGAAGCTTACTGTCCCTGAACAGGACCACAAGTCAAAAAAAAATTCATTTCGATGAAAAGAGTTTGAGAAATGAATTGCTGTATTTCCCCGGGATTTCCGTGGATTTCCCTTGGGATTTCCTTTAATTGTCATTAATTGAGGAATTTCAAAGGCTCACCCACCAATAGATTCGAAGA
This sequence comes from Lepidonotus clava, assembly GCA_936440205.1. Taxonomy (NCBI): domain Eukaryota; kingdom Metazoa; phylum Annelida; class Polychaeta; order Phyllodocida; family Polynoidae; genus Lepidonotus; species Lepidonotus clava. The sequence continues at coordinate 48,197,690 of OW387141.1, forward strand.
GTTTTATGCATTAACATTCACAGCTGGGCCTCCCAGTCATGTTCTGATGCAACACAACCATTCTGTGAGCATCTGTTGTTGGTAGTTTGACACTTTCTAAAATGATACGTAACACTCATGTTAGATGGTTAAAGTCGCAACCTTACCAAGACAGACTGTTTTTATGACATTTGGTTTAGGTAATTTCACAACCTTACCCAAACAAAATCTCATTGTAACATTTTGGCAGAATTTAGGCCAAATCTAAACCAAAGAGGTTTAGCTGAGATAATCTCATCATAATGACCCCCCACCCACCACAATGTAAAAAATGGATCAGTTGAAATCTGATTCCTATAGAATGGAGAAAAGGGGAGGGGAGAAGGCTCCTCTTTCTGGATGACTCAATTATTATTGCCTGAGCCTTAGATGATGGGTACAAGGATGGATTGTGTCAATTAGGCCTTGCATGAATACCATGATTGGGCTCATTGACACAGGTACATTAATTAATCCCAAAAGGCCGAGTCTACTCTCCATGACTGAGTACACGGGTACTGATACAAGATACCTAGGTCCACTGATCAACGAACGGTTGGATAACCATTGGTCACATTGATGGTCAACGTGACCCAGAAACCGTCCGATCCCAAGGCTTCCATGGCCCTTAACTATATCACATGGGTTGTTTTACCAATTAACTTTACTTAATAGTATATAAAATCCCCTCCACCAAACCATATTTATATCACTGATAATCTGCATTAATTTATGTATGCGCTGAGGCATTGTTGACTAATTGATGAATCACTTAATTGTTTTCACAATGGAATGCCACTTGTTACTTCCTCATTGTGGAACAGGGTTGCATAATATAACATGACTGGGAGGTCTGGCGGGGGAAGGTCTGACCACGGACTTTGCATGGTCAGACCAACCGGAGGCCACCACCCAGAGACAGACATTGGTCGTGGGGCTCTCCACCATAAGTCCCCTGAGTAGCCAGCAAACTTTTGTCTTTACAAGGATCTTAGAGACAATGACAACTATTGGCTTGTGACCCCAACCCCCTCTCTGGCCCCATAGAGAGAGGGGCAGTTTCCAGGACCCTCCATTCAAAACCATTCCCTGTATTTAGCCTCACATAATATAACCATAGCGTTATAACTTCATGATGAAAGAAATGTTTAAATAATAGAAATGATTTACCAACACTGAATCATATGCAGCAGATAATCCAGGCAGATGCAGCTCCATGTTTTCCAGTATTTTATGTACCTGCAGGCTAATTTTGGCTTATTTTGTAGACAAAAACATGGAAAACCCAATAGAAATATTGCATGTAATGGCAATATTAAAATATCCAATGAAAAATATCTTTAGATTATCTTCAGAAATTGAAGTACATTCAGAAACAAAAAGGAAAATTAGATGATTCTTACTGTTTATGATTTCAAACAAAGGGAAATTTCATAGATGACTTATCATGATGGTCGCAGACAGGGAATTTGGGAAGAAAAGATATGACACCTATTTAGGTGGTTGTAAGTGCAGACTTATACTTACAAGATTGCTAAATTTATAAGTAAATCTTGAAAATATATACCTGAAAATTCCTGACCAAGAAGGCCAGAGCAACACAGAAGAACTCACATGTCACTGCACTTGGAAAAGACTTTACTCTATCCTATGGGAGGTGTAGTTTTCTAAAATTAAACTGTCAAAGTCCTAAAATACATTGCAGGCTCTCCAGACCTCATAAAATTGTTCATCATGTTACTTGAGCCTATTGAGGACTTCTCAACTCAGGTTTCCAATACATTCCTGTTTAAGGATTTTGCCATCATCTATTTTTATACAACATCTTGTCCTTCTGAAGAGGGATACCCATTGAGTAATGCATTATAAATTCTGGTTCAAATACATACCAGTAGCCACCAATATCTAGCCTGTCAAATATTTTCCAACTGATTGTCCATTTTGGCATATATTTCTGGTCGAATCAATCAATGGGAACACCACATCAGAAAATATTTCAAGAAGCTCTTTTCTTATCCATGCATCCAAAAAATGCTCCAGAAAACAGTCACGCACCCAAAAAAGATGCATAGATGTGTAAAGAGATGTGTGACATAATCGTGAATGTATAATTTCAAATGAAAAACATGTATAACATATAAATATCAATATATAATGTTTCATTATGTCTATTAGAAGTGTATTGCAATATAATCAAAGAGTTCTGAACCCCTAAAAGATTTCATATATCTATAATGTTGTGTCACTTCATGATCATGAATCCAAATGTTGGAATCGTGGATATAGGATTCGTGAATAGTTTTTGGTCGGCACCCCAGAACTGGTCGAAATAGCCCAAATTTACTTATATCGCGCAATGGAATGTGCATTTATATACTGTACTTTATGTCATTCACCTATGCTGTGAACGGTGCCTAATGGTGCATATTTTAGTTAAGCCTGATTCCACAAGATGCTACAAACACACATCATCAGGAAATATGCAAGTGTGAATATGCAAAAGAACAAATTGTTCAGCGTTTTTGACAGTTCTTTCCATTTTCCATCTTCCCTTATCTTCGTGTTACACCCTAGGGATTGATCCCCTTTCACCTCTGCCAACCTAGACTCTTTTCCACCTCCATATCTGAGACTGCTTTTCCTCCCATCAACTTGTGACCCAGCATCAAGAGAATGTTCTTCAACCTGTGTAGCTTTGCCTTCTTCTTTGGCTTTAGCCCTGAGCAGCAGTCTGTCCAGCCACACGGGTACCTTGATGTTTGGGTCTGTGAAGTGCATTGCCAGGACCAAGGCAGTCACACACACAGACAGAACACTCTGAACCATGGAGAAAATGTTGAACACCACTGGAAAAGAAAGCATAGGAAAGGATAACTGGGATGTCAACCATACAAATTTGGGGATAATTATTGCAGTTTGCACCAGACAAAAACATTCACAATTTTCCCCAAAAAAATATTAAAAAAAAAAAAACCCTCAAGGATTGTTTCACACAGAGTAACATATGAAAAGAAGTGTATGTGCTCAAGGTATAAATATGTCTAAAAGAAAGATCCAAAATAAATGTCATGTTGGCGATATCATTTCTTGATATTGTCAATTATTTTAAGAATAATTATTTGGAAATTTGTATCGTTGACAATACTGACAAACATATATTATTTTATCAAGGTTTCTTTGAGCAGCATTTGCTGACTTTAATTTTATTGAAGGAAGAAGTGAAAAGGTCCCCAAGGAGGCTAATAACTAAGATTATATTCCTCCTTCGTGTACATTTGAGAGAAATAACTTGGTTGCATAGAAATATGTTTCTTATGCTTAATAAATATACAAGTGACAAGTTCATTTTTATAATAATGTTTTCTATATCAACTATATCTTTGGTAATAATAAACAGCAAAATGCATGCTAAACCTACCGATGACCGGTGTTATACGATAGTTCGTAGGCATATGCTCTGAAATGGCCACTTGAGTTATGAAGAAGGACATGAAGCATGTCATACTGAGACACATCTTCTCCCCACACTCAGGAGGCAGTGGGAACACCATCAAGCTAACACAGGATATCATGGCAATAGGTAAAATCATGGTCATAGAATAGTAATTAGACACCCTTTTAAGAGACAGAACAAAGTCTATGTTTGACCTCAGAACCCCATTGTTTAGAATGGGATCATCTATGACACTACTACTTATAAAGGTCCACTCATTGCTGAAGATTGTATGGTTGTCTGTGAAAGGGATAGTGTAAAGAGGAGTAAAATTGGTGTAGGTTGCTGGAGACATGAAGTTACTTATGGTTATTCTACAGTTCTGACGGTCAAATGGGAAATAGTAAGCATCCACTTCACAATATGTCAGAAATCGCCCGGTTGGAGACCAATTGACATGGCCATTGGCTGACACTTGAACGTCTTGTTTTTCCCATTTATCGTCTTTGATGTTACCAGATACGCTGCAACATAATAGAGAATATATAGACACAAAGTCACATGTTTAGATAACCTGAGCTCATTCCAGTCAACGATAAGGTTAACCATAAAATGTTTTTGAAATTGCCTCCATGCTTACTCCCTGCACAATACAAAACTTTTCAAAGGAATTTGATTGACAGATTGCCCCTAATATTTGTTAAATGCACCTATTGACCTTTCCCTCATAGCAACCAATGTTAAGGCCTGTCAACCCGACCTACAATATCCTACGCTATTCCTTGCTGAAATACACCATTTTGATTGACTGGAAATCTGTTAATCTCTCAATGGATCATAATGTTTAAGCAGTACTTGTGGATATAGAAAAATACAATTCGAATACGCCATAAAGGTGTATTCGCTATTCGACTTTCACTGCACCCATTTCTGTCTTTGGATGCAAATAATTACCATCCCGCTGTGTCACATGTTGCAAGCATGATGAAATAAAGTAGTAGCATTCAGCCTAGGAGTTAAATACCCATACAGTTAGATGCAATTTGTTTCATAATATAACCCTCTCTAAAATATTATGGCTGGGAGAAAATGGATGTCACATTTATATTTTTTCTCGTGATTTTGAACCACTGTGATCAGGGATGCAATAGTGTAAAACCCCATCCTTCCTGGTCATCTTAGGTCTCTGCGATCGGTGAACTGGATTATCATAGCCCTCTGTGACCTGCCACCCTGCGAAAATATTCAACATGTTAAATATCTTCACAGAGAACTTGTGTGATACAAGATGAGATTACTTGCAAAAATGATCACAAGGGAGCTTACTTTTCAGCATGATTGTTATGCATTTAATTTTGCAAGCTTGTTATCATTAAATTTTTGTTGCACCTGAAATTATTTGTGAATGCATAGGACAATTCTTTCTCTGTGAAGCCCCATTTGCCCTGGTGCCTGGTCAATGTTTCTGTCACAGAGATCCACGAAAAAATAATCTTAGCCAATCGCAAATAATCTGATGTGCGACAAAATGCGATTTGTGACAAAAGTGATTGTATGGCATTCCCACTGAGAAGGATGGTCCCTTGCAATAATTTTCATAAGAAATCTCCCCCTGAATCGCGCAGATTTTGCAGGGAAGCAGTTTGCAGAGGCTACCATAATCCAATGTTTCCAACATTCACAGATCGCAGAGAATTACGACAAAGCACATTCACCACAGTGAATGGGGCTTGACAAAAACATCAACCAGGGCAAATGGGGCTTAACTTTTCTGACGTTCCAAGATCACAGCAAACCTTGTTGCCTAGTGTGAATGGGCCTGTACCTGTTCCTGACGACGAAGGAAGGCATCCATATGGCCGAGCTGGGCACGTAGGTGAAGCTGATGTTGTCATAGTCTCCAGGGTCCCAGGAGAGAGAGTCATCCTGCCATTGCTAGTAAAAGCAGAACATTGGAGGTTGCATATTCATGTTTTAAATTTTTTAAAAATTTTATTGACCCCAAACTATTTCACAATATAATCGTGGTTTTCAAATAGTTTTAAAGGTGGATGAAATATATGATTATTATATTATCTGAAAATGTAAATGTTTATATACAATTAGAAGACTATGATTTTCAATATATTATTGCTATATTCTTCTTAATTCACTTTAAAAGTTCAAAATCTGATTTAAACCAATAGCATTTATGAAACATAAGTGGGATTTACATTAAGAGGACCTCCCCTTTTTCTATAACACCAACGTTTTCTGTTAACATTAATTCTGTTGAAAAACATATCAAGGTATCCTGAAAATTCCATTGGATCCGGAATAGTTTTATTTGAGTTCCTCTCACCACTAAGATCATGCATTACTTGTCTACATACCTGATATGAATTCTTACATACATATGAAATTTTCTCTACCACGGATAGCTGATTTTCAGTATCTTAAGCACCTGCAGGTTAATTTTGACTGATTTTGTCAACAAAAACACAGGGAAATCTATCGAAAATATGCTCTCTATTAATTTTTACTCTAGACCCATATGTAATGTATGAATTTTCAAACCAACTTCAAAAATAATAGATATGTATGGATACAAAATGAAAAAAAATAGTTTATGTTCATCTTTATCATTTTTAACCACAAATGATGCCAAGATTAATAAAAATGTCTATAGTTAAGCCTTGTGATTTGTTGACATATTACCCGTGATGCACCTTAAGCTTGATCTAGGCCTGCAGGTAAATCACAGTTAATATGCTATCTGTGGTAGGGAGTATTTAGATATTCATATACATTGCAAACAGCCATGCGGTACTTCCATTTACTTTTGAGGTGTGTATTCCTGGGGCGCCCCTGTTCTCATTGATCTGAATAGGAATCTGATATATATGTGTCTGTACACATGCATTCATCTGGTACCTTTACAGACTCTAGACACCCATGCACAGCTTACGGGAAGTTTTAGACCACTCCAGAATTAAGATAAATTCATCACATGCCTAGTTATAACCTTAAACCAAGTGTAAGGAATCAGGACAGGTTAATGTTTTAGTTTTATTTGTATAGGTTCTTTGATCAATTTATATTATTCTTTTGGGAATCATGTCGTCATTCAGAGATATGTTTGCAAAAATACATCTTAGCTTGTTTATTTCCTTGCTTGACAGGTACATCAATTTTCACTGCAAAAAAGAATGCAACTTTCCACATATGACCCTTGTTGACTGTTTGCTTTTTTTTTTTGCAAAATCTCCCAGTTTCCCATAGAACGACAAGGAAATAAGGAACTTCATGGGAAAATAGGGAACTTGTTTATCTTTTGCTTTTATTCTTCTAATAAACCTGTTTTCAATATTTCGCCCTATCACTGTCATAAGATACAAACCCCTTCCTTTTACAAATTCTATATTCTGAACCCATTACCTCTTTAAAAATGAACAGAATGAACAGCTGGCTTTACGGACTTACAGTACACTGTAAAAATGATGTTTAGAATTTAAACATGTTAAGGGGCTAAACATGTTTAGAATCTAAACACAAGAAGTCTCATGTATTTAAAGGCTAAACACTTGTAATTCCTAAACATGTATGAATTAGATATGTTTAGAATATAAACACATGAAATTGCAGGTGTTTAAAACCTAAACACTTTTTACTTCTAAACATGTATTGGATTAGATATGCTTAGAATCTGAACACATGAAATTGCAGGTGTTTAAAACCTAAACACTTTCTACTTCTAAACATGTATTGGATTTACCATGTGTGTAGTTAAACTGCACTCCACCAGGTGACACTGTATGCCAATGCTCTATAGTTCTTAGAGATTTCTTCTAAATGTTGATATAAATTCATTATAAAAAAAGAGAATTTTCTAGGTACTGTAGAGTGTTTGAGAAATGTATATATGTAATACATTAGAAGCATTTTGAGTTTAAGGAAAATTATCTTGTTCAAGGTTTTGAAGATGTACTTTGTTAAGACACCTTTTCCATATGCAGACAGACATAGGGACTAGGGTCTGGGTCTAAAGGTTCTGGGACCCACTAGAGGTAGCTAACCCCTAACTAGTTCAGAGGTCAATTCTGCATTTCCCTTGCATAATATTGAAAGAGGTCAACTCTAGGCTTGAATTTTACCTCTTTGTTGATCAATTGAGATCAAAAAACATGTTTTCCTCTCTGAATTATAGGTACACAACAATCCAGAATAATATCAGTGAAAATTATCAAAGAAATTGGTTTTATTGACTTACATGCCATCTAATCTAAATACTTTGAAGCTAAAAATTATTTGCTAAACATCAAATAAATCCTAAGCATTTAGACTACAAACACATTGAAGACCTAAACACTTCAAGGTAAACACCTAAACATCACACATTTCTAAACACTTAACCCTAAACATCAATAATTTAAACATGTTTAGGGAAATGAAGTGTTCCAAAACTGGATGCGCCGAAGTGTTTAGGAAAGTGTTTATGTTCTAAACACTTGTTTTAACAGTGTAGTAACTAACTGTAAACTGTAAAAGTTTTACCCACCAATGTGATCATGCCTATCATGGACAGTTCCTGCACGGCTCCATCCTGCAAAATGGGAACATAATGTAAAGGGATAAATCAAATGGACTGTTAAACTAAAATAGCAAATACATTACAGCCTCATCAAACCAGAAGAACATATTATCATAGGCACGAGTTTGACACCAGGGGAATCATAAATCTTTAAAGAAATAAAGCCCGTAGGGATTAACTGTGAATACAATGAAGTTATCAGACATTTTTTAATTTTGAATTAAACTTGAAAAGATATCTTGAATAATTATCTTTTATCTGTAAAATGTCCAACCATGATAAAAATGTTAAATTTTAGAAAAGTGTCATCAATTCTGTGTTTTGGGTAGTAACTTTACCTGTCTTTTCTTTTAACCGACTGAACTGTAAACTTGTGATGGTTAGCTACGATTTTCTTTAGCCTGTAGGGGTATAACTTATATTCTGGAAAACTTGGGCAGTATAGATAGCGCTAATGCCCAAGCTTGCTGTACAACTATTAAGATGTTAAAGGGAGCCAAAAGCAATGTTCTGTTAAATTTTATTATTTATAGGTACTTCTCAACATGACATCGAGATCTTCCAGTGCGTATAAGATATTTGGTTTAATGGAAAAATTAAATTAAATAGAAATAAAATGATGATGTTGATGAGGAATGGAATGAATATGAGGTGAAACGAACATTGATTTACATCGATCTATATAAATAATATTACTCAAAGAAGTAGTAAATCGTAACTGTCACTACATACATAACTAGGTGAGATCCTATTTATGACCTGGATTACATGTCTTACATGTTGGATGTTATATTTTACATCAAACTTCATTAAAGATAATTTTGGTTAAACATTGTTCCTTTAATGGGATCTAAGAAGGTGCCCACCAGTTCTCTGATCTGGATGAGGCTGAAGCCCACCCCCACGTTCACCGTGTCCTCCCAGCGCCGGGCCGGGCGGACCGGGCGACGGCCGGCCACCAGCCGGTCGTAAAGGGACCCCTCACCTGGAACAGGTTTTTTAAGTGATAGTCGTCAAGGTTGCCCTTGGAATTTAGATGTACATATTACATGAGTAGTGATGTAGATGCAATACAAATACATAGGAAGAAGTTTATAAACACACATCAAATCAATTAGTCTACACGTTCACGGAGTATATAGATTACATATTATGATATTACCTAATACCAGTCCTCGTATTTGGAAAACTATGCATGGTTTAACTACTTGGAATTATACATATATATATATTTGGACTATCTTGTATTTATCTATTTAAATTATTCCATAGCAACGTGCCTTTATACAAAGGGCTGCTAAAATATTGGGTTAAAGGTAGTGGATTAATCCAGATATCTCATAGATCATACTTCTGACAAAACGGACACGGTGAGTTTACTTTAGATTTACCATGCATGATGGAATTGGTGTGAAAGTGCACTTTAGATGCAGTCCATTATTTACCTATTGGCTCCAAGAGGCGGGAGATGTCAGATATGTTGGATGAGGAAAAGGGTTTCCCCCTCGACCCCACCCCAACCAAGCCTTGTGGAAAATAACGAATACTAAAGCCTGGTCCCCACTTGAGCGACTAGATTTACTTGGTCGTCTGCCGACCAAGGTACTTAATAGCCTGGCGACCAACTCCACACCAGCGCCTTGATGACTAGCGACCAAACCACTAGTCGCCGTGATTTTGGGGTAAAATATTTGACATGTTTAATATATTTCTTTAGTCGCTGGCGATAAATGGAGTTAGTAGACGAGGTGGGGGACCAAAGTGCCCTCTAGTCACCAGCAGTTTCATAGCAAGAGCGTCCCATCGTGGCGATTAACCTTTTTTCACCAGCGACTTAGTTAGTCGCCCGACGACTTAATTGTTACTTAATCGTCCAGCGACCAACGTTAGTTGCTGTCGTTGGTCGCCCAAGTGGGGACGCGGCATAAAGCAAAGTTCCATCCTTTTTGAAAAAAAATGTTGTAAAACCCTTAAAGCGATACCAGAAAAGTGTCACTCGTTATAGGCACTGTTTTTTAATTCTGAAATATTGAAATTGTAATACAAATTCCACACTCAAGTAACTAATTCATGGCCACCCCCCACAAGCCCACCCCCCCACATCCTGGTAACGGTTAACAGGTAGCTCCAAAAGGTTTCCAAGTAAAGATAATTGGTTTACAACACAATAAGAAGGGGCATCAAAACTGTTTCGTAAGGCTCCCCTGTAACCTATTCTGAAAAAGTCTGGATTGGCGCTTGGATTTACCTATTGTCGACAGGCGTTTGTTTATTATTCAAAATGTATTTATACTGGTCACAATCGAGAACGATAAGATATCAATTGCGATCCAGTTGTTCTTACAAGTAATACATACAAATCTTTATCAGGATGTGATATAATAATGAACTGATGGTAATTAGAACTAAGAACCTTTTTCTGTGAATGTATACGTAAGGCCGTAAAAAACATTTAAATACATCCAACTCATGTGTTTTTCTTATAAGAGGTGGTACGTTATTTCTTATAAGAGGTGGTAAGGTATTCCATAGCTCACCTCCTATATAGATGGGTGGTGACATAAAGATACTTTTCCATCCTATTGAGTGCGTCGTGTTTCAAAGTTTCAGAGTTAAACTTACCTGTTAATTCTGTGCAGAGCGAAGTTTCAGCACAACTGGAAATGAGCGCAATGTGCATCCAGAGCCTGAGGGATGGTCCTGACATGTTGGCCATCCATGGAAAGAGAGCACTCTGAACGGAGACGGGTTTTTGCTGAACGAGTCAATGGTTGAGCATGGCACACAAAAACTACTCAAATCTAGCAGGGAATGTGGTTTAAGGCTCTATTACACTGCTCGAGCTGCGATATTGAGTGTGGTATGACCATATCGTATCCATGTTGTAGTATCTTTGTGTAGTGTAAGATCAGCTGTGATGTTACAATGTCGAAAGATATGATTTGTATTGATTTGTTAACTTGTGTGATAGGGATTGGGTTAAGCCTGATCTAAGGCCACAACATTTACTTGATTTTGAATAATATCTTGAAGATAAATTAAAGCTCAAATTCTTTAATTTGCCGCCCATTTCTTATGTCTCGTGTGTTAGAGAATAATACACTTAATAGACAAAGCCTGGAAAATATCCTACTAGTGTTCTATAATGCCCTAAATTTTGTGATTAGGCCACGATAGTGCCATATTATACATACACAAGGTATGACAGACTGGTGTCCCCTCCTTTGACATCAATGCGATACGGTCTACATAATCATTGTAATTAGCTTTCATCGTGTAGTGTAAAAGTATCTTTAGATGGGTCCCCATCAGGCTGTTGAAAGAAGTATAATCAGCCGACTGAGGTTAAACCCATCGTGGGTAAAGTTCTGAAATTAATCATCTAAGCCGATTAAACAACCATTAATTCAAACGTGTCTAATATTGTTTGTGTTAGTGAGCTCACTGAACCTCTTAAAATGGGCTGTCAACCAGCGAACTGACACAAACCCCGACGATGAGAGTGACGTTAGCGCTTAAAGCCTCGCCCAACAGACAATAAATTGATATTTAATTGCCCATAGAGCAGAGCGGGAGGACTGTGCTGGCCAAAGCACCATTCGATCTGAGCAAGTTTGCACTGACCTTAAAATCACAAGTATAAAAAACTATCGTTTTGACTAAATAATTGACTAATCTTGACAGCTACTTTTTAAACTGTTTTAAAAAAATGATAATTTTGAATACACGAAGATTGCAGCTATGTCTCAGATTGTATTGAAAAATTGTCCAGGGCAAATTGGGCTCCAGTGGGGACGAGACTGAATCAAACATCAAATATTGATCATCCTTTTACCAGCCCCTACTTTGGTTATATGGACTGCCGTCTCCCCTTACAGTATACCCAGCCTCTCTGACCATCGGGTAAAGTGGGGGTGGAGGACAGAGCAGACAGCCAAAGCCAACAGTTGTCAATCTTTTAAATGTAGAATAGAAATCAATCAGGTCTGGGGCACATTTGTAAATAGTGATGGATCCAATGAATGTTTGGATAATAGCCAAGATGTTTAACCTCAGACTAAAGCTTCTATTCCACATATTGATTTTGACGCGGCAATTGATTGTTAGATTTTTTCAGGAGTCTTTAGTATGGTTTAATGCCGCACTCCTGAATAATCTATATTATAAAACACACTCCTTAAGGCTGGTGAGAGTTGAATTCATTTTATTCAGGAGACGAAAAACGTTTTAAATCGCTATCCAAGTTGTGCTCGTTATTCTAAACTACAAATTTGGATATTCAAAATTATCCAAGTTTTTAATATCAACGGTTTGAATTTCAACACTTTAGACTGCCCAAATATGCAGCTGATTTTGACTGGAATATTTATCCTGATGAACACTCTCACCAGTTTAAACATGTCGATTGAACCAACTGATTATTCAAATGCTTACTAAATAAATAATCAACACTGTCCAACAACACTGTTGTCAGGTTTGGTGCATTCTTAATATCTTTATTCATAATACATCTCTAAACCCATACCTTAACAAAGGGTCATCTATATATAGCAGCAGCAGGGGCGAAAATGGGGGCACCAGGTTCAATGACCTCAAATATTAATTGAGAACATGTTCCTGGGTTGTCTTCATCCTAGATACACTGGTTAAGTTCTAACATCTCGGTGTAAATATGCAATCGTGATAATATTCGTAATAACGCTGCATATGCATAAGGGGATATGGTACATTATACCATAGAGATACAGAAGATATGTATGTCTATGATTCTACGAAAATAGAGACTTTGATGTCCCAAAAGTATTTTCTTTTTCTACGAAAATCATATGAAAAACATTGTGAAGTCTCCTAGGATAATCCTGCCAAGTATAATCTATTCACATATATATATACATATATATATATATATACATACATACATACATACATACATACATACATACATACATACATACATACATACGTACGTACGTACGTACGTATGTATGTATGTATGTATGTATGTATGTATGTATGTATGTATGTATATATATAGGGATTCAAAAGGGGTGTCCAACTGCAAACCCTATAGATGGCTGCAGTCTACCCTTACAATTGTGCTTACAGTAGTATCGGGAGAGAACTTGGACAGAGCGTCAGAAATTCGAACGTAGACCCTTTATAAGTCAATTTACTGTTAGACATGTTGGGAACATCATCAGGCTGTCGGGACCCTTAGAAAAACTGTCGGAACTTTCATAAGACTTAGGATTATTGTCATCATAAAAATGTTGACAGGCTGTGGAAACCCCTTCTTTTAGTGACAATGATGAATAATCAGCAGAAGCCAGTCGTGACGCATTGTCATGGTCTACAGCCATGTAGAGGGGTGGATGTGCCCTATGCTTGGGTTTGAGGCTTTGTCTTAGTCATATGGTCCCTGAATCCATTATACATGGTGTGCCCAGACGGCAGGTTCCCATGGGACTACTGCCAGCACTAGCCCAAGCTCAAAATGGATCTAGTGATATAGGGCGCCAATCCAAAAGACGAAATCCACTAAAAGTTTTAACCCATAATAGGCTTCAATACTCACGGTGGCTCTATTAGTTTTGTTCTTGTAAGAAATCGATAGATTTAGTGGATTTTCTTCACTTCCAAACTGTTTCAAAGTCTTTCCAGCAAGTATCATTTATATGCATATTCATATATATTATTATTGTGAGTGACTTTTCGATGGTTTTAGTATAGATTCAATGCCAATGTAGTTTTGGGTCGGCCCAGTAGGGCTTCTGGAGTTATATATGATATTGTGATGAATGTCCATTCATCAGTGTCAGAATTAGGTATTGAGAATAATAGAATGCCATGAATTATAGTATATTTTGTGAGGGCCTGAAAGCCTGAAAACCTGAAAACCCAAAAACCCAAAACCCAAAAACATTGTAAACTGGATATGACATCAGTATGATCACGTGACCTCCAATCAGAGCCGAATATTAGGGTATAAGAAGGGGCGGTGAGGCCCAGAATAGACAGTTCCCTCTTGGTACTCTTTGTGTTCACATGTGTCTTCTTCCAATAGAACAGCCCTCGAAGGGGTTAAAGACAATGAGATGGTAAAATAGTCCATACTTTGAACCCGAAAGACTGAGACATGGTACGGCAGCCCGAAACGACCTCAGGCACGACCCGGAATAGGAAAACCGGACAAGTACAGAAGCCCCAATTAGTCAGTGGCCACCCCGTGACCGTGGGTACAAAGCCCGACTGGCTCTGCCCCATGCTACCACCAAGTAGGCGAGCGTTGGCCTGACACCCCACGGAAGATCGGAGTGTACCCTCATCCCTCGGACAAGCGAGAGAGTCCATCCGGTCTCCACATGCCCCTCCAAACCATTTTTCTATTATCCTCTGTGTAATAGCTGGAAACCCCGGTCCACCGTGCCCGATGTCCGGAACACCTCAGGCCCGACTGACCGGCATACACCTCCCCCCTCAATGAATACTGATTTCCTTATCAACCCGCTCATTCCCCCTCGTGTGCGGGGCACGACTCTTGATCTTACACCTCGGCTTCTTGCTCAGACTCCTGGTCCATCTGGAAACCAAAATAACCCACTATTCCCTCTGCCGTAGAAATAGGAAACCCTGAACTACAGAGGAACGTCACAATATCATGATATGTGCGTGATAAACCGTTTATAAATATTATCTCACATAATCGTAATTCAATCAAACCACTGTTCAATTGGGTTTCCAATGCTTTTCAAATGCAATGTGTGGTTGTACAAACACAAGTATAACATCATAATAACAAATGTTAAAACTAGTGAGATATACATGTTAAACATTGGGGTTGTCACCACATTAGAGTGACCCTCAAATGACTATAAACCGTAAAACTATCAATACGTACGTGACTCGGTATAGTACAGGGGGCGTGCCAAAGGAAAAAGTTACAAAATTTTGTGGAGTTGGTTTTCCCGTTCTTTCGTGGCCACGATAGAAAACCTTGCCCCCAAAAAATATACAAAAATTTCATGGACATTAAAATTTAGTGATAAATCATACCAAAGTCGTTCACAGTATATTATATTTTCACCTAAAATACTTTCTAATGCGTGTTTGAAATACACAGGGACAATTTGGGAATGTATAATTTAGATAAAAAATGAAAAAAAAAATCCAAGGAAAATGGAGCTATCATGGGTATTATAACTTTTTCGTGGACGTGATTTTTCGTAGATTTTTCTTGGTCGCGCCCCCAGGTAGCGCGATGCAACTGATGATCTTGCACACACACAAACACACACACACACACACACACACACACACACACACACACACAGGTGTCAAAGCAAGAATGTGAATGTGAAATGATGCGGTAGATTTAAGTATATTGTGTAACAGGAACGAAACCCGAAACCCGAAACCCGAAACCCCAGAAATAATGTAAACCGGAAATGACATCAGTATGACCGCATGACGTCACTGTAACCACGTGACATGAAATAGCCAATCAGAGCTAAGGTATAAAAGTGGCGGTGAGGCCCGAAAATAAAGAGTTCCTTCGTAGTACTCCTGGTGTTCACACGTGTCTTCTTCCTCTAGCAGCTCCTTAAGAGGGTTCCAGTCAATAAGATGATCTAATATGGACTAGATAAATAGAAAATAGAAGTTATATTAGTAAAGTTCTAGGAAACTTAGACATAAAATAGTGCCGGGTGCGAAGACTGGAAATCATGGCCCGAAGGCCCGAAACTACTCAACCGACGGCCCGAGGAAGGAAGACTGGCCAGGTGAGGAAGCCCGAGATAACAAGCGGTAGTCCCATGACCAGAAGCATCAAGGCGCAACTGGCTCGGCCCCACGCTACCAAAACATAGGCGACTGTTGGCCTGAGACTTCCGGCCAGGGAACAAGGGAGTAGAGCCTCCCTAGCTGGCCTGAGAGGGACGTAGAAGAAACGGCCCGGACCCCTACCACAACACACTTTTGCCCTCTGCCATCCTCCGCGCTTGATGGCTGCAACCCCTCGGCCCGACCTGACCACCACACCCTCCAACGCATACCGATCCCCCGACCGACCCACTCAGCCCCCCTCCTGCGCGGGGCACGACTCTTGATCTCACATCTCGGCTTCTTGTTTGGCCTCCGTGCCCAGCTGAGAACCGAAATAACCCCCACGTCCCTCGGAGGTAGAAACCGGCAACCCCGAACTACCGAGGAACGTCACACTCACAATAGATCATATATGCATTTTTCTTTCAGTTCTTTTTTTTCAGTTTTTTTTCTAATCCAAAATTGTTCCAATGTCCTTCAAACACACATAGTTACAAATTATTATATGTGAATTCACATAATTATATTGTGATTCATTTTATCACTATTTACCACATATCTTCAGAGTTCAGAATTCATCATGGACGTTTTCTGGATAGGATTTTGTATATTGGACCTTTCTATAAACACCACGATAAATTCTGATTTATCGTGGATGTTTTTGGTCGGTACCCATGATATTAACATATTATGCTAAATTGTTGTTTTTTTTGCTGGGACCCTGACATAGCCTCTGTGTTATAGTCCAGGAGCCAAATCTGAAAATCCTGATTTACCCTCCGCGGTGAGCCCCCTGGATTTTCTTGATTTTTTTCATCTTATAGCATCCTAGGGACCATGAATCAAGACGGTTCTGAAGAATTTAGGTATGCGAACACTGTCTAATTACGCGATTTGTGCTTAATTAGCAAAAAATGAAAAACGCGTTATTTCTAAATTTCTCTGGAACTATGTAAGATATGATAACATGCTATATGTCATCTGAAAGGTAATTTTTTTCCTGATTTTTTGATATATTGTTTGCTATTGTCATTAATCATGGCAATGAGTAATTAAAGAAAAACTGTTGTTTCAGTCAAAATCATTAGAACTTAAGGATCCAAGGTCAAACTCTGGAGTTGATAAACCAAGTCCTAGGTATACTTAAAGGGGATCTTTAGGCAGTTTTTAAAGAAGGTTGCATCTGATTTCATTGGAAATATAATGTAGAAATCATTTTTTGCTGATTAAATTCTAACCGACTACGGGCTCATTTTGCACTTATATTTCAAAAGGAGAGATGATATCATAAAAATAACACAACGTATCCTAGAGAGATGGGAAAATGATTATCACTGTCTCCCTAAGCTGGTATTTCAATGCTTTCTGAGCCATTTAGTCCATTGTATACAACATTGGAGCTGTAAAATAAGTAAATATTAGCAAGAAATATGTGTCCATGTAATTTGCAGACAAGCTCATCTTTGTTGCCTGATCAAACTAGTACAGTCATTGATCTATTTACTCAAAATGGTATGGATGGCTCCTTATATTGCCAAAGATTCACACATTGACAATATGCAGGAAACAATATGCAGCAAACTTCTATTTAGATACCCCTGTACCCACTGATCTTTAAAAAGCATGTTCCTATAGGGAGAGTGGGAGTTGTAGGCTGTCATACTCTTTTAAATCCCCATATTGCTGGCCCCAATATCTAATGTTTACCTCATCCTGGCAACAGGCCTGAGGCCTGGAGAGACAGAGGAATGATAAAGATGGCAGACTAGGGTTCTTATCTCCCTGTTGTGTGAGTTAACCCATTGGTAAGACACTGTGCTTACAACCTAATAAAGGTTCCCTGAGAGAGAGGGGCTGGCTTAAATTTTGGCTACTTATGACTGTCAATTTTATCACATAATTCCACAAAGAGCATGGGGTTCATCACTGCAGCTGGTTAGATAAAATGATAAAGTTAACTGTTTAGACAATGTTGCCTTCCAGCAGTAAAATGAAGGTAGTGGATCTTCAGAACCTTATCAGTGGTGGAGAGGTCTAGCCTTTCCCCTGAGCGACCTGAACTGGGGGATAAGGGCAGCATCCCATGGTGTAACACACTGCAGGCCTATAATATAGGCCTGCAGTGTATATTATATAGTGTGCCATAAACTGTGGGATTGCTGACCACCTGCTGTACTTTTGTTAACATCCTACAACCAATCTACCAAATTAAACTTTGTTACCCTTTTGCTACGAAGGTTTACAGTTCCAGGCTGTATGGGTTCATTGCTCACTTAGCTTTATACCCTTTTGTATTATAGACTAAGTATTCAGTGTTGGATTATAAGAACTGATCATAGACTAGAGGATTATTCATATATTTGAATAATGACTCCCTTAGTTTTGGGTCTCTGAGTATTTACCATATTGACCTCTCCCTTAGTATCTAACTATAAGCTATCTCTTGCTGTTGGTTAGGGAAATTGGATCCTTGTTCATAGCAGTTGAGAAATAAAAATGGTCAGTTATATTTTGATAAGGGAATAATGTTGTTTCTGAGGTTTATATAACAGAAAGTTTGAGGTTACAACCAGAATCACAGCAATTTGTTGCTCTTGTACATTCTCTTAATACCGTACTGCCTTGGTTATGGTCCCACAGCAAGGGTGCTGTGCACACGCTGCTCAATGAGGTAATGCTACTAGATAGTATTGGGAAACCAGTAATGGCTATACCAAAAATTTGTAATTTTGAAATAGAAAGATATATAAGGAACTTCTGTATTGTTTCAGGTTTTGATATTTGTTTGAGGTCTTGCCAATGATATTTTTATGTATGTACACACACAGAGGTCTCACTTCCTCTGGTACACTTCCTACTAAAATTGGATATGTGGCAAAATCCTGTTAGTTGATAGGATGAATGTCAGTGAAGCATGACCAAAGGCTGGTCATAACTTGTATTGGTAATTTGGCAGGATTGGAAGTTTGGCTCTTAGAAATGAACTGTGACCATGATCATAATTTGATATCAAATTACTAATACCAGTAACCCATATATAGAATAAAATTTAAGATATCCATTTTGTGTATGGTCAAGTTACTCATTTATATAAGCACATGGGTCTAGAATCCAAGAGTGCAATCTAGTATACGTAGTTTATTAAAACCAACAATTTGGCAGAGGTAGCACACCTATCAAGTTTACAAGTTTAACAAATAGCACACTTGTTCTTTTTTGCAGTTGGCATATTGATACAAGGGCTCTTTTCTAAATTCAGAACCTTTGATAAATGACAGCTTACTTTTTGGGATTCATCTCTTCTTTCAAGTAGTATACCCTCAGAAATCTGGATTGGGGTCAGGTAATGGGTGAGTCTGCTACAAGCTATTCTTTTCTTTATGGTCATAAATATGCATTGGATTTGTACTAGAAAGTACACACATTTTCAAAGATTTCATACCTCCCTTTCCCCCCCCCCTTGATGCATACAAACTTAATGCAATGGCCCTAATAAGATGGTTTGTAATAAAACTGAAACATTATCATGATATTATGCTGAGGAAAGAAATCTTACTCAAACCATAGTTTTATTGTGACACATCTTTCACTGTGATCCAAAATGCTCTCCAAATAGCTACCATATTATATACATGTGCCCAAAAGGCTGTGAAAGCACTGAAATACCAGCCTAGGGAGACAGTGATTATCATTTCCACATCTCTTTAGGATATATTGTGTTATTTCCATGATATCATCTCTCCTTTTGAAATATAAGTGCAAAATGAGCCCGTAGTCGGTTAGAATTTAATCAGCAAAAAATGATTTCTACATTATATTTCCAATGAAATCAGATGCAACCTTCTTTAAAAACTGCCTAAAGATCCCCTTTAAGTATACCTAGGACTTGGTTTATCAACTCCAGAGTTTGACCTTGGATCCTTAAGTTCTAATGATTTTGACTGAAACAACAGTTTTTCTTTAATTACTCATTGCCATGATTAATGACAATAGCAAACAATATATCAAAAAATCAGGAAAAGAATTACCTTTCAGATGACATATAGCGTGTTATCATATCTTACATAGTTCCAGAGAAATTTAGAAATAACGCGTTTTTCATTTTTTGCTGATTAAGCACAAATCGCGTAATTAGATAGTGTTCGCATACCTAAATTCTTCGGAACCGTCTTGATTCATGGTCCCTAGGATGCTATAAGATGAAAAAAATCAAGAAAATCCAGGGGGCTCACCGCGGAGGGTAAATCCTTATTTTGACTGATTTCAGGATTTGGCTCCTGGACTATTAGGGGCGAGTTGTATCTCAGGGTATCACAATTGTAGTTTTCTATACTAAGCAAGGTTTATAAATTGTAAGAGGGCGTTTTTTTATATCAATGAATTAGGATGTGGTCAAGAAACATACTTCGTTTTTTTTTCAAACCTTCATCAGCGTTCAGGACCAGGATCGTTTACATTAGTGTTGATGTTTTCTGTTGTCTTATTCGCTAGTGAAAAGAAACAATTAGCAGGGTTCAAATGTTAGGATATGGTCTAAAGATAAAGATACTCGGCTATACATTTTGGGAAGTCTATAAATGAACTACGACTACTATGTGACGTGATCATGTTAGTTGTTCTAAATGTTTTATATAATATGTTTATATAAATAACCCGTTATATATTGATGCTCTATAAACTAGTTAGACAGTTGGCGTGAAAAATATCAGTAATTGTTTGTTGCTGTTGTTAATTCATTTTTTCGTTTTGTATGTGATTTCAAGTATCTAGTTTGTATCCAAACCTTTAGTATGAGATTGGACATGGTTTTGTGTTATTAATGTGATGATTTACCATTTTGGATTCCTAACACTTATGTTACATCCATGAATATACGTAATATTATTTTGGTCACCATTCCAGTGGTGTTATGGAATATAACACGTATCTAACCGTTAATAAGATGTCACAGCTGGAGCCTGAGTTTAGGATGTAACGTCATTCACACCCCTGGCATACCTAAAGTGGGGTTTACACAGGCTGTCAAAACTCTTAAGGCCATATTCCACTGTACGGCATTTTGCTTGCGGTTGGCAATTAACTTGCGGCATTTGACTCCACCGCTAGTAAAACAGGGCACCACAAGGTGGAATATAGAGATTCACTTGCGGTGGTCTTTTCGTTAATACTTGTGTTGGGTCAATGCAAGGACCACTGAAAGTGAATTTATATAGGTTTTCTATGGAGTGCTTGCGGTGACAAACATGTTCATTTCGGAAACGCAAATTACTTGCGGTGGCTGAACAAGCGGCCGCAAAAGGCCCTCCACTGCAAAGTGGAATATGGCCTTTATGCTATATGATAACGGTTATTCTGAGGCTGTGAATAATCCTGACAGTTGTGCTAAGAGTCTTGGCAGCCTTAGAATAGCTCCCACAATATTTCTAACAATGTTTGTTCTTATCTAGGGTTTACACTTAATGTTTTATAATTCTTCGGTTACTACCGTAATCATTTACGTAAGCGTGATTATCAGCCTGTGTAAACCGGGCCTAAAGTGCTGACCATGCAGAATATTCACGTGTGTACGTCGGGGGTAACAGATGGTGTTTGGGTCCAGTCAATAGATGCATCATTCATGTGTTAGGTGGAGCATACTTGGCCAACAATCTGTTGACAATATGCATTGACTGAAATTATGTTGAGGGTAGATTTTATTTGTTTTAAATAATTTATTTTTCCTGG
This sequence comes from Lepidonotus clava, assembly GCA_936440205.1. Lineage (NCBI taxonomy): Eukaryota > Metazoa > Annelida > Polychaeta > Phyllodocida > Polynoidae > Lepidonotus > Lepidonotus clava. The sequence goes on from OW387141.1 coordinate 48,219,259, forward strand.
ATAAACATGGGCAATCACCAGTATTCTTTGCCTAGTATTGGATATCAATACTTTGTAACTTTACAACGAGTAACTTATATACAATCTTGTGTTGTTGTTGATCCCTGTGAGAACTGTGATATGAAGGATGGATTTAGAGGGGGCACGGGGCGTGCATCCCTCACCCCCCCCCCCTTTTTTTTTTATTCTATTCTATTTAAATCAAATTAAATTAAATTAAATTAAATTAATTAATTTATCTATTTATTTGGTTCTTTTTTTCTTTCTTTTTTTCCTTTCTTTCTTTTCTTTTCTTTCTTTCTTCTTCTTATTTTTTATTGGGGGGGAGGGGTCAATTATCAATGTTTATAATGTAAATCTCGGGCCCATGGAGGGTGCGCCGGGGGGGCTGATTAACAAGCTTATGGTTATATATATGTGTCTCTAAGTTATAAGAGATATGAGAGATGTTATGAGAGATGTTATTATTGGTATATAATATAAGCTTTAACCGACGACTATTATTATAAAGGGATAGCTCGAGTGAGTAGAGTACTGTAGAGGTACTCCCCGCTGAATACAATATTCTCACGGTAACTTTGGACAACTTGGAAAGGAAAAGCCACACGTTCAAATACAGTTTCAAACCTTTATTGGGTCTAGAGTTACAATGGCAGACCGTTTCGAATAACACCGGACAGCATAGGGTATAAGTTTACAATGGCAGACTGTCTCTTACAATACCGGACAGTATAGTGAGTGATACCTGCAACAACGATTATGACACTCGCACAGAGTGCTTACCTCGGAGTCCCAGAACGGTTACCCGAACGCACAGACCGCCGGTCGGCAGAGAGTCAGAGTCTTTGAAGGTCTGGGAGGTGGTGGTCTGGAGGTAGGCTTCTGGCAGGGCAGGTGGCTGCAGGTCCGGTAGGTGGTGGTCTGGAGGTAGGCTTCTGGCAGGGCAGGTGGCTGCAGGTCCGGTCTTGTAGAGTGGTCCAGAGTGGTCCAGTGTGGTCCAGGTGGTGAGTTCCAGAGGAGACTGCCTACTGGTGTGTGGAGCCCCCCTTTTATCCTCCAGCAGTTGGTGATTGCACCATCCTTTTGGTGCTGAGGGGGAGGGGGCTCCCGTGATGTCAGCAGCGTGTCACAGGTGATGAGTCATGGATCACCCATATTCGGATGGCCTGCTGACCTCACCCAGTGGGAGGGGCCTGTGATGTCACGGGCCGCTGCCTGATTGGTCAGTCCAGCAGGCCAGGTCGGAGGGGGCCGTGATGTCACGGGTTTTCCCAGACTGGCGGGCTGAGTCATCGCTGAGCTGGCGGGCCAGGGGGGAGGGGGAGCCGTGATGTCACGGGTATTGGGAGTTGGGGTTCTGCCAGAGTCATGATATGTAACTTTCAGTACACTTGTACTTAGCTATAAGCCATATACTAAGGCTTGTTTTTAGGTAAAAGTCATCATAAATAGGTTGTTAGGAAACTGTGTCCAGTGACAAAGTCTATCTTTTGGGTTTTCGTGTTCGGGACAAGATGCCATCCCGACACAAGGGGGCGCTTGGACTTATTTAATATAGTAGTCTTCTCCCCCTTTTTTTTCAAATTCCTGGATCACCCCTGTAGATGGTGCTATACTTAAACTCGTACTCAGATATTATGTCTTATGCAGTTCATACCACTGCTATCATTTTATCACAAAATTGTCTCAATAAAATCATCAGAAAACTATCAGAAAAACTCTGCGTGGGTATAATGAACTGACAAATTAGAATAATGTCAACAAGCTAATTACAGGTATTAGCAACAGTGCTTTTTATGATGCTATGCAAAGTTTGTTTTATGTTCAAATTTTGTGTTGTACAATTGTATAACATTTCAAGTACCTTGAAGCAATCATACCCTCACAACCAGTATAGATATACTGTACATACATTTTTATATAATTCATATACATACGGATTTATTTCTTTAAAGGCCATATTCGGCATACCAATTTTGATGCTGCAGATTTTGTATTTGGTTGATTTTCTCTGAGAATGTGGCTTGAAACCATACATCCTATATATCCCTTGAAAGCAAATTATAAAACCTTTCTAATGACGTATATCATTTCCATATTTCGACCTTTTTCTGACAGCCAATTTAAAAAAAAAAGGCACCAAGATTGTACCTGGTAAATTTCATAGGTTGAATATATTGATGAACTATTTCACCACTGAGGCTGCTTTGTTCATATAACAAAAAAAAACTTTTTCACTATCTTGATATGAGGAATTGCCTATTTACCTGGCCATACCCTGCCAAAATCAATGGGAAATGATATTCATATATATAAGCAAGATAAGAGTAACAATAGATGTATAAGTGATACTGAACTCAAACTGTTTGTACTATCAACAATTACGATTCATCTCAAATCTTCTACAAGAACTGTGATTTTTTATACTAATTATGGGCATTTTTTAACTTTAAACTAACCAATATTTCATATAATTGCTAGAAAGTACAATAGATGGTAAATACATAGCAGGTTTAAAATGAATTAAAAAAGTAAAAATGTTCATCATGGTGTCGGACACTAATGTTGAATGATGTTCCTATTCCAGTAATCCCATTCCTATATACGAAAGGATGTTTCTCAAAACAATGCCATGGGGCATGTTGCATATTCGCCTGGCAAGATTTATATCCTGTTCCTGTTGCACATTCTCCATAACTCCCTTTCTACTATTGCATATGGTTGGATTTATATCCATGGATTTAAATTGGAGTAAAGTGGGTGTTTCACAGTTAGAGTGCTATGGATTTAATGAGAGATCAAAGTGCAAATCCAAGGAGTTAACAGTTGTTTTTGTCTTTCTTTTAAATCACACCTAAAGGGGTGTGATTTAGCTTCAGAATTTAGAAATCTAAATATGTTCCATGAAATAAACTTCCATAATCTATCAAGGATGTTCCCAGATTTGTAGCTTTGTACATGCACCAAAAGTGTTGAAATAGGACGATTTTTTCCAAATCCATTATAACTCTACCACAACCCCAACAGTGGGGAGTATACGTTCTATAGGACATGGTGATAAACGCCATAGCTGGCTACGAAGAGGCTTCTTTTCCTGCCTCGGGAAAAATGTAACCTTCTCTTCAGACACATGCATACATGAAAACTTTAACATGCCCAGCGTGTGCATCTTCCTTCTTTCCACCCTGCAGCCGGATCCCCTGTACTTCATGTTCCCAAATCAATTTAATATCTCATTGACAACAAAAACTGTTCAAACACCGTCATTTCTCATCTCCACCACTGCCTTACAAGTAGTCCCTTGCTTAGAGCATGATCGATCTCCATTCATTTAACAAATTCAAGGAATAGGTCAGATGATTCACATTCTATAAAATATGGAAATAAAAACTGATGTAAAACCTATTGGGAAATCTAATTTGAAACTTCTGGCATTTCATATCAAAATATACATCTATCAAATGAATTCTGCAAAGTATTAATTCATATGATTATAACATATGACAAACTATGATTTTAACATGCATGTGTTTGATCTCATTTGGTTTACTAAATATGTCTAATTTTGTCCTGTAGAGGGAACTTTGAGGTATTTCATTGAGGCCATTCTATGAATCATCCCCAAAAGACATGACGGTGTTTGGTTAAAAATAATTTCCATAATAATTTTCAGCAAATGTAATTCTCTACCTTTTATCTCCATGTACATATTTCTATTCAGTTTGAGTCTTTTTTCTAAATGAATGGCAATAGATGGAATGAAATTGTAAATAAACTGGATAAAACTGGAAAAAATACCAAATATTGAATATCATGGTACCCAAATTATCAAACTTGGCATTGTTACTTATAGAGGAACAAAGTACCCATCCATGATATGTCTAGCCATGGATGCCATAGATAAATTATATCCACATCTTATTTTTATGGTACAGTGCCCTCCACATGAATACCACTTAATGGACTAAAACCCCGATGGTAAAACGGTTTCTGCCAAAGTTTATATGCAAACACATCAGTCATTGACAATTTTTCATTAGTTGATATGTCAACTGGCTAAGAATTTAGTTGAATGCTCCTGAAAGCAAGCATCAACAGAGTAACAGAGAGTGGTTGAAATATTAACATTCCTCTTAGCAAAGAAATTACAACATTACATTACCACTATTGGCCTCCAAAATCATAAATTTGTTTGATATGACACAACCCTTTTTTGATGAAGGTGTTGTGATGCAACTGTAAAACTCAGTACTAGTGATGCTGCCAAATTTTCAGCTAGAATTATAGTGATTTTTTTTTTTTTAAATTTCTATTTATACTGGGTGAATACAATTTAGCCATATAGGCCAGTTTTCATTGTCCCCCAGTATTAAATTTATAAAAGACTCCAAAACCTCAAAAACAAAGCAAAATGGGCCTTTGTCTCAGTGTCAGATGACTTGTCGCCAGAGGACAGTCGCGAACGACAGAAAATGAGAGACCTCCACAACCTAGCCAGAGAAAAGAAAATAGACTCTACGGTGAACGGTAGTACCCTTGTCATTGAAGGTAGAAGATACAACCCCAAGGACATTGGCAATCTGCCACATGGCCTTAAAATCACCGACGCTAAACAAAAAAAGTGCAAGGGGGGCATCGCCTTTCAAGGCCCAGAAGTAGAACTATCAAACCTAAGCCCAGCAAAGTTCACATATGGTGAAAAATACAGGGCCTTGTACACACAAAGGCTACTGTGTGTGGAAACTCAGCAATCGCAGAGGGAGTCATGACACTACACGACCCACCCATTCAGAATCAAAGCCCTTGGTAGAATGATTAAACCCACAAAAGAATGGTCCGACACAGAAGAACAAACCGTGTATGAACTGAACCTCGAAAAATTTAAGCAGAACCGTAACCTGGCTGATATTCTACTTCAAACAGGTGAAGCAAAACTCTACGAGGCCACCAGGGACAGACGCTTCGGCTGCGGGCTCCCGATCTCCAAGGCAAAATTTATTGACGACAGCTCCCCGGGAGAAAACAGATTCGGCAAAATTCTGGTAAGCGTCCGAGATGACATCAGAATCTTCTATGGGGAAGGAGCAGCAACTGAGTAAGGAAAGTAGTGGAACAAGTAGTCAGGCCAAAATTGCAATTATCACAGATGAACGAGGAAAAGACTTACAACCTATCCTAGACCATATATCAGAACTTTCGGACCCCGCCATTCGGTACAAGGTGTTATCATTTCCTAATGCAACAATAGAAGAAGGAATTGTTTGCGCCCTAAAACACCTAGTCAATGCTCAATATCACATGACAGTCTCCATATTAGGCGTAAATGACCTAGTCGAAAAACACCTAAATGGCCATGCAAGCCCAATCTACCAGGAAGTTGGTCAGGCAGTAGACACCATCACAGACAACATTCAGCACTCAAAATCCATCCTGTCGCACTACTGTAAGCCCATAATCTTTTCCCATGTGGTAGGTCTCGATATTGATAGGTACAACAAACACACCACTGACTACCGCGCAGGTCAACAGGTTATCAACGACTCCATCCCCCACATCAACCGCGCGATAGTAGCCATCAACGGTGACGATGACCTGCTCACACCACTTATTCAAGACTCCATCCACACACTCATCAAGGGAGAGCGTTTTATCAAATATCACAAATTCTATGATGGTCTACACCCCAACCTGAACACTGTAGAAACCTGGGCAAAAGCCATCCAAAAAAATATCATCAGGAACTGCAATAAATACTTCTACCAGGACGAAACATATAGAGTTTACTAAAGACCCATGTCACTATGTACTCAACTATCCTAACTAGTCACAGCAAGATCTGATTCTTTATCCAATGCTAATATGGTAATAGACCTATACCCTTCACTAAGTCAACTAGTAAAAAGGCGTTGCTGCTCAATACTTAATGCTGATATTATCATGTGTTAGGCAAAACTGTTTGAGAAACCCTACTACAGCCCAAGGGGCAAATGAGCATATGGATAACACTACTATGTGTCTAAGATCTTAACCTAGCCCAACGGGCAAAAGCATGTATTTTCCAGTATATGCCACAGACAAGCATTAAAATCAAAACATAGCCCAATGGGCGATTTTATACTTGTACCTATACTTTTACTCTGTGTAACGCGTTAAAGGTGCTATTACTTAACATGAGCAGGCTCGTGTTTAAAGTCAAAACTAACGCGCAAGCGTAGATATTGAAGTATACGTCCCGACAGAATATATGCTGAAGATCAGAACCTAGCCCATTGGGCAAACTTGCACTACTACTCACAACACAGCCCATTGGGCAAACATGTACCTCAACTCTCAACATAGCCCATCGGGCAAACATGTACCTCACCTCCTAACATAGCCCACTGGGCTGATGTACAAGCTGTTATGTTCATGTATGTTCTTTTATATCCCTCTTGCCTAACCAGTGCGGGAAGAGGAGAATGACTTTTACCCTGTCAATTATTTCTTATCCTATCTAGATACCAATGAAAATGCATGTAACCATTTCATGTACTGCATACTGCAAAGTTAATAAGCATCCCAACCACATGTACAAAGTGAACTATATCAATGATACAGCGTAACTTCTATATATGAGAATAGAGGACTCCATATAACACACCTTAATATTAGAAGCCTCTGGCCACACTTGGATGAGATCAAATACTTCCTTACTTTATCTGAAATAGACTGTGCTACCTTCTCTGAAACTTGGCTTACAGATAAACTCCCCAGTACCATGTTGTATATACCGGGCTACAAAATCTTTAGATGGGATAGACAAACCCCAGATGCCAGAAATCCTAAACTTGTAAAAAAGGGTGGTGGCCTATGTGCTTTTGTCAGGGAGAGTATTGTTGTTGATGATAATCGGTATCAACATCAAACATAAGTAATGAGGTAATTGAACTTCAATGCCTCGAAATTCAACCCCCCAACCAGAAAAAATACATTGTTCTGAATATCTACCGCCCCCCACAAGGTAGTCAGGAAAACTTTATTAGCAAACTTGAGGAAACTATTGGTCTACTTGAGCATATTACATCTCAGGATATTTTTGTACTTGGTGATATGAACATAAATCTATTAGATGAAAAGAATGTACACTGTAAAGACCTGACTCAAGCCATGGAGGGTCTTGGCCTAAAACAATGTATTACTGAACCAACAAGGTTCTCTATCCACCATGACCCAACTCTCATAGATCACATCTTTACAAGCATACCAGATATATCAGGTTCGGGGGTCTACATTACTAAAAAGAAGCCTTTTATCAAGCGCCAGTCATCATCCTTTTATGGACGCTCCTATAGGAACTATAACAGGGATCGATTTTCCAACCTATTACTGCAACAGAATTGGGATTTTTTTTATGGCATGGGAGATGTTGATGAAGCCTGGGAATTTTTATTAAATTGTATTAAGTGGAACATAGAAATTATATGCCCCCTAAAAGAAATCAAAATTAAGAAATACAAAGACCCATGGATATCCAATGACTTAATTGAACTAATCCATGATAAAGACGTACTCCTGAAAGTAGCCAAGAGAAGTAAGCAAGAGCAAGATTGGGAAGCAGCTAAAACAGCCAGAAATATGGTAGCTAGACTCATGAAGGAAGCAAAGAAGGACTTTCTGAACGAACAAATAAATTTAGAACATGCAAATCCAATGAAGTTTTGGAAGGCAATCCGCTACCTTCTTCCTGATAATATAAGTCAAAACAAACTCCGCTTGATTAACAAAGATACAAACGAAGATGTCCCTGATGGGGACATCCCAGACTTTATTAACAATTATTTTGCAACGGTAGGCCAGAGACTAGCTGATGTTAGCAAAAATGATCGCAGTGACTGGACTTACTCGGGCTTAGAGTTACCACCAACCTTTAAACTAAAACCTGTTGATGAGAGTGAAGTCCTGAAGGAAGTACAGGCCTTAAAGATTTGTAAGCCCTCAGCCATTGAACATGTGTCTTCTTTTGTGTTGAAGGATGCTTTTGAATGTCTGATAACTCAGTTGACTTTCCTGCTTAATTTGTCTATTGCCACATGCACATTCCCCAGTGACTGGAAAAAGGCCAAGGTTACACCCCTACCTAAAGGAGGGGACCCAACAGATGTCAACAACCTACGACCAATTTCGCTACTACCTGTCCCCAGTAAAATACTTGAACATTTGATCCATGTACAAGTCACAGCCTTCTTAGATGAGTTTGAAATATTAGACTATAACCAAGGTGGCTTTAGAAAAGACCATTCCACCACAGCAACAACTTCTGCACTTCTGGATGATATATATCTCAATGTAAACAACCAGAAACTAACACATGCTGTATTTATTGACTTCAAAAAAGCATTTGACTCCATTAACCACACCCTTATTTTAAAGAAACTGCGAAAGATAGGTTGCCACCCGGATACGGTTTTATGGTTTACATCATACTTGTCACAACGGACGCAATACACATTTGTAAACAATAACAGTTCGTCATCCGCAAATATCTCCTATGGCGTCCCTCAAGGGTCTGTATTAGGTCCCCTACTATTTCTCATCTTTATAAACGATCTTGGAACGTCGGTAAATAAGTCCTCATATAAACTATATGCAGATGACACTGTCCTCTACACAAGTAACCCAGACTTAAATGACAATGAGATGAGGGTAGTGCTACAGGAGGATTTGACTGGCCTGCTGCTATGGTGTAAAACTAATGAAATATCCATAAATGCAAGTAAAACAAAAATTATGTCCTTCGGCAGTAGACACAATCTCGAAAACTCTGCCCCTCTAGCCATACATGTTGCCAATACAAACCTTGAATGTGTACCTCACTACAAATACTTAGGAACATATCTTGATAGCTATCTGAATTTCAAGAAACAGGCATCGGAGACATCTAAACTCGTCTCTTACAGGTTATTCTGTCTGACTAAGATCAAAAAGTATATAAATACTGAAACCATGATCAAACTGTTCAAAGCATACGTCCAACCTTACTTTGACTACAATGATATTTTCTTAGAAACTACCTCGGCCTATGCATATAAAAAATTTGATAATTTACATCTGCGCTGCCTGCGTCGTTGCCTACCAGATAACATGAGGTATGGACCAAATGATCTATACAGGCTAACGGGCGTAAATTCTCTCCAACAAAGAGCGGAATCCCACCTACTCAAAATTATGTACAAAAGGTCCAGATAGTATGAGTATCGAGACCATGATGTCCGAGCAACTTATGCATATGCAGCACCGATTTTACAATACCCCTTTCCCAACAACGAACTGTTCAAGAAGAGTGTACTCTATAGGGGAGCCACATTATGGAATAGGTCCTGCCCAGCAGAGCGCAACATTCCTGAGTTCTCTGCGTATAAGTCCATGTTAAAACGAAAACTTGTTGAAGCTACGTGTGTAATGTAAAACCTAACTTTGTACTGTGCTTTTATATTTTGTTAAAAACGTTTCAATTCACATGTACGGTTACAATGGCGATACAATACTTTATTTGACATTTAAATCCTACCTAGAGCGACCAACTGCTCTCAACGGACTTAATTCCTTTCATGAAACTTGGTACAACTTAATATGACCATTTTCAATTTTCTATTTTTGGTCGAAAATGATTTACTATAACCAATGTTACTTAAATCTAACTATGAATGCATCCTGATATCAGGTTGTTTTAGAGAACATGTATTGCATGCCTTAGTCTTTAAATAGTTTCGTATGTAATCTTAGAAATGTATTACATCAACACCGGCGATACTGAAATGTAACTTTATTTACTCTTTGTGCTGGAGCTAGAAGAATACCATTCTCTCTTTGTACGATCTATCTTCAGAAATAAAGAACCTTAACACAACAAAATTACATCAAGGTATGGGGTTTTACATACATTGTTAAGCGTGGTAGGTAGTAGTGGAAAATACGATATGTTGATACTATATAAGATGGTCATATACATTTAACAAACATCATGTATGGTATAAAATGATTACAACATTTTACAAACATAATCAGTCATATAGATGGTAACAAAACAGTCAGAAAATAAAGAAATAAAGCGAATTTTTTTTACAAACATTTAATTATGATTGATTACTTAAAAAATACTTAATAAAGTTACAAATCAACTAAGTAATCAATCAGACAGAAGCAAGCAGGTAATAAATAAATACAGAATACAAATGATTAACTCAAAACTAATTTAGATAATCTAAATAATTTGAATAATTTAAATAAGTCCTGATAGAGTTAGAGAAGGAGAAACATCACTGTGGTTTAAGAGTCATCTGGGTAATATGGACCAGTATGGGAATTTTATAGGACTCCCCTACAAGACAAATCCTAGGTAGTATTTGTTCAGCAAAGCAACAAAATATACTAACATCACGAGTACGAATATTGGGAATGTGATAAACCACATATCCAAGTTAAATAAAATAAAACAAAACAAAGGCAATGAATCAATTGAATTAAATTGAATTGAATTGAATACTGATGAGGATTTGGTAAGAGTCGTCACATTTTATTATTCACAGTGATTCTAACTTCTGAAAAATTGTGTCTAAAGTTTGGAATTCACAGGCATGTTTTCATTTAATAATAATTAATGGCATGCTCTCAACATAGGTGTTAATTATATGATAACTGCTGTCACATGAACAGATTGATTTTTTAATATCAATAATCTATATTTACATTTGAGTCAGCTTGTCCTTCGTGTCAACAGATTACAATGCCTCACACCCGGAAGAGAGTATGTAAGCAGGAGAAACTGACCAGTGGTCATCACTCACTTGATAGTGGTGAACCAAGTAGTTTGATAGAGAGACTACTCATTGACAACCAGCACAATGAGGATCAGCACAATCTGCATCAGCCTGGCAGTGTTCCTGGCAGTGGTATCCCTCTTCACAGGAGTGGATACTGCCAGCTTTAAGAAGAACCACAAGAAGAACAAACAAAAGAAAAACAGGAAGAACAAGAATATTCAGCAACAGACAGACAAGCCCAACTTTGTCTTCTTTCTGGTTGATGATCTTGGCTACAATGACGTTGGCTACCACGACAGCTCACTGAAGACTCCCACCATCAATAAACTTGCCTCAGAGGGAATGATCATTGAGAACAACTATGTTGCCCCTGTCTGCACCCCATCTCGTGGGGCTCTGCTGACTGGTAAGTACACATTCAACATCGGCCAGCAGCATGGGGTGATCCATTTTGACAGTCCTGAGTGTCTGACCAAAGAGAACCCCATCCTCCCTGAGGCCCTGCACGACCTGGGCTACAAGAACTACATGCTTGGTAAGTGGCATCAGGGTTTCTGCAATGTCTCCTGCACTCCCAACTACAGAGGATTTGATGAATTCATGGGCTTCTATAATGGTGAACTAGATCACACATCACACTTGGTTGATGGCTACTTTGACTGGCGCCACAATCTAGATTTTGACCCCAGTACTCTTGGAGAATATGCTACCTTCCTATTGCGGGACCAGGCTGTGAAGAACATTAATGACCATGCTACCTCAGATTCAGATAAGCCATTGTTCATGTACTTTTCCTTCCCCACTGTCCACACTCCAATGGAAGCTCCTATTGAATATCTGGCGATGTATCCAGATGAGCCCAACTTTGCACGCAGAACCCTGAAGGCTATGGTCACTGTCACTGATGATGTAATTGCTAGTGTTGTTGCTGCCCTCAAAGCAAACAACATGTATGATAACACAGTCATCATGTTCAGTTCAGACAATGGTGGTGAGCAAGGGTACTCGAGTAACCTGCCACTGCATGGTGGAAAAGCAAGTAGTTGGGAAGGTGGTGTTCGCGTCCCAGGCTTCATCTCCAGTCCACTATTGAAAGAATCTGCTGGCACCGTCTCCAAGGGCATCTTCCATGAAAGTGACTGGTATGCAACAATGATGTCATTGGCTGGTGGCGAAGTTGGAGATTTCTTCGATGGATTTGACCAGACTGACTTCCTCTTCAATGGTAAGGACTCTGCTCGTGATCACGTGCCAATTCATTATGACCAGAGTGGCAATCCTTTCTTGGGTAGGGGCATCATTCGCTCCGGAAAATGGAAGCTTATCAAAGGATTCCCTGGGGTCTGGAACGGTTATGGCAATGACCAATTCATGACACATACAGCTGATGATATGCTCAAAAAGTATGACAATAACACAGTGTCCCAGTGCTATGGTAACTATGGCTATGATTGGGCTGGCATTGGGCGCTATGCAATCTCTGTTGACGACAACATGATGCTCTTTGATTTGGAGGCTGATCCGACTGAGACTACAGACCTGTCTGCAGACAACCCTGATGTAGTCGCTGACATGCTGGCTCTCCTTCAAGGCTATGCTGACAATGCTGTAGAGATCCCCCCTGCCTCTCTAGCACATACTGGTGCAGCCAACCCAGCCCACTACAATGGGGTGTGGAGCTCAGGATGGTGCTGAACCATCGAATTTAGGTAATGCGCAATGAAAGGCCAACATCATCTGCCGATAACTTATGATCACTGAACTATTATCACTATCAAAATAGATTATATATATAAGCTCAGCTGAACCTAAAAATGTCTTTACATTTCATGGAAAAAAAATACTTGAAACATAAACATGTCATGCTCTATCAGGTAACTGGTAATCATTCTTTTCTGGTTCTAACTTATTACTTATTATTTTTCAGCAGGTTCCAACACCAGTGCAGACATTCGGGCTCACTCTACAGAGAAGATTATCTATCCAACTAAATATCTTCACAATATTGAGTAAAACTATAATTGCCAACTTTCTTTCTTGCATTCCTGAATAAAGTCTCAATCGATATACTACTAGAAAAGTGTGTTCTTTCAATGGTTCATCCCAACCTCTATGTATTGGTATCACACAGCAAATTATAATCCTCAGCTAAATAAAGGTTAAGTTCTCAGCCATGGACAGTTTAACTGGTACTTCATACAAATGTATGGGTATCGACTGACAAAGAGATAAAGGATAAATCCTCATTTTTTGCAAGAAGCAATGTTCAATAGATTTAGTTTTTCAGCATGGTTGAAGTAGCCTAAGTTTTTGAATAATTAAAATGCTAATATCATTCACTGACATTCTGGCATTCTCGTATTCCAATTAATCATGCAGCACTTGTTTGAAAACAATTGAGTCTACTCCTCTTATACTCATAGCATCTTTTGAGATATGCCCTCCTTACCAAATTGCACTTTGACTTCAAAAAATCAATTTGAAGGGTAAATACACATTCAGAAGGGCTACCCATACATTAGATGTGAAAAGAATTAATCTGCTAAATTACACAACCAATGCTATGTTTCAGGCCTGAACGTCCTTTTCTTTCTATGTTTCCCCCTTTGATGAATGTCTAATAGGAACTTCATAGCAGAGTTGTATCCTCAAAGTTGAAATAGAAAAGGTTGCAGCACTTTACACTTAAATCGTTACCCCAAAGTGCAAAAGGAAATTCATAATTTAGATTTAATCTAAACCCCAAAGTGCAAAAGGAAATTCATAATTTAGATTTAATCTAGTAATCAAAGAGTGCGTCTCCTTTCCACTTTAATATTAATGGCAGAATGGCAGACCTTAGAATAGAACAAATATTATATTATTGACAACAATCATAACTTATTGACAATGGCCCATGCACATTTGGGAGACGTGACCAGACACCAGTTTGGTGTTCACAGTCATAGACGTGCCCACACTGTGAGAGTGGCTGTCTGCATCATGGACCTGGTGGTCAGACTGTTGGCCATACAGTGCCTCCTTCTCCTTCTACATAACCCCTGCAATGCATTAGTCCATGGTGAGTATTCATCATGCTGTGCGGTTGTCTCATGATAAGAAATGTCTATCATGAAACGTAGGTGACTTTTTAAAAGTAGTTGTAACTTTTAGGTTATTTTCTATATCACTTTTGGAATGCATGTCATTTGGTACTGCTGCAATATTTCTCAGGATTTTTGTTCATGGCATTAGTGAAGAATGCACACAGACAATCTTTCGATAATATTTTAATTTGAAATTGTAGATAGCTCTATAATATTCTAAGAATTATCAAAATATGTATCCTCTGTTGTTGCGAAATAAGACATACCAGGAGCTGTCCACTAGGTATTACTGCAGGGACGGATCCAGATATTTCTGAAAGGCAGGGGTATACATCGTAAATGTCCATCGGATCCGTTGGGTCAAAGAATATAACAATAAAAGGATTAATATTTGGCCAAAAATAGTAAATCTGCCACTGTAATGCATAGAACAAATAGCATTGTAATGTTAATTCAAGTTCATACTAACAATAGGTTTAGTTCATATCAAGTTATCCTCATGTTCATACTCAAGTTATCCCTATTTTCAGACTTCAGGTTTATACTGACAAGTATTGATTGCACGTCAATTATTGACTTACATTACTGTACAGGAAAACATGTGTCTTGTCTCTTGCTAAAAGGCTTGACAATGATAAATGTAATTATTAATATTGTGTTTTGTTAGCTTTGTGTTAGGATCAATATCTTGGAACCCCTAAGGGTATTATCTCATCCATTATAACATCAAATTCATGCACAGGAACAAACCAAGCCCGCATCATTGATGCCAAAGCAAGGCAAGCGGCACAATACTCTCACTGGGTGTCAGTGCGCATCAATAGTATTTCACACACAAGGTATTGATGCGCATCAGTCTGTCTGTATTAAGTGTACTGATGTGTGTGATAGCATCATCAGATCCAACCTGAAAAAGGCATAATTATTCTGAGCAATTGCTTTCCTAAGACATTTGACTCCTTTTGAAAGTGTTGATAATTTTATATATTTGCTCAAACATTATAATATTGTCATTCATAGGAAGAATAATTTGCTGAAAATCTTCTGATAAAGGACAATGATATACAGAAATTATTATGATGTTACTATGGTAACACAAACTGAATTTATTTTGGATACGACCTTATGTTATTAATTTTAAGGGAGACAAGTTGGATGTTAGTGAATAACAAAAGGTCGTATCTGGCAAATATGAAATTTTAGATAAATTATAGATTTCTAATATTGCACAACAATTACTTTACAACTTTATATATAATTAAATTTTAGAGATAGAATATCACATTTTTAGTTTCAGTAAACCCTACTCCTGACATCTTTGACTGGTGCTGGACCTACTCTGTCTCTGATTATGGTTATGCTGATTGCAATGGACACTACAAGAGGACTGATACGTTTTGTGCAGGGAAACCCTCATTTTTTAAGGTCTTTTTTATATATATATTTTCAAATTGATTTGTGTTAAAATACAATATAGCAGCAGTAAATTTATTATTTACCGCAAGAAGCACAGTCAGGTAATTTGAATAAAGTACACCACAATTCAATTTAAGGCTATTTAGGCGGAAAAATAAATATTTTTAATAAGCTTTTGAATGATTATCATATAGATATAATATTATATTAAGACGGGTTTAAGACCCATAATTGAATTACATTCATGATTTTTGTCATGCACTTTCAATGGTTTGAAGTGCCCCCACAAACAATGACGAAAAAGTACAAGTGAGTTTTAGGCACAATTGATAAAATATTTCACTGTAAAAGTACGGTTAACTATGAAGACATTAGGTATTGACGATAAAATACAAAAAAAAACAGATATGTCTTAAGTTAAATAACTTTGTAATAAAACGATTAATTGGAAAAATCCAAATTGGGCACGTTTCGTGAGAATTAACCATATATATTTATGAAACCCTAGGTCGGCTCCTGCTTAGTTTCTCTCTTGTCAATTACATGTATAACCATACATTTAAACAAATTGTAACGTTACAAGGACTTTCTTGTTACAACTGATAAGATTTCCTCCTAAAGTTATCAACTGTTCATAATAAATTAGACATATATGGTTTACCACTGGATCATTTCATACTTTTAAACATAACATTCATTTACATAAATATGGGAATATACAAGAATATACAAAAAATAAACAATAGATAGAACAAATCAAATAAAGCAGAATGAAAAGCTTTGTAAACATTTCAGCAACAATCTAAAGGATTTTGATGTTGCAGTGTATAGTTTTGACTATTTTCTCAGTTGTGCAATAAAGGAAATCTTTCCTTTCTCTACATTATTTCATTTTTGGTTATGCAATAGGTAACTTATGACAATCTTGTGGCTGATTTTAGGACTATGGCAACAGAAGGCACATGGCTTCTATCGGGTCCAGCTGGAGACTGTCGAGCCAGGCCTGTGGCGGTAATTATTACTATCAGAAGGCTGGGGTTGGGCCAGTCGAGGCGTTCCAGGCCGTGTGCACCAGAACACGTATGTAGCCTTTTTCTGGTGGTTAAAGAAATAGTTTTGTCCTCCTGTCCCTTATGTAGCCTTTTTCTGGTGGTTAAAGAAATAGTTTTGTCCTCCTGTTCATAATTATGTTAACGCCTGCTGACGTAAGCTTACTGTGAGGTGTATCACAACAACTTCCATAGCTACTTAGGTTTAATGTATGCTTATGGAAACTGTACGGGAGTTTGAAACTCCAATTTCATAACCAAACTCTCGTAAATCATCCCAAAACTAATGTAAATCTAACCAAACTCACGTAAGCAAAAACAAGTTCATGTAGCTACAATGACATGACTACAGGCCTCTGACCTGACTACGGATGCAATGAATAATTTTTTTGCTAACAAAACACAACCTTAACAATTGAGTCATGAAAACGTTTTCTTCAAAGTACTTTCTTTAATACCTTGCTGATTAAAATGTGAGCCATTATCTTAAAAATAGATACAAGATGTCAACTATAAATCTGAGGTCTCAGAAGCTTTCATTATTTTTTCCGAAGAGAAATACTCCGTAGAAATTTTTATACAAACGGAGTTTGGCAAGTTTTCATGTTATTTTAGGATTAGGATTAGTTAGAATCCAATGTGGTTATTTAACAGGGTTTATATCCGTTTCAAATTTGTAAATGATTTGAGGAGTATTAACCTGAATGCATGGAGACAGGTAAGAATCTTCAAAGGCTCTCTGACCATTAACTGAAGACCAACAAAAGGGTTTTGATTGCTTCTGGAAGGATACACATGTCTTGTAAGTATATCTCCTTTTATTCTCGTTTAGTACTAATCATAAGTCAATCCATTCAGTTACAAGTAATTTAAGATCTGTCCTCCACACATAGCCATCCTCTGTAAAACTGTGTTCGAAGAACAGAATAGCCTAACTCCATAATATTCCGAATGGATTAGCATCAAACAGCTCTCTTCAGACATTATACTTATATGCTTATATGATTTCCTGTGTTCCCTAGCCCGTCCATACATGGTCTAATATAGTTATTCTTGCAGAGATTAGCAGACTCTTTAAGTCCAATAGCAGTGAGGAGTTAAATGCGGACGTAAAGAATGATGTAGTAAGTGACATCACTAGAACGGTCAATAGGTCCGTTGCTATGCATTCTGTAAATTTACCAGATGGTTCCGAAAACATCTGTGCCGAACTTCCTAAGGCCGCTTTCCCAGGCGGCCCTGGTCGGCAATGTGATGATGTGGCAGAAAGTGGGGTTGAAAGTACATGCCAAAAGACAGTTCTGTAAAAAAATTGTGCAAGATTCTTATAGAGGAATTCTAATATAAAAGCGTTGACACTGTCATGCATGTATATTAAACAATGGAAACTATATGGTAGTAGTTTATATGATTTCAACCTACAAGGCATAAAGTCATACAAAACATTTCATCCTTATCTGGGAAATTGATAATAAAGATAATCAATACAAGATAATCACTTTCATTTGGATTGGGAGTAAGACCAATGTATTTTAGTGGAATTTCTGAATTGGTACATTATATTTTATCAGGTTTCTACAGCATGAAGGTTGTAAATTATTTAGATGACTTAAGTTTTATTGGTTCAATGCTGGAGGACGCAGAATGGGGATATGGCATACTGTCAAAGGATAGATTAGAGGCATTAAATAATAAATTGAGCATATATACTGTGTAGAAAATACTATTGCATAAACTGAAAGGGGTCTCCTTTCTCAATGAACGCTCATCCTTGATATTGGAAAAGTTCACTGAAGGAGAATTTGTAATATTTACAACACATCGTTAAATTCAAAAGTTATAAAAATAGGCCAGGCTGTTCGAGATGATCTGCTGAATTATGGAATAGCTTTTGTGCCACATCGAGTAGAAAGGGAAAATTAAATACAAATAAAGCCCGGTTTACACAGGCCGTCAATGGGTCCTTATGAAAATTCCCTTAAGTTAACCTTAAGTTAATTGGTTATCATAAGGTAAATACGAAATAAATGGGTCATTAACGTAGGTTATCGGTAATAGTTATCCTTATATGTTTGTTTCTGAAGGGTTTACACAGCCCAATAATATCCTTAAGATAATAAGTTCATGATGATTTACAGAAGGCTTACGACAATGAAAGTACCTAATAGATTTGTATAGTGACTGGGTTCTTTGACATGAGAAAAGGGGTTTACACAGGCCGTCAGGGGCTCTTAGGATAAAACACTTCATTATCATGACTTTAATTCCATTGTCGCAAGCCCATTATCCTAAGCTTTTTCCAAAGAATTTCAAACACGTCTGAAATTGTCATTATCGTAAGGAAGTAGTCCCAGTAAATTATCGTAAGCCTTACGACAGGAAATTGGCAGGCTCAAAAATCAAAAGTATATAAAATCGCTATAAATTAGGTAGTGACATTTAACACTCGGAGGATAAATTTTTATTTTCAAGACCAATTTTCACAAGACCGATTCTCAAATGATTTAGATATTAATGCTATATCAGATTGTGATAAAATTACATTTAATCATTTGTGTCCTGTGACTAATCCATAGTAGTTTTAATGATGATTGAATAAAAACTAGTCAGCTGTTGTAATTCATTGAAATGTGTGAATATCACTCAACTATGGTAATGCTTTGGAATGCTACAATTAGACCGAGACTATCATATTTGTTTGTCTTCTTGCTCAAGTAAAGATTGGTCATATCGTACTAAGATCGGCCACCTTGGAAGATCAGGAACATTACCCTGAAAGATTTGCGAAAGAATAAACAAATAAAAAGACCACCTCTGTGAATGTTTGAGACCTTCATGAACACTTGGTACCAGCAAAGGTGGACAAATGTACCAAACCAAAATGCCACCTCCATCATAATATATTTACAGCTCACTCTGGGTTCCTTTGCTTGGGTGTGAAATGTAGTATAAATGTATTTATTCCACATATCTTTTTATAATTATATATATATATATATATATATATAGTGGTATTGATGGAGGGTCCCTGTGTCGCATGTCAAATTTGAGAAACATCGCATGTCGCTATATTTTCATTTACCATGTCGATTTTAAGAACCCCCCATATGTCACATGTTGAATTTACAGGGTTCCTTTCACACAAATTTACAAATGGCAATTATTTGTGTAATCGGCTTTTCTTAAGTATTCGTAACATATTTAAAAACAAAAGAGGGAGAAGTATTAATGTATAAGTGAATTATTGAGGATAGAAGAATAAATCAGGGAATTCCCTAATTTTTGAATTTGTCATTGCTCCTCTTGCTACGTCAATATGATGGGAATTCCCCCAAGAAATAACTTGGGATTTCCCTGTTAATGAATGATTGCAGGTGAGTAAATCTTACATTTAAAGATAAAGTCCCATAACTTTGTCTAATATCAAAATTTTCTTTAGAAAGCTCTATTATTGTTAGTTCTTGATACAAAGGACATGCTCAATGGAGATCATTGGAAATTATGTATTCTATTGTTATTTCCTTTAAGAAAGGACCAATGTCATGTTATATTCTTTTCCTTTGTGACACTAAGCCTCATGTTGCATGAGGGTTTTTTACATAAGCCACTGTTACCTGTGATGTGTTCAGTGAGGCACTTCACAGGTGCCATGGACATGTATTAGCACGGTGGTCAGTTTGGTGACCAGCTTGACCCACTTCTGACCACTATTGACAAACACACCTATTAGAATTATCAGGGAGAGAAATAACTGGATCAAGGTCCCTTATCCTGTCTTCTCATTGTTCAGAATTGTATACTGAGGGATTCTGATTTGTTCCTCATCTGGGGTTGGTGCAAGCATGTGAAAATCACTGTTTATGGTGGTGAATAAAATGTTAAATAAATGTGGGAATTATTAATTCTAAGGGCGTTTGTCAAGAGTTGTGTTGAGCTGCTGACCTCTAGTGGGAAAAATAACTCATTGCCACTAGCATTTATCTATGCTGCTGGGGGAGCCACCTGGTATGGTTGGTTGGTTGGTTATTGGGGTTTAACGCAGTAGCAACATCTAAGGTCATATCACGGCGAGAACAAGGTTTTGACAATTCTGTCTTTGATGATCGTATCTATGGAATGAACGAATCTATGAGAAGATAGAGACCATACCCCTACACATTTACCGAGGCAGGTGTTCTTTAATGTGCATGGTCCCATAGACAGGGCCACACACACAACAGCCGGTGACTCTCTAGGAGTCTTTGATAACCCAGTTGTTGGCACTGGGAGACATGCAGAGGGGAGCAGCAGCCAGCCCAGGCCCAGAATTGAACCCCGGCTGCCCGCGCAGCAGACGGACGCTCTAACCACTTCACCACCCCACACGCCTCACCTGCTATGGTGGCTGTGGAGTTTATTGTGTTTGGTACTGTATTTTGTAAGGTGAACCTCTTCAGAGAAAGAGGTTATGCTATGTAGCCTCCGCAGCTACATTAACAACATCCGAAGGCGAGGAGATTATGTGGCCTATGAGATCATACCATAGTATCATAGCGATGAGGAAACCTATAGGCTGTGCACGGTAAACCCCTGGGGCAGGTGATGGTATACTATGCCAGATATAACTGGACAGTATCATATATGATGATGAACATTTCCTGCCTGTGTTGGAATTATCAAATATGAACTTCTGCAAAGTAAGGATCTGCATTTGGATTTGAACTACCCAAACGGAGAAATATCGCTATTCTTGGCTAGTGACGAACGAAGGACATTGAATAATAACAACTTACAAGATGACCTGAAATGGTCTTTATTAGCTACCCACTACTAGCACTAGAGACATTAAGATAACACAACACTATAGTTCACTTTCATACTTGGATTTTAATACATTTTCATTTCTCAAATTCTTCAAAATGTTAACAAAATGTTATTTAATTATTGTAAACTCATAATTATACAATCATTTACCCAAAAAATAAGTTTTTGTTAATTCCTTTAACAAGAATTGGACATTTTTGCAGGTTTTTGGGGTCAATTTCAGGTATTTCCAGAAATAGGTTTTGACTTTGGAAGAGGATCCCATGGAACTTGCACATCTTATTTGGTATTGTCTATATTGTCCTACGTGATATTCTTTGTATACATCTGAGGGCCATATCATATTTATTCCACCCCCTCATCATTATTGTGCAACAATTGTGCATTTTATGAGGGTTTGTGTGCAAATTTTGTTCAAAGTTGTTTATGTTAGTTTACTTTTGTTTACTATGCACCTACCGTATCACAAACAAGAACAAAACAACATCCTGTCAATGCAAAGAATGTGAACAATGACAATAAACAAAAATATTCATCAATCTGTTGGTATTTCATCTCATCTTACATATTTGTTTACTAATCATGCATTTGTGACAGAAATTATGTGTCTATTTTGCATTTTTCTATGCGTAGATGATTTTGCTCTATGCCAACCATTGCCCATGAAATCAGTGGTAGAATATCAAACTTGCTTGAATTTACCTCTGAATTATCAGTAAATTAATTTAATTAGTTAATTCAAGTGGGTATGGCACTTTAGTGATACTACATTTTACATCAATCGTTAGTTATGGTGTATGAAATTATTTCATTCATTTGTATACACGTTATGGTCTAGTTAGTGTTTTTAATGTACTCTGATATTTCCTCATCTGTCAGATTGAAATAGGATTCCAGGTTTCCTCTACGACGGATGTCACATGTCCAACAGTGTAAACCTCCCCCGAGGGAATAAGCGAACCTGAAAATCAAACAGGCAAATTATTCAGCTTTTTGTATATATCAGAAATTCCACTAAAGGCTCCATGCTTTAGACTTAAGACAGGGAAGGGACTTCACAGAATAATCAAGGAAATATTGTTATTGAATTTGAAATACCTAACATTTTATTTCAGAGTTTTTGTTAATCATTGCCATTGTATTACAATACAACAATCAGCTCTTCAATGTTAGTTCTCCATTGTTTCTTATTAGTATGAAGAATAAGAGGAGAGATGTCTTTGACTAAGGTATTAGGTTTGATTTGCTTACACACTTCTATTGCGGCTTTTGTTATTTAAACTTTATGAAGTATTTAGAATAACTAAGTTCCTTAGAATTAAAAAAAAAATCATTAAAATATATCAGCATGCCAATTAAAGGAAAATAATCTCCATCCAAAAATACTAAATTAATGATAATTTAAGCCATTTTACCTGAAGCTCACAGGGATAGGTTCAATACCAAGGTTTATGAACATTTTCTGAAGATTAGTTTCATGTTTCTCCACCAAGACACGATTGGCGTCCAGCATTAGCACATTCATAGACAGCCATTTTGAAGACATCCACAAAGGATGATCTGGGCAAAAGATAGATAAATAAATATCAAAAGATAGTCTCAATAGACAAAACAAGTTCTTTTCTAATTGTACCATTTCTAATGCTGCTCTCTTGATAATGAAATTGCGGTATCAATCGCATTTATATGATCGACTAAGATTAATATAGAAAAACGTCAACATATAATAAATGACATTTACAGCAGGAGACAAAATTTGTGACAAAAAAATAGTAACCAAACAAGTTACTGTTATACTCCCTTTCCCATAGAAAGCATTTGTGCGTTATTACATATCTTTTACATTAGTTCCTTACCATCTGACAACATTGGAGACGGAGGCTGAACAATAGTCCAACCTGCTTTTTCAAACATTTTGGCTTCTTTGCAGGGGGTAGTGGGTCTTGATAGCACCAGCCCAGGTCCAATTAAGCTAAAGGTGGCATCGATGTGCATTGCCTTAGACTCGTGGAAGGACAAAGTGTGGAGTCGGATTCCCTTTATCTCCAAGTGGCGCCTCATCCACTCTATGCCCATTTTGTTTGTCACCTATTAAGTGTTTTACAGTTACAGGTTTAAGATACTTTAGGCAGCAGTAAATACTCTACTAACAAACGTTTCATGGTTTTAAAAGTAATTATGTTTATGTCAAATGCAGATAATTGTCTGGATAGACCTTACAGTTGATAAAAAGTCTCATAAGCATAACCAACAAATAAGCATATATGTCACCACAGTCAATCAAACTATAGCCTACATTCACATATTGACTATAATGTCTGTTTTCCACTAGAAGATTTTGACTGGAGTGAATGTGAGAATTTTCAAAACATTCATCAATATTTCAGGAAACAATGCATGCTATGTGCCATTTAAAAGATAATCTTCATACCCTTTCTGATGATATACAAAATGTTGATAATTAGCCCTGATAGTTATTGGTGGTTAAAGAAACATTAACATTAATTCAGAGAGTAAAAAAACGACCTTCACTCTTATCATATTTTAGTAGCTTAGAATCATTAAATATATCCTATCCACGTACATTGCTCTGCCGGGCAAATACATCCTTGCCAGCTCTCATGAAATCTGCTGCATCAAAACAGGGTTCAAATTCTGTGATGACAAAGTTCTTTTCACAGTAGTCAGAGTCTATACTCTCAGGTGAATTCATCGTTGATATGAAGTCCTTCAATAAATGTTAAGCAGTAGATATGACTATTAAAATTATGAAACAATGTACAGAAGCATATGGTATGTTGTTCATTGAGAGGAAGAGATAATTGATTGATACAGTAAAATCATCAAACAAAATCACAGTGAATTTAATGTTTATGTATTTTGGTATTGCTTCTAACAAATTATCATAATACTTGGCAATTCCATTTATATTCTGAGAGTTTACCTCATTGTAGAGTTCATCAGACATTTGTGATTTTGGGGCTGCCGTCCAGTTAGAACCACGATTAAAGTAGTCTTTTATGATTTTCCTGTATGCTTGATATTCAAAGAACCTTGATCGCCAAGCCATTGGGGCTTCAATGATTTCATCCCCAATGACCATCAATAAGTCCCGTGGCATTGCAGCATAAAATCCTGTAAGAATGAATATTATCATTATCTATTCATGAAAGCTTCTATTATGATTTCAATAGCTGATTTTGTTTTATAAATGTATTGTAAATGTTTGGTCCACTGTTTTGGGTGTGCAGAAGGTGCTCAAGCTGCCTTAGGATCTCTGTATCCTGGTCATAGACCCATCCTCAGGTGTTCGCATTTATTGTGTTAGTCTATTATTCAGGCATAAGACAACAACACATGATAGGTGAGTGCCATGAAGGACACTGGTTTTATAGACTACAGGTAACTATCTGAATGTTGATTGGTTGAAACCATGTCATGTAGTAAAATTGTTGATTGGCTTGGCCACTGCTGGATCATTAAAATGGGTAGAAAACCAAAGGCATGGGAATAGGGGTGTTTCTATAACCAGATGGGGTACTGGTTTTGCCTCCACAATATTAATGTAATAGTTTAATTTATGTATCATGCTCTGATATATGGCTAGTAGCGTTATTACTAAGAGGTCTTAACAATTATATATTGTAAATAGGCCTCAGATATATATCTATTTGATAAAGTCACCTTGCTTACACATTTAGATGGCCAGGGGTTAGTTCTTAGAAGTTACCCCACACTCATGTTGTATTCACCTTAGTGGTCAGTAGCACTTATTTTACTCCTGTTGTTGATGCATACCAGTTTGACTAGAATAGGCCTAGCTGTGTTATACAAGAATTAGATGAAATAGAAATCCAAAACTGTTGGGAGGAAGGGGACCAACGAGTTTGCAACATCACCATCCAGAAGTAGTGGGGGTGCCTCAACCACGATAGCAAAAGGAGGGAAGGGGGAAACAACTATGTGACTTTTGATCCAGTGGCCCCCTGCCCACTGGGGGCAATAATATATTCCTGGCCTCCCCCATCAGTATGTATTGGAGTGTCCCGTGAGGGGGGGGGGGGGGGGGTGTACAGTGTTGTCCAATGTTTTGTAACCAGCTATCACGTCAGGGGGAGGGGAGATTATGCCGTAGTCACTTTACATGGTTGATTACGACAGGTAGTTCAGAGAATTCTAATTTACTTTGATAATATCAGCATTTACTGTCTATTCTGTGCAGTAATGATGAAAAGGATAAGGATAGACAACAGTAGGCAGGGCGTTATTTGTGTTATCTTCTCTAATTTCCTTGATATAGGTAGTACAGTATCGTGTTAGATCTATACATCAAGTGAAAGGTGATAATTTCCCCTATCTAATGACAAACATCTAAATAAAGTCATAGTCAGATTTTTATCTTTGGTCTAGCTAATGAATTAAAAATAATCTTGGAACTTTTATTTTTGAACATAGATATCTTCTTTAAACATTAATTGACAAACTTCAAACTTTGCATGATTCATAATAAGGTTCCATTGCAGAATTTTTTTTATTAAGGTCTTAGTTTCATTTTATTGCAAAAAAACAGGAAACTTTAAATATTATCATTTTTTTTAAATCAATTTTCTAGATTTTATAAAAACCTAACTAAGACATATATCAAAAAAATGAGACATGCTCCCCTCCAAATGGTCCTTATCCAGAGGTATTCAAAATTTCAAGTTTCTAAATGCAATATTAAGGAAGATATCCTTGTTAAAAAATAGTAGTTAAAAATCACATTTTTTAATTCACTGGATCACAACTTGGGGTGTAGGTACCATGCCTCACATATTTATTTACTTTATATCAGCAAATAGGGTATTGAATTGTCTTTTCAAAGATATATAACGTTTATATGACAGATTTGGATTACCAGAATAATGAGAATAATACTGTGACTATGGCAAATCATCCCTTATCACCTGTTATTTATTGCTTATTGCCTATCCTTAATCGAATTCACCGTAAAATAGTAAAAGAATGTTTTAGATTATGAAAGGAAAGTTAGAACAGTGTCATTTTCAGGGGTGGATCCAGGGTCTGTCTTCTAGGGGGGGCAGATCCCCCCTGATTTACCTTGCAAAATTTCTACTCGGATTTGTCAAAACTACGAGAGTTCATATTTGGTCGGGGGGGGGAGGGGGATTTCTATTTCATCACTGATTGTCATGGTAATGAGGTCATCATCATTGCTCACCCCGGATTGCTCACTCAGGCAGAATCTTAGCCATTTCCTGCTCAAAAGGCAAGGTGTAGGATCCTTTGATACTGTAATACAGTACAGCCTACAGGGAGTTTCAGATACTTCATGACATTACATAACGCATAAGTAAGATATCTGTTATTTCAAAAACCTTTGATTACAAGTTTACTGGTAACTTTTTAGGTCTATACCGCTGCAATGATATTATGATGTGTGGGTAGGTACAACCAACTCAAAAATAAACTTTTGCTTTTTACCCTGCCCTACTTGGGAAGAGCTGCTGCAGAGTGTTTGTTTTAACTACATTAGGCCTATACTTGTGGACGGTGAGATGATAATTTCAAGTGCAACAACCGATCCAAAACTAGATTACATGGTCATTTTCTG
The DNA here is from genome assembly GCA_936440205.1 of Lepidonotus clava. Taxonomy (NCBI): domain Eukaryota; kingdom Metazoa; phylum Annelida; class Polychaeta; order Phyllodocida; family Polynoidae; genus Lepidonotus; species Lepidonotus clava. The sequence continues at coordinate 48,246,026 of OW387141.1, forward strand.
GGGTGATTAGATTTTTTTCCGGCAAATGTCCCATTTTCTTGTTGAGTATGTGCACTATTCGAGTATCTTGAGTTACATTTTTCTCATAATAATTACACAATTATTACAGTATGTATGGAACTAACCTATCAAAATAAATATCTTTAAATATTTCACTTTTTAAATGATGAATTCCGTCTGTCTGCCATTTAAGGAGGAAATTAGCTCAATGATAGACTACTGGTCTCCAAATCCAAAGTACATTGGGATTTATCGAGTGAATACAATTCCGTCACCTATGCATGAAAGATAAAAAGTCCAAGATTGCTACAGATTGATATAAGAAAGGGCCACCAGTTTATCATTTCAATGACAGATGACAGTACACTACCTCAGGATTGTGCAGAGTATCAGCTATACCAAACAAGAAGAAGATATAAGCATCCACTTAAAGAACACTTACCTGTTGATTCAAAGTCAGGTGTTTTATATGTCCTTGAGAAGTCCATCTTCTCCGGACGCTGCACAGTAACTCCTTCATGTTGGAGAATTTTACAAAACTCCTCAACTTCCGCCTGGGCTTTCTTTATATGCTCTTCAGGAAAAGGTTTACCACCATTTGCAGCAAAGAAATCTACACTATGTTCAGGTATTATTGCCTTGAAAATCAAAATATTGAAAATATAGTACTAACCCAGCCAAGGATGTGATGTCGAAGAACGTTCTGATAACATCGCAGAACGTCACAGAATGTTATTAGAACATCGCAGAACGTGACCGTTACGTCGCACCTTGGCTGGGAATGTACTTGAACTGTGTGCAGGTACTTGTGATTTGTTTAACTTAAGGATGGACATGGAGGCAGAGGTGTGATTTTAATTACAGTTAATGTTAAAGCTAGGTGAATGATGCATCATGTACCATATTCAAGGTCATAGTCTTATATTTCTATATAAGCTTTACAATGATCTTACATTGTTGGAATTGTAAATCAAATACCTTTTTTTTTTACATAGAAGGGATCTTTGCTTAACTATTTAAGATAATATTGAGTACATGTAGCAAGTAAGGACTATACTTGGTCATAACAATAAGATAATTGTCAAATCTATGCATATTATCACTACTGTAATATAATGATTAAAAGATTAATAGTGTACCCAGGCAAGAAGTTACATAACAAAACCATTCTGCGACTGGACCATTTTAGTCATTTGATAATCCACATAAAACTACGTAACAGTTACGTGATTTTTTTGGGATTCTATGACATCCCATAAAAAGAATGTAACAATGACGTTCTATGAACATCAGGTTAGGACCACCTTACAATTTAACATCACAGTGACGTGCCAATCAGAAGTGGTTGAGACATAATTCAAACGGAACGTAACTGATACAAACTGATATATTGGTGGTTATGACCAATCCTAAAAAGAATGTAGTTATGATGTGTTGATTAGGTGACATTGAGACATAACTTAAAAAGGACATAACTGATACCTACTGACCGAGTGAAGTTGTAACCAAACCTAAAGAGACATTCTTGTTACGTGAGATTTCGACGGTGCAGTGACGTTTATTTGATGGCTCCCAGAAACGTCGCTGCGACCAAAATTGTGATGTCTTGGTGACATTCTGATTAGGTTAGGTCACAACCAGTACCTTGTATCTTGGTCTAGCCATAACCATTGATAGTGTTGTTTATCAACACCAGGGGGCAGTGTGACATTGTGTCAGTTGAGATATTGCTAAAGTTCAAGAATCAGTGGTTTATCACATTATTTTCAAAATATGTTTAAATGCCACTGAAACAGTATTGTTCATAAGATATCAAACTACCTTCTAGAAAATCATCTATAGTTAAGTTTAATTGTCTGAATCAGTGACCACTATCATGAAAACACCTTTTTCACTCTCTCATAAGGGGATACTGAGTGTATCTGTCCCCTGGCTTGATATCTGACATTTGCCAGCTATAGAAAGGGCCTGGGTACACAAGTACCTGCTTAAAAGGCCCCATGTCACTGTGACAAAAGCTGGAAACCAAGATTTCTTGTCTTGGGAAAGTTACAGTATGATGTATAGTGTAATGTTTGGTCATAGGTGGGTCACAAAATAATTTTAACAGAACCTGTCACAAAATAACCTTATTGGAACATAATTCCGGTTGTAATATGTTGTTATAATCATGTCTCCAGTATGTCATGGTGCAACGTCACAGCAGCAGTTTCTAATCTACATAATCATTCTTTAAAACTTGCAATGTGACGTCACAGAAACATGTACCAAGTATGTAATTTTGTGACGTCGCAGAAACACATGCTAAGAACATCATTTTGCAATGTCGCATTGGAAGTCTCAGAGATGTGATTGGGAGCCATCAAATCTACATCTATAGAACGTCAAAAGGTGATGTAACAAGAACCAAAAAAAGAGGTCACAACAACATTATTATAATGTCACATTCTTGCCTGGGTATTCTATTGAAGTTAACGGTTAGAGGTTTTGGGTTTTACAAATTATTGTATGTTTATTCATATTTAAATTTCATTATCTGTCATTTGCTATTTCTTAACCTATCTATTACTCTACAATAACATATGACATCACTTAAACCATTGCCACATGCTGAGTTCCACGCACCAGATGCAGCAAATATACGCCAGATGCATTGAAGCATCACAACCCAAATACGCCAGATGCATTGAGGCATATATGTGATTATGATTTATAATGGATTTAATGCTAGTTATAAAAGAAAAAATAATAATTTCTTTTAAGACACTGAACAACCCATAATATGATATATCTTATAACAAAAAGGTTGAAAACAATGTGTTACATTTTATTTAGAGCTGAAAGTATATGTTCAGATAGGGTCATTGTGAATTATGTGGCGTCTTGAATGAATTGTTTGTGGCGTGTGGAAAGGGTTAAGTATATTTCTTGACAAATTACTCAAAGGGAACTATTTTCTGTCTGTATTGAACCTGTTCTAGTCATTTTCAACCAGTTCTGTTTGCCTGAATGACTAGAATTCTAGGTAAATCACTCAATTTCTACCCCTTTTTGAATTACCAATACCTTCAAACTGTTCTTTGAAGCCAGAAACAAAATGGTAATAAATAGAGATAATTTTTTGATAATTTCATAGATTCGTGTTCACATTTTACCTTCACTTCTTGAGTAAGTGGAGGTACAATGGCGTTGTCTGCCCTGCCCACTATGACCTCCTCCAGAGGGTCCCACTCATTCCAGGAACACACAGGGGAGTCAGCATTTAGGCTTGGTAGAACATCTCTCTCTTGCTGCAAAAATATTAGAGTAAGTATTTTAATACCTATGCTATATAGGTGAGATATGACAATGTCACAGACAAATTGCACATAACAAAGATATAATTTTTAACTCCACATGTGTAGAAGGTCAAATTATTTAGTATAAGGTGACAGAAAAGCCTCTGTGTATACAGAAAATGTCGGAAAAGGCAACTAAACTGATACCGCAATACCAAAGTCACACAAGTATAAAACCTCTGTATGTGGTGACACTCAAAGGACAAGCTATATAGCAATATTATGTGTTTCTAGGCCCATACAACCAAGGTTTTAATTCTTTTTAATCTTTGAACAATTTTCATTTTTTGGCTGTAAAGGATTTACATATATTTCAGATGTCAAGTGGGGAAAATATAAGATTTTTGCAGATAGGTTGCAAACACGAATAATATCCACTGTCATCACCAAGGCATGGCTATATAGTATAGGGAGATACACAGGTGCTAGACAAGTGATAGCACTAAAAGCCAACAAGCTGTTCCTGTTATACCTATGTCTTTCATGATTTTGTTAAATTAAAAGGAGGGGCCAGTGACCAAAAGTTAGTAGAATGCTGTGATCCTTACCATCAAGGGAATACCCATACAAAATTTTATACTTTTATCTCTATTAGTTTTTATTTTATGCACATTTTTGTGTTTCAAACTTAGCTTCTCTGTCTGCATCTGAAAATGCCTGCACAGAGCATATATCTGTTTGTGACGTCACAAGAAAACTAAGAAAAAATGCAAAAAGAATTTTGTCAAATGTTCTTTATAAGTCTAAAAGAGGTTAAAATCACAAAATTGAATGATTCATAAAAGAAAATGTGAAATAAATATAATTTTTATGGAATTTAGAAATTTGAAATTTGAATATAACTGTCATTTTATGTGATGTCACATACAGACACCCTGTGTCAGGTGTGCAGGGGTTTCAATATGTGATCTGATATATATACAAGATTTCCTATGCAAGATATCAATTTATAGTTATAAAATTGTTTTATATTCATATTAAAGCATCATATCTACTGTATAAGATCAGAATTTTACAAAAATAAAATTTCACTGGCCCCTCTCTTTAACTGATTTTAAGGCCTAAACATGTCATCTCTATCTCCACGCTCAGGAAAAAGCAAACAATAATGAACGGTCCAACTTACCAAATCCAGCATTACAGATGCTCTTTTAGTTACTGCAACACTTTTAGAAAAATACCTTTTCAACTTGTATCCTGATCTTGCCTGACCCTATAAGAAATAAAGATAATATTAGGTTATATAGTGAACATGGAAACATAAAACTATTTTGCTAATAATGCAAAATTATGTTAAAGGTTTGTTGGAATACTTTTGGTTCAAGTGGCAGGTGGAAACAGATAAACAACTTTACCTGACAATAAAGACCTTTGCGAAGATGACAAAGCGAGACAAGATGTGTTGAAGACATTTTCAACATTGAGAGGAATGATCTGCAAGTAAAATAAGAAAAAATAATATAATGACCATGTCAGCTAAGATCCATTGAAGGTCCATGAGTTTATAGCAGCGTGTTCATCAAGGTGAGATTAGTAATGGCTAAACATTGTTTTGCCATTTTGTAACATTATTAATTGAATCATGAATTTGGCACATGTACCAAATCTGTTATGCAATTAATAATGATTGATAATGTCAGCCAAGAACCTGATATTTTCACTGGCTCTCCTTAATGACCTTGATTTGGTTGAGAAAATACTAAACTACAGCCTTAAACTTGGCATGAAATCAAAAACAGTTTGTTCATTGAGATTGAAAATTCAAAACAATTCTTAAATCAAAAGATAATACTACTCTAAATTCTGAGCACTGTTATTCATCATTATCTTTTTCTTTGTATTAGACTTATCATTCAATATGAATTGGAGATTCTTGCATGAGAAAAAAACTATAATTTCTATGTCAACTTTAAACAGTGCATCTCAATTGAAAGTTGATATTGATCATTTTAAGTTTTTCTTAATCAGAACAACTCACAATTTCAAACAAAGCACTATGTTATCAAGATTAATGTGTTTATTCAGTATATTCCACATGCTAGTTTTTCAGAAATCAGCTCGGAAAATAACAGTTAAGTATGTACATATAGTATAATAATAGAAAGGTTTCATTACCCTCTATCAAATGAAATATCCGCAGTAAACAAGCAAACGTTGATTCAATATTGAATCAATGCTTGGTATTAACATTGAATCAACATCTAGTATTGATTGATATCAGAAAAAACTTCAACTATGAGAAGCTAATCTTGATTCAATATTAACTTAAATTGCTGATTCAATATTAAAATCTCAAGTTGAATCATTATTATATTGTTTATCAAATGTGTATTGATTATACAGAGTAAATGCAAGATTAGCATAATAGTGTTTGTGACTATATTCACTTGCTTTTCTTGAAACTTCCCTTCCTCAGATATTTATTTTCTACAATGTGCAATGCCCGCAAGCTACCCGCAAGCTACCCGCTAGACCATCCCATCCCACTTTTACAACTTTATATTAAACCTTTCTTGGTCATATACCAAGATGAAGTGTTTATAATATTTCCCCAACCAAGTTTACTTTTTTACGGATAGTTCACAATATTGTCAGGTGGTCTGACATCGCATGTGATGTTGATAACTCAACATTGAATCAACATTAAGACATCATTGATTGCTGGTTCAATCCAATTTCAATTTGGAAAAATCTTTTACAATTTATCGGTAATCTCCTAATTCACTAACCAAAAATATAATAATACACTTTCAATACTGAATCGGCATAGAGTTTCTACAAGGTAGGCAGTATGGTTCAATGCAACATTTTCAGAAAATATCAAACGAATAGAATGGCTGCTCACCAAGATCGCTCTGCAAATTGAAGGCCTTGTAACAGCTTTTATCAACTCTTTCTGATGTTAGTGACAATGAATTGCAAACATTTTGCAACCCACAAGGATCAATAATATTGTCCAGAATGCCCTATTCCATCTGAATGGCTGACAGTCTGACCAAGTGTACTTGCTAACCAAGAAAAGCGAACCTATGTATAATAGATGTATTGGCTTCACAGTTCATATATATTCTATATATAAGTATCAAATAATCAATTACTTTCACATCTTTCACAATCTACAATAGTACATGAGTCCTGAATATGTATTCTAATATTCATGCTTTCTTGAAAGTGCTTCATCAATGTTACATGAATACAGCTACACTATGTAAAGGCCTGTCCATGAGCGACGTTCACTTTAGAGCCATTTGTATGTGTGAAGGGGAGTACCCATTGAGCGATGTGACCTAATTCTTAGTTGTCTATGGTGGCTCAAAGTGCTAAACCCATCCTAACCCGGCGCATAGTGTCCCATAGAGCAGTAGCCGCCAGGGAATGCATGGACCTGGTAATTTTGGCAATCATACACAACTAATCGCCAAGTTTTAGTCGCCATCTGGGGCCACGGCTTAATTGCCACATTGGGATGCTCTTGCTTTAAATCTGCTGGCAACTAGAGGACACTTTCTTTCCCGGCAACTAATTGCCTGCAGCTGTGGCTATGGAGAAATATTAAACATGTCAAATATCTTGCCCAGAAATGACAGCAATTAGTTGTTTAGTGACCAGACATCATAGTGCCTTGGTAAAACAAGTCACCAGGCAACTAAACAGGCGTTTATCACTGTGGTTGCCGTCATACTTTTTTAACCTCGTCGCCGTGTGGGGACCAGGCTTTAAGGTCCAGGTTCATGAACTGCAGAAGGAGGCTGTTTGGGAGGAACATAGCCTAGTTGCCCTGGCTACATTCCTTAATCTCTGGTGACATTTGCTTCCCTGCATAGTTTGTCCTTGCCCTATGACCTACCTCTGCTGGGAGAGCCAGCAGAAAAGTTGTCATATATCCTACTGCATCGACCTTCCAGATGTAGTAAAGCAGGCCTAGCTCCGCTAGCAACAAAAACACCTGGAGGTGGTCTGAGAGTGGACATTCTATTGAGACATCAAGAGAGCCTATAAGGAGGCAGCCTTGCCTGGTTTCATCTGCCTGCTCTGATGCAAGTGTACATTCCCGTAGCCAGGGGGTTTCGGGGGTTTGTACGAACCCCCTCCCCCCTTTTCTCTAATTTCTAAAAAATGTAAAATGTGACACTTCATCGAAAGAATGGTTGATCTCTACTTTGCCGCGTCACATAACCAAATGCTCACTACAGCGAGAGAACAAGGATGGTTTCAAAATTGTCTTGCTGGTTTTTTTTTCATCCTTGTTCACCCCATGGTCAAATCATCACTTTAGCGATGGTTTTGCACACATTTTGAACACATTTAATTGACTGGCATTATAGGAAAACTGTATGAGGATGTGGGATGTGGCAGAATACTCACTGGTAGTAAACCATGTGCCTGCACGAGCCCGATGGGTGAGTACAGGCACATGGTTTACTACCAGTGAGTATTCTGCTTCATCCCATCATCCCAATTTAGTTTTACTTTTATTATACATCAAATTTCGTCACTAAATGCCGAAAATGGCCCAAAACCCATGAATATTCAAAGTGTGTGGTATCACAGAATACTAAACGGGCTGCTTCCATTGCTGCAGAGCTCCGTGTGGGATGAAGAATACTCACTTGGCCTTTTGTTCTGCTTTTCCTTAGTAAAATGTGCAAAATGGTGCATTCAATTGCATTTTCGTGAATCTATGGTGCATAGAACAAACATGAATAACATTTTTGTGATGAATTAAAAAAAAGAATCATGCAAATCCGTTGGATAGTGCCAACATTAGCAGATAGACATTCTCGATGTTCACCGATCGATGCCCGACCTTCACCTTGGTTACAGTGTGGACGTCATAGAGAGCACGCATCGAACCTCCGTGTGGTACACCTGCACTGACCAAATCCTTAGTACACTGCGATGTTCGTGCGGGATGCGTGCACCGATGTATAACAAACCACCATTACCACCACTCACCTCCTATATATTTCATAAGCTGAGGGACGCTGCTATTACATGCTGAAAACACAATATTAAAATCCACACCCCAAATGTTCTCTATAGCGAGACCCGTTATGTGACACAGCACTGTGAGTACTGCAATGGCCAAAACAAGTACATGTTGCGCTATTTGATGTTGTGTGTCCTTACTGAGAGGCACAAGCAGATAATACTTAACTCCTTCATCACAGACCATACCAATTTTGACCTCAAGCAAAAGTTCCCATATGCATAGGAGTGCTTGTTTCTCAGAGGGACCATCAGGTTTTTGTTAACATTGTCACTACAGTTCATCAGGTCATCTTAATGCAGAGTGATGAAAAAACTGTTCAATGAAACTGTTTGTCAAAATGGCAAAGTAAGATAATTCAAAAATCATTAAATCTTCAAAAAAAAAGTGTTTACAAATTCTTTACAAATCTTTTACCCAACATTTTAGGTTTGTCCCCAAAAACAATAAGTTCTTGAAAAAGCCAATAGACAATTTTCTAACCAAAAGTAGAATTTAGTCACAACAATAAAAGTGGGACTTAAAATTTCTTGGGCCAAAAACAGGTGTTTTTGGTACCCGTATCACCCCGTCCTTAGGACACAATCTTATGAAAAATGTAACTTTTTGTGGTATCTATACAAGTTTATTCAAGTTACATTTAGCAAACATAATGAAGATGTTTTATCATTATCAATTTTGAAAAGCCAAATTAACTTATTTTGTATCAAACCAAGATATCAATTTTGATGGATTTCTATGAATTATAGATTTAAATGAATATTCGTGTGAAGACATAAGCATCTGTTGAAGTTATTTTGTTTATTATAGTCAGGTTTTGTCTGTTGTATGAATACAAACTGGTACTTTTTGGGTGAATAGCACTTCATTTTTTGTTTAAAGCCAAGTCGATGGTTTCCCATGTAATCTCTATAGATCAGACATCAATAAATACTCATACATTATAAACATTGATATAAATTGTGCTATGTTACACATGAAGGATGTAGGAAGTACAGCAGAGTTGTTTTAACAATCATAACCTACAGGGATTAAAACATTAATCTTGCAGGTATTCTCAATACCCAGCTAACAATTTTACGTTGCCACAACGTTGCTACAACGTTGCACTTTGGTTGTAACAACATTGCAAATTTACGTTGTTACAACATAAAAATGTGGACTCGCAGAAAGGTTGTAGCAACGTTATTCACAACATTGTACTGTAACCTTTTTACAACCTTCTCACAACCTTAACAAATAAATTCCTATACACTTGAAATTGATTAAAAACTATATTTTTGCCACTTGATTCTTTATCATATTTTCATTAAAGACAGTTACATGATATATGAATGTCATCTTGATACTGAAAGGTGTATTATACGTTTCTGTAACAACACCTTCTGCAAACATTTATAAATCTAGAAAAGAAAATACAACATTTATTCATGCATTCCCTTGCATTCTAGCGTGCATTTGCACCCAGAAACTAATCTTTATTTCATTAAGGTCATATAATGTCAGGTTAATGACCTGTTGCATTTACAATTAGTCTCTCAAACCTACAGAACGTCTATCACATTATGGGGATACAAAAATGGTGTGTAAGTAAAGCATTTGTTTAGATTCCACTCCTAAAGTTGATATTTTACTAAATCCTGAAGAGTAAAAATGTCTCATACTTCAAAATACTTTATTAATGCATTTTGTCTGAAAATTAAGCATACATTTTAATGTTTAATGACATTTTATTAAAAACGTTTTGGAAAAATATCACCTTTTAAACAGTGCTGCCACCTGTATATTGTGTTTAGGTTATCCCACAACGTTGCTACAACATTGTGAAAATTACGTTGTCATACACAACGTTTCTACAACGTTTTATAAAAACGATGTGTTTGCAAAAGGGTTATGTTATACAACGTTGTCTGAACGTTGTGTGTTTGCTGGGTAGCTCGATGTCTGCAATTGGTTGGCGAAAATCAATTGTCTGAACATCAAACCCATATTATTTATCATACATACAAAGTTTATATTTAAATCAGAGAATCACAAGAGAACCCAATCAAATTGTTCAAAAGGTACGAACTGTCCACACAAGAAATCTTTGGTTTAAATCACTCTTGTTAGCACAGAACATACTTATGTTTCTTTTATGTGCAGGAGACTGATTGAAAATGGTAAAACCTCTATATAATTCACTTTTTTAAACAATTTGTTGTTAATAAAGGGTACATTCAAAATAGGAGCATCATAAGCTCTAGTTGGGTTATCTTGTTCTTTTTGCTGTTGTTTTGATGTATGATACGTATTGTTTTGATGTATGACACATTTGCTGTTGTTTTGATGTATGCTACATATTGTTTTGATTTATGCCACATGAGATCAGATGTAGACTCTTTGTTGTCAATAAAAGCTCTACTACTACTTCTACTACTATTAACATAATTATTCAGACAATCCTGACCTCTTATACATGAATTTCAAAAGGTGACTTTCTGCCCTATCTTTAATGGAATTTACTCCAGTAAGATTATACAATTCATCATGAATGTACGAACAATCATCAGGAAGACATCTTTGTAAACATCTAAGATGTATCTTATGGAGCTTATCATATGTATAAGTCATTGTTTCCAAGAATATATCATTGTAGTCAAAAAGTGGTTGCATATTTGATTTATATAAGAAAATCATTGAAGGTGTATCAAGGAATTTCTTGAACTTTGTTAGGCAATAAAGCTTGTATGAGACCAATTTTATTGTTTCAGTTGTTTGGTTCACAAAGTTTAAATCTAAATTTAGGTGGGTACCTTGATATTTATAGTCAGCAACACTTTCGATTTCATAATCGCCTATTTTGATTTTCAGTGGTGCTGCATGGTGAGTTTGATATTTAGTTCCAAAAATCATTGATCTAGTTCTTTTCAAATTAACAGAAATTTCATTTGATTTACACCATTCAAGATAGAGCTCTTCCTGTATATACCATGTCCGATCAATTTGTAAGTCATGATTATGATTAGCTTGAGTATAAAAGACTGTATTATCAGCATCCAGTTTATACGCTGAATGATCAATATGAGCACCTAAGTCATTTATAAACATTGAGCACAGAAGAGGTCCTAAGACCGATCCCTGAGGGACGCTAGCTATAAGTAATAACCGCTTCATCAGAAACGCCTTGATTTGCATATGTTTGCTTTCATAAGCACAACAGGGAGGCAAAAGCAAACTCTTCATCAATATAAGTTCACATTAACTGATGTATGATATGTATGGATGACACAGTATTGTTTTGATTTATGACTTATGAGTACAGATGTAGACTCTTTGTTGTCAATAAAAGCTGTACTACTACAATAGGGTAATCAATGTTTCTCAAAACAGGTTGGGCTTAACTCAACCCATGGTTGGTTTGGTTACATCACATATGTACAGGTGCATTGAGTATTACAATTGCAACCAGTTTCTCACATGATAAAAACATTCAGTAATTTTAAGATGAAAGGATATAAGATGAATTTTCCACTGAGAACTCTCAGTTCACCTCAGGGTCAAGTTTCATAAGCACAACAGGGAGGCAGAAGCAAACTCTTCACCCATCTAAGTTCACATTAACTTGTTCAATATAAACATCACAAGCAATTGAATATATTATGCAGGCCAAAGTCACTATCATTCCAATTATTTCACTACTGTTCCTTGTGACAGGAATGACAGAACTCATGACGGTATACTGCATTATAACATCCAATACAATACGGAGGTTTTCTATAATAGCAAATGTAAAAAGTGGGACATGTTGTGATCCGAAGATCGTAAGTATTGAACAAATGGCTGCTGCAGAACTATGCCCAAGAACAAGAAAACCCTCTTTTAGGGATAATTGAAATTGAAGTGGATCAATATACACAGCAAGAATAAATGAAGATACTGTACCTATTCCGCTACACCACATACTAATGACAATCATTTCCACATTGTGTAACTTACTATTGACAATTGCTATCATGCTTGACAGGGCTATCCCTCCAGTTATAGCAAGCAATATCCCAACAGTACCTCTTGACAGTTGAAATGTATTACTTTCAGTCATTGGGATTGTGACATTGAATGAAACCCTATATTTATTATCAGATGGCATAGGATCAAGCATAAGGAATAGTCCAACAAATATGATAGGAATTACAATGACCTTGGCAAGCTGAATGCTGTCCTTAAAAATTACTCTTTGGATGATTAGAACAGTGACAATTTGAACAAAACTCATGAGAATAACTAAAATGCCTAAAGGTAACCTTGAGGTAGCAGAATAGAATGACACATTGTAAACAACACTAAGCAAACTAGTTGCAATAAAATAAAACACTAAATTGGACATTATTGTGATGTTTACACTTCTGGCTTTTATGTATATGATTGGAATGGTGAGGATCAATTGTGAAGCAAAACGTAGGAAGTTAAGCTGGAATGGTGGTACCACATCTTGGAGAGCTTGAGCACACATGGAGCTGATTGTTTCCACAATTATTCCAATCAGGTAAGCTAATGTGCCAGACATTTGTAGTGAAAGCTTCATGTTTGCACTGCTGAAATGATCAAAGAAATGTTACTTTTGGTTATCCTATTGTTTGAAAACTTCAGTTACTTAAAGGTAAGTATGATTTCCCCTTTCTTGCCTTATCTCCAGCAGTGAGAAGGACAGTTAGGAGGCAGGGGTTGGACATGAAGGGGGCAGGGGTAAGGACAGGGAGGGGTCGGGGGTAAGGACAGAAAAGGGATGGTTAGGAGAACAGGTAAGGACAGGAAATGAAATCTGTAGTCAATATTAAGCCGGGTACCTGCACCTAAATTCAGCCACTTAGCTATAGGTGGCCCCCTGGTAATTTGATACCCAGAAATTCAACAATGTTTTTGGCATTAAATGGCCTTAATTTCATTGATGGAAAGTTTTAGCAAAATCTATTTGTTGAGTTTTTCTGTGTTTAAAGATGGTAAAAATCTGTGTAAATTTCCAGAAGTTCTATTTGTCAACTATTTCCTTACATGTATATATTGTACATTCTTACTCAAGGTTCAACCTTAGAGTTAGCTTTGAGTCATAGTAAACTCATTATGAGAGTCACTAATGTTTCAAAATTGGAAAGTTAAATTGCTCAATTGGCTTATAAACCCTATTAAAAAACCTCTTTCCTACATTACAAAGTAAGAGATTGCAGTATGGAGGGGGATGGGAAGAGGAGCAGGGGATGACTGATATAAGTACTCTCTTTGATAAGGGGCGGGAAGGGTGTGGAGGAAACAGGGGGAAAGGGGCAACTTACATGACTTCTCTCTTTGATAAAGGGCAGGAAGGGTGTGAAGGGAACAGGGGGCAATTTACAAGACTTCTCTCTTTGATAAGGGGCAGAAAGGTTGTGGAGGGAACAGGGGTAAGCGGGCAACTTACATAACCTCTGTCTTTGATAATGGGTGGGAAGGGTGTCCAGGGGACAGGGGAAGTGGACAACTTACATTACTTCTCTCTTTGATAAGGGTCAGAAAGGGTGTGGAAGGGACAGGGCGAAGGGGGCAACATATATGACTTCTGTATTTGATAAGGAGTGGCAAGGGTGGGGAGGGGTCAGGGGGCAACTTACATGACTTCTCTAAATGGTAAGGGGAGAGAAGGGTGTGGAGGGGTCATTGGCAAGGCGGAAACTTGCATGATTTCTCTCTTTGATAGGGGGCGGAAAGGGTGTGGAGGAGACAGGGGGTCACTGAAATGACTTTTCTCTGTGGGTCAATAGTAAAGTGACATACAGGCACCAGTCACACAGCTCCCTGCTGTGGGTCAAAAGTAATGCATCACACAGATAACAGTCATACTGATGCATATTGATGCAGGATATGCAACAATAAAACAAACTATATGAAACAGCTATTGTAGGTTATTTAATATTGTTCTCGGTAATCTTTGTATTGACTAATTTAAAATTGTATCATAAGTACCTTGGTCTGCATGTATTCAATTCTGCTTAATTATCACATGAAATATCATTGCCTTTTAATTTATAGTTATGCTTACAAGGTTAGTACTATATGGGTGAGGCTCACGAAATGGGCACCAGTAGCTCAAAAAGGTGTCCATTGCTCAGCATTTGCTCCAGTTTATCCTTATCTTAATGAAACCTGCACAGATAGATAGATCTCATTGATACTGTGATGAATGCCTATTCATCCAAATACGTAAAGAGACCAAATAAGAGAAAATAAGGTAATATGACAAAAAGTATATATGTTCGTAAAAGGAACAAAAGTGTAAAGAAACGAATATGTAAAGGAACGAAAGTGTAAAAAGCCCGAAAAGAGGCCCGAATATGTAAAGGAACGAAAGTGTAAAGGAACGAATATGTAAAGGAACGAAACCCGGAAAGATGTAAACCGGAAGTGATATGTAAACCGGAAACGAGAATGTAAACCGGAAGTGACGTCAGTTGTAGATCACGTGACCGAAAGCAGCCAATCAGGGCTGACCTCTAGGATATATAAAGGGGCGGTGAGGCCCGAATAAACAGAGTTCTTTAACAGTTCTCTTTGAAGTATTTTAATTTTACTAATACGTACATGTTTGCAGATAACGGAGGTCACGCCCTCCAATTGGACATTTGTTTTTAATTCCCAAAAAATTCAAAATTATGTATAGACTTTAAACATTTCAATTATAGGATGCACAAATATATACAGTTACCCAAAACAAAAGATTTGTAAGGTACAAAATGATCTAAAATGTGTTACTTAAGGATTGTAAATAAAATAATGCCAATTGGACATGGCCAAAATGGCCTATTTTGCCAAATTTTCCACTTTCGGGACCAGATTTTCATGGGAAATATCGACATGATATATAGAAAAGTATATATGTCTGCATTTGTATTGTGACGTTCTCTGGTAAGTCGGGGTTGCCGATTCCTACAGCAGAGGAACGTGGGAATTGTTCGGGTCTCGGGCGGACGGGGAATCCGGGCCAAGAACCGAGATGTGTTTTTAGAGTCGTGCCTCGCGCACGAGGGGGGGCTGAGCGAATCGGTCGGGAATCGGTGCTCGATGTCAGACGGAGGACTGCGGGGAAGGGAAATTATGGTAGGGGTAAGGGGAGGGTGCTTTTCTTTTTTACAAGTAACGGCAGAGAGAACTATTTTAGAAATTGTACGTAGGGATTGCGCGTAAAATATACCTTAACTTTGGAGCGCCACCCACCTTGATAAAAAAGATAGCAGAATATTTTTTTTATTTTTTTCCATGAACCATATTGCTTTACCATCTATATCAACAATAAAAACAGGTATGCAATATATTTATACATGGTTTGGGAATGGAATGGTACATGTGTACCGGTGGATAACGTAGGTAACGGGTCAAATCAGGCCCTTGAGGGACCCAACTTTGACCGATCACCACGCGAAAACGAAAGAAGATTAGGTCACACGGTTATTTTTCCCAGAAACACCAACACCTGTAGTATATAAAACAAACTTAAATTAAGGGGTAGCAATAACTTTGTTAATCCAGATATGCCACACCCTAGTGGTGCCCATTTCGTGAGCCTCACCCATATATATATATATATATATATATATATATATATATTTATGAGCTTACTGGATACTGGTGGTAGAGTTATGGTTTCAGGTCCTCAAACAAGTAGAGATTACTGACCTACAGAATATGTTTAACTGCTTTACTAGAATTCTTTCAGTGTCAGCATTGAACTGAAAATACAAAGAAAGTATTTATTTCAATATATGTGAAGCTTCTTGACAGATATGAACAATGCTCTGAATGTAAGAGTAAAAATAAACTCTGTATTAACAATTTGATCATTCTCTTTATTGATGGATTATGTCCCTCTCATATTCATCCTTTGATTCAATAAATTCTGATTTGCAGAATTTCTTTATCTTTACAATTTGTAGACAAACGACCAGGCAGTATTCAGCTTACACAATATATGTAGGACTTATCAACTAATGGTTGCCTCTCTAGTTCACCAAGGTGGTCTTGCAGTTCAGCAGCTCTGTCTGGGTTGGCCAGCGAGATCAAAATATCTATCATTATCTTATTAGCTAGTTCTGAAAGACACGCTCTAAGCCATAAATGAGAGGGACATTATGGTGCCCTGGGCTGTGATAATAATTAATTGGCATGGCTATTTATGAAGTAAAAGGTCATGTAATTATAAGTTAACAATGCTTAAACCTAAAAGTACAGTAATACTTTTATCACAAAAGTCTTAAAGAGAGGGGCCTGTGAAATTTTGTAAAACTATCATCTTATACTGTTGATATAATGCTAAAATATGAGTACAAAACAATTCTATAACTATAAATTAATGTACACATTGAATGTTCTGCACACCTGACACAGGACCTCTGTGTGTGACATCACACAAATGACAGTTATATTTAAATTTCAAATTTCTAAATTCCATAAAAACTATTTTGTTTCATATTTTTCTTTATAAATCAATTAATATTGTGATTTTAATCTCTTTTATACTTTTTTTAGAACATTTAATAAATTTCTTATTGCTTTTTTTTCAGTTTTATATTTTTTCAACTGTTCTGCTTGTGACGTCACAAATAGATAAATGCTCTGTGCAGGCATTGTCAGATGCAGGCAAAACTATGCATAAAAAACTATTAGAGATAAAAGTATGAAATTCGGTATGCATGGTTATTTTTTGGATGGTAAGGATCACGACAGTACACTAATTTTTGGTCACTGGCCCCTCCCTTTAAATGTAAAATTGACAAAAAGAGATGTAACTGGGCCTATCCTGGGGGCTATTCAACAAACTGTTAGTAAGTGTGAAGCTTATGTATGCAAATAGTGCTAGTAAGAAAATGTGTACCACTCTCAAAAACTGCTGAAAACGTAAATGCACGTAGGGAAATGTACAGAAATGATAGAAGATGGGATTTTCTGTTTTCTTTGATTGCTCTTTGAATTCTTAACCAATTCTAATATGGTTTTCACTAACGGATTTCTTGACTGCACATCTGTTTTTTTGTGTGTTTTTTTTTTATTTTTTTTATTTAACCATACTCAATTACAAGAATTGATCTTTCGTATATGTAGTTTATAAAGTACATAGAGGTGAAAAGTATGAACACATTGGGCAAGGTAGCTATATTTACCATCTACCTAGTTTTTGCATCAATATCGTAATATAGACCATGCTATGATAATGATAAATGGAAAACATAATTATGATATCAATTTTATATGAAGTCAAAGTTTATGCAGAAAGAGGTCCAAAGTTGATGCAGTATCATGTTGAGTTATATGTTGCCATTGACAATATATTTGTCACACCTTTATAATACAATTGATAGTTACACCATCAATTTAAAGTCTTTTCGCCCCACTCGAAACCAAAATAACTCCCACATCCCTTCGTCGTAGAAATCGGGAACCCCGAACTACCGAGGAACGTCACACCAGTATAACATCTAATTCTCCCAACCATGGATTGGTAACATTGCAGTACACCTGCAGGTTAGCCTACATTAAGGTGCATAATCTGAAATATATAGATACCTCAGAAGGTTAAAGTATAGAAATTTTCAAAAGCAGTGGCACAACCTGTGGTTTAATATGATGTAAAACAAGCATTGGCTATTCTTCCATTTTGTATGTATATGTATATAAAGTATAATATTTTTCAAGTTGGTTTGAAAATTCATTCATTTTAGAAAGGTGTACAGCAAATATTTGTAAATTTCCTATAGTCTTTCCCGAGTTTTTTCTACAAAATGCACATTTGTACAAGATGTGCAACAAATTGAATAGCACAAACTATCATGTAGACCAGCACGTATGATGCACACCTTCATTCACCATCATGGTTTTTACTGGATTGCTCCAAGTTTCTATAAAATTATTGACCCTAAATAGCAATGTGATTGAAATCTTATATAATCTTATACATCTCACGTTATCATATTCATGGGGCATAACCGATAGTACCCCCGCATATTTAAGTGTACTTTTGCGGGAGTTAAAGGAGCATTATGACCGGTGAGTTCCCTGGATTTTTGTGCCCAATGATTTGCTTTTTTCCCCCGTCCATGGTGGGGGCGCTGCTATTCTCTTTGTAACCATATACTCCAGTCATCTGTTAGTTGATAAGGGGAGCGGGGAGAGGCCCGGTTTCTGGGTTTGCAGGCAACCATTAGCCATGCCCCATCTCAACAGGTGATCTGTGTCCATTTATGGTACCAACACCCTGCCGTCAGAGGCGGTCGGAGGTGGTCCATCAGAGAGATGGTCAGATAAGGGTGATGTGAATTCACACCAGCAGAGTTACGTCAGGCCCCACTCACACGCACCCCCTGGACCCACACTGGCCCAGCGGTAAATGCCGGTCAAACTGCGTCACCCCTCCTCCCAGGCCCCCTCCCTGCCCCAGTGAGGGTGGACCACCAACAAATCGTAGAGATCTGCGACAAACAACGTCCACGACGGCGAATGGGGCTTCAGATTGCTTGGCTTGGCACCGTTGGGAAAAAGGCCTCAATTACAGACTCTGCATATTGGCATGTATAAAACTCCTTACATATTATATGCGAGCACAAAACCTGTGCATACAAGAAATCCTATAGGCGCAGGGATCCTTGCCAGAAATGCTCACATGATGGTGTAATTATTAGGCCCTTAATTTTGAGAGAAGTTAAGGGGGTCCAATTTGGGGCTAAAAGGTTAGCATGTTATGGGTTTATGGGGAAGGGTGGGCATAGAGGGTTAAGCCAAAGCAGGGGACTGTGGCAAATAGGTATCCATGGGTATAGGTGGGCAGTGTTAAGATAGGGCCATGGTAGAGGTAGGTGGGGGCTGGTAGTGTTAGGGCTAGGTTAGGGGTTGTAAGCCATGCAGCAGCAATGAGTGTACACTGAAGCAAGGTTGGTGGCGAAGTGACAAACAGGGTGGGATCTCTCCCTAGTTTATTTCCAAAGCAAAGTCACAAACAAGTCACAAATAGCTGGTTACAAAACAGGGGAAAAACTCTGTACACCCCCCTCAGGGGGCACTCCACTACACTCTGGTGGGGGAGGCCAAGAATGCATCATTGCCCCCCCCCCCCAGTGGAGACAGGACCCACTGGATCAAAAGTCACATAGTTGTTCCACCCTCCCCCCCCCCCCCCCTTTGCTATTGTGGACAAAGCAGCCCCACTATTCCTGGTTGGTCACGTTGCAAACCCGTTGGTCTCCTTGCCCCCACCAGTTTTGGATTTCTATTTCGGTGAATTCTTGTATAACACAGCTAGACCTATTCTAGTGACAATGTTATGCATCAACAACAGGGGTAAAATAAGCACTACTGACCAGGGGCCACAATAGGTAAGGGTTAGAAACTAGGGCACGCTGCTATTTGCAGCCAAAGGCAAAGGTGAATACAATGCTAGTGTGGGGTGACTTCTAAGAACTGACCCCTGGCCATCTAAATGTGTGAGCAAGGTGACTTTACCAAATAGATACGTACCTGAGGCCTATACACAATATATAATTATTAGGACCTCTTAGTAATAATGCTACCACCCATATCTCAGAGTATGATACATAAATGATAATATTAATATCGGGGAGGCAACGCTCCATCTACTTATAGAAACACCCTTATTCCATGCCTTTGGTTTTCTACCCATTTTAATGACCCAGCAGGGGCCAAGCCAATCAATAATTTTACAATGGTGCTCTAGATTGGGGGGGAGGGGGGGGGGGCAAATGTTGCATGGAGAATTTCAGGTTAGACTACGGTGATGAGCAGCAGATCTATTAAAACTACCATATCTCTGGGGTAATATCGGTGATATTCAAACCTGTTTTTGAATTCATAATCATTTAAAAGCTCTCGTTTTCCTCTATCCCAGGACACATCAAACATCATGTACAGATCTACATTAGAGAAAATAATGATTAAAACTTTTTTCACTTTCATTTTTTGAACCAAGATTCCTTACTTGATATATTTCTCTCAGTCTTGTAACTTGGTAGTATTGTCGAAAACTTTCATCTGGAGGGAACAGTGTCTCAGAATTTTAATTAAGGTCTTAGTTTTTATTTTGAGACAGAAAAGGGGAAACGTTTTATCCTTTTTGGTCACTTTTTACAAGGTAATATTCTAAACATCATAAAATTATAACTAGGCCCTAGCTACAGATCAAAAATTCAGAGACACAGTTTCCTCCAAATGATTATTATCTACATGCATACGAAATTTGATTAATACTCCTTCATTGGGGACATATAGATTACCAGCTATGTGGAGGTATCAATGTCTACACACATTTGGTACTGAGTCAGTACAGTGCTGCCACCTGGGTTGACCAGTGGTAACCCAGGCCTGCCAGCTGGCAGTGAACCCTGAGTCTCTCAAGCACCACACGTGCTCGGGCTCGGGCTCAGAATTCTTTCCTTCACAGCCAGTTTTGCCTGGTCACTAAAACAGTATTAAGCCCAACTCAGTCTGCTCGTGTCATTATTATTAATCGTAAGTGAGCCTAGGAGACATTGATATTGACAGATAGTTCAAAGAAATTCAAGTATAAAACATATTTTTTTTTACATTTCTGGTGAATTTCTTTTTTCACACTATTACCAATAATCATGTAAATCATATCATAAGATAGTCTTTGAAAGTGATATTATAATGTTATCTGATAAATATCAACATAGCTCGTATAATAGCAAAATAATTTTTCCCCACTTTTGCCAGACCAGAAATAATGTGATTCATTACAGTAGTCTAACCCTAAGAAACAGTAATGCCGCCCTGTCGAATTTAAGAAAAGGCAATGTCGCCATGTGGAATTTAAGAAAAGGCAATGTCACCATGTCGAATTTAAGAAATAACCATCTCGCATGTCACTATCTATTCAGAATCCAATGTTGCATGTCACTACTCCCTAAAAAGGGCTGTGTCGCCACGTCAATTTAGGGCCACATGTACAAGTGTTCAAATTTTGTAGCGATATACACGGAAAATTGCACTCTTTCTAAAGCGTAAAGAGATAGATTACCATACAGGTTTTTCATGAAATAAAAAAACATACAGGTTTTTCTCACTTATGGGAAAATGTGGGGAAAAATACCCTCTATTTTCAATTTTCATGGACATAACAACTTTCTTTGAAATTACCCCTTTCTTTGCGAGTTTTAGAATATTGCTGATGCGTATCCTGTGGTCCAGATAGTCACCATGAGATAGTGGGAGTGTCAGGGACCGAGTAGGAGCGGGAGTGTCAGGGACCGAGTATAGCTGGTATAATTAAACCCTTACAGCAAATCCTATCGATTTATAATGTTTTTTTTTGTGAATTTATTTTTTCTTCTATCTTTGGAGCAGTTAATAAAAAATGCATGATTAAAAACATGATTTTCTTTCTCAAATCAATTAATGTGGATCCACAAAATTAGGGTTTGTTACAAACAAATGTAAATATTACCATCTCTTTGGCATTATATTTCAGTTTGAGCTAGTTTCTACAGCTAATACTTTACCACTGACCTTAATTGGACTTATCTAACATATTTCTATGCTTATCTGAGTTTTGAAAATGTTGTCAGTTTTATTGATTTTGGCTCCCTTTAATTGGGGTTGCTTAACCTCCCTATCCATAGCTATACTCCTTCCCAGCTACCGCTGTCCAGGCCAGCGGCCTGGAGCTGTCAGATACAACAATAAAAAGGCGGGGATTATAAATTATACTGTCTTATGAAGCCGGTCTGCTTACACATGTTATCCCATGTTTTCGTAGCTTGGCCCCAACCTTTTTAAAAGAAAAATACAAAATAATGAATGCACGATTGACTCAATTATGTATTACGCGTAAAAACATCACCAGTAACATTGCTAGCTTAAAATATAAGCAAATGATTGTCCCTTGCGTGAGTACGCCAGTTTCATGATTGAAAGTGGCCATAGAGCCCAGGTAAATCGGCTGGATAAGTTACAAGAGAAAGCCATCAAAACCATAGACCGGGACACTCATTGCCAGAAAGACTACGATGCCCTCTGTATTCACGATAGAATAGCACCTCTCAAACATTGTACTTTTATGTACCGCCTCAGCAATGTTGACCAAATATCAACACTGCCGAGCCAAGAATATGCCTGCGAAGTCACAAGCGAATAAAGTTCAAAAGGCCAAAGCGTAAATATCACATTTAATCATATCATGATCTTCACTTGTTCTACTAACCTCTTTTACCACTCTCTAACTCATTTTCGCCGACTTGAAAAACAGGTATTTATGTGAAAATGGGATTACTAAAATAAAACAACTTGAGTACCGCGGGGGGGGGGGGCAATATCTGCGCAGGGGTCTGTTCGGTTATCCCCTCCCCTTGATGCCACTTGTTGCAGGGGCAAATGGGGGCTAAGTCAACATTCCCCGTGTGCTATTGGCCTAGTCACCTGTTCACTACACGTTTTTTCGTAAAAGCATAGCCTAATTTCTATTTCCTTTCCTCAGGTACAATTACAATAAATGAGAATCGAGTGGACTGAATCGAAAGAAACACAGCACTTCATGAAAATGGCGCCATTGGGCATTTCATGGTTGGCCTGATTGTTTTTCCCAACTTGTTCCTCTGAACGAACATACTTCATATTTGAATTAACATGCTTCATACTTATAAGGAGTGTCACTCAAATTTTATAAATCAGTAAATGTGAGCTTAAGCTAGGACGTATTTTGTATACATACCTTTATACAGTTTCAAAGAACCGCCTGCAGGGTGATGAGTTACCAAAGTTGACCACGTCTGTCTGGTTGTATGTCTCTGCTGCTTGCCGGCCTGCTGCGAAGTGGGGTGCTGGTTCCTCCAAATCTGATCACTGGGATACAAAGACATACGGATGACGGGTTGTTAATGAATTTGAATGTTCATTGTGATTGGTGACATGCACATTCTTCAAGCACAATCTCCAGCCCCAATGCCTACCTAGAGATGGCCGTACCTGCTGAGGGTCGTGTGTGGAGAGTGAAGGTATTTATAAGTCATGTTTCCACTTGAGTGACGAGGCCAAGGTGACAGAGGTTATTGGTGTACTAGACCCTGTCTAGACACCCAGAAATAAGACATGTAAGGCAAGAGTTATTCCAAACTCAGAGCTACAAATAATCAAACAAGGCCACTTACAAACACCGACCTTGAATCTTAAGGTAGGTCAAATCAATTATGCGACACAGACCTACTCGATCTAAACCAAGGCTAAACTAGCACCCTATAGCTAGCACATTATAGCTGGTACAATAGCCAAGGTCACCTCTAAAAGGGACCTTCACCTTCCCCTATACCACAAGCAGTAACCTTCACCTTCAGTAACACTATATTATTCAAGGTGACCTTCTCAAGGGCAACAGACACAGGCAATTCATATATAAGGCTGATTACTTACCATTTATATAGTTTTGGTGACTAGTTGGATAGCTGTGTAACTTTAAGCAACTTACCTCTTACTATTGGACTTGTACTATGAATGTATCACCTTCTGACTTGGACTTGTACTATGATTATTGGATTTATTGATTGGAATAAAGAGTGTGTGTGTGCCTCTCACTACTGGACTTATATTACTATATTTGCCTTAGCCCCTACAACTTGAACTAGCACATTGGGATGTAAACCCATCGCTGGGCGACGGAAACCCGTCGCCGTGTGACAGGTTTTCGTCCCCCTGCTGATCACTATTATGTAGCCCTGTTGAGACACAATTGGAGACCAAAAGACGGCAACAAGTCTCCCAAAACAAGCTTTATCACCCGCTATCTTGGCGCCCTTCTGACTGGCGACTAATCCTGTTTGTTGCCGGGAATTTCGGGAGTCAGGTCAAACATGTTTAATGTGGTTTGTTGCCCAAGTTGGTGGTTTTTCACCCGTCATTCGGTGATAAGGGTGGGCGACAGGTGGCTTCCATAGTTACTTGGTGCCAGCATGTCTACTGGAGAGTGGCTTCAGAGCTCCCTTCGTTGCCCAGTGCAACTTAATTCTTTATCGGCAAAGTGGAGACACGGCTTTAGACAGGATAATAATAATCAAGCCCGTCGCCAGGAGGGGTCACGTGCGGTATGCGCCAACACCCCACCCCCACTCCATGCCTGGCCAGGTCCACTTTTTGATAAACGAAAGTCAGGGATGTGCAAACCTAAAACGATTTTCACAAAACTAACAATTAAATTTGTACATCTCGGTCACAAAGTCACACATAATTATTTGCAAAGCATTTTCACTTTTCTATATAAATCTGAAGATAAAATTTGCACATTCTGTGACAACATTAGCACATAAACGGATAATTGCTTGGAAAAACATTGTTAGATATTCATCTCTAATTCGATTAAAAGTTAGCTTGCATCAAAAATAATATAGCTACACAAAGATGGACAACTCCGGCTGTCACCTACGGATTTTCCGTAACGACGTCGTAGGAGCGCCCCCTACCATAGTCCGTGCAACCAGTTGCGACGCGGCCGCCGTTATTACCGTTTTCGTGACATCATTGCCATTGTTTATGCTACAAACACCCGATGACGTCAGGAAAACGGTAATAATGGCGGCCGCATCGCAACTGGTTGCACGGACTATCGTAGGGGGCGCTCCTACGATGTCGTCACGAAAAATGTAATCCAGTCATTAATCTTTCCTTTGTACTATCGTTGATTGTATCGATCAACTTGATCCTTGCACTTTCGATGATTTTGTTAAGTTTTCAGTCCTTCCAGATACCTCCAGATGGAAAACCCAATGAAGTGGCCCAGCAAACAAAATTACGTTGTCACAACGTTGCGTTTTTGTTGTGGGCACGTTGCATTTTTCCGTTGTGACAACATAAAAATATAGACTCCCAGACACGTTTCTACTACGTTGTGAACAACGTTGTACTGACACCATCATACAACCAAACCACAACGTTGTAGATGAGACGTTATGACTACGTTGTATTTTTATGTTGTTGCTACGTAAAAATGTAGACTCCCAAGTACGTTGCTGCAACATTACAGACAACGTTGCAATTACAACCCTCATACAACAACTCATAAACACTATGTCAAACTTTATTTCTCTTTATTTGGGTCTAGTCCATGAATCTTTAGCGAGTTGGCTGGATCCAAGGACCTGCAAATTTACGAAGACAAATATTATTATACACTTAGACTGATTAATCACAGTAAAAGTAATAAGTTATGAATGACATTGTAGCAATTGCTACAACGTCATTTACAACTTTCTACTTGTACCTTTTATAGAATAATTAATTTCTATGTGAAATAATGATACAACACAGCTTTATTACATGAATCATTCATGCGCTCTCTTGAATTGAGGATACAGGTGTCTAACTCATTGAATGTATGAAGAATTAAATTTACTAAATTTTACATGATATAACCCAAAGTTAAATGTGTTTGTTTTTTTCGGAAACCGCAAAATTGATTCCCTTTATCCCTTAGTACACGTAGATACAGCAGGCATAACATAACCTATTGTGGTGTCCAACACTCCCATACTCCTTTCTCGCTTCTGATTCCCGCGTAATCGTTATTACATCACTCTGCAACTTCGAGGCTCACTACGGCGAATCATCTCTGCACTGTAGCGACCACTGGGTCCGGCCCCGATTAGTAGTAGCCAACCAGCGAGAACCGCGGACTATTTTTAGACTAATGGGGTCAGTGGGGCGCGTAGTGATAATAGCCAGGGGTGGCGAGTTTTCTCCCTACATAGCAGAGTCTATTCTCACGAACTATATTCCCGGCGCGGAGATAGATCTCGTAGCAGAGTGTTATTACATAGGAATCCAACGCGACTGGGGAGTATACAACGCTCCTTTAGTAGTGCTAATAAGCGGTGTCTCACCCGGCGACCGGCCCCAAGCCAGAGCAGAGAGGGACAAGGGGTGCGGTGGTGTTGGGGCTGGGAGTATCTAAGGGACAGTCGCACGACCCGTGACAGATTATGTAAGGCTTCTCCCTGGCCATATCTGACTGTACTAAGGGACAGAAGCTGATTAATGTTTATAGTTTGCAAAATAACATACGCACTTAACCTATATATTATCATGTGGGACAGCTGATACATTATACAACGTGATTCAAGAAGAAATATGCAAATAACCATGAAGTATTTGTTAACAAACAGATATTCCGTCTTAGGCGTCCTCTGACCTAAATCTTATAATATATAAGCTTTTATTGACTATAAAGAATCAGACAGACTAATAAGTCATTCTACGTTCCTACACATGTAAATGTACAGTGGTATGGTACCATGTAAACAAAAAAAATAAATATCCGGATGCAGGCATATCAACAAAACAACAATCTAGTAACATAGTGTTAGCTATAATATAGATCTACACGCAACTTTCCCTACATATCCTACTGTCTGGCACCATATATATGACGGATATATCAAATAGACCTCAAAGAGGGGTTTAGATAAAAGTAGTCACTACATGAAATTCATTAATAACTAATCATACAAAAAAGAATGTATGGTTTATACTTGCCTCTGTGACTCAACTTCAGCCGCCTCATATGTGTCTCCTTCATGCAGTACTTCTGAAGCCGCCCCTTGCTACCTGGGACACCTGATGACTGGATGAGTTATCTATAATTAGCCCTAGACTAAGGGAGTGTCGCGGCCCGGCCTGGCCCCAGATTCCTAAGTACAATTACGGACCTGTATCTCTTGTGGAAAAGGGGTTTTCCGTAATTTTACCCCCTAAACTGTAAAATTTACGGAAAATTATAGAGATTATTTCTAAGTGTACGGAATTGTTGTGAAAGTATAAAATGACGTAAAAATTCTGTAAATATAAAGAATTTATAGGGCTTTACGGAAAAAATGTCCCTAAGTACCCCTTTTTACCTGAAACATTACCGAATTAGACCAAAAATACGGAATAAAGAACTAGTAGGGTCAGAGGTGCTGTAACTTACCTCTTAGTTGTCTAAAATAATTTTCCAAAAACACTTTATTCAAAAACCTTAACAGGAACATGAAATAAGATTAAATGAATGAAACATTTAGCAAGAAATAGAAAAAAAAAGTAATACTAAGATAAATACATATTGTTATCCTTTAGGAGCCTCATGTTACTTGGACAGGTCCCGGATGATTGTTCAGACTTCTTTTATGTTACAGAATTAATTGTTAGACTGTACTTATATCCAAGTCTGCTAGTCTGCTAATTATAATGCATAAGATACAATTATAGGTCCTGAAAGGACTACCCCTATGTGGATGGTGTGCACACTTTCCACATATTTATAGAGCTATTTAGGGACACTTGCATTTAATTGTGGAAATACTGCAGTCTGTACGTAGCACTTGCGGGCCTATTTTACAGATCCGCAGGTTTATTTTAGGAATCTGGGGTGGGTCAGCGCCGGCACCCCCTCCCACCCTCTTATATGGGCAGGTAGCCCTATTTAGCTAAGTTAGTATCGCGCCCGGCCTGGGTCAGTGCCGGCACCCCCTCCCACGCCTATGGTGTCCACAGCGTGTCACAGGTAACGTTGTGTTTACAACGTGTACACAATGTACTGATTGGACGTTGTGAGCACGTTGTTGGCCAACGTTGTACTTTAACGTTGTAGTAACGTTGTTGGTATGTCAGTCTACGACGTTACCAATCTACAACCAAAACCCAACGTTGTATCCACGTTGTGTGTTTGCTGGGTATATAATTATCACAGACAAATATTTGTAAATTATATTAAGGCCAATATATTGAATGCTTGTGCACTATTTCTAATGACTAAAATCTCAGACCTAAAGAAAATCCTAAAGATAAAGAACAAATTCCCAATATGGGCAATTTCATGGGCGGCCATCTTGAATTTGGATTAAAATGGTTAATTTATGAGCATTTTTTATACCAAGAGAGTGGAATTATTTTGAAAAAAATATATAGAGAAAATGAAGGTAAAAATGACTTAACCTTTCAAAATGTATAGCTGTAATAGCATTATAGTATTTATAATCATTTAGGAAAGAAAAATTAAATTAGTGATCATTATTACGAATTTTCAATCCTAAATATTATAATAATTAAGAGTCAATGATAGTGGCCTCATTACACTAAAATGACAAATTTGTCAAACATACCCCCTATCATAGTGTCACACAATTAATATTGAAGTACTTACGAGCAAAATATGCCTCCTTATGGCCGTATCTCAATATCTAATATAAATATTTCAAATATTAACCTTAGGATATGAAAACTATAGAAATTATAGCCTAATAACTGACCATCGATCATATGTGATCGATTTTCTATGGGGCCGTCAGGAAAGGGTTAAGGGCTATTTCTGGAAGTGCGAAGCCAGTCTCACACCTCTTGTGCGAATCTGTTGGAGGCAAGCCTAGACATGGCTGATGACGTCACTTGAGGCACTTATGCTCTTCTGTTATCAATAGGGAAAATTTAATTGTATGTCACTAAGAAAGTAAAATTCAGAAATATATGTAACTTTCAGAACTCATAGGTTTATATGAGTTCTACTACCATGTAATTTTTCTTAATTTTTCCTAAGATAGTTGCAGGCTTTTGAATTTTCAAACATGACCCAAAGTGACCCACCAGGTAGGCCTAATGCCTCCCTTAATGTCACAGCCTGTTGTGTACATTTACCTACACACAAAGAGGGGCAAACAGCCTGACCTAGTGCGACATTTCAATTTAGTCTATATTAAGTACTTGCTTTTCACTAGCATGAATTTCCTCATGTATACATCTAATCCCATAAAGGGGGATCTTTTATCTACATCTAGAATTGCCTTTTCGCTTCATCTTTAAAAGTCAGTTTTGAGCTTAATGAGTGGAAAGTAAGTGGTTACGTGGTGAATATGGACTCAGTATGAAGAAGACCCCAAGCGACCAGGTGAGTGGAAAATTGTTTTACAGTGCCCTATGTTCCCTGCCTGTTTATGACAATTCTCACTGGTCAGTTTGTGATCTATGAACTGGGCAATTTATCAAGCTGATTGCATTGGTAATTGATGAGAGTTCAATTATGGAAGTCTGAATTTGAGTATCTATACAGGAACTAAAGCTTTTAAGCAATGTATTTGCTATTTTGTATATACTGATTAGAGTGTTTTATTTTGGAAAACTGTCTAAAAAAAATAAAACATAAACTGCCTGTATTCTTTTGGAATAGGTACAGGCAGATTTCGAAAGTTAAAGGGCTACAGCCAGATTGGGGTTTAAAGCATTAATCATCTATTGTTATGGCTGGTATGCCTTCACTAGACATGGCTATTGTGTGAGGTTTGTTTTATAGCACGCTATGGCATATACATCTTGACTCTATAGCAGTATGGCAGGGGGCCATTTTTTAACTATGTACTTATATTCTTATGCTTTCTGGATCCCTCCCCTTTATTCTACCTATGATTTGCATTGACGGTTAACTAGAATCTAGACCTCTCTCTCACTTTGATGTACACATTTTTAATAGATGGCTCCAGGTATGACATTTAGGGGCTGGAATATAAGTCATGAGGTATGGATCTCCGGTGTGTTGGTTGTGTAACTTGTGTCATTTGTATGAAATGAGTGTGGCAGGCATGGCAGGCATTGCAGGCTTGTTGGGCATTGACTCATAGCAACATTAGTGTGAAATTTTACATTAAAGGTGAAAGAGGGAGAAAACTAATAGAACGGTTATGACTATCTTAAAATACTTCTAATAATAATGACAATAATTATAACCATGTGTGAACATATTTGAATTCCTGTCACTACTACTACTACTACTGCTACACCTTTGCGTCAATTTATATATAGCAGGTCACCTGTGCCCAGTCCGACAGCCATGGGTGATAATGCTTTGTTTGTTTCTCAGTAGTTGGCGCAGGATGTCACTTTCAGTGACATAATCTTTGCTATGCATGGAATATTAAGTGGTAGTGCTAGGGCTGTGCAGTGTGCAATTTCACTCATTAAAACATGAAATTGAACATTTTTCAGTTATGATATGGGAATCTCTGATTTGTAGTTCAAGGTCTACTATATCATTTACAAATAGTCATTTAGATGGGAGAAAACGCCCATGGAATTTTGATATGAATTAGAGTTATTTGTGTATATTATATACATAAACATGTATGTGACGTGTGTATATATTTACATACATAAATGTTAAAATGTAAGTTTATATGCAGTAGTAATAGATCTAGTAACATAAACCTAACTGCCTAATCCTGAATTATCTGTGTCCTAGATTAAATAAAAGAAATGGTCATGCTGGGTTGGGTACACTCTCCCCCTCCCCCCTCCCCTCTTAGGGCATGGCCCACACATATCACCCTGGGGTTATCCATTATGAAAGGCAAATAGGATGCTGTAAATTATTAGTATGGTCCTTATATCAATTGCTTTCAAAAATCTTGTGTTGGGAGCATGTTTATACAGTTAAGTC
This sequence comes from Lepidonotus clava, assembly GCA_936440205.1. Classification (NCBI taxonomy): domain Eukaryota; kingdom Metazoa; phylum Annelida; class Polychaeta; order Phyllodocida; family Polynoidae; genus Lepidonotus; species Lepidonotus clava. The sequence continues at coordinate 48,276,822 of OW387141.1, forward strand.
CCCTACATTTTCTCAAGAATCTTGCTCTTCCTTTGATTTATGTGACTTCTAGTTTTATACTAGCATATGAAACACAAACTTCATTAACCTCTATAACTAAGCATGAAGCGGGCTATACCTAGCTTGGCTTGGGTGTCTCCATGTAAGTAATTAGACCATGTCATTATGAGTGGGTTAGTAGGGTTAGTAGGGTTAGTAGGGTGAGCCACAATTACTTTAAATACATACATATACTACATTGTGTCAGAAGGTTGTGCAGCTGGTGGAATTCCCTTCATCAAAGACGTAAGTATTCATTTTGTATTTTAACCTTCAGTCACCAGCTTCTAAATTTCATTTCGTATTTTAACCTTCAGTAACCATCTTTTAAATTTTATGTTCCTGATCATGGTCCTTTGTCGAATAAATACACAGAACTAACCGAGGTGGCCTGAAGCCGCTATTATTGTCCCGTTGTCGAAGCCTATTTTCAGGGTTGAGGGCTTTGCACTGAAAATAGGCTGAGACAAGAGGCAATAATCAAGGCTGAGGGCCCCAGAGGTTAGTTCTTGTTTTATTATATACCAAATACCCTGAGACTTGAAAAAAAAAGAAGAAAAACAAGACGAATTCTCATCATTTTTGCCCTCCGGGGCAATAATTTTTTATTATTGCATAGTGTGCAACAATGCCTTCCATTATTGCACCTTTGCTAACGGGGCAGTGCAATGATGAAGGTATAGGCACTACGAAGTTGATATACAATAAAGCCAAGTCCCCAAGTGGCAACTAAACCTTGGTGATTAGTGCTGCCTGGTGGCCCAAAGTATCAAATCCATGAATTCCCTGGCGACTAGTGCTCTATGGGGCACTTATTGCTGGGGCGAGGATGGGTTTGGCACTTTGAGCCACCATAGACAACTAATCGCCAAGCTATAGTCGCCACTTGGGGATGCGGCTTAAGAGTGAAAGTATCTAATCACATATTCTCTTTAATTACCTCGCTCGGCAGTGGCCCATGGCCTGTAAGGGACATGGCTGGGGGTGGTTATGCCATAGTCACTTTCTGTAGTTGATTATGACAGTCTGCCAAAGTTCGACGATGTAGGTAAACCATAATTATGCTTCCCATACACATGTAAGTTTGTTGATCTAAGCAATTCAGTATTTTACATGTGTATGGGACTTATTTAGTATGATATGTCGTGCAATCAAACAAGATGTTGCACTGAAGTCCAGTGCAAAAGAATTATTATATCCTTTAGAGTTAGAGCTAAGTATTGTAATCTCTTACATATTGGCAGTAGTATGTTGTGAATAAAGTTACACCGAGCGGCGCTCCTGTCCTGTGGCTAGGTATAGCGTATAGGTTTGTCGTGAATGGTGGCACCCCCACGTGGGGACAAATGTAACTGAGTTAGGTCATTCCTAGACAGGTATGCACAGGTACAAGTGTTGCAGTAATTAAACGGGCATCTGTAATGCTGGATTTGGTAAGTTGGACCATTGATTGACATTGGTGTAGCCCAAACTGCTTGTTGGCTTTTAGTGTTATTACTTGTCTAGGCACCTGTCTCCCTATACTATGTAGCCATGCCTTGGTGATTAAAGTGGATATTATTCAGCGTGATGATTCAATTCATCTGGCATATATTTGCTGGTGATGCTTTAATGCATCAGGTGGATGGAAAGGGTTAAAAATGGTCAATGCCCAGCAAACAAAATCACGTTGCTACAACGTTGTGACAACGTTGTGTTTTCGTTGTGTTCACGTTGCAGTCTATCGATGTGACTACGTAAAATTGTAGACTCCCAGAAACGTTGCTACAACGTTGTGAACAACGTTGTGAACAACGTTGTGAACAACGTTGTACTGCGACCATCTCACAACCAAAACACAACGTTATAGACACAATGCTGTGACAACGTTGTAAATTTACATTGTTACTACCTAAAAATGTAGATTCCCAGAAATGTTGCTGCAACGTAAATAGCAACATTGCAATCAGCACCATCATACAACTACTCATGAATGATTTGTAAAACAACTTTATTTCTTTTTTTTTAAAGTGGATGTTGCATTTTAGAAGCATATTATCTCCTATCCATGTAGAGTAGTATGCCTCCTAGTATGTAGACTGGATCCAGGGATCTGCAAATTCATGAAGACAACTATTATATATTAAATATAATGATTACAATATAAACAAGATCTATTCTAACCCTTTAACTATTCCAGGTCTGTGCAAGTAGTGAATACCCCACCATTTTTGTTATTGTTTTTTACCTCTCTGAGCTAGAATTGCAGCCTCTAAAGCATTTGATGATATGGTATATAATAATTAATACCATGTCCGCGTATACAAGCAATAAAATGCACAAACTTTGGGTCCACGCGTACAGGGGTTAGTAACATGGATCTTGTAGATCGTTCAGTTGTCAATAAAAGTTCATCATCATCATCATCATCAGTAATGTGCACCGTAAAGTCTGCAACTCAGCCCTCGAGGATCGTGCGAAGTCCATTGACACCGAGTGGGGTATCTATAATTAGCCCTAGCTACTAAGGGAGTGTCGCACACCCCGGGACAGGTTACATAACCTAGCCCCGGCCTGCTCTCCATGAAGGGCTCTGTCTGTCTGTATAAAGGTGCCTTTTCGTTCCTGCCTGAAGAAGACCTAGGTTCAATCAGTTATGTGGTTTGCAAACTATTTACTTTAGCTTTTATCATGTCAAAACGTAGTAAGGTTAATAGACAACATTCAATTACAATTACTAATAAAATGGGATTATACTTCTAGAAAAAGACTGGCCGATTCTATTCACACATCCGCCGACGATCACACATCTAAAAATTCACACATCCACGGGCCCATGCGTGATGACTTTGAACCCATGCGCGATGACTTTGAACCCACGCACAATTATTTTAGTTGGTTCTTCTTGGAGGTGTCCACAAATCATCGCGCGTGGGCCGCAAATCATCGCGCGTGGGCCGCAAATCATCGCGCGTGGGCCGCAAATCATCGCGCGTGGGCCACAAATCATAGCGCGAGGCTACCCGTGGATGTGTAGGTAACCCATGCGAACGATTCCCGTCATTACGCTTGGGTTTCTGTGGATGTGTAGGTAACCCACGCACAGTGATCACCGTCATTACACATGGGTTCCCGTGGATATTTATTCTTATTTAGCATGAAAAGTGCTGGTCATTTTAATCATACTCAATAGAGTCTATGACACATATATCAACTGTACTGGACAGTTGGGTGGAATTGATATAAATTTGTATATGTGTGTCATAGTTTCACAACAGATTGTGTTTGCAAACTATTAGGCAAATATTTGGGATTGGTAAAAAAAATAGCTTTCGAGTGATATAAAACCCTGGCCACACACTGCAATTTTCCACTTGCAATGGCATGCGATATAAACATATGCCATATGTTATTGTAGAGTGATAGATAGGTTGAGAAATAACAAATGACAGATAATGAAATTTATATCTGATAAACATACAATATTTTGTAAATCCCAAAACCTTGTAATTATTCTATAACATTAGTGTGAATATGCATAGAGTGAGTGAGTAATGGATGCTTAACACCATTTTGACAACTAAGGTCATATTCACAGTGAAAACAGGTTGGGAAGAATTCTGTCTTTGGTAATTGTATCTATGAGACGAAGGTGACAGGGCAGGCAAACAGCAGGGGATAAAAACCTGGAAATAATTTTTACTGTAACTCATCCCTTAGTGAACCACAGCACCAACCGGGAAGAGTATCACCTCCACGGCCTTGGTACCCTCCTGAACCCCCTCCCACCCTCCCCACTGATCACCTACTTTCATGCTGGCCCGGCCTATAGTGCTTAGTATTTTCAGTTCTTTAATCGTATTCATTTTTATGAGTACTCATGAATAATGCAAATTTCATGATTTTTAGAACAAAACATGCCTTGCATCCTGTTTATGTGAGGTACTTGAAAAATCAATATGATTATTAGAATATGGTATCAAATAATAGGAAATAACATGTAGAACAACTTTCTAATTCAAAGTTTTTCTCTAAAATCAATATTTATTCTTATTTTTGGGATTTCCCCAAGAATATATGATTATATCATCTGATTCACAAGAGAACCCAGTCGAATCATTCAAAAAGTACTAACTGTCAAGAAAATATTTTCTTGTTTTTATCTTGCTTTTAAATCACTCTTCTTGACACAGAATATACTTATGTTACTTTGATGTGCAGGAGGCAAATTCCAAATGGTAAAATCTCTATAATAACACACTTTTTAAAAGCAATTTGTTGCTGGAAAGGGTACATTCAAAATAGAGGCATCATAAGCTCTAGTTGGGTTATCTTGTTCATTAACATATTCAGACAGTCTTGACCTCTTGTACATGAATTTCAAAAAGTGAATTTCTGCCCAATGGAATTTATTCTAGTAAAATTATATAATTCATCATGAGTGTACCAACAATTATCAGGAAGATATCTTCATAAACATCTAAGATGAAGCTTATGGAGCTTATTATATGTATAAGTTGTTGTTTCCAAGAGTATATCATTGTACTCAAAAAGGGGTTGCATATAATTATGATTCATATAGACAAATCAGTGAAGGTTTATTGATGAATTTCTTGGTCTTTGTCAGGCAATAAAGCTTGTATGAGACTAATTTTATTGTTTCAGTTGTTTGTTTCACAAAGTTAAAATTTTGATCTAGTGAACGCTAGTTGTTTGTTATGAAGTTAATTAATAGTAGGGGAACTGTTCTAGTAATGTTCGAAGAAATTGCCTTAATCTCTTTTTATGTAATGCTAGTCAAGTGGCAGGTAAGTTCAAGGAATGGGTGTTCAGATTCACAATGCAAACAACACTTGGCTGAAAGTCAGGTTTATTTGTTGATCACATGAATGCGTATAGTGGCCAGTGCGATGATTGTTTAAGAATCCTAATGCACAAAGGTAGAGAGTAAATCACTTTGTGCATGAAATAAGTTGTATAGAAATATAATGAAGAGAATGTCACCAGTTGTAAATAAGGAAATTAAAGAAAGTATTCCAAATTACAGGATTGTTACATCATATAGTATAAAGGTAGGCTGGTAGGTGTAAATATATCTGTCGCGCAATAGTAGACAGGGTGCATCTCCCAGCGAGTGTCGATGCTCAGGGAAAATCAATACCAGACTACTATATATTGAGTAAAACCTCTGGGAACAGCGGAGAGCACTATTACGTTTGGACATACACAAGTCTTGAGGATTCGAAGGGATAGCTATATGTAGAAAGGACATCTGGTGACTGTTGGAGGAATTACTGTGTTGAGAGCGGATGAAAGAACAGGCGGCCTCTTAGGAGAAAGCTTACTCTTCATCAATTGGACTTGTGACTTTATGAATATTAACCATCATTGCACTGGCTCTGTATGCATACAAGTGATCCACCCAATAAACCTGACTTACAGCCAAGCATTGTTCGCGTTGTGGAAATGAGCGCCCATCTCGTGAACTTACCTACCACTTGACTAGCATATACAAAAGCGAGTAACAAAGGCAGAAGCATTAAACATCATAAACAGTCCCCAATTATTAATCAACCATAAAACAACAACTAGCATTCACTAGGTTCACAATTCCAATCGATGGAGAGTAAGCTTTCTCCTGAGAGTCCAGCTGATCTCACATCTAATCCGCAACACAGTAGTATTTCCAACAGTCACCAGATGTCCTTTCTACGTAAGCTATTCAAACCCCTCAAAGACTCGTGTTGTCAAAACGGTATCAAGTAATGTTCTCCCCCTATAACCATAGGTTCTGCTCTATATATATCAGTCTGAATTTATTGATTTTACCCAAGCATTGGTGTTTGCTGGGAGACGCACCCTGTCTGCTATTTCCAAACAGGTATATTTACACCTACCAGCAGCCCATTCTATATTTACACTATATAATATACCGATTCACATAATTTTGAATACTTTATAATATTCCCCCTATAGAACTGATGACGTTTCTTCATTCTATTCCTATACGATAGATTATATGCACAAGGTGTTTTACTAACTACCTTTGTGCACAAGGTGGGTACCTAGATATGTTATAAACAGCAACACTTTCAATTCCATAATCACCTATTTTGATTTTCAGTGGTGCTGCATGGTCAGTTTGATATTTAGTTCCAAAAATCATTGATCTACACCATTCAAGTAGTTTAGAGAAGTTTTCCTGTATAGACAATGTCAGATCAATTTGTAAGTCATGATTATGATTAGCGTTAGTATAAAGAACTGTATTATCAATGTACAGTTTATACACTGAATGATTGATATGAGCACCCAAGTTATTTATAAAAATTAAGAACAGAAGAGATCCTAAGACCAATACCTGGAGGATGCCATAAGTAATAATCGCTTCATCAGAAACACATTGATTTGCATTTGTTTGCTGTTTTTTTTAAAAATAAAGGTAAGGTTGAAACCATGAGACAGAATCTTGAAAAAAAAAACATTTTATGTAACTAACGAAGATTCAATTGATGATTGATAAAATCAAATGCCTTTTTAAAATCAATAAGTATAGTGTATGTAGGTTGTTAGATATTCGCGTTCGGGTAAATATTGTCAAGAAAAGATGCAGAGGTAGTTGTAGTCAAGTGTTTTTACAAGAAGTACCTTTGTTTTCTGCTCCTCATAATATATTGACTAGATTCATTTTCTATGGGCTTTTGGCTTGAGTGGAGATAAATAATAATTTCTTTTATGTTTTGGAACAAATTATTCCTATCTTGGTCTTGCCAAAATTTCGGAGCGCTTACACATCTGTGTCGTCAGTCTGTCAATATGGCACCCATTACCATGAAGACTTTAGTCCATGCTCTGTGAACATTATTATAGGGTAATCAATGTTTCTCAAAACAAGTTAGGCTTAACTCAATCCATGGTTGGTTTAGTTATATCAGATATGTACAGGTGCATCATGGTGCTTCATCATTTCTTACAGTTATTTGCAACTATTATTTCATTTACATTGAGTATTATAATTGCAACCACTTTCTCACATGATGAAAACATTCAGTAATGTAAAATATGTGTTCACGTTAAGATGAAAAGATATAAGATGAATTTTCTACTGAGAACTCTCAGTTCACCTCAGGGTCAAGTTTCATAACCACAACAGGGAGGCAGAAGCAAACTCCTCATCAATCTAAGTTCACATTAACTTGTTCAATATAAACATCACAACTAATTGAATATATTATGCAAGCCAAAGTCAGTATCATTCCTATTATTTCACTGCTGCTCCTTGTGACAGGAATGACAGAATTCATGACGGTATACTGCATTATAACATCCAATACAATGCGTAGGTTTTCTATAATAGCAAATGTAAAAAGTGGGACATGTTGCGATCCAAAGATTGTAAGTATTGAACAAATGGCTGCTGCAGAACTATGCCCAAGAACAAGAAAACCCTGCTTTAGCGGAAGTTGAAATTGAAGTGGATCAATATACAAGGCAAGAATAAATGAAGATACTGTACCTACTGTGCTAAGCCACATACTAATGACAATCATTTCCACATTGTGTAACTTACTATTGACAATTGCTACCATGCTTGACAAGGCTATGCCTCCAATTATGGTAAGCAATACCCCAACAGCACCTCTTGACAGTTGATATGTATTGCTTTCAGTCGTTAGGATTGTGACATCGAATGAAACCCTAAATTCATCATCAGATGGTGTGGGATTAAGCATAAGGTATAATCCGACAAATATGATAGGAATCACAATGGCCTTGACAAGCTGAATGCTGTCCTTAAAAATTAGTCTTTGGATGATTAGAACAGTGACTATTTGAACGAAACTCGTGAGAATAACTAATATGCCCAAAGGCAACCTTGAGGTAGCAGTATAGAATGATACATTGTAAACAAGACTAAGCAAACTAGTTGCAATAAAAAATAACACTAAATTGGACATTATTGTGATTTTTACACTTCTGGCTCTGATGTATATGATTGGAATGGTGAGGATCAATTGTGAAGCAAAACGTAGGAAGTTAAGCTGGAATGGTGGTACCACATCTTGAAGAGCTTGAGCACACATGGAGCTGATTGTTTCCACAATTATTCCAATCAGGTAAGCTAATGTGCCAGTTGTTTGTAGTGAAAGGCCCATATTTGCACCGCTGAAATGTACAAAGAAAGGTTACTTTTAGTTATCCTATTATTTGAAAACTTCAGCAAAGGCCATATTACAATACACATCGGGAACTGTTCGCGTTGGGTCGTGTTGGCCATGCAAGGGATTTGCGTTATTTTACCAATATGTTTGTAAAAAAAGGTAAAATAATGCAAATCCCTCAACAAGTGCCCACATGACCCAACACAACCCCCAAAGAGTGCCAAATGTGTAGTATAATATATTTCGCTTTTGGTTGTGTCAGGACCCAATGTGCCTAACACGTGTAATCTTAGCATACTGTACACACCGGACACAAAGTGTAATACAGCCTTTACTCAAGGGTGAGTATGATTTTCCCTTTCTTGTCTTATCTCCAGCAGTGATAAGGACAGTTAGGAGGCAAGGGTAGGACATGAAAGGGGTAGGGGTAAGGACAGGGAGTGGTCAGGGGTAAGGACAAAAAAAAGATGGTTAGGAGAACAGGTAGGGACAGGAAATGAAACCTGTAGTCAATATTAAGCCGGGTACCTGCACCCAAATTCAGTCCCTTAGGTGGCCTCCAGGTAATTTGATATCCAGAAATTCAACAATGTTTTAGGCATTAGATAGCCCTAAATTTCATTCATGGAAAGTTTTAGCAAAATCTATTTGTTGACTTTTTCTGTGTTAAAACATGGTAAAAATCTATGTAAATTTCTAGAAAATTTTCTATTTGTCACATATTTCCTTACACGTACATATTGGACATTCTTACTCAGGGTACAACCTTAGAGTTAGCTTATATTCATAGTTGACTCATTATGAGAGTCACAAATATTACAAAATTGGAAAGTTAAATTGCTAAAATTGGCTTATGAATCCTATTAAAAAACTCTTTCCTAACCTACTAAATAAAAGATTGCAGTCTGAAGGGGGATGGGAAGAGGAGCAGGGGATGACTGACATAAGTACTCTCTTTGATAATGGGTGGGAAGGGTGTGGAGGGAACAAGGGGAAGGGGGCAACTTGCACGACTTCTCTCTTTGGTAAGGGGCAGGAAGGGTGTTAAGGGGACAGGGGGGAGGGGCCAACTTGTATGATATCTCTTTTTAATAAGGGATGAGAAGCGTGAGGAGGGGACAGGGGAAGTGGGCAACTTACATTGCTTCTCTCTTTGATAAGGGGCAGGACGGGTGTAGAAGGGACAGGGGGAAGGGGGCAACTTACATGACTTCTGTATTTGATAAGGGGTGGCTAGGATGTGAAGGGGACAGGGGCAAGGGGACAACTTACATGATTTCTCTCTTTGATAAGGGGCGTGAAGGGTGCAGAGGCGACAGGGGCAACTTACATGACTTCTGTCATTGATAAGGGGTGGGAAGGGTGTGAAGGGGACAGGGGACAATTTAGATGACTTCTCTCATTGATAAGGGGTGGGAAGGGTGTCGAGGGGACAGGGGAAAACTTGCATGACCTCTCTTTGATAAGCGACAGGGAGGGTGTGGAGGGGACAAGGGCAAGGAGGCAACTTAAATGATTTCTCTCTTTAATAAGGGGCAGGAAGGGTGTGGAGGGGACAGGGAGGACTTACGTGATTTCTCTCTTTGATAAGGGGTGGGAAGAGTGTGGAGGGGACAGGGGGTGACTTACATGACTTCTCTCTTTTATAAGTGGCAGGAAGGATATGGAGGGGACAGGGGCAAGGGGGCAACTTACATGACTTCTCTTTGATAAGGGTGTAGAAGGGTGTGGAGGAGAAATGGGGCGACTGAAATGACTTTTCTCTGTGGGTCAAAAATAAAGTGACATACAGGCATCAGTCACCCTGCTCCCTGCTGTGGGTCAATAGTAAAGCGACACACAGGTAACAGTCATACTCCCCCCATGCGACATACAGGTACTCATCACACTGCTGTGCAAAAGTAATGCAACATGCAGATAACAGTCATACTGATGCACATTTGTACAGGATGTTCAAAAATTTGAATAACACAAACTATCATGTAGACCAGCACTTATGATGCACACCTTCATTTGCCATCATGGTTTTTACTGGATTGCTCCAAGTTTCTATATAATTATTGACCCTAGATAGCAATGCGATTGAAATCTTATATACTCTTATACATCTCATACAGAAGCCCTAGAATAGCATGCCATGTGATATTGATACAATATTAGAGTGTTCTATTAGTATTGTCTTTTGTTTCTGTATGTCCTGTAGCTTTATATCCAATTTTGTGATAAAGTTAATATGTCAAATATATTGTGCACTCTTAAATATTGGATGTATTTTTTTTAGATTATATGAAACAGCTATTGTAGGTTATTTAATATTTTTCTCTGAAATCTTTGGATTGACTTATTCAAAAATAGTATTATAAGTACCTTGGTTACCTGTATTTGATTCTGCTTATCACACGAAATATCATTGCATTTTATAATTATCTTAACAAGGTTTAGGTCACGATTTATACATTTTATGAGCTTACTGGATAATGGTAGTTGATTTATGGTGTCGGGTCCTCAACCAAGTAGGAATTATTGACCTTTAGAATGATTATGTTTGACTGTTTGACTGGTATTATTCCAGTGTCATCATTGAACTGAAAATACAAAGAAATTATTTCTTCTATTGACAGATATGAACAATGTTATGAATGTAAGAGTTAAAATAAACACTGTTTTAACAATTAAATCATTCATTTTATTGATGGATGTCCCTCACATATTCATCCTTTGCTTTTTTAAATTCAGATTTGCAGAAATTTCTTTATGTTTACAATTTGCTATGCCTTAAACTATAGGGAATTGTCTCTATCTGGTTCATGTTTCAGATATGGTGGTTTCACATTTCTTATACTTGGATCTACTCAATGGAAATATTATAATACTTGATTAGGATCGGTCATCTTGTATACAAATGGCCAGGCAGTATTCAGCTTACACAATATATATGTAGGCCTTACCAACTGAGGGTTGTATCTCTAGTTCAGCGAGGTAGTCTTGCAGTTCAGCAGCTCTGCCTCAGTTGGCCAGCAAAATCAAAATCTCTATCATTATCATATAAGCCACTTCTGAAGGCATGCTCTAAGCAAGAAATGAGTGGGACATTAGGGTGCCCTGTGGCCTGCTGGACAATGAATTTTGTAACAAGAAACATTCCGGTCAAACTACATTTCTTTGATTTATATCACCCTACCTAAGTTATAAAGAAATATTCAATAAATAGTTCTGATAAATGTAATTACTCATTTTATTATATTCCTTTCCCTTTATATATTAGTATAATAAAATATTTCTAATACTGTTTTCATTCTTTTCAACAATGACAGGATACCCCTACGAGCAATCATACCCCCACGATCCATGACAAAATGCCCCCACAAACGATGACAGCCCCCACTAATGATGACAGATTATCACCATAAGCCATCATTGCCCCCCACGAATGATGACAGAATGCCCCAATGGATCATGACAGCACCCCCACGAATGATGACAGAATGCCCCCACAATGATGACAGCCCCCACTAATGATGACAGAATATCACCATAAGCCATCATTGCCCCCATGGATGATGACAGAATGCCCCAATGGATCATGACAGCGCCCCCATGAATGATGACAGTATGCCCCCACGGACAATGACAGCCCCCACTAACAATGACAATAGACTTTATTGAGGGAAATGAATAATGAATACTATTAATTCAAATTAACTTTTACCACAGCGACATTAGAAAGGTTGATACTGAATTAATTGGAAAATATGATTTAATAAGAATATATATTTTGTAAGATATAAATGATATTGTACTGTTGAGCCCCCATGAATGATGACAAGTATAAAGTATACCACTTTTCAATTTGCTTTAATTACATAATTTCATAAACCTTTGACTGATTATCATATAGTAGTTGTCCCAGGGGTAGTTTTGCTGTCACCCTTCTGATATAATGTCCTTTCGCATGTTACAATCTACACACTGAATTTAATTCAGGCCATGCCAAGAACCAGCGAAATTGGCTGATACAAGTCTACAAAAAAAATGTTATCAATTGTACGACGAAAGAAACACCACCTTAACCAATGCTAGAACAATGAATGTATTTAGAACCCATATTTTACTACGAATGACCTGGACCTTGTTACAATGAAACTTGACCTTTGACCTTGATTATTTCAAGATGCCCAAATTGCCACCTCAGTAGATAAAGTGATTATAACTTCACACTTGATGAAGTCCACCTTTGGACAAATCGTTGAGCAAATAAAACCTCCTCGATAAAAAGCTGGATGATTTGGTTTTGTATTATTAAAATTAGTCATTATAAGATTAATATTGCCTATTGATTCTATTCTACATTATTATCGTAATAATTCATTAAAATCGTTATAACTGTGGCTACGATAGGACCAATTTCAAGATTCTTTCAGATTCAAAATTAACCAAAAATTAACCAAAAATACACTTTCACATAATCTAGGTTAATGACATTAACACATTTTTATGAATTTCATGCATATTTCTATGACAACCTTTTTGGCCCAAAGTTGTCACTACTCGAGCATATAGAACATATAGTTTCATGTTTTCCCCATAAGTTTTCCTAGTGATAATATCCAAGAAGATCCAAGGAGGTCATCTTCTTGATCAAAATGAAATTAACTACACAATAATGAAACAAAATCTAACAGCACAGCCGCCATTTGCCATTCTCCCAGACCCAAACCTCCCCCCCCCCCCCCTCAAAAAAAAAAAAAAAAAAAAAAAAAAAAATGTTTCGGTCATGTTGTATTTTTCTATAATGTCTCAAGTCAAGTCAAGTTTCAGGATTCTGAGTCACATAAAAATTTGCCATCTGATGCAATGGAAAAAATGGGAGAGTCAGGTTCACAAAGTTCTTTAAAATTTAAAATGATGTCATTCTTCAATGAATATTATGGAATTAAATGGCTTACAGCTCCTCTGACCCTCCAGGTTTTGTTTTTGTATTTTTGGTCTATTTCCATAATATTTTAGGTAAAAGAGGTCCTTAGGGACAATTTTTCCATGAAGCCCTATAAATTCTTTATATTAAATTTTACAGAATTTTGATGTCATTTTATACTTTCACAACACTTCCATACACTTAGAAAACACTATCATTTTCCGTACATTTCATAGTTTTGGGGGTAAAATTACAGAAAATCCCTTTTCCACTAGAGATACGGGTTCGTAATTGTACTTGGAACTACGGGGCTGGTCCAGGGCTGCATTCCTAACTTTGTGGACAACTTTTCCACATCTCCTACGGGACTCTCAGTCTGTCCAGCCTCCACAAATATACCTATTTCTAACTCACCTCCCCTACATGTGGCCCTTCCTGGAATATTCTGTAAGTATCCCATATGGTACATGTGGAATAAATGGGTCAAGAGTTTGTTCTTACAAGCATATAACATTGAAAATTAGATGTATATCCTATATTGTTGTAAGTTATATCAATGATTATTGTAATGAAGCATCATTGTAAAGTAGTGAAATAAGTGAATTTCAGTTTTGCCAGAATGATGCAGGCTTTTTGTGGTGTCTATATGGAATACTTACAGGCCACATGTGAGCGTGCAGACAGGTAGTCCCCCATAGGCATGTTGACTTTAAGAAAAGGTTGTTCCACATGCCATATATTGTTGACATTATTTCTTTATAATGATGTTGGCACCTCCATGTAAAGACCCTGTTTTTGTCAATTTTTTTTAGTTGTGGAATACTCTGAGCACCTATAACCTTTCCACAAAAATTGTGCATTTGTGGGCCCACAAGTACTTTTTTCCATAGGTCTGAAAAGGCATTTCCATAAATGCCCCACATTTGTCCCACAAGTGACTGATGAACTGGAAAATTCCACATTTGGCACTCGAATATCATGTGACTACCTGGATTACCACATTTGTCCCACATTTGTCCCACAATTGTAGCTTACATCATGAGCTAGAAATGGTAACCTTTCAAAGTCACAGTTCTACCACATGTTCATGGTAACTATCCCATAAAGCCATTTATGGAATACTTATGGGTCCACAAATCTCAGTTGGGAATGCACCCCAGGTCAGGTGCGGCTTACCTTCAGATTTTTGCGGTGGTGGCGGTGTAAAGGGGGTCAAGGTCATGCTGGCCAGTCGCCAAATTGTCAATGGCCACGACTGAGACTCAGGTGGGGTGGCAGAGGTGGCGCCCCAAACCCACACAGATAAACACAATCAAACAGTTCCACCTTTACCTCAGAAATTCAATGCAAAACCCCTAGAATATTTAAAGAGAATGTCGAAAGATTCCACTTGGTGAACCTCGCCACCCCTTTTTTAATGTTAGAATTATGGTAATCAAAAAGCAAAAGTTCATTGGCAGATCGAGGATTTTAAAAGGGGGGTGGGTGCTTTTTGTAAAAAAAATCTTCCTTAATGACTTGTTGGCTGAATTTTACATTAAAGAGGTCTAAAATCGGCCAAAAAAAGGAGAGGGTTTTATGTAATTTTACCCCCCCCCCCCCCCTTAATCCGCCGCTGAATATATAAATGGACAATCAATTGGAAAATATCATGGTACATTGTTAAATAAATTCCCTGTGTGTAAGACAATTGAGAAGAATACTGTGCTTGCTTATTGAAATCATGCAAAATGAAACTATTATGAATAGCAAAACGGACTTTGATAAGCGATAAGGTAAAAGGCATATTCTTACTGGAAATTACTCCCTAATGATATCAAACAAATTTAAAGGAAGAATTTGTAACATGCTTGACTATGGATTTGTTGTACGACATAAACAAAAGACATGATGCTAACCACAATTCAATAATTGTTGTACTTTAAGGTGTCGTGTATATAATGTTTTGTATATCATCATGAAAAGCACATTAATATATGTGATGGTGAATCAATAAGAAAAAGAAAATATATTGGTCGGTGGTGATCTCTTATTTGACTAAAAGTTAGATTGCATCCCTCAATGGCTTCCAACGTTTAGTTCCTGGGAAAGTTGTTGAAGTTCAGATTATGATTTGATCATTATCAATGATCTGAGCCCCCCCCCCCCCCTTACAGAAGAAGTACTAGTTTTACTTTCATAATCTCATTGTAAAAACCCTAAAATGTTTTGAGGGTAATGTTTTCCACTTGAGAAAGCTCTCCATCCCTCTCTTTAAGTTGAACTTACGAGTTATTGAAATTATAAGCAAACGTTCCACTTATGGAGCCTCCCCACCACCCCCCTCCCCGCAGCAGAACCTGTGTACGGGCCTTAGGGGGAGTTTCACACTGGTCATGATTTTAGGATCGTACTTCTAGTTTAGATATTTTGACTTTTATCGTGGTTGAGTTTCAGACTTTATGATCTTAGGTCCCTATTGTTATTTATTATTATGTTATTAGAGTTAAGATCATTGATTATTAAGAACATCTTGTCTTAGATTTTGTGAGATGTGAGAAACGCATTTCCAATTCGCCTAGTGTGAAACGCACCCCAAGACCACAACTCTGTTCATGTTTTAGTGTGTTATACTGTTGTAATGTGCTAAAGGATAGGTACAGACTTACCTGTGGTGGATTGGGATGAAAAACTGCTGTACTTGTACTCTCTGTGTACGATCTCTAAGGCAGGTAATAATTTGTGTAGTAGAACCGCTGTAATTAACACACCTTGGTCAAGTTCCCTGGTAACAAGGGACACTGAGAGTACATGAAAGGCCTGACGGGCTACTGAACCCGTGTTACTGTTCCCTTGCGCCAAGAATTTGTATATTCAGCGTAACCTGGCCAAAATCTTGGATACCCATTCATTTCTTACATGCATCTGCAATATAGGATAATAAGCCCATCCCACACTGGGTATATCCCAGGGTTGGACAAGGGTTGGACAAAATTACTGTATGAGCTATCCATATCTCCTAGAGTTGGGGTTACTGAAATAACCAAGAAATTTGTTTTTTTTATTGAAATCCATTACCTGCTTACAAGTTCTTCCATCGGATCGTGAAATAATTACACATTTAACACAAAACATCATCAGCTCAATACAATTGATAAATTACATCAATGAATTATAGTCCATTCAACAATATCCACTACTGGTCAAAAGTATGACTTTTCAATGATTTCTTAAATACATTTTTATTAGCTGCGCTCTGTAATTCTACAGGCAGATTATTCCATTCAGTTAGCCCTCGGTAATAGGGACTCCACTGTATTGTTGAATAACGTGTAAAGTTAGTTTTCATTTTCACCTTCTTTGTACTACACAAGAACTTATTATGAGTTGGCTTGAACATATTAACTAATTTTTTACTTTTGGTATACATTAATCTTAATACATTTTGTTTCCTTCTTATCACCAACTTTTCCATTTTGTATTTCAGAGACAATTGGTGTCTTACACCCCTTTGTTCTTTTGAATTCAAGAGGACTCACGTAACTAAATGTTTTCCTATAGTTTGATATAACAGATCCTGAGGAAAAAAATATTCAGAACATTGCGACACATGAAATTGACTAAGAAACCTATTGTGGTCTATTTGGCACACATTTGGCTTTTTTGCAGCGACCAAATTCATGGAGCACAGAGCCTTTTTCAAAAACTTACATTTTCTAAAGTCACTGCATCATGGATTCTTTTCAATGAAATACCTCAGAAATGATTAGGGGTGCCCTGTGAACTTTCATACAATTCTGTCTGTTTTCTGTATTTCATTATCAGCCACTCAAAGCCAGTCATTCACTTCACCTTGGGACAAAGAGGTATATGACACTACAGATGGTGCCACAATTAGTTCTGTGAGGCCTGGAAGAACTAAGTACCCCACATACCTCCCAGAGGGTGCCATAGGTCTGCTCACCAGACTCTCACCCAGCAATTCGGGGATAGAGAATATAGCAGACATGTTGCTATTGTCTTTGAGACTATGTCATATGAAAGATAAAATATTCTGGGCCCTTTAATATTGTGTCATCATTCGTGGGGGTATTGTCATCATTTGAATGAGTAAGGGCCAAGACAGGTTAAAAGTAGTTGTTATTTTATATGGAGTAAACATGTTATGACACTTTGTGGATGGACGTCTTGTGGTTGGTTTGGGGGCGGGTGTAATTAATTAATGTATTATACATCAAATGAAAGGGCACATTTTTCTCTATCCAATGATATATATAGTATAAATCAAATACATAAAAAGTAATTTTTTTACTTTTATTTTTGAATGTCAATATCTGAATAAATAATTCCTCTTGACCTTTGAAACTTTAGAGGCAGTACAAGAACCTTACTGTGGAGGGAACTGTGTCTCAGTTTTTTTATGTTGGTCCTAGTTTTTATTTTATTTAAAAAAACGGGTAATTTTAAAATAATTTTTTAACATCTTTTTTTCATTATTTTCTCAAAAATTTATCAGGACCTATATAAAAAATCTGAGACACAGTTCCCTGCTAAAGAATGTTTTCAATGCATATCCAAAGTTTTAATGGAGCAGCTTGAACATCCAGGGAGATATCCACCTTCAAAAAATAAAAGTTAAAAAACACATTTTGTTGTTACAATTCATTAACTTAGTCAATTTTCAACAAATTAGTATATATCATGCAGTAAGTTTTAAAGGTCATATTCAAGTTTGGATATTATAAGTATTAAGCAGATACTCATAACGATAGATAATGAAAAGAGCAATATGTGCAAATATCGAAAAATACAGCAGGATAACACCTCTCTGTCCTTATAGTCCAGGAGCCAAATCCTGAAATCAGTCAAAATAAGGATTTACCCTCCGCGGTGAGCCCCCTGGATTTTCTTGATTTTTTTCATCTTATAGCATCCTAGGGACCATGAATCAAGACGGTTCCGAAGAATTTAGGTATGCCAACACTGTCTAATTAATTGCTTAATTAGCAAAAAATGAAAAACGCGTTATTTCTAAATTTCTCTGGAACTATGTAAGATATGATAACATGCTATATGTCATCTGAAAGGTAAATTTTTTCCTGATTTTCTGATATATTGTTTGCTATTTTCATTAATCATGGCGATGAGTAAGTAAAGAAAAACTGTTGTTTCAGTCAAAATCATTAGAACTTAAAGATCCAAGGTTGAACTCTGGAATTGATAAACCAAGTCCTAGGTATACTTAAAGGGGATCTTTAGGCAGTTTTTAAAGAAGGTTGCATCTGATTTCATTGGAAATATAATGTAGAAATCATTTTTTGCTGATTAAATTCTAACCCACTGCACAAAGGTAGAGATTAAAACATCTGCTTTGTGCATGCTTATTGAATTAGTGTAAGGGTCACCAGACGAATACAAAATGATAAGAATTCCTCTAAATTACTTAGTTTAGGAAAATATCTAGTAAGGGCAGGTGCCGCTGGTAGGTGTAAATATACCTGACGACAATGCTCATCGGGACACTTCCCCGCAAGCACCGAGGCCTTGGGTAAAATCGATATCAGACTGCTTTATAAGCGATAGTGCAGGATAAGAGAGAGGGAGAGACCAGTAGCATTTGGATCATACGGATTGGGAGATTTGAAGGGGTTTTGATAGCTATACAAGCAAAGGGACATCTGGTGACTTATACCGTACTACCGCACGATGGCCGGAGGTGAGACTAGGCGGACTCTACGGAGGAAGCTGACTCCACTCTAAATAGGAACTGTTATACCTTGGATTTATTGCCATCACGAGCAGCTGTACGCATCACTATATCCATCAATAAACTTACCGTACTGCCAAGCGTTGTTCATGTTATGGATTGAGCGCCCATCTCGTGGACTTACTCATCACTCGACTAGCAACCCACTAGAGACAATATTAATAACGATAATCATCTCGAACAATGCACTATAAATATAGTTAACCCTAATCAACATAATAGCGTTCACCACTATAGGCTCATTTTGCACATATATTTCAAAAGGAGAGATGATATCATGAAAATAATACAATATATCCTAAAGAGATGTGGAAATGATAATCACTATCTCCCTAGGCTGGTATTTCAGTGCTTTCACAGCCATTTGAGCACATGTATATGATATGGTAGCTGTTTGGAGAGCATTTTGGATCACAGTGAAAGATGTGTCACAATAAAACTATGGTTTGAGTAAGATTTCTTTCTTCAGCAAAATACCATGATAATGTTTCATTTTGATTACAAACCATCTTATTAGGGCCCTTGCATTAAGTTTGTATGCATCAAGGGGGGAGGGAGGTATGAAATCTTTGAAAATGTGTGTACTTTCTAGTACAAATCCAATGCATATTTATGACCAAAGGGGGGTTGGGATCTGAGTTTTTTGAAAATGTGTGTACTTATTAAATGAAAGGCCCTTTATAGTTCCCTCTACTTCTTGTTTACATAAAGAAAAGAATAGCTTGTAGCAGACTCACCCATTACCTGACCCCAATCCAGAATTCTGAGGGTTTACTACTTTAAAGAAGAGATGAATCCCCAAAAGTATGCTGTCATATATCAAAGCTTCTGAATTTAGAAAAGAGTCCTTGTATCAATATGCCAACTGCAAAAAGACCAAGTGTGCTATTTGTTAAACTTGTTAACTTGATAGGTGTGCTACCTCTGCCAAATTGTTGGTTTTAATAAATTACTAGATTGTACTCTTGGATTCTAGACCCATGTGCTTATATAAATGAGTAACTTAGCTTGACCATACACAAAATGGATATCTTATATTTTATTCTATATATGGGTTACTGGTATTTTTTTTTTTTTTTTTTTGAACAATTTTTATTTTGACTGAAACCATTTCAGGCCTAAGCCTGGTCTTCCGTCTGCCTTTGTTTGCTTAAAATTAAAAGTTCGAGTCGGAATGTGTATATCTAAGGCCTTCAATATAATATTATGTATCGTGGTTGATATGAGATTAATGTTATCTCCTGTAGTCACTTCAGAAAATCCGTCAGCCTCCATAAGTTCGAATAATCTTTCACAATCTAAGAAACGATATGATCTACCCGTGAAAGAGCACTTTGGAATAGGTATTTTATCTTTTTTAATATTAATAATGACAGGGAGGTGGTCACTAACACTCCAGTCAAGGGTATTTGAAAATTGAACTCTATCACTGTTCGTAAATATTAAGTCAATAATAGCCTTGCCGTACAATGGTCGAGTGGGCTTGTCAATATATTGCTGAAAGGAGTTAGCCTTGGCAAAGTTTTTTAATAGTTTTGTGTTTTCCTGACCCTTCTTGCTGTAATCTATATTAAAGTCACCTCCTAGTATTATCTCACAGTGCTCACGTTTTGGTAGAAAGCCCACAATACGATTTAAGGTATCAATAAAATTTTTAAAGTCACCATCAGGGGGCCGATATATATTTATGACATAAAGTGGCCTCATACCGGCAACAGATAGGCGGATTACCATCGATTCAATACAATTATTTGAGATACATAGTTCCGTTGGGTTCAGTAAGCAACAATCTAGTGTATTTCTACAATACGTCAACAGACCTCCTCCTCTTTTAACAAATCCTTGGTTATTCTGCGCCTTCCTATCAGACCTGTACGCCTTAAAGCCTTGAATATTTAGAAAGGTAGTAGAAACATTTTCCTGCAGCCAGGATTCATTTATACAAATAAAATGGTAGTCACACGAATCAATCAGTAATCTAATAGAATCCAACTTATTGCACATACTACGAACATTCCAGAAAACCACTCTGAATCCTTTCTTGGCTATACTATTCATATTTTACAATCATACCGAGAAGAGATAAAGTACTCCATGAGCTAAAAAATGAGTAGGGATGAGATGATCACAGTTTTCACCTGTATCTACATACTGATGAAAGTACATAATTAGAAAAAAATAGGTAGGCGCTCGGCCTAGCACCCGCGTCAGGGGATGTAGATATAATATCACTTCGAATCTGTTTTTAGCGTTGAGATCAAATGTTATTGATTTAGTAATACAAAAAAGTTAGTTTGGCAACAGTCTTTGTTCCGGCCCCTTACAAAGCTGTTGGGGGGTCAGAAAACAAGAGTTAATGTTAGTTAGAAAGTTCTTTTCCTTTTTTAGATCATATTTAGGAACAGTGCCAAGCGGTATTTACTATTTGTTGAGCCCATAGGTCGAGAAGGTGGCAGGATGGGTGATATCCGTCACTTAACAGTGAATAATCGTGTGTGTACCTATGTTTTCCTCGGTGGCGGTGCATTTGGCGGGAGGTCCAGCAGGTAGGGGTATGGTTCCTGGTGTTTACTACCGCTATCTCCTTGTTTATGTCCGGTATCGAGTTATTCAAGATCCTTTGGTGTTGAAAGCAGGCATCCGCACACCATGGGTACCTATGGAGGTCCAGTCCGGAGACTTGGCAAAACATCAACAAACCGCCCGGGTAGGCCTTATGATACGCCACTTCTGCCTCGTTTATTAACCCCGCCATGTGGTCCACTAGTTCCTCCTCCGATGTGTAAGGAAATCTGTATCTCTGGGTAGTAGCGTCCCATCTTAAGAAGTCTGAGGCTCCTGCAAAAACCAGACAGTTGTCATATTTGTGAAGTGCGCTAAACCCGTAAGCCGATGACACAGCTCCTCGTATCCCCGCTCCTGGCTGGCTTTTGACCGTTATCGTAACGTTGGTGTCATTCCTAGTATCTATATAGGGCTGTAAAAAGGCAGTCCTACAATCCCCAAATACTGTCATTCGGATCATGGCGAGTACTAGGTGATAAATCCTTGGGTGGTTGTACAAAATCAGTTTTTGAATTCGGCGTCACTCGAGCAGGGCGGAAGCTAGGTCTCTTGTCCGCGCCTGCGCAGTAGCTATCTTCCGCTTCTTGTCCAAGATGGCGGCGCCCTATTCACAACAAACCCAGCCAGCCGGAGGGAAAGCGGCCTCAGGGCCTGTTTACAGTTATTAGTAGGTTATATTTAGCAATTTGTCATTCGTCTTTTTGCCCTACCGTTTCAGCTTCAGTCGTTTGGGGCTGTGTATCTTCTGTTTCGGAGGGAGAATCACTAGTGTCAGCCTCCTCCGTCGTCTGCTTCCGTGTTCTTGTCTTACGGGGGTGTGTTGTTTTCGACACCTTTCCAGCGGTGGGTTTGATCCTTTGGGACCTTCTGGGTTCATCTATGGTAGCTTTTCCTCTCTCCATCGTCTGTTTGGCGGGTCTGTCTTCGGTTAGGGGATCTTCTCGAAGGATGGCATCCCTTTCTTTATCTAGGATGAGTCCTAGCTTGTTCTGGCCGGTCCATTTACGATCTTTCAATGCCTTCGATCGCAGTGGTTCTCCTGAGGCCCAAATCCTATCTCGTGTGCATTCCACAAATTTCAAGTTATTCGTACCTCTCATCTTCTGCCGGAAGGAGGGTATCTTAAACTTTTCATGGACTAGGCCCGCCATCTCGTCAAACTGCTCATCGTTCCACATAGGTAGTGTGTCGATGTTCTTAACCAAGGCTTTACAGCGTCGTGGATCTTTTTCTTTGAGTACCCTCTCAGCCAGGGCGTGGTGGCCGTTTCTCAGCGCTTTCAGGTGACTTATTCCTTGTTCGATGCTGGTGTAGTTCATACCTCTGTATGTGATATCCACGGTAGCAAAGCTCGAACACCAGCTGTTTTCCGACTGGAAGAAGATATACTCCCCGTCGCAGATCGTGAAGGCATCCTCCAGAGTTAGGTCAGGTGACAGTTTGTACAAGTCGTTCACGGTGTACTTAATGCTATTGACCACTAATATATCGCCAACCACTCTGGCTTCTTTACCGTCTTCACGTGCCAGGTCCGCCATGGCTCTCAGTTTGGATCTGTTTAACCTCTGCATCTCGTCCAAATTCTCATTTATCCATACGGTCTTACAGCTGGGGTTGTTTTTTATTTTTTGTCTGTCCCTGTATACACTGTCTCGTAGCTGCTTGCTCTTAAATTCGACCACGATCGGTCTGGGTCTTTTTTGCTTTTCTTGTTTCTTCCCCCTTCTGTAGGTGTTTTCCAGGTCATTGACAGTAGCCATATGTCCAGTTTCAAAACAGATCTCACGTGCTATCATGTTGGCATCGTCGCTGTATCCTTCAGGTATACCATCGATAACCACAGTTTTCTTTTGAGCTTCTCTTTTCAAGACATCTTGTATCTTCTGGTCAAAATCAGTGTTGGAGGAGGGTCGATTTACTTTGTCATTCAGGGTGGTTTTCAAAGTGTCATTTTCCTTTTCCAACTGCGTCACTCGAAGCAGGAGATCTTCCACATTTTTTGTGTTTGATTCCACCGTTGTTTTTATAGATTTAAATATGGCTGTATTCTCTTTCATTTCTGATCGCATCTTACTGATGTCATCTTGTAGCGTGTCTAGATTGGCCGTGCGTTCCAGAAGAAGATTAATTTTCTGTTCAATGGTCGGCTCCATGTTGACATTGACACTGCGGGCGATATATGGGGGCCGGTCGTTGATTCAAAAGTTCAATTTGCAAAAGTCATGTATATGTACTACTTTGGTACTTAGCCACGATCCATTCGTCAAAAAGTGATAAATATATAATTCAGGTCTATTTTCCACTATTTGATCTGTAGATCGGTCATCAAACTATCATTTTGCAGTCCTTTCTCTCCCCCTATAAGCGGTGCGTTGTCCGAACACGTCCACTCAGCCCGACGCCATCTTAAAGTATTGTAGTAATTTGATATTAAATTATATTAAATTATGATCATGGTCACAGTTCATTTCTAAGAGCCAAACTTTCAATCCTCCCAAATTACCAATACAAGTTATGTCCAGCCTTTGGTCATGCTTCACTGAGATTCATCTTATCAACTAACAGGATTTTGTCATATATCCAATTTTATTAGGAAGCGTACCAGAGGAACTGAGACCTCTGTGTGTGTACATACATATCAATATCATTAGCAAGACATCAAACAAATATCAAAACCTGAAACAATACAGAAGTTCCTGATATATCTTTCTATTTCAAAATTACAAATTTTTGGTATAGCCATTACTGGTTTCCCAATACTATCTAGTAGCATTACCAAATTGAGCAGCTTGTGCACAGCACCCTTGCTGTGAGACCATAACCAAGGCAGTACAGTATTAGGAGAATGTACAAGAGCAACAAATTGCTGTGATTCTGGTTGTAACCTCAAACTTTCTGCTATATAAACCTCAGAAATAACATTATTTCCTTATCAAAATATAACTGACCATTTTAATTTCTCAACTGCTATGAACAAGGATCCAATTTCCCTAACCAACAGCAAGAGACAGCTTATAGTTAGATACTAAGGGAAAGGTCAATATGGTAAAAACTCAGAGACCTAAAACTAAGGGAGTCATTATTCAAATATATGAATAATCCTCTAGTCTATGATCAGTTCTTATAATACAACACTGAATACTTAGTCTATAATACAAAAGGGTATAAAGCTAAGTGAGCAATGAACCCATACAGCCTGGAACTGTAAACCCTCTAGTAGCAAAAGGGTAACAAAGTTTAATTTGGCAGATTGGTGGTAGGATGTTAACAAAAGTACAGCAGGTGGTCAGCAATCCCACAGTTTATGGCACACTATATATAGGCCTGCAGTGTGTTTCACCATGGGAGGCTGCCCTTATTCCCCAGTTCAGGATGTTCAGGGGAAAGGCTAGACCTCTCCACCACTGATAAGGTTCTGAAGATCCACTACCTTCATTTTACTGCTGGAAGGCAACATTGTCTAAACAGTTAACTTTATCATTTTATCTAACCAGCTGCAGTGACGAACCCCATGCTCCTTGTTTAATTATGTGATAAAATTGAATAATAAGAGAGTCATAAGTAGCCAAAATTTAAGCCTGCCCCTCTCTCTGAGGGAACCTTTATTAGGTTGTAAGCACATTGTCTTACCAATGGGTTAACTCACACAACAGGGAGATAAGAACCCTAGTCTGCCATATTTATCATTCCTCTGTCTCTCCAGACCTTATCTGTTGCCAGGGGTGAGGTAAACATTAGATATTGGGGCCAGCAATGGGGGGATTTAGAAGAGTTTTACAGCCTACAACTCCCACTCTCCCTATAGGAACATCCTTGGGTACAGGGGTATGTATAGAAGTTTGCTGAATATATTTTGCTGCATATTGTCAATTTGTGAATCTTTGGCAATATAAGGAGCCATCCATACCATTTTGAGTAAATAAATCAATGACTATATCAGTTTGATCAGGCAACAAAGATGAGCTTGTCTGCAAATTACATGGACACATTATTTCTTGCTAATGTTTACTTATTTTACAGCTCCAATGTTGTATACAATGGACTAAAAGGCTGAGAAAGTATTGGAACACCAGCTTAGGGAGACAGTGATAATCATTTCCACATCTCTTTAGGATATATTGTGTTATTTTCATGATATCATCTCTCCTTTTGAAATATATGTGCAAAATGAGCCTATAGTCGGTTAGAATTTGATCAGCAAAAATTGATTTCTACATTATATTTCCAATGAAATCAGATGCAACCTTCTTTAAAAACTGCCTAAAGATCCCCTTTAAGTATACCTAGGACTTGGTTTATCAATTCCAGAGTTCAACCTTGGATCCTTAAGTTCTAATGATTTTGACTGAAACAACAGTTTTTCTTTACTTACTCATCGCCATGATTAATGACAATAGCAAACAATATATCAAAAAATCAGGAAAAAAATTACCTTTCAGATGACATATAGCATGTTATCATATCTTACATAGTTCTGGAGAAATTTCTAAAAAAGCGTTTTTCATTTTTTGCTAATTAAGCACAAATCGCGTAATTAGACAGTGTTGGCATACCTAAATTCTTCGGAACCGTCTTGATTCATGGTCCCTAGGATGCTATAAGATGAAAAAAATCAAGAAAATCCAGGGGGCTCACCGCGGAGGGTAAATCAGGATTTTCAGATTTGGCTCCTGGACTATTAACATCAAGGATGTCCGCCTTGCCTTGGCACAGTGCGTAAGATGCCACCACTCCCCCCCCCATTCCAAAGGCTATGGAGTGATGGCCTCTGATGTTGGAGGGTGATGGCATAGGCTGCTGTATATGGGTTGCCGTCTTTGTGGCGGAAGAGGGGGAGCTGTGGGGCATGTGAGGCTGCGCCAAGCTGCGCCTGTATGTTAAGTGTTCGGGGACAAATGTTGGGGTCCTTGTTGGCGTACAGTTCCATGAATGTAACGTCCTCATATTTTTTGGCCGTCTTGCACCATTTAATGCATATGTTTATCCTATCGGGGCGAAGCGTTATGTTTCGCATGGTAAACTGTCTGGTCGGGTCAAATTCCTTGACCGTGGTGGGGAACAAGTTTGACTTTCTGAAGAAACCTTGGTACATCAATGCAACCGCGTAAGCCAGCATAACATCATGTTGAACCATTAGTATATATGTGTTGATGGTCTTTAACACCTCCTTGGTAACCGGAAGTTTTTGGAGTGGGATATGATGTATATCCCGCTCCACTGCTCGGAGTGCCGCGGCGACTTGGTATGAGTCCAGCGCTTGTAGGGATACTCCAGGGGCCTTAAGGTATGTCCTTATCGCTGATACTTCATTGCAGATGTAGGCTGGGCTCCTCCTCCGCTTGGCCAGGTACTCTATGTATGCACAAATGTGGGGAACTGACGGGGCTTCATAGTCGAAGCCCCCCCTTATAGAAAAGATCACAAACACGCCCACGGCCCTGTTTCTGTTCTTAATTGTTCGGGGTCTAAATGCCTATTTGAGGGCCAGGGCCCCCACTATTTTGTCTGCCTTCTGTCTCTGAGCATGACCCATGTGCCGTCTGCATGTAGGCGCCAGGGACGTGTTCCACCCTGAACTCAATGTCGCACTCTGCCGCGTGGAACCACAGGGCGCGAGGGCAAGCCACCAACACATGGTCTTTTGCCCTTCCATATCTATAGGTATATGTGGTCACCTCATTGTCGCATCTCAGGAGTATGACCTTTCCTGCATCCTATTTGCGATGTGAAGGTGCGGGCGGCCAACAAGCAGTTTATACATTCCAGGCGGGAGATAGAGTGGCTATCTGGCATCCTCTTTGTGATCTCTACCGCGTAGCACTCCCAACCATCATGTGCGCCGACACCTGTGGACATGCGTCCGCCTCTATGACTGAGTCCACTTCACCGCTTTCAATGATGGACTTGGCGTTGTTGCTATCCATATACTGGAGGAACCAATGCAGGTCCGCCCTGACGCTGGAGTCCACCTGTATTGGCTGGCCCTTTGCCTCCATTAGGGTGTCGAGAAGTCGACCCATGAACATCCTAGCCGGGCTCACCACTTTGGAGATGTGGTTGATTACTCTCAGCTTCTGCATACCTTTTGTTGTTATATTTCTGCTATTATATATGTGGGCTATTATCTCATGGATCTTCTTTGGGGGGATGCTGATGGTGTTAGACATAAGGCCGAAAGTTATTCCAAGCCAAACTATTTTTCTGGTGGGAGGGGAGATCTTTTCCTTTGTCACCGGGAGGCCTAAGCTGCGGAGGGTATGTAAAGTGATCGTTTGCACCCTCCGTGCAGCCTCTTCTCCGTCCAAGATGAGTAGTATGTCATCCAGGTATATGACCGCGTTCACACCCTCAACTTTGAGAGCCCTTTGTATGAATCTGGCAATGTTCTGCATATACAGACTTCTAAGGCGTGAGCCAAAGAGGATAGCCGTGTCCATGTAATATTGCCAATCAAAGAATGGCATGTTCGGAAGTTCCTGTAGGCCCTGCTGATATCTATCGAGGAAAGGACCGCACGGTCGATACCTGTTTCTCTTATCATGTTCAGGGCCATGTGTATGGTGGGGAGGTTATATTCCATGTACACACTGTCAACCGTATTCTTGACAATATCTGCATTAATTCCCCCGTCTGGAAACGACGAATCAACTATTATTCGTCGTTCACCTAGGGTGTTCTTTGGGCTCGTCATAAGTGTGCTAGTGTGGCACCAGGGGACAAACGGAGGTTCTCTAAATGGGCCCACCAGTGCCCCTTCTGCCAACTCCTTTGTTATATAGGCCTCTACTTGAGTGGGGTATTGATTGGCCGATGAGTGGTTAGGGGTAGGGTCATTATCGGTGTACTTCAGGCCCCCTTTGTATTGGAGTGGGTAACCGTACTTCACTCCATCCAATACTATGCGATACTCCTCATGGCCCGTCTGGGCACGCTCCGATTGTTCTATGTTTAGGGCAGACTTCACTAGCCTGGTGCCTCTACATCTTACAATTTTCTTGGGGAACCTTGTGTGATATAAATGGATGGGACCACTGTTCATTATTGTGTGTGTGTGAGTTGTTAAGTCCCTGCTGGGGTGTTGTAGGTTACTAATGGCCGTGAGTATATTAAGATTGGCTTGAATGTGTTCTTACTCACATATACCAGGAGTGGGGACCAGGGGATCAAGCTCTTCTTTGTTGTTGCCAGTGCCATCGGTTTTGATATGGACTCCATCTACCGCTCCATTCATGTCGTGTGAAGTGCAGAGGTCTTCCATGTTCGATGTTGTTGGGATAGGGTGACACATCCAGGGGGAGCTCGGGTCTGCAGCCGATAAATGGTTGACATACTCCCCCCGGGCCGCCTTTCTCTCTGCTCTCCCATCGTCGTGTGGTAAGCAGGGTTCCTCATCCGCTCCACCGCGGTTGCATGGAGGGCGTGGTTCATCGTGATGGTCGGAGCAATGTACTCCAGCCTCCTCATCTGTTGTGCTGATGGGCATGCAGCTTTGGCAGGGCGTCTGCCACCCCTGCCTCCCCAGTGTTGTGGGGGGGTGGGGTTTGTCCTGTGTGGGCGGGGGCCGTCACTAGTTCCCGCGTTTGGATCCCGTCTACCTGCCCACAGTCGTGTGGGAAGCAGGGTTGCCGATCCGGTTGTCGTTGTCCGTCGGTGCCCTCTGCCGCACCGTCGTAAATGGCTGGAGGTGGTGTGCATCATCCCATACCTGGGGGTCGGATGCCTGTCGTAGGCGTAGGCTGGTACTGGCATGGGGGTGATGATCTTCATGTGCCAGGGGCGTGAAACTACTGTTATCGGTCAATCCGTCTTGTATAAGCGGCCGGATGGTCGGCGATAACCTCCCGCTGCCCTCCCGCCTACCTAACTTTTTGCGCTTTCATTTTCGCGTGGCTTGTTGTCGCGGTTATCCCTGTACTCCCAGCCTCCAAAACTATGGGGGCACTGGAACCGCCCTGCATTGCTGTAGCTTGCCCAGCTGTCCCTGGGGCCTGCTATTCCTCTTACCCGGCTGGGCCATCAACTCCTTCCTACCACACTTTGTTGCTGGGTGGTTGCACTCCCTCAAGTTTGCTCCGTACCAACAAACGACACATCTATGTCACTCTTTGGCATCATCCTCTACGTGACGGTTGTCCTTACTGCATCTCTCCTCCTTAAAAGCCAAACACGGCCTAGCTGCCTTATCGGTTGTTGGCTTGACATCCCGTGGGTATCTGAACTTAATATCCCTGATCCTATCTCGGTCTGCCCAGTCCAACTCTCCTCTCTCCACCGCATCAAGGCATCTGTTTGAGAAAACCCTGATGGACTCCCATGTGTATACGGTCGCATCCTGGGCCACCTCGGCAAAGTGCGACATTATATTGGCCCTTGTCTTCTTGGAGGTCTCCGCATCAGTCAACAGATTGGTCATGCCCAGTACATACTCAGTATATGTTAATTCATCATACGCTGGTTGCTCTTTCACGTCCAGCAATGTGTCCCTATCTAAGAACATGTACGGTCTAGGGTATGCGTGTGCCCTTCCCTTCTTTGTCTTTTTGTTAACAGAGGGCTTACCGGTTGCGACTCCCATGTCTAAGCGTGCCTTTCCGACTGCCGCCTGTGCCGTTTCCTGCTCCGCCCTGGTCGTCGGGGCCCTCATGTCCATATACTAATCCTCTCCGTCCACATCTGAGTCAGTCTCGTCATCATTCGGGAATGCGAATTGTTTATACACAGGGGGATCCTTGCGGCGGACATCCCGACGCGGGGTCCTCGTTGGTCGGCCCGACGCTCCGGCTCTTGGCAGTACGTGCTTGTTGCTGGTTCCCACAGCGCTGCCCTCTTTGCCGTGATCTTGGCCGCCATCTTGGCTACCGCTTTTTCCTGCTTCTTTTTTGCCACCACTGCCACCTCCCTTTGTTCCATGCTGGCCGTTCGTAGCGGTATCCTCATCCTCCTCCGTAGGTAGAGCTCTGCACAGTCTGTCCAGCTTCCTACTCATCTCCGCTATCTTCTTTGAGTTTTCGTGGGCTTTGTGGAGGGCCGCGGACTGCTTCTTGGCTGGGGACTTTCCGGGGGATTTCGTATCCTGGGCCGCCACGTCCTCTGCTGCCGTTTCATCCTGGCTCTCCTGCTGCTCTAGAGATCTCAGTGACATTGCCAACGACATTGTGATATTGATTTTCCATGGATAGTTCTCCGTATCTGCACTTTCCGGGCGCCTGTCGTAGGCCTTCCCTCTGCTCAGTTCGCGTGCTATTCCGGTGAGTGGTATCCACAGAGTGAGTGGAAAGTAGTGGGCAGTATAAGACTGACTGGAACTTAAATTCCTAGCCAATTGACCATATGCAAGATTCAGGGGGCACTTCACACTATGCCATATTGAAGGTCTTAAGTGCTAAGATAAGATGATCCATTTACAACCATCTGTTCTATACAGAGGGTCATATCTTTACAACCATCTGTTCTATACATAGAGTCATATTGCCAAGAAAAACCAGTTAACGGTGCCAAAAAATAAAGTTAACCGTTAATTCTGGTAAGATGAAAGCTATGACTTTTGGCACCAATAATGTATTAAAAAGAACCAAGTATTATAATTTTGTACTAGGGAAAGACCGAATACAATATGTACATTTATTTAATTGCCTTGGTGTCAAACTTGATTGTAAACTAAATTTTGAAGCACATGCCTTGGAAAGCCATCGACTTGTATCTCACAAACTATATGTATTAACCAAAATCCGACCATTGGTCTCATCCAACCAGGCTATAACTATTTACAAGAGTAAGATCCTGCCATACTTCGATTATGGCGACATCTTCTACCATAAAACATATATCAGAACAATAGATAAACTCCAAAAAATCCAAAACAGGGCCCTTAGAATCTGTTTGAAGGTTGACAGTCGCTACAATGTTGAATTAATACATACAAGATGTAAGGTGTCCCTCCTAGTACATAGAAGAGAATGTCATTTAATAAATTTTGCTTACAATAGAAGTAAAATTCAAAAATACTTGAGGCCCATGGAAAGAAATCTAAGAAATTTTCATGGACCAATTATGAATGAACCATTTCCCAACAATGTAGCTTTTCAGAGAAGCATCTTGTATCAATGTGCAACATATTGGAATAATCTGCCTCCTATTGAGCGCAATATTCCAAATTACAACAGCTTTAAAGCTTATCAAAAAAGACAATTGAAAGACATGTTGCAATAGCTGTATTTTTACTTTTAATTCATGACTGTTTGTAACATAATAATGTATCAACCGTTTATATATATATTGATCACTAGTACTGTAAGTTCTCTGGTGTAGTCCACTTATGGTATAGGTATGAATTTATTACCAAGACAATCTGGGATTTTCTTTTGTCAACTGCTTATATATGAGTACACATTTCTTTCTCATATCAGCATTTGACTTGTAAAAATCATCATTTTAATTTGTTTCATTAATCTCTAAGTTTCTAGACAAAATTCATCATCCTCTATTTGTACTTATTTATCTTAATTCAGTATTTTCTCATCAAATAAATCTAACTTGTATATTACTTGTATAATATTATGTTATTCCAACATACTGCATAGCACGATATACCTTTTCTATGTACATGTACGTGCTGGGTTACAACGAAAAATGGCCTATGGCTAAATTGTACTTTCCAGTTGAAATAAAATATCTAAAAAAGAAAATATATCTGAAACAAATTATTTGTCCAAATATGAATAGACGGCAGTGTTATTCTGTCTACCGACTGTATGAATATGGCACTATAGAACATGGATTGAAGATTGGAATTCATGTCGAAAAATATTACCTTTCATGATACATTTCTTTGACATAATAATAATCTATCATTAATCAATTCTGTTAGTTTGTAGATTCATGCTTAAATATGTATATTCATTATGAGCTTTATATTTCCCACCACTGTGGGACAATACCCCATTTAGTGTATACTGCATAAACCAAATAAGATGGCAATCCACATTGGATATAAGATACAACAACTTCCATCTTACCAGGTGTGAAATTGCAATGTCGTAGCAACTTACGACAGAAAACAACAAATTGATGACACTTTTTTGATATCTTCAATATCATCATGGTTGCATATGGTATGGACAAAGAGTAGTCATTGAATAATAATCTAATCAAAAAGTGATAAAGAATTGATATTTCATTGTATTCATAGATACTACATGCTTTATTTCTATAATCTTCAAGGTTATGATAGCCCATGAACAACTTTACACTTCAGATCTTAAATTCACATCTTGTCTTAAAGTAGCCACCAAAAGAAGCAAGGTGTGAAACATTCTTTTTTATCTTTTCAGAGCTGGCTTCCTGCCAATAGAGTGAAAAATGCTTTCTGTTCATGCATTTTACCTTTGATGAATATGTGATAAGAACTCCTTGGCCAAGTTGATATCTACTGAAGATCAGCAACAGGTGGATAAATTGTCAAATTGACCATGAAATGAGGAAATGTCTACTATAAGAATCGTAGGGCAACTTTTAACAACTTTAACCTTTGATATGAAATTCAAACACAATTTTAACAGACCAAACACAGTGGCGGATCCAGGTTTTTGTGAAGGGGTGTGCTATTGGAATTGTTCTTCCTTAATTACCTTCAGGGTGAGTTTTACATTTAAAAAGATTCAAATTAGCCATAAAAAGAGGGGCGCACACCCCTGCGCCCCCCCCCCCCCTCTAAATCCGCCACTGAAACGCACATATAGGCCCCTATGTATATCAGAAGAAAGTTACTGTTTCGATTCATTAGAAAGAGTAGTACATTTTATACTTTGTTTTATAATTGGATCTCTACTTAGGTTATGAGAAATGTGAGAAGAAAACATGTTGATGATAGAGAGTTTTACGTGATAGAATATAAGTGACCTGCACTTTCTGCTTTGTTCAAAATCAGTTAGCGGAAAGCAACCTAAGGCTCTAAGAACATCACAGAATTCAATGGGGTTAAAAAGGCCCGTAATTTATAGTACGTGAACAATTCCTAGAAAAAAGCAAACGTTTAGGTACTGACTATTATGAATTATTAATGACATTCACATTCACAACAAAGACTTCATTGACCATAGGCTGTGTAAAATGTTTATGGAGAGGGCAGGCGTACTTATTGCACCCGGTCGGTGCTAAAAGTCACAGCCACATACACAGATGAGACTGTGCACAACAAGATGGGTCTGCTGATTAGACTGTTGGCCATGCAGTGCCTTTCATTCTGTCTACACCATCCCTGCAGTGCCATCACCCATGGTGAGAATAATAATTATGTTTGTCTTGTAGTTATAGTACGAAAAATTGTTTTGAAAATTATCCTGAAATACAGGTTATAATCCCTGTAATCTACCCTGACAACCACATTCATTTCAGACAACCATGTTGATCATTAACAAATGAAAATTAATGATTTATACGATAAATAAAACAACTCTCTTTAAGTCCTTTATTGGGTTAGAAACCACTTGTATGAACCCTATCATATGATACAACAGGTTATCTCTGCATAATATCATTCTTAAATCACATTTCCAGAGAGAATGTGGGATATCATTCCAATGTTTACTTGAATTGATGAATAGACCTGTATCCTTTGACTTTAAATTCTAATTCACAGTAAATTAATTTATATTAGTTTCAGTAAACCCCACTTCTGACATATTTGACTGGTGCTGGAGCTACTCTGTGACAGGATATGGATATGCAAGTTGCAATGGGATCTACCACAGATCCAACACATTTTGTGCTGGGAAACCTTCCTTTTATAAGGTTTATATACTTACATGTTCTTTACTCAATAGGTGTTAAACAAATAAGATGTTGCACATAAGTTTGGTGGTGTGAGACAAAAATAACATGCAGCATGAAAACTCTAATTGCTTGGTCAGTATTATTATCCGGTAATATTAGCGGTAACGCATTTGTGTGTAACATCTGTTTGTCACACAACTTTAATACAACTGTGGTGCATCGAGAGATGCAAAATGTTAAAGGACCATAATTCTCATGGTACAAACTTTTGGGGATCAGCTAATATAGTAATGGCATGTTATATTCTGATATTAGTTGCTCACTTACCGTCGTTTATGAAGTCTTGAAGGTTCTCCTTTGGAATGAGTGTTTGTTAAGTGTCACAAGAGTAAGGAACATGCACAAGATCATGAGTATTGAGTATGAGAAATATATGACACTGGAAGTGATGTCACAAGGTATCACAGCAGTCATGTGACCTATATTAGCTGATCAGCACGAGTCTTAGTGGTATAAAATCCTGACTTTTGTACCCCTTTCTGGGTTCTCAGCATGTCAACACCAACTTCCGTCTTGTGGCCCACTTTTCTTAGAGCAAGAATATGCATAAACTGTACAGTTAGGCCAGTTAGTATTTAGGATTGGACTTAAGACAACAAGAGTTAAGCTTTACTAATTACCTAGCATGAGATTAGAACAATCAAAATAATAGAAACATGGAACCAGACATTTGGTATTAGGCCATTGCTACCACTTTATTCTCTTTGGCTCAAACCCAAGGTGCATTTCCCAAGCTGATGGTCAGCCATCCAAATAGAAGTCTCTCTATCCCTGCTGCTCCTATCATCATATTGGACAGTCAACCCTTGTGCTCAAGGCATGAATCCCATCCAACGGCTCCCCTTGACCTCATACCTTGTGCTTCCCCATGCCTGGGCACAACTTCAAGGTGGTAGCTAAGCCCATTTGCAGATCACAAGAATACTTGCTGGTGAATCCCTGACACAAACTAGTGATCAAAATGTATCTATAATAAGATTCTGCTACCTGTGGTGCTACCCTCAGTATTACCCAAATTACATTTGTTACAAAAATTATGCTTTTGCACTCGTTCAATTTTATATTGAACCAGTGAACTGCATTTAACAATTCATACCAAAAATAAAGATTCTATCAATACATCATTGGATTAGTTATGTTAATTATTTTATTAAAGGACGTTCTAAAAGGATTTCTATGTAGTTACAAAATAAGTAAAAAGATCAAAATCAGTCTTTGAAATAGCAATCGTTATCAGGTATGTGGCACATTGCATGAATTAAATATATTTTTTTTAGTAAACCAACTCCTTTAATCTGTTGAACATTAGGCTCCAATGACATTGAAGATCACTGCCTTTAGTTTGCTTCTGTGATAATTCTATGGGGGGTTTTACACTGGGTCATATGAGTTGCAATTTTGTAGTGAAGTTACACATATTTTAGATACATTTCTGGTTACACATATCTTGAATATTCAGAATAGCCAAATTTCAAATGATTATATAGTCCCTGTGTGTGGATTTTCTCTTATATCCTAATATCACACTGATATCGCAGCTCAAGTCGCATAGGTATAAAAAACAATCATGGCTGTTACTTTCAGTCTGGTAGGTATATGTCATCAGTGGGATCCAGCTGGAAACTGTCAAGTGGTGCTTGTGGCTATGGTACTTTCTATACAAGGGCTGGGTTTGGACCAGTTGAGGCATTTCAGGCAGTATGCACCAGAACACGTATGTAGCCTATCCTTTGAAGAATTATCCAACAGAAACCCCTGTACTCATTGCCATTACTTTGGTCTTTTTCATAAAAACCTGTTGGCCCAACGTTGCATTTACAAGATGGAAAAAAAGCGTTGTCCAAAATGAGTCATGCCTACACTTTACATTGGTTCCATATAATTATATGTTTAATATCTATGCACATCAATATACATTTTACTATGTATCAAATGATGTATTTCGATTTGTAAATGGTTTGAGGAACCTCATTACATATATATACATATACATACATATATACTTATATATATGTGCATATGTTATACATATTAAGGTAGAGAATATCTACATGTTTCATTATCTACAAATTTTGGAATGTTCAAGGGCTAGTGATTGCTTCTTCAAGGATTGACACTTCTGGTAAGTCCATATTCAACGTTTATTGCTAGGTCATGAATAATCTCTTTTAGAGTAAGAATAGTGGTATATTATAAGAATATATTTGTTTGTATCTAGTGATAATCTTGTGTAAATATTCTACAATTTTCTTGTGGTAGCAAAACATGTTATTTCCATCTTAATATATAAGCCTTTCCCTACTATTTCTATTTGAATGGACCCTTCTCTGAGCCAATAGGTGCCATGCAAGAACCCAGAGATAGGGAAAATTGCTGGTGTATACACCTATGACCTAGTATTTGGCAACGTTAAACCAGAATGTGTCTAATGTTGTTTCAAAGAATGGTGGAGATGTTTCCAGACTGCCTAAACCACCTAAAGACACCAGATGGCAATGCTGTTAAGGTCCAGCCACACTGACCAACTGAACTGAACTAGACTGTCGTAGATCTTGGCCATGCCAGAACCCACCACAGGCTAGTCTTAGCACAGAAACCCTCCCATGCCATAGGATGTGACTATATGGTTGTAGAAGGCTCTATTTAAGATTTATTTCACCCCTAATGGCGTAGTGTCTATACATTTACTATTTAAATGTCGTATTCCCCGACCAGGGGAATAACAAAAATGATAATCCCCTGTTTTAAACTGTTAACTACAGAAAGCAGGGGAATAACAAAAAGTTATTCCCCTGGTAAATCCAAGGAAACCATAGCCACGCCCCCTTTTTTAAGCTAAACCAATAGGATTGCAGTGACCCAGGGGAATAACTTTTAGTGAAGCCACGCCCCCTTATGCTATCATCCAATCAGAGGGCCCAGGGGAATATCTAGGTCGCGTTGCTAGGTCGCGTTGCCAGGTCGCGTTGCCATGTCACAGAATTCCGCAGTTTGTTTACTTTTTGTCGTAACTCTTATCTGTTGGTAGCTCTGCTAATATTAGATCAATTTTCATAATTTAAACAGTGCGGAGATCTTCCATGTTCGATGTTGTTGGGATAGGGTGACACATCCGAACTGTGATCTTTTGTATTTCAAGATCTAAGATCCACCTGGATAGTCTTAGAAAAATGCTGGGACTGAGCCTAACTCAACCTAACTAGACAGTCGGGTTGAGTTGAGTTGTGTGGCTTGGGCTTAACTGGGATAAGGCTTATTAAATTAGGCAGTGGTGTAAGTCTAGATTTACCATAGTGCACCTTGTGGCCATTCATTTATAGACAGGGGTAGATCCAAAGTCAGTCATCTAGGATGGGCAAACCAAACCCCTGATTAAAAAAAAGTAAAAATAAATAATGTCAGATTGGTATGAATTACCAAATTAAGATGATTTAAAAAGAAATCCACTCAGGTTATTGGGGGCAACCACCCCTTTGATCCCCCTGGATCTGCCACTGAATAGAGCTTAGATGATTTCAAAGTGTAGTCATGCTGATTACTCATTTTCTTGTATGGAAAACTTGGTGCGATCTTAAAGATTTTTTTTGCAGATGATTTTATCT
Source organism: Lepidonotus clava (assembly GCA_936440205.1). Lineage (NCBI taxonomy): Eukaryota > Metazoa > Annelida > Polychaeta > Phyllodocida > Polynoidae > Lepidonotus > Lepidonotus clava. Next base: position 48,314,661 of record OW387141.1, read on the forward strand.
GATTTGAAATTGATAATAGTCTTTTACTTATTAAATTGTCACATAACAATGACTTTATTTAGCTAAAAAAAATGAATATTATAAAAACATACAATTTAGTGATGTTGAGACTTTACTCACTCAAAATTTTATTATAATGTTATTTTGAGTGAGAGAATGTAACAAGAATGTGACAATAATGTCACAGTACAATTTCGCAATGTAAGGGTCTAAAGATATTTTGGGTGCCATCAAAAGAAGGTAGCAAGAAACACACCAGAACTAAAGAGAATGTTGCTGCAACGTTATAATAACGTCACATTTTTGCTTGGGTAACTATATTTTCACTATAATATTGTACACAATAGACCACATTATCGAAACATATTGTCTTAGTAAGATGTGGTCTGGCTTTAAGAAGAACCCGTGATTAAGTCAATGATTCTCAAAATATGACTCATATTTTCCTAGCAACAATATCTCTTAATGATATAATCTTGGACCCAGAACATTTTACATTTTTGTCTGTGATCATGACTCAACCATGTTTTCCATGAATGAATCTCAAATACCAGGTTGGCCTCACACAGATTTTAGCTTCACATTAGATGTACGGAATTGACTTTGACTTCATTATATAGTTTGATTTACTGTCATTCTCAACAAGCTGGTGTACAGAAACAAATAACGCATAAAACATAATCACAAGACATGTTTATTTTCAAAACTGAGAAAAACACAGGTCAGAAATATGATAGAAGCCCATTTCACAATGGTAGAATATTACAGAATAAGCTTGGTGCTGATGTACAACAAAGTCCAAATGTCCATATTTTCATGTTCCAAATACAGCACCAATATCTGAAATATGAGAATTTATTACATGTCTGCCTTTATAAAAAGCGATGATATTATATATATATATATATATATATACATATAATATATATAAATATATCTGGAGCCTTTTATTCATTATTTACAGTCTACATAAAGGTAACTGAAAGGGAAAGGTTTCAACACATAACCACATCGGCTGAAACTATTTCTTTTTAATTCAAATATTTTTACCATGAACAATTTGTTTAAAACAGTTTTTAGCATTCATAACTTGTCTCCTGACTGAATAATATTATAAACAGTGTCCCGTCCTTTCTATAATTTTAATGAACGCTAGTAGTTGTTATATTGTTATTTAATGGTTGAGGAACTGTTCTTATAATATCATATTGTATTAAGATAGTCGAACTATCTTAATCAACTTCTTCTGTAGAGTCTAGTCAAGTAGTAGATATATTCACGAAATGGGCATTCAGATCCATAACACTAACAATGGTAGGCTGAAAGTCAGGTTTATTTGTGGATATCTTGAATGTATACAATCTGCCAGTGCAGTGATAGTCTATAAACCCTAGGTTCACCATTCCAAGTGTCTAAGAGCAAGTTTCCTCCTTTAGAGTCTGCCTGGTCTTACAAACAAATGCAACACAGCAGTTCTCTTAACAGTCACCAGATGTCCTTCTATGTATAGCTATTCATACCCCTTGAATCCTTAAGACTCGTATTGTCCAAACGGTATCTAGTAGTGTTCTCCATTGTGACCATAGGATCTACCATATATATATATCAGTCTGGTTTATTCATTTTGACCCGAGCATTGGTACTCGCTGGGAGAGGCACCCTGTCTGCTATTGCCAAACAGGTATATTTACACTTACCAGTAGTCCAATGTATATTTACACTATATGATGTAGTAATTCACATAATTTTGAATACTTTATGTTATTTCATGAGTAGGGTAGTTGTTTCTGTAGATTCCTATTTAAACCTGACGTTTTCTAACCGGGGGAATAACAAAAATGATATTCCCCTGGTTTAAACTCTTAAGTACAGAGAGCAGGGCAATATCTAAAAGTTATTCCCCTGGAAATCCAAGGAAACCAAAGCCACACCCCCTTTTGTAAGCTACACCAATATGAAAGTAGGGAGCCAGGGGAATAACTTTTGGGAGACCACACCCCCAAATGCTATCAGCCAATCAGAGCACACCAGTGGAATATCTAGGTCGCGTTGCTACGTTGCGTTGCTACGTTGCGTTGCTATGTCACAAAATTCTGCTGTTTGTTTACAATTTGTTTTAACTCTTTTCTGTTCATATCTCCGTTAATATCAAATCAATTTTCACATTTCAAAAACTGTATTGAATAGTTAATAACACATTTAATATTTCTTCAAATTTATATATTATGGGAGGGTGAAATAAATCCAGCACAGGTGTCATAAGTTACATTGCTAGGTTGTACAATACGGCCGTTTGTTTACATTTTGTCGTAACGTTTTTAAATCAATATCTTCGTCAATATTCAGTCAATTTTCGTGATTTAAAAATTGTAATGAATAGATATTGATACTTAAAACACACATTCAGGTTTATAGATTCGTGGGGGCTGAAATAAATCCAGTACAGACCTCGGTAAGATATCAATCTAGTTAGTCCCTGAGTCTCACAGGGTCTCGGGCCTGCGCTACGCTACGGCCCTCGACCCTGTAAGACCCAGGGACTAACTAGATTGATATCTCACCTCGGTCAGTACTATATATATATTTTCCCTTTATAGTACTGATGACGTTTCTTCATTCTATTTCTATACAATTAATTACATGCACAAGGTGTTTTTCTACCTTTGTGCATTACTTCCTTTAACCGAAAAGAAACCCATAAAACAAATTAAGGTAGATCAAAGATTTTAGCTACACAATCATTGTTTTTCAGGTCTTACCAAATATCAAGTGTCAAAACATTAATTTCTAATAAAAAAACATTGGGATCAGAAGCTGGGACACCTCACTCACTGTGTTTAAGTGAGTTTGAGATCTAACCTAGTTAGAAGTCACAATAAAAGTCTGCTTAGGTGAGGTCCCAACTTCACCAGATCAGAATATGACAACAATATTTTGTTTAGGTGAAGTCAAGACCTGACCTATGAAAAATGTTAGTATGCTACTCTGTTTGGGCTTTGCCTCGATATCTTAAAACAATATATTATATGGTCAGAGAATAGGCTGTTATGGCACTACTTGGTTGCCTATTGGGGGGAGGGTGAATACTAATTGACCATATGTACCTCCTAAATGGTTTCACCCTTTTCCATGTATGTATTTCAGTATTGAAACATTGAGTGGACTGGTTATGGTAACTATGATCTCACCTAAAGGTCAGTTTTTCTCAAATACTTATTAATTTTTTTATTTACCCTAGAGGCAGTAGAACACCATTCATAGTTCTGAAGTTGAATTAACTCTTTCAATGTAAACATCCAAACCAACTGAATAAATTATACAAGCCAAAGTCAGTATCATTCCGATTATTTCACAGCTGTTTCCTGTGACAGGAATGATAGAACTCATAATAGTGTACTGTAATATAACATCCAATACAATGCGGAGGTTATCTATAATAGCCCATGAAATAAGTGGGATGTGTTGTGATCCAAAGATCATAAGAAGTGAACAAATGGCTGCTCCAGAACTATGCCCAAGAACAAGAAAACCCTGCTTTAGGGATAATTGAAATCGAAGTGAATCAATATACACGGCAAGAATAAATGAAGATACTGTACCTACTGTGCTAAGCCACATACTAATGACAATCATTTCCACATTGTTTAACTTACTATTGACAATTGCCACCAAGCCCGACACGGCTATGCCTCCAATTATGGTTTGGATTACCCCAACAGCTCCTCTTGACAGTTGAAATGTATTGCTTTCAGTGCTTAGGGTTGTGGCATTGAATGAAACCTTATTATCAGATGGTGCGGGGTCAAACATAAGGTATAATCCAACAAATATGATAGGAAACACAATGACCTTGACAAGCTGAATGCTGTCCTTAAAAATTAGTCTTTGAATGATTAGAACACTGACCATTTGAACAAAACTCATGAGAATAACTAATATGCCTAAAGGCAACCTTGAGGTAGCAGAATAGTATGACACATTGAAAACAATACTAATTAAACAAGCTGCAAAAAAATAAAACACTAAATTTGACATTATTGTAATGTTTACACATCTGGCCTTGATGATTGGAATGGTGAGGACCAATTGTGAAGCAAAACGTAGGAAGTTAAGCTGGAATGGGGGTACCACATCTTGGAGAGCTTGAGCACACATGGAACTGATTGTTTCCATAATTATTGACATCAGGTAAGCTAATGTGCTGGACGTTTGTAGTGAAAGTCCCATCTTTACACTGCTGAAATGTACAAAGAAATGTTACTTTTGGTTATCCTATCATTTCAAAAACTTCATTTACTCACGGGTGAGTATGATTTTCCCTTTCTTTCCTTATCTTCAGCAGTACTAGTGATAAGGACAGGTAGGAGGCAGGGATAGGAAATGAAGGGGTTGGGGTTAAGCACAGGGAGGGGTCAGGGATAAGGACAGGAAAGTTGTGGTAAGGAGGACAGGTAGAGACAGGTAGAGACAGGAAATGAAACCTGTAGTCAATATTAGGCTGGGTACATGTGAACGGTATTGTAAGTTTATGGTTAATTATATTTATAGTGCATTGTCCGAGATAATCACTGTCATTAATGTTATTCCTAATGGGTGCTAGTCTAGTGGTAAGTGAGTCCACTAGATGGGCGCTCAATCCATAACATGAGCAACGCTTGGCAGTAGGGTAAGTTTATTGGTGGATACGGTGATGTGTACAATTGCCAGTGAAGAGATGATGATAAGTTCCTAGGTGTTACAATTCCAATTCAGTGTAGAGTAAGCCTCGGAGTCCGCCTAGTCTCGCCTCCAACCGTAGTGCGTGTAAGTCACCAGATGTCCATGTGGTTACGTAGCTATCTTAACCCCCTCGAATCTCTCGATCCGTATTGTCCAAACGTTAATGATTTTCTCTCTGCCCTTACACTGCGTTTTCGCTTCTTATAGCAGTCTGGTATTGATTTTTACCCCAGGCATTGACGCCTGTTGGGAGGTGTACCCTGCTGAGCATTGCCGTCAGGTATATTTACACCTACATCTACTATGTATTATCATAAGCTAAGTAATTTGGAAGAATTCTTATCATCCTCTTGTATTCAACTGGTGACCTTTACACTATTTCAATTATCATGTGCAAAGTAAATGAGTTAATCTCTACCTTTGTGCACTTGCACCAAAACTCAGCCCCTAGGTGGCCCCCTGATGATTTGATACCCAGAAATTCAACAATGTTTTTAGCATAAGATGGACCGAAATTTTATTTTTGGAAGGTTTTAGCAAAATCTATTTCTTGGTCAAAATCTATGTAAATTTCTAGAAAATGTTCTATTTTTCACATATTTTCCTGACATGTATATAAATAACATTCTTCCTCAGGGGTACAACCTTAGAGTTAGCTTTGACTCATAGTTGGCTCATTATTGCAGTCACAAATGTTTCAAATTTGGAAAATTGTTCAAATTGGTATATAAACCCTATCAAACAATTCTTTCCGAACCTACTAAATAAGAGAGTGCAGTCCAGAGGGGGATGTGAACTTACATGGCTTCTCTCTTTGATAAGGGTCGGAAATGGTATGGAGGGGACAAGGGGCGACTAAAATGAATTCTCCCTTCCTTACTATTTCTACACCAGGGGGCATCTGGAAGCGAAGATGATGGTGGAGGGGGGATGGCTTACTCAGCCTAGCTCAGGCATCTACTAAACTTACTTATTGACACACAGTTGCACAAGTCCTGGGGGGAGGGGGTGTTAGGTTATGGGCTATACTTTGCACAGAAACTTCTCATGATGCTGTGCTTCAATGGTAAAGCAACATACAGGCACTAGTCACACTGCTCCCTGCTGTGCATCAATAGTAATACAATACTATAGGAAAAACTACAGCGGTTAACAGTACAACCCTGAATACGAGGTGGGTGTCAAAAAATTATTGCCCGAGGCCACCGAGTATACAGGGTTGTACTGTCAACCGAGGTAAGTTTTCCTCATATTATATACCATATTTTGTAAGTTATAAGCAAAAGAGAAAGGAAATTACCAGTGGAGCAAAGTGGGCAGTATTCCAATGTATTGATTATGCACACAATTTGACTGGTGTCAAGCAGTCTTCCCTAATATTCATTACTTTCTCTTGAAATACGATTCTATCACTATCTCCATTTAATTAGACTGCATTATTTTACCTGAAATTAAAAAGATAATCATGCAAATCCATTCATAATTCACAAAATAAGGAGAAAAACATTTTACATGGTAAAGCAACGTGGGCAGCATACAGGTAACAGTCATAATGATGCACATTTGTGCAGGATGTGCGACAAATTGAATAGAACCAACTATCATGGTGACCTGCACTAATTATGCAGGCCTTCATTCGCCATCATGGTTTTCACTGGACAGGTTGCTCCAATTTTCTATAAACTTATTGTAAGTAAATCTTGTTGACACTAAATGGCAATGTAATTGAAATCTTGATAAGAATCAGTTGTTGGCTGAGTAATAAAAGGTCATATCTCAAAAAAAAAATTGTTTTTATTCTTACATATGTTTCCCTTGCCCCTAAGGTATCTAGAAATTTAGGATTTTTTGGAATTTTCCGAATATTTGGAATGCTATAACCCAGTAAACAAAGGTTGTATCTACAAAATTTCACTTTTGGTTGAGTAATAAAAGGTCGTATCTGTAAAGGGTAATTTATTTTGTTAGTAAAAAATGATAATTAGTGCAAAATGAACATATCTTATGATTCTGATTCTTTTTTTATAACTAACACATGAACCTCCTTGTAATATAGTATGGGTAAATTTTAAAAAATCAATAGCAGACATAGGAAAATTATCGCAAAATGTTGCATATTACCTTTATTTACTGAAGTTCTGGTGCGTGTGTCGAGTAATAAAAGGTCATATCTGGGCTGCCATTGAATCTGATCCTTTCAATATCACATAAATCTTTACTATTTTAGAGTTATCAAATGAATTTAATACTCGCATATTGGTTCAAGTTCAGAAATGTTATTTTGTGTTATTTGTATTAGTTAAACTGATTTAATAAGTATTTATTTGAAATTTAGATATGTCAGATATGACATTTTGTTATTTATTGTTTCCAACTTTTCTCTTCAAAAATGAGTAATAAAAGGTCGTATCTGGAAAAAATTATGTATATGTTACCATAGTTACATCCCAATTATCTAAATATATTCATAACTGTGACTTAAGTATTCATTCTTCCTAGTGATAAGATAACATGAGGATTGAGCAGATATTTAGAATCACAGAGAATTTTAAGATATGTCAATTTTGTTTAATGGGCATTTACTCAAAATGAGCATTTTTCAGATACGACCTTTTATTACTCAGCCAACTTTATGTAATCTCATCTCATACAGTTTTCCACTAGTTTAGATAAGTCATTTATATAAAGATTAAAGAGTAGAAGCCCTAGTATAGCATGCCATGTGATATTGATAGGATGTTTGAGTGTTCAGTTAGTGTTGCTTTATATCCCATATCATGATAAAGTTAATCTGTCAAGTATATTGTGCACTCTTAAGTGTTGGATGTTTCTTTTAGATTATATGAAACAGCTATTTTAGGTTATCTAATATTTTTCTCAGAAATCTTTGTATTAACTAATTTGAAAATTGTAACATAATTTCTTTGGTCTGCCTTTATTCCATTTTACTTATCACGCAAAATATCATTGCCTTTATAATTATGTTTACAAGGTTTAGTACAAGATACATATTTTATGAGCTTACCAGATAATGGTGGTAGAGTTGTAGTTCCAGGTCCTCAACCAAGTAGGAATTATTGACCTACAGAATATGAATAACTGTGTTTATTTTCAATGTGGAATTATTTCAATGTCAGCATTGAAAATACAAAGAAATTATTTCTTTTGATACATGTGAAGCTTCTTGGCATATGAACAATGTTCTGAATGTTAGAGTTAAAATAAAATCTGTTTTGATAATTAGATCATTCTTTTTATTGATGTATTTTGTCCCTCACATATTCATCCTTTGCTTCGCTAAATTAAGATTTGCAGCAATTTCTTTATGTTTACAATTTGCTATGTCTATAGGGAATTGTCTGGCAATCTGGCTCCGGATTCAGCTATGGTATTTTTACATTTCTTATACTTCCATGTCAGTAATGGAAACATTATAACATTTGATTGAAAATCTGTTCTCTTGTACATGAATAACCAGGCAGTAATCAACTTATGCAATATATATGTAGAACTTACCCACTGAGGGTTCCCTCTCTTTTTCAGCAAAGTAGTCTTGCAGTTCAGTTGTCAACATTGTTGATTGACAGATCTAAGTAGTTTTTACACTCTGCTACACTAGAATGTACAGGTAGGGAATACAATTAGAACAAATTCTAATATTTATAACTGGTTCTATAAGCCTGCGGCACTAGATTCTGCCCTATTTAGGGTCCCAGATCTTACACTTAGGATGGCCGATTTATTGCCGAGCAGGGGTTGCTGTGAGACCCAGATTTCTGCTCATAAGCAACATTGTTGTAAAGTCAGCATTGCTGACATCTTGTTTGATTACGTAACAGATTGTACTAAATACTTCCCATGCACATGCAATACTGCTGAATTACTTAGATTTATAAAGCCACATGTGTATGGGAAGCATAATTATAGTATACCTACACTGTTGTAATCAACTACAGAAAGTGACTACGGCATAACCACCCCGGGCCCCAGCCATGGCCCTGGTGGACCATGGGCTGCTGCGTGGCAGGGGTGATTACAAAAAATAAGTTAGATACTTTCATTCTTATTTGACAAAGGACCACGGTCAGACAATAAATTTAGAAGCTGGTGACTGACAGTTAAAATACAAAATGAATACTTACGTCTTTGATAAAGGGAATTCCACTAGTTGCACAACCACAACTGTACATGTAGTGCGTATTTGAATTCATTGTGGCTACTGATACATCCTCTAACAAGTTGACTAATGGTATCTACCAGTAATGCGGATAAGTATTTTCCTGGATCTAGGCCAAACGAGTGTGATGTGAGACGATGCACAAACTACAAGATGATACGTGTACTAGATACTTTAATGACGTTCTAGGTTCTATTGTTACAGAAAGTAGATTCCTTTGGATTAATGTAATACTCGTTAGATTTCCATACAAAACATATTCCTTCACTATCATTGGCAAACCTATTTTAAAGTTAGACTTATAATGATGAATATTTACTAATCGACTTCATGATCAGCACCAAAAAGGTGTATGGTGCGCAATGTATCCTTTTCCTCTATACTCTAATGGGAAGGAATTACTTGTTTCAGTATGGAGTAATCACGTTTTAATCATGTAATGGCTGAAATACAAAATAGACCACATATATTCAATCATATTCAAGGAGATATTCTGCATTATCTTAAATGATAGGACTTAAATGACAGGAATAAGTGGCCAGAATCCCCTTTTCTTGCCAATTCTTGTGGACGAGATACGGCACCTCTGTTAGGCAAATTGAAAAGTGTTGTCAACCAGAATTTAATTCTAAGCATGACAAGTTGGCTAGAAAATAAGGATCTACCCACTCAGAAGTTACTATAGTTTCATTAATAGGAACCATACTCCCTAGATTGTATTACCAAAGCACTTGGAGACAATTGTACAAACAATCAACTTCTTTTCATATCATCAAGCCCATCCTAGCTTACACCAACATTAAAGTTAACAATGTAATGTTTTCAGAATTACCACTGTGCTTATCCCATGAAGACTGCATTATAGAAAATTAACTAAAGCAATCTGCATTATAGAAAATTAACCAAAGCAATCTGGCTGAGAGGATGCCCCTAAAATTAGTAAAATACAGCTTTATTTATGTAATGGAAAGCAGGAGCTGAGGTGATGAGGTGCTTATTTCGAAGCAATTTTACCACTTTGCACATTTATTTGTCTCAAGCCTATTTTCTCTCATGCGCAATTGTATGCTTGACCTGTTTATCTTTTCCAAACTAAATCATTATTTATCAGCTCATTGTATCATTCCAATAGAATGGGTGTAGACCCTTAAAACTGACAGTGCAAAATGAGAATATCAGGTATTTGACACGTGATATTGAGGCCTAGGGATACAATGATGTGCTAAATATATGGTGACATAACTGGCTACTCCAACTATTAGCTTGAAGATATAGTTAAATATATTGATACACCACATTTTGACCATAATGGTAACTGTAATGGAATAACAATGACACATTTTTCTTCAGGTATAAGCTTTTGTTACTCACCAGAATGTTGTAGATGCTTATGGCTGTCAGAGAATATAAGGATGAAGCAGTAGTGGTGAAAGGGGTCTTTCTAATATTTCATCTCTTGGTACAGACAGTAGTCTTGTGTATGTCTAGCTATATATTTGTTTTAATATATAACCCAGCTATAGCTAGTTGTACCTTTTTTTGTGCATTATTTGTGGTTCCAATAAATGTTTTTAGGACAGAAATTTCAAATTATATTTTCCCCTTTAATATTATATAGTTTCATGTTTTTCTCCTAAGTTTTTCTAATAATGATATAAAAAGACCCACGGGGGTTGTCTGAGGGTCGACAGATGAACCATCAGGCAACGGTACTGCCCAAAGGGGAACCTAGAGGTTCATCTGATGACCCTCAAGGATCTTCTATATTTTGTTACAGAATCAAAATGAAAATAACTACACAAAAATTAAAAAATAATGTAAGGACTCGGTTCTCCTGAGTAAGAGCACGTCAGATGTGAAGAGTTGAGATTCAGAGTTGTAGGGCCTTTATTTATACATGGCAGCCATTTGCCATTCTCCCAGCCCCAAACTTCAGTTTTTTATCGAAGAAAAAATTCTTATATTTTTGGTTATGTAGTATTTTTTTGATAATGTCTCAAGTCCTCTTAGGTCGAATTTCAGAGATTCTGAATTGCATATCAAAATTTGCCATCTGATGCAAACTTTTTTTTCAAAACTGAGTGATTTATCTTAGCAAGGCCTCTGTTGCCCACCTGGTCGAGGCTCTGGTCCCTGTCCAGGCCACGGCTCACCTTCAGATTTTCGCAGTGGTTGTGGTCTAAAGGGGGTCTACTTCCAGGTGATCATGCTGGCCAGTCGCCAAGTTGTCAATGGCCATCAGGCACACCAATTTGATCCAGAAGAAACAAAGATAAAAGGGGTAACATTATAATGATGGCTATCATAATAATAACATCTCTCTTCAAGTTATCTTACAGTTATTATTTTTATGATAGATCATTGTGCAATAGGCCACTGGTGAACTCGCTCAAGTCACCGCATTTACATCTCTGACAACTGGCCAGAACAAGCTTCACATAAATAATTATGGTCATAAGTGGCATTGGGATCACCCCCGGTCCCATTGGTGTATTTATAAAAGGCATTATTGTTTCGACTTCTCCAGGCCGAGTGGAGAAACATTAAGATCTATCAATGGACCTAATTAAAGGAACAACCATCTTTTTTAATTAAAAACATTATAACATAGTATGACCAATTATTTTATGATCATTATCTATTGCTAAGTGTCATGAGTGCCATGATGCAGTGCCATCACCCATGATGAGAATACTATCTTGATATGGGGCCTTCCATTTAGCACTTACGCACATTTTAAAAGATTTGAGATCCCCCCATCCCCCCTTGGGCAAAAATATGCATAGAATATGTACTAAAATGTACGCGCATTTTCAAAAAATAGCAGACCACCTCTCTTCCTTTGATGTGTACATACATAATGGAAGATCCCTGTAAGGACTAGCATGTCCCTCAGGTAAAAGTGATTTCCCATTAAAATTCTCTATAGTAAGTGTTAGGGTAAGATGTTTCAGCTATGACCCTGTGTGTAGAATAGTTAGTCTTAAGTTAAACAGCTAATCTTAGCAGTTACAATCATAAAAGCACTTTGTTGTGAAATGTCCCCTAAGACTCTAATAATGTGTATACATGTATATGCATATATATATGCACAATGTTGTCACATGGACCTAATTTTTTATTTATTTTTTTTCTTATTTTGTGAAGATAGATGGACTATAATCTATCTATCAAAAAGAGTTTGACACAGTGTTTGGGATCTTGACTATTTTTAATTTCCAGGAATCAATTGTTGAATTCTATTAGATCTTTCTTCAGATGGCGCACTCAATTTTTCTCTCATCTGTGTTTCCTTCTGTGGCTCTGTGAGTTGATGTAGAAGGATACATCTGGGTTCTTTTGATTCTTCCTGCCATAAATGTGCTACCTTAACCTTTCATTGATATTGCTCTTGTCTCTTTGATTGACATACCTGTGTATAATATTGCATTCTACCATAAGATTTGAGCTATAACATGTTGCTTGTTTCATTTTTACAGTTGTTGACTTTGTACTTAGCAATGTTTGTTGAATATGCTACAATAAATGCAATTATTTTTCATTGGTGCCAACATTATTTTTTCTAGTGATTTAAGGTGTAATAATACTTTCCTTTTTCTTTTTTTTACCTGTTTCATTGAGGAATAATAGGGGATTTACATTTCTAAAAAGTAATTTTTTCTAATTTTGTATCGTGCAAATCAATTCTATTCCAAATAATTAATGGTGAGATAGACTAACTTTTATGTGGGATATTGTGATGGAGTAGCTGTCTAGTTTTGAAGGAAGTCTGTCTTTTCAACATCAATGTAAATGTTACTTATGTTCTGTACCTTTAGTGTCTAAAAGTTTATTTCTCTACCATTCTGCTCTGATTTTCCTCAAACCATAGTTGTCATTAAAACATTCTAACCATTTATCGACTTCATTCTGTCTGAAGAATATTCCTCCTGAATAGATTGAAAAACGTTTTCAGGGAGGCATAGACGAATTGTTAATGATATTATGTAATTATGTCTTTTGACTCTGAAATATCTAAAATACTCCCTATCTTTTCAGTCAGAGCTGGCTTCATGTCAGTAGAGTGAAGAATGCTTTCTTTTCATGCAGTTTACTTTTGATAAATATGATAAATATGTTATAAGAACTCCTTGGCCAAGTTAATGCCTACTGTAGATCAGCAACAGGTGGATAAATTGTCTAATTGAACATGAAATGAGGAAACGTCTACTATAAGAAGTGTAGGGCAACTTTTAACAACTTTAACATTTGATACAAAATTCAAACATAACTTTAACAGGTCAAACGCAGATGCGGATCCAGGTTTTTGGAAAAAACCTGGGGGGTGCGCTTTTGGATTTTTTCCCCTTAATTACCTTCAGGGTGAGTTTGACATTAAAAAATAAAATTAGCTATGAAAAGGGGGGCGCACACACCTGCGCCCTACCCCCCCCCCCCCTAAATCTGCCACTGAAACACACATATAGGCCCCTATGTATATCAGAAGAAAGTTACTGTTTCGATTCATTAGAAAGAGTAGTACATTTTATGCTTTGTTTTCTAATTGCATCTCTTCTTAGGTTATGAGAAATGTGAGAAGAAACCATGTTGATGATAGATAGTTTCATGTGATTTGAAACTTTTAACATTTAGAAAGTTGTGAGTAATATAAGTGACCTGCGCTTTCTGCTTTGTTCAAAATCAGTTAGTGGAATGCGACTTAAGGCTCTGAGAAAAACATCACAGAATTCAATGGGGTTAAAAAGGCGAGTAATTTATAGTATGTCAGCAGTTCCTAGAAAAGCTCAAATGGTATTGACCATTATGAATTATTAACAACATTCACATTCACAATAAAGACTTCATTGACCATAGGCTGTGTAAAAAGATTATGGAGAGGGCAGGCATACTTATTGCACCTGGTCGGTGTTAAAAGTCACAGCCACATACACTAATGAGACTGCGCAACAAGATGGGTCTGCTGATTAGACTGTTGGCCATGTCCTGCCTTTCAGTCTGTCTGCACCATCCCTGCAGTGCCATCACCCATGGTGAGTATAATGATTATGTTGGTCTTGTAGTTATAGTACAAAAAATTGTTTTGAAAGTTATCCTGAAATACAGGTTATAATCCCTGTAATCTACCCTGACAACCACATTCATTTTAGACAACCATGTTGATCATTAACAAATGAAAATTACAATAAATAAAACAACTCTCTTTAAGTCCTTTATTGGGTTAGAAACCACTTGTATGAACCCTATCATATGATACAACAAGTTATCGCTGCATAATATCATTAATATTTCTTAAATCACATTTCCAGAGAGAATGTGGGATATCATTCCAATGTTTACTTGAATTGATGTATAGGCCTGTATCCTTTGACTTTAAATTCTAATTCACAGTAAATTTATTCATATTAGTTTCAGTAAACCCCACTGCTGACATATTTGACTGGTGCTGGAGCTACTCTGTGACAGGACATGGATATGCAAGTTGCAATGGGATCTACCACAGATCCAACACATTTTGTGCTGGGAAACCTTCCTTTTATAAGGTTTATGTACTTATATGTTCTTTACTCAATAGGTGTTAAACAAATAAGATAAGATAAGTTTGGTGGTGTGACACAAAAATAGCATGCAGCCTGAAAACTCTAATTGCTTGGTCAGTATTATTATCAGGTAATATTAACATTATACGCATTCGTGTGTAACATCTGTTTGTCACACAACTTTAATACTACTGTGGTGGATCGAGAAGTACAAAATGTTAAAAGACCATAATTCTCATGGTACAAACTTTTGGGGATCAGCTAATGTAGTATTGGCATGTTATATTCTCATATTAGTTGCTCACTTACCGTTGTTTATGAAGTCTTGAAGGTTCTCCTTTGGAATGAATGTTTGTAAAGTGTCACAAGAGTAAGGAACATGCACAAGATCATGAGTATTGAGTATGAGAAATATATGACACTGGATGTGATGTCACAAGGTATCACAACAGTCATGTGACCTGTATTAGCGGATCAGCACGAGTCTTAGTGGTATAAAATCCTGACTTATGTACCCCTTTCTGGGTTCTCAGCATGTCAACACCAACTTCTGTCTTGTATTCCACTTTTTTAGAGCATGAATATGCATAAACTGTACAGTTAGGCCAGTTAGTATTTAGGATTGGACTTAAGACAACAAGAGTTAAGCTTTACTAATTACCTAACATAAGATTAGAACAATCAAAATAATAGAAACAGGGAACCAGACATTTGGTATTAGGCCTTTGCATTCCACTTTATTCTCTTTGGCTCAAACCCAAGGTGCATTTCCCAAGCTGATGGTCAGCCATCCAAATAGAAGTCTCTCTATCCCTTCCCCGCTGCTTCTATCAGCATGCTGCACAGTCAACCCTTGTGTGCAAGGCATGAATCCCATCCAACGGCTCCCCTTGACCTCATACCTTGTGCTTTCCCATGCCTTGGCACAACTTCAAGGTGGCGGCTAAGCCCATTTGCAGATCACAAGAATGCTTGCTGGTGAAACCCTGACACCACACTAGTGATTAAAATGTATTTAGCATAAGATTTAGCTACCTGTGGTGCTACCCGCAGTGTTACCCAAATTACATGTGTTACAAGAATTATGCTTTGCACTTGTTCAATTTTATACCTGAACTGCATTTAACAATTCATACCAAAAATAAAGATTCTATCAATTCATCAGTGGATTAGTTATGTTAATTAATTTATTAAAGGACGTTCTAAAAGGATTTCTATGTAGTTACAAAATAAGTAAAAAGATCAAAATCAGTCTTTGAAATAGCAATCGTTATCAGGTATGTGGCACATTGCATGAATTAAATACATTTTTTTTAGTAAACCAACTCCTTTAATCTGTTGAACATTAGGCTTCAATGACATTGAAGATCACTGCCTTTAGTTTGCCTCTGTGATAATTCTATGGGGGGTTTTACACTGGGTGATATGAGTTGCAATTTTGTAGTGAAGTTACACATATTTTAGATAAATTTCTGGTTACACATATCTTGAATATTCAGAATAGCCAATTTTCAAATGATTATATAGTCCCTGTGTGTGGATTTTCTCTTATATCCTAATATCACACTGATATCGCAGCTCAAGTCGCATAGGTATAAAAACCAATCATGGCTGTTACTTTCAGTCTGGTAGGTATATGTCATCAGTGGGATCCAGCTGGAAACTGTCAAGTGGTGCTTGTGGCTATGGTACTTTCCATACAAGGGCTGGGTTTGGACCAGTTGAGGCATTTCAGGCAGTATGCACCAGAGCACATATGTAGCCTTTCCTTTAAATTATTATCAAACAGAAACCCCTGTACTCATTGGCATTATGTTGGGCTTTTTCATGATTAACCTTTTGGCCCAATGTTGCATTTACAAGATGAAAAAAAAGAATTGTTCACAATAAGTCATACTTACACTTTACATTGGTTCCATATATATGTTTAGTATCTATGCACATCAATATAAATTTCATTATGTATCAAATAATGTATTTCAATTTGTAAATGGTTTGAGGACCTCATTACATATATGTATGTATGGATACATACATACATACATACATACATACATACATACATACATACATACATATATTATACATATGGTAAGGTAGAGAATACCTACATGTTTCATTATCTAAAAAGTTTGGAATAATCAAGGGCTACTGCAGCGCTACTGAAGGGCTCCTTCAAAGATTGACACTTCTGGTAAGTCCATACTCAATATTTTTTGTTTTTTTTCAGCATCATGAAGAATCTCTTTTAGAGTAAGACTAGTGGTATGTTATAAGAATATATTTGTTTGTATCTAGTGATAATCTCGTGAAAATATTCTACAATTTTCTTGTGGTAGCAAAACATGTTTAATAATGGTCCATCTCAATATATAAGCCTTTCCCATACCATTTCAAGTTAAATGGACCCTTCTGAAAATTGCTGGTGTGTACACCAATGACCTATTATTTGGCAACGTTAATCCAGAATGTGTTTAATGTCATTTCAAGAATGGTGGACATATTTTGAGACCACCTAGACCACCTAAAGACACCAGATGGCAGTGCTGTTAAGGTCCAGCCACACTGACCAACTGAACTGAACTAGACTGTCATAGATCTTGGCCATGCCAGAACCCACTACAGACTAGTCTTAGCACAGAAACCCTCCCATGCCATAGGGTGTGACTAGACGGTTGTAGTTAGAAGGCTCTATTTCAGATATATTTAAGACCATCCAGTCTTACATACATCCTTTGCATTTCAAGATCTAAGATCCGACTAGATAGTTTTAGAAAAATGCTAAGACTCTATTCTTAACCTATGCCACACTCTGGGACAGAGCCCAGCTCAACCCAACTAGACAGTCGAATTGAGTTGACTTGTGCAGTGTGGCTTGGGCTTAACTTGGACAAGGCTTATTAAAGGCAGTGGTACAAGTCTAGATTTATCATAGCGTCACCTAGTGGCCTTTTATTAATAGACAGGGGTAGATCCAAAGTCAGTCATCTAGGACGGGCAAACCAAACCCCTTATTAAAAAAAAATAAAAATAAATAATGTCAGATTGGTATGAATTACCAAATTAAGATGTTTTAAAAAAGAATCCACTTAGTTTAGTGGGGGCAGCCACCCCTTTTGTCCCCTCTGGATCTGTCACCAAATAGAGCTTAGATGATTTCAGAGTGTAGTCATGCTGATTACTCATTTTCTTGTATTGAAAAATTGGTGTGCTCTTAAAGATTTGTTTTTGCAGATGACACTATATGATCTGAAAATTATGATAATCTGTTACTTATTAAATTGTCATATAACAATTACTTTATTTATCTAAAAAAGAATGTTATAATAACATACAATTTAGTGATGTTGAGACCTTACTCATTCATAATGTTATAATAATGTTACTTTTGAGTGAGAGAATGTAACAAGAATGTCACAATAATGTCACAGTGCAGTTTTGCAATGTTAGGCTCTAACGACATTTTGGGTCCCGGCCCATCAAAAGAAGGTAGCAAGAACCACACCAGAACAAAAGAATGTTGCTGCAAAGTTATAATAACGTCACATTTTTGTTCAAGTAATTATATTTTCACTGTAAAATAGTAAACAATGGACCAGATTTTGTAAACATATTATGTTAGGAAGATGTGGTCTGGCTTTTAGAAAAATCTGTGATTAAGTTAATGATTCTCAAAATATGACTCATATTTTCCTAGCAACAATATCTCTTTATGACATATTCTTGGACCCAGATCATTTTACATTTCTGTCTGTGACTCAACCATGTTTTTTATGAATGAATCTCACGTACCAGGTTGGCCTCAAATCTATGTTAGCCTCACATTGGATGGATGGAATTGACTTTGACTTCATTATATTATTTGATATATTGTCATTCTCAACAAGCTGGTGTACAGAGACAAATAACTCACAAACAATACACATTCACAAGACATATTTATTTTTAAAACTGAGAAATACACTGGTCAGAAATACGATAGAAGCCCATTTTATAACAGTACAATATTATGCAATAAGCTTGGTGCTGATGTACAGCAAGCCCAGATGTTCATACTTTTATGTTACAAATACGGCACCAATATCTGAAATATGAGGATTTATTACATGTCTGACTTTATAAAAAGCGATGATATATTGTATATATATATATATATATATATATATATATATATATATTGGATACGCAGACAAATCTGGAGCTTTTTATTAATTATTTACAGGTTTAGATGGGGTTAGGGCCAAACGGACACAGGTTCAAGCAGGTTCATGAAAGGGAAAGGTTTCAACACATAACCACAGCGGTTGTAACTAACTCATTTTTAATTCAAATATCGTTAACATGAACAACTTGTTAACAATGGTTTTTAGCATTCATAACATTGTTTCATGACTGAATAAAAATGGTTTCCCATCTTTTCAATAATTTTAGTTCCTTTAACAGAAAACAATTCCATAAAACAAACCTGAACACAATCATTGTTTTTCAGGTCTTACCAAATTTTGATTGGGAATCAAGTGTCAAAACATTAATTTCTAATAAAGGAAACATTCGGATCAGAAGGTGGGACACCTCACATAATCTCTTTAAGTGGTTTTGAGATCTAACCTTATTAGAAAGTCACAATAAAATCCTGCTTAGGTAAGGTCCCAACCTCACCAGATCAGAATGTGACAACAATATTTTGTTTAGGTGAAGTCAAGACCTGACCTATGAAAAACGTAAATATGCTACTCCGTTAGGATTTTGCTTCGATATCTTAAAACAATATATTATACGGTCAGAGAATAGACTATTATGTCACTACTTGGTTGCCTATTGGGGGGAGGGTGAATACTTCTTGGCCATATGCACCTCCTCTTGTTTTCACTTTTTTTCATGTACTTTAGATTGTGGTAATGAAATACGGAGTGGACTGGTAATGATAACTATGATCTCACCTAATGGTCAGTTTCGTTACTTATTATTCTTGTTATTTACTACAGAGGCATTAGAACACCATTCATAGTTCTAAAGTTGAATTAACTCTTTGAATGTAAACATCCAAACCAACTGAATATATTATACAAGCCGAAGTTAGTATCGTTCCGATTATTTCATAGCTGTTCCTTGTGACAGGAATGACAGAAGTCATGATGGTGTACTGCATTATAACATCCAATACAATAC
Source organism: Lepidonotus clava (assembly GCA_936440205.1). NCBI lineage: Eukaryota > Metazoa > Annelida > Polychaeta > Phyllodocida > Polynoidae > Lepidonotus > Lepidonotus clava. The sequence goes on from OW387141.1 coordinate 48,334,263, forward strand.
GGAGGTTATCTATAATAGACCATGTAATAAGTGGGATATGTTGCGATCCAAAGATCGTAAGTAATGAACAAATGGCTGCTGCAGAACTATGCCCAAGAACAAGAAAACCCTGTTTTAGGGATAATTGAAATTGAAGTGAATCAATATACACGGCAAGAATAAATGAAGATACTGTACCTACCGTGCTATACCACATACTAATGACTATCATTTCCACGTTGTTTAACTTACTATTGAGAATTGCTACCATGCTTGAGCAGGCTATGCCTCCTATTATGGTAAGCAGTATCCCAACAGCACCTCTTGACAGTTGAAATGGACTGCTTTCTGTGCTTAGGATTGTAGCATTGAATGAAACCATATATTTATTATTAGATGGTGTGGGGTCAAGCATAAGGTATAATCCAACAAATATGATAGGAATTACAATGACCTTGACAAGCCGAATGCTGTCCTTAAAAATTACACTTTTGATAATTAGAACAGTGACTATTTGAACAAAACTTATGAGAATAACCAACATGCCTAAAGGCAACCTTGAGGTAGCAGAATAGAACGATACATTGTAAACTATACTAAGAAAACTAGCTGCAATAAAATAAAACACTAAATTGGACATTATTGTGATGTTTACACTTCTGGCCCTGATGATTGGAATGGTGAGGACCAATTGTGAAGCAAAACGTAGGAAGTTAAGCTGGAATGGTGGTACCACATCTTGGAGAGCTTGAGAACACATGGAGCTGATTGTTTCCGTAACTATTGCCATCAGGTAAGCTAATGTGCCAGATGTTTGCAGTGAAAGCCCCATCTTTATGCTGCTGAAATGTAAAAAGAAATGTTACTTTTGGTATTACTATTGTTCGAAAAACTTCATTTACTCAAGGGTGATTATGATTTATCTTTTCTTGCCTTATCTCAGCAGTGATAACGACAGGTGTGAGGTAGGGGTAGGATATGAAAGGGGTGGTAAGGAGGATACCCAGAAATTCAACAATGTCTTTGGCATTAGATGGCCCTAAACTTTATCAATGGAAGGTTTTAGCAAATAGCAAAATCTAGTTTTCAGTGTAAAAACATGATAAAAATTTGTGTAAATTTCTAGAAAATGTTCTATTTGTCACATGTTTTCCTGACATGTATATGATGGACTTCTTACTCAGGGGTACAACCTTTAAGTTAGAGTTTTGAGTCATAGATTAATACATGAGTGTTCTTTGTCATGTGGAGCATGAAGGGTGTGAAGGGAACAGGGGACAACTTACAAGACTTCTCTCTTTGATACGGGGCGGGAAGGGTGTGGAGGTGACAGGGGACAGGGGGCAACAAACATGACTTCGCTCTTCGATAAGGGGTCGGAAGTGTGTGAAGAGGACAAGGGGCAACTGAAATGACTTCTCTCTTCCTTGCTTTTTTTTCCTTTTTTCTTTTTAATTGAATCAAACTATATCACTTGACAGTGCTCTTCCTATGGAGGTAGAATGTTGTTGTTGGTTTGTTATGATGATGAATGAGTTGTATTATGAAATAAACACTAAAAATAGTAGTGTGATTCACATAAAAACATTTGGCAGGGAATGTTTCGCCTCCCCGACTATATTTGTAAATCTACTAATAGTCAACAATTGTTGTCCATGTCAGAGATAAAGTCATAAATATACATAGAATTTATCTTCTTTCATTATCTTCAGTGGTATAACAAAGGAATTATCCTCTGTATATACCGTCATCAGTACATTCCAATATATTTCCCTTATCATTACTGTAGATATTGTCAAGGAATTGTCCCTACAATGTTATTATCTGGTTATTGCTAGTCAAAGTATGATATTATTTTACACTGAGATTGTTTACACATGTCAGGGAATGATCCCAACTGTGTATTATCTCCATTTCATGCTACATAAACATAACTTCCTCAGTTCAACCTTGAACTGATACTTCGTTTTCCGTTTTCTGCAAATTCAATGGTATATTGTCCCACAACAGGCATCCTCCATAATAAGAACTTCTCATTACCTATTCACCCCTTGTGAATTTCTTTACAAACTTAACATTGTTATTTGTTCGGCTTTATATCATCTATATATAATTCCTTTGACTTATAATTAAACATTGGCTGTAACAACTGTCTCTGTAATCTTTCTTCTAGTGGCGTGATTCTCAACCTTACATATACATCAGTCAAACCAAACAATATCCCTTTTAGATTTCTGTGTTATGTAAGACAATGCTTGTATTTGTACCCTATCTAAATTTTAACTTGAGCTGCAGAGGCACTGTCTATAAGTATTCCTACATATTCCAAAATGTGAAAACCCATTCGCTTGTATAAAAGTAAGCTTGTTTTTTCATCCATACAGCCCCTTGTCTTACCAATCATGTATACCTTCCTATTAGTCCTGTTCATTAGATCATCTACGTGCTAGTTAAAACCAAATTTCTCATCAACGAGCACCCCCAAATAGTTATATTTTTCAATTCTCGCAAATTTCCATTCCTTCCAACACAACTCAAGTTCCTCTCTTGAATTATTTCCTTTGCAATTTATGTGCATGCATTTTGTCTTCTTTTTCACTATCATTCTATTTAGCATGCACCATTTCAACAATACATCTATTTGTTGCCCCAACACAGCATCAGCAGCATCATGCCTGATATCCGAGCAAACAATCACAGTGTCATCAGCATAAAGATTGATGCAAATGTGATGTTCTTAGCTAGGTGAGTTGGGGTTTCCGAACTCTACGACAGAGAGACATTTGGGTTGCCTCGGTCTCGAGCCAAACAAAGAGTCTGAGTAGGAGACCGATTTGCAAGACCAAAAGTCGTGCCCTGTACACGAGGGTGAACTAACAGGATGGTTTGGGTGGAGATCTCAATGGTCAAGACAGGAGGGGTTTTGTGGAATGGGGTGTTTCGGGCATTAAAGCAGTGTGTCATTCGGCCGGTCCATCCAAGGAGTCAGGTTATCGTTCGCCGTTAGAGGTTGGTAGCACATAGCCCAGCAGGTCGCACCTTCGTTTCCATAGCGTTCCGCCAACTGCTTACTATTGCAGGCTTCTGTACTTGGCTGGTCTTTCAGTCTCAGGATATTTACCAACCCTAATACTTTCATTTAGTAGATACGTAAATTCTGTTATACAGATTTTTAAACAATCCTTTAATACTTGAGTACTTATACCAGTGAGTTTCCCCCACTCTCCATACTCATTCAAACGGTCAGCTCTTTCTCATATAATATACTGTCCTCATTATTCTTGATGCATTCAAACCCACCTGCTGGGTTTTTACAACCAGTAGCAGTTTTGAGATTCTTCCAGAAGGTCCTAGGTGAGCCCTTTGTGTTACCTAACAAGCATCTGATGCACTCTTGACTATAGTCTTTTATCAATCTTTCAGTTTCTCTCTTTTTCATGTTGAAATTTTCCCAGTCCTTGATTTCCTTGGTCTGGACAGCCCTTTTATTATTCGTTTAATTTTATTAGTGTTTTTTTTTTCAATCTGTCCCGTGTTCTGACCAATTGCAAGTTTTTTCCAATTGCAAGTTGGTTGTTACCAGGCCTCTGGTCCACACTCATAGAAGGGCAATTCACCTGTTGCTATGAGAGCATCAGCAAGGTCCTTGATCTGTGTGTACTTGTGCCATTCCAGATCAGCAGCTATTTTGTCCCTTGCATTCTTCCATCGAACATCACGCCTGATTTGTTTACTGAGTTGTTTAGCCTCTGCTGGGGAGGTACTTTTCGGGATTTGGTCAGCTAGTGTCACATCACCGGGAGTTTCGCATGTTCACAATGCATGCCTTGTTCAACACTGCTATAACCCTCACCTATATGTGGTAGATATAGCACAAGATATATAGTCGAGGCGCTAGCCGAGACTATGTATCAAGTATAGCTACTGACGAGGGCTATATCTGACATACACCAGGGGTATGCACGAGTGTGTTAATTGGTGTTTGTCTGGTATCTCTGTCAGGTGGTGTTGTACATTTCAGTACTAGGGTATAAAAGGCCAGCCACGGCATAGATTCTTGCCATTAGCCATTGGGTAGTTGACCAGAAAGGAACTTGAGGTAAAGGAGACATTTGTTATTAATATTTGTTTTCCTGACACTTTGTGACTACAACTTACAGTTTATACAACAAGAAATATTAATTTCGCAGAATTGTTGTACTTTAGACTAACAAATCAATTCATATTAGATCATTTAGAATATTGATTTCGTTTTTTTGATCTCCGTTGGTTGTTTTCTATATACTGTAAATGTATTTATTTCTGCGCTGTACATATTTTCGCTTAATTATCCCTACCACGAATAGCTAATTTGCTGCTTTTTAGGCACCTGCAGGTTAATTTGGGGTAATTGGGCTTGTACCACGGATAGCATATTATGCTATCTGTAGTATTGAGAATTCACGTTTATGTAATTTCAGGGAAAATATGTACAACACAAATATAATTATCTTTTAACATGTATGATATAGAGTGCCTAATTGTTGGCAATGAAAAATTAAATCCCCCCGAATTTGTCCTTAATGGCAAATCCGCAGAATTTAGCGGAGTTACTGAAGTCGCTATCTCCTCCAAAGAAGAAGACTCACTTCTCGTTTTAGACATTTCCATATCTCCTTTGCTTTCCCTCCTCTTTATTCTTCTGGTTTTTATTGATTTCTTTGTTCTCCAAATTCTCAGAAGTTTTTTATTTACTTTTGAAGCGGTATTTTTCGGGGATGAGTTCTTTACCATCAAAAGTGTATTTCATATTTTCGATCCATACAGTGTCGTGACTTTGTTTTACAAATTACACATACCCCCAGCCTGCCTTCCTAAATAGGCTGCTTGCCTTAGCACTGCTTTTGTTTTTCTGACGTCTTTCTCTTCCGCGGAGATGAGGATTCATGAGAAATGCTTACTATCTTCTTATTTCTCAGTGTATCATTTTGTATGATTTGTGATACCATTACAATATGCCGTAGTCTAGGCTTTCTCCATTGATCCCCCCTTCTTGGGATTCAGATTCTTTCAGCACTACGAATCTCTTCTCTTGCCACTTTGATACCTATACTATGTAAGATATCTCTTACCTTGGCCATAGCTTCAACATCCTTGTCTTCATCAATTCCCAGGAAGATCAGCTTATTTTCTTTATCGCCCTTTATCTTTATGTGGTTTGTTTGGACTTCTTCGGGTTTCTTTCTTTTCAGTGCATCCGCATAGCGGGTAGAGACCATATTATTTTCCTCTATTTCCATCCTTTGCAAAGATCCATGTTGTCCTATGTGTGCCTTCTGTAATTCATTTAACTACTTGTCAATGCTTTTCAGATTTTCCTCTGTTACTCAGAGTCTTTCCACCTGCCTATTCATATCCTTGCACAAAGGTAGAGAGTAAAACACTTTGCACATATAACCAATTGTAAAGAAACAGAATGAAGAAACGTCACCAGTTTTATAAAAGGAATATCAGAAAGTATTCAAAATTATATGAATTACCACACTGTATAGTGTAAATACAGCAGGGGCTGCTGGTAGGTGTAAATATACCTGTTGAGCAATAGCAGACAGGGCTCATCTCCCATCGAGCGTCAATGCTCGGGGAAAATCAATACCAGACTGCTATATATTGGGTAGAACCTATGGGTATGGCGGAGAAAAACTATTTACTGTTTGGACAATATGAGTCTTAAGGATTTAAGGGGTTTGAGTAGCTATATGTAGCAGGACATCTGGTGACCGTTGAAAGGACTATTGTGTTGCAAATTGCATGTGAGATCAGGACTCTCAGGAGAAAGCTTACTCTCCATTGATTGGAATTGTGAACCTAGGAATCTTAAACCATCATCACACTGGCCATTGTATGCATTGATGTGATCCACAAATAAAACCTGACTTTCAGCCAAGCGTTGTTCATGTTGTGGATTTGAAAGCCCATCTCATGAACTTATCTGCCACTTGACTAGCATTAAAAGAAGGAGTGATATAAGGCAATCTTGTTGAACATTATAGAAGCATTTTATAATGGTTTTACTCATGTATATAAACAGAATTTATTAAGGGAATTATTTAAAGATACTCTTATAACTTAATTGTACAAGAGAATCTAATTTATGGGTATAGACATACAATATAAATTGGTTTGCCCGTAATATTGTATTATCAGGAGGGTTATGAAAACCAGTTTTGTTAAAAACTGATTACTGTCACTTTTATGCCTGAATTAAGATTAAATTTTTTTTAAAAACAAGAAAAAAACTACATAACAAACAACTAGCGTTCATCTTCATACAACCTCGTCATGCGTGCATCTTGTAACACACTTTTCTGCCTTGCAGCTTCTATTAGTCGGATACTTTTGTCATTCATTTCATCTTGTAGTTTGATCTTTTCCTCTAGGTGACTTATACGGACTATTAATGCAGCTCTTACCAAACGTATCTTTGATGTCATTTCTCAATTAATTGATATCCTCTTAAATAGATGCGAACGCATTTATATTTTCATTTATGTTATTCAGTGTCTGTGCTTATTCATTATTTTGTAGTTTGAATGTTCGTGTTGTTATCCTTTTCATGGGAAGTGCCCCCCCTGTGTTACTTTCTGGTTCCGCACCATATGCTGTCTTTATACACTACTACCTCGGCCATATTAGGTCAGTATTGTTGGTCATGCTTGGCTTGTCTATAGGTATTCGTCTCTGCGCGTCGCTGTGCCTTTATTTTAATTTTTTGTAATCACAATTCATACACTACAAGCATTATCTTCCATTGCAAATTTTGTGGAATATAAGAAATGAGAAGCCTTTGTTTTGTACCACTTTAACTAAGGGTCAGTTCATCGTCTGTCTCGTACCTGTTTCCACCTTCAAGTATTAGCTTGCTAACTGTTTTATCTTTGAATGCAATAAGCTTGTTTTTAATCTCTAGTGATATCACTACTTTCTTAGCTCTGCAGCACCTCTTTTGACGCTTTTACTCGCAGTTCTTGCTGAGGTTTTGGTTCTGGTTTTGTCGGTGTCACGCATGCTTGATTCACTTCATTATCATGCACCCGTTTTTCATCAAATTCACAATAAGTATTTACTAACAAATGTAATCACCTCTTTAAATTGCGTCACAGCACCATAATGATCCTCTCTGTACGAATTTACTGACCTAATGCCTCTGTTATCCGACTTCTTGGAGTGGGTTTTGACGAGTTCTGGGTTCACACGTCTGCATTACTCCATAGCCAGTATCCCCCTACCTGTGGGCACCTGGATGTGAAGATGGTGGTGGAGGGGGTATAACTTATATGGGTTACTTGACCCAGCTCAGGCCTCTACTAAACTTACTTATCACTGTCACACACACTCGCACATTAACAGGTGCTGGGGGGGGGGGGGGGGGGGGTTAGGCTACGGTCTATACCTAGCACACAATAGAAACTTCTCTGATTGAAACCTTAACTTGGTTTCCATTCGTTTAGATGAATCATCTATATAAAGATTAAAGAGTAGAAGCCATAGAATAGCATGTCATGTGATGCTGATACAATATTAAAGTGTTCTGTTAGTATTGTCTTTTATTTCTATATGTCCTATAGCTTTATATCCAATTTCTGGATAAGTTAATGTGTCAAATAAATTATATTGCACACTCTTTAAGCCCTATGCCCACTAACCGACTGGTGGACGTCAGCGCTGACAGTTGGCGGTGGCTTAAAATTATTAAACATGTTTGATAAGGATTGGTGTGATCGTTGCCGACACTGATATGGATGCCAATTTTGTGTGGGTATGTGTTGTCCAAGTAATGTAGGCCAACGGCTGTGCCGATATCAGCGCTGATTCTTCCCAAAATCACCTAGTGGGTATACCGCTTAAGTGTTGGATGTTTTTCTTTTGATTATATGAAAGAGCTATTGTAGGTTATTTGATATTTTTCTCAGTAATCTTTGTATTGACTTATTGGAAAATAGTAACATGAGTCCATTGGACTGCCTGTATTCCATTTTGCTTATCACAAAAATATCATTGTCTTTTGTTGTTATACTTACAAGGTTTAGTACAAGATATATATTTTATGAGCATACTAGATAATACTGGTTGTAGTCTCAGGTCTTCAACCAATTATTGACCTACAGAATATGAATATCTCTTTTTATTTTCCATTTATCATGGAATTATTTCAGTGTCAGCATTGAACTGAAAATACAAAGAATGTATTTCTTGTATCAAATGTGAAGCTTCTTGACAGATATGAAAAATGCTCTGAATGTAAAAGTTACAATAAACTCTTTTTTAATAAATAGATCATTCTTTTTATTGATATATTTTGTCCCTCACATATTCATCTTTGTTTCACGAAATTCAGGTTAGCAGAAATTTCTTTATGTTTATAATTTTCTATGTCTTCAGCTATAGGATACCTGGCTAACGTTTCAGCTATGTTGTTTTTACATTTCTTATACTTGGAAGTCAGTAATGGAAACATTATAACATTTCATTTAAAATCTGTTCTCTTGTACACAAATAACCAGGTAGTATTCAACATATGCAATGTAATATATTTGTAGAACTTACCGACTGGGGGTTGCCTGTCTAGTTCAACGAGGTAGTCTTGCAGTTCAGTAGCTCTACCTTGGTAAGCCAGCAAGATCAAAATCTCTAGGTTATTTATGAAGTAAAAGGTCATGTAAGGCAATATAATAGCTATATTATAATTGTCCAAGACAGTATGAATAATGTTGATAATATGTTTATTTCTTTTATGTGGCATGAGATACATCTCAAGCGATCAATTTCTGTAGCCAATTTAAATACTTAAATCACCTTAGGGTTGAATATTTATATTTAGAGTAAGCCGGGTGAACCAAAATTCAAGATATCTGATGAATTTTTAGTAAAGACAATGATATAACAATTTTATCATCTAATACTGTAACAGAATCTCACGGATTGAAAGTTAAAAGTCTGCTACCCAATAAATGCACACTATAAATCTACACTCTCCTTTTGTAAGAAGAATAGAGAAGGGAGGTCTCTACATCTTGAAGGAATCTAATTTCTTACCCCTGCCTAACATGAGGCTCTAATGCTGAGACCTGCTTCTTCAAGGAGAGATGTTTGAACTGGTCTCAAGCATTTGAGCCTATGTTAGGTTTGGGTAAGAGAAGAGACCTCCTTTATCCCTTCTTCTTATACAAGGAAGGTGTAGGTGTATAGGGTGATAAAGTTGATAAAACCCCCTTCTGCACCGCCACAAGGGGTCAAGAAATTCGATGTCACTATGTCTGGCTATGTCAAACAGAAGTGTGATAACTCCATCTAAGACTTATGTTGGATATAAACCTATCTCAGCGTCTGTCATAATCAGCCATGTAAAGTGACTAAGGCATATCCACCCTCTGCCCTGGCCCTGTTCGTGAGATGATTAGACCCAGGCCACAAGTAATTTATCCTTAGGTGAGTAAAACTAAGGTTATATGCCTCTAATCTAAGCCATGGCCTTAGTGTAAGATCCGGAACCCACCCTAATAATGCAAGTAATCAACTGTGATGTTCTTAAACTAAAATTATCAACAGATTTTACCTTGCATCACTCCAGAATCTGGCATACATTGCCATATTGTCAACACTGTTGATTGGTGAATCTATGACTTGTAGTATTTCCACTCTGCTACTGAAGGTAGAGGACACAATTAGAACCTATTTTATTTTTTAAGACCTTTTTGGAACATTGTTATAGGCCTGCTGCACATGATTCTGCCCTATATTGGGTTCCAGATCTTATACTTTGGCTGGCTGAGTAATCGCCGGGCTATAGATCTAATGAGGCCCTGTGCAACGTCGCATAACCAAACCCTCGCAACAAGGATGTCCACTCAAGGATGTTGCTGTTGCAATGGGACCCGCTGTTGAATTACAGCTGTTCTACTAGCCCGATTTCAATTCTGTATATGGTTATGAAAAATAGACATTTAGATCTAAAACTCCTGAAATTTTCAGCCCGGAAAAATGATTTGAAGTGGGTGAAAACCGATGCTGAATTTCGGCACAATAGCGAAAGTTTGACACTTCCCAACAAAAACACACCTGTTTGTGTTATGTGATGGACAACTGGGGTTGCTGGGAGACCCATTGCGATGCATCGCAATCTGACCCAGATTTCTTCTTATCAGCGACATTGCCGTAACGTCAGGGTTGTTGTCATCTTGTTTGATTATGTAACAGATGGTACTAAATACTTGCCATATACATGTAACACTACTGAAAACCTGGATTAATAAAGCCACGTGTGTATGGGAGGCATAATTATAGTTTACCTACATCGTCAAATTTTGGCAGACTGTCGTAATCAACTACAGAATGGGACTATGGCATAACCACCCCGAGCCATGGCCCGGGGCCGCTGCAGGGCAGGGGTGATTAAAAAAAAATGTAATTAGATACTTTTATTCTTATTTGACAAAGGACCACAATCAGGAACATAAAATTTAGGATCTGGTGACTGAAGGTCAAAATACAAAATGAATACTTACATCTTTGATGAAGGGAATTCCACCAGCTGTACAACCTTCTGACACACTGTAGTATACGTATGTATTTGAATTCATTGTGGCTCACCCTACTTATTCACTTAAAATGATTTAAATGGGAGCCACAATCACCTCCAGGGCCGTATACAGAACTTTCTGTGACCCCACGTCACCCCGCCCCCATTGGCTACAGGCTTGACCTCTAATGCTAGTAGAATTCATGACATGGTCTGATTACTTACATGGAGACACCCAAACCAAGCTATAGGTCTGCTGGTTAAGAAAGTGCCTTTTTTGTTCATATGTCTCTATTTTATAGATAATCAAAGGGATCTGATTATAAAACTATGGGCACTTAAATATACCACCAGGACAAAATGTCACGAGGAAAATATGTTTGAAAATTATCAGATATAGATTAGACATTCACAGAAACATATCATGACATTGCAATCAGTTTTTAGTATAAGGCATAACACATTATAAGTTTTAAGTTTTTCAGTCCTTTCTTGGTCAGCAGACCTATAGGTATAGCCAGCTTTGTGCTTAGTTATAGAGAGGTTAATGAAGTTTGTGTTTCATATGCTAACATAAAACTAAAAGTCACATGAATTTAGTTCTGAAATAATCCTTTGGCAAATACAAATCTACAAACTTTCACAGGCTTTCCAATAAATCTGTATCATTATTAGTGCAGACTTGTTGAACAAGGTGGTGATTAATTTTTAAAACCATAATGGTTATAAAAAGAGGTGTTTCTAATAACTTATATGTGAAATGTACAGCCTGACAAACATGAAGTGTCCTATTTTGAATTCAAATCAAAGGAAGAGCAAGATTCTTGAGAAAATGTAGGGGACTTAACTATATAAACATGCTCCCAACACAAGATTTTTGAAAGCAATTGATATAAGGACCATACTAATAATTTACAGCATCCTATTTGCCTTTCATAATGGATAACCCCAGGGTGATATGTGTGGACCATGCCCTAAGAGGGGAGGGGGGAGGGGGAGAGTGTACCCAACCCAGCATGACCATTTCTTTTATTTAATCTAGGACACAGATAATTCAAGATTAGGCAGTTAGGTTTATGTTACTAGATCTATTACTACTGCATATAAACTTACATTTTAACATTTATATGTATGTAAATATATACACACGTCACATACATGTTTATGTATATAATATACACAAATAACTCTAATTCATATCAAAATTCCATGGGCGTTTTCTTCCATCTAAATGGCTATTTGTAAATGATATAGTAGACCTTGAACTACAAATTAGAGATTCCCATATCATAACTGAAAAATGTTCAATTTCATGTTTTAATGAGTGAAATTGCACACTGCACAGCCCTAGCACTACCACTTAATATTCCATGCATAGCAAAGATTATGTCACCGAAAGTGACATCCTGCGCCGACTACTGAGAAACAAACAAAGCATTATCACCCATGGCTGTCGGACTTGGCACAGGTGACCTGCTATATATAAATTGACGCAAAGGTGTAGTAGTAGTAATAGTGACAGGAATTCAAATATGTTCACACATGGTTATTATTATTGTCATTATTATTAGAAGTATTTTAAGATAGTCATAACCGTTCTATTAGTTTTCTCCCTCTTTCACCTTTAATGTAAAATTTCACACTAATGTTGCTATGAGTCAATGCCCAACAAGCCTGCAATGCCTGCAATGCCTGCCACACTCGTTTCATACAAATGACACAAGTTACACAACCAACACACCGGAGATCCATACCTCATGACTTATATTCCAGCCCCTAAATGTCATACCTGGAGCCATCTATTAAAAATGTGTACATCAAAGTGAGAGAGAGGTCTAGATTCTAGTTAACCGTCAATGCAAATCATAGGTAGAATAAAGGGGAGGGATCCAGAAAGCATCAGAATATAAGTACATAGTTAAAAAATGGCCCCCTGCCATACTGCTATAGAGTCAAGATGTATATGCCATAGCGTGCTATAAAACAAACCTCACACAATAGCCATGTCTAGTGAAGGCATACCAGCCATAACGATAGATGATTAATGCTTTAAACCCCAATCTGGCTGTAGCCCGTTAACTTTCGAAATCTGCCTGTACCTATTCCAAAAGAATACAGGCAGTTTATGTTTTATTTTTTTTAGACAGTTTTCCAAAATAAAACACTCTAATCAGTATATACAAAATAGCAAATACATTGCTTAAAAGCTTTAGTTCCTGCATAGATACTCAAATTCAGACTTCCATAATTTCAAATCGCAGTAGTTGGGTAACTCAAGACCTGTTCTACTTATAACAATAATATGCCATTCTGTTTTGGCTTTACCTCACTATCCCATAAAACATGGTCACAGAACATGACCATTATGTCATAGCTTGGCTGCTCATCGTGTAGGTGAATACTTCTTGGCCGTATGTACCACCACTTGTTTTCATTTTTGTCCAGATACTTGAGGTAGTGGTGTGGTAATTAAATACAGAGTGGGCTGGTAATGATAACTATGATTTCATCTAATTGTCAGTTTTAGTCAAATATATCATGATTCAAATTTTACTGTAGAGGCAGTAGAACACCATTTATGATTCTAAAGTTGAATTAACTCTTTCAATGTAAATGTCTAAACCAACTGAATAAATGATGCAAGCCAAAGTCAGTACCATTCCAATTATTTCACAGCTGTTCCCTGTGACAGGAATGATGGAACTCATAACAGTATACTGTATTATAACATCCAAAACAATGCGCAGGTTATCTATAATAGCCCATGTAATAAGTGGGATATGTTGTGATCCAAATATGGTAAATAGTGAACAAATGGCTGCTGTTGAACTATGCCCAAGCACAAGAAATCCCTGTTTTAGGGATACTTGGAATTTGAGTGAATCAATATACAGGGCAAGAATAAATGAAGTTATTGTACCTATTGTGCTAATCCACATACTTATCATAACCATTTTCACATTTTGCAACTTTCTATTGATAATTGCAATATTAATTGTCAGGATAAAGCCTGCAATTATAGCAAGTGTTATCCCAACAACAGTATATGTTGCGAGTTTGACAGTTTCACTTTCTGTGATAATCATAGTGGCATTAAGTGAGGCCATATCCTTAGGTGGTGTTGGTTGAAGCAGAAGGTATACACCAACAAATATGAAAGGGATAACAATCACCTTGAAAAAAGAAATATCATCCTTGAATAGAAGTATTTGGATGATCAGAACAATTACAATTTGAACAATACTCATAAGCATGACCAATGTCCCTAAAGGCAATCTCGAGGTAGCAGAGTAGTATGACACATTGAAAATAATGCTAAGCAAACTAGTTGTAATCAAATATAATACTGAATCAGAAATAATTAAAGTGATGTTTAAACTCCTGGCTTTGATGATTGAAATGGTGAGTACCAATTGTGCAAGATAACGCAGGAAGTTGAGCTGGAATGGTGGTACCACATCTTGGAGAGCTTGAGCACACATGGAGCTGATTGTTTCCGTAATTATTGCCATCAGGTAAGCTAATGTACCTGACATTTTGTAGAGAAAGCCCCATCTTCGCACTGCTGAAATGTACAATGAAAATGTTAGAGAAGTAACATTTGGTTATCACTTAGAAAAGCAAAATGCTCTTCAATTGCCAATCATCAGTGATTGAACTGATTGAACTGAAAACTGCATGTTGACCTAAAGATCATAAAAATGTGTTGCTCTGTACATAAATATAACCTATACTCACTAAACACCTTTTGTCCTTAGTAAGTCCATTGAAGTAATAATAATCCATATTTCTGATCATTTTCCTCCTTCATGCTCAGAATTTGCAGTTACAAGTGTTTCATACTGTCTGGGGGTTTCCCAGTTTCACTTTCAGGGGCGATGGTAACTATGCAAATCTCAATTTATTCAATTTTAAGTAAGTTTGCATATTCTGCAGCTTAAGAACATATTAGGTAATGAACTGCAAACTGTCATTATTTAGATAACACTGATTCCCCAGGCTTGTCCCTGACTGGAGCCACCCAGAGATTTAGTTTAAAGGTACTCGGGTGCGTTCAGGGCACCACCTGGGAAGTGTATTAAGAACTAAAAAAAGAATTTTGTTTTTAAAACAATTTAAATGCTATTTTATGTATTTGGACACTCAAGAGAGGACAATGCACACAATTTTTCTTTGAATAGTGTCATCTTTCTAAGAATGATCCTAGCAAATAGTGCTCAAATAGTCACACTTTTAACTTTATTCACTATAACTAATCACACAAATGGTAAATTTTCTTTATTTTCTCCTAACATTTGTCTAATTATCTATAGTTGTTATATGCTGAGTTTAGTGGGGATTACTCTGGTAGTTTTTTTTGTAATTTTACAAAAACACATTTTTCCCATAGAAAACAATGATAAAGATAATTTTCTTATTTAAAATGTAGCTTCTGTCACAAACAGTAAAAGATAGAAATTTCAATCTCTATTTTCTTCTATAGACACAAGCTTTAATAAAAAAAAATATATATAAGAAATTTGACTGGTCAATAAAAATCAGGTTGAACATGCCCGGGTACCTTCAAAGCTTGAAAGTTATGGTGTAAAGTCCAAAACTCTCCTGCCCATTTCAAATCCAATTATTACTTTTATCAGAACTATTTCAAACAAATTCCAATATGTATTTGATATTACTGACAAAGGTGGTTTACATACTGAGAAACTTTCAGATTCCAAGTGGAATTAGTTCAGAGTGAAACTTTAACAGTTCATGGGAATAGTTTGTATTATACCTCATTAGATAGCAAATCAAGATATCTAGTCATCAATGATTGCCTCATCCTATATATCCTATGTCTTTCTTGTTAGTCTGTATAATGTTGAATGTAACTCTTCTTGCCTTGTTCCATCGAATTTCATAAACCAACATATTGGTTCAGACCTTTCAGACTACCCAGCCAGCTTGCAAAACATTCTGTAACCATACTTTTTTTAGTCAGTTTGTTACTTACTAAGATGGCATGTAACAATTATGTTATTAATGGTGAGGTTGAAACCTCACCAAATCAGAACGTTATTATAACAATATCTTTTTGTGAGCTCAGGACGAAGCCAAAACAGATTGTTATTCTGTTTGGGTTGAAGAACAAAACCAGAATGTTGTAATGATGTCACAGAGCAACGTTATGGCAGTATGTTGCAGCGACATAATTACATTGCATCCTTGGCTGGGTAGAGCCCAAAAATACCAGTAGAAAAAGGTCTATAGCAAAAACACAATAATCCTACCCCAATAAATCATTATTTACATCGAATAAAGTGTGTTAATAACGTTATATTATTTTAGTTGGTTCTAGGTTTAGTCTCGAAGACAGTAACCTGAAATGAAGTTATTTTTATTTTGGAATTATAGCAAGCTTGGTTAAAACTTATATTAAACAAACATAACAGGCCATTTCCCCTAAAACAGTGCTATAGCCTATAAGCCTGACTCAATGATGATGGACACTGAACTCCTTCACTGTAATGTTCCTGGAGATTGAGCCCCTTCACTATAATGTTAACTGCTTTCGTCTTCCAATAATCCAGCTTAGTCCAATTCTCATCATAATATTCTTATCCTTTCTTTGTTATGTGATGAATTGTCCATTCATCTTTGGAGGTACGAACTATTGGCCTAGAAGTTGAGTATAAGAATGTGAGGTACGAAAGGGGGTACGAAGTTCATCAAAACTTGTACTTGGGTAAGAAAGTACGAAAATATATGTAGAAACTGGATGTGATGTCAGAATGGTCACGTGGTTGAGATTGACCAATCAGAATAGAGTTGCAGACTATAAAAGAGGGTGTGAAGGCTCGAAATATACAGTTCCTTCTTGGTACTCACTATGTTCACACATCTCTTCTTTAAGATGCCTGGCCTTCTGACTGGCCTAAGCCTAAGATATGCAATTGTAGTGACAAACAATCAAATAAGACTTAGCTCAAAGACATAAGTTAGCGGTAAATTAGGCAACGACTCGAGAGGCCCGAAGATGGTATATAATCCTGGATCAGCCCGAGAATCGGCCCAAGACTGAAAGACTGGCCAAGTTCAAAAGAAAAGCTCAAAATAGTGAGCAGTCAGCCCAAGACTACAGAAACAAGTGTGCAACCGGCTCAGCCACACACTACCAATCTCTGAAAGGTGAGCGGCGAGCTGACTCCTTGGATGGGCCGGCCATATGACACAACACTTTAATGGCCAAAATTCCCTCCTGTCTCGACCCTTGAGAACTCGACCTGAACCGTCCCATTTGTTCACCCTCATGCATAAGGCATGTCTCTTACTCTTACACCTCAGTCTCCTATTCAAACTTGTCGTTCGGCTCAAGACCGCAACAACCCAAATGTCTCTTCGTTGTAGAGTTCGGAAACCCCGACTCACCAAAGAACGTCACAGTCATAATACCATATATCCATTTGAAAAAGAAAATTAATCACTTCAACCAACCATATACCTTTAACTGTTTTTGAATAACTCTCCTCTTGGTCCATGTGCTCTCTAGCTGATATATGCATTATCTGTCTATTGGTGGATCTTCTAGGGGTATTGGCCAATATTTGGCAAATAATTGTGTTGACTTATCTTCTTTGTAGAGCTAGGAAATAATTTTGATTCAGAAAAATAAATTACTATAACAGCAAATATATGTAGATTCATATCCTACTTTTGAAACTCCAGGTGTCAAATCACATGTACCAGTCTTGATTTTTATCCGCTTTCTCAACCACAGAATGATTTCTGCCCTTCAGACATGATGCGAAGAATAGCTTGTTACTGGCCTCCTAACTCTGCAGGCTGAACCAGCAGAGCAGCCTGTTTACAATAAACTGTATTTATGGACATAAAGCTGAGCGGTATAATACCTATAGACCTTGTGCAGACGTGGTCATGTGACTAGATTTTAGTGGGGGTCTAGATGGGGGGGGGGTCCCATGTCCCTTGTCGAATTTAAAAAACAGCCCTGTCGTTTGTCACTATATCTCAGTTTAGACCTATGTCCCCTGTTGAATTTAAGAATTGGCCCTGTCCCCTGTCGAATTTAAGAATTAGCCCTGTCCCCTGTCGAATTTAAGAAAAGGCCCATGTCATTTGTCACTTAATTACCATGTTTAAGAAATTTAAAAAATGGCCATGTAACTTGTCGAATTTAAAAAACGGCCATGTTGCCGTGTCGAATTTACGGGTCGACACCCCCTTTAGTGATCACCGTGTGGTTCTCAAAACCACGTCACGGTTATAAAAAGAACAGAAACTAATAAAATCTAAATCAACAAAGTTATCAATACTCATTCTCTGAGTATCAAGTTAAATTTTATTAAAACGTGTCTTCTAAGTACCTTAAAAGCGTTTTCTGAGATATGTGATGTCATCTGCACAATGTCCATTTGGTAAGCCTTGTGCTGGTGCTGAGTAAAGTCCTGTTTCCATCGAACGACATTCTGCTAAAGACGGCCTAAGACTGATAAAGATTTGTAAATCTTTGATGGTCGTTCATGAAATCGTTCAGTGGAGACACAAAATCGTTGGTTAAAACATTTCTGAACGACTGCAAACGACTAAACTGAACGTCTAAACTGAACGACTAAACTGAACGACCAAATATCTAACCTGTTTAATATTTCTGGACGCTCACGATTTCTTTCAAGGGCAATTAAAGGCTATTAAATCCATTGTTCCCTCACTTTTCTCATCTCTATCATTTGAAAAAATCGTCCAGATTGTCCAAGAATCGTTCAGATATCAGTATTTTGGTCGTTCAGTGGAAACAAGAAATGATTTATTTGTAGTCGTCAGCAACCTTTAATGAATGTCGTTCGGTGGAAACCAGGCTTTAATTCCCTACATGGCAGAGCTTCCAAGTTTTAATGAGAGTAAGTAAAAAGCATGTATGGTGCAGTCACAGGGTGGTCTACCGTGTGAACATTTCCCAACTCAACTAAATTTTTGAGTTGACACTTTCCTTCTTGAAAATGATCATACCTTCATGTTTATTCTTCCTGTACAGAAAAAAACTAAATCATTTGCCTCACATTGCTTAGATTGCGTCACAACTAGATGCTGATCCCAGCTATGGTAACCTCAGGGTTAGTCTGAAAGATTTTATCATTTCATGTATATGAAAGATCATTCCTTGTAAATAAGTGAAGGGCAGGTTATTTCTTATGTATGCACAATGGGCTAGGGGTGGTGGGGGGATTGAGGTAGTACATTTCCAATATATAATACATGCGAAACAGAGATACAAATTCTCAGTTTACATCAAAATCAAATTTTACCATGAAATTATAGAGCAAGAATTTCCTGATTTAATCCACAAAGATAATAGTGTAAAACAAAATGAAACATGATAATTTTGTTCGCTAATTGCTCCTAAAAAAATTTATTATCCAGCTTTATACATTCACCTTTTTCCCATAGGAACCAATGGTAAAGCCTGTAAGCACAAGCTATAATGTCCAACCCTATTTTGCCCTAAAGTGCAGCATTGTTATTGGATGGAAAACCTGCAAATCTGTGAATTGGTAAAATGAAAGAAATCATAATTTTCTTTTATTATTATTATTTAACCATACTCAATTTACAATAATTGATCTTCCGTATAGGTAGTTTGCGAAGAAACAATATATATACAAGTTTTATCAGCACTTGTGGATATAGAAAAACATTTCTTGGTTATTTCATTAATCCCAATTCTAGGAGACAAGGATGGTTTATACGTTCATTTTGTCCAACCCTTGTCCAATCCTGGAATGTACCTGGTGTGGGATGGGCTTATTGATTGACAGCCCCTATGGTTATACAAATAGTAAAAATGATAGTAAAACAAAAATGTGACTATAGTGCAATAGTTAATCATACATTTGGCAAATGCTGGTCCTACATGTGTGGTTAATGCCATGGATCATTGTACCAGGCTTTGTGTACGGACAAAGCTTTCTACAGCAACAGATGCTGACAGTTTGTGCCACATTTGACTTCAAGCACAGTGGCACTACATCATGGGAATTGTAGCTTTGAAATAAATTTTGCAATATGGTCCATTTTATTAGTGTCTCACTTAAATCTCCTTATAAAGTATCAATAGAAAACTGCTCCAAATTAACGATGGAAATATAGTAATGGTACTGGAAATGTGTACATGGAGTGAAATTATTTGGAAGTAATACAGATTGTTGTTGTTGTCTGAAGTCAGGTAGTTGCAGTATTATGAGGTTACAATATTGCATAAAGACTCTGTTGTGTGTTCAGTTTGTGGGTCCAATGTTATTTTGGTATTTTGAAATTAATCATTGTCCAATAGTTTTGGGTGAGTTTATTTCGCTCCCATTTCAAACGATGAGGTTGACTTGAATATTGTAGGGTTGTTCTGTTGGATGTCTATCGTAGGTTGTCTAGAGACCTTTTGTAGTTGCGTAGTTTTGACATTGGGGCACCTTAGGAGGGATGAGGTATCTGTCACAGCATCTACCGTCTTACTGAAACTCAATTTAGAAAAATCTATTAGGGCAGAATGTTCAAATGTTGTTAATGTTCAATTGAAAATACACTTTATTAATTTCATCTCATCTTCTTTGTAATCATTGATCAAACATCAATTTTTGTTGTTGTTATTTGTTTTTGGAGTTTTACAATTTAAATCATGGTCTGTTAATTGTCAACCCAGGCAGCGACACCATTAAATGGTATCATGCAACTTAAATCCAGTTGTAAGACATGCATATTATATGCTTTTTGGACTTTTTGGCTGGAATCCATTTCATTTGGTTAATCAGCAATAAAAGATTTTAGTTTGGGGACACTTTGTGGACTGAAATCCTTTTTTTTTGTGGTCAATCACTCTTTTTGGGAATGATCTGGTTTTTATGAAGTGTTGACATTTAGACTTTATGCATTAATTCATGTAAAATTTACCCTTACATTTTACCACTCTAAGAAATCAGGCTCGGACACCACAAATGGTGCAGGCACTCAGGGTGAACATTATAGGAAGCATAAGCAACAGATCATTTGAAATATGATTTGAATGCTGTACTGATAATTGTAAAGCAGGAAAATGAGCACAATCGTTCTCCATCTCTCAAAGCCTTTCAGGTAACTTTGTTTCTCCATCCCTCAAATGTTACACATAATATGACTAATCATGTAGTGATATATAACATGAAACCATACCTAACATAATCAGATACAAACATTCCTATCATATCATTGAATAAGAGTATTTATTCTATACCAACTTCATAGTGTCTATACCTTTGTGATGAATGTCCATTCATCAGTGTCGGAATCAGGTATCAGAAGTAATGGAATAATAGAGTAGAAGTGTATTTTATGTAAGGGCCCGAAAGCCCGAAAGCCCGAAACCCGAAAACCCGAAAACCCGAAAACCCGAAAACCCGAAAACCCGAAAACCCGAAAACCCGAAAACAATGTAAACCGGATGTGACATAAGTATGATCATTGGTACTCCTTGTGTTCACATGTGTCTTCTTCCATTAGAATAGCCCTCGAAGGGGTTAAGATCCATAATATGGTCGAATAACATATAGTTTCCTAGAAAAGCAAAGTAATTAAGGTAAAGTTCACAAGTAATTAAGAGGAAAAAGAAACGAGGGTCTGAGAGCCCGAAGGACCGAAATATGGTATGAAGGACTGAATTCACCCGAGAGGTGACACGGAATAGAAAAACCGGACAAGTACAGAAGGCTGAAATAGTCAGAGGCCGTCTGGTCACCGCGTGAAGGCATGAAGGTGCAACCAGCTTGGCCCCACGCTAACAACCTTTAGGCAAGCATCGGCCTGACACTCCACGGGAGACCGAAAGTGTACCCCCCTTCTCTGGACTAGTGAACAATCCATCCAGTCCTCTCAGGCCCATCCCCACCATTTTTCCATTACCCTCCGCTCGGCAGCAGAGACCCCCGGTCTACCGTGGCCGATGTCCGGGACACCCCAGGCCCAACCGACCGATGCTCAAACCCCTCCTCAACCAATACCAATTTCCCGACCGATCCACTCATTCCCCCTCGTGCGTGGGGCAAAGCTCTTGACTGCACATCTCGACTTCCTGCTCAGGCTTTTCGCTGACTCAAAACCAAAATAAATCGTCCTTTCGTCATAGAAATCAGGAACCCCAAACTACAGAGGAACATCACACCTTCATCATTGTACTGCCCCGCGAGGTGGAATAGCTGATTGCGTTATGCCACACTGGTCAATAATAAAAAATCATTGCCCGTAGGACAATAACGATACTTGCTGGCATGAGAACTGCGTAAACAACGCTTAGACCATGCCAAAATAATCATATTTGATGAAAATACAACATGAAATAGATTTGATTACCAGCAAGTTGTTCGAAAACGTTGATTCCGCCGCCTTTCTGGTGTATTTTGCATAGGGAACGCCAGGGCAGTGGTAGTCTCAATCCGATTTATTTTCTTTAAATTCACTAAAAGAATTTTCATGCTTTTTAGCACATAGATTAATCAAAATATTGAAAATAATGCATGAATCGATCATGATAATACGTTAAATTAGTAAATAAGACGTGTGACAAAAAGATTTTTGTAAAAGTTTTTAGATATAATTATTAGATAAAAATAATCGTTTAGAAAGGTATAAGTTAATGCCTTATCTTAATAACCTGATAACTCGAACTAGTGACATGTAGAGTTGGCTGTTGACAGTTGATATTTGTAAATATTTGAAATGTGGGGTTTAATAAAAGTACGTTTTGTT
The DNA here is from genome assembly GCA_936440205.1 of Lepidonotus clava. NCBI lineage: Eukaryota > Metazoa > Annelida > Polychaeta > Phyllodocida > Polynoidae > Lepidonotus > Lepidonotus clava. The sequence goes on from OW387141.1 coordinate 48,356,566, forward strand.
AAATAATTTAGCAAGTTCCTTGTGGATTTCAATTACTTTATCATTTCTGGACTCAGCATACAATTCTACATCGGAAACAACTAGTGCACAGCAATGAAACAAGTTATGTGTAAGATAATGGACGGGTAGTAGTGCATTATTTCACCCCATGCACTACTTCTCGTCCATTATCTGACATAAACCACGAGAGAAAGTATCTCATGCCCCTTAATACCTTATGAACTTCTGAATTCGCTACTTAATTCATGATCATTGATATAAAAGTTTAGTTTGCCTCTGTATGACCTTAGTGGATAGCCCTAGATTCCTAAATATGAAATGGGCATTTTCTTAAATTCAACAAAGTTACACATGCCATAGTGGTAATGACATAGGCTTTATAAATAAAGTGAAAAGAGGCATAAGTATTTTTTAAATTCCAATGCAACAGAAGAAAAACATAAGTGACAATGACATGTGACATTAGCATTTCTTAAATTTGACATGCAACATTGGGATCCCCCCATCAAGAGCCCCCACCTGTGCTCTGACCGGCGCTTCTCCACTCTGCAGCGAATCACCCTCCCCACTAGAAGTAATAGCTTGTGATCACTCTAGTGCCTGAGGTGTCAATGTGGCAGAGTGAAGCTCCTTACTAGCAGAGGGGGAGGGGAGGGGTGGAGGGGGAGAGGGGAAGGGTGAAAGGGTAGTTGATTGCCCACTGAGTGTACAGTCATAGACTGTAGTTACATCCCACTCCACTGGTCAACCAAACTCAATAAAAGGGTAAACCTGGGTCAGAACAGACTAAATGAACAATGGATTAAAGGTAAGACTGACCAGACTTTTAACAGCTGCCCTGGTAGGGTAATGGTTAGGCTGTGGCACTATGAATCCAAAGGTCTATGGTTCGATCCTGGCCTGTGCACATAATGGTCAAACTTTTCATAAATTCAAAATTGGGTGTTCTTGGCAGTATATTTCAACAACAAATCAGCAACTGTGCATTATTTCAGACAACCAGTGCATTATATGAGGCCATATTATATGAGGCTACATTATCACAGTAGCAGTGCAATTATCACCTGAGAATGCACTGCTAGAACAAAGGAAATCCGAGTGAGAGTGGTTTATAACTGGAGTAGAGCATCCCGGGGGCTGTACACTGCCCAGAGGGTCATCCGGAGCACCAAGGATGACCCATAAGGGTCTTTTATATATCACCCAAGCAGTGATTTAATCAAAATATGTTTGAAATACTGTAAATGAGCAGCGGTGGGTACAGCCTCTCAATATGCACTGACCCTTGTAGTTGTACGGACCGCTGCTCGGTTGTGCGGGGGATAATAGGTAATACGTTTTGTATAATAGATTTGGTAAATAATTGTTGGAGGGAAGATATGCCATGCCTAAACTAAGGCAAGCTGGGCCGACCTCATGGCTTCACACTTGGGAGCGCATTTATTGCTGAAGTACCAGGGAGTTACACCAGATGGCGCCACCCTATAGCAGACCGTCCCCCTACACCTTGTGAAGGCTATAGGTCTCACGTAACTAATTGTGGCGCCATCTGTAGTGTCATATACCTTTCTGTCCCGAGGTGAAGGGAATGACTGGCTTTGAGTGGCTGATAATGAAATAAAGAAAACTGACAGAATTGAATGAAAATTCACAGGGCACCCCTAATCATTTCTGAGTTATTTCATTAAAAAGAATCAATGATGCAGTGACTATATAAAATGTCAGTAGGTTTTTGAAATAGGCTCTGTGCTCCATGAATTTGGTCGCTGCAAAAGTGCCAAAATGAGGGTAGGTCAACATCTGGGACGCTTGCTCAAAATTTTCAGGGTCAACCTACCCTGAAATTTTGATATTTTGTGTGCTAAAGAGGCCACAATAGGTTTCTGAATCAATTTCGTGTGGGTCAACGTTCTGAATATTTTTTTCCTCAGGATCCGTTATATTAAACTATACAGGAAAACAATTAGTTTCGTGAGACCTGTAGTGAATATGGCAAAGTCAACTGAAAGGACTTTTTGGCCCTGAAAACTGACTTTTTCAGTGAATTAGCCTAAAATTAGAAGATATGGAGAAGGATTCCCTTATTGCATCTTTTTTTTGGATTTTAAGCCAAAGTTCAGGAAATTTGGTCAAATACATAGGCATTGGCACTGAATGTCACCCCAAAATCAATTAAATCTACTTATTTTCCTTAATGTCACTGATGCAGGTATTTTGACCCTGTTTCCTTCTAAAATGGACAATTTTAAGTCATCTGAGACCTGTTTATTGTTCCCTCTGGCTCGTCTGAACTGGCGGAAGTGTCAATTTTGGCCTAGCGCTGGTAACTGAAAATGGATGAACCAGGTTGAAGCTTTTAAAAAATAGTTCAAATTGCCTCAAAGTTGCAGGGGATGGTCTTTACACATTGTGAAACTAGAATAATGCCATAAGAGTGTCTTCTCCTGAGGACTTTCCACAAAAAATCTGGAGAAAATGGCAATTTTTAGAATTTTCTGTCTTTTGGCGCCCAATTTTTCCATATTTTTTCATTATTTCTTGCAAACTGGTTTCACAATTATCTAAATGGCTCTTGATTCTTGCTCAGTGATGGGATGGGAACATTTCTACCAATTTTCATGCCTTTGCTGTGAATATTTCTCTAAAAGAGGGTGATGTGAGGACGGTAGTGTCATACCGCGATAAATGCTAGGTGATTTCTTATGGGTGGAGGTTCAGGAAAAGCCCTCCTTTTGTAGGAAAAAGCAATGTGATGATGCTGAAAGTGGACATTTTTATTGAAAACAGGTGTGAGTGATGGAAAAATTGGTTTATTAAGAAAAAAAGCAATCTTCGCTCTCTATATAGGTCTCACGGAACTAATTGTGGCGCCATCTGTAGTGTCATATACCTTTCTGTCCCGAGGTGAAGGGAATGACTGGCTTTGAGTGGCTGATACTGAAATAAGGAAAACTGACAGGACTGAATAAAAAATCACAGGATACCCCCTATCATTTGTGAGTTGTTTGGTAAAAATGAATGCTTGATCTCTGCTTGTTGGTAGGAGTCAGTGCGATTTTTAAATAGGCTCTGTGCCCTGTGAATTTGACCACTGCAAAACTGGCAAAATGAGGGTACATCCACATTTAGGACCCCTGCTTTAGATTTTGATGGTCAACCTACCCTGAAATTTGGATATTTTGTGTATCAAAGAGGTCACAACTGGGATATGGGTCAATTTGAGGTGGCGCAAAATTCTGAATATTTTTTTTTTCAAGATAGGCTACATTAAACTATACAGGAAAATAATTAGTTCCGTGAGACCTATAGGGAATATTGCAAAGTTAACAAAACTTTTTTCTTTGGTTCTGAAAACTGACTTTTAAGGTCATTTATGCTAAAATTAGAAGACACAGGGAAGGAGTTCCCTGTTGGATCTTTTTTTTTGCATTTTAAAGCAAACCTCGGGGAATTCACTCAAATACATAGGTGTCAGCGCTGATCCTCATCCTGAAATCAATTAAATCTCCTTATTTTCCCAGATCTCCCTGAAGCAGATATTTTGACCCTTTTTCCTCCTCAAATGACTGATTTGATGTCATTTCTGACCTGTGTCTTGCTCACTTGGGCTAGTTCATAATGGCCAGAAGTGTTAATTTTGGCCTAGCGCTGGTCACTGAAAATGGATGAACAAGGTTGAAACTTTAAAAAAATAGTTCAAATTGTCTCAAAGTTGCAGGGTGTGGTCTTTACACATGTTGAAACTAGAATAATTCCCTTAGAGTGTCTTTTTCTCAGAACTTTCAAAAAAAAATCTGGAGAAAAGGTGAATTTTTGTAATTTTCTGTGTTTTGACGCCCCATTTTTGCACTTTTCTCCCATTCTTTCTCGCAAACCTGTTTCACAATTATCTAAAGGGCTCTTGTTCCTTGCTCAGTGATGGGGTAGGAACATTTCTACCAATTTTCATGCCTTTGCTGTGAATATTTCTCTAAAAGAGGGTGATGTGAGGACGGTAGTGTCATACTGCGATAAATGACTGCTGAATTCTTAAGGGTAGAGGTTTAGGAAAACCCCTCTTTTTGTAGGATAAAGTAATGTGATGATGCTGAAACTGGATATCATTATTGAAAACAGGTGCTAGTTATGAAAAAGTGAGTTTATTGAGAAAAAAGGCAATCTTCGCTATCGCTATAGGTCTCACGTAACTAATTGTGGCGCCATCTGTAGTGTCATATACCTTTCTGTCCCGAGATGAAGGGAATGACTGGCTTTGAGTGGCTGATAATGAAATAAAGAAAACTGACAGAATTGAATGAAAATTCACAGGGCACCCCTAATCATTTCTGAGTTATTTCATTAAAAAGAATCAATGATGCAGTGACTATATAAAATGTCAGTAGGTTTTTGAAATAGGCTCTGTGCTCCATGAATTTGGTCGCTGCAAAAGTGCCAAAATGAGGGTAGGTCAACATCTGGGACGCTTGCTCAAAATTTTCAGGGTCAACCTACCCTGAAATTTTGATATTTTGTGTGCTAAAGAGGCCACAATAGGTTTCTGAATCAATTTCGTGTGGGTCAACGTTCTGAATATTTTTTTCCTCAGGATCCGTTATATTAAACTATACAGGAAAACAATTAGTTTCGTGAGACCTCTAGTCCCACTCTGCGTGGGGACTGAACGTTTGGTCGGCATATATCTGTAACCATCAGCACACACTATACTCCCAGAAAATGAATATAGTGCATGGACAGATCCAGAAATTTATTTTTCAAAAAAGAAGGAGGGGGGGGGGGGATCTTTGTGTACAAATTTGAGGCACCCCATCCATGGTATACAATTTCATAAGTAGAAAAAAAAAAAAAAAAAAAATTGGCAAAAAAAAAAAAAAACAAAAAAAAACGGCCCCACTTAATCCTTTCATGATATAAAAACTGTACGAGTATGGAAATATGGGGCACAGGAACCGACTCCTCACTACGCAATGCGGGATACCCCTCTATGACTTGTGAATATTAATGTCGGTTCCCATGCCCCTATATCTCCATTCAATGATACTTTTACGGAATTGTATGGGATAAATAATGTATATTCAATCAGATTTACAACTTTTCTCACTATATACTTCAAAGTCAAACAGTACTGTTCACAGAAAAAAACTAGCTATAGGCTATAAACTGAGCGCATCAGTTGATATATCATGTATCCTGTGTGACTATGTGTATTTAACCTAAGGTACTTTAAATAAAGGTAATTTTTAATTTGCAATCACAAAATTAATATAATGACGAATATATATATATATATATATAGGGTATATATATATATATATATATAGGGTATATAAAATTATATATACATATATATATATAGGGTATATATATATATATATATATAGGGTATATATGTATACATATATATATATATGTATATATGCGCAAACATGACAAAAGATTGCAATTGATTTTGCTCAATTAAGAAAGGATTTTGTTATTTGTGCATAAGTCACGATTCCAAAGATAACTCTTTTTCATCCTCTAATATCACCCTAATTATGATTGGATATGTACAACAATTCCAGCCACCCTTTGTCCATTCCACACCCCTGTCGGTCCACTAACATTATAGAGAGAAGTCATGTTAGCCGCCCCTGTCCACTCCCTACCCATGCTGCCCCCCGCCCCAGGCATACAAGGCACCCAAGTGAGAAATGAGCAATCTTGCCTCCTGTTTTTTCAATTTCATTTTTTGTATCAACGACAAGTGAGATACTCAGTTTCCGGTTAATGTATGACTATTTTCCCGGAGCGAGGTGCGAGCGGCGCAGATTGCTCAGACAACAAGTTGTCAACTCTCACACACAGATATAGAACACACACTGCATACACACTCACTTCACACACTCACACACAGGCACACACACACATACACACACACACACACACACACACACACACACACACGCTCACACTCACATGCTCACACACACACACACACTCACACATGTACACACACACAAACACTACACACACTTACCAAATAGATGGTGTAGCTTTATTAAACACTGGGCTAATAATCCAGCTTATAATTAGATGCACTTGCTTGCAGAGGTCCATTTGTATGTATTAACCCATAGCAGATGAACTATAATTCCTGGATCAATCAAATCTAGCATCTGGTTGCTTTCCTTGACCGTACAGCTTAGTCCACTTCTCATCATAATTTTCTTATCCTGTCTTTGTTATACACACACGCTCACACTGACACACGTACACACACCACACCACACACACACACACACACGCTCACACACACACACACACACGCACACACACACACACACACACACACACACACACACGTACACAAACACAAACACGTACCTCACACACACGCATCCCCCACACTCGTGTTTTCATACGAGAGACGGGTAGGAAAGCACAACGTTCAGTTTTCAGCATAGGTTTTCTTGAATAAGTTTAACAAGGTGAAACTAACAGCTTGTTAAAACAACGTCGCCCATGCAGCCGGTCCCATGCTGGTCCCCCTCTATACAATCTACATGTAGATACATGATCTCATTCTGAATAAGTGACATATCATAAGTCAGGTGTGACATCTGCTTTCTCAATGTCAATAAAAGTTACAGTAACTATGACAATGACAATGATAATGATTTTATTCACTTCCTCGTTATGAGGTATAGGAAAACTACAATACATAAACTACAATACATCAAATACAAGGGTTGTAAATACAATAATTATACATTTTGATGTTGTGGGTGTGAGAAACACCAGAGTTGGGGAGATTCATATTGTTGTGTGCCATCTTGTAGCACCAGTTGTAGCACCAACTGTTTTAGTATCCCCCTGTATCAAAAAGGGTTCCCATTGATGTTGCACAGCAGTGCCTAGTTTAATTTCAGCGCCACATTGTAATAGGACGATAGGATGCTAGTGTGAGATTCTCAAGGTATGCGTCCAGATAGTACTGTAATTGTACTTTTGGGTCCCCATAGTGCGGGAGTTGGTCGCAGAACACCCCCCCCCCCCCCCAACCTCCTTCCCCCCTCCCTCAGTCAGCGTCCTCCCGGCGCGGAGTGCTAGTTCTGCTCCAATCTGCGACGAATCGCCCTCCGCGCCAGACAGATAGACGCTACCTCCCGGGAAGAGATGTCGATGCGGCAGAGTGGTCGTGTTCCAGCCTCCCGGGGCCCGCCTCACACCGCACAGAGAGTAGACTGTACTTATATCCAAGTCCGCTAGGTGTTCAATCTAGGTGAGAATTCCACCCTGCATCCCAGCGTGCTTTGGGGCCTCTGGTTTATGGAAGATAGGACCATAAATCAGCCAGCACCCAAACAACCATCAAAGGGGTTATCCATGCTATAAATAGAGGACCAATAAAAAAAAATCTACGATTTTAAGTAACCAGTAGTAGCCATCGACTGTTGGGGGCCGGCCTTCCATTAAGTATAAGTGCGCATCAAGGGGCGGGGGTAGAGGGGGGATCTGAGATTTTTGAAAATGTGCATACATTTAATTACATATCCTATGCGTATTTTAGCCCAAGGGGGCTGGGGGGATTCTGACATTTTTGAAAATGTGCGTACATACTAAATGGAAGGCCCCAATGTGGGTGTAAGGACCTATAATGATTATGCAAGAGGTATCTAGGTCCTTTCATTGTAAGGACATATTATAATTATGCAAGAGGTATCTAGGTCATAAAAGGACTAGCCAGAGAGCGACACACAGGAGGACAGGGGGCCGCCTCCCTCCACCCCCCATCCCCTCCCCCGCCCGGCCCTGCTAGTAGCATCACACCCACGCCGCCCGTACCGGGGAGGAGTAGTGTAGGCTCTCTGAGAAGAGGACGGGAGCAAGGTAGTCCTTTCATGACCTACTTACCTCTTACACATTACTCTCAGCACCTAGCGGACTTGGACGTAGCTACAGTCTAGACGCAGCCTGGTCCGTGAGCTCAGACCATCACACGGAGGGGAGCAGCCTGGGCCACGCCACACTCCCTCAGTTCATCCTGCACCGCCGGCCAGTACCCACCTCACGGCCCTAGCAGCCTCTACAGCCTCCTGGATCTTACCTCTGTTACCTAGAAGCGGTGCTGCCTGCCTTCCCCTCACCTGGACTAACTCGTGAGCTGCTCCTAACAGAGAACCCTGCCTTTATCAAGAGGTGCTGCCGTGAGCGGGTCTGTGGAGACTAACTGCACGCCGTTTGAGGAGAGTACGTTTGGAGAAGAAGTCTTTACGTGTAGACAGGAGCTTTATACGTGTGAAGAGGAGTCTGTACGTTTAGGAGGAGTCTTTACGTTGTGAGAGGACACGCCGACCGCCAACATGGGGCTAGGAGGATGCTACAGCTGTATCAAGTACTTGATGTTCGCCTTCAACTTTCTGTTCTGGGTACGTGTTGCTCCCCTTTACCTTCTACCTGCTCAGGGGGTACCCCTGAGACGCGCGGGGAGACTGCTGCCTAACCGGACTGCCTATAGAGTTTGAACCCTTATGTGATAATGTTGAGGGGGGCTGATGTTAAACTTTAGTTACTGAACACTATATAAGCTGTAACCCCTAAGACGTTGGGTGTGTGTGGGAGAGGTGAGGGGGGAACTGCTGGACATAGTGTCTCCATTCAGACCCACTCTTTCCCAAAGTGATTATTGCTACTATTATGCAAGATGTATGATCTGGGTCATAGAAGGGCTGTAGAGTTGTAACCCCTGAGAGGTTGAGGGGGCTGCCTAACCTTACTGAAGATTTATGTAGGGTTGTTACCCCTGAGACGTTGGGGAGGGGCTGCCTAACTGTACTGAACGTTTTATGTACAGTTGTAACCCCTGAGATGTTGTGGGGGGATGCCTAACCTTATTGAACACTTTATGTAGAGATGTAATCCTGAGACATTGGCGCGGGGGCTGCCTAACTGTACTGAACGTTTTATGTACAGTTGTAACCCCTGAGATGTTGTGGGGGGATGCCTAACCTTATTGAACACTTTATGTAGAGATGTAACCCTGAGACATTGGCGCGGGGGCTGCCTAACTGTACTGAACGTTTTATGTACAGTTGTAACCCCTGAGATGTTGTGGGGGGATGCCTAACCTTATTGAACACTTTATGTAGAGATGTAATCCTGAGACATTGGCGCGGGGGCTGCCTAACTGTACTGAACGTTTTATGTACAGTTGTAACCCCTGAGATGTTGTAGGGGGATGCCTAACCTTATTGAACACTTTATGTAGAGATGTAATCCTGAGACATTGGCGCGGGGGCTGCCTAACTGTACTGAACGTTTTATGTACAGTTGTAACCCCTGAGATGTTGTGGGGGGATGCCTAACCTTATTGAACACTTTATGTAGAGATGTAACCCTGAGACATTGGCGCGGGGGCTGCCTAACTGTACTGAACGTTTTATGTACAGTTGTAACCCCTGAGATGTTGTGGGGGGATGCCTAACCTTATTGAACACTTTATGTAGAGATGTAACCCTGAGACATTGGCGCGGGGGCTGCCTAACTGTACTGAACGTTTTATGTACAGTTGTAACCCCTGAGATGTTGTGGGGGGATGCCTAACCTTATTGAACACTTTATGTAGAGATGTAACCCTGAGACATTGGCGCGGGGGCTGCCTAACTGTACTGAACGTTTTATGTACAGTTGTAACCCCTGAGATGTTGTGGGGGGATGCCTAACCTTATTGAACACTTTATGTAGAGATGTAACCCTGAGACATTGGCGCGGGGGCTGCCTAACTGTACTGAACGTTTTATGTACAGTTGTAACCCCTGAGATGTTGTGGGGGGATGCCTAGCCGTACTGAACACTTTATGTAGAGTTTTAACCCCTGAGACATGAGAGTCTGGGTGGGGGGGGGGGGGGGGGGGCGCTGCCTGATCTTACTGAAGACTTTATGTAGAGTTTTAACCTGTGGCTGGGCTATGTTGGGAGGAGGAGTACCGCTCCCTAACCTTACTGAATACTGCCTGTAAAGTTTCACCATGACGTGACGACCTAGGACGGCCCCCTCCCCTGGCCCCACCCTGACCACAAACCACAGACGGGCCGGAGGCTGAGTACTCCGGGGGAGGGGGGGGGGACGCTACACTCAGAGCTGAGTCATCTGTATACATGTGTGTTTGTGTGTGCAGGTGCGGATAAAGCCCCCCCCCCCCTTTTTTTTTGTGTTCTTTTCTTTTTTTCTTTTTTTCTTTTTGGCCCAAATATCTAATATTTTGTTCTGTATTTAGAATGAACTACTAAAATTAAATGAAAAAGAATTGCTGTCGACCAAGCTCATAAATGCACTTTTAAGTGTACACGAGGTATCTTTGTCCTCGTGTGTGCATATTGTCAATGTGTAAGGTCCTTGACCTTGTTGTCGTGGGCTTGACCTCATGGGCCTAACCTGGTTCCAACGCACGCACGCAGGAAACGACACACCTACGCGCTTCAATACCATACGGCTGACTTTATCGAGCATGTACGAAGTATGATCATCCCGAATACACTGCTACAAATACCGTCACTTTGAGGTAGACACGGGGAGTGCCGGTCAGCCCCTGCACGCCGACATACACTGGGGACTGAGTACTTAAGTTGTACAATTAACTTTAACGTCAATGTATATATTATAAATTATATATATAATTATATAGGTGGCAGCTCCTAACTAACATGGAGAACACTGGCACCACCTGGCTGGCTTGTCCTTGATACTTTGATATGACTGGGGCCATATTAGCCCATATATATATATATATATATATATATATATATATATAGATATATATATATATATATATAATATATATATCAAATGACAATATGATAATGTATTATCAAACCCATTACTGGCTGACGGAAGTCTTAATATCAGAATTACCCGTCTTACCTCCCCCATTTTCCAGATAGCCATCTCCATCAGTCTGATCCAATTAATGAACCCTACTTCACATAAAGTTTATAAAACATATCTAGTTCTATAGCCCGGGACTACGGTATTTGATAATGCACTTTTCCATTGCTAACACGAATACATGCCCGGTATGTATGAGCCTACCAACAGACCTTTATCTTTTCCTGTCTTCTCTAATGGTTAGCTTGACATTCCCCTATATTTGTCACTGTTCTTATGGTTAAGTGAAACTCTTTTTTTTCCCGCTCAAAGATATATATCTGTCAACCCACACAATATAGATGCATGGGTCGGAATGATATCCGTAACATATGGGTAAGTCATAACATTATTGTTTTGGTCATGGCCTTTGAAATGATTATGTGGCATCATGATGACTATGAGGCCAGGCCTGCTAACATTTCATCAGCTGTTAATGGGACACCTTCTCAAAATGACCATGGAAAATAGAAAAAATGGTTTAATTCTTATATAACTAATTATAATAGAAACATACTGGAAATAATAGAAACTTTTGAAAACGGAATTTTCTAAAAAAAACGGGACATTTTAATACACTTACAGGACACACGGGACAGGAGTCAAAATAAGGGACTGTCCCTGCAATATGGGACAGCCCTGTGATGCCATTTTGATGCCACATAACCATGTGAGGAGATGGTGTGACATTTAAGTGTAGAGTTAATACCAGCTGTGGGAAGATTCTATGTACACGAGGATTTTCACGAAACACGAGGTTGCAGATCAACCTCGTGCATATTAGGGACCATTATAGGCACGAGGTCGTTATTTTGGACAACTTCATGCACGAGATAAGAGAAGGAGGGGAGGGACAGGGCCGGGAAGGGAGGGACAGGGCCGGGAGGGGAGGGACAGGGCCGGGAGGGGAGGGACAGGGCCGGGAGGGGAGGCACTAGGCCGAGAGGGGAAGGACAGGGTCGGGAGGGGAAGGACAGGGCCGGGAGGGGAGGGACAGGGCCGGGAGGGGAGGGACAGGGCCGGGAGGGGAGGCACTAGGCCGAGAGGGGAAGGACAGGGTCGGGAGGGGAAGGACAGGGCCGGGAGGGGAAGGACAGGGCCGGGAGGGGAGGGACAGGGCCGGGAGGGGAGGGACAGGGCCGGGAGGGGAGGCACTAGGCCGAGAGGGGAAGGACAGGACAGGACCGGGAGGGGAAGGACAGGGACTAGAAGGGAGGCACAGGGTCGGGAGAGGAGGCAAAGGGCCAGGAGGGGAGGGACAGGGCCGGGAGGGGAGGGACAGGGCCGGGGGGGGGGGGACCCCTACCAGGGTAAGACATTGAGGCAGGAACATGGTTGGTCACAGGGTGGGAGAGAGAGGGTGGAACATGGTTGGTCACAGGGTGGGAGAGAGAGAGTGGTACATGGTTGGTCACAGGGTGGGAGAGAGAGGATGGTACATGGTTGGTCACAGGGTGGGAGAGAGGGGGTGGTACATGGTTGGTCACAGGGTAGGAGAGAGAGGGTGGTACATGGTTGGTCACAGGGTGGAAAAGTGAGGGAGGTACATGGTTGGTCACAGGGTTGGAGAGAGAGGGTGGTACATGGTTGGTCACAGGGTTGGAGAGCCAGGGTGGTACATGGTTGGTCACAGGGTGGGAGAGAGAGGGGGTTACATGGTTGGTCACAGGGTGGGAGAGAGAGGGTGGTACATGGTTGGTCACAGGGTGGGAGAGAGAGGGTGGTACATAGTTGGTCACAGGGTGGGAGAGAGAGGGTGGTACATGGTTGGTCACAGGGTGGGAGAGCGAGGTTGGTACATGGTTGGTCACAGGGTGGGAGAGAGAGGGTGGTACATGGTTGGTCACAGGGTGGGAGAGAGAGGGTGGTACATGGTTGGTCACAGGGTGGGACAGTGAGGGTGGTACATGGTTGGTCACAGGGTGGGAGAGAGAGGATGGTACATGGTTGGTCACAGGGTGGGAGAGAGAGGGAGGTACATGGTTGGTCACAGGGTGGGAGAGAGAGGGTGGTACATGGTTGGTCACAGGGTGGGAGAGAGAGGATGGTACATGGTTGGTCACAGGGTGGGACTGTAAGGGGGGTACATGGTTGGTCACAGGGCGGGACAGTGAAGGTGGTACATGGTTGGTATGAGGCAGTGGGAGAGTGGTATGAGGCAGGGGGAGGCAGTATGAGAAAGGGGGAGAATGGTATGATGCAGGGGGAGGTTGTATGATACAGGGGGAGGTGGTATGAGACAGGGGGAGGGTGGTATGATGCAGGGGAAGGTTGTGTGATGCAGGGGAAGGGTGGTATGATGCAGGGGAAGGTTGTATGATGCAGGGGAGAGTGGTAGGATGCAGGGGGAGGTGGTATGAGACAGGGGGAGGGTGGTATGATGTAGGGTAAGGTTGTATGATGCAGGGGGAGGTTTTATGATGCGGAGGGAGGTAGTACGAGACAGGGGGAGGGTGGTATGATGCAGGGGAAGGTTGTATGATGCAGGGGAAAGTTGTATGATGCAGAGGGATGGCGGTATGAGACAGGGGGAGAGTGGTATGATGCAGGAGGAGAGTGGTATGAGACAGGGGTAGGCGGTATGATGCAGGGGGATGCGGTATGATGCAGGGGGAGGGTGGTATGATGCAGGGGGAGGTTGTATGAGGCAGGGGGGAGGGTGGTATAAGGCAGGGGGAGGGTGGTATTAGGCAGGGGGGAGGGTGGTATTAGGCAGGGGGGAGGGTGGTATTAGGCAGGGGGTAGGGTGGTATGAGGCAGGGGGGAGGGTGGTATTAGGAAGGGGGGAGGGTGGTATTAGGCAGGGGGAGGCGGTGTGAGACAGGGGGAGGGTGGTATGAGGCAGGGGGAGGCGGTATGAGACAGGGGGAGGCTGTGTGAGGCAGGGGGAGGTGGTATGAGGCAGGGGGGAGGGTGGTATTAGGCAGGGGGAGGCGGTATGAGGCAGGGGGAGGGTGGTATGAGGCAGGGGGAGGCGGTATGAGACAGGGGGAGGCTGTATGAGGCAGGGGGAGGCGGCAGGGGAAAGGAGAGGTCAGAAAATTAAGACCTCGTGCATACAGCATTTTGGAAACCATGGCACACGAGGTGTGACATCCAGCCTCCCCCTGAGAAGTCCATACACGAGGATGAAGAACCACCTCGTGCATATAAGGGACCTTAATATGCACGAGGTGGTTTTTGCCCTCGTGCTTATAGACGGTAGCCCAGCTGTGTGCCACTTGTTGGACCTGCAGGCTGGGCCGGCTGTTACAGCCAGTTAACGGGGTCACCATCATAAAATGAAGGCCGGGGAAGGGGGGAGGGAGGGGGGAGGAAGGAGGGAGGGAGGGAAATAGACATCACAAATTCCATAATTGTCATGCTTTTTTTGTGGCATCATTTGGGTATATTCATCTCCAGTTTTGGGCCATTAAGTTCATTCACTTGTGTTGCAGATGATAAAGCCTATATAATATACAAAAAAAACTTAATTTGTATGTATGCATATGTAATATGTATGCAATATTATAAATATATTAGGCCTATATATGATAACGCCTCCTTAATTGTTATTAGACGATTGTATGGACAATCTTTGTGTCTAACCGTCGAAAAAGAGTTTAGTTTCGTGTTGGTAACTGAACATTCTACAGTGTATTATGATGCTACAGATGGCTGTTGTATGTCTTTTTTATATTCCTATGGTGGTGAGAAGTGGGCGTGGTGCACCAGCAGGTGTTTAGCTGAAGGCAAGTCAGGTACACCAGCTGTTGTGTAACATTGTGTTCTTCCAATCAGTGTGTCTCACCCCTCACTGGTTGAGGATATAGAGGGGTAGGGGGTGCGTCTCTCCCCTCATTGGTTGAGTGTATAGGGGGTAGGGGTGTATCTCACCCCTCATTGGTTGAGGGTATAGGGGGTAGGGGTGCGTCACTGGTTGAGGGTATAGGGGGGTAGGGGTGCGTCACTGGTTGAGGGTATAGGGGGGTAGGGGTGCGTCACTGGTTGAGGGTATAGGGGGTAGGGGTGCGTCTCACCCCTCACTGGTTGAGGGTATAGGGGGGTAGGGGTGCGTCACTGGTTGAGGGTATAGGGGGGTAGGGGTGTGTCACTGGTTCAGGGTATAGGGGGGTAGGAGGTGCATCACTGGTAGAGGGTAAATGGGGTTAGGGGGTATGTCACTCCCCACACTGGTTGAGGGTATAGGGAGTTGAGGGTATATGGGGTATAGGGGGTAGGGGGTACGTCACTGGTTGAGAGTATAGGGGGTAACTTGACTCAATGTAAGATAATTATTAGTTTAAACATATCATGCTTTATATTCCTTCAATTCTGGGACAAGCAAATTCTCTTTATATCAGCACTGAAAACACAAGTAAAAATGAATGATTCCCGTTATGATCCATCCGCGTGAAAAGACGACAACGCTCCTAGTATTACAAACCATGGCCGGAAACAGAAAGAGAAAGCCACAAGGGCTTCACTTTTCAGACAGACAGAAATGTATCACCTCTCCCTCATCCATCATTGACATAGCCCTCATTGTTTTGGCCTTTAATGCTGTGCACACGGGGTTTAGAAGCCTTGGGGCGCACGTCAATGTAAACGTATCACTGTCATGTGTGGAGGTCAGGGTAAGGCTTGGTGCACAGATTAGCACTAGCCACACTGTCCGTTTCTGCAGCAGGGTGATACTTTTGGACTACTAGTGCTGAGACTCTAATAATATAACTCAGATTAGAATACAAGGTATCACGTCTATTTCTGAAAAAGATTGTGGCAACGACCCTGTGTTAGCAAGCAGCACGGTTTCTGGAAATACAATGGCCGTTCATTGCCTACATGTTTTACTAGGGAGGCCCTTGAAAACCTCTAGATATAGATATTATTTCAAAATTGTTGGTCATGTGTTAAAAAAATGAGACATGCACACACATTAGGTGTTTACTCATGTATGGAGTTTTCTTGGAAACAAATAAATTGAAAAGAAAAGGAAGCAATCATTGTAAACTTTATTGCTACAAATCTCTGAATATGGCTACAGAAAAATGTTATAGTGTGTTTATGGATACTATACACCTTCAAACCATCGTAGTAGATCCTTACTTTGATGTCATATACGTAATGTTTGATTGTTCACAGTGTTATTCAATAGTAAGATAGTAAGATCTCAGCTTCACTAAAATATAATGTTTTTATAACATTTTCTTTTTTTTTTAGTAAGTCTCAACTTTACCTAAAGTAACGTAACTGTTTTGGGCAAATTGGGCAGGTTACAGGCTAACCAAAGAAGTACCGTTGCAGAACATGCTTGTTACATCGCTCCTTGCCTGTATGCGCTTATCCCAGACAGAGGTACCTGTGTAGGAGTCTGTACTTTGGGCGTGGCGGGCCGCTCGGGGCTCGGGGCAGGTACGGAAATCCGCAGGTGAGGGAGGGGCGCAAGGGGGGGGGGGGGATAGGGGAGTCAGGAGGGCGGGTAGAGGAGTCAGGTAGGGGGTGGAGGGGGGCCAACATGTGGGGAATGAGCGTCCGAAGAGTACGTCATGAGTCATGACGTCAACATGTGCAGGGAGCAGGAGGGAGGTGGGGAGGATGTGATGATGTAAACATGTGCAAGGAGCAGGGGGGGGGGGCGGAGAGGGGAGAGGGGAGAGGGGAGAGGGGAGAGGGTCATTGGGGAGACGGGGGAGGTTGGAAAGGGAAGGGGTGAGGAATTATCAAAGAGAAGGAGAGGGGCATGTTTTCGACTTAATTTGTTCAATTTTGCTGGTGTGCCATAATTTTATTGTCAATGAGAGAGTCTACTCGAGAGCATCATCTTATCAGTGAGATGAATTTGTCCCAGCTCCCTGCGACAGGACCATTGGCCACAGCGATTGGGGCTTTAAGCTCCATTCTTTCTGGTCTAAATTTCTTTCACAGACAACTGTGAAAACAAATCTCATCCATACAATAATAGTCTCATTGGAGATAACCTGATGGCAGGCTAGCAAATTGAAAAAGTAGCATCCACACTGAGAAGTCAGCTTCCTTGCAATCATATTCACAAGTAATATAATTAAAACAGGGTTGCCACAAGTCAGGCAAAAGTCAGGGAATTTTGGAATTGGTCATCGAAAACTGGCATTTTGAAAATAAATGTCTGGGAAAATTGACTCTAGTCAGGGAAAATTCCAATCATGTCATAGCCCCAAATTTAAAACACAAAGTTAAAATCTTTGCATCAGGTCACAAGAATTCAGTGTGGCAAAAGGGGAATTTTGGCCCCTTCACAGGCATGTTGTGATTGTAAAGTGTGTTGATGTGATTCAGCAGTGTTTCCTTGGCTACACACATTGCCAAGAAAAGATTAAGAGTCTGAGCTTAAATGGGAGTAGAAGACTGTTCTTATAGGGATGGTTCAAGACCGTTTAATGAAAGAACTTTCCTGTCTTATTAGTCTGGAAAAAATGGAATTTGTCAGGGAAAAGTCAGGGAAATGTCAGGGAATTTTGACATACCTGGTTTGTGGCAACCATGTTAAAATCACACAGGTTCTGTACGGAAATATTCAACATGTTGAATAACTTCGCAACAGACCATGTTGCAGCTATGATAACCCAGTGTTTCCAAAGTTCGCAGGTCGCAGAGACCTACTGCGGCTGGGGCGAATGGGGCTTGAGGCAGGCAGGGAACTCGACCTGGTCATCCCTGATAAAAGGACCCCGAGAAACAGGGAGCTGGTGATGCCTTCTCTCTGTTTGTTGGATACTGGCATGCAAAACTCCCATACACCACAGAGGCACTGTCGCAGCCAACCTCAGGTTTCATTCATAACCCACGCATCTAATGTTTCTGGGACAGGGCACTGCATTGGATGGATGAAGAGGCTATGGTGGAATGCTGTATAATTATAGGATGTTCTTTTTATTTCTATTAGTCAAACTGCTTAAAACATCCTGTATCCATCCATGAAAAGGGCATGGTAGTGTGAGAAACGAAAAGGTCCTATCTCCTCAAAAGGGCATAGTAGTTACCTGTCAAGATAACCTGAAAAGCCTATTTACCAACTTAGTAAATAAAAATATCAATATGTTTTTTAAATTCATAAATGACACAATAAGCTCATCCGACATTAGGTATGTCCTAGGGTTGGACAAATAACCGAATAAGCCATCCTTATCTTCAAGGGTTGTGGATACTAAAATAAGCAAGAATTATATTTTTGTTTATATCCCTAAGTATCGCTAAAATGTTATGATTACTTAAATTCTATCATTTGGCAGAATTACAGCTTTGCCAGCCAATCAAAATGATGTATTTCAGGGCAAAATAGGGTTGGAAATTATCAGTTAGGCTAACAGGTTTCAACATTGGTTCCTGTGGGGAAGAGGCCAATGGTTAATTTTGGTTAATTTTGTATCATGCAGCTGTGTTCAGAGAATAAGTACAGAGGGACTTCTGAAAATATTTCATGGTATATTTCGATATTGGTATAAACTGGGATGGGCATATTGGGACATAAAATGATCGTTGTGCAAATTATCACTTCGGGTGCAGTTTTATTCATGGAGTTGCGTGATCAGCGATTGACCCCTGTTGAAATAATGAAATACACGCATCTGGTTTGTCACCTGACACTGTGACCTGATTATCACCAACACACGAGGCTCCCCTCAGCCCAGGAGCAGGTTACTGGGGTATGGGGGAATGGTAAGGGGAAAGTTGAACTCAGCATTGAAAAGGGTTTTCTCACTGGTATTGATCGCCATCTCATGCATCTATAAGGGGATAAATATAGCCGGCAGGTATTGTGTACTGAAGTGTACACCTTTTTGACAAGGATGCCTCACTCACACAGAGGGGCGTCTCACTCACACATCCGACCCTCCGGATTCGTTTTTCCATAACTATTGAAATATTCCGGGAATTCATACCAAACCAATACCATTTAGGGACAGTGTTTCCGTAAAACCCTAAACATTCTTTATATTTACGGATTTCTGATGTCACCTTTTACTTTTGTAACAATTCTGTGCACTTATAAAAATATTCTATCATTTTCCATAAATATTAAGGTCTAAGGGGTAATTTTAGTGGTAAACCCTTTGTACGTATTTATATACAGACCCGTAAATGATTCCAACAGTGTGAGGGCTAATGGGAGGGGGACAGCCTCACTATCTGAAGGCTAAGGGAAGTCCCCTAGAGTCTAAGGGCCGAGGGAGACCCCCACAATCTGAGGGGAGACCCCTATACTAGTCTGAGGGCTGAGAGGAAACCCCCTTAGTCTGAGGGCTGAGGGGAGACCCCCACAGTCTGAGGGTTGAGAGCATACCCCCATAGTCTGAGGGTTGAGAAGAAACCCCACTGTCTGAGGGCTGACCCTAACAGTCTGAGGGCTGAGGGGAGACCCCCACAGTCTGAGGGCTGAGAGGAAACCCCCACAGTCTTAGTGCTTAGGAGAGACCCCTACAGTTTGAGAGGAGGCCCACAGAGTCTTTAGAGGGTACCCCACAGCCGGCAGTGATTTTCTCCTTGATGGGATCCAGCCGACTTCCGGCCCCATCACTCCCCGCCTTCTGCCGTCATCTGCCACCATTTTCGCCCACCCCCGACCGCCCAAATCCTCACACCATTAGCAGTCGCAATTTGGCATTCAAAGGAATTTAGCTTTTGCCCATGGCATGTTAGAAGTTGAAGTGAGAGCTATATCCCCCAGTTAGGCCTCCAATGTCCCTGTCATGTTCACACGTCTAGCCTCCTACCCCCGCCGTAGGACCCGGCAGGCGGAGGGTGGATGCCTTCTCTAACAGGATCTCAGGGAATTATGGCCTTGATTATTCTGTTTCATACGCTGAAAATGGTAATTGAATTCCTATGTAGCATTACTGCTGACGTTCATGTGCACTAGGAATTGATTTACTTCGCTGTGCTTTATGAAAATGTAGACCATTAAAATCGACAGGCTGACACGGGCATTTCTTAAAATCTAAAGGGCGACATGGCATTTTCTAAAAATTTGACAGGCGATATGACCAATGACATGGCCCTTTCCTTAAATTCGACGTGCGACATGGGCTTTAAAAAGATAGTGACATGGGACAGGGCTATTTCTTAAATTCGCCATGTGGCATGGGTCCCCCCCATCCATACCCTCTCACATATCATCCCTCTCGGCAAGGATCTTGATGCCGGAGTCATTGATCTAGAGCACGAAGAATGCCCGGAGGGGTTACTCTGTCTTCAGTATTACTGTGAATCCAGATCTAAATTCATACAGGTTCTAAGGATAAGGTACTACAATACTGACATTTCTGTTTATGTAAACTGGTATTAGATTCAGATTAGATACTTAAAGCTAGCTTAAATCACACACCAGCGTATTAGTTCATATTCCATTTATAGTTAGATCCCCACTTGATAGAGCCTTCACTGCATAATATCATGATAGAGTTACATGCTAATATGAAGAGTGTGATGCTTAACCTATTCCCCGAACGTGGTGGGGGTTGGGGGGGTGAGAGACGGATAGTGTGGGCCGGGAGCAGGGCCGGGAGGGTTGGGAGGTCGGCAGGGCGTGTGTGGGTTGGGGTGTAGGTTGGGCGAGGGAGGTGTAGGTTTGGGGGTCGTAGGCCTTGGGGGTTGTAGGCCCAGTAACCCCACTCTCCAGTCTGTTGGATACATGAGCGTTCTCACGGAGAAGGGGGTAATTTTAAAGGAAGTTTGCATGTCCGTGAACATTAAAAATAGGGTATTTTCTCAGCCAAAATTCGCATTTTCAAGAAAAAGGGGTCACCCTTTTATGTAAAGACACATACATAAAAATGTGTTTTAGAAATATGACAGTTTTCAATGAACATTTGAAAAAGGGGTCCTTGCTAGCCCAAAAATATGTGAAAAGGTTTGTTTTTTTTCAGATTGAAGAACACTGATAGGTTACCACTAAGTTGGTTGAGTTGGGGTACCGGGGTTGTAGGTCGGTGGGGTTTAGGTCGTGGCGGGGGTGAGAGAGATTATCTAGGCCGAAGGTAACCTGACCCGGGGCAGGCCTATCTCCATGGTAATGGGGGTACCGAGCAGCTCGGCAGTAGCTCACCACTGACCCCTTTACTGAGCAGGTCAGCCCAGAAACTCTCACTTACTTTACGATTTAACTTCTAGCAAAACTTAGAGGGGCATATTAAAGTCGGGCCAGAGATCACACTAGCTGGTCGCCAAGTCGCCAATGGGGCTATAAACCAATAATTATTTGGCTACAACAAAATTATTTGCCGTTTTCTTTGGCGACAGGAGTAAACAAATAATATTATGTCATTTTAGGAGTTTTTATAGATGCAGTTAAAATTGACTAAGAAGGGTCCGGCACTAAGTATGTATGTAAATCTTTGTGCCCCACGATTCTATGAAGAGATTAATATAATGTTAATATGTTGTAATATTAACATAAAAATGGCTCCTGGTATTAGAATTTGGCTACAAAAAATTCTTTCCGGAGACGTTTTTGGCTAGACAAATCTGACACCTCACGTGAGCCCTGAGGCTTCAAATGACCACAAAAGGTCACATAAGAATGTGGTTCAATAAAAGAAAAGGAAAAAAGAGCACATAGGGCCGCATAAGGCTACAGGAGGCTACAGGAGGCCACGGGAAGAGGCCACAGAACAGCTCGGGTTAGGCGTGGGCTCCTGTACCGGGCGCCTGGTGCAGGTCAGCCCGCTGAGGCTCTCACTAAACCCCACCGACTTAGGTCCAAGGGTGGGGGGTGTTGAGAGGTAGAGTTTGTTTGTGTGGGAAGACGATAAGGTGTTGCACCATGAAGCAAGTAAGGAGGTCAACTTAGAGAAACTAACTGCAGCAGTAGTCTACAAACTCCTTCCTCTCATTGTGTTGTCTTGGTCTGCAGTGCGCTCTTTCCCCTGCCATTATGTTCAGGGGCCGATGCAGAGTCAGTCATCTGGAAGGGGCAAATCAAACCCCCTATAAAAAAGTGAAAAATAATTATGTCAGACTTGGACAAATCAACAAGTTTAGATTATTTGAAAAAAAAATCTCCTTGGTCGGGGGGGGGGAGGGGGATATTGCCCCTTTTGCCATTCCCTGGATCCGCCACTGATGTTGTAATATACAATCCTCAAAAGTGTGTGATTCTATGCCCAAGTTCAATAATATTCCCCATAATATCTATAGTGACGTTCCTTTCCGGAAATGTGATCTTAAAATATTTAAGTTGGGTTTATAAATTGTGGTCCTTGCTGATTTAGGCTTACCCCCTCTTGTTGAAATTGTTATGTCAGGGGGTCAGTAGTGAGGCTATGCCAGCACCCCCATCCCCAACCCCCACACACACAACCAACCTCAATGCCAAGAAGTAATACCCTTTGATCACAACTAACACAGAAAATAACAACCATCTCTGACCTATTCCTTCCAGACCCACCAGGTCCAACCCTCTAGTCCCTGACATCCCAGTCCCAAATCCACCAGTCCTAGAGCTTGTCCTCCGAGACCAAAACATTCCCTCTTCTTGTATGCTCTGACACAAGCCTAGCACTGGCCACCTGGATGGGGGTTTCCTGTTGTTTTTGGGCTCCTTGTGTAATTGGTAAACAGGATAGGTGTGACTCACATATACAGACACACACACCACTCACATCCATGCTCACACTCACAATTACACATACTCTCATTCACACATTTACATACTAACACACCCACACACCTACACACACACACACACACACACACACATCACTCACACACACTTACATAACACTTATACACACACCACACTAACTCACATAATTTATACAGACACACACACCACTCACATCCACACTCACACTCATACTCATACTCACTTACAAACGCACCATACACACACCCCACTCACACATAACGCACATTTACACACACACACACACACACAAACACACACACAAACACACACCACACCACATACATACTCACACACAAAGACACAGGCATAGATGCCTACACGCCAACACAAACATGATCGTGTCATCTCCTATGAAAGATCCCCAGAGTTGCTGATTATACCCCTATCTGACTGTCAGAATGATACCTTCTCTCATGCCATCCCTGCACTCTGTCTTTCATTATTGAATGATGTTGGTCTATTCATTTTAAAAGACTCACACTACCCACAGAAACTTCAATGAATGGTATGCCAATACTATTTTCACTTTAGAACCATCCTTGACAGTGTATGTCGATAAATATACTTGACAATGGTTTCTTTGTCGTGACAGGCTGTGACTCTCATTAACTGAAGTGACTGGATGTCCTTGCTTGGGTCTATTGTTACATAGCATTGTGGCTCTCAGTCAGAGGGCTACATACATACATCTATTATATTATCCTGTTGATAATCATCCCCATGCTAGGACATAATTCTGTTAATTGATATATCTTTATCCTCACTGCGTGTATGACTGTTCACCTACAAACATGTTTACTATATTTCTTTTCTTATCTGTTTCAGGTAAGTGTCTGCGATCCTCGGTTTCCAATAAGGCAATGACAAAGGACGTCACAACTTTGCAATATAATCAGGTGTGCCAGAGTTCCTCATGAATGCGGATATCCAGGTAATATTTTAGATCAGTCCATATGTGAGCCAATACCTTATGTGCAGCCTTATGGATACATGTTTTTTTAGTTGATTCACCCACACACTACTTATCTTTACTGGCATTGAGTCAGACAGGAAACGCATCAAAGGCCATTATGAGAGAAATATTCCTCAGGACTGTATCTTGTGCTCTCCCTATTACATCACCCATACCCATTATGCATTGTGTGAAATGTGTAGGTTCCTATCCCATAGTCCCCATTACATGCTGAGTCAGTGTTATACATGTTTTAAAAGGGTAGTAGGGCACCTAATTCTCGCTACCACGGATATCTATCATAACCCCCTTCAACCAGAGACAGATAGTCCCTTTTTAAAGTCGCCAAACTGGCGAATTTATGACGATTTGGATTAGCCAAATATTATAATGATTAGCAAACTTTTCTGTCGTAGAAAAATATTTTAAATACACATAGATTTTTGACGTGAAATGAGCTATAATTTGCCTTGATTCTGGA
Organism: Lepidonotus clava; assembly: GCA_936440205.1. Classification (NCBI taxonomy): domain Eukaryota; kingdom Metazoa; phylum Annelida; class Polychaeta; order Phyllodocida; family Polynoidae; genus Lepidonotus; species Lepidonotus clava. The sequence goes on from OW387141.1 coordinate 48,380,546, forward strand.
CACATTTTGTCCAAAACAATTTGCCAAATCTTTCAAATTTAGCTAATTTATCATGAAATCAAGTCACCAGATTGACTCTGCATTTGCCTTCAGGGATTTTGCGAGCAGTTAGCACGATCCCAGCATTAGTATATTATAAACCTCTACAGCCATAGACAGGTGATGATTTAGTATCACAAATCTCTTTGGCCATCGACTGGGGATGATGTATCACAGTCCCCCTACAAGGATATTGGACAGAAGGACATAGAAGAGAGTATACTATGAATTCTCGACCTGCATGTTTAGGCCAGACCCACGCCAGCCCTGGGTGCAAGCCTATGTCATGCCTTCTAGGGCGTATGGAATGGTGGGGTTCCATGTCACCTGTCGAATTTAAAAAATGGCCCTGTCCTCTGTCGTTATACCTTAGTTAAGACCCATGTCTTATGTCGAATTTAAGAAATAACCCTGTCCCATGTCACTTTCTTTTTAAAGCTGCTGTCGCATGTCGACTATAAGTAAAGGGCCATGTTATTAATTTTGTCTTTTAGTTGCCCTGTCACCTGTCAAATTTAAGAAACGGCCATGTTGCCCTGTCGAATTTAAGAAAAGCCCATGTCACCCTGTCGATTTTAGGGGGCCACGCCCATCTTCTCGGCCTAATACAAAGTGTCCACATCGCACCTCAGCCCGTCCCTCTCTGGATGATCTCGTTATCGCCGGCTGGGTGGGTGTAATGCCTGGGCCCGTGACCTAGATTGGGAGCTGAAATGAGCAGGTGCTTGAGCAGGTGCTTGAGGTGCTCGCTGAGCGCTCTCCTCACGGGGAGGACGAGGAGGTCCTCAGAGGATCGTCGGCACTGAGTGCAGGGGAATCTGTCGCATGGGGGGCCTGGTAACGTGCAGACCAATATGGGGATGAAGTCCCCTAAATTCAACACAGCGACATGGCCATTTCTTAAATTCGACACGGCGACATGGCTATTCTTTTTTAAATTGACAGGTGACATGGCAATTATATGAAACATGACATTGCCCTTTTCTTAGATTGGACATGTGACATGAGCTTTTAAAATATAGTGAAATTCTTAAATTCAACATGCAACATGGGTCTACATGGAGATATATGGACAGGCGACACAGCAGTTTTTTAATTCAACACGCGACATGGGATTCCCCCCCCCCCGTCTTTAGCCCCCAATATGACAGACGGCTTCAGTAAACCTATCTGGTTCTAATTCCTACCCTATGTGACTGCTCCTAATCCCAGCCAAACATATGACGTTATTTTAATGTTGGAGTAATGTTCTTTCTTTGTTTCTTGTTACATTATTTTGATGGTCTCAATAACATTGCTGCAATGGACTACTGTGACGTTGTACTGTGATGTTATTATAATGTTCTGGTTATGTTCATCAATCTAAGCAGAATGTTCTTATAATGTTTAGAACTGTTTTGGTTTTGTCCTAACCTCACCAAAATATAAAGTTATAATAACTTTCTGATTTAGTGAGGTTTCAACCTCACCATCAATAATGTAATTGTTATGTGCCATTTTAGTAAGTAACAAACTGACTAAAATAGTATGTTGCAGAACATTTCTGTTACATCGCAAGTTGGCTGTGATAGGTCCATCGGTTATTTTCCTTGCATTGCTAAGAATCATCTGGCGAAGCATTACATGCAATAACTAAATAGAGACACTTTTGTATAATTTGATCATTCCATCAGTGTCAGCTGCTCTGCACGTCTCAGCCGTGTACTTCGTGTGAATATGCCAGTCTTAATCACTATTGACATATTCTTCATGTTCCAGCTCATACTTCACATTAGCAGTGCGAAAGTCTATTCTCAATCAATGACTAATCACATTATCTATAGGTCTAGGACACGTACAACTCAAAAACCTAAACATTTTCTTTTACCTCATGTTGGTTTGTCTTTTCCTATGTTCAAGCAAATTTACCGAAATGCAACTCTAATAGCACATTCAAAGTGTAATGACAGTATGTTAATGTACATTACTTCATATAAAATAACATTTATAATATCAAGCCAGAACTCTATAGTTGCTGTGTCACAATAAGGAACTAAAAATGAGCTGGTTTTCGCTGCCCAGACCTATAGCGACATGTTAGTACATCACACTACTTTTTTAGATGTAGGCCTAATATCTATGTCGTTGCTTATAATGATTCAATATGAATGTCACCACTTAATATTACCCCATTAATTAGCACATGCCACAAGGCTATTCTCAATGACTAATCACATTATGCAGTAGAATAGTTCCCAATTGAAATAGTTTACGTGCAGCTGATCAGTTTTGTTTTAAGTTATGACACACTTATTGATGTAGTACCACCCTATTTGTTCAGGTGTCAACCCCATTTAACTTCTATCAATATCGGCCCAATCTGTTTGCAGTTAGTTTGTTCATATGAAGGTCTCCATTCAATAATACCAAATGGACACCTTCTAATTTTTAACTTTTTCAAATCATAAAATGTTCCAAAGCTTTAAATACCTTTAAAAACAAACATCTGATCTTTCACATATGAATGATCATTCAGATTATGACTAGTATTTCATTTGGAATTCAATATTTCTGGCCTACTGGCTGAATCCAATCCCCGATTATTTCTTTTTTATTAAGTCATCATCACATACAATAATGTGCTCTTCACGATGATATACAATTAATTACATTTCATCTAACATATATATATATGCAGATACACAGTCACTTTTGCATCGCTCCCCCATGAAGTTTCCACAAATCATACAGGAGTTCCGTATTGCACTTGATATAAATTGTTCCTTTGTATCCATATTTTGTAATTCGTAGGGAAGTAGCTTCCAATACGAGTAGGCTCTATATGATATACCTTTTCTATAGACCTCTATATTGGGTTTGCATATCTTTAACTTTTTACCCAGCTGGGTCACTATGTAATTGCCTGTTTTCATGATTATCCTCATGATGTTAACTAGTACAGTCTTCTTGCTGTATAATGCTAAAAATCACTAAAATCAATGTCATACCACTATAATTCATAATTTGGTACATTAAAAGGTTAGGTTGGTGTAAAGGTTGTGCATGGGGAATGCATGAGGACCACCACATCACAAATCTTCCTTAAGAGTGGAAGAAGAAAAAGTAAGGGAGACAGATTGATTGGCGTTTTCCTGAAGGGCTATCAGCCAAATTCTGTGTGTTTCCCACCTTATCTGCTGATGATGGGCCACTATTTAGGGACACCAGAAGTGTGCCTTTCTCCAGGAGTAACTCGTTATGACTGGTGGTGGGGGAGATGAGAGCTGCTCTGTAATTACCCGGACCAGAAAGGAGTGGCCACTTCGCAAATCAGTGTATACTGAATTATTACTCTTCCACTACTGCACATGTCAGTGTTCACTGTTTGTCCACTGCCTATTTTACTTGGGGTTCACTGTCTTTCCACTGGCATGGCAGTGCATAAACAGTGGTCCACTGATTTGTTACTGGTTTTCCTTAGAATACTTTGAGGTACAGTAAAGACTACTGATTTAATACTTCTGTGAGATAGTTGATGCTGTGCCTAACAGTGTAAAATCAGTAGTCCACTGCATCTACACTGATCACCCAAGGGCACACTGGTGTTTGTGCCCCAGTTTTATATAGGTTACTAGACACATTACCTTGTGACAGTTAACAAAAAGGCGGGAGGCAGCACTGGTTACAAGAGGGAGACAGACAAGGAGCCCTATTATACCAAAATTTAGGGTCAAAGTTTTTGGAATTATTACTAACATTGGGAAATAATGGAGTGAACAGCCAGTGATCAGAGTGGATAGTAAAATCGGATGTTATCAGCAGTGGTTGGTGAGTAATTTCATGTTATTCAATTTCACTCCACATCTTAATACTTCAAGGATGGACCACATCCATTGGCATCTAATGCAGTGGTTGGCTCATGTACCACTTCTACCTCATTTAAATATTTCGGACATACTTTTTTATCACTGCAACTGCAGTGACAAATAAGTGTGCCACTAATTTCACACTTCTCCTTGGAAGCTACTTATTTATCACTGCCTGAGCAGTGCCTCAAAAGTGGCCCTCTTATTTGACACTGCAGAATCAGTAGGCACAGTGACAATGCAGTGGATGGCTCATATACCACTTCTACCTCATTTAAATATTTCGGACATACTTTTTAGACACTTCTTAACCACTGGTAGCACACTGATACTACACTGTGCCTTTACTTCTTGAGCATAATACCTCAGTGCAGTGACACTGCAGTTTTCACTGGAAAAACACTGTATAATCACTGAAAAAACACTGTAATGTTACTGTTTCAGTACACAGGTATTACTTCTAATGCACACTGTTTTGTAGCTGGTTAGACACTGCATTTATACTGCGTTTTGTCCCGGGTAGGACGTGCAGACCTCATCCTCACCGGAACTCCCCCTCTTTGTGACAACATAATGCGTAGCTCAGCCAGCAGAACAATGTATACCAAGGGTACCAACAGCAATGGGAAAACAGGGAAAATTGGCATAAAAAGCCCTGACAGGGAAAATGTATGGAGCTTACAATTTTTACCAAAACACAGGTAAAACACAGGGAATTTCATTTACTAAAGCTTCGGGAAAAAACAGGGGATCGCTTACAGACTAAGCTGAATGAGCACACCCTAGTAGACCGGTTTACAGACTAAGTTGACCTAGCATACCCTTGTAGATCAGTTCACAGACTGGGCATATAGTCGGTATACCCAAGTAGATCTGTGAACAGACCAAGCTCAGTCAGTAAACCAAGTAACCCAATGAATTTACAGACTTTGGCTGAGTCAGTGCTGGTATACCCTAGTAGACAAGTATAGGCTGTCCTACAAAGAACATCTGTTTCCGGTCCAGTGGGTGGGGTTAAAAAAGATGACTTGGGCGGCCACGTTTTTTTAATATTTTTCTTTTTAGTAAGTGTATAATCTGGACTTTTTGTAAAAAAAAGAAGAATTCTTTTCTGAAAAATATACAAATTGCCTCACCCGGCTAGAAAATACTCACCCGGCCGGTCCACCGGAAACATAATTTTTTTCAGGACGGCCATAGGCCCCCAGGCGGCTGTCCCACAGAACCGGTCCGTTCTGAATAATGTAGGAGCGGATCAAGCTTTGTGCCACAATTATACCAGAGCCCAGAGGCGCAGGTGTCCCCCCACCTGCAGGCGCATATTTCACACCTCCTCTCCACCCCGCGGCCAGGGGATTCAGGGGCATGCTCATGGTCTAAATCAGAAGATTAAGCCACTTTGGAATGATCTCTCTTTCTGTGATGTGTAAGGTAGAAGTAAAAGACACTTTTTCCTCACCAAAATGAGAGCTGATAGTATCGTTGCTTGATGATTGAAAGAGAGGCAAAAGCAATGTTGTGTAGAAATGATGACATAATTTTATAAACTCAAATAATTATGAAGATACATTCTAAGAGTATAACTTTAGCCATTGGTATGGTACAAATCAGGATAACTATATATAGCTTTTCTTGAATTCAAAACTATTCATGTCAATTATGCCTGAAGGCAATAATGTTCGTAAATAAACCAATTTTGGTGGGTCACCAAAATTGACCAGGAAAGAGTTTGGATGTAATTTAAAGAAGTTTTTGTCTGTATCCACAATTTACATTTCACAACAGGTCTGGGTTATGGCCATAGAATATCTTTCAATAGTTAATAAAAGTTGACCATTCATTGCTTTTGGCTCCTTGGAAGTGTACGTCAGTTAGAGGCATCACTGCCTCATGACTGAAGTGTCCCTGAAGTGATTCCCTGAAGTGAATCATTAAAAAATGCATGGTTCATTACATGTTTACTTAACAATCACTAAGAGGCATTGCTACAAACATCTAATAACATATACATTGGTTCTAATTCTATTATAAAAACAGGTCTTTACATTAAGTATTGTCCACCTCACTGGGCAGGCAAATCCTGTCAAAGAGCAGGTCAATTTTGATATTTACAATCTCAGTATCGGCTCTTATGTTTTGCTACTTTGCTTAAAACCTTTCACGCGTTTTAAAGAGCATATACATTGATTCATTAATCCTTCTTTAACAATATTTATTCTTTTTTTTTTGCAGTTATAGTGTATACCTCCTGTATAACCGATGTGGGAACAATGAGGTACAGCAAACATGATTCTCAAGTTTTGATCCCTTGCTGTTTGCCTAGTCTGTCACGATCATCTCATAGATACAATCACCAAAGACTGACAAGGTCAAAACTCATGTCTGAAAAGTTAGAATTTGTCCAAACTTGTTTCGTTGTGAAAATGATGATGACCCTGGCTGTCAGTGTGGCATAAAACATTCACTCACTCCTGTTTCATAGTGCAGGTTTCAGTTTTATAAGGCAGGTTCCAGTTGTGTAGGACATGTTCCTGTATAAGGCAGGTTCCAGTTGTGTAGGGTATGTTCCTGCATAAGGCAGGTTCCGGTTGTGTAGGGCATGTTCCTGCATAAGGCAGGTTCCAGTTGTGTAGGACATGTTCCTGTATAAGGCAGGTTCCAGTTGTGTAGGACATGTTCCTGTATTACGAAGGTTCCAGTTGTGTAGGGCATGTTCCTGTATAAGGCAGGTTCCAGTTGTGTAGGGCATGTTCCTGTATAAGGCGGGTTCCAGTTGTGTAGGACATGTTCCTGTATAAGGCAGGTTCCAGTTGTGTAGGACATGTTCCTGTATTAAGAAGGTTCCAGTTGTGTAGGACATGTTCCTGTATTAAGAAGGTTCCAGTTGTGTAGGACATGTTCCTGTATAAGGCAGGTTCCAGTTGTGTAGGGCATGTTCCTGCATAAGGCAGGTTCCAGTTGTGTAGGGCATGTTCCTGCATAAGGCAGGTTCCAGTTGTGTAGGGCATGTTCCTGTATAAGGCAGGTTCCAGTTGTGTAGGGCGTGTTCCTTTATAAGGCAGGTTCCAGTTGTGTAGGGCGTGTTCCTGTATAAGGCAGGTTCCAGTTGCATAGGACATGTTACTGTATAAAGGCCGGTTCCAGTTATATAGGGCAAGTTCCTGTTATATAGCCTAAGGAGCATTTCACTTGTATAAGGAGGGTTTCAGCAGTCTTCGTCACGTGTTAGTCCTATACTGTAGATCAATATTTCATTGCACTCTCCGTCTCAGTACAAAACGTTTCACTGCCACATCAGAGGGCGGCTTTGAGGTGGGTTCCTAGTTAACTCAGGGGTAACTCTAAATCAGAAGCTTAAGCCACCTTGGAATGGTGTTTCTTTCTCTGTTTGAATCTGAATTTCAGTCGCCAAATTTATTTTCATTTGCCATCAGTCATTTAGGACAAATACGAATGCAAACAAAAGTTATTTAACCTGAAGAATAATTCATAAATATTATCCCTTGATTCACGTACGTTGCACTAAAAGGAATACCTTGAAAGTTCATGAGAAAAAGAATAATGTATGGATCGGTTTGTACAGGAATATATATATAACAAAAATATTTCAAATCAGAAAGGTTTCTTTGCAGAACATTAACATGATAAGAGATGTGAAATCAGGTTAGAGGGTAACTGCTAATTAATTGGTTCATGGTCCCATTAGAATCAGTCCAAATGTATCAACATGATTTTACCATTGCCTGGCAACGTCAGGGGCATCAAATTACTGGCAAAATTGCCGGATGATCACAATCGCTGGACAGTTCCCTGTTGGTATGGCGTGAGATCTCGGCGACGGCCAGCAGTTAGCAGAATCGCCGGGAAAATCACTAGCAAATTATCAAACTTGCATGATATGACAGTTGCCCAGTGACGACGACACCTGTTCTACCAGGCGCCTGTCGCCCGGCAATGGTTAAATTGCCTGGTGGGTATGGGCCTTTACAGTCTACTAAGGGTGATCTCTGGTGCATGAGATTGTAATTTCTGTACCCTGAGAGTGCATGAAACAATTTTCTCACAAAGTATTCCCCATCTCTGTACCTCCCCTGCCTGTACCCTAATTCTTTGAATTGAACAAGACCTCAAAATCAGGATTTTGTATGAATTGGAGCTTTTAAGCTTCTAGCTGTGGGAGTTAAGCCCTCCATTTCAAACGGGATCAAAGGCCCGCCCAGCGACTGGTACGCGCAATGGGCATGGATAGAGGCAGGCACAGGGAGAGAGCCGGGCCGGGATCCAGGCTTAGTCTTCTCTGCTGGGCTCTGGGGTTGTAACGAATGGTAATCAGTATGGCCAACTTCTGGTTCTCTTTTTGAAATACCTGCATTTAGACAGAAAGAATGCTGCCCTCACTGAAATGTGTTCATTTAGATAGAATGAACCCTGCCCTTATTGAAATGCCTAAATTTATAGGGAACAAACCATGCCCTCAATGAAATGCTTAAATTTAGAGAGAACAGACTGTGCCTTCACTGAAATGCCTAAATTCAGAGGGAACAACCCGTGCCTTCACTGAAATGCCTAAATTTAGAGGGAACCAACCGTGCCTTCACTGAAATGCTTACATTTAGAGGGAACAGACCATACCTTCAATGAAATGCCCAAATTGAGACGGAAGAAATCGTGCCTTCATTGAAATGCCTAAATTTAGAGGGAACAACCCGTGCCCTCACTGAAATGCCTGCATTTACACACACTGTTAAAACAAGTGTTTAGAACCTAAACACTTTCCTAAACACTTCAGTGCATCCAGCTTTGGAGCACTTCATTTCCCTAAACATGTTTAAATTATTGGTGTTTAGGGTTAAGTGTTTAGAAAAGTGTGATGTTTAGGTGTTACCTTGAAGTGTTTAGGTCTTCAATGTGTTTGTAATCTAAATGCTTAGGATTTATTTGATGTTTAGCAAATAATTTTGGCTTCAAAGTATTTAGAGTACATGGCATGTGAGTCAATACAACCAATTTCTTTGATAATTTTCACTGATATTATTCTGGAATGATATGTACCTACAATTCAGAGTGGAAAACATTTCTTGATCTCAATTGATCAACAAAGATGTAAAATTCAAGCCTATAGTTAAACCTCTTTCAATATTATGCAAGGGAAATACAGAATTGACCTCTGAACTGAGTTAGGGGTTAGCTACCTCTAGTTGGTCCCAGAACCTTTAGACCTAGACCCTAGTCTCTATGTCTGTCTACATATGGAAAAGGTGTTTTAACAAACTACATCTTCAAAACCTTGAACAAGATAATTTTCCTTAAACTCAAAATGCTTCTAATGTATTACATATATATTTCTCTAACACTCTACAGTACCTAGAGAGTTATCGTTTCTTTTAAATAATGAATTTATATCAACATTTAGATGAAATCTCCGAGAACTACAGAGCATGGGCATACAGTGTCACCTGGGGGAGTACAATTAAACTACACATATGGTAAATCAAATACATGTTTAGAAGTAGAAAGTGTTTATGTTTTAAACACCTGCTATTTCCTGTGTTCAGATTCTAAGCATATCTAATCCAATACATTTTTGGAAGTATAACGTATTTAGGATGTAAACACCTGCAATTGCATGTGTTTATATTCTAAACATGTCTAATCCATACATGTTTGGGAATTACAAGTGTTTAGCTTTTTAATACATGAGACTTCTTGTGTTTAGATTCTAAACATGTTTAGCCCCTTAACATGTTTAAAGTAGACAGAGTAAACCCTCCCCTCGGTGTAATGCCTGCATGCACTTAGATGAAACAACTCAATATCACTTTATATATTTTTCTCTAAGCCATCCTTAATGCCCTGAATTCTGCCCCCCTGCCCCCCTCATCCTCCTTATCCTGATACAAGATATATATTAGAATCACCAGGGATGCATACATATGTATAACAAATCATATTATTATTTTGATTTGTTGACATAGCTTAAACATACACATGATTTCCATGCTAGGTGACATTGGGACCAGGCTGTCAGACTATTGTTTGTTGTGTGCTGTGTTCGAAATTGATATTATGATTCATGCGCCCACCAGGTGCAGATATATGTTCTTAAGGTATGTGTCCGACAAACTGTCTATGCATCCTCCCATATATAAGGCTATTTGAAAACATGAGTCCGGCACCAAAAATGTGCGCCTCAGGCACAGGGTGCGCAGTTAATTTCGAACACTGTGTGTATTGTAAAGATTTGAAGACCAGAGGTTGAAGTTAATGTTACTAATTGTTAGATATATTCTCTACAGTGCCAGGAGTCTAGGCCTAAAGATGTGTCGCTTCTTAGTTTGTTACATGGTTCTTCTTGAGTTGATGAACCCAGAGTGTCCTGCAGCAGAGTTGCACCTCCCAACCTAACTTGTGGTCAGTGACCTAATTACAGTGACCAATGAGGGCAGCAGGGGAGTTAGCTGTCTAATTAACATAATCTCTATACAATATATACTTTAGTTAATTGATCTTTCATACTATATTTGCAGATAAACTGTATGTCATACAGGAAACTATGATATCAATAGAATTTATTATTATATAATATGTTTAATTTGTTAACCCCTTGTAGTCATTTGAAAGTAGGATAGGCCTACCTACACTCAAGCCCTGGCTCCATTGCTCGATGATCAAGTTGAGTTGAGTCGGCCTCAGTCTTAAAGTGGAGCCAGTATTAAGACCGGAGTCATAGCTTTTTGGAACGACTGAATTGCAAGGTCGTATATGTTGAGCTTTTGAAGATGTACAACTCAGTCGTCAGGTCTTATGGGAATTGATATGGGCTATGATGGTTAAGTTGTAACCCATCATCAGAATATGAGCTACAGCCAGACAGTCGTGGGTGCTGGCGCCCCCTGCATCTACGACCATCCAGTTGAGGTCAGTTGGGCAGTGGAGCTAGGGCTTTAGGTTAGACAATCCTGTGATGAGGGAGGCAGGCGATTAAGGGAGTCCCTCTATGGATGCTGCATCATGCCTGGGGTCTGGGGTCACATCCACACCCTTTTCACCCAATGACCACTCTCCCTTCCCCTGGTCCACTGGTTTCATCGCACTGTTCACATATTAACAGAGGCCTATTGCTGAGCTATCCAGCGACACTCGGTCCCTTGCCAAGTGCCAAGTCCCCTGGTCACGCGCTGTTTGCCTCCTAGATGGCGCTGCGAGCTTCTCAGGTCTCACGTGATTACGCTGACTAAATATGCCCTGGTGCATCTGACCCTAGTGTTCACAGAGCCTGCAGGGGGGTATGCCCTCATCATACGCCCCAATGTGTGCAGGGGGGCAGTGCCGAGATTGGTTCATCCATGGGTGGTTTGTGCAGACAGTGCAACATCAGTACAGTGGGTGGTTCGCACATGCTGTGCATAGTTAGTGCAGTGGGTGGTTCACACCGACAGTGCATAGTTAGTGCAGTGGGTGGTTCACACAGACAGTGCATTATCAGTGTACTGATGTATTTCACCAATTGAATTACTATACTACTCCATCAGAGTGCCTATTTGAGATAACCCTCATCATACACCCTAATGTTTGCAACTATCAGTTTCCAGATTGGTTTATTCATGGGTGGTTCAGACAGACAGTGCATCATCAGTGTAGTAGGTGGTTCACTCAGTGCAACATCAGTGCAGTGGGTGGTCCACACAGTGCATCATCAGTGCAGTGTGTTGTTCACACAGTGCATCATCAGTGCAGTATATGCGGTTCACACAGATCGTGCATCACCTGTGCAGTGGGGGATTCACACAGGCAGTGCATCATCTGTGCAGCGGTTTTTTCAAACATCATCAGTGCAGTGGAAGGTTTGTGCAGACAGTGCATCATCAATGTTAGGTGTGATTGACACTGCAGTGTTTTTCGGCAATTGCAAAACTTCATAGTCACAATTCATATTTGAGATAATTTTCCCAAGAATGTCTTTTACAAAGTGTCTGCTATTCAAAAAAGTGACATGGAACAGTTTAATGCAAGAGTTAGGCTGGCGATGTTGGTCACAGCAATTTTTTGGAGCTTTTAAAGGAATGTCAATGTGACGCCACACTGCAGGTTAGTTTGGACATAAGCTTCGAGGTTTTGAGATATATATTTATAGTATTAAAACCTCCCAGGAACTTCCCAGTTGGCAGTGTTGTGAAGTAGAGTGTTTTGTTGTATACCTCCCCTCCCTGTGCCACATGGCGTCCCCCCCCCCCTCACGGCCGGCTCGTGCTAGCAGGTAACATGGGAACTGGCACAGCACAAACCACACCTGTGACACCCCACAAGGCATGCCGGGTAAGGTCAGCCACGTGACCCCTCCCACGTGACCCCCATCACCTGGCCTATGCCGCGAGACCCGGCGAGAGAGGGCGAGACTGGAGGTTGTTGGGGGGGGGGGGTACACCGCCTGCTCCGGGGGGAAATGGGGCAAAACCCAACCCCGGCTCAGGAGCCAATCGCACTGGCTGCTGGCCACCTCTCTCCTGCCGGCCCCAGGCCGATATGTTGGAGCCCATACTCCGGTATGCCATGATGACTTGCTGCCGATGTATTTCCGCCACAGGCCACAATATAATTGCCAGATTTTACGATGAATGATACTAACACATAATGGGTAAAATTCCTTTCTATGGGCAAATGATATTATAATTCCGCGAAAAAAATCACTATGGGTAAGTACACAATATTTTTGATAGTGATGAGTATAGTTAGGAAAAGGAATAACAGCAAAAACAAACCGACGAATCTTTCAAACCCGGGACAGTCTTCGGTTACGTGGACTTTTAGCCATTTCCATGCAGAGTCGCCATGACAACAGGTGTAACTCTCCTCACCATGACAACCGGTGTAACTCTTGTCATGATAACCGGTGTAACTCTCTTCGCCATGACAACCAGTGTAACTCTCGTCATCATGACAACCAGTGTAACTCTCAGTGCCACGACAACCAGTGTTACTCTCTTCACCATGACAACCGGTGTAACTCTCAGCACCATGACAACCAGTGTATCTCTTGTTCTTTACAACCGGTGTAACTCTTGTTGCCATGACAACTGGTGTAACTTTCATCACCATGACAACTGGTGTAACTCTTGTCGCCATGACAACCTGTGTAACTCTCGTGGCAGATTGGAAATGAACGAGAGAAGCCATGAGTGGAAAAACGCTAGTGGCGCCACCTTCCAGCCGACCAATCCTGCAATAAGTCTATATCAATATTTAGTCGGGCTTTGGGTCAGGGGAGCCCCCCTCGCCCTGCCTCCCTTGGCCCAAGATGGGTGCCATCTGCCAACTACCACCCCCCTCCTCCACCATCCCAGCCTCTGCATCAGCAGTTCCCATTCTGACTGTAGCAATTACTGACCAATAGCAGCCCCAATTAGCCCATCCCAGTTTCACCAACATTAGAGTTTACCATGAAATATTCTAAAAATTGCCTCCATGCTTAATTCCTCAACACAATTGCATATTATAAAATTAACTAAAGCAATTCAGTTGACAGACTGCTTCCAAGATTTCTAAAATCCAGCTTTATATATTGAACTTTTCCCCATTGAAACCAATGATAAGCCTGTCAGTCCTAACTATAATGTCCAACCCTAGTTTGCCCTGAAATACAGGATTTTGATCGGCTGTCAAACCTGCATTTCAGTTGTGAATTTTGATGTTTTGCTACATTAAAAAGGAAAAGTCATATCACGGTTTGAGTCGCCAAATGAAGCCAACTGAAGATATTGGCTACTTGGCGCCTTTATATATACAGTAACCCCTGGATACTCCCTGTGCTGTGAGTGCATAAATACTGTCTGTGCTGTGAATTTATAGATACTACACCCCTAGCAGGCTGTGCATTAAGGGCATAGATGGTTTTTTGATGACTGTGTAATTCGGTTTCTAGGTTTCTGTGTGACGAGTGGTATGTATAGCCGTTGGGTAAACCATTCTATTCGTGGGACCGCAGCTCCAGGGTAGGGGTGACCCCGATTGGGGTGTGTTTAACCTCCATTGACGGCCATCATTGTTTTCTGTATTAACCAATGAATGAGTGGTGGCCTGGGAGGGGCTGAGGAGAGGGGACCGGGATTATCACATGGCATCAAAGGCTAGGATAGAGATTAGAGTGTGGGCTTTTTCTTGGTAAACGACAGGCTGCAATGACGGAGCGCAGAGAGGTGTTCTATATCAGAGTATATGTCCCTATTGTGAGACTTAGGGCTTTGTGTGGTGTAAATGAAGATTTGAAGGCAGGAGGTGTTGTTGATGTAAGGTTTACTTCTCTACTATAGTACACAGGAGGAGTGTAGGCCAAAAGGCCTACTGCTACCTGACCTATACTTTGTGGTTACATCAGCTGTACATAGTGTTTTGTCTTTGGCTGCTGGACCCAGTGTGTCCCTTATAGCCTACCTGCACCTCCCCACCTGACCTCTGGTCAGTGACCTAATCAATACTGACATAGGGACAGGGGGAGTGCTTACTCATGTACTGTCCATAACTCTATGATGTGGTATATGACATATCCTTTCATTATTATATTGGAAATTATAATATTCAGAGATTTTATCCAATGGATTTGGTTAATACTTGTAAATATTATTAGGAGGATATGCCATGTCTAAATTTAGGTATGACAGAATGTTGAACACATAGAACAGAACACGGCGTGTAAGTAAGTAAGAAAGACTTGCACATAATTATAGCAGTTATCGCCACTCCCTCCATTTAATTTTGTAGTGAACATGAACGACTACGTACATAATAACTCAAAGCAGACCGGTGCACCAGAAAGTACAATAAGTAACTGCAGCGAAGGCATCTCAGAGTCTATCCAATGTCATCTGACGTATTAGTTTCTTTAGGAACTGCCCATGTCTGGTTACAAGAAGAACGTATAAATAAGAATATAAGAAGGAAAAACACTATGAACACTTCATTGTATCAATTGACATATAAGATAAAGCAGAAGAATCTGTATAGTTGAACCATCTAGCCCTGGTCATTGTAGGAGTGGATGACAGACAATGTCCTTATTTCTGTAGATTAATACTATTTCTTTCTCAATAAGATGATGGCAGGGTCAGGATTCACCGATAGGATGTCCAGTTGCCCGTAAACAACTGAAAGGCTGCTTCACAACTAATATTTAGCAAGGACTTTGGTTGCCCAGTGGTAAACTATGTTCTATCAGTCCGCAAAATTAACCACTGGCCTGGGGCTCCAGGCCTTTAAAAATAAGCTCGGGTCAGTGAAGTGTATAACCCTGTTGGCCCAGGTGGCCAGTGGCGTTATAAAACAATATGTCTTGTTGTTCATCTAAAAGTATATCTCAGGCCAATGGAAGAATATTAAGCCCAGGGAATCTTTTCAGACCACTGGCCTGTGGTCCAGTAGTAAAGACTGCTAATGTAGCAGCCTAATAAATTAAAATTTCTAGTTGGATATACCACTCGGGGCAAACAATGTGTATATTCTTTGTGAGGGGGGGCGTAAACAACAATACCTCCCACCCCACCCCCCAGCAACAGCAGCTGGTAATCGGATGATCTAGCCCCAGCCCCAGCAGCAGCCCCAGCCTCAACTCTCGGTCAAACCAGGATTTGTTGTCCTACTTAGGCCCGTCCCGCCTATAGTAGCCTCATTTAGGCTGAATTCCTAAAGCCTGTCCCATGTTTGTCTTTCTGTATAGGGGAGTGGCCCTATGTATCTCTTTACATACAATGTATATACATATCCCTTTGTCTTTCCATTGAGGGGAGTAGCCCTGTGTATCCCTTTTAATACATACAACCTGATTCACGTCCAATCGTCTTTCTTTGGAGTTGAGTAGCCTATATATATATATATATATATATATATATATATATATATATATATATATGCACATGTCCCTTTGTCTTTCCATGGAGGGGATTAGCCCTGTGTATCTCTCTGCGTACAACATGCATGTCCCCTTTTCTTTCTTTGGAGGGGAGTAGCATTGTGTATCTTTTCCTTTGTGTACACAAGCCATGTCCATATGCCTCTGATCTCTTTAGTCCAGTGCTCTTTGTCATTCAGATAATTTACGACGCAACAAGAGGATGGACAGATCTGAAGAAAGGCATGCTATAGGCAGGAAATAATAAGTTCTAACAATAGAACAGATGCGGGTTTCTCCTGTTGCAGGAATCATCACTTACACATCCTTACAGCAATATCAAATAATACCTTGGTCTGAGACTTATATGTGTGTACATGGTATAAGAACTCCGGCCGGACTACAATAAAGACACAACCTCATTCGCTGCTGCATCTATGATGTTCCCGTTAGTCTATACATGTACAAACAGATCATCTCCTAAGACATGGGTCCTCCATCCGGGCCTGCCCTGGTCGCCGGGTTATGGGCTAGTCCTTTCTGATTCAGATTAGCTTTTGCATTATGGGTCCGCACACCCACAACAGTCCATGGCCTTTATTGACCATTTACAATTTGTAAGGAACTCTTTGACTGCCCCTCTATAAATGGCATGGGGAACCCCTTTGATGGTTGTTGGGGTGCTAGCTGCTTTTACTCCTACCTGCCTAAACCAGCGGCTACAAAGCATGCTGGGATTTGTGAGGGAATTCCCACCTAAAATGGTTGCTGGTGTACAGGCTCACTTGGGGAAACAGTGGGTCTGAACTCAACAGACTAGTTATTGCCCTGTGGGTCGAACAAGCAGGTCGGAATCTCCGCCTCGAGTTATCAAAATAGCAACATTAAATGGGTCTATAGATGTGTCTGTACATGGTATAGGAACTCTGCCCAGACTACAATATTGAATAAAGACATAGTCTCATTTGCTGTTGCATTTTTGAGGTTCCCAATTAAGCGCCATTCACTGTGGGCAATTTTTCACTGCGATCTAAAAATCACAAGCAAGAAAAAATTTAATTTTGACTAAATAACCACATAACCTTATACACTGATACCTCCTTTGTGAACCACAAACATATTTTCCAAAAGTAACAAGTCTAAATACAAGAAGATTGCAGTTATATCGGAGGTCGCAATGAAAAAGTGTTTCAGCCTATACAAACAGATCATCTCCTAAGACATGGTTCCTCCATAACCTGCCCTGGTAGGTAGGTTATGGCCCTGGTGAGGTCTAACAAGCAGGGCCCTGTCCCCGGCCCAATAAGTCCCCCATCAGGTCAGTGGTATACAGGGCCCCCAGGACCAGCATCACACAGTGAACACCCTCCCTGGAGGACCTCCCCGCCCTGCACGTTAAGCCCTGCGTCTTAATGAAAAGCCCTCTCACTCTGTGTCAGGGTCTGCTTTTTGTCGGCGGCCAGTAAATAATGGAGCACCTAATGAATCGCTTCTCTGCTGCCTCCTCCGAGCAGCTCCAGTGCATCTCTCCTCTGCTACAGTGGGGCTGAGATCTTTTACAAAAATGCTCAATGTAACCCAAAATCAGGGCAAACAATTTGTATATCCCTAGGAAGAAGAATGCTCCTAGACCCGTAAATTTGACACTGTGGCATGGCCATATATTTTAAGAACTAGTGACATGGGACATTCCTATTTCTTAAATTGGACAGGGCGGCAAGGCCGTTTTTTAAAATTCAACATGCGACATTGGGACCCCCCATCAAGGGCCCCAAGAGGGAGGGGGCATTTGAAACAACGACTATCCCCCCACCCCCAGAAGCCACTTGCTAATCGGATGACCTAGCCCCAGCCCCAGCCCTCGGTCAAACCAGGATTTGTTGTCCTACTTAGGCCCGTCCCGCCTATAGTAGCCTCATTTAGGCTTTCTAAAGCCTAAATAGTCAGTCTATTATACTATTTTCCCCATATATTATGTATAATGCTAAGTAAGCCTAAGAAAAATAGTGCCTCTCCTGTCCAGTAGTCCTAGAGTACCCTGACGAACATCCAAGAGATCTCATGAGCACTATGGCAATGGCCACAGGGTTTGCAAAATAGTCTGTCCATATTGGAGATTTAATTCCAAGTAAATCATATTCTATCATATCAACATTTGGGACACCTTTTACAAATCGGGACAAATGTTTTTCCGATTCGGGATTTGGGAAAAGGGCTAAAAATGGGGACTGTCCTGAGCAAATAGGGACAAACAGCAGTTATGGGATGTGGGTGCGATCTGTGCTTCAGCCATCTGCTACTGTGTTGGTAAGACCTGTGCATCTTCCCGTCTGCTGCAGTGTGGGTGGGACCTGTGCTCCGTCGCATAACCAAACGCTCGCAACAGTGAGACCACAGGGAGGGTTTAGATTTAAGTCTCGCAACAGCGATATCCTTATGGTTTTCAATATGCCAACCCTCGCAACAGCGATGGTTTTGTACATTTTTTGGATTCATTTATTTGACTGATAAATACATTACCGCCACTTGCCTCCTATATATTTCATAAGCCAATGGACACATCTAACATACAGTGAAAGCAGAATGTAAAAATTCTAACCCCAAAATGCCCCCCCCCCATTACATTGAAAATTGGGGTGTGCCAACCCTCGCAACAGCGAGGAAAGTTGGATACACTCGCTATTGAACAGGGAGGTCTCGCTGTAGTGGACAACCCTCGCAACAGCGAGGGGGGTTATGCGACGGACCACTGTGGCCCGTCGCATAACCAAACTCTCGCAAGAGGGAGCGATTAAGGATGGATTTGTTTTTTTCTCGCTGTTTTTTTCTCTCCTTGTTTTTGGAATGTGCCAATTGTCCCTGTTGCGATGGTTTTGCACACACTTTGAAGTTAATTTAATTGATTGATAAATACATTTCCGCCACTTACCTCCTATATATTTTATAAGATGAGGGACACTGCTATTATTTGCTGAAAACAGAATATTAAAATTAACGCCCCAAAATGTCCCCCCGGGACATGAAACAAAAGGGGTGTTCAAACCATCCCTGTAAGGATGAAAGGTGGATTCGCTCCCTGTTGAACAGGGAGAGGTCTTTTGAAATGTGCCAATGTTCGCTACAGCGAGACCCGTTATGCGACGGGGCACTGTGCATCTGTTTGCTGCAGTGAGACCTGTACTTGCCGTTTGGGAAGGACCAAAAGTTGGGACAGGTCCACTTTGTAACAAGGCTTTTTTTTCTTTTTTTTTTTTCTTTTTTTTTCTTTTCTTTCTTTCTTTTTTTTTTTTTTTTACAAAATTATAATTAAACAGTGTTAGCATACCTCAATTTTTCGGAACCATCTCTTGATTCATGGTCACTATGCTGCCATAAGATTGAACAAACCAGGGGTTCACCGTTTAGGGTAGGTCATGATTTTCAGGTTTTGTTCTTGGAATATATATGGTAAGATTGAATGTGGGGATAATACACATAGTCAGGGAGAAGTTGTTTTGGAACTTTTCCAACGGGCTCTGTCGCCTTATTCCGGGAATGTACTGCTGAGGCAGTGAACGGGAATGTATAGGGGCGTGGGAGAGGCGGGCGGGGAAGGCTTCATATATACTACACATATGACTGTAGATTTGACCTTTACAATATGGTGGGTTGGCACAGGAAGTGATCGCATCTGATTTTTCTCTTTCCGTGAACCGGGATCTAGAAATTAATGTTGTGATCAAATATATAGCAGATAGAGTTAATATAATATAGAAATGAAAGATTTTTGTTTAAGATATGCCAACATAAAGTAGATTAAAATAAACATTACCGCCCTTACACGATTAAGCGGCTTTCACAAAAATGGGATGAACCTTAATATAGACTAGCCAGCCAAATTGAGCGTCAGGCCTCAGAGCCATAGCAGCTATGAACCAAGTTAAAGGTCAGAAGGACCAACAGCAAACAGTCTGAGGCGAGTGAGAAGTGTTCAGGAAAATACCAGTACAGGAGGAGGTAACGCTGCTGTTTGCTGTTTTTTTTCTCGTGGTCGCTGTCAGTAATACTACATAATTATTACTTCCGAACAAAGAATGAACCTGAAATGAATTCGTTTGAAATCATCCGTTTGTGCATGTGCATGCGCATGCTCATGTGCGCACACACTCACACCTACACTTACACACACCTACACCTACACCTACACGCACTCACTCACACACACACACACTCACACACCACACACACCACACACACATACCACACACACACATACCACACACACACTCACACACACACTCACACACACCATACACACCACACATACACCACACACACCACACACACACACAGCTACACACAACACACACACACACACTCACACACTCACACACTCACATACACACACTCACACACACACACAACACACACACATAGAGTTCAACCTTATACATGTAGGGCCTCTGCTGTAACAATGTGTGTCGATAACCAGTCAATCCAGATATATATCTAGTAATACAAATGATGCCCAGGTCAGGTAAAAGTTCTTTCCTAGGTGTAGGCTACAAACTGAACAGTTAGTTAATGTTAATGAACGAGTACATGTAGATTTGGAAATGCTAAAATTGTGTGGAACGCAACTTCTTTTATAGTCTTGTAACTATTGATTGAGGTACTAATTTTTCGTATGGTTTCTGACATACACAAGAGCAAGGTATGACTGCCATTCCATTCCATCTCATCTCATTATTCACCTTATCCCTTAGTGACGTTATGTTATAAGCTGTAGGACATCAATATTATAAATCTTGTAATACAACGAATACTCTAAATATCAAATCATGTTTGATGTATTAGATTAAGTTCTGGCTGGTCGTGAAGGGAATTCACGGCCAGTGTAAACAACGTTGTTTATAAAAGAAAATGAAAAAAGAATCTGAGAAGTCCAGTGAGCGGTTGTGACAGGGGACAGCCGCCAGCACTCTGAGAGCAGGCGTGGCCCGCTCGTCCCCGTCTCATGTCTCCCCAGCGCCAATCTTTATCTGTAATCGACCGGTGTGTATACCCGCAGGCACCTTTAAAAGGAATCGATTCACATCCCTTTACACGCCAAATAAAAACAGGAATAAACAGCAGACTTTAAAGTTTAAAGAAAAGGAAAACACAATATTAAACTGCATAAAGAAGTGCTTGTACACACAGGACACGATTGAATATTGGGAGAGATCGTGTCTCTTTGCAAAATGGACGCCTCGTCATTTCATTACACAAATCATTTCTTTTATTACTTCGTTTCTTTTTTTGCTCATAATGTATTTTGGTGTTTTTCTGCCTGTCTCATTTGAACACATGGCAGTTGTTCCCACACCCCTGTGGCGGGATGCAATCGATGGGCAGTGGGATGAGTGCCTGTTCCCAACCATCCCTGCACTGCCTTATGATGGGAAACCCTGTCCCTGCACTGCCTTATAATAGGCAGCACTGTTCCCCCTACACTGCCTTGTGATGGGCAGCGCTGTCCATAAACTGACTTGTGATAGACAGCACTATTCCTTCACTGCTATTTGATGGGCAGTGCTCTGCTCCTGGATGTCCATACACTGCCTTATATGGGAAGCCCTGTCCCTTCACTGTCTGATGATGGGCAGTACTATCCCTGCACCAGCTTATAATTGACAGTGTTGTCTTCTTTAGGATGGGCAGTGCTGCCCCTGTACTGCCTTATAATGGGCAGTGCTCTGCTACCATTTGTTCCTTCAGGGCAGTTTCCCTATACTGCCTTGTGATGGGTAGTGCTGTCCCTTCACTGCCTTGTGATGAGCAGTCAGCATGCTGTCATCCCAAAACTGCGTTGTGATGGGCAGCACCATCCCTACACTGCCTTATGATAAGCAGCACTGTTACCACACTAGCTTACGGTGGTTAAATGTAAGGTTCAGCTAAAACAATAAAATCAAGATGTATAGGCACTCCAAGATTTAAAGTGTAAAGCAGGATATAAAATGTGTATGTACTGGTTGTATTGAAACCCCATATTCACATAAAGGAAATGCTTCTTTATGATTGTTTTGTGATAAAAACATTTGATAATATTATCAGATCTCTGTGACGTTAGAATGTCTATCTATTTAAGAGACAAATTTTGATTATCTTAATTGACCTAGCTGTTTATCAAAATAATGACATGGTAAAAGAGTTATCTATTCATCAGAAAAAACACAGTCATGTACAGCAGGTGAAATGGAAACGAAATACCTTTGATGCTATCATATTTAAGACGAAAAATGTAGAACAAGTCTGATTTCACTGCCCACTGACTTTAACATGCAATTTACAAACACCCTCAAAAGGCCCAAGTGGTTGCCGTAAGAATCGTAATTACATCCCCCTCTGTGAACCAGCAGTCCTTTGATGTCGGTAATTACCGTAACGGACGAGAGCCTCAGGCAGGCGAGGAGAACGGCGGAGAATTCCTCTAATATCGCCCACTGGAGTCCTTCTGATGAGACAGCCTGCGGGCAATGCACAGGCTGTACAACTCTCTACCCAGTCATTTCCAGTCATACCAAATCCTTTCCAGTCCCAACCAGTACCTCCCAGTCCTCCCCAGTCCTTTCAGTCCTACCTAGACTTTCCCACCCCTACCAGTCCTACGTAGTCCTGCCCAAACTTACCCAGTCCTACCCAGTTCTGCCCAGGCTTGCCCACTCCTTTCAAACCCTTCCCAGTCCGGCCCAACCCTTCCCTGCCCTACCTAGTATCTGCCTAGTCCTACCTAGAGCTTCCAGGTCCTGCCCAGTCCTGCCAAGTTCTGCCCAGTCCTACCCAGTCCTGCCTATAGTCTTACCCACTCCCTCCCAGTCCTCCCCAGTCCCACCCAGTCCCTCCCAGTACTGCTCCATCCCTCCTAGTTCTACCCAGCCCTACCCAGCCCTACCCAGCCCTACCCAGACTCACCCAGTCCCTCCCTGTCCTACCAGCCCTACCAGTCCTTTCCAGTTCTGCCTAGACCTTCTCAGTCCTACCTAGCCCTACATAGTCATGTCCAGTCACTGTAATATTGGTAATCCTAAGTGGGACAGCTTTTTAAGAAAGAAAAATAATTCTTAAGTGCTTTTCATAATGAGAAGTGGTATTTTATACAGATACAGTTTGACATCAACACTACATCGGGCATAGTTATTCACACCACGACTAGGGGGATGGGTGTGAGGGGTCTGGACATTTAAAAAAAAAACATAGTATGGTTAATTTTAAATCATCACCTCATCTAGATGTGACCTCAGGAGGCTAACGTTAAACTTAACCATAATTGTTAGTCAGCGTGCCATATCAACAGTTGAGAAATGTTTTTATTGATGGCAATTTTTTGTGAATATATAATTTAGTGATAGAAATTACAGAATGGTTATGGACAGAGTACTGAGGTTTATATACTAAATAGTTATAATGCTACTTTTACCCATCCAACCACAAAAACAATCAAAATATCTTTATCCAGGAAAAGCACAAAAAAAGTACCCTAGTTTACAATGTAATACATGAAGAGATAGTACCAGCCGGGAAAGTGACATTGGTTTGGGCCATGTGATGACTACTCCGGTAAGATACATGACACAATGTTTATCAACAAAAGTGGCATGGGGCACGAGGTAACCTGTGCCAGACTCACAAGCACATCAGTCCCAACTACAGATCCGTTGGTGAACATGCTTGGGGGTAGCTTGGATAACCTGCCTACTGAGACTGCAGCCTGCCTGGTGGGGCCATGTGTAACCTGTCCACTGATACAGCAGACTGCCTGGTGGGACCATGGGTAACCTGCCCACTGAGACTGCCTGGTGGGAGCATGGGTAACCTGTCCACTGATACAGCAGACTGCCTGGTGGGACCATGGGTAACCTGCCCACTGAGACTGCCTGGTGGGAGCATGGGTAACCTGTCCACTGATACAGCAGACTGCCTGGTGGGACCATGGGTAACCTGCCCACTGAGACTGCCTGGTGGGAGCATGGGTAACCTGTCCACTGATACAGCAGACTGCCTGGTGGGACCATGGGTAACCTGACCACTGAGACTGCCTGGTGGGACCATGGGTAACCTGCCCACTGAGACTGCAGCCTGCCTGGTGGGACCATGGGTAACCTGCCCACTGAGACTGCAGCCTGCCTGGTGGGACCGTGGGTAACCTGCTGACTGAGACTGCAACCCAGGCAAGCATGTGACGTTTAATAACATTGCAGCAACATTCTGTTTAGTTCTGTATTGGTTCTTGTGTTGTTTTGATGGCTCCCAATAACGTTGCTGCATCATTATTACTGCTGTGACGTTGCACTGCAATGTTATCATAATGTTATTCAACCTAAACAGAATGTTCTCATAACATTATGTTTTGGTAACCTCGCCTCAAAATAATGTTTTGGTAACATTCTGATTTGGTGAGGTTTTGACCTAACCATAAATAACATAATTGTTATGTGTCATCTTATTATGTACTTGACTGACTAAATAAGTATAGTTACAGAACGTTTCTGTTATGTCGCAGCTTTGCTGGGGACTTTCATTTAGTGCAATTATAAGTTACTTAGACTGCAGCATTGCACTCTGTTTTATTTGTACTCACGGATCCAAGCTTCTTCTTCACATTCAAATTAATTAGTTATTCTTCTACACATCTACGATAAGAGCAAGGGTTCCATACCTAGTCCAAAGGTATAGTTTTCTGTCAGAATCATCTTGGGGCCCCTCGTAATGTTTGCTAAATTTAGATTTTTTAATGTAACATTCTTGACCATGGATGGTGTGCCTCAAATTTTAGATAAGGGCGCCCCAACTTTTTGAAATCTTTTTATCCGTGCCTGTTGTCAATGTCAGAGAAATGTAATGATATTATCAGTCTTGGCAAGAGAGCAGAAGTCAAAATAGCTATATGTACCAAGGTCATATTTCTGTTGCCTGCAACAATGTTCACTAGACTCAGTTGGCCCATGCTTTACAATGAAATCATTTTCATGCGCCACACACACCTTGTAAAGCTGTGTGGATTGTGCCCTTTGTTGGCTGGGGCGCAGAGTGGTTAGGACCGAATCCCTCCTCATACGTTAATGTTGGCTGGGGTCATTGGGAATTCTGGCCTGGCCTAGGGGGTAACTTTGGAGAGGGGTGGACATAGAGGGAAACCTGGCGGGAGGGGTGGATCTAAGGGGAACCTGGGAGGAGAGCGAGGGACCTAGAGGGAAATTGTGGGGGGGGGGGGGGTGGACCTAGGGGAAGGAGAGGGACGGACCTGAGGGTACCTGGAGGGAAAGAGATGGTTGACATGGGGGGATAGAGGGTGACCTGGGGGGGAGAAGGTTGACCTGGTGGGCAAAGAACTGCAAAGGGGAAAGGGGACTTCTGGGATCCCGGGGGGAGGGGGGGGAGGGGGCGTGTTGTATTTGTAACACTACAAAGCTATCAATAGATTATGAAACTATTATAATTATGGACTCGTGATTTTTGTTCGTACATTGGATGGTTTTCTGTTAATGACGTTCCCTTCGTCCCCCTCCCCCCACCCCACCTCCTCCGCCCCCATTTGACCCCTTTAAAAATTACCAGTTAGAAGAATGATTATCCCTCCTAAAAGGTTGAAGGCCTACAGAAATACATTTACTGGGCGGTAAATGTATTACGAGTGGCATTATACCGTTAGCGTTCTGAAAGCGCTGCATACTGCATATCTAGAACCCATAACAAAACAGACACATGTGTATACCCTCCGGCACCTCACCAGTTATCGACATTGTGGGATGCCTGAGGCACTCCCATGATGCACTGCTTTCAGGTCTCACAGTCTAAATTAGAAGGGGAACGTAACACACACATTATACAGGTACCATTTCCATAGAGCAATTATTATCATCTATGGTCATTGAAAACAATGTCGGGTCGTGTTGCAGCCATTCTAGGGACTGCGTATTTAGCTTAGAGTAACAGCTTGGTGTAGACTTGTCGTTGTAGTCATTACAGTTTTCATAGATTGAAACAAAGTCCAAATGTTCATCATGAATAGACCTCATGCAGATGTGACAACTTTTTGGTTATCCTCATGTGATCACCATAAGCACATGGCTATGGACAGTTCTAAAGTCCTTTTTTTTAATTTGAATGCCAACACTTGTTGATAACAATATTAGCAAATAGGCCTAGATGTAATATAATATAATTATGTGTTCTGGATTTCGAAGATTAACCATTTAGAATTGATCATTGAACATGGCACCCATCTCAGTCTGTGTTCGTTCAATGTAAACCCAATTCTTTGATTTTATATAAGTCATCGTGGTAAATCCACCCAGTGAGTCTACATTTGGTGTCTGGTCTGTTTTGGTGGGGTCCTGTCTCATGTTACTGTGATTTTGGACCATGTTGTGTGGGACCATGTTTTCAGGGACGTGTTTTTGGACCCATGTTGTTGAGGCCGTGTTCTTTTTGGCTTTCGCCGACTAAGCTTCTCCTATATGTCACATATTTATTCACCTTCTCTTATGAGGCTTCTTCAGTGAATCCTTCCCGAATGAAAGGGTCAGATGGGATTCATTGTCCTATTCATGGTTAGAGGGTAGAGACGTCAGTAAGGGAAGGGGTTCTTGGTGATGCATGGGGGGGTGTACTTTACTTTGGTCTGGGTATCCACTGTGCAGCGGCTCACATGAGCTGTGGCCGTCATCGTGTTTAAAAAAACTGACCACACGATTCTAAAAAAAAAGAAAAATGGTAGGGTGGGGGGGCAGCTGTCACTGACCGCACAATTCTAAAAAGGGGGATGTCACTGACCGGACAACTGTAAAAAGTGGGGCTGTCAGGTAGTACTGCCTTGAGTTGTGGAGGCTGTAGGCGTCAAACTGTCTTGGGTCGGAGAAACACCAGCTCTTACTACCCCATGGGGGTACCGGAGAGGAGCTTTTGCTCCTGGGAAGAATAGGCCCCCAGTAGCCCCTACTGATCGTATAAGGTGACGTTAGAGGGGACCCTGCACTGACCAAGTGGTTCTTTGGGTTCAATTCCCAGTTGGTGCTGGGTTTACTAAAGGATGAGGTACAGAAAAATGATTACCATGTTTTGATCCCCTGCTGTTTGTCCACCCTGTCACCCTCATCTCATAGAAACGCTCACCAAAGACATAATTTGTCTCAACCTGTTTTTGCAGTGAAAATGAATCTGGCTGTCAGTATGACATAAAATGCCCAACACCCACTCACTCGCTCAGCGCTCACTTGCTATTCACATTTGGGGTAGGGGAAGTTTGTAGTTTTGTAGCAGTATTGTTGAAGCACAAGAGGTAACTACAATAAAAGCAATGGGCTATAGATGTACTTGAAAATGTATCTGAAACATGGCCTGTAACCTAAAGTGTGGGAAATATGCAGAGCTGTCATAAGAATCTGATGCTGCAGCTTTGGGGTCGGTACCTACCCTTAAAGAGTCAGACCCCCCTAGCACGATCAGATGATAAAAGCTTATGGTTTGAGGGGACATTGTGACAGAGGAAGCAGACGGTAGGAGAAAGGGCCATAAAGGCCGTGGGAAGAGGGTTTGTGAGGAGGGTGGTGTCTGAGGGCTCACTGCTGCCTGCCTGTCACCACACCCTAAGGCCCTGCTTACACCTTATGCGGCATGGCGCGGCTGGTGCGAGAACTCGCTGTGCGCTACTATATACATGTCAACCAAGTGTCCTTCTTATGTAGTGCCATGCCAAATCCTTTTTGTATAATCCTATATGAATTAACAGTTCTGCCGCGCTGCACCACTTGGAGTGTGAACAGGCCGTAAGAGGCCCTGTGGCACTGGCATGGGTGGGGCTGTCGGGAGTGGTCGGGGTGGTGAGGGCTGAGGACCGACATGGCCGGTGACTGGAGGCAGGGGGCCTGTCACGGGAGG
Source organism: Lepidonotus clava (assembly GCA_936440205.1). Taxonomy (NCBI): domain Eukaryota; kingdom Metazoa; phylum Annelida; class Polychaeta; order Phyllodocida; family Polynoidae; genus Lepidonotus; species Lepidonotus clava. The sequence goes on from OW387141.1 coordinate 48,408,209, forward strand.
ACGGCGCGGCCCCCTCACCGCCCGGGGACTGCACTCTGTACAGGCACGTGGGAGCAGATTGACGGGCTGAAGTCACGCCATATGGCCATTCGCTAAAGGTCTTAAGGGGCCTTCCATTAAGTATCAAAGAGGGTTGGAGCTGCGATTTTTGAAAATGTGCATACGTCCCTGTACAAATCTAACTTCAAGGGAGTGTGGGATATCTTGTGTGTACTTACCTAATGGAAGGCCCCTAAAGAGCCCAGCTCGCCCACAGGCTGCTGTTGACAGCGACTTGTGTCTTAAAGGGAGATGGTGAGGGGGCAGGGGTGGAGGGTATGGATAGTATAGAATGGATACCTTGGCCCTAAAAGGGGGATTCTTAAAGGTGCGCTTATGTGTGCTTGGAGGGCCGATGTTAACCAAGTGGCTAATGGTGCATGATCCGCTTCTAATACATATATATGTTGTAGAGTACAAATCCTAAATGACGGATATGTGGATATCTTAATAAGAAGGTATCTACCCGATGTTGCATTTTCAGTAATTTCTTTAAACACTATATTGAGATTGTGCGTTGGATACGTGCCTGCATTATGTTACTACAGCAACTGCCCATTTGCACCTTTTCCAAGGATGTCAAACCGCAACCTCACTGTAATCCACATTTATGGGTGAGACCTTCACAGACGCTGATCCTTTCTAGAAGCCAGCTTAGACCTTTCTACTGGACACCAGCTGAGACCCTCCCAGACATTGAGTAAGACCCCCCCAGACACTGGCTGAGACCCTCATAGAAACCAGCTAAGACCCTGACCACGTAACACGAGGTCAGGGTGAATTCCTATTCAATCCTATGTCCCCTACTCAACCATGTTGGTTGAGAAGACTTTTCTCAGCAAATACATCATGTCAGTTTTTAATCTTTTTATGCATTTTCTTTGTCATATCTTGTATATCAAGAGAGATATGAGCATTTTAGTGTGCACATGATACGATGGGCATTCACCCCACTACTCTAACCTTAAGTGTCGTGGTGTTGCAGTGCCACGCCAAATGCATTTTGTATAATCCTATATGAATTAACAGTCTTGTTGCACTGCTTGCAGTGTGAACAGGGCTTAAGAGGCCCTGTGGTGGGTGATGGGCTGTCGGAGTGGTAAGGGCAGTGAGGGCTGAGGGCCGACATGGCCGATGACTGGAAGCAGGAGGGGGGGCTGTCACAAGAGGACAGCATGGGCTGCTCACCACCCGGGGGGAGACGCACTCTGTACAGGCATGTGGGAGCAGATCGACAGGCTGAAGTCACGCCATGTGGCCATTTTCTGAAGGTCCTAAAGAGCCCAGCTCGCCCACAGGCCATTGTTGACAGCGACTTGTGTCTTAAAGGGAGAAGGTGAGGGGGCAGAGGGACGTGGAGGGTACCTTGGCCCTAAAAGGGGGATTCTTAAAGTTGTGTGGATGTTTGTTGAGGGGGGAGACGATGTCGACTAAGTGGCTAATGGTGTATGGTCCAAGTTTAATGTGCACGTCTTAGAGTACAGATAAAATTTACAGATATTGGAAGATTTCAATAGGAAGGTTTCTACACAGTGTTGTATTTTAAGTGATTTGTTAAAAAACCTAACAGTTAAGACTATATTGAGATCATGCAATGCAAAAATGCCTACTTTATATTACTACCACAAGTGCACCTATTCCAAGGATGTCAAACTGCAAACCTTCACAGACACTGAACTTTTCAGAAGCCAGTTTAGATCCTTCTCCTGGAACCCAGATTAGACCATCCCAGACACTGGGTGAGACCCGTCCAGACATTTGGTAAGACCTGCACAGAAACCAGGTAAGACCCTACGAGATGTTGTCTAAGACCCTCCAAGACACCAGCATGAGACCCTCCAGGACACCACTGAGACCTTTCTGCTCATTGTTTGAGACTCTGTCGGATACTGTCTGCAAGGGCGGTACAGGATTTTTGGAAGGTGGGTCAGCATAAAGGCTAAGTACTAGAATCATGTGCAAATGTCATGCACTTACCAGCACAGCATTTCCCCCTTTTTTGTAGTTTAGTTGTAGGGAGAGTGGGGGTCAGGACCCTCAGGACCCCCCCGCCCTGGATCCGCCCCTGGGTTGACTGCGATTGTGTACTGGACACTGGCTTAGACCTTCGTGGATACTGGCTCTGCAGGACATCAATGAAAATCTTGCTGTCAGAGTGATTTAACGGAGAATTAGGAGGGGGGGTACTGAAAGTGATACCAGCATTAAAATGCCATCTTCAATGGAGGAGTGATTATGATGTTATTGGGCCTCCTCATGAATCTCGAAGGGCTTATTGACATGCTATGATAATTCATTGGCTATTGTCAAGGCTTCATCTTCCTCCTGAGTTTAAAAACAGATTAGGCCCCATCCAATTAGGTAGGCAGAGCGCCCATTTTGCTGATTGTGTCTTTCAAAGGCAGGCAAACGATCTATCTATAATTGCTTTATTCTGACTCTAAAACTGTGGTTTGCGTCAATCATAATTAAGCGAACCATGCTCTTAATGGACAATTTACAAATGAACGGCCGACTAGGAGGATGTCGTCATCGCTCACAAAGGTCGAACAGCCAGTAAAAAAAGAAACAAAAAATTGTCTACGAAAAAACACCTACTCAATTAGGTTTGAATGTTATAATGACAGAGATGGCGTTTATATTTCGGCCTTCACAGCTAGCTAGCACTATTAAAAAACCCTCTTTTAGTCCACCAGCGCCTCTTACAAATCTCTTTCTCTTAAGGAGCCCCTAAGGCTGCTGAGACGTACTCCATAGGTAGAAATGATATTTGGCTCAGTCCCCAACCCACACAATATCAAAAAGAGAATTTACATCTATTTATGTTATAATTGTTGATAAATATAACGGTTGGCTGGAGTCTCCTAGATTGGATTATAGTGATAGCATTGTTTAACATTTAGTGGGGGAGGCAGGCGCTTGGGATGGTGGGGGTAGTTGTGGAGGCAAACAGCGCTCACTGGAGGCAGCAGGCGTTAAGCGCAAGTAAACACCACTCTGCCCGCTAATGGGCCTGATGGAGGGCTAATAACGGGGCACCACCTACCGCCTGTCGCCCCGTAATGGGCACCCCGGGGTCAACAAGCAGCGCATCAGTCTACACCACACACTCACACCTTTCACACCAGGAACCGCTCACACCAGGAACCACTCACACCCGGCACCACTCACACCCGCAACCACTCACCCCCGCCACCACTCACCCCCGCCACCACTCACCCCCACCACCACTCACACCCGCCACCACTCACACCCGCCACCACTCACACCCGCCACCATTCACGACCGCCACCACTCACATCCACCACCACTCACACCCGCCACCACACCCACCACCGCTCATACCCGCCACCACTCACACCCGCCACCACTCACACCTACCACCACTCACACCCGCCACCACTCACACCCACTACCACACCCACCACCAGTCCCACCACCACTCACACCCACCATCACTGAAACCCACCACCACTCACACCTGCCACCACTCACACCCACCACCACTCACACCCACCACCACTCACACCCGCCACCACTCACACCCGCCACCACTCACACCCACCACCACTCACTCCCGCCACCACTCACTCCCGCCACCACTCACACCTGCCACCACTCACACCCACCATCACTGAAACCCCACCACTCACACCCACCACCACTCACACCCACCACCACTCACACCCGCCACCACACACACCCGCCACACTTACACCCACCACTCACACCCACCACCACTCACACCCACCACCACTCACACCCACCACCACTCACACCCACCACCACTCACACCCGCCACCACTCACACCCGCCACCACTCACACCCGCCACCACTCACACCCACCACCACTCACACCCACCACCACTCACACCCACCACCACTCACACCCACCACCACTCACACCCACCACCACTCACACCCACCACCACTCACACCCACCACCACTCACACCCACCACCGCTCACACCCACCACCGCTCACACCCACCACCGCTCACACCCACCACCGCTCACACCCACCACCGCTCACACCCACCACCGCTCACACCCACCACCACTCACACCCACCACCACTCACACCCACCACCACTCACACCCACCACCACTCACACCCACTACTACTCACAGAGAGAGCTTAACAAAATTGTTCAAATAAATTGCTGTTCAATTGGTTATAGCTATATATCTAGGGGATTCATTTGGCCCTCTATGCACTATAATGCAGAGAGAGGACTCCCTGTCAAAATTGACTGACTTTCCCTAATGATTCTATCATATTGTGATATCCTAAATAACTCATAATGTACAGATACCTACCATCAATCCTCCAGTAACATTTTTCACTCCCCCCCATCTTCCTTTCCTTTTCCAACCTCCCTTCCTCCCACCGTCAGATGTTTCCTTGCCTCCCCCCTCTACTTTCGCACTCCCCTTCGGTTCTCACTGTGCACTCCCTTTTTACTATGGCATCGTCCTCCCCCTTACTCCCCAACTCTGTCCCCCCACTCCAACCATTGGATCCATTGATCGTTATGGGTGATAATTCAATAAAGGGCGGAACACAAAATAAGCCCTGCGCGTGTGGGGACCATGAGCCGGGCGGCAGGCGGCCGATGTAGTTTTGTGGCGTAAAGGTGCTTAATGTAATTGCATGACCTCCTGCTCCTGTTATTGAGGCTGGATGTGAGAAGGGCCCTCTGGGAAACCGGACAAGTGGTGTCTGTGGCCCGCCTGCCCCCGGGGCCCGCTGGCTGCAGGGGTCACTGTCGCCTGACCTCTCTGCTACTGGAGAGAATGCCCTTTGCATCCACTCCTCCACGGGCCTAAAATGTTAGCTGTAGCTCCCACTCTGCATCCGTGCAGCTCCAACCCATGCGGGTGAGTATTTTATAGCCGGTTGAGACAAATTTTGTATTCATTTTCAAAATGTATTCTTGTGGTTGAAAATTTCATGTTATAACCGTACCAAACAAACAGCATTTTTGACTTGGTTACAGAAGTTGTTAAGAAAAATTGTAAGGTATTGTGTATTTCTCAAGTCCCAGACTAAATTGGAAAGGCCTGTTCCAGGGGTGGTTCAAGGCTGGTTAATGAAAGTATTTTCTCGTCTTATTTATCAGAGAAAAATGTATTGCTCAGGGAAAATTCAGTGAAAGGTCAGGGAATTTTGATGTCTCTAATCTGTGGCAACCCTATCTTAGAATTGGGCATCCGCCACCCTCACTGCTCAACCCCACCCATCCACACACTCTGAGAACTGGGCGCCTGCTACCCTCACTGCACACCCCACCACACACTCTGAGAACTGGGAGCCTGCCACCCTCACTGCTCACCCCACCACACACTCTGAGAACTGGGAGCCTGCCACCCTCACTGCACACCCCCAACACACACTCTGAAAACTGGGAGCCCGCCACCCTCACTGCTCACCCCCACCATACACTCTGAAAACTGGGAGCCCGCCACACTCACTGCTCACCCCCACCATACACTCTGAGAACTGGGAGCCTGCCACCCTCACTGCCCACCCCCACCACACACTCTGAGAGCTGGGTGCCTGCCACCCTCACTGCTCACCCCCCACCACACACTCTGAGAACTGGGCGCCTCCCACCCTCACTGCACACCCCCACCACACACTCTGAGAACTGGGAGCCTGCCACCCTCACTGCCCACCCCCACCACACACTCTGAGAACTAGGAGCCTGCCGCCCTCACTGCCCTCCCCACCACACACTCTGAGAACTGGGAGCCTCCCACCCTCACTGCTCACCCCCACCACACACTCTGAGAACTGTGCACCTGTCACCCTCACTGCTCAGACCTGCCATACTTAGCCAGCTTGCAACGTAACAGAAACGTCTGCAACCATACTTTTTCATTCAATTTGTTACTTACTAAGATGGCATGTAACAATTATGTTATTTATGGTGAGGTTGAAACCTCACCAAATTAGAATGCTATTATAACAGTATTTTTGGTGAGGTTATGATAAAACTAAAACAGAACGTTATAAGAACATTCTGTATAGATTAAAGAATGTAACCAAAATGTTATAATGGTCACAGTGCAACATCACAACAGTACATTGCAGCAACGTTATTGGGAGCCAAAATAACATACCAAGAACCAATACAGAACCAAACAGAACATTGCTGCAACGTTATAATAATGTCACATGCTTGGCTGGGTAGCCCCACCACACACTCTGAGAACTGAGAGGCTGCCACCCCCACTGCTCAGCACCACCACACAAGCCTTCTTCATTCCATTCAGCCCTGCTTAGGCCCAGGCAAATTAATTAAAATTCCCTGGTTCAAATGGCCTATTCTTATGTTTACTTTGCGGATGATTAATTTAGCCAAAGAAAAGTGAAGGACGTGGAGTAATGTATTTATTGTGCGGTGCAACATTCTACCCTTGATTTGCAGGCAAGCAGGCAGGGCGGTCTTTCAGATAGAACTCATTCTCCCAGAAAGAAGGTTCTGTCCACAACTGCAACACTACATGTCAGTAATAGAAAAGACAAATTGACATTTTCATTAATTAGAGGAGGCGTCTCTTAAATTGTGCAGCACTTATCAGAAGGTATAAAAACCATTGATGGTGGAACGACTTTGAGACCAATATTCTGGGGGAAACACGTAATTGTTGACATTTTGAGGTGGCTGCCGCAGGACAAACTGGGGCCCATTTTTGTGTCTATGTGATCAGGTGGAAGCAGGTGATGTGGAGCAGGTGAAAGGTTTAAAGCTAAGAAATACAGAAATACATGCAGCTCACACCCCACACACTGAGCACGGTGGCAGTCCACAGACAATTTACGAAATGATTTCACTATATAGAAAAAACTGTTGGAATTCAGAAGTGTGCCGTGTGCAAATCTCCCAAATAACTGACCAAATTTGCCTCCATTGAACACATACTAGAATGAGTCAATTTTGGGGCATGCTTCCCCTTCTATCTATGAATGAAATAAGCATACCAAGATGTTGATAAATAACTCAGTGTAACACTAATCTTCTCCTAATTTTTGTTTAGATTTATTATTTCTTATTTAGATAGATAAAGGCCCAATCTTTTTGCTTAATTTCAAGAGGTCAGTATCAACTCTATATGCAGGTTGGTCTATGTTACACTGAATGTTAGCCATCCACAGAATGCAGCAATCTGATTGGCTGAGGTGCACTCCATCCAAATATGCCAGGTGGCAGCACCAGTATTAGCCTGTACAGTAGCCACTGTGCAGACATTATATGCAGGTTGGACTATGTTACAATGAATGTTAGCCATCCACAGAATGCAGTAATCTGATTGGCTGAGGCGCACTCTACTCCAAGTTACTCCATCAAAATCTGCTAGGTGGCAGCAACAATATTAGCCTGTACAGTAGCCACTGTGCAGACATGTCTGTGCAGTAACCACTATGTAGACATATATATCTGTAGACTAGCAATCCCTATGAGGATGGATCTATCAGAGAATTCATTTATCAATCTCAATGTAGTCATCACATCTAACAAATTTGAAAGGAAAAGTTTATTTCTTTTTCAACCGTCTTTTGTCAAATTTGCCGGAGGCACTTGTTGTATTTCAAATATACGAAGATTTTCAACCAGGGAGACCCCAAATTCGTAAATATGCACAAGAAAACGCTTTGTAAATTTGCGAATCATAATTTGCAAAATTTAAAACATTGAATACATCAGTTTAGATCTATATATATTGATGTACACTCATATTAGTTAAATGATGTGTTTTGGAAGATTATCTCAGTATTTTTTTTTTTTTTTTTTTTTTTTTTTTTTTTTCCTCACAGCTTTCAAGCGAGGCTTGATCTTCCAAGCGAAATGATATATGGTTCCTAATTCAGGACAAACCACTGTAGATATAAAACAGAACATCAGTTAAATCCTATTTCAGGACAGAACACTAGATATTTTATGATAATGATATTCCATGATAACTATACTCACCCCTCCACTCCATTGAAAATATACTGTCACAATATTTGTGATCATATATTTCAGCATATACAATTCATGTTTGTTGTTTTGTAAAATTTACGAATCATAAAAAAAGCACCTTTTTTGCATTGTAGATTGTCCCTGGCTGAATAATTTGCCTCTTATTTGATGGGGGAAATACAGCAATTCATAGTCACTATCTGTGGGATCTAAAGGGTTACTCGGCTGTCTTACCTCAGAGGCAGCCAGTTAGTACAGAACAATATGGGCAGAACACAACTTTAACAGCCAATGAGAATTGCCTGTTTCCAGTGACAAATGTGTGTAATACAAGCACTAAGCCCATCAGACTGTAATGTGGCCATTTTAGTTAAACTCGATCGCATTCACTCCAATATTGACAACGGCTGATAAACAAAAGCAAATTTACAGAAATTTGCTTTTAGCATCCATCATGCCGCGGTAAATTAGATCAGTGGGAAATGGTTGGCCCTGCTCGTATTATCCCCCTGAATGATAACTTTGGAGATTGACACTCGTGTCCTTTGTGAAGGATTATTTGAAATGTGACAGTTGTATGAGAATCAATCATTTTTTAAAGGGCAACCGACAAAAGACAAGCCACCTGGCCGCATAACTCACCACGAAGCTTAATGTCAATAAGGGAATCTGATGCCATCACTCCTACCTCCAAGTACAATTATAGTTCTTTTCTGCTGATGAAAGCAATATTCAGGCACTGATGAGCTTACTTTTGTTCACAGACAAACCACTTAACGACCGTCTTTGTCTTCAAAAACTTAAATGATGCCGCACATGAGGTGACAAACTTAAATGTTGAGAGGTCAAGGTCTTTTTGTAGGTGTATGGGTGTAGGAATGGGTCCTTATGTTGCAGACAAATTTAGGAATTGCCACTAATTAATGTGGTTCACTATTACCATAGGTAGGGCACCAATGTAGTCCACCATCATCATAGATAGACTATGGTGGCCTATCTCTGTAATGAAAGGTTGAAATCCAATACTGATAATAATTATACAAACCAGATAGATCACTTTAGTGCTCTGTGACAGTTATTAAAACAAAAGGTGTAGTAACATTCTGACCTACATCTCCATGTAAGGCACATTGCAAAGCAGAGTAGATGTATCAGTTGTTTGCAAATGAATTTGATATTATCATATGAGAAATTAGATATGTTACAAATGATGCATGTATCCTGACCTAGAAAACCATGTAATAATTTGATCCCCTGCACAATGACTAATCATAACAACTTTTCTGGTCACTCTAAGTGCATGCGGTTTTAAACGACATTTCAGTTATGACGTCTTTCTTCCCAGATTCTTATATCTTTTTTTCTACTGTATCAAATTGAATTCTGTAAAATAGGGTTATTATAAGGGTGAAAAATGGCCAAACAATGATCCAAGAGGTTACATTCATTGTTACATAGCTAACATGAGTAAGGGGAGAGCTGACATCTCCTGGAAACAGGGATAGGGGGAGAGGTGGTAACAGGAGTAGGGGAGAGCTGGCGTCTTCTGGTAACAAGGGTAGGGGCAGAGCAGGCATCTCCTGGTAACAAGGGTAGGGGGAGAGGTGGCATCTCCTGGCAACAAGGGTAGGGGCAGAGCAGGCATCTCCTGGTAACAAGGGTAGGGGGAGAGGTGGCATCTCCTGGTAACAAGGGTAGGGGCAGAGCAGGCATCTCCTGGTAACAAGGGTAGGGGCAGAGCAGGCATCTCCTGGTAACAAGGGTAGGGGGAGAGGTGGCATCTCCTGGTAACAAGGGTAGGGGCAGTGCAGGCATCTCATGGTAACAAGGGCAGGGGCCGAGCAGGAATCTCCTTGTAACAAGGGTAGTGGGAGAGGTGGCATCTCCTGGTAACAAGGGTAGGGGGAGAGGTGGCATCTCCTGGTAACAAGGGTAGGGGCAGAGCAGGCATCTCCTGGTAACAAGGGTAGGGGCAGAGCAGGCATCTCCTGGTAACAAGGGTAGGGGGAGAGGTGGCATCTCCTGGTAACAAGGGTAGGGGCAGAGCAGGCATCTCCTGGTAACAAGGGTAGGGGCAGAGCAGGCATCTCCTGGTAACAAGGGTAGGAGGAGAGGTGGCATCTCCTGGTAACAAGGGTAGGGGCAGAGCAGGCATCTCCTGGTAACAAGGGTAGGGGGAGAGGTGGCATCTCCTGGTAAAAGGGGTAGGGGGAGAGCTAAGGCTCCTGGTAAGAGAGGTAGGGGGAGAGCTGGCATCTGCTAAGAGAGTACTAGGGAGGACTCCTATCTCCTGCAGACCTATTTGATTGGCATGTTCCATCAGTTAGATAATACACACTGATGGAACGTGGCTGTTTGGTGGATCATGTGTGCCCCATGGCCTGCTTAGATTATATAATGTAATCTGGATTTATTGTCTTAGTTTAGCGTCCAGCAGGGTCTGTTTACTTCACATGAGGTAATAGGTAAGATACTCTATAGATACCCAGATAATACATACCATGAGATGGAGAACTTCTCTTTTCGTAAAGTTTGAAAACTTACTGAGCTATTACATCTTTTTAGTTGTAATTTAAGGTCAGAAAATGTACCTTTTAGTTCCCAAATTGACAAACTTGTCTTTAGTCCTGACTACCTCCCAAATTTGGCACTGACAGTGTTAGAGTAGTTTCACACATGGGGCATGGAGGTCTTGGTTATATTCAGTCGTCTACAGATTTGACTACGATACTTGACGTATAGCAATACCATAACGCAACACTCCATTTGGCCATCTGCACCGTATGATACGTTCCCGTGTCTGATTAAAGTCTCCAAAACATAAGGCAATGCATTTCACCTTTAGGATTCTCATCTAGTATTCTGCTACTTTATGCTTTTACATATTCTAACGTTTTTCTTTTGCTTTATTTCAGGTATGTACGAATATTGCGGCTTATAATATCATCTCTAAAGTGTGGTAAGAAAGCAGTACTTCCTACTTATTCTAAATGAAGGCCCATTCGCCGTGGCCGATAATTGTGTTGCTTGGAGGACCGATAAAGTTATCGTTTCGAGAAAACGATGATATAGGGATGATAACATTATTCACACTGTTAAATTTAGATTCACATTGACACAAAAAGGTCACATCCAATCATTTTACCATCCCTATATCATCGTTTTCTCCAAACAATAACTTTGTCGTTCCTGCAAGCGACACATTTTCGGCCACGGCGAATGGGCCTTTACTCGTTTTGTAAGTAGACTCTGTTAGACGTACATAATTATGTTATACAACCACTGTGCATAATCATTAGAGGATCTGTGCAGTGCTCTTTCCCTCGCACCTCTATCCCTGCCCTATCAAGCCTCACACCTCTGTCCCTACCCTCACAACCCTCCCATCTCTGTCCCTGTCCTCACAACCCTCCCATCTCTGTCCCTGCTCTCACAACCCTCACACCTCTGTCCCTGCCCTCACAACCCTCCCATCTCCGTCCCTGCTCTCACAACCCTCACACCTCTGTCCCTGTCCTCACAACCCTCCCATCTCTGTCCCTGCCCTCACAACCCTCACAGCTCAGTCCCTGTCCTCACAACCCTCCCATCTCTGTCCCTGCCCTCACAACCCTCACACCTCTGTCCACACCCTCACAACCCTCACACCTCTGTCCCTGTCCTCACAACCCTCCCATCTCTGTCCCTGTCCTCACAACCCTCCCATCTCTGTCCCTGCCCTCACAACCCTCACACCTCTGTCCACACCCTCACAACCCTCACACCTCTGTCCACACCCTCACAACCCTCACACCTCTGTCAGCACCCTCACAACCCCCGAACATCTTACCCTGCCCTCTCGAACCTCACACCTCTGTCCCTCCCCTCACAACCCTCAAACATCTGTCCCTGCCCTCACATCCCTCACACCTCTGCCCTGCCCTCACTACCCTCACACCTCCGTCCCTACCCTCACACCTGTCACACCTCTGTCCCTGCCCTCACAACCCTCACACCTCCGTCCCTGCCCTCACAACCCTCACACCTCCGTCCGTACCCTCACAACCCTCACACCTCTTTCCCTGCTCTCACAACCCTCACACCTCTTTCCCTACCCTCTCAATCCTAACACCTCTGTCCCTGCCCTCACAACCCTCACACCTCTGTCCCTTCTCTCACAGCCCTCACACCTCTGTCCCTTCTCTCACAGCCCTCACACCTCTTTCCCTGCTCTCACAACCCTCACACCTCTTTCCCTGCCCTCTCAATCCTAACACCTCTGTCCCTGCCCTCACAACCCTCACACCTCACTCCCTTCTCTCACAGCCCTCACACCTCTGTCCCTTCTCTCACAGCCCTCACACCTCTTTCCCTGCTCTCACAACCCTCACACCTCTTTCCCTGCCCTCTCAATCCTAACACCTCTGTCCCTTCTCTCACAGCCCTCACACCTCTGTCCCTTCTCTCACAGCCCTCACACCTCTGTCCCTTCTCTCACAGCCCTCACACCTCTGTCCCTTCTCTCACAGCCCTCATACCTCTGTCCCTTCTCTCACAGCCCTCACACCTCTGTCCCGTCTCTCACAACCCCATGCTGCCCTCCCAACCTTCACACCTCTTTTCTTACTCTCACAACCCTCACTCCTATGTCCCTGCCCTTACGACCTTCACACCTCTTTCCCTGCCCTCACAACCCTCACATTTCTCTCCCTGCCCTCACACCCCATTTTATAAGATTTCTTCTTACAGTGTTTTACTTATTCCTTCCATCCTCTGCAGATGTTGGTACCTATAGTGGCTGCATACCGTGTCCCTCTCCCCTCTTCATACTCCATATTGCCATGTCCCTGTGTGGTCCCTGCTCCTTCTCTTCCCAATAGAGGAGGGACATGGACTATGGCAATATCCGGCCACCCGCGGCTGGCCTCCCACATAGACCCCCTGTAGGCACTGCCCCACCCCTGCCTGGGGGCTGTCCATTGGGGCAGAGGGGGGAGAGAGGTGGTTTATATACAGGTATAGACTAAGCCAGTGGTGCACGTGGGGAGGCGACAGGTATTCTCCGTATTACAGTCCACCGGTAGGGGCGACTATTGCACGCGACACCACTGAGTACAATCGGTCTCCTGCCTATCCTTTAGCATTGGCGGTGCCCTTCTCTCCTAAATATCTCATAAAATGCTGGAGATTAAGCTTTCAATTTCTAGTATTTCATATATGAGCCATATATCTTGTCATAAATATAATGTTTTAGCTAAGTGTACCAGTAGTATGACTGCTAGGCTCATCGCAAAAAAAATCTTAGCATGGCCAGCATACAACCGGAAACTGCTTCAAAACGGCAAATCGTGAGCGATTATGGGATACCGTAATAAGACGAATACACCTTTCCTAATAGCGTGGTACCCTGCTCGTGGATAGACCTAAACCAAACAGTTGGGAAATGGTTTTCTATAGGACCAGTCTCAAACTGTTGAGTGCAAGGCGTCTATGGGAGGGCTCACTGCGCAGGTTCATGGGAAAGGTGTATAGACTGGGGCAAACAGTTAGGTACTGCGGGTCCCTCCCTCTGAGAGTGACGGAGCATCCCCTGACACGCACCCTCCAGGGGGAAACCAAGGCCCACGTTGTCGCTATTTCTGAAAGAGGAATACATTCAAAGAAGAAAGGCCAAGGCCAAGGCCAAGGTTCTGAACTATGCTAGGCGACTCTATCAGTATCAGAAAGCAGCTCTAAGGTTTTTGAAAAGGTACCTGGGAGATATCTTCTTCTCAACGTTCCTATATGGGAGCAGTGGTCAACCAGAGTATAGGCCTACATACTCTAGCTTCTACACTGGGATGACACTGCTGAGCGCGGCTTATTTTACACCAATCAAACACTGTCTTTCTATGAATTTTGAACTTTTTGTTCGACCAAGATTTGTATTGGTTGAGAGATTCTGATTGATGATTTCATTGATTTTAGGACATATTACCAGCTGTGTATATATGGTGGGGCTCTGGATGGGGGGCTCCCGATGTCACCTGTCAATTCTAAGAATTGGCCCTGTCACCGTGTCGAATTTAAGTCCTTGTCGAATGTCACTATAAGCTTTGGCGCATATCGATTTTAAGAATAGGCCCTGTCACCGTGTCGGATTTAAGAATTGGCTATATCACATGTCATTAAGCCCAAAAAGGGCTGTGTCGCTGTGTCAAATGTAGTGGTCCACCCCCATTATGGTGTATGATTTGGTAATTCTCAGGCCTGGCACATCTGGAATTTGAAATAAATTGTATTGTATTATTTTCTTAAAACAATCAGAGCAGTTTTGTAATTAGTTGAATCATCTTCTTGTATATATACAAGAAGATATATAATATCTAATATAATATATTCATATAGGCCTATAGGTTAAATGTAGATTTTCTCCATTGTCACGATTCCCCAGAATAAAACCGGACCTTTACTTTACTCTGTGGACTCTACCTTTGGTGTCATTAAGGGACAGGCTGGTTGTCACCCCTGTCTGCTAGTGGCCCTCCTCACCTTCAGCCTCCTTCCGGCTCTATGTGAATATTTCATGGCTGACTGGGCGGTCATGACGGCTGCTGGTTCGCCCCCCTCCCACCCGGGGGCGCTGACCGCCGTATGATTCACGCCGCCAGGTGGCAGCAGGTATCAGGGCGTCACCTGTGACGTCACACGTCGTTGTCAGGGCGTCACCTGTGACGTCACACGTTCTTCTCCGGGTCAAATGTCATGGTGGGTTTGTTGGTATTGTACTGACACAGGTGTCAGTCAACTGTGTAAAATCTTCTATGAAACAGCTGTGAAAAACAAGGATCAGGGCTAAAATTGACTCTCTGAGTGCTAGGAGCAGAGAGTGCAGAGGCCATGTCATCGTTTAGGTAAATAGATTCTTAGTGTACCAGCTGTTCCAGAGTGTAATCAGTAGGCCAAGTAGGCACATCCTTGTGGAGTATGGCACTGTGACCACTGTTTGGGCGGGTGAGCAGGGCCTGGCTGGCAGCTAACTGCCACCATATTGCACCTTTCCTCTATTCACCACAACACACCTTTTCCTTGTTGATCACATGTACATATCAGATTTCTGAAAACCTAGGCAAGAATGTAACATCATTATAATGTTATTATAACATTCTATTTGGTTCTGGTTTGGTTCTTGTTATATTATTTTTATGTCACTTTATAACGTCTTTAGAACCTAACATTGCAATATTGCATTGTAACATTGTTATAACATTTTGGTTTGGTTATTAGCTTCTCTTCAAAATATGTACAGTCGTTCAATCTCCACATCAGATTCTTGGTCAGCAGTGAAGAGATAGGAGAAGGTTATGCATGGAGATTGTCAGTTCCGGTTTCAGAATATGCTGCTGCTCACGGGGTACTCCATTCACGAGTTGCCAAAGGTGCTTGTTTCACATAAAAATGGCGTTATTATACCATTCTGTTTTGTTAAGATCTCAGCTTCACCAGAATTATTATAGCACTCTGCCTTATTACTATAGCACTCTGTCTCAACTTTACATAAAGTAATGTAACTGTTACTTGAAAATTGGTCAGGTAACAGACTGACTAAAAAAAGTATGGTAGCGGAAAGTACTTGTTACATCGCTGCTTGCCTTGGTACTTTACATTATGTTATTTGGTACCTGAGGATAAACTGCATAGGGTTATCTTTGTACATGACAGAGAGGCTTACAGGGCTCAGAGGTGTGGGGGAGGGGACCTGCCAGGACCAGGCGGGCTGTGGGGCCTGCAGGTGGCCTCAGGGAGCGGTCCCCGCCCAGGGCCTAATGGGTAGGGTCAGGGCCGGCCTCAGCCTCTCAGGGCTCAGAGAGGGGACCTGGGAGGGGGGGGGGGGGGTATCTTAGTCCTAAGCCCTGTGGTAGTCCTAAGCCCTTTTGGCTGGTTCTATCCCCAATATGCACGCTTCCAACCCTCCCTGAAATCCCTGTCCTCCCAGAAAATAGCACTCTCCACCGCCTCCCCTACCTCCTTTTGCTCGCACCTTGCCCTTTCAAAACATAGCACTCAGCACTATCCCCCCACCCTCCAAGAAGATATCACTCCTCCCCCCTCCCTCCCAGCCTCCCAATAAACAACACTCCTCAAAACCATCCCTCTAAAATTGACTGATATACCCTCCCTTCGAATTCCCAACACACCGTTACATCTCCACTATACCTGTCCATTACGATTCAGCTGCAGCTGTACAACTGAAATAAAGTCCCTCGTTCCCACACTCCAAAAACATATTAAGTTACATTCAATACAATCTTGTTTAAGTTGTTTCATTCCTGTGATGATAATCAGAACTTTCTGACCCCATTGTATGAAATGGAAGCTGACTGTAAGGCAGAAGACGGCTGAGTGTTTCAGCTGTTCACCTCATTGTTTATATATGTACTTCATTGATTAACGTTGCACCTCTGACCGTCGGTCTACATGGAAGGCCCTCCCCCCTCCACACACTGTGATCTATGATCTCTGGTAATGGGGTCGCAGCTCCACCATTATGTCACTGCCAGGTGTCCTCAGCCTCTATCGCATACCTTACAACATAGAGCAGCAGGTGGGGGAAGGGGTAACCCATGAGGCCATACTAAACAATAATTTAGTTTCCACTGAAGAAGGTGGAGAAAATAAGAGGCACCCGGGCGGTGTACCTAATCGTGCCATTGCATGTAAAGGGAGAGGAGGAACTGAATGGATAACACTCACGACTCAAAGAGGGGAACTGTCAAGCCTTAGGATTTAAAAATACCATAGAGAAGCTGGCCCAAAATGAGACCTCCTTTAGGCTTAGTACTATAGACAGTGGGCCCAAAATGACGCCTCTGTTAGGCCCAGTAGCAAAGAGATGAGGCTCAAAATAATAGCTCCGTTAAGCTCAGTGTAGTATAGACAGGTGGGGCCCAAAATGAAATCTCCTTTGGCTAGTCTCTCTACGATATAGCGGTGGGGACACATGACCTCTCGTTAGATTCAGTCAGTGATGAGCTCTCTTAAATGAAAGAAACCTACGCCCAGATCACCCGAGGGATGCTATAACACCATTAAAACCATTATAAAACATTCCCTTCCCTTCCAACAGTGGTTCCCTTTAATCCACCGAGGTCTATTTCACTGCGTTATTCCAGCTAATGGAGATATGTTGTTGCCCCTAGCCATGCAGTCCATTTATATACATAAAGCGGACGTTTTTTTTAAGTCCGGGAGATAAACAGAGAAGCGCCATAGATCCAGGTCTGAAGTGTCCCCGCCTTTAATGGCTCCATTTAACAGCAGGCCTCCAACTATATTCCCCCCGCACCCCGCATTTAAAAAAGCAAATGGAAAAATTAGAGATAGGCTGTATTCATTATCCGTTAGGCGGCCTAAAAAGCCAACCAACGGCGGTGGGACAATTACTCCCGCTAATGGCGTGCCTATGGTGCCTTCCTAAATGCCGACACTGGGCGGCGAAAAAAGTAACCCATTTAGAACCAACTAAGAGACTGGGCGGGGAGGCGAGTTTAAAAAGGGGGGAGCTTCACTGTCTATATTTGGGCGGCCGTTAACGTCATTAGGGGTGAGCAGGTAGCGTTCTGCTCACCCTGCAGTGGGAGCAGCTCGTTGGCCGCGCTCAGCGTGTCCCCCTCCTCCAATGAGGCTAATTGGGCCCTGTTAGGGCGAGCCGGGGCCGCCTGTATAAGGAAGTATGTATGGTAAGGGACTGGCAGACTTGTAGGTTAGGGACCCATCCACATTGCTCAGGAACTGTTAGAAACTGGCCTGTATCTTGAAAGAAATGCAGCTTCCAAATCAATTAAGCGTTTAACTGGGATAACACTCAGTGAAAAAATACACTTTGATGTGTACATAATTACTCAGCATCACTCCGGTGACCTTACATAAGGGACCTCTCAGTAGACCTATAGCTTCAACATGTAGGGAACCACATAGTAAACCTCTAATATGTTAGGAACCACTCAGTATCATTCTCAGAAAACTCCTCCAGTCAGAACCCACCAACCTTACCACTCCCTGTCAGCCACCTGCTCAGTCCCCTCTGCTGGCTCTGTCCCCTCTACCATCCCGTCCCTTCTGTCCCCTCTGCCTGCTCTGTCCCCTCTACCATCCCGTCCCTTCTGTCCCCTCTGCCTGCCCTGTCCCCTCTACCATCCCGTCTCTTCTGCCCCCTCTGGCTGCCCTATCCCCTATACCATCTTGTTCCTTCTGTTCCCTCTGCCTGCCCTGTCCCCTCTACCATCCCCTCCCTTCTAATCCCTCTGCCTTCCCTATCCCCTCTACCATCCTGTTCCTTCTGTTCCCTCTGCCTGCCCTGTCCCCTCTACCATCCCGTCTCTTCTGCCCCCTCTTGCTGCCCTATCCCCTAAACCATCCTGTTCCTTCTGTTCCCTCTGCCTGCCCTGTCCCCTCTACCATCCCCTCCCTTCTAATCCCTCTGCCTTCCCTATCCCCTCTACCATCCTGTTCCTTCTGTTCCCTCTGCCTGCCCTGTCCCCTCTACCATCCCCTCCCTTCTAATCCCTCTGCCTTCCCTATCCCCTCTACCATCCTGTTCCTTCTGTTCCCTCTGCCTGCCCTGTCCCCTCTACCATCCCGTCTCTTCTGCCCCCTCTTGCTGCCCTATCCCCTATACCATCCTGTTCCTTCTGTTCCCTCTGCCTGCCCTGTCCCCTCTACCATCCCCTCCCTTCTAATCCCTCTGCCTTCCCTATCCCCTCTACCATCCTGTTCCTTCTGTTCCCTCTGCCTGCCCTGTCCCCTCTACCATCCCGTCTCTTCTGCCCCCTCTTGCTGCCCTATCCCCTAAACCATCCTGTTCCTTCTGTTCCCTCTGCCTGCCCTGTCCCCTCTACCATCCCCTCCCTTCTAATCCCTCTGCCTTCCCTATCCCCTCTACCATCCTGTTCCTTCTGTTCCCTCTGCCTGCCCTGTCCCCTCTACCATCCCGTCTCTTCTGCCCCCTCTTGCTGCCCTATCCCCTATACCATCCTGTTCCTTCTGTTCCCTCTGCCTGCCCTGTCCCCTCTACCATCCCCTCCCTTCTAATCCCTCTGCCTTCCCTATCCCCTCTACCATCCTGTTCCTTCTGTTCCCTCTGCCTGCCCTGTCCCCTCTACCATCCCGTCTCTTCTGCCCCCTCTGGCTGCCCTATCCCCTCTACCATCCCCTCCCTTCGGTCCCCTCTGCCTGCCCTGTCCCCTCTACCATCCCATCTCTTCTAATCCCTCTGCCTTCCCTATCCCCTCTACCATCCTGTTCCTTCTGTTCCCTCTGCCTGCCCTGTCCCCTCTACCATCCCCTCCCTTCTAATCCCTCTGCCTTCCCTATCCCCTCTACCATCCTGTTCCTTCTGTTCCCTCTGCCTGCCCTGTCCCCTCTACCATCCCGTCTCTTCTGCCCCCTCTGGCTGCCCTATCCCCTATACCATCCTGTTCCTTCTGTTCCCTCTGCCTGCCCTGTCCCTTCTACCATCCCCTCCCTTCTAATCCCTCTGCCTTCCCTATCCCCTATACCATCCTGTTCCTTCTGTTCCCTCTGCCTGCCCTGTCCCCTCTACCATCCCCTCCCTTCTAATCCCTCTGCCTTCCCTATCCCCTCTACCATCCTGTTCCTTCTGTTCCCTCTGCCTGCCCTGTCCCCTCTACCATCCCGTCTCTTCTGCCCCCTCTGGCTGCCCTGTCCCCTCTACCATCCCATCCCTTCTGCCCCCTCTGCCGCCCTGTCCCCTCTACCATCCCCTCCCTTCTAATCCCTCTGCCTTCCCTATTTTATTTTATTTTTTTTTAAATTCGTTTATTTCATCAGACAAAAATTAAGTTCATACAAACTTGTCTCACATTTCTGCCTGACAAACATAGAAACAATCTATGTATAATAAAAGTAACAAAATAGTCTGTTATTTATACAAATATGTAATAAAGTTCAGCATTTATAAATCAGATTGCAAAGAACACCATGAATCAATTATTAACAATAATTCTATAACAAAATCAGTAAAATCAAAATAATTTCATAAAATTGATTAATATCAAAACATTTCTTTACATTTTGAGATATATACTATAAGACTAAAGAAAAGCGCCTTCCATCTCAATCCCCTCTACCATCCCGTCCCTTCTGCCCCCTCTGCCTACCCTGTCCCCTCTACCATCCCGTCCCTTCTGTCCCCTCTGCCTGCCCTGTCCCCTCTACCATCCCGTCCCTTCTGTCCCCTCTGCGTACCCTGTCCCCTCTACCATCCCGTCCCTTCTGTCCCCTCGTCCTGCCCTGTCCCCTCTACCATCCCGTCCCTTCTGTTCCCTCTGCCTGCCCTGTCCCCTCTACCATCCCCTCCCTTCGGTCTTCTCTGCCGCCCTGTCCTCTCTACCATCCCCTCCCTTCTGTCCCCTCTGCCTGCCCTGTCCCCTCTACCATCCCCTCCCTTCGGTCTTCTCTGCCGCCCTGTCCCCTCTACCATCCCCTCCCTTCGGTCCCCTCTGCCGCCCTGTCCCCTCTACCATCCCCTCCCTTCGGTCTTCTCTGCCGCCCTGTCCCCTCTACCATCCCCTCTCCCATCCTGTCCTTTCTGTCCCCTTTACTGGCCCTGTCCCCTCTACCATCCCGTCTCTTCTGTCCCCTCTGCCTGCCCTCTCCCCTCTCCCATCCTGTCCCCTCTGCCAGCCCTGATCTCTGTCCCCTCTACCATCCCCTCCCTTCGGTCCCCTCTGCCGCCCTGTCCCCTCTACCATCCCCTCCCTTCGGTCCCCTCTGCCGCCCTGTCCCCTCTACCATCCCGTCCCTTCTGTACCCTCTGCCAGCCCTGATCTCTGTCCCCTCTACCATCCCGTCCCTTCTGTTCCCTCCACCCGCCCTGTCCCCTCTACCGGCTGCCCACTCTGTCTAATAATATTTGGCCGAAAAAGGCCCGAAAAAGGGGGAGCGCTCCCCTCGACCAGCCATGCCTGCCCACTCACCCTCTCCAACCCCCAGTTCTACCTGCCCCCTTCCCCCTGTTTAGTGGTAATTGACAACTGGCCTCTGCCCGCCCCACAATGGTTAGGATGACAGGAGATGCCATCCCCCCATTACCCCCCACCCACTTGCCTGTTTTATAGTACCTCAGTGTCTGTGTGAGTTGACACTGTGTATGGATAGGATAGTCTCACGTCTAGAGGGTGGAGACAGTTTTATTTGGTTGGTGCTCACCACAAATGGGTATTTCAAATTTCCTGTTATGTCTTGTCACAGGCTTTGAATCAAGAAGGCAAGTTCCTTTTGTTGAAGCGGCTGTCTCGTCTGTGTGTTGTTAGGCTAACATACCTCAACGTTACGATCGCCAAAGACATGTTTTGTGACTTTAGAACCTAATCCAGTGACGTGATTGGTCACCTCACGAAATTGGCACGGCCGTACGTGAGCTACAACGTGGCAAAATACGTTGGGCACATGAACGAGAAAACTGCTTTAAAACAAATGCCAAGGACGATCTATCAACTTGTTAGACTTTATCTATAGTTTTCTGTACAGAAAGATGGCTTGAAAAAATTGGCACTTCATATATGAGGGTACCTTTATTCACCCTTAGATATGATGCATTTATTTTTTAGTACTAAATATGATGTGATACTGTAGTACCGAATACGCTATGAGAGAAATAGGTAAAAGGTATTGGATGTCCCTGAAGCCCCATTCACCCTGGTCAATGTTTTCGTTGCAGAGACCCACAAAAATTTTATCTTAATGATTCGCAAACAACGTCAGGTACGACAAAATGATCGTAGGCTAGAGATATTGATCGTATAGCATTCACCCTGAGAATTGAGGTCCATTATGATCATTTTCGTAAGGCATTTCGTATTGAATCGTACAGGATCTCTACGAAAATATTAAACATGTTGAATAATTTCGCAAGGAAACACGTTGTAGAGGGCTACGATAATCCAACATTCACAATGTTCACAGATCGCAGAGGTCTGCGACAAACCACATTCGCCACGCAAATGGGGATACATGCAGACAGTTATTCAGAGACTAATAATGTTGGGGAGGGGGGATGGAGGTAGGACAGGCAAGTCAGGTAATTTGCCGTCCTACATATAGGGTGTCCGAATAGGAATAGCCACCAATGATACAACACAGGTGCAGATACAGGATTTTCAAAACGGGGGTCAGGGGGGTTATTTGGAGACTAAATCTGGGAGGGAGGCAGGACAGGTGAGTCAGGTGATCTGACATCCTACAGATATATTGTCCCAGTAGGAATAGCCACCAATGATACCTTGATAGTACAACACCAATGTTGTGCTTTTTTTTGTGTTGATTTCACCACTTCCTGCAATGTACAAGGTCTTCAAGTTGATCAGTATTTTGCATAACGTATATAAGAAGAAATAGTAACCAGTGGTGGATTTTGAAAAGGGCGGGGTGGGGGGGGGGGGGGGCACGCTATTGGAAAAATCTTTCCTTAATTACTTTTTGCCGAATTTTACATAAAAAAAGTCTAACATTTTACTAAAAGGTGGCGGCGCGTGCCCCTGCGCCCCCTATAAATCCGCCACTGACAATGGGCTAAGATGAACATGATTACATATATGTACAATAAATGAGTAACAAACCTAATATTGGTGCTGATATAGCATTCCGATGGCTTCTGCTCAATGTTACTGGTGCAGCTCTTCTGTTGTCTTGTGGTGTCATGTCTGGGCGGCAGAGAACAGAAGCACGTCAAGGAGGCACTTAGCTGGCCCCATGTGTTCCCCCTCTTTTAACATAGTGGCCCTGGACAGTGCCTCTTGTCGCTTTTAGCCGCCTGTCAGGGCCGGATCAATCTGTTTACTGTAGGCTGGTTCAGCACCCTTGGGCAGGCCAAAGGCTGTTGGTAGCTTTAACACAATGAGGGCTCCCCCCATGGGGGGGGGGGGCACTTGGGTCTCAAAGGGCACCCACTGCCAAACAGATCTGTGAAATGGGCGCGGAGAATGTCAAAACTGAGGGGCGGTCAGCCACTTTTTTGCCAATGGGGGAGGGGTGAACTATTTCTATAAAACATTTGATCGGTAATAACTCTACACTTAGACTAACATATTACATTATTAGACACAAAAATCTTAAAGTGATTTAATCAGGAGTTTCCCTAGAGTGACTTTTGTCTATTTCAGGTATTGACGCCCTATGATTTTTTGGGGCGGTGATCTGCATACACCAAAAATAAGGAGCAGAAGTGGTCAGTCCCACCGATGAGTAGACTTAAGTCTATACTCGTTGGTCCAACCTAAAAAGAAAATTACCTTTTAAAGAGTCAGTGCACCCCCCACCCCCACACCCTGGGGGAATGTCACCTGTTGACACATCCTGAATATGGTATATGCTAGCGCATTCCTCTGTTATAGCTTGGCTTTGTTGGATAACGGCAGACCTACAAAATTATGTTGGACTCCCAATCTGCAGTCGATCTACCCTGAGCGCCCGACAGGGTCATCAAAGGCCAGGTGTGTGGTGTCCTTTCTATGGGACATTGCACATGAAAGACCCCTTGCCACTCTTTGTAACGAGTAGGGTATTGCACCTGATGGTGGATTTTTTCTAAATCATATCATAGATAACCTAAACCATAAGCTGAAAAGCATTACCTTGTGCAGTCTGTAAAGAACCTTCTGTGGTTGACCGGACATCAAACTACCCAACAAACAAACTGCAACCCACCATCCACCTCCTACCACTAACCACCCACCTCCAATAACCCTCTGACCCGCCCATCACCCTCTACTACTGGCCTCTGTGTGGGACACTTCCACCTTTAATGGGGCCTTTGGCTAGGTTAGGATGAAGAGGTATAGGAATCCCGCCTGGTGAGCTTTACAGAACTATAGGTGGGGCGAGGCAAAGCCAGGGGGTGATACTAATATCCCAGGCCAAATGCTATGTAGTGTTTCAATTCCAGCTCTTCTGAATGGGGGATTTTCCGTCTAATGGGACTAAAATTGAAGTCTGCTCTGGTGCCTAAACCGCCCTTTGAAAAGTCAATCTGTTTCTTCTATAATGCAATAAGGCTGACTAAGTAGAACGCCATGCTGTCACAAAAACTGTTAAACTAGTTTTACAAAAGAAGGTCTACCCTTACACAGAGATGTCAGTTTTCCTCCTATTTCCGCATTTTCAGACAAGTAATTTTAAGAGAAAAAAAAACCATTACATTTACATTCTTAGGCAACAGGTCGTATTTCTAAAGGTTCTTTTTGGTGTTGGAATGTACATGATATGTACGTGATTCCATTCGTTTTATTTCTTCCTGCATAAAATTTGGTTTCTTCCTGCTTAAAATACGGAAAGTCTGTCTCAGCAATTTCCGCATTTTTCATGTTCATAGAGTGTCATCTTTCCTTACACAGTCGTCTTAAACTCTTATGTAAATGGAACCAACTTTCTCGGTGAGCTACGAGGTATAGGAGTAGGGAGCCCCATTGTGTTAATTCAAGAGATTGGGCAGGGCAGGGAGGTGGCTTAGGTATGAATGGCTAATATGGGACGTTCTTTTCTTATTTATACCCTCTATATCGTTGTTGTAATCCCGATACCAACTTCGTGCACGTGTCTTCAATGTGGTGTGTGTGGGGGGGGGGGGGGGGCAGAGTTAGTGTGGGTGTGAGGGGTGAAAAGGGCATGGAGTGGATATGTGGGCAAAAAGGGCATAGAGTAGATCATTGGGTTGAAAAGGGCAAATTTTATAATGGATCTGTGAGACGAAAAGGGCATATAGGGGACTATCGGGGTGACAAGGGCATATATATATCTGATATGTTGGGTGAAAAGAGCATATAGTGGATGTGTGTGGTGAAAAGGGCTTAGAGTGGACATGCTGGCGAAAAGGGCATGAAGTGGATGCATGGGGTGAAATGGGTAAATGGTAGACTCTTGGGCAAAAATGGTATAGAGTGGATGCGTGGGGTGAAAAGGGCATATAGCAAATTTGCAGGGTGAAGGGGCAAATGGTGGACTATGGGGTGAAAAAAGCATATAGTGGATGTGTGGGGTAAAAGGGGCATTTAGTGGACGTGTTGGGCAAAAAGGGCATTTAGTGGATGTGTGGGGCGAAAAGGGCGTTTAGTGGATGTGTGGGGTGAAAAGGATATGTAGAGTGGATGTGTTGGGCAAAAAGGGCAATTATTGGACATGTGGAGTGGAAAAGGCATAGAGTGGACCTGCTTAGTGAAAAGGGCATATGTTGTACTAAAGGGTGAAAAGGGCAAATTGTGGACTATGGGGCAAAAAGTACACATAGTGAGTGTGTGGGGTGAAAAAGGCATATACTAGAAGTGTGTGGTGAAAAGGGCATATTGTTGAAAGGGCGTACACCTATATGGGATGAAAAGGGCACCCTGAGAATGTGTGGAGTGAAAAAAACATAATAGTGGAAATGTGGGGTGAAGAGGGCAAACGGTGGACTGTGGGGCAGAAAAGGGCACATAGTGGACGAGTGTTGTGAATAGGGCATATCGTAGACATGTGGGGTGTAAAGGGTATAGTAGCGGGACCTCTTATGTACTGTCCTAAGGTTCCCCACATAACATCGACAAGCAGAACCCCTCATGCACCTACTTATCTACTCTCGCTACCCTCCACCTGTAACTCCTTGTTTCACACTCTAAGTATCCTGATCAATTCCATGTTTGTCTCCCGTCCCTCATTCCTGCTCCTGCTCCCCCTCCCGTCCTCCTTCTCCCGTCCGACCCCCACCCTACATGTTTTGCTCCCATCTGTTTGACATAATTCCCCTTCCTACCAAACCACCTCACCTATTCTCCCCTCACCCTCAGCCCAATCCATTCCCCTCTTTACCCCCTCCCAAACACTACACCCCTTTACTTACAGAACACTACCCATAGCAAATCGCCCTCTGACGACCCACGCGCACCGCCGCTCAATTGGTGCCGTCGATCAGCGGAACCGGAAATTGGTTGTTTTGCGTGCTGTGCACGCACCCAGTTTACTAGGTGGTGCTTGGACTTGGGCCTCTGGCCGTGGCTGGGGGCTAGTTTAGGGCTGGGGGCTGGGGGCTGGGGGCTGTGGCGGTGGGGGAGGGGGGGGGGCAGGTGTGGGCTGGGGGGAGGGGGAGGGGAACTAACCAATCACCAAATTGCTTCGGCCGGATGGTCATTCGTCTTCCGCAGTCATCAAGCCGGTTATTATCTTGTGTATGGAGACCTGACAAGGTGCGCCACGCCAAAGTAGGCCTAACAGCCTGGGCCTATATTGACAACAGTAATGTCCACCAGACTGGCTGAACCTAGTATGGATAATTCTTAAAATCACATGAAAGGGTAATTTTAAAATGGCGTCATTTTTTTTGTATACCTAACAAAGTAACCACTATAAACATGTGTCTCAAATCATATTGAAGATTTATATTTACTTTGGTACTTTCCATACTTGCATACTAATCATTTGACTGATCTCCTCTACTCAGGGCTGACACAGTGACGGGAGACACTAATAGTGCTGCAGCAGAAGGCTAAAAAGGGGCTTATTTCTGTGACCAGCGATGACCCCAAATTAATAAAGGTTGACATACATCATCGCGTTCGGGAGGTCCTAAGCTTTTCAAAACTGCCTGATGCCAGACCGAACACGAATTACAAACTTCAAGGTCACAGGTCAAAGGTCAAAGGTCACCAAAAATCTGAAAAATATAGCTTTTATCTTATAGCTTCGCACTCATAATAGATGGAGCTTAGTTATTTGGCAAATATTTAGCCACTTATGGGGCCTAATTGTGATTTTAAAATTGTTGACCTTGCCTAAGGTCAAGGCCATCAAACTCAAGGTCAAAGTTCAAAATGAGCATGAAATGAGGATCTAACCTTTTATCAACTCTTATAAATGTTTTAATGTAGCCAATATCAAGTGTTATTATTGAACTATTTGACAGAGGAGATCATGAGCTTTCTTTTTATACCTCATTTGATATGATGGGGCTTAGGTTTCCATGGTAACAGAGCTATTATTTGTCACAACCAGGTTCATGGAAAGACATTAAAATAGGTGAAACATACCCAGAAAACCACTATTCTCTTGATAGTAGAGTGGTCATTCTCAAAAAGAGCCTTAATTAAGGAAAAATCCAAACAGAGATATAACAAAGCATGCCATAAATGTCTCAAATTAAAAGGATGATAGTTTGTACTGAAAAAAGGATTATAGTACATGGCTGGTTTCTATGGCAACCACCAAAGATAAGGTATTCCGAAATCAAAAGTTTTTTTGACATATCTTCCTTAATATTCAAGATGGAAACACAAATGAGACATCAAAATTAAGCATTCCTAGAGTTCTAAGGGATAGTAAGCTGAAATGGGTTGTCTTGGTTACTGGATTGCCATGGTTACCAAAAATATCCTAGAAATTGACCATAATTTCATTTTCTCTTCTGTTCCTGTCACCATAGCAGCCACAAATACAGGTCTAACAAGGCACAACCTATCTATCTCATGAGTACATATATACATGGAATCTTGTGTTTTTGTCCAAGCAATAATATGGAATGCAATAAATAAGTGGTTTCCATGGAAACCACTACTAGCATTGGTTGACCTCTTGCTTAGTTGCCATGATAACCAAAAACAATTTCAAAATTGACAATTATTTTCCCTCTTATTTTGGTTACCATAGCAACTATGAACATGGCTTTTAAGGTATAACAGAGTAAAATATCTTATCCCAAGTGCACTATGGGTGTACTTGGGTAGTTACCAATTTTTATAGTATGCCACAACCATATAGCATCTGTTGGTCATCTTATGCACGTCTTAGGTTGGTTGGCTATTGTTTGCTGTATGCCCTGATCAACTACCAGGGTAATATCAAGGGTGATGATGATGATGATTGAAGCTATGAAGAGAGACCATATACCCTACACCTTTACCAAAGCAGATCTTCTTTGATGTGCCTGGTCCCATAGACAGGGCTAGACTCATACATCAGGTGGCCCTAAGACCTCTGATAACCAAGTTGTTGTCACTGGAGGACATGCAGAGGGGTGTAGCAGCCTTGGCTAGCCAAACCCAGGATCAAACCCACACATCAGATGGCTGTGCTAACCACTTTATCAATATTTCACTTATATCAGCAGTATTAAATTTTCAGCTATATCAGGATTGACTCATGGTCTTTGGGTTGCAATGTAGTGTAATGGGCCAACCCCAATGCCAAGAACCTAAACCACAACACTGTCCTGCCTCCCTGCATTAGGAGAATCATAGGAACATCATAGTTGCATTACTGTGGCATATTAGGCACATCACTATAAAGAGTATTCAACATAGAAAATAGGCAAATGTATTTTTTAAAAGCTTATTTAAGTGCCTTGCCAATACTCCAAAATTAGGTATAAATAATTTTCATTGATAGGAATGGGTCATCCTTTGAAGTTTCAAGAAGTGACAAGAAATTTAAGGAATTTCCTAGGGAAATGCATGGAAATCCTGGGGAAATCTAGCAATACAGGATCTCAATAAGTGGGGTCTAAAGGGTTAAGGCACATCTTTTGGTCATCTTTGGGGCATCTTATGAGCATCATAGGCACATCTTAGATGCTCCTCAAGTTATCTTAGGTGCATCTAAGGTGCTTAGGTGAATCTCAAGAGCAGTGTAGGAGGGTTCTTTGAGGGACCATATTACCATAAGATAAGCCTATATAAGCTTATCTTATGGTAAGTACTTATGGGAAAGAAACAAAAGGAAAACCTAAATTCTAAGCAATTTTGAGGTCACCTTTAGTTTCTATGCCAACTAGGTAATAAAAACAATCACTTTCAGTCTTCAATGCCATAGAATGTTTTGAGCAGATCAAGTTGACATGTCATTTGTCTTTCTATCTTCTATATTAAGAAAGGTACTGCCCTTATTGATGAATTTGAGATAACCTGATTTCTTTGTTGGTTTCCATGGAGTATGCAGGACTATCCAATAGAACATTCAAAGTGCATCAATTGAAACACTTATCTTCTAAGGTGGTTGCCAGGGAAACTAGTCTTTTACTATATTCCATACTCAAGATATTGCAGTACAAACCCCAAATCTACACATTAGAGACTATAGTACACTTGGGATAAGAGATTTTACTCTGTTATACCCTAAAAGCCATGTTCATAGTCGCTATGGTAACCGAAATAGGAGGGAAACTGAAATAATTGTCATTTTTGAAGTTGTTTTTGGTTATCATGGCAACTAAGTAAGAGGAACATCCAATGTTAGTTTCTTATCCAATAGAACTCTCAGAATGCATCAATATGATGTATCATTTGTGTTTCTATCATGTATATTAAGAAAGATGCATCACAAATACTGTTGAATTTGGAAAAAAACATGAATTTTGAGTGGTTTCCATGGAAACCACTCATTTATTGCATTCCATATGATTGTTCAGACAGAAAACACATGATTCCATGTATATATACTCATGAGATAGATAGGCTGTGCCTTGTTAGACCCGTATTTGTGGCTGCTATGGTGACAGGAACAGAAGAGAAAATGAAATTATGGTCAATTTCTAGGATATTTTTGGTAACCATGGCAACCCAGTAACCAATACAACAAATTTCAGCTTACTATCCCATAGAACTCTAGGAATGCTTAATTTTGATGTCTCATTTGTGTTTCCATCTTGAATATTAAGGAAGATATGTCAAAAAAACTTTTGATTTCGGAATACCTTATCTTTGGTGGTTGCCATAGAAACCAGCCATTTACTATAATGCTTTTTTCAGTACAAACTATCATCCTTTTAATTTGAGACATTTATGGCATGCTTTGTTATATCTCTGTTTGGATTTTTCCTTAATTAGGGCTCTTTTTGACTCTACTATCAAGAGAATAGTGGTTTTCTGGGTATGTTTCACCTATTTTAATGTCTTTCCATAAAACTGGTTGTGACAAATGATAGCTCTGTTACCATGGAAACCTAAGCCCCATCATATCAAATGAGGTATAAAAAGAAAGCTCATGATCTCCTCTGTCAAATAGTTCAATAATAACACTTGATATTGGCTACATTAAAATATTTATAAGAGTTGATAAAAGGTTAGATCCTCATTTCATGCTCATTTTGAACTTTGACCTTGAGTTTGATGACCTTGACCTTAGGCAAGGTCAACAATTTTAAAATCACAGTTAGGCCCCATAAGTGGCTAAATATTTGCCAAATAACTAAGCTCCATCTATTATGAGTGCGAAGCTATAAGATAAAAGCTATATTTTTCAGATTTTTGGTGACCTTTGACCTTTGACCTGTGACCTTGAAGTTTGTAATTCGTGTTCGGTCTGGCATCAGGCAGTTTTGAAAAGCTTAGGACCTCCCGAACGCGATGATATATGTCAACCTTTATTAATTTGGGGTCATCGCTGGTCACGATTTTAGACTGGTTTGCTGCTGCACTATAAGGGTCTTTTATACTCAGGCTGACACATCGATGGGAGATGCTAAACAAACACTTTTCTTATCACCTATAGATATAAGTTATACTCAGGGCAGACACGCTGACGGGACACACTGAAGGTGTTCTCTACTAAAGGCCTGAAACATTGATGGGGACACTAAAGTTCTCTTCTACTCAGGGCTGACACAGTGAAGGGAGACGTTAGAGGTCTCCTCTACTCAGGCCTGACTTCAGGGCTGACACAGTGAGGTGTAACACAGGACATCTCCTTGACTCAGGCTTGACTTTAGTGACAGGAGACGTTAGAGATCTCCCCTACTCACTGCTGACTTCAGTGCTGTGACAGTGACGGAAGACACTAAAGGTCCCCTCTACTCAGGGCTGAAACACAGACGGGAGATGTTAGAAGTCTCCCCTACTTAGGGCTGACACAGTGACAGGAGATGTTAGAGGTCTCCTCTATTCAAGGCTGACCCAGTGATGGAAGACGCTAAAGGTCTCTTATAATCATGGCTGATTTAGTGACGGGAGACGTTAGAGGTCTCCCCTACTCAGGGTTGACTTTAGTGACGGGAGAGGTTAGAGGTCTCCCCCCACTCATGGCTAGCTTCAGGGCTGACACAGGTGAAATACAAAATGTCTCTTTTACTCAGGGCTGGCTACAGGGCTGACACAGTGACGGGAGACACTAGAGGCCTCCCCTACTCAGGGCTGACACAGTGACGGGAGACACTAGAGGCCTCCCCTACTCAGGGCTGACACAGTGACGGGAGACACTAGAGGTCTCCCTTATACTCAGGGGTGACGTCAGGCCTGACACAGTGACGGGAGAAGTTAAAGTTCTCTGCTACTCATGGCTGACGCAGAGACGGGAGACGTTAGAGGTCTCCTCTACTCAGGGCTGACACAGTGAGTGGAGACATTAGAGGTCTCCTCTACCCAAGGCTACCTTCAGGGCTGACACAGTGACAGGAGACACTAGAGTTCTCCACTACTCATGGCTGACTTCAGGGCTGACACAGTGATGGGAGACATTAGAGGTCTCCTATACTCAGGGCTGACATATTGACGGAGACGTTAAAGGTCTCCTCTACTCAGGGCTGACTTCAGGGCTGACACAGTGATGGGAGACGTTAGAGGTCTCCTATACTTATGGCCTACTTAGAGCTGACACAGTGACAGGAGAAACTAGTGTCTCCCCTCCTCAGGACCACCTTGAGGGCTGACACAGTGAGGTGAAACAGAAAACGTCTCCTTTACTCAGGCCCAGGCGCATCAAGGTTGCAATCAGCTGGTGCCCGCGTGCAGGTAATTGACTGGGCAGACGTCCTTCTCGGGTGTAATTCCGGCCGGTGACGGGCGCAGTGGGGCCGGCTCAGGCCCTGGAGGAGGCCCTTTGGTCCCTGAAACAGGTCGTTAAAGACGGGGGAAAACACCTGGAGGCAGAGAGAGGTGGGCTGGGAGGGGACATGGCGGTCAGGGCCCAGTGCTAAGTGCTGCTTCACTGTCGATCGACCATTTTCAGGTTATATATATTTGAATGTACCTAAAGGACCATACCACTAGGCAATTATTCCTGAGTTAGCCGACTGATCTGCACTAAAATTGGCCAATTCTTAAGGTAGAATTAGCAGCAACTCAGATCAAACCTGCTATTTCCAATATACTTTACTCACAAGTGACCTTACGAATCTGCCGATTCTCCCAGTGGCTAGTCACTTGTCACTTGTTAAATCGCCTAGTGTGTATGGGGCTTTAACTAAAGTCTGTATTTCAGTACACGATGTTTGGTACAATGATTCTGCCGATGTTTGGCAAAAAGTCCGAACATAGGGAGGCATCTCTGATTTTGGGGTAAATGCTATACACCCTGATATGGAATATACCCTAAAATGCTCTCGATCTTTGACATATCAAAAATCAGGAGCAAAAGATCGGTTCCTGCTGATAGATACCAACATGTTCATAATTATCGGGAACACCTACTCACAGTTTTTACTACCTGAAATGGATAGACTCACGATCTTTAGCCCTAAACCTCACGACATTGGGCAATACCTATTACACACCTTCCATTTTTTGCATACTCAGGGTTCGTAAATTCTTTAACCACACGCCCCCTAAATTGACTTGCAGACATTTATAGAGCATGGTTTCCAGAAACTTAAGGGCTAGTTTATAGGAAATGATGATACATTATTCAAAGAGTCAGGATGGCCATCAGGTTCATAAAACCTCCGTTTTCGCTAAGGGCATTAGGAGAAGGAAAACACTGGTGTCCGTATCTGCAGGGAAAGTGGTCAGTTGACGGCTGCCCAAAGTGCCGTCATGTATAATAGATCTGCTCATCGCCGCTATGGCCTGATGTGGCGCCTAATAGAGGTGCTCATATCGTGTTGGTCAGCAGCCGGCAGGCCAGAGCAGAGGGCGTGGGACGGGGTAGGAATAGGGATAGGGGCTGGGGGAATGTGGGGGGGGGGGGGGGCGAGGGCAGGAAAAGGGCCGGGGTAAGGGGGAATAGGGCAGGAATAGGGCTCGGATCTGGGGGAAATAAAGTTGGAAAAGGATTAGGGTCCAGGAGAATAGACAGGACGAGGACAGGAATGGGGCCATGGTTAGGAAGAATAGGGATAGGGTCCAGGGGAATAGGGGGAACGAGGGAATAAAAAGAGCTGGGATAAGGGTGCATAGGGCAGGGATATGACTAGGGTCTGGGAGAATATGACCAGAAAAGGGATGGGGTTAAGGAGAATAGGGCAGAAATAGGACTAGGGTCTGGGGGAAGAGGGCAGGAAAAGGGCCGTGGCTATTGGGAATAGGACAGCTAGGGGCTAGGGCTGGAACAGGGCTAGGATCCAGGGGAATAAGGAGTAATACGGCTGGAAAAGGGAGATGTGACAGAGGTGAGTATAGGGCTGGGGTTAAGGGCATGTGATGTAATGGTGAGGAGCGGAGAAATGGTCGAGCAGGGACCTATGGCTGTAATGTGTAACGTGGGCTTGGAGAAGCAGGGAGTTAGGGATGTAGCCATATATATAAAACAATAGGATTGGGACTTAATAGTAGAATCAGAACCTAACAGATGGAAACAACTGTGACTATTAAGAATTCTTAATATCACCCGTTGCCGCTTGTGTTAAAATTTAATGCTGAGGGGAAAGTCAGTTAGGATCAGTACGGCTCACCATAAACCTTTGGTAGTGGGACGGATTGAGTGGCCAGTGGCCACATCAACAATCAGATTAAAGAAGGGATGAGGCCATCACACGACACATTTTGCCTTGCAGGATAAAAGCTAGGTTCCCCTTAATGAGGACAGATGACTGGATTATAGGGCGTTATGAGGCGAGCATTTTAGAGTGTGGGTATACAGGGAGGGCCCAGGGGGATTGGCAGGGGGCAAGGTGGCATATACCGACTGCTCTGCTAACATATGGTATTGTTTTCCCAATGATTCATGTTCTTCCACCTCCCCAACCTCACCCAAACACTGCCCCAACACCCCCAACCCTCAACATCCCCTCTCCAGACCCCTAAAATCGACACAGCAACAGAGGCATTTCGTAAGTTCCGACTAGATGCATTTACAAAATAAATTAGAGAAAACTACATAAAAAAAAAACTCCACCAGCAACCACTTCCTACTGCTATCACTCACCACCCTTCGCCAACCATCCTCTCCTACGACTCAACAGGAACGGATACAAGAGTTTGTAAAGCTGGGGGGGGGGGGGGCGCGTACGAATTTAGGCTAACTACTAAAATTGTACACACGAGCATATTTTCCCTCGTTGGTAAGTTTGGTAAAGTCTCCACCAAAAAAGAAATGTGTCGGGAGGGGGGGGGGGGGGGAGTCAGGACCCCCTGCCCCTCGGATCTGCCCCTGCTCAATAGCCGAATGCTTGTCATCGAACTCCCCCCCCCCATACTCCCTGCCACTCACTGCCCCTTGCTGCTCACCCTGCTCAATGCTTCCCCCTCCCTTGCCACTTACCCACTCCTACCACCCCACCCCCACACCGCCTTCAGTCATCAACTCGTAAAAGCCATATTATATGGCTTCATCGCCACAAACCATTCAGACCATGCTTCCAACCTCTCCCCCCCCCCCCCCCACCCTGAACATCATCTGGCACCCTCCTGGGCTCTACTTGAATGGTCTTTTACTACTTCCCACTAGTGAGCTCAGCAGCCAGGAGGCGAACTCCAGCCGCCCATGCTGGAGTCGGTCATCCTACCTGTTATACCACCACTGGTGGGACTTCAGAAGAGCTCCAGTGTGGGAGGCATGTGGGTGTGGGGAGATAATTTCGCTGGGTGCTGATGTTTTGCCGGGTATTTAATAGGAACCCATATAACTTTGGGTGAATAACATAAGGTCGTATCTGACATAGGCTGAATAATAAAAAAAGATTATGATATCTATAATATTAATTTATAAAGTTAATTATAAGGGTCAGAGCCACAGACAAGGGAAAAACCGAGCCTGAGATGGTATCAAAATACAATAACTATAAAATAAACAAATAAACATCTGTTTTAATATCGAGCTATCATGCTTGAATTCAATTCTCTTATCAAGCAGATGCAGGAATACCAATCCCTCTTTGGAATACAGTTACATTATATCGTAATGTCTGTCAAAAACTGTATTGTTGTACCTTGAGGAAGGATGTTGGCAGTTTCGTGGAGCAGCCAACAGTCATGTGTTTTGTTCTTTGTTCCTTGTATAGGAGGCCATGCAGATTTCAAAGTGATTCTACACACCAAGAGTCAGCCATCAAAAGTATCATGGCCTGACCCTTACAGAAATTGAAAACATACTGAGACATCTTACTTTGATCGCAAAATGTATATTGAACCAGGTACTGTGTAACATGCCGGATCTCTATGTGGAATCCAAGTACCAAAAAGTGGGCCGAATGACTCGGCAGTGCGGGCGGTGGGAAGGTTACCAGGTGTGGCAGTAGAAATCACATGCACAGAATTTGGTGGTATATTGCATACCATTCCACTTCATACATTTTGTTCTGATGTCAACAACTTCTTTTTGTCCACATACCTGCCACAACCATGAACCAGTGGATTCCAACCTAGGAGAGATGAGGTTGCCCATATTAAATGTTTATTAGAATGTACTGATGCAGATGGTCAGTCCATGCTCTGTTACCTTAGCGTAGTGTTTACACTGGGGCACGCCTTAGCTATAACTCCTTGTCAAGTGTATAGGAGTTAGGGAGGAGTCTGGATTTGATGTACCATACTAAAGGGGCGTGAAACGCCCAAGCTCAGTCAGAGTTAGCTGAACGTTGTTGTGAGTAACCATCCTGGAAAGGTTGTGTTCTAGAAGCTGAGTCCTGGATTTGTGATAGAAGCTGATAGACTGTTTAGAAGCGGGAGCGTTGACTGAGTGTGTTTGAAGGTATTCCATCCTTGGAGCTGTTCATTGTTAATTGAGATCTTGTCATGGAACTACAATACACAGGAAATAAATAAAGAACATCCTTTCACTCGAGTGTTATATCTTACATAATCCGGAACTATGATTATGTATTGGACAACAGTAGTCGTAATTAACCTTAATTAACCTACTATAGTTCAAGAAGACACCCATCATACCCAGATTTATGCTACATGGGTGTTAACTTGCTAAGTCTTTGGGCATGCATGGTTTAAGTCCATGGGCGTGCACAGGTTAAGTCTTTGGGTGTGCACATATCAAAGTCTTTGGGTGTGCACAGGGCCCGGTGGTTCTCCATGCCGGCATCTCGTTTCCAAAGGATGGGCTGGCTTAGGCTGATCTAAGACCCGCTATTGGTTTAGACGATACCTAATACAACAGAGTGTAGTGTGTTCATAAGCTAGGTCAGAGTATTCAGGGGTCCCTTTCTGTCTACTTTCATACAATCCTCCTACAGCGTACCAGTCTTTTTTTCCTATAGGATGTGCTTTTATCCTGGTATATGACAAAACATAAGGTATCGAGTTGCTGCAGGGGACGGATCCCCTCGGTACGTCTCTGAGATCAATGTAGCGCTCTCTGTCCCCCATACACTGTATGAGGCACCTTGATGTATTGATGTGTGCATTTATGTGCATAGACGCTTCTTGTCTCGTAGTGCTTCTGCTTGCATAGCAGCATATCTTTCTTATAATTCCATGTTGTAGAACTATACTCTGTAGGCTTGTGTGTGTCTTTTTATCCTGTCTGTATATCTGTATGTTTCCCTCCCCTAGCTGTTTCTTTGTTTGTCCCTTTATGTAACTGCCTGAATGTCTGTGTGTCTGTTTCTCCGTCTCTCGGTCTGGCGATTTGTTCGTCTCAATGTCCATCAGTTTGTTGGTTACACTGAGTTGCCAGCTGTTCATGTTTTATCAGATCTTGAAAAGCCATTTCACTACCATGCATTTAACACACAACATAGTTATGGTGTAAAAATACCTTTATCATAATTATACGCTAGATCTGATGCTAAAGCAGAGCCCCCTAGTCCCCTTATTTACACCTCAATGGGCCATTTTGCATATCCAAACCTGCTATGTTCAGTGATTTCCTCCTCTTACACCTGACTAGCTGAGGATACACAGATCGGTGGAGATGCAGGGGGTTGGGGACATATATATATATATATATATATATATATATATATATATATATACACACACACTCCTGAGGTCCGGGCCACCTGAGAAGCCCCTGAGGCCCCTCACATGACCAACACAAGTTACTTCCGCTACATCAACTTCCGGTGTGCTGGTTCTTTCCGGGGCGTACAATCGTGTCCTGCTTGTTCCTGTGGGGTCACAGTAGCAATAGTCTCTTTGTGTCTACTACCCGGTATTGAAGGGCCATGCCCACTAAGTGATTTTACCAGTGACGGGCGATGGGCAACTGGAAGGATCAGCCGATTTTTATGATTGCCTGTCAGTATGGTATATTGAAATATGTATGTTTTATCTAAATCTGTGATAAATTCGGCCGATTCCAGGGGCAGAATCGACCGATTCTAGGGCAATCAGTCAGCCGACTTGGTCAAAATTGCCTAGTGGGTATGATTTTACCAGTGACGGCAATGAAAACTGTCCGGAGACTAGATCACCAGGTGATTTCAGTCACCCATCACCAGGCGATGCCACCTGTGTATGGTGTGTGGTTTTTGGTGACGGGCAATGGGCGAATGCTGATGGGATTGGCAGTAAAACCGGTGGTAAAATCGGCAGTAAAATATATACGGTCTCTCTTCACATAACCCCAACAAAACTCCATAGACCTCATGTACACGCCTTGTTACTTGTCCCTCCTACCTGTCATGGACGCCATTACCTTGCCTGTAAGCACTCGGCCAGAGCAACTACTGTTAGACACACCTTTCTATTTTATCTCTTCATTTTGTTTAGTCATTTTTCTCTGGATTTCATAGAACTCAGGTTCCCGAGAGGATTTAAAGAAACCTTGCTGACAGCGGTATAGATTACCCCAATTCCCAGGCTCATCCGGGTGCCGCAGATCGGATTTGGGGCTTTTATTACCGTCATGTGAAAGGGGCAGTCTGGGGGAAGCAGAGTATAAAGAATTGGAAGGAAAAGAGGGCTGGTTGGAGAGTGCATACTGCGATGAATGGGGTGGAAGAGGGGACTTTCAGAAATGTAGGACAAGAGATGATATGGAGGGCAAGCAGGAGGGAATACAGAGATGGAGGATGCGGTAGGTCGAGGGGATAGAGAGATGGAGGGTGTGGTAGGAGGGGATAGAGAGGTGGAGGGAGTGGTAGGAGGGGATAGAGAGATGGAGGGAGTGGTAGGAGGGGGTACAGAGATGGATGGTGTAGTAGGAGGGGATACAGAGGTAGAGGGTGTGGTGGGAGGGGATACAGAGACGGACGGTGTCATAGGAGGGGATAGGGAGATGGAGGGTGTGGTAGGAGGGGATACAGAGATGGAGGGTGAGGTAGGAGGGGATAGAGAGATAGAGGTTGAGGTAGGAGGGGATACAGAGATGGAGAATATGGTGGGAAGTGATAAAGAGATGGAGGGTGTGGTAAGATGGGATAGAGAGATTGAGGGTGTGTTAGGAGAGGATAGAGAGGTGGAGGGTGTGGTAGGAGGGGATAGGGAGATGGAAGGTGGGGTAGGAAGGGACACAGAGATGGAGGGTATGGTAGTAGGGGATACAGGGATGGAGGGTGAGGTAGGAAGGGATAGTGAGATGGAGGGTATTGTAGGATCTGATAGACAGACGGAGGTTGTGGTCGGAGGGGATACAGAGATGGAGGGTGTGGTAGGAGGGGATAGGGTGATGGAGGGTGAAGTAGGAGGGGATAGAGAGATGGAGGGTGTGGTAGGAGGGGATAGGGAGATGGAGGGTGTGGTAGGAGGGGATAGGGAGATGGAGGGTGTGGTAGGAGGGGATACAGAGATGGAGGGTGTGGTAGGAGGGCATGCAGAGATGGAGGGTGTGGTAGGAGGGGAACCAGAGATGGAGGGTGTGGTAGGAATGGATACAGAGATGGAGGGTGTGGTAGGAGGGAAGACAGAGATCGAGGGTGAGGTAAGATGGGATAGAGAGATGGAGGGTGTGGTAGGAGGGTTTAGAGAGATGGAGGGTGTTGTGGGAGGGGTCAGAGATTGAGGGTGTGGTAGGAGGGGATAGGGAGATGGAGGCTGTGGAAGGAGGGGATAGAGAGATGGAGGGTGTGGTAGGAGGGGATACAGAGATGGAGGGTGTGGTAGGAGGGCATGCAGAGATGGAGGGTGTGGTAGGAGGGCATGCGGAGATGGAGGGTGTGGTAGGAGGGGAACCAGAGATGGAGGGTGTGGTAGGAGTGGATACAGAGATGGAGGGTGTGGTAGGAGGGGATAGGGAGATGGAGGGTGTGGTAGGAGGGGAACCAGAGATGGAGGGTGTGGTAGGAGGGGAACCAGAGATGGAGGGTGTGGTAGGAGGGGATACAGAGATGGAGGGTGTGGTAGGAGGGGATAGAGAGATAGAGGGTGTGGTAGGAGGGGATAGAGATATGGAGGGTGTGGGAGGAGGGGATACAGAGATGGAGGGTGTGGTAGGAGGGAATACAGAGATGGAGGGTGTAGTAGGAGGGGATAGAGAGATGGAGAGTGTGGTAGGAGGGGATAGAGAGATGGAGGGTGTGGTAGGAGGGGAACCAGAGATGGAGGGTGTGGTAGGAGTGGATAGAGAGATTGAGGGTGTGTTAGGAGAGGATAGAGAGGTGGAGGGTGTGGTAGGAGGGGATAGGGAGATGGAAGGTGGGGTAGGAAGGGACACAGAGATGGAGGGTATGGTAGTAGGGGATACAGGGATGGAGGGTGAGGTAGGAAGGGATAGTGAGATGGAGGGTATTGTAGGATCTGATAGACAGACGGAGGTTGTGGTCGGAGGGGATACAGAGATGGAGGGTGTGGTAGGAGGGGATAGGGTGATGGAGGGTGAAGTAGGAGGGGATAGAGAGATGGAGGGTGTGGTAGGAGGGGATAGGGAGATGGAGGGTGTGGTAGGAGGGGATAGGGAGATGGAGGGTGTGGTAGGAGGGGATACAGAGATGGAGGGTGTGGTAGGAGGGCATGCAGAGATGGAGGGTGTGGTAGGAGGGGAACCAGAGATGGAGGGTGTGGTAGGAATGGATACAGAGATGGAGGGTGTGGTAGGAGGGAAGACAGAGATCGAGGGTGAGGTAAGATGGGATAGAGAGATGGAGGGTGTGGTAGGAGGGTTTAGAGAGATGGAGGGTGTTGTGGGAGGGGTCAGAGATTGAGGGTGTGGTAGGAGGGGATAGGGAGATGGAGGCTGTGGAAGGAGGGGATAGAGAGATGGAGGGTGTGGTAGGAGGGGATACAGAGATGGAGGGTGTGGTAGGAGGGCATGCAGAGATGGAGGGTGTGGTAGGAGGGCATGCGGAGATGGAGGGTGTGGTAGGAGGGGAACCAGAGATGGAGGGTGTGGTAGGAGTGGATACAGAGATGGAGGGTGTGGTAGGAGGGGATAGGGAGATGGAGGGTGTGGTAGGAGGGGATACAGAGATGGAGGGTGTGGTAGGAGGGGAACCAGAGATGGAGGGTGTGGTAGGAGGGGATAGAGAGATGGAGGGTGTGGTAGGAGGGGATAGAGAGATGGAGGGTGTGGTAGGAGGGGATAGAGATATGGAGGGTGTGGGAGGAGGGGATACAGAGATGGAGGGTGTGGTAGGAGGGAATACAGAGATGGAGGGTGTAGTAGGAGGGGATAGAGAGATGGAGAGTGTTGTAGGAGGGGATAGAGAGATGGA
This sequence comes from Lepidonotus clava, assembly GCA_936440205.1. NCBI lineage: Eukaryota > Metazoa > Annelida > Polychaeta > Phyllodocida > Polynoidae > Lepidonotus > Lepidonotus clava. Next base: position 48,448,907 of record OW387141.1, read on the forward strand.
GGGTGTGGTAGGAGGGGAACCAGAGATGGAGGGTGTGGTAGGAGTGGATACAGAGATGGAGGGTGTGGTAGGAGGGGATAGAGAGATGGAGGATGTTGTAGGAGGGGATAGAGGGATTTTTTTTTTTTTTTTAAATAATTTTATTGAATATCTTCAGATGAATCTGTTCTTCCAGATATTACATTGACAAACATTATAGTAACATTCACTGGATTACTTGTTCTGGTTATAGTACTTCCAAGTTGGGTTTAATGAATATGATTATTTACAATAATGGAGCGTGAGGTAGGAGGGGATAGGGAGATGGAGGGTGTGGTAGGAGGGGATAGAGGGATGGAGCGTGAGGTAGGAGGGGATACAGAGATGAAGGGGGTGGTAGGAGGGGACAACAATCGAGGGCACGGTAGGAGGGGATACAGAACCGCATAATGTAAAGTAAAGCCCCATGGTTCAACTTATATCAATATAAGCTTGTGATAGTCAGTTATTTATTAGTGTGCCATATATGAATATATCTCATGTAAAAACATGTTTCAACTTTTAAGTGTGTTTCACAAAATGACCCTACTCTACACTCAACCCCAAAGTTAGCGGAGGAATCCTTCCCTGCCTGACCCAAATGAATGATATAATGGTGAGTTGGGGTTGGGGTGGGATTGGGTGGGGTGGGGTCATTGTACATGGCAGTTCCCTCCTATACTGCCCCGAGCCCCTCTGAATGCGGAGCCCTCTTTGAGCCGATGGCAAAAACACGTATAATAACAGTGGCTTTACCTTGTGCAAGGTGGGTTAATATCTTATCAGGATGGCCTAATACCTCCAACCCATCCCAGTCATGTTGCTTGCTTGGACAAATTGAATACCTGCCTATCCCAGACTGGGAGGCTGCCCCCTAATCGCATTACCCAGGGTCTAATCGGCCCTTTCCTCGCCCCAGGACATTTAGCTGAATGCAATCTCTTCACGCAAATAAAATCAGCCATATGGCAGGGAATATTGAGATATGTCATCTCTGTGTGTCGCGTTTTTGGTTGAGGCGTAAGGGTTTGTGAATGTGGCATGAGGGTTTGTTGATGTGGTGTGAGAGTTTGTGGGCGTGAGGGTTCGTGGGTGTGGCGTGAAGGTTTTTTGGTGTAGCATGAAGGTTTCTGCTTTTGACATGAAGGTTTGTGGGAATGAGGGTTTCTGGGTGTGGCGTGATAGTTTCTGGGTGTAGTACGAGGGTTTTTTGGGTGAGGCATTAGGCTTTGTGGGTTTGGCGTGAGGCTTTGTGGGTGTGACTTGTCGGTTTGTGGGTGTGCCGTGAGGGTTTGTGGGTGTGGCGTGAGGGTTTGTGGTTGTAGGGTTAGGGTTTGTGGGTGTGGCATGAAGGTTTGTGGGTGTGGTGTGAGGGTTTGTGGTTGTGGGGTTAGGGTTTGTGGGTGTGGTGTAAGGGTTACTGGGTGTGGCTGAGGGTTTGTGGGTGTGGCGTGAGAGTTTGTGGGTGTGGCATGAGGGTTTGTGGGCATGGCGTGAGGGTTTGTGGGTGTGGCATGAGGGTATTTGGGTGTGGGGTGAGGGTTTGTGGGCATGGCGTGAGGGTTTGTGGGTGTGGCATCAGGGATTGTGGGTGTGGGGTGAGGGTTTGTGGGTGTGGCATAAGGGTTTGTGGGTGTGGTGTGAGGGTTTGTGGGTGTGGCGTGAGGGTTTGTGGGTGTTGACTGAGGGTTTGTGGGTGTGGCGTGAAGGTTTGTGGGTGTTGTGTGAGGGTTTGTGGGTGTGGGGTGAGGGCTTGTGGGTGTGGCATGAGGGTTTGTGGGTGTGATGATAGGGTTTGTGGGTGTGGGGTGAGGGTTAGTGGGCATGGCGTGAGGGTTTGTGGGTGTGGCATGAGGATTGATGGATGTGGCATGAGGGTTTGTGGGTGTGGCATGAGGGTTTGGGGTGTGGCATGAGGGTTTGTTGGTGTGGTGTGAGGGTTTGGGGTGTGGCATGAGGGTTTGTTGGTGTGGGGTGAGGGTTAGTGGGCATGGCGTGAGGGTTTGTGTGTGTGGCATGAGGATTGATGGATGTGGCATGAGGGTTTGTGGGTGTGGCATGAGGGTTAGTGGACATGGCGGGAGGGTTTGTAAGTTTGGTGTGAGGGTTACTGGATGTGGCATGAAGGTTTTTGGGTGTGGTGTGAGGGTTTGTGGGTGTTGCATGAGTGTCTGTGATGTGGTGTGAAGGTTTTTGGGTGTGGTGTGATGGTTTGTGGGTGTGGGGTGAGGGTTTGTGGGTGTGGGGTGAGGGTTTGTGGGTGTGGCAAGAGGGTTTGTGGGTGTGACGTTAGAGTTTGTGGGTGTGGGATTAGGGTTTGTGGGTGTAGCCTGAAGTTTTGTGGGTGTGGTGTATGCATTCCCTGGTGCAGCTTGAGGGTGCACGATAGATCTAGAAATGAATAGTTTCTCTTTGTGAGAGTTTGACAGTGACAGCTGATGTCTTGATGAGCAGTGATGTAGGGAGGGAGCATGGTGGATTCCAGGAGCCTGGGGGCAGCGGCATATGCCGTGCGCAGTGAAATGATGGTCAAATGGTGACCATTATAGTTTGTGAAATCATACATCTACATGGTTCCCAACCAGATATTCACTTCAGAAGTGAGTGGCCATATCGGTAGAAAAGCACAGCAAAGGTTTCACACTGGTACAGAAAATGCCTTGAAGTTCTGCAATCATTCTGAACTGTGATGTTGTACAAACCATTTTGCGGTTTTCTGTGAACTGTGATGTTTTGTCACCCACACTGTCGATGTGTTTACTATCTTTAGTATACTTTGATAATTGCTTGGGAATGGGTGATAAAATAAAGAAGAACGTTTAGGATTGTCCTCAAGTGGCTATACGACCCATAATTGTATTGTACAAACCTTTGGCATTGTCCTCTTAATGTGACGATTCCCCATGAGTTGTACAGCCACCCTCAAGCCCCATTCGCCGTGGTGAATGTGGTTTGTCGCAGACCTCTGCGATCTGTGAACGTTGGAAATGTTGCATTATCGTAGCCCTCTGCGACTTAATTCCTTGCGAAATTATTCAACATGTTGAATATTTTCGTAGAGAACCTGTGCGATTACATACGAAATTATTTGCGAAAATCATCACAAGGGACCCCAATTGTCAGTGTGAATGCTATACGATCAATTTCTCTAGCCTGCAATCATTTTCCTGCCCATGAGATTATTATTGTAGGCATGAGACAGAATTTTCGCTAGGCTGTGCGACAGGACCACAGGCCACGGCGAATGGGGCTTGAGGCGCCCCCTTGGTTCTTCTTATTGTAGTATGAATCATTTGGTATGTTCTCATGATTGTTGTCCCCCGTGGGCCGGGGGGTACCAAGGTTGGGCTTCTGCCCCTGGGAAGAATATAGGCACCAAGTAGCCCCTGCTGATCTTAAAAGGTGACAATAAGGGTAAACCAGCATTGACCATGTGGTATATTTGGTTCGATTCCTGGTTGGTGCCTGGGTTCACTAAGGGATTAGGTACAGCAAAAATGATTTACCGGTTTTGTCATCCAGGAACTGCTTGCTGTTGGTGGTTTATGTGAAATGTGATCTTGTACAAACTATTTGCTGCGTTCTGACGGCTGCTTGCTGTTGGTTTCTTCTGTTAACTCTGATATTATACAAACCTTTTTATCTGTTCTGAACACTGCTTGCCGTTGGTTCTTTTCTGTGAACTGTGAGGCTGTACAAACCATTTCCCATGTTCTTATATCTGTTTGTTTGTCCTTTCAGTTGCTGGGCTGCGCCATCCTGGGGGTGGGCATCTGGGTGCGCGTGGACCCTAACTTCGAGGAGTACGTGCGTGGGTCGGAGACCTTCAACTACCTGTACATCGGGGCCTACATCCTCATAGGGGTGGGGCTCATCATCATGGTCATCGGCTTCCTCGGCTGCTGCGGCGCCATCAGGGAGAGTCAGTGCATGCTCTCTGTGGTAAGTGACGGACTACCTGTTAATTATAGCTCTTATTTTGTGAATAATGGTATTTCATATCTCTAGAATGAGAATAAACTAAGACAAGGTCGGTTTGTACTCTCAGTTAGACTGATATAATAAATAAGTAATAAGTTAAAGACCCATACATACTAAGCAACTTTTAGACAAGTAGGCGACGGATCTGTGCTAAAATAGGCTGCTCCTATAATCAGTCGATTTAGCACCGATTCAGATCAAACATGTACATTTCAATTTACTATACTAAGAATACTAAGAATTGGCCAATTTTAGCACCGATCTTGAACTAAGTAATAAGTGTCTAAACACGGATTTGATGTTTATGTGATAGTCACTGATAAAGCAAATATGATTATGACATTACAGATTACTGCCACATTTGAATTTACCACTTGTAGCTAGAAAAAACATAGTTTGAAAAGTCGGGTTCTGTTATGAGTACTGGTTGTGCCATCATAAAAGCAGCACTTATTGAAATGGGTGGACTTCTGCAGGGCAACAGTGGTCTAAAAACAACCAACCGAACCCATCAGATTAGGTTTTTCTAGTTCGTATTATACAAATATTTATTTCTTACTCTAACATAATATATTGTGTTAATTGAAAATAAAAGAAAACTGGGATTGGAATACTAAACACTTATTCAAAACGCCTGACAGGAACTTTAGAGAAATGATGTGACAAGCAAACAGATGTGACCCGCAAAGGGTGCAGAATGACTACATGAAGTTTGTAACTCTGACTTGTTGTAGTATGACGTGGGATGTTGGCATTATTTAAACTGAAGCAATTACCCCTCTGCTGCTGCGTGAAAGGTGGCTAATTGACTAGAGGCAAGGTCTGGGGGGACCTTAATCACATTACTGCACAGTGCGGGCTGCGGGCTAAAGTATGCATACAGCCCTGGTGTAATGGGAACATTATGGGAAACAAGGCCCAGTGGGCGACTTCCCTCCTCAATGCATGGATGTGTGTGTTGAGGTTTTGAAAACATTTGGAATGACACCACAAGTAGTAAAACCTAGCCACAATGAAGGGATGTTGTTAATATATTTCATACCCCTATTCATGGATTTGATGGAAATATATAAAATCATTCATTGAACAACATTTATGCTGATTTATTTTTATCTATTTTCCCTAATTTACGTAGAAAGTGTTCAGTTTCAGCACTTTTCTATATTACTAAATATAATTCCTTTTCAATTCTTTACCCTTATTGAGTGAAGAGGCAAATTTCACACCCATTTTGAGCGAAATTTTCTCACTCATTTCACTCACTTGAGACTGAAAAAGGACCCATCATCTTTGAAACTTGTCGACACACACATCTCGGCAGATTTGATACCAAGTTGCCCCCTAGGGGAAATAAGGCAACAGTTTTTCAACACCCGGGAAACAAGGATAGAGTCTGTTGACACCCGGGAGACAAGGATAGAGTTTATGAACACCCGGGAAACAAGGATAGAGTCTACCAATGCCTAGGAAACAAGGATAGAGTATGTTGACACCCAGGGAACAAGGATATAATCTGTCAACACCTGGGAAACAAGGTTCCAGTCTGTTGACACCCAGGAAACAAGGATAGAGTCTGTCAATACCCTGGAAACAAGGAAAGAGTCTGCCAACACCCGGGAAACAAGGTGACAGTCTGTTGACACCTGGGAAACAAGGCTAGAGTCTGTTGATAACTAGGAACCAAGGCTATATTCTTTGAACAGAGGGCAATGAAAGGCAGACCCAAGAGTGCCCTATTTTTACCATCTATACATTCTTTACCTATGGTTCCCCCCTCTCCCCTCCCCCATCCAGCCCCTCACCTGTCTACCTGTCTGATCCCTTCCTTCCGCCCCTTCCCTTACCTTGTCTACCCTAGCCCTATCACAGCCAATCATTAACCTGTACTCAAACCACCTTCTGATTTAAGCCCCCCATTCTGTGTGGAACCTGAGCTGTAGGTCTTACACGAGAGCTTGTATCACATAAAACGAGGTGGTAGTATTGTATGACTGCTGGCAGGAATACAGTTGCATATGCAATATTATTGTAGGATGACACAACAATGATTATGGACACTTACCCTTGGACATTCACCCCCTGGAACATTACCCCAAGAAGGTCTCACGGAACTAATTGTGGCGTCATCTGTAGTGTCATATACCTTTCTGTCAATGACTGGCTTTGAGTGGCTGATAACTAAATAAGCAAAACTGACAGGACTGAATAAAAAATCACAGAATGCCCCCTATCATTTGTGAATTGTTCGGTAAAAATGAATGCTTGATCTCTGCTGGTTGGTAGGAGTCAGTGTGATTTTTAAATAGGCTCTGTGCCCTGTGAATTTGACCACTGCTAAACTGGCAAAATGAGGGTAAGTCCACATTCAGGACCCATGCTTTAAATTTTATGGGGAACCTACCCTGAAATTTACGTATTTTGTGTATCAAAGAGGTCATAACTGGGAAATGAGTCAATCTGAGGTGGTGCAAAATTCAGAATATTTTTCCCCTGTTGGATACATTAAACTATACAGGAAAACAATTAGTTCCGTGAGACCAGAAATCTAGCCCCTGTATGTCTTGCTTCTACATGGACTTAACAAGGGGTAACAATGAACAAGGCACGGGGTGCCGGTGGTGTTGGTATCTCAATGCTCACGGTCTCAGAGAACTAAATGTGGCGCCATCTGTAGTGTCATATACCTTTCAGGACTGCAGTGAACACTTTGCTGGGCTCTGATTGGTCTATATTAGAATGAAAAATCTAGTGAAAAACAAAGGAAAAATTCAGGATGCTCCCCAACTATTCCTGAATTGATTTATATATCATACAGTCTGGTATCTGACTTTTAGAATTTTTGAGAATGCCTTTAGGACAGGGTGTATTCTAGGTGCATTTTGGCAGTGCGGACCTGTCAAAATGAGGGTAGGTACACATTTTTAGCCCTTATTCAAGATTTTCAGGGTTAACCTATGCTGAAATTTTGATATGTTGTGTATGAAAGGTCTGTCTAGAGGCTTAGAATTGAATTTTTGGGCAACACTCTTTCTGAATATTTTTTATTGGATGCCGCGTTACATTAAACTATACAGGAAAACATTTAGTTCCCTGAGACCTCACTATGGTTTCTCTGAATAGTTCTCTCACCCAGCACTAGGGGTGACTGTTTACTTCCCACCACTAGGGGGCAGCAGTGTGGGGCGCCCCCTGTTGTGACAAAGGGTAAACAGAACTACCCCAGGGGTAGCTCGCGTATATTTATATTTATGGGGAGCGCTCTGACACAGTTCACGGACCAATATGGTCCCCAGTGACCTTCTTTTTCATGTATATCATTGGTATTATGTTTGGACAAGCCGAGGACGATGAGGGATTGTATGTGGAGGACAGTGGCTTAATAACTGACTGAGTCAATATTATATTCTATGCCAGGAAGCTACCATTGGAATTATGTTAGCATCCCTTATTTGTGTCTAGGATGGAAACTGGCATTGTAGATGTCCCTCGACATTATGTATGACTGTAAATTGTGGTAATCAGTCAAAAGCCCTATGCTATCACCGCTTTCGAAAATGCTATAATTAGTTTATCAAAGCTATGAGTGTCCACATCAGAAAAAAAATATTGCCTCCATTAGTGATGGGGTGGGCCCGGTACATTATCATTTCAGGCTAAATTACCGGGATGCGGGTCATTCACAGTACTTATACCCATTTTGAGCTGTGGGTAATGATATCTATATATCATGAGAACGAAAAATGGTTCTTTTATGTATGTTATATATATATATATATATAATATGTATAATATATATATATATATTATTATTATATATATATGATTCACCACCAGTGGATATAAAAATACCATGCGGAAGTTTTACGTTTTACATTTCTGAGCTGAAAAATGTTACTTTATAATGAATGTGAATATATACACACCGTGAATTAACATTCACATGCGGGGAACGGTTTTGAAAGCGTTGATATAGGTAAATGGGGGTCTTACCTCACCAACCGACCCATATGAAATCCATTTCAAATTAATGGGTAATGTAACTTCAAAATTGCTATGTATCAACTACCCACCCTAGCCTGTACATTAAAGTTTAATTACAAAATACATCTATACTTGCACCTAGAAAATCCGCCCGGCCCCTATAGAGAGTCTTGTTACGGGGCCTGACTGACCTCTGGAAATTCCACTATATTTTGACCGAAAATGATTGTTAAAGTCACTTAAAGAGAGGGGCCAGAGAAATTTCACGTTTTATTAATTTTGGCTTTATATATTAGAGGTAATACGTAACATGTTGACATATTACGTATATATAGTTCACATATATCCAACAAAATCTATGCAGAAGATCAATCATTGTAATTGAGTATGGAAATGAAAAAAAAAACATATATATCATTCCGAACATTTAACATATAGGTGTCTGAAAATAATGAGCATCATGGCTCGCATCATGGCTTTCTATCCTGGTGTACATTGACTCAATTATCAAGTGATTTAGTACATGTATTGCTGGTACAAACCCTCATCATTCTTTGCTTGTCCAAACATAATACCAATGATATACATGAAATAGGAGGTCACCAGGGACCATATCGGTCCACTGAGCAGTGTCCGAGCACTCACCATAAATATACGCTAGCTACCCCTGGCGCCGTTCTGTTTTGCCCTTTGTTTCCTCGATCCTCCACAGATTACTACTGTGCAGGCACCACTTTATTTGTTTGCATACAAACTCACTTTTCTATAACTTTCCTATTTCCTATTTTCATGAAGTAGTTGTCATTGGGGACCCGGGCTGTCCAAATTGTTTTCACTCGATCTAGAGGCCAAGTTGCCTTGTCGACTTAAGAAAAGCTCCTGTTGTGTGTCAGTAAGCTGAAAACAGGCCGTGTTGTTGTGTCGAATTTAGGGGTCTATACCCATACTCATTACCACACAATATCAGTAGACAATGTTATGTCTACTGTATTGTCCTTTTTATAATTATATGGTGGAAAAGTGGACCTTGTTACGGAACAAGTGGGAATAACATCACATAATATTACTGCAATATTACCCTTTACTTTGAATGATAATATGAAATACTTACGGCAAAGACTTCATTTCTAAATGTTTTTTTAATGAATTTATAATTTCAAAAATTTGAAAATAATGTCTTTTTTGTGTGACGTCACACACAGATTTGTGTTTTTCCTAGGATCAGAGAAAGAAGATTTTATTCAAAAGTAAAACATGTTTTTCACGCACAGGACTCAATCTTTGGCAATGAATATTGGCATCCTTCTAAATTAGTATTACCTCTAATATATAAAGCCAAAATTAATAAAACGTGAAATTTCTCTGGCCCCTCTCTTTAAGTGACTTTAACAATCATTTTCGGTCAAAATATAGTGGAATTTCCAGAGGTCAGTCAGGCCCCGTAACAAGACTCTCTATAGGGGCCGGGCGGATTTTCTAGGTGCAAGTATAGATGTATTTTGTAATTAAACTTTAATGTACAGGCTAGGGTGGGTAGTTGATACATAGCAATTTTGAAGTTACATTACCCATTAATTTGAAATGGATTTCATATGGGTCGGTTGGTGAGGTAAGACCCCCATTTACCTATATTAACGCTTTCAAAACCGTTCCCCGCATGTGAATGTTAATTCACGGTGTGTATATATTCACATTCATTATAAAGTAACATTTTACATATCAAAGAGATATCACATTCCTAAGGCGGCGTCATGTTGACTACCAAATGTTTACAATTTGAGAAATATTTTGGAATTTTGATAGGAACTTGTGTCCAATTTAGGTCAGTTTAGAGCTCGTTTTTAACCAGAATAATTCTCCTATATTTTTACTTTGGCAAATTTATTTTGAAACAAATTTGTCAGATTCATTTTGCATTTACCATCAGTGATTTGGCGAGTGGTTAGTGCAACCCCAGCGAAAGACAACGGAAGATTCATATGTTAAAGAGCATTATCTGGAACCCCACTCAGTTTATAGATGAATACGTAGTTTTAATCAATCATAAGAAACTAAAACATCTGCATCTTCGTAACTGAATTAATCTGAAAACAAATGAAACAACCTGATGCTCAACACCATAGGGCCGCCTTCTGACTCAAAATGCCTTGTTTGTGCCTAGTTAGGCTGGGCGCACTGAGAATAATACCAATTTGGAAATCCAAATTGGTCAGCGATTCCATGAATTTTGATCGGAGCCATCTCACTTATGAAGACAGAAATAATGGAACAGGCTGCCTGTGAAGGTCTCATTTGTATGACGTGTGCCAACCGCTGTTTCTCAAAACACCTTAACCCCTAAATAAGCAGGTTTGAGTGACAGGCGTAGGAACCAGCCAAACTGAGACCTCTCCTACAGCCTCATCCCAAAAACAGGCAGAGTAATGAAAATCAGATAGTTGTGTACATAACCAACTGGAACTGGTGATTTTATATCGGTCTCTGGGATTCTACTAAGGATGCTTGTGTAGTGAATTGAAAAATCAGAAGAAGTTGAAATACACAACCAGAAGTCCGATACGTGGTACATATTAGTGGCATCTCACAAGTCTACCGTATGACCCCAAGTGCTCCCAAGCCTACCTTATGACCTCAAATGCTCCCAAGTTTACCTTATGACCTAATCTGCTTCAAAATCTAACTGAGGAAAAACCACAAGTGCTCCTAAGCCTACCTAATGACAACAATTGCTCCAACAGATGTATAATAACTACATGTGCTGCATGGTGTACCTTATGAAGCAATACCTACAAGATGTATCCAACAGATGCCTATTCATTGTACCTACAGATGGCTCTCTCAAGTTCACCTCTGAACATACCCTATAAGCCTCACCACAACAGAGAGGGCCTGTTTTACCCACCCTTCCTTTTTGACAAAGAGTTCTTCAAGTTAGCTGCTCATGTTAGAAACCTTCTGCATGTAATGATGACTTTTAATCACAGTCCTTAATCGGATCAACAGGCGGAGCTGATTGGACTGGAGGGAACTGCCACACCTACTTAGTGTTCTATGTGATGGGATGGGAAAAGGGGAATGCTTATTGAGCTTTGAAATTTGTCATTTGCTTTGTGATCTTAAGTTTAGGCATTGTAATTTAACACGCTTTTTTATCTACGGTATACTTCCAACTGGTGTAAATGGAAAACTGAAGAAGATATTTTTCTCCCAATTGGATCGCTGAACAGTCAGATTGTACTCAAAATGGAGATCATTTTAGAAGTTAAAGACAAACCTGATCTTTTTCGTGGACCATACCAGCCAAAACCAGGATTAGAGGTCCAGTGCATCACTCTTAAGGAACAATTATAAACACTAAAACACAGTTTTTGTGTCCCTTAAATGTCCATGTCAATGATCCACTGGTGCGCAATCTATCCCTGGTGGGCAACAAGCCCCACGGGTGGTGGCACAGAATTGCACCTGTGGACTAATCTCTGTAGTAAGTCCCCCTTGAACAGTCCTGTAGAACCCAGCATAGCTCCTGGAGGGCAACCTGCCCTTGGTACTGGTATTAATTAAACCGAACTGCCTCAGCCCTCTCTATATCCCACCTTTTACAAGGTTTGCCCCAGCTCATTAAGTGAGACCTTCAGCCTGTGGGCAATTCAAAGATACAGATTACTGACCTTCGAGAGGCTATCCCCAGGCCTACCCACCCATTCCCATCCACTGTCCCCAGGCTATCCCCTGGCCTACACAGCCTTCCCTCTCACCATCCCCATTGTATCCCCTAGCCTACACAGCCTATGCCCTTTACTGTCCCCAGACTATCCCCTAGCCCACCCAGCCTTTCCCCATCACCGTCCCCAGGCTATCCTCGGGCCTACCCAGCCTTTCTCCTGTTACCATCCCCTGGCCTACCTGCCTACCCAGCCTTTCCCCGTCCCTCCCCAGGCTATCCCCTGGCCTACCCAGCCTTTCCCGTCACATTCCCGGGCTATACCCAGTCGTACCCAGCTTTATCCTTTCACCTTCAACCCTTGCCTCACTTTTTATGGACAATTTCCCGTGAACTTCCTACACATTAGGCTGAAAAAGTATGAAATAGCTCAACCACCTCATGCTGTTAGACCTAAATTATGTGTTATGAGTACAAGTATTATGTTGGATTATCTGAGAAATATCTTCATGTTGTGATGATAAGGGTAATTCTACAAGTCAAAGCAACAGTACAGCACCAGTCTATCTGCACGTTTTAATGGGCCAGGAGAATGACCTATTGACCATGTGACCGAATCTGTGATGGCACTAAGTGCAGGGCCGGGCTAGGTCTATACTATGACTACATATAATGATCTGCATTGTGTGGATGAGAGTGTAAATAAAAGTAGTGTTTGACATCTTGGATTGTGTTCTACTCAAGATCAATTAATATCACTTTGTGCTTTTCTATTAAGATGAAATAGAAACTTCCTTATAGCATTTTTAGGGATGCAATATGAAATCTATACTAATATATAAATCTGACAACTGCCGTATGTTCCTCATATTTGTTGACTACACAGATTTAAGCATTCTGACGTGTCACAAATCCATATCCATAGGCAAACCTGAAACATACACTTTACCAGTGTATTCCCGCCTCCTGCTGCTGTGTAGAACCACCTCGGCCGTTGAAAGCTACTGTATACCTAATAATATACTAGAGTGTGCATTCCTGGACATATACCAAAGGGCCGTATTGATTATAAGTACATACTGTAAAGCTCGTTTTAAATGGATGCTCCATACCCTAGCCACACAAGGGTCGGTCACTGCAGTAACATCTAACAATAGCGTGATGAAAATTTCAGAGAGAAGATACAGTTTGAAATACTTAAATTTTCCTATGGAAACCTCAAGTAGTCTAAAGTCACCGCCAGATTTATTGGTATAATGAGGAATCACCCTCACAGCACCCTACTCCAACCCACGCCACCCCTTCTTTGTTTTTACATACCTTCTTCTAACTGTTAAAACAGAATATCATTTTATTAATGAAAAAGACCACGACAAGCTTTCAACACTGTATAAAACTATTAAACTATAAATTTCCAGTAGAGATAAAAGGATTTTAAAAAGACGCGTTCGGTGAAACATGGAATAGACATTATGTATAACCATAGTTATAAGAGATAACCCACAGACACGGCTTTCCATTTAAGGACCCATAAAACGCACTGTGTGTCTCTGGTATGGCGCTGTGATATGAGGGCCATGGCCACTAACCATTACATTATGGATGTTCATAGTCCTTCCCTTACCATCTGTTATCATAAAGTCTGGGCGTGAATGACAACCAACGTCCGGCCCACAGTGGTCAGGGAGCATGCGCCAGTCTGCATGGATACTGGGCGGTAACAGGGGATAAACGTAACTGACAGCGTAAAACACTGACATCGATCAATGTAAGAAGTTGACAGGGTCAGACACTGACAGGAATCTGGCTTAGATGCTGACAGTGATCTGGGTCAGACGCTGACAGCGATCTGGGTCAGACGATGACAGCGATCTGGGTCAGATGCTGACAGTGATCTGGGTCAGATGTTGACAGTGATCTGGGTCAGATGTTGAAAGTGATCTGGGTCAGACGCTTACAGTGATCTGGGTCAGACGCTTACAGTGATCTGGGTCAGACACTGACAGCGGTCTGGGTCAGAAGCCATTTATGTCTAAGCTGTGAGTCCTCTAAAGGTCATCCTGGGTGTGTTAGATGGCGCTGATACACACACAAGAACAGTTAAATCGAACTATAAAGTATGAATTATTATTATTCTTATTATTATTACTCAATAATAACATTTTATCTCGGTTGTTTTTGTTTTGCAGTTCTTCATATTCTTATTCATCATCTTCGTTGCACTTCTTGGAGTAGGAATTTGGGCAATTGTCGCCAAGGATTCGGTAAGTCAATAATTTTCATCACTAATTGTACCTCTTAAATCTAGTAGCTACTCAATGATTACGCACACATAAAAAAAAGAACATGAAATTTGTTTCAACAAAAATGCGCATTCAATTCTCTTGGATGGGGATCTTCTTATTGTTAAGTATTGGTTACAGTTATTACTAGATGTTGGGGCTTACATATAATATTGTATTTAGCACCTATCAGACATACATGTATAAATATCTGCCGACTCATCTCAATGTGACCCATCCTCACATAGACCAAATAGTGACAGTGGAGTCTATGACTGTCCCTCCTCCCTTACATGGCGTACGGATGCTTGGAGGTGGGGGGTGGTGGCTGAAAGTCATTAAACTCATTAAAATTTAGATGCGTTCAGTTTTCATGACTTTCATGATTTCATTACCACTCACCAGATGACCCCAGCCTTTTATATCCCCTATTACCACCCACCCAAGCCGTTCATATCCCCTATTACATGCTGGTGGATGGATAATACATATTCCAGAGCCATGGCTAGATAATGCAAACCTCAGTGCTGATAATGCTAACTTCGAAGCCAATTTTCAAAAAGCTGGGGACAGAAATTAACCGTTAGTTTTTAAAATACCTAATATTTAGGAACTGTAAGTTACTCAAGTAATATTTCAAAGTATAGGTCTTACATTATTACCATTTGATCAATGAAATTTACTGTACTTACATTAGCAAGTGTGGGACAAGATATTTACACAGGGAAAAGGTTGGGTCTTGAAAGATTCTCGGAAAACCAACACTTTCCATGTGAAAAGGTTATATAGAAAATTAATTGAGTGTGATAACTTGTGTGTATAACTAATGCTTTATGTGTTCAGGTTATTGGCTCCCAAAGTAGCATTATCTGTCCACCAGCTTGTATTACCACCCATCCCAGTCCTTCACATCCCCTATTACTGCCCACCCAGCCCTTCACATCCCCTATTACTGCTCACCCAAACCCTTCACATTCTCTAATAATGCTCACCCTAGACCTTCACATCCCCTATTACTGCTCACCCAAACCCTTCACATCCCCTAATAATGCTCACGCTAGACCTTCACATCCCTTATTACTACTCACCCCAGCCCTTCAAATCCCCTATTACTGGTCATCCCAACCCTTCACATTCCCTATTACCACCCACCACATCCCTTCACATCCCCTATTGCTGCCCATCCCAGCCCTTCAAATCCCCTATTACTGCTCACCTCAGTCCTTCACATCCCCTATTACCACCCACCCCAGCCCTTCACATCCCCTATTACCACCCACCCTAGTCCTTCACATCCCCTAACACTGCTCACCTAAACCCTTTAAACCCCTTATTACTACTCACCCCAGCCCTTCACACCCCCCTATTACTGCTCACCCCAGCCCTTCACACCCCCCTATTACTGCTCACCCCAGCCCTTCACACCCCCCTATTACTGCTCACCCCAGCCCTTCACATCCCCTATTACTGCTCACCCCAGCCCTTCACATCCCCTATTACTGCTCACCCCAGCCCTTCACATCCCCTATTACTGCTCACCCCAGCCATTCACATCCCCATTTACCACCCACCCCGTCAGCTTCTCCCACTGTCCCCCCTAACTGTCCCCTGACCCAGTCCTTCAAATCCCCTATTACCACCCACCCCTTCACCTTCTCCTACTGTCCCCACTTACTGTCCCCTGACCCAGCCCTGCACATCCCCTATTACTGCTCACCCCAGCCCTTCAAATCCCCTATTACTACCCACCCCTTCACCTTCTCCTAGTATGTCCTCCCCTGACCCGGCCCTTCACATCCCCTATTACCACCCACCCAAGCCGTCCCTCCCTGACCCGGCCCCTCACGTCCCCAATTACCGCCCACCCTGCCGGACCTGGCTCTAAAATGTCACTTGATCCGGGCTCATCCCTGCGCATGCGTCGATCATCTTACAGTGGGGTCTGTCCGCCATTAGGGGCCTACAGGAGCTTACAGGTAATTTGTCTGGTGGCCGGTGGTGGCGCGGTGGGGTAATAACCCTGTTACTCCCCCGCCCCTCTCCCCCATCTACCTGAGGCAGACCACCAGTTCTATAGACTACTCACAGCTGGCCAGGGATTGGGGGGTGGGGGGCGGTTAGGTTTGGACAGTCTGCTGCGGCCTTATTTAGACACTCCTATATATGCAGGCTCCAGGCAAGGGGTCTGAAATCAGGTTTTATGTTATTCTGCAGTTTCATACAATCACAGTTTTTTCTCTTTCGACCAACATCATGAAGTGAATAGCCTTTACGCCAAAATAATTCGCACCTATTTACAACGTCTCATCTATTATCAAAGGCTTAACAGAATATTCTTCTTAAAATATTTTGGACTGCTTCTCCATTTCAAAAGTGTTAAATATGTGGCTTACTTCTTGTACTGCTAGACAAATATTAGTGTGAATTGCTTGCTCCAATGTACAAAAAATCTTAATGTATTAGACTGTCAAAAAGAAAATTAAAATTCCAACAATTCAATTCTTGGTCCCGATACCGATTGTTGTTACCGGTTTTGCTATCATGTAAACAATACATCTGTCCCTGTTCTGCTACTGTTAATATTATTGAGAGAAGTATCAATGTCACTTTGTTGATTTTGAGAATTGTCACCTTTTCAAATTCAGGCCTCCAGGATGATATTTCAGAGGCACTTGATTAACAGCCCTCACAAAACCTTCAGGACCTATTACTGAGACCGGAAGCGCCCTTTGCCAACGAACACCTTCATCGGCAGGTGCTTCCGATCAACAGAAAAATTAACAAAATAAATTAAGGAATTTTCTTATTACACCAAGCTGGCTTCTGGAGTGAAGCGATATATCACCACGAGACCTCAGAAACTCAGAACCGTTAGACTCATTATTAAGTGGGATGCCGGCACCTTTCAAAATGTATGAATTGTATGCATTGACTCCAAAGTCATTCATAGTATTTTGTACAAACATTTTCTAGGTTTTGACCAGGAGCGTGTAATAAACTTACTTGGGAAGTTCACCTGAAAAACGCCATAACGCCTGGATTGGTCAGGTGTATAGGTGCTTACTCTCATCATGTGCACTTTATACCTGGTTCACGTCTATGCATATGAGTACCATATCTTTTAACTTTTCAAAATAGTCAAGTTTACCCTAGGTTCATTCCGATACATAATTTTTCAGTTCTAAAATTGGCACACATGCCTGGGCCAGGTTTCTCAGTCTTTCTTGATTTTACTTTTCATTACAAAAGCACTCTTAATAGAAAAGCCTAGGTCAAGCCTACGTGCACCCCTTTTGTTTGTCTTAGAAAAAATGGGAACCAAGGTCCACGCATAACCTTTCTAATCCGTGTAAATTGATAAATTTATACTGCATCAACAGTCCAGAGGTCTTTATTAACTATAGAAACTCTTTGCAAATGTGCTATTCTTCGAAAGGTAGTATTGGAGTCACAATAAAACCCCTTTGGATGAGGGTATCCCCTCATCACAATAAAGCCTTCTGTTACTTGGGTGTCCCTGTTATAACAATAAATCCTCCTGTTACATAGGCATCCCTTTTGTCACAATAAATCCCTGGTTACATGGGTGTTCAGTGGCATACCCAGGGGGGGGGGGGGTTCCGAGGTGTCTGGAACCCCCTCAAACTTCTCAAAGTTTATACAATTAGATTAATAATATAGAAAATTCTATCAAAATAACTAGCTGGAACCCCCTTAGTTTTGCATGGAAGCCATCAGTGCTGGATACGCCCCTGGTGTCCCCATTGCCATATTAAACCCTTATGTTACATGGGTGTCCGTGGTGTCACCTAATACCCCCTTTTACATGGACGTCCCCATTCTCACATTGTCACCAGCCATTGTCTTGACCTATGCCTGTTTATTCACGGTTCACAGCTGAAGGAGTCGGTGTCGCAGACACTCACGGAAGCTGTCATACACTATGACGACAACGAGAACTCGAAGAATCTCATGGATAAGGTTCAGACCAACGTAAGTATCTGATGTTGCTGTGAAGGCACATAACAGGAAAAAGGGATGATCAAGCAGGCCTATACTGCTGCTACAATGCAGAATTAATTCTCCCATGGCCAACCATGGATAGCCTAGAACCAGGTGCACGTTGAGTAATACATTGACAAAACTTAAGGCTTAAGCAGATTTTCATAATTTTTTCCATTATTTCTAGAATATTATTGTGTAAAACTAGCCATCATTACTTTTTAAATTAGTATCCATATAAGCTTTATATTCTTGAATTGTTTGAAGATTCATTCATTGTGTATAGATATATAACAATAATTTGTTTATTACCTATAGTTTTTCGTTGGGTTTTATTGACAAAATTAACCCAAATTAGCCTTCAGGTGTTTAGAGTACTAAAATTCAGCCAACCGTGGTAGGATGAATTGTCATCTAGTATCTGTCTAATCAGAAAAGTATAAACTTATATATTTCTAGAGCCACTTAATTCTGTAATTATATCGAAATAGAAACATGAAGATAAAGCATTTTGAGGTATTCGATCTGTCAGTAATAATTACAGTTAAATTCTATTTCAATGACTTTATCTACCCTGACTGACACCATGTTCCTGTATCAGTGAGATGTGAGATGTTCTCTTGTAGTTCCACTGCTGCGGGGCGTCGAAGGGGGCGATGGACTACACATTAACCCGCACCACAGCCCCCAACTCCTGCGCCCTGGAGAACTGGGCCTACGTAAGTACAACGACAGGGACTACTGAGGGGGGGTGTACGGTTAGGTCTATCAAATAATAAGAAAGGGACATAGAACTGGGCCTGTGTAAGTATGACGACAGGAACTACTGAAGGGTATGTGAAAGGTCAGGTCCAACAATCAATAAGAAAGGGAAGTCCTCTGTAGAAAAACTTGAGACATGTTGAAAAGGTGCAAGAGAACCTATATACTGTAAAAAAATAAAGGAGATTATTAACTAGTTTTATCTGTAAAGTTTATGAGAAAATAAAACATGCTTATCAAAATAGAAAATAAAAGGAAATAATAAAAGGAAAAAGAGAAAAAAAGAGAGTTATCAGAATGATAATGCCGACTCTTTTTGACCTATGTATCATGTTACACCCGCATCTCTCAAAGAAGACATTGTATTCATGAAAAGGATGTATGAATTGCATTATGCCATATTTGACCATATTTTGACAATTATGATAACTGATTTTCTCTCTACATAATATATTATCTGGCCAGCGCGTTCAACAAAAACGATCTTCACTCTTCCACTGGATCCAACCTTTTCCAGATTACCGGAATAATACACTACTGTGTACACTTGAGGATATAAGGATAAATTGTGATATCATGGTATCTCAAAAGGGATTTTCTTGTCATAAGCTTCAAATGTAAAGAATAATGCTAAAGGAGTTAGTTCCTTAAGCATAGTTTTAGAGTCACCGAACTCCTACACCTAGTTAATTATGTTACATCTAAGCGATAAGAGAATCACCATGTTAATCACCATTTTAATTAACATGTTAATCAACATATTACTAGGTCTCTGCAATACACAGTATCAGGACCACAGGTTAAGGCCATATTCCACAGGTCGCATTTGCGGCCACTATTACAAGGTGCCGCAAGCAATTTGCGGCTTTGATACCAACATGTTGGTATCCCTGGCCGCAAGCAAACTGGAGGGGCTGCAAACACAGGCCACAAACATGGGCCGCAAATACCTATATTCCACCTTGCGTAACCCTACCGAAAATGCGTTTGTGGCTGCCAAAAACACGTTTTCGGCCGCCACAAACATGTTTGTGGCCGTTTGCTTGTGTCTGGTGGCCGCAAACGAGTGGAATATAGCAGTAGGGTAGCCACAAACATATTTGCAGCCACCCTACGCAAACGCATTTGCGGCCGCCCTGGACTCGTTTCCGGCCGTTTGTCGCATAGTGGAATATGGCCTTTACTTTTTAAAGCAAATAACAGGATTTACCTGCCATGGAATAATGTTTTTATCCTTTATCAAATTGAAACTGTTGTCCCAATGTTCTTTTTTCTGACAAAGCCTGTGAGAACCATCTGCCTTCATGCAGATTGGACTGATTAGATTGCCCTTTGCAGCAGTTGGTGCTGGCCCCTCCTAGATAGAACAGGAGGCCGACGGTTAACAAAGTACATGGACGTCTTCCTATCACTGTTATCTGTAACCATTTAACCTTGCCCCTGTGGCCCGTTGCACAATGACATTTTGTTGTTCCGATAACTTTAAGATAACTTTAAGATTGTATTCACAACAACGATAGTTATAATTTTTACAATAAAACAGAGGAAACAGAGATATTAGTGATAAATAAATTTAATTTATCTGTTCCTAATATCTCTGTTTCTACTGGATGAGATTAAATTATATTAATTGAAATATGAAGGGGCAAAATAAGACTATTTCCTGTAAAAAAACACAAAAAAACTACAGCTCATTAAGAGCATTCTAAATAGTTTTTAAAATCTTTATCATGTGAAAAGTAACAACGAAAGGTTTCATTGTTTTGCTGATATGATCGGTATTGTGCAACAGGCCATTGACATACACTGACCGCTCTGCTTGCCCCTCCAGCCCTGTGACAACCGCCTGTTCGCCTACTTCGCCGACAACCTCATCATCATCGCCGGGGTGGCCATCGGGATCGGCATAGTCATGGTAAGTGACTTCACCCACCCGGGACAGGGAACACTCACCCATAGGGAGACCCGGGTAGACTCCTCACTTAATGCCATCTGTCTAATAACTAAAGCCCCATACCCACAAGGCCATTTTGACCAGACTCAGCCGATTCACTGGTACTTAACTAGAATTCTAGATTCCACTAAAAGAGTTGGCTGATTTTAGCGCTGACTCATATCAGACATATATATTTCAATATGACATACTGACTGGTATTCTGAATTCTTGCTAAACCGGCCGATTTCATGAGAATAATCGGCTGATTCTAGACGGCCGATCCAGTTAAATTCGCCTAGTGGGTATGAGGATCTGAGGAAACACTTTTGTTATTTGGGTATTAATGTCTAGACCACATGTTCTGAAGCACATTTTCCACAACAATGGGTACTTTTCGAGTTACAACCTAATGCTAAATAGTTAAGCTAAAACATAGCTTAATCGTCAACCTATAACATAATGCTGTAGGGATATTGGGCGGACTTCAGATATGTTTGTGGGTAAACCCTACTTGTATTGCGGTATAGGTGGTATTACTATACCAACCTGTCCACCGATCACTGTGACCGGTTCACCACTGTGTTGCCTGCCCCGGCCGCCCACTGATATCCCTTCATCCCCCCCCCCACCCCCCACTCCCGTGTCACCTGCTGACCGCTGATTGGCTGAGAGGCAGCCCTTCTCCGGGGCGCACTGCAACAAAGCAAGATGGCAGGCATTGCAGCTTTGACCATTAACCAACAGTAGCCATCCAGCTTTTCTAAATATATATGTTGGTTATTTGTCTTAATGACTATGACCAATGATATAAATATGTCAGATATATTGTACCCATAATAATTATCATCCTGTATATTACTTTGGTGACAGATAATAAGAACACTTGCCAGAGGTCTATTTGACAAGTGATATTGAAGAAGCTTTGAATTTTAATTATCATGTAAAATATTACAACAAACACCATTTCATTCAAAATTACTAGCAAAACAAGAAGTTACCATGCAAACGCGCCATGCAGATCTATAATGTATGCATCATAGGAACCCTGAATGATGATGCGCACAATGTACATGATGTTGATTGACAAGGATCTATATGAGATATTGTCACTGTCATAGACAGAGCATTACTTGAAATTTGCATAAAATGAGCCATATTGTAATGAATTAATGTGATCCTGCATATATATTTTTCACCTTTATAAGTGTAATAACTCTGAAAACCAAGGGAAACCTTCAATATTATTACTAATAAAATCTTTAAACAAGAGTCAAGTGCCATGTTAGGGGTGTTTAGAATCTAGGTACCATGATGGGATTTAAATGTTCTCCAAACAAGCTGAATTGTTACAATTTAAAGGTTTACATATTAGAGGCTTGAGAATTTGCCTAAATGTTTAAGATGAAATATAGACTTTTCAAATTTGTGATAACTAGATGCACTCTGCACAACATTTCAAAATTAATAAAAGAAAAGTTGACTGGTCTTATAAAAGTAATACTTTATACCCTTGAGGCAGGCACCACCACTTTACTCAGTGTACAATACAAAAAGGTCCATTTAAGTAGATACAGCTTATATATACACACTGTTAAAGTTCACTTAGGAAACCGCATCAATGAGGTCTGTTTAGTAAAGTAGTAACAATATATATATGCACACTGTCAAAATTCAGAATAAAGAGGCCAGGACTAGACTACTAACTCCTGGAGCGGCTGGCACCCAGTACTAACCTTACCCAGTTCACTCGCTGACCTTTGATTGACGTGTATCGTGTCTGTGGAAATGTTACTTTCTACTAAAACAGCCAGAGACATGCCCGTAGTGGCCGTATTAGTCTGGTCAGAGAGTGGTAACCTTTAACGACTGAAGGCCACAACCATCAAAACTTAATCTGACTTCTTTACTGGCAGCACTGACTAGCAGAACTTAACCTGACTGATTTACTGATAACAGGGACACAACTAGCAGACCATAACCCAACTTCCTTACAACCAAAAGGGCCATTACTAGCAGAACCTAACCTGACTTCTCTATAACCAACAGAGCCACAACTAGCAGAACTTAACTTGACTCCTTTACTGATGGCACTGCCACGACTAGAGGAACATAAACTGACTGCTTTACGGACAACTTAGCCTTACAGATAACTTAAACTTATTCCTTTACCAATAACTGGGCCACAACTAGCAGAACATAACCTGACTCCTTTACTGACAAACTAAATCTGACCTCTTTACTGATAACAGGGCATGACTAGATGAACTTAACCTGACTGCTTTACGGATAACTTAGCCTTACAGTTAACTTAAACTTATTCCTTTACCGATAACTGGGCCACAACTAGCAGAACGTAACCTGACTCCTTTACTGACAAACTAAATCTCTCCTCCTTACTGATAACAGGGTCATGATTAGATGCACTTAACCTGACTACTTTACTGATAACAGGGTCACAACTAGCTGAAACTAACCTGACTACTTTACCAACAGCATGGCCAGGACAAGCAGAACTTAGCCTGACTTCTTTACAAACAAAAGAGCAACAACTAGATAAAATTGACCCGACTTCTTTACGGATAACTTAATCTTACAGATAACTAAATGATAATCAAATAAAATTAAAATTTATTTGGTTAACCTACGTCAGATAAGACCTTATGTTACTTATGTTGCCAATAGCAGAGCAACAACTAGCAGAACTTAACCTGGCTCCTTAAACAAAACCAGGGCCACAACTAGCATAACTTAACCTGACTACTTTACCGATGACACAATCATGACTAGCAGAACTTAACCTGACTTTTTTATTTACAAAGAAAACGGTCATTACTAGCAGTACTTAACCTGACTTCTTTACAAACTTCACCTCGAGCTGATTTTCAAAATTGTCCAGAATCTTATATTAATATTCAAAGATGAGTTTCACAGACAGAATTCACTAATCTCAATTTTCAAAAAAAAACCAATGGAGATCAGAAATGTGTCTCAAATAGAACAAATCATAAACAGCGGCGGATCCAGGGGGCAAAAGGTGCAGTTGCCCCCCTAGACAGAGTGGAAATTTTGTCGAATAATCTACGTTTGTCGATTCATACAAATCTAAGGTTATATATTTTCACTTTTTTATAGGGGGATTGGTTTGCCCCCCCCCCCCCCCCCCCCCTAGATGACTGACTCCGGTTCCGTCGCTGATAAAGAGACCTCTTGGTTTAGCATCTAAATTTGTATGCCGTTTGATTGTATGCCCTAAGTTCCTGTGCCGGAGGGGGTTCTCGAACCTCTCAGCATCATCTCTGAGAACCACCTCTTGATGCAGTTTCTGTCATTCGCTGTCCGCTTCCAGGTCCTCGGCATGATCTTCTCCATGATGCTCTGCTGCGCCATCCAGGAGGCCCGGGCGTAAACGTCGCCATTAGCTCTGACGTCATTCACATTTTGACCAATTAGGGTGGGCCTTTTACGTCACGTGATCATGGTGCTCATGCTGCATGTTTTTTTCCTCCATTTATACATAGTCTTGTATCGAAGCTTTGCCCTTCCCTTTGTAGGCTCCCCTACCCTTCCCTTTATGTTGTGGATATTACTGTCTTCAATTGCAGACATAAATTGAGATTTCAATGGTGGATAGTATCATTATTGTGTGTGTGGTATTGGTTTCAGGGGAGCATTTTATGGAGGGGATCCAGGGGCTCCTGGCCCCACCCCATTTTTCCTCTCTTCTTTTAGTAGAGAAATTAATTTGAGGCGGAAAATAGACCGCATATGTGGGCGCAAAAGCATGATATTCTAGTACTTAACCTTTATGCGGAGACCCTCTTTTTAAAATAGCCTATCTCCTACTGCCGGTTTTGACCGCTGACTGGTGTAGACTTAAGCCCCATAACAACTAGGTGAATTTTACTGAATCAGCCTACTGAACGGCACTAGAATTGGCTGATTATTCTTCTAGAATCGGCCGATTTTCAGTTTCAGATTACCTGTCAGTATGGTATATTGAAATATACACATTTGATATGAGTCGGGCCTGTCAGTATGATATGATATTTGATACGAGTTGGCCCTAAAATTGGTTGACTCTTCTGGCAGTTGGCCGATTCTAGCGCCAATCAGTCAGCCGATTCTGGTTAAATTTGCCTAGTGAGTATGAGGCTTTAGGCATCTCTGATAGTCGTGTAGCATAGTCTTTCCTGCTTCCGGTTGTGACATCATCAGATTGTTTAGATGTCCCAGAGCCAAAGGTCCATCATTATTTTGTTTTGAAAATTCATTTCAGTATCAAAAAAAAAAAAAGATTAACAAATGTTTTTAGTATTGCCCCTCTTTTAAAACTCTGGATTGGGAAACTGGTGAATACTACTCTATATACTTTATCCTAGGTAGTACCTTTCGTGAATCGCTTTGCAGTTTTCTATTGAATGGCATGAGGTGGGAGTAGGTGTTATCCATATGCTGGTAAAGATATGTCTACTACTAGGCATATCCCATCTCCCTGCATGTATCTAGTGAGCAGTGAAAACTCTTTACTACATGTAGCTCTCAACTTGTATCCCTGAGATGTCTTATACTTCAGTAATTTGTGCATTAGATAATGTCATTCTGTATTTATAAGTATAACTCTCTGTGATATTTGAGGTTTTAGGCTTGTAGGCTATGATAGGGACCTATGGATCCATATCAAAGCAACAGGTGTCCATTCATATCCATTGTAGCACTTTGTAGAGCCAACAATAGCCATCAGTGTAAGGGCAATCCTTTAATAAGGTGTGTATATTGCTTTATCACCTGTACGGCCAAGCAGCGGTACGTACAAGGGTCAGTGCATATTGACAGGCTGTATACCACTCCTCATTTACGGCATTTTAGAGATATTTGGAGAATTGTTTGGGTGATAGACATATTTGAAGAATTGTTTGGGTGATAGAATATAGGAGTCCCTTAGGGGTGGTCCTTGGGTCTACAGATGAACCATTGGGCAACATACTGCCCACGGGCTTCATACTTAGGCAGTATGCTGCCCGACAGTCTGTTCTTCGAACCTCGGCACCCCCCACGGGTCTTCTTATATTAGCACTTACCATTGGTGTTTTGACAGTTTGTACTGCACCTTTTACTCCTTATTCTCCAGTCACTGACCTCCAGGTTTCTGTTTACAGATTATCGGTATGTCCTTCGCCTGCTTCCTCTGCTGCACTATCCGGAGGGCCGAGGCAGATGGCAAGTACCTGTAGACGCTGGGTGTGACGTCACACCACATCGCCTTATCTCAGTGACGTCAGCAGTGTGGGGCCCACATGCGGGCACCTCCCGCGCCCGGCCGCCAACCTCAAGCTTCTGTATATCCACACAAACTCATCTTGTACAATTGCACATATATTATGACAAATTTGTGTGACATGTTTTTCCAAGGTGGCTCTCACAGTTTCTACTAATAAGCAAAAACCACAATGTATTGTTGATATTCTACAACTGGGTGAAATGCGGTGGCGGAAAAACGCCCATGTAAGAAGACTCAAATCGACAGCTTCCATCAGAGTGTATTGAAGGAATGTTTTAAGTGTCCCTGGCTCCGCGAGCCAGATGGACTATAATAGATCCATGTACTAAGAAAGGTTGACTTTTTCATCCTTTAACAGCATTTTATGAAGCATGTAAAACACATGATACGAATGCTAAGTTCATTGATTGTATGACTGAGGATGTAGAAGACATTATGGAGTTTCTTTTAAGTTGTCTCAGAACATAATGGGCTGGGTTTTCATGATTTGATGCTCAAAAGACCTTTTGAATAATGAATTAGCACATTAAATAACCAAATCCTTTAGTAAATCCCCATAGGAATCTCCAAAATTCATCAACTTTAGCACTTCTTGACAATTTTGAATTGTTATGGACTAATCTGTGAAATTATAACAATACATAACAGCCACTTAACTTATATACCATTGTAATATTAAAGTAATGACAGATGGGCTAAATGTATTGAATTTGACATATCACAAATGTTCCCAGCTTTCTATAGAGCATCAAATCCAATCGTACAACTTGATTGTAAAATGTGTTGTCCATTTTTCAGAATTTATTTCTAAATAGAATGTTTTCATTCTATGATATGTTTTGCAAAAGCAGTCCAGATGGAGCATTTGATTTATTCATAATCCAGCGACATTTGAAGTGGAACTGTATCTCAATTTAGTTATGGTTCTTTGAAAAAATGCCTTTTTCCATAACTTCTAAAGTCATACTTTCTTGGTGCATAGGTCCATAGTCTGCCTTCTGAGTGGATAGCTTCTATTAGTGTGAGAATGGAGTGTTTTAGGTGTCACCGGCTTGGTGAGTCACATGGACTAGTCTGCATTCTGAGTGGACAGCTTCGATCAGAGTGTAAAGACAGAGTGTTTTAGGTGTTCTTGGCTCAGCGAGCCAAGCCGCATGGACAGCTTCTTATCAGAGTGTAAAGATGGAGTGTTTTAGGTGTCCCCGGCTCGGCGAGCCACAAGGACTAGTCTGCCTTTTGAGTGAAGAAGTGGCCTTAATGTACAGGGAGTATAGTGTTGTACCTGTCTCAGTATATGTAGGATCGGCCCAAGTGGCCAATATAGAGGGTTTTGGTGTTTGAGATTTCAGGATTTTAAGATTTATAAAAACGTTGCCATGCAGTGCTGCGTGGATATACAATATACTGACTTGTGTTCTAATACCAACCTTGTCTGGGGAGGCCCAGCTACCTGAATGTACTCGATACAGGACTTTTTAATGCTTAAGGGCCATACCTACTAAGTGACTGTAGCAGCGACGTCGGACAGCGACAGTTGAATTCAGCGATAAAATCGGCTGATTCCTATGATCACCTGTAGGTATACCATACTGAAATGTGTGTGTTTGTTCTGAATCGATGCTAAAATTGGCCGATTCTACCCTTAAAATTGGCCAATTTTAGTGCCGATCAGTTGGCCCATTGTGTAAAAGTCACCTAGTAGGTATCAAGCTTTAGTGATTTGGTTTGGATTATAATGTGTATCTGCAATGCTTAAGAGATTGGACTCAAGTTGGTAGGAAAGCAGCCAATGATCTAGGTTGTAACTCTTCGTAACTTCAAAATGTGGATCCGCCCTCATGACGTCATAACGGCTGGCGAATGACGTCATTATGGTACTGACGCAGGCCCGTCAACATGCTTAATGAATCACATAAAATGACTGGACCAATCCCACCATACTAATCAACATGTTTAATATCACCATAATATAAAAGGTATCACTTGAACTGATTAAAACTGCAACAACGATTGCATGCTTACCTTTAGATTATATGCGGTTTTAATCGTATAGTTACATAGAAGACTTCAAGTGTGTCCTCGTTAATGAACTTTAATTTCACTTCAATGCAACGAATATCTAATGAATTACGTGTTTTGTTATATAAATCTTAAAAGTCATGAAATCAATGTCGAAATTAGACAGTTATTGATATGGCGTTCAAATCTTGTACTACAATTAACTGACATCATAATATTGAATTGGCTATCAATCAAATATAAGAGTGCTTCCATAAGAAATGTGAATCCAATAGATTAGAGTAGAATTTTGGGGGTTTCAACTCATATGTGTGACCAGTTACTGATCTTCTACTCCACCCCTGCCCAGGTGTATGGGTGGATCCAGGATTTGGAAATGGAAGGGGGTGCTATTGGAATTTTTTTCCTTAATTACTTTTTGACGGAATATTTCATCAACAAATACAGAATTTTCTGAAGAAAAGAGGGCTTGCACCCTCATGCCCTCTTCCCCTCTGGATCGGCCCATATTCAGGGTAGGACAGAGCATATGTCATTTTGGTCTATTTCACCAACACACAATGGCACTGTTTCCTACAGTTATTAGCAGAGTATGATGAAAAGTTAGACTGATATCAAAGGCAGCCTTTTTGACTTGTGTGACCTATGCAGATCTTTGACCTCGTCCTGTGATAGAGGGTCCTAGGCGATACAGGCTTGATTCGTGTACTCAGCTTCATCGAAACCACTGTTGACTGTTGTTGCTTGTTGCCCCTTACTTTCTGAGCTAGCATTTAGTGTGCGGGGATGTCGGTTTTGTGTTCAATACGGGCATTGTATCACGTCAGATAATTGCATAGCATTTAAAAGTCTTATCGACTATGATCTATACCCAGGCAAGCATGTATATACTCTGCTGTATATTATATATCATATTGCAGCATTACCATTATATGATCGTTCGATCTTAAGTACATAACCTCTCAAAACCAGTATTTATGCACTTAGGGAAATGCCCTTGGACTCAAATTTCATAGAATTTTATCAAATGTATTGCATAACTTCTCTGTCAGTGGCCCGGTTTCTAGAAGAATAGATTAATCAAAAACACCCAAGTTAAGAAATACATCTAAGTTCTAAACATCTAAGCCCTATTTTACAGAATAGAGTGTACAGGTATACAGCTGGTTACACATTGACAAACCTAGGTTACATTGTTTTGTGGTCTATTATGCTACTTAACTTCTGGACTTGTATTGTTATGTGTTGTACTTTATTTGATTTTTGAAAAAATGGAATTAGTAGAGATAAGGTTCCACGATGTAAAACATCTCATTTCACAAGCAGATGAACTTGCATAAAAGTATACTATCATTGTTTATCATTAATCTGGAAAACCTAACATTAAACGTTTGGTTGTATGGTGAATAATTCACCACATAATCAAACGTTTAATGCTTAAACATTTGGTTATGTGGTGATTATTCACCACACAACCAAACGTTTAATGTTAGGTTTGCCAGATAAATGACACTTGATTCTGGATGTAACTACAAGTGACTCTTACTTCTATTAAATTCCCCCCAAAATTGTCTGTCTATAATGTTTGGAAATGATATAGGGTTTTTTTTGCCCTAAAATTTTACCAAAATGTCAATAACAAAAACTACAGAAGTTGAACTCCATGGAGAAAGTCTAGTATCACTGGAACTATCTCCTTGTCTATGGCTTCTTTTTGGCTCTGACCCATCTCCTAGAAACCTGGCCCTGGCATCATACTCCACTTTTCAGTATAAAGCAGATCTTAGTAGGGCCCTGGGGTCTCTGGTGCTATATATATCAGCCTTTCTACTGTAAAGGAAGGCTCAACCGAAACACAGACTCCTCCCCCACCCCCCACCCCCCACACACACAACTGTTAAAGCTTTAACTACCTTTCTTCACCAAGTTATCTGTAGTGTTAACTGACCTTCCTCAGTAATATCCATACTGGTAATGACTGTTTCTCATAGAGTTATCCATGGTGATAACCGCCTCTCCCAACTGAGTTATCCTTAGTGATAACTGCCCTTCCTAACAGAGTTTTCCATAGTGATAACAACCCCTTCTCATGGAGTTATCCATAGTGATAACGACCATTCCTCACAAAGTTATCCTTAATCATAACTAATCTTCCTCACAGAGTGATGCTACTTTTATAATTGCTACTTTTATAATAAGCCAGTTTCGAAACATGACCCCCCAGTCAGTGACGTTTATTGAACACTCTCAATATTCAATTAATATACTGTCTCAATATGACAGAGGCCTGAATGACACATTCAACATCTTAAAGTGTCATCGACTAACCATTCAATATAATGTTTATCATTTAACTATACACTGTAATGCTCAGATATCAAACATCTATCGTTTCCCAAAGAATGTGTGACTAGTGCTCAGGACTTGTTTTCTTGCTTATTATTGTGTGATGTCATATACAGTTGGAATAGGTTAAGGCTTGACTTGTTCAGGTACCTTTACTTAGATGTTTACCATGTTAGTATTTAGTTTGTATAATGATTGACGTCTAGTTTTTTTAACTTTTCTTAAGAGAGTTATTTTTCTATATCCACTGGGGCTTGTGTGTGGCACACCATGTTTGACAGTGTAACTCAGATGTCATTGCTTTCTTTGATAAATAAAGCTTCTACCAAAACTCGCAAGGCTTTGCTACTCCTTTTTTGGCAGTGCCACCTTGTATATCTAAAAACCCTTACCAGTTCGCCTGTCTATTTGGGGAGCTTTGCTCTGTAAATGCC
The DNA here is from genome assembly GCA_936440205.1 of Lepidonotus clava. Classification (NCBI taxonomy): domain Eukaryota; kingdom Metazoa; phylum Annelida; class Polychaeta; order Phyllodocida; family Polynoidae; genus Lepidonotus; species Lepidonotus clava. Next base: position 48,479,607 of record OW387141.1, read on the forward strand.
CGGATGTCCTGCTTGTAATTAGACAGAAAGTGGAAGACCAACACACAACCAAATATAATTCACCAGAATAAATGCCAAAGGCTTGAGAGGATAAGGATGAGATACCCAGGACGATCAGAAACAATGTAGTCTTTAATACAGTAAAACCTGTTTATTCCTGAAATATTTGTGCAACATTACTCTATAAATCTCCATTGACTGACCTATGTATTAGTTATTCCTGCAACATTAACACACAACACCTCAGATTATTTACATCTCTTTTTCCAGTCATGGTCACACTCATGGAGCCTTGGTCATCCAATGTTTCTTTCATCTCTAAATAGTCCACACATTCCATCTACATAACCAGTGGCAGGTTTAAAAGGGAGTGCAGGGGTTGCATGCACCCTCTATTTGGCCAAATACTGATATTTTGCAAATATTTCGAGCCCCAGAGGGTCTGGTGGAAAATTTCACATCCCCCGCCCCACCCCCTTTGGAAATATCTGGATCTGCCCCTGATAGCCCTGGGTGCCGAGGCTGGCATGGTTGCCACCTCCATGTCAGGGTGTTAGAAACACCCACGTTTTGGACAGTCATCACCAGCAGTTCTACACTGGGCCACGAGAGGACAGCACTGTGCAGTCTGGAATGGAGCCACCTTGTGGTGATAGGTTTAATTTGGTTTCATATTAGTTAAGGTCTCATGGAACTAACTATTTTCCTGTATAGTTTAATATAGCCTTGAAAAAAAAAATATTCAGAATTTTGCGCCACCTCAAATTGACCCATATCCCAGTTGTGACCTCTTTGATACACAAAATATCAAAATTTCAGAGTAGGCTGACCATCAAAATCTAAAGTAGGGGTCCTAAAATTAATGTGGATGTACCCTCATTTTTCCAGTTTTGCAGTGGTCAAATTCACAGGATTCAGACTGACACCTACCAACAAGCAGAGATCAAGGATTCATTTTTATCAAACAACTCACAAATAATAGGGGGTACCCTGTGATTTTTCATTCATTTCTGTCAGTTTTTTGGTTTTTTTTCATTATCAGCCACTCAAAGTCAGTCATTCCCTTCACCTCAAGACAGAAAGGTATATGACACTACAGATGGCGACACAATTAGTTCCGTGAGACCTTAAACAACTGTTGAGGAGATAACTTATCAACCTATCCCTTATTTTATCATCACTCCAACATACCCCTTTACCTAGCCTTTATATTATGGCCAAATCTAGAATTGGAACATTTCAAGCATCAGATCAGTTAATAAGACAGAAAGAGGTCATAAAATTATAGAAACATGTACGTATAGGCCAAGATTTAAAGAAAACACAAAAATACATTCTTTTAAGTTAATGAAGTATTAATTATTTCTGTTGGTTGGGCCACATCTCTATATGAATAAAAAGTAGATTAATTTTGGTCCCAAATCCAGTTACATAACAAAAAATTGCCAACTTGACATATTAGGAGTGTGGTGGGGTTAGTGCCACCAAAACAAAGACAAAAGCCCATATATATGGTGCTTAAACATACGGTGGTAAAACTTGCCCCACCCCTTCCCCAAAAGTAGTACTGTAATGCCTGGTGATGAAGGGTGGGTGAAGTTGGATTAGTGACTGGTGACAATGGGTGGGTAAAGGTGGGTTAGTGCCATCAGAGTGTGACAACAGAGTATTTTTAGATGTCCACAGCTCGGGGAGCTGCACAGAATTGTCTGCTTTTTGAATGGACAGCTCCCATCATAGTGTTAAGACAGTGTGTTTAGGTGTCCGCAGCTCGGCAAGCCACACAGATGAGTCTGCCTTTTGAGGGAAGAAGTCACCCTAACGTACAGGGAATGTGGTGTTGTACCTGTCTCAGTCGATTTAGGATTGGCGCAAGTGGCCCGTATAGAGGGTTTTGGTGTTTGAGATTTCAGGATTTTAAGATTTATAAAAACCTTGCCATGCTGTGCTGCGTTGACATACAATATACTGACTTGTGCTCTATGTACTGAACCCACAAACTTGTCTGGGGAGGCTAGGCTACCTGAATGTACTTGATGTTAATGCTTAGTGGTTTGGTTTGGATTAAAATGAGTATTAGCAATGCTTTAGAGATTGGACTCAAGTTGCTAGGAATGTGGCCAATGGTCTAGGTTGTAACTCATTGTAACTTTAAAAGTTGGATCTGCCCTCATGACGTCATAACGGCTGGTGAATGACGTCATTACAGTACTTACCCGGGCCCGTCAACATGCTTAATGAATCACGTAAAATGACTCGACCAATCCCGCCATGCTAATCAACATGTTTAATAACTTATATCAAAGATATCACCTGAACTGATTAAAACCGCAACAACGATTGCATGCTTACCTTTAGATAATATATAGGGTTTTAATGGTATAGTTACCTAAAGGTTCAGACTTCGAGACCCAAGCAAGAATATGACATTATAATAATGTTGCAGCGACGTTCTGTTTAGGCCTGGTTTGGTTCTTGTTACGTTCTTTTGAGGGCACCCAAAAGCGTCTATAGAACCTAATGTTGTGACGTCACACTAGAACGTTCTTGTAACGTTCTTGTAACGTTATTTCACGTTACAATAACGTTGTTATAGTAAAATTCTTTATTAATTTGGTCTCTACTTCCCAAAAACAGAATGTTATTATAACATTCTTTTTCAGTAAGTCTAAACCTTACCTAAAATAACGTTATTGTTACGTGAAAATTGGCCAGGTCTCAGATCAATTAAAAAAGTACAGTCGCAGAAAGTTCTTGTTACGTTGCTGCTTGCCTGGGGAATGATTTTAATTTCACTTCGATGCAACAAAAGTCTAATGGATTACGTGTTTTGTGATATAAATCTTAAAAGTCATGAAATCAATGTCTAAATCAATTAAATATAAGAGTTCTTCTATAAGAAATGTGCATCCAATAGATTAGAGTAGAACAGAAGGGGTTTCGACTTATATGTGAGACCACAGTTACTATATGAAAGGTCTCCTGATCATCTGCTCCACCCTTGCCACCTGCACAGGCGGATCCAGGATTTTGAAAGGTGGGAGGTGTTATTCAAATTATTTTACTTAAATACTTTGAGACAGAATTTTACATTAAAATCACAAAATTTTCTGCCTTTCTCAACTTGCAATGTTATGTGAGGTAGTTTTTTTGATTGTTGGAAAATGGAATCAGTAGAGAAAAGGTTCCACGATGTAAAATAACTCATTTCACAAGAAGATGAACTTACATAAAAGTATACTGTCATTTCTTCACCAAACACCCCATGTCTAATACATTCTCCAGATGAATGACACTTGATTTTGGATGGAACTACTAGTGACTCTTATTTTTGATAAATTCGCCAGAAAATTGCCAGAATTCAATTTCATACATTAGAAACAGAGATTTTTATTTTTTTCGTAACAAATGAAATTTTCATGACAACAAAACGTTTTGCTGTTAAGCAAAAGTTTGCTATGCTATCTTAATATGATCCTCACAATGAAATTCTATTGTGCAACGGGCAACTAAAGTTTCACCAAAATTTCAATAACAAAAACTACAGAAATTGAACTCAATGGAGTTACTCTAGAATCAATGGAACTGTCTCCTTGCCTGTGGTTTCTTTTTTGGTTCTGAGCCATCTCCTAGAAACCTGGCCCTGGCAACATACTTCACTATCCCAGTATAATGCAGCCCTAGGGTATCTGGTCCTATATATATATCAGCCATTCTACTGTAGAGGAAGACTCAGGCTCCTAGGCTCTCACCACACAACTATAACGGCTTTAACTCCCCTTCCCACCAAGTTATCCTTAGTGATAACTGACCTTCCTCAGAGAGTTATCTATAGGGATAACCACCCTTCCTCAGAGAGTTGTCCATAGTGGTAACGACCGTTCCTCACAGAGTAACCCATAGTGATAATGATCCTTTCTCACAGAGTTACATATAGCGGTAACTACCCTGCCTCACAAAGTTATTCACAGTGACAACTACCCTTCCTTACTAAGTTATCTATATGTATATATTATATATGTGATAATAACCCTTCCTCACATATTTATCCATAGTGATAACGGCCCATCCTTGTTGAGTAAACCACAATCATAATTGCCCTTCCGCACACAGCAACCCATAGTGATAATGACCCCTTCTGACAGAGTAACATGTAACAGTAACTACCCTTCCTCAGAGAAACCCATAGGGGGAACGAGCCTTCCGCACAGAGTTATCCAAATTGATAATGACCCCTTCTCACATAGATATCCATAGTGATAACTACCCTCCCTCACAGAGTTATCCATACTGGTAACAACCTTTCCTCACAAAGTTATCCATAATCATAACTAACCTTCCCCACAGAGTAATACTACTTTTATACTTTGCTACTTTTATAATAAGCCCGTTTTTTAAACATGCCCCCATCAATCACATTTATTGAACACTCTCAAAAATCAATTAATACGCTGTCTCAATTTGGTAAAGCCCTGAATGACACGTTTAACCTCTGAAAGTGTCATGCAGCTAACCATTCAATATAATGTTTATCATTTTACTGTACACTATGATTGACGCTCAGATATCTATCATTTCCCTAAGAATGTGTGACCAGCGCTGAGGATTTATGTTCCTGCTTATTACTGTGTGATGTCATAATTATAAAGTTGGAATAGGCGGATGCTTGACTTGTTCAGGTACCTCTACTTAGTTGTTTACTATATTAGTATTTAGGTTATATAATGATTGACTTTTAGTTTTTTAATCACCCCAGCCGCGCAACGGCCACTGGCCCGTCAGGGCCAGTGCAGGGGGTGGTTATGCCGTAGTCCCTTTACATGGTTGATTACGATGGCCCTGTTGGAATTTCTCAAAGAAGGATGATAATTAGTTAGCCTTGATCCTATCATTATGTAACATGTAACAACAAATAATGTTTATGATCATCTATTACAATTAAATTCAAAAGTATCACCACTAATCAGAATTTATTGGATTTGTATGCTGTGAAACACGGATCCAAATTTCAGCAAGAACGAATTCTGGCATCGTCACAGTGACGAGGTCATCGTCATGCCAACGAGGTCATTGCCACGGCGACGTAGCGACGGTGACGTAGCAATGGCGGGGTAGCGGCCACTGGCCCGTCAGGGCCAGTGCAGGGGGTGGTTATGCCGTAGTCACTTTACATGTACAAGATTAGGGTAGGTAGGTCGTTTTTCTTTGCCTTTTTTAGATCTAAATCCAGGAATCGCACCAGATTTTGATTGCCCTCAATATTTTCTGGGGTGATTAAACTTTTTCTGGGGTGATTACCCCATTTTCTTGTTTAAACTGTCTTAAGAGAGTTATTTTTCTATAACAATCGTGGCTTGGATGCGGCACACCATGTGTGACAGTGTAACTCAGATATCATTGCTTTCTTTGATAAATAAAACTTTAAAAAAACAAAAAAAAAAGGTTTATTTCAACTGGAAGTACAATCTCAGGCTAGATGCCTGTTCTCCCTCATGCTCCAGCATAATTATGTTGTTGTACGTTATTTTTATTTAAATGGAGCAAACTTCTACCAAAACTCACAAGGCTTTGGTACTCTTCTTTAATTAGATGGGAAGTGATAGACCATCTCACAAACAATTCCAACTCATGACCAAATATACTTCACCTGAATAAATGCCAGTGGCCCATTGCACAATACCAATCATAACAACGAAAATCAGCAAAACAACAAAACAACAAAACCTTTCATTACTTTGATCGTAACAATGGATGTTTGACACTAACAAAAACTTACTTAGAATACTTTGAACGAGCTGTCATTTTTATAATCTTTTTTCTAATTTTCCCCCTTCATACATCAATTTACAGAATTTAATTTCATCCAGAAGAAACAGAGATATTAGAGTCATCATAACAATGCTAACTACTGCTGTTACGAAAATGATCTTAAAGTTATCTTATGGTTATTGTAACAGTAAAAATGAATGTCACTGTGCCAAAGAGGCATGCAATGATGAGGTTGAGATACCACAAAGGGCAATCAGAAGCAATGCAGTTTTCAATAGTATTTAAAACCTCTTTATTCCTGAAATATTTGTGCAACTTTATGTATAAATACGTCTCCACTGACCTCTGTGTTAGATATTCCCATGATGTTGATATGAAACACCTACAATCTTTTATCTCTCTTATCCCAAAAATAGGTTAGATTATAGTCACGTTCAGCCCTTGTCATCCAATATTTCTTTGGTCTAGTGCACATACCCTCCCTGTAAAGCCCCATTCACCTTTCGCAATTCTCCTTTTACTACCTTAAAATCACAAGCAAGAAAACTATTAGTTTGGCTAATTAAATACATAACCTTATACATCAATAGCTCCTTTGTAAACCAGAAAACACATACTTTCCAAAAAGAATAATTCTCTATACAAGAAGATTGCAATTGTATCTCAGATCACAATAAAAAAAATGCCAAAGGCGAACGGGGCTTACCCCTGAGTGCTGAGGCCGGCATGGTGGCCACCTCTATGTCAGGGTGTTGGACACACCCACGTTTTGGACAGTCATCACCATCAGTTCTACACTGGGCCACGAGAGGCCAGCACTGTGCTGCTGGGGTTTGAGCCACCTTGTGGTAACATGTTTGATGGCTTCATATTGCATTGTTTGAAGAGGTAACTTAACCCATCCTTAATTATCACTCCCACATACCCCTCCAGCCTTTACATTATTGGCCGTATTAACTAAAATTGGAACATTTCAAGTATCAGATCAGTTAGTAAGATGGAAAGAGGTTATCGAATTATATAAACATGTATTGTAATAAGAAGGACCATGGGGGGCATCCGAGGGTGGCTGTATGACCCATAGGGGATTGCTACACACCGAGGGTAAATCCTGAGGTTTGTATGATTTGCATGGGTTGTAAAGCCACCCGAGGATGCCCCCTTAGGTTCTTCTTTATTTAATAATAAAAATACACCCATAGGGTTAGTGCCTGGTGAGGAGAAAGTAGATCCACACACATAACACTAAGCCCCAACTCTTTGGGCAGGTTGGTATGGTTCCACCTCTGGAAGAGACATAGCCTGCGTCATAGCATGTGGCACAGCATGTCGACTGGGAGGTGGCACAGTGTCGTGGCGTACACATCCCTGATCGGTCTCGGTCACCATACTGACAGCTTATGGCTGAAATCAAGAAATCAGAACCATAAGACTTATAATGAATAATGTTTCCACATGCAACCTAAACTAAAAATATACCAATCACTGTCAGAAAATGATAAAGGATTAAGTTACAATTAAGTCAGTATCATTATACAAGTCAGAACCATCCTCAGATATTATCAGTATCATTATTACAAGTCAGAAGCATCCTCTTTTCAGAAATTTGCAAATACAGCGATAAGTGAAACGTCAAGTTTATTTGATGTATAACAATTTGAATCTAGACAGTTTGAGAAAGCAACCCATGCAGGATTGTCCTGCGCAAAACTAGGCCTATAAGCAATGGATTTGTTGCAGGGGTGGATCCGGAAATTTGAAAAAAAAGAAGGGGGGGGGGGGATGCTGTGGACAAGCGGGAGGAAAAGTGTGACAAGCGGAATCAAAGCTTATTGCAGGTATAAATAAGCTTGGATTATCCTTGGACCATCACAATTTTTAGCCACGCTTTCCGTGCACAAGAATTTCACATTAAAAAAATGATATTTTGGCCGCTCCCTCTAAATTCGTGCCTGTATCATATGAGGGTACCCAAACTGTTGTTAATGTAGTCGATGTCTGAATGTACAACTGGTCCAAGCAGGTTCCGAGCAGGCCCTTATCATTGCATCAGCATTTGTGGATTAAATATTTTCTTTATATTCTTTTAAGTGTTGGAAATTAAGTTCTGAGGAGATCTGTAGGTGCTACCTGTGGGCATGTAGGGGAGATAATTTAAGTTATTCTTATGTAAAAACTAACATCTCGGCTAAGAGTTTAACTCTTTTTAAACTGGGGCTGAAGACCAAAGGGGACTATATCATGGAACGTATCTAAACACTTATTATCTGTAGCACCAGGCAGAGCGCTACTTATCATTGTTGATTACACACACTGCAAAGATAGGTATTAGAAGCGAGGTTCTGTTATGGAATGACAAGGATAGAGTGATAGGCATGCTAGAAGCATTGGCGGGTGGTTGAACGGACACGCCCCTTTGGCCTGTTCATATTGTCAAAGGGAGTTCCTGTGACTGGTATTGCACATTGGACTTAATTAACTAAATCCTATCACGTGAGTGTTGTGTTGCTATGATGGGGAACTGCATCATGGAATGGACTTGCAGTCTTAGCAGAGTCTTAGCGGAGAAAGACTGCCATCAGAAGTAGCTAATATATATCGGAATTAACTCTTAAGTAACTGCAAATAGCAGCCTATTAATTAATGGCTATTCATACCTCAATAGTTTGTGGTCTTTCCTGTGGGGTTATAGAGGAATCCTATATATATAATTACCTTCTGGCATGTGGTTGAACCTCGTGGCCATGGCCTGGCAACTGGCGCAGCAGGTCTTTGCATTGTTTTGGACATAACAGAGGCGGGGTTGGTCCCGAATGGCGGCCGTGCACTGAGTGAGCCTGTCTCCATACTCACAGCCTGTACAATGACCAAAATGAATCTTACTATCATGAAGTAGAGTATTATATAGTGTTGCCCCCTCCCAAATTTCCATAATAATACTTGAACAGTTCAATTATATTTAACAGTTGTATATGTTTTATAATACCAGTTCATAATATTCATTTCCTACAATGTTATCATTGTGCATGGTGTAACCTTAGGGATAGAATCTCTGAGGGCGTACAGAGATTAACTAAAGTGAAATTAAAACAACAAATACACTTATTGACAACCTTTGAAAGAAGATGACCTGTGTGATCTCAAGCAACACAATGCAAATTTAAAAACACATCATCACTCTTCATACTTTCTCATCCTAATAGTAATTTGTTATTACTCACTGAAGATAGAGAGCTTAGCTTAGGAGGACATCATGAAGCCAAAAATTTCTACTATTTACGTTGACGTTAGTATTGGGCTAATAATAAGATTAGCTTTTAGTATAAGTATGAATGAGGAATATATGGGATTGGTGAGAATCTGATGAGAGTTAGGGTACCTGAGTATAGCGCCTAGCCTATGGATGACACTGTATAAAGGTATGAGACTAAGGATGAGTGAGCAGACCATCATAGTCTTTAAGATGAACACACAGGACCAGTAGTCTAACATACAAGTCGGAATCACACAGGTAGTGTTAGAAACAGTAGCTGCGGCTACCATTGGTGATAGTAAGGATGGGGATAGCTTAAGCTTAGCCTTATGGACAGAGTACAGGACATAACGGAGACTCTTCCGATGGTCTACGGTGAAGGTTTGATGGGAGGTGATGCTCCCACTAGCCGGTATTTACAGACCTTGAAAGGGGAAGCTTAACCATAGCTATACCTAGTTGGAATGTCACTGATGTTGTTTGCTTATGAGATGGATGGCATGAATTATATGGATGGAATTGACTATTTACTTGTATCTTCAGGATGTCTCAATGAATGTAATAAAATTACTTATTGTCAAGAGCGTGTTCTTTGTACGGAAATGAGCCCCAATACTTAGAGTCTCTAGCACTTACGAACAAACTAACATTCGAAGCAAGATCTATTCAAATTGATAACGAAGAGCTAGCTATTGCAACAAATAATGTAGAAGAATCTCTCCAATAATCATTACAGTCATCTTTATTTAAGCATCATCAGTTTGCAAGCGAGTAAAAGACTCAATTGACGTATAATAAGTAAAGTACAATGTTAATTACACCAGTCTAGCTCAAGACATTATGTTATATGTTCCGCCTGTCATGGACAGGTTTATCATAGTTATTTATTATTGACTTACTAGCCTCCTGAAGTAAACAAAGCAGGGCCTACATACCTGGTTTGGTAGAGTCCCTGAGCCTGGCGCAGGTCTCACAGCACAGACTCCTCATGGTCTCGTCGTAACAGCGGGTGCTCACATCGGGCCGGAGACACTCCTCCGTCAGGCGGTAGTCACCGAATGGGCAGGCCTCTGAAACCACAAAGAGCCACATGCACTACCTTCTCTACTCTGGGTTTGTAAGATGAAACCTTTTTGGAATCTCTCTTTATGAATCGGTAATGATTAAAATATCAAAATTTCCATAGGCATTACATCATGGGAAAATCAAAATAGAACCTTTTTAGCAGAATATCTAAGCATAGTTTAGGTTAGCAAGTTACCATGGTTACTGTAAAAAGAATATTAAAAATGAAAAGAAGGTAATGTGAAGAAAATGTTTTTTACTTCTCAACACGGCAATCAGTGAGTGGAACAAGCACTCCTATCAAAAGTTATTTCACTTATAATATTCCCAAAGATAGGTTGGAGAGGCTGCATAAAAAATACAATCTTCACCGTATTTCTGGTTTTCGATCGCTCCCACCTCCAAAATCCAAAACCTAATTTCAGCCTAAATGGACGAAGTGCTTTTCTCCGGGCTGACTCGGATTAGATATAATTCAAAAGTGATGTAACAGCAATGCCCGGAGAACAACTATTGAAAGCATGCATTTACCATTTAACATGGGAGCCTCTGGAGCAGGAACACACACTTCATCGATGCACCACTAGAAATGAAGAAATGGAGTATTAGTAAAATTGTTGTTCATTTGAATTTGTTCTGAATGAAGCTATTCAAATGTGTCCAGCCTTTATAAAAGAAAATCTTCCCAGGCGAGTGAATTCAAATACTAACCAGCTATAGCATATAATTATGTGAAAGGAAGGTTTCTTTATTTCCATGTGCAAATGGTATGTTCGCCATCAAAACCTAAAGCAGTGATCATAAATGTGAATGCACCCTCATTTTGCCAGTTCGCAGTGGTCAAATTCTCAGGGCACAGAGCCCATTTAAAAATCATGCTGATGCCTACCAACAAGCAGAGGTCAAGGATTCATTTATAACAAATAATTCACAAATTACAGGGGATACCCTGTAATTTTTCATTTAATTCTGTCAGTTTTCCTTATTTCATTATCGACCACTCAAAGCCAGTCATTCCAATCACCTCAGGACAGAAAGGTCAATGACACTACAGATGGCGCCACAATTCTCCCTGGGGCTTCAGACAAGCCTGGATCATGATGCATGTTTCATTGATCATATATATGCATGGCATTATTTGAGGTTTAGCATGGTGGAAAGCTTTTATTGACTTTTATTTATTATTCGTATAAATTTGATATTTTTCAAATTGATTTGAAAATTTGTTGATTAGAGATAAAAAATAAAGCTGATATTTTTCTTAAATTTTATAGAGAATCTCCTATCCGTGGTTGGGAGAATTAGTTCCGTGAGACCAGTAATGTTGTAGTTACCCAGCAGGGGGAGACACTCACCCCCTGTACAGTAATGTTGTAGGTACCCGGCAGGGGGAGACACCCACCCCCTGTACAGTAATGTTGTAGGTACCCAGCAGAGGGGAGACACCCATCCCCGGGACAGTAATGTTGGAGGTAACAGGCAGGGGGAGACACCCATCCCCTGTACAGTAATGTTGTGGATACCCAGCAGGGGGAGACACCCACCCCCTGTACAGTAATGTTGTAGGTACCCAGCAGGGGGAGACACCCATCCCCTGTACAGTAATGTTGTAGGTACTGGGCAGGGGGAGACACCCACCCCCTGTACAGTAATGTTGTAGGTACTCTGCAGGGGGAGACACCCACCCCCTGTACAGTAACGTTGTAGGTACCCGGCAGGGGGAGACACCCACTCCCTGTGCAGTAATGTTGTAGGTACCCAGCAGGGGGAGACACCCACCCCCTGTGCAGTAATGTTGTAGGTACCCAGCAGGGGGAGACACTCACCCCCTGTACAGTAATGTTGTAGGTACCCAGCAGGGGGAGACACCCACCCCCTGTACAGTAATGTTGTAGGTACCAGGCAGGGGGAGACACCTACCCCCTGTACAGTAATGTTGTAAGTACCCAGCAGGGCGAGACACTCACCCCCTGTAGGTCTCACGGAACTAATTGTGGCACCATCTGTAGTGTCATATACCTTTCTGTCCCGAGGTGAAGGGAATGACTGGATTTGAGTGGCTGATAATGAAATAAAGAAAACTGACAGAAATGAATGAAAAATCACAGGGTACCCCCTATTATTTGTGAGTTGTTTGATAAAAATGAATCCTTGATCTCTGCTTGTTGGTAGGTGTCAGTCTGATTTTTAAATGAGCTCTGTATCCTGTGAATTTGGCCACTGCAGAACTGGCAAAATGAGGGTACATCTACATTTAGGACCCCTGCTTTAGATTTTGATGGTCAACCTACCCTGAAATTTTGATATTTTGTGTATCAAAGAGGTCACAACTGGGATATGGGTCAATTTGAGGTGGCGCAAAATTCTGAATATTTTTTTTTTCAAGATAGGCTACATTAAACTATACAGGAAAATAATTAGTTCCGTGAGACCTGTACAGTAATGTTGTAGGTACCCAGCAGGGGGAGACACCCACCCCCTGTACAGTAATGTTGTAGGTACCCAGCAGGGGGAGACACCCACCCCCTGTACAGTAATGTTGTAGGTACCCAGCAGGGGGAGACACCCACCCCCTGTAAAGTAATGTTGTAGGTACCCGGCAGGGGGAGACACCCACCCCCTGTACAGTAATGTTGTAGGTACCCAGCAGGGGGAGACACCCACCCCCTGTACAGTAATGTTGTAGGTACCCAGCAGGGGGAGACACCCACTCCCTGTACAGTAATGTTGTAGGTACCCAGCAGGGGGAGACACCCATCCCCTGTACAGTAATGTTGTCGGTACCCAGCAGGGGGAGACACCCACTCCCTGTACAGTAATGTTGTAGGTACCCAGTAGGGGGAGACACATACCTGGCGGTTGCCGCAGCTGGTGCCGTCGAAGGTTCTGCTCCGGGGAAGTCGGTAACAGTCGTTGCCCTGCCCACAGAGCAGGAACCCACACACCGAGTTCATGTCATCAGCCCTCTACGAGAAACAATCATGGATTCATAAACATACAATACAATTTGGGTTATTAAAATTCTATAAATCATGATCCATAAGCAGTTACCGTTCTGGGAAAGTCATTTCTGTTTCATGATGACATTATGTCTTGGTAGGCAAGGGAAAAGCATTTGAGATTGAAACTAATGTTTCATTCCACGGAAAAACCTAAATATTAATACCAACAGTCACGGCGATTTTGTTTCACAGCCTGCGGGTACATATTTTGTCAAATGTGCCTATCTTGGCATAATGATTCATATGTTGTGATATAGGCTTCAAAAACAAAACCATTTTCGATAGAATACGACTTTTCTATCGAATATGATTGTATTGCACGCGGATTTAGTACTTAGCCTTCATACTGACCCCACACCCCCTTTTAAAAATCCTGTATCCGCCCCTCATTTATAATACATATCAATAAGGTCAAAAACATTTTTTATATAACAATGCATCAGCTTTTAAGCACTGCAGAAAAAAATATTGTTCCGTTTTGAAGTTAAAGATTGCCTCACCCCGCAGAAGAAGGCGCCCTCTCCCAGGGCGATCTCACACTGCTGCTGCAGGTTGTAGCGCTGCCCGGGCAGGGTCGACAGGAGGACGGCCGTCTGGGTCGGGCTCAGGAAGGACGCGGGCACGTCCCCCAGACAGCTCTCTCTGAAGGGGGAAAGAAGCCACATGATACACACACGGGACTCTCTCACACAATGAATCCTTTTCTTATGGTTTTTCTCAGCGTCTTGGGATAATAATGCAGTGTTGCCAACTTTATATGTAAAGTCCAATCAGGATGTAATATTTGCTCCAATATATCCACACAAGGGAGATCGAGGGGAATTGTGTTTATTAAAAAAAAACACCGATATGTTCTATTTTGGATTTCTATATGGCAACGTTTTGACCCCGATTTTTTTTTTGGTTTCTAAAGAGTAAGGTGTGGGAGAAAGGAGTGTTTCATGAATCTTTGGAAATACGGATATGCTCTCTCAGATAATTAACAACGGGCTTGTTCTTCTGGGGGATTGAAATCACAGAAGTCTGATTTTCACTGATTGTTGGCAGCACCGTCGTAGATGATCGCCCCTCACCTGCTGAGAAATGTACTCAGCATTAATGTTATAGAAATACCCCTTTATACTAATTAATAATGAGATATGAACTTGGGAATACATAAAGTTTTATTCTAGTGAAACATGATATTTTTTGTAACAGTCATTGTAACATAGTAAGTATATGCCGGATGTAAATCTGGATCTGGTGTAACACCAACACCATTTGAACTAGAATAACAGAGCCCCTGTGTAAGGGTAATAATAAAGAAACAATATTATAATTATCATAGATGAGGGGTGGGATGGTGGCTAACCGTGACGTCCGCCTGGTCGTACTGTCCAGTGAAGAGTGAGAAAGGGCGGGAATGCGGCCTGTCCTGTGGCAGCACTGTGTGTAGGGGGAGGGGGCATGTTCTGCCTGAATGCCCGCCCACTCACAAGTCTGTACGTGCGCCTACCATTAATGTTATAGAAATACCCCTTTATACTAATTAATAATGAGATATGAACTTGGGAATACATAAAGTTTTATTCTAGTGAAACATGATATTTTTTGTAACAGTCATTGTAACATAGTAAGTATATGCCGGATGTAAATCTGGATCCGGTGTAACACCAACACCATTTGAACTAGAATAACAGAGCCCAAGCCCAAGTCTATATGTGAGTGGATTAGTTCGGTTTTGTAAGTTGTCGGAACGCCTTAACAACTCCCGACTGGTTAGGAGGTTTGGCGGCGTAGGCCCGCCATGCCGAGCTGGCCCATGTGCCGTGTGTCATCAGATCAGTCTTACTGACCAACCCTGATTGCCAGGCCATTGTAGCTGCACCTCTACGTAGGCTGTGCAGTGTCAGTTCCCCTTTTGGGAGACCTAGGTAGTCAATGGCCCGCCTCCACTGTTTGTTGATGTATCCGAGCGACACAGGGACCCGATTTCGGAACATTAGAAGTGGGTCACTGGGTGACCGGGTCGGGACCTCCGCCACCATGGCCCTATAGGCACGGACTGGGCAGAGGGGGGAGCCCGGGATGGAGGGGAGGAAGACTGTAGTGGCGTCTCTGAAGGATTGGATTGTTTTCGACCACTTAAGGGTGGCCGTGAGTCCATCTCCCGTCGGTGTAATATCGGCCCGTGTGAACTGTCTGGTTGGATCAAACCTTGCTGAGGTATTGGGTGCCAGATTCGACTGCCTAAACATGCCCACATACGCAAACGTGATGGCGCATGCTGTAGTGAGGTCCCTGAGTGGCCCGGTCACATAGGCGAGCACTTTGACCAGTTCCTCCGGGGTAATGGGGCGCTTAGGAGCTGGGACGTATCTGGTATTCACCTCGATGGATTTCAGGGCTGATTGGACCTCATGTGTGGTGAACGGGGCGGGGTCGTACCCGCACCTCTTGTAGGCTGTAGATAGAGCTCCCGTGACGTTCTTAACTGAGAGGGGGCTCTTCATGTGTAGTGATATGTACTGGATGAACGCCAGGACATGTGGCGTCGTAGGGCGCTTGTACCTATGTCCATAGTACAGGGAGAAGGCGATGAACATCTTCAGGGCCCTCTTATGTGTGTTACGGGTGCCCGGTCTATAGGCACCTTGTTGGGTGGACTCGGCCGCCCGTAGAAGTGCGTCGTGCTTGTCGGATCTTCTGTTCCGGTATGTATAGGGTTCTTCTGTCGATGTCTAAGGCTATTCCTAACCACTGAATGACCCGAGTGGGCGGGGTCATTTTGTGAGGCGCCAAGGGGAGGCCTAGGCGAGTTAAGACCTCCTTGAGTATGGCGAAGTGTTCCTCCGCCTGCTCCTGTGTAGGGGCCACGCCCACAGCATCATCGAGGTAGATGGTAATGCTGAGACCCTTCGTGGCGAGGTAGCGGCAGACATACTGTGATATTCGTTGCATGTACAATGAGCTAAGCCTGGCCCCGAAGGGCATGGCTATGTCGATGTAGATGCATCCCTGGTCATTAATGGCCAGGAGAGGCCAGTCTATAGGATCTGACCTGAAGTTACGGTAGGCCCGTGCTATGTCCACCGAGTAGGCATAACCTTCATAGTTAGTGGCTTCGACCATCCGTACCAGGTGGTCGATGGTGGGTAAAGCATGGGTGTACGTTTTACCATTCACCTGGTTCTTGGCTATGTATGAGTTTACATCGTTGCCGTCGGGATATGATAGGTCAACTATTATCCTGCGTTCGTTCGGCTTGTCTGGGGACTTCTCCCTCGACATGAGGGGGGAAACATGAACCCAACTGAATGGGGGTTCGTTGAATGGGCCTATAAGGGCGCCATATTGCACCTCCTTACGTATATATTCCTTGACCTGGCTTGGATAGGCCCTTGCTGAGGTGTGGTTATCCACCTCCAGTGCTGTAGGGTTAGGGGGTCCGGTATACTGAAGGTTAAATCCGTATCGTACACCGTCCAATACCATGTCGTCGTCGCAGTGACCAGTCGACAGGCGCTCCCATTCCTGTACACATAGTTCAGATGGCACCTGTTTGCGGGGGCCAATGGCGTTTGGTAATCCTTGCGCCATAACGGTGTTGTATATATGGGCGAGGTCAGGGTAATCCTCTTGGAGGGTGTTAACAATAGGCCAGTCAGCGCGTCGTGCGCTGGCCAGTTCCGCTGGGGCTATTGTTGTAGCTGTTGTTGTCACCTGGCCGTCATGGTCGGGTGCGTGTAGAGGGGTAGACTGCGGGCCGACCTGGCCTGCATTGTAGTCGTATTCAGGGAGGGGGGTAGGGTCAAGAGCATCCTGACCGTGGCCGCCCCCACCCGTCGCGCGTCGGTGGGCATTGAAGTAGTCGTCGTCTACGTATTCGTCGTCCTGCCGGTAACCCCTACCTGGCCGACATGGGCCATGGGAGGGGGGGCAGGGGGAACCTAGTTTTTTGAGGCCGCCGGGGATTGGGGCCTATGTTTACCGTGTGCCTTCGCGTTTTGTTGGGCCTGATGCGGGTTACGCTGGGCTTGGTGGTTCTTCTTAGTTGTGCACTGCTTTACCGAGTGGGGCTGGAGGCCCCCATTACTGCTGAAAAAGCAGTATCCACACGCGTGGCGGAATTGCACATCGTCAGTCGAGTGCGTATCTGCCTCAGGACACTCCTGTTTGTTAAACGGCAGGCAAATGGTCATAACGCGTTGTGGAGGGGGAGCGCTGTACGATAGCTTCATCCGCTCCCTCTGTATTTCATCGTAACTGGCCCATGTAATCTCCTTGCGATCCACTCGGTCGAAGACTGTTTTAGTCCATCTTCTGACATCGTTCCACTGCCTGTCCACGACATCCTCTGCCACCTCTCTAAGATGGCGGCATATAGCTGCCGGACGGGCGGCCTGATCGGGCATCGCATTGAGTATTATACCTGTCATGCCATTCACATATAGGGGGAAGCTAAGGTCTTCCCTTTCCGCTACTTTCTTTGGTCTAAACCGGGTTGGTATGAACATGTGACGTCCGTGACGTCCGCCTGGTCGTACTGTCCAGTGAAGAGTGAGAAAGGGCGGGAATGCGGCCTGTCCTGTGGCAGCACTGTGTGTAGGGGGAGGGGGCATGTTCTGCCTGAATGCCCGCCCACTCACAAGTCTGTACGTGCGCCTACATTCTGCTTTTCTGGTTCCCCCATGGCCAACATTGACATTGTCCTTTCAATTCGTGCTAAAGGTCCCGTCTGCATATAACATTATTCATTCTGTACATTGGTACATCATAAAAGTACAAAGTAATTTCATTGCTACTATATTGATACCAAAGACAAACTAAGAACACAGATTTAAGAAACTGAATGAACCCAAAGATTTTCTGTACATATTTTTCTACATTCTCCATATTTATCTCACAACGTTTACTAATAATAAATATCAGTTACGAAACCAGGGTTTATGCCATCGAGCCCAACAGCTGCATGCAACAGGCTTGTTCTACTCATGACCTCCTGAATTTTTGGTTTGCTCTGGCGATAACCATGGGCCTGGTGTAGTCCCCTTGTTTTGGTGTACTCATTATTTGGGTATAATGAGAGGACTGGTGCACTCCTGGTTGTGGTGTACTCACGTGCCAAGTCCTGTGATGAAGTCTTGGATGTAGTCCTCGGTACAGCTGGAGAAGGTGGTGTAGGGCCTCTCCCCGGGCTCACTGTCCAGAGATGTCTCCACCACCGGGGCCAGGATGTACTGACCGGAGGCCGGGCATGGGTTGCCGTCCCCGTCATGGCGGGCCCCCAGACTGCAACACAAGAGGAAACCTGGATAGCATACTAGAAAATTTTGCAATAATTATCGCAAGTCAAAGCACGTTCATAAAAAAGTCACGATACTCAAAAAAATATTGCCAAGGCCTCACGGCAGTATCATGACGATAAATTCACAATATATCGCAGTTTAAAAATATATAATTTAACAAAGATTGATATAATCGAAATATATGTATGTGACTAAGGAAGCACGTTATATAGTTTAAGTTTGATTAAAAAAGATGTGAACAAAAAGAAAATGAAAAATAAAACTTTCATAAGGCGATAACAATTTTTTGGTATTGTATTGTATCCTAAACTGGATTATCACGAAATTATTATTGAATGCCCCCCAGGCCTGAATTATCGACACAATAACATGGGGAACTGTACTGTGGGCCAATAAGGTGTTAGTGTGCATCAGATACTTACTGTAGGCCACCCAAGCAAAGAATATGACGTACGTTTTTATAACATTATTATTACATTCTGTTTAGTTCTGCTTTGGATCTTGTTATGTTATTTTGATGGCACCGAAGAATGTCTTTAAAACCTAACATTGCAACTTTGCACTGTGATGTTAATGTGACATTCTTGTAAACTTCTTTCATGTAATAATAACATTATTATAATGTTGTTTAATAGAAACGTCTCAACTTCGCTAGAATATAATGTTATTATGATATTCCTTTTTAGTTGGTTGCAACTTGACCTAAAATAATGTAACTGTTACGTGAAAATTGGATAGGTTACAGACTAAGCAAAAAAGTATGGTCATAGAACATGTTAATTATGTCATTGCTTGCCTGCATGGGCAGACACAGATAACCACCCCCAACCTGGGCCCTCTTCAGCCAATCAATATTTGTGATTTCATGAACAAGATTCTTTACAATTAATTTCAAGATAGTCATATCTAAGGGGTGAACTATATAGTCTGGTTTTCAAACACAAGAAAGCAGCTTATTCAAGGAGTCCGTGTGCTATGAAAGATTTATACCTGAAACCATTTTGGGGGCAAGATCCTTTGGGCATAATAATATGCTTGTTGTCACTCAATAGTAATTATCTCAGTATTGATTGCTCGCTATGCTGCAGATTCAACATTATCTTGTCGATATTGATAGTGTTTTTGTTTTGCCACCTAGTCGATTGCCTATTAATACCCCAATAGGAGGAACATACAAAGAAGAGACCTAATAAATGTCGATTCCGTTAAAGTATACTAAAGGTCTGCCCTAAGCCCCATACTCACTAAGCAACTTTTACACAGTTGGGCAATGGATCAGTGCTAAAATCGGTCAATTCTATCCCTAGAATCAGTAAATTTTTGCACGGATTCAGATCAAACAGGCACATTTCAATATACTATACTGACAGGCAATCTTTAGAATTGGCTGATTTTAGTGCTGATCCGTTTCCCAACGGTGTAAAAGTTGCTTAGTGGGTATGGGGCTTTGTACTAACTTGTGGCCCAGCTCGTGGGAGATGACGATGGCGCTCATGAAGTCCTGTCTGTCCTCTACGATGGACACTTTGTTACTGGTGCTGCACATACCGTCCAACAAGGCACCCCCTTTATTAAAGACAACAATAATAAGCATCTCAATGACCACTATATTAACAGAAGACCTAAAGTGTTGAGGATTTCCCTTTAAAACAATCAAAATAAATCAAATTTCAAAGTCTGATAACTGTCTACACTTGGAGTATTCTTCAGATATCTTAAGCATTATTAGTTCTTTCGTTGGAACATATTAATCCTGTCATTACGTACAAGCTTTCATTTTAAACTAGCATATTATATTTAAAAAGCAACAAATTAACTCAACTGCTACAAATGTCGGTGTGGTGAATCTATAATTACACAGTTAGTATCAGAAGGGAGAATTATAATTCATTATTCTGAAACTAATTGTTAATTAGTGTTGATTGTTGATTGTATCATTGTAAAAACAATTGTTAATGTATGCAGTTTATAAGCAGAATATCAACTGTTTCTGTTGTCATACTTTTGTTGTGAAATCCATCTCTCAACTTGTTGGTGCATGAAATGCAGGAAATCTGAGGTAAGGTCATCTATATTTGAACTATAAAGGCAGATTGTGTGTCAGCTAGTATGTCATTGCGAGAGTACTTAGATATAATATTGATAAGGTAGCCTCTTTGCTATTTCTCATATGCATATAAGCGAATAATACTGATTCTCTTTCCGAACCATATTACATTCAAACATAAATAATTACGAGGTCATGTAAGCTAGTGATGAAAATCATGAGATTGTATTCTTCAAGTACACAGTGACTTGGAACGCCTTCTTGGAAGGTCTTACATAGATCAGTTCATGATGTAAGAATATGATGAAGGCTACAATCTTTCACACGAGTAACACTCTAACAAACATAAGCCTACCACAAGATTGTAACTGTAGCTTTATACAAAGTTTAATAACATTTATTATCCATCCAGGAGTCACGGATTGATCGTTGATGTTGTTTAATCTAAAGCTATATGTTATTCTAGATTCAAAGACTGTTCCCTAGTTACTATTGATAATTTAAAAAGAATTCAAAAGTCATGTTTATAAATATTACCTCCAAAAAGTGGACTTTTAACTATCAAAGAAGATTTCAACTTTTAACACTGTGGATATTCACCCGTAGAAATCAACCAAATTTAACACTCTACCATCAACACTGTTGATTCTTGACTACATAAACCAATTTCACACTGTAGCTATCAGATCCTGAAGAAGACTCTGACTAGTTGAAACATGTTGATCACGCCACAATTTTATAATTCTTTATCAACACCTGTCTACCAGTCAGTCGTCAAGTTAGATATATTATCATCACTTTGAAAGTTTATCCAGATAAATTCACTTTTTCCAATCTTGAATCATTTAGATTTTAAGAGTATATTTTTTCCTTCTCATAGTGTTCGTGGTTCAGATGTTAGCTGGGTCATTGCTTGGGTCTAGATATACATTGGGATCTGACATCCAGTATATGGGTAATTCATCCAGTTTCAATAAAAGGTGAAACAAGGCTAGCCTACCTTTTCTCTATTGCTTTACAAATCTTTACTAAACTGTCAACTTAACAACAATAGGATAAATTATACTGAAATGTTGATACGTACTAAAAATGAAGCTAAATTATAAAAAGTACAGTTGTAAGGTGTCTCGCAGCCTTTATGCAGTTATGGACACCATTAATTGTAACTTTCAGCGTTTTCAAGTAAATGCTACTTACCAGTTTTCTGTTTCTTTATCTCCCCATTTTCCAGAGGTCTGAAGGCATCATAACTAAAGGAGAATCGGGTTTTTGCAATTAGGTTATTGAGACGACTTAAGACATATATCAGACGTCATTAGGTTATTTACATGGTTAAAACAGTATCAGACGTTGGTCAATTTACTAATCATAGTATTAGGCATTGGTCAATTAGGTGTAAATACCTAGTCTGTTGTTTGGGTTGACTATAAGGAAAAGGGGTGAATGGGACGTGAGGAGCCTCAAGATGTTTTGGAGTATTGAGGGATGTTGTCGGCCTTTTGGGTACTCATGGTTTGGGGGATGTACGTAAGTAATTAGGTAACTAGGTTTAATGTGGCTGCAATAACATCTATGTTCTAGGTGGAATTTCTAGGTTCGCGTATATCTCCCAAAGTTTGTTTATCACATAGACTTCTAAAGTTAAGATTTCAACGAATTCGTAATATTTTTGCCACACGGATTGCACCTTTCGGCCTTTCTTATATTAAAATGGTCTTACAGGGGACACAGAGAAAATAGTGCCATTTGCTTTAACTGAAGCAAGCCATATCAAATATGATAATTCACTTTGATTGTAAAATTGGAGTGGTGTGAAACATTACGAAACAAAGGACTGGTTCAGTCGACGTAGAAAACCTCATGGCATTAACAGCCACGCTTTGCTGAGCCATAACTGCTGAATGTTTATCTATTTTGTTTTTAGCAGAAAAAATCAATGATTTGTTTGTGGTTATCAGACACTTTAGCAGACCAAGAAATTGGAGCTATAAACTGTGAATCTGGAGATTTCCAGTCTGTAGATAATCAGAATAAAGTCTTCTTGGCTGTGGAATAGTGCTCACACAGTAAGTGTCCCATTATAAAGCCTCGCCACAATCGAGGAAGAGAAAATGCGTGTATAATTCAATGTACAGCCACGACAACAGTCTATAAAATTGCCAGGAGGTTAAAGATCTTGTGAACCACCTAAAAAGCCAACGATGGGGCAGCACAATTGAATCCTAACACCCCCCTGCCCAAACATGGGGATGTGGACAGGGGGTGCCGATGTCCCTGAAGCCCCACTCGCCGTGGTGAACGTGGGTTTTCGTAGAGCTCTGCGACCTGCGAACATTGTGAACATTTAATTATCGTAGCCCTTTACTACGCATTTCCTTGCAAAATTATTCAACATGCTTAATATTTTCATAGAGATCTTGTGAGATTCATGACGAGATTGCTTGCGAAAATGATTGCAAATGATCGTAAGGTGCCCTACCTATCAGTGTGAATGTTATGCGATCAATTTCTCTAGCTTGTGATCATTTTGTCGCACCTCACATTGTTTGTGAATTCTTAAGATAAAATTGTTGTGGGTCTCTGCAACAGAAACATCGACCACAGCGAGTGGGGCTATATGCATATTGAATGAAAAGCTCATGTCGTCCAGTCAATTTAAGAAAATTCCAATGTCCCATATCGTTTTCGCTAAGAAATATGCGCTAACTGTTACCTACTATCGCCCTAAGGTATAAGGGGCCGTCCATAAATGATGTCACACAAAAGGGGGTGTGTGGGTGAGTTGAACAGTGTGACGCTGCCTGAAAACGGGCCTTATTTTCATGTTTAAATCAGATGATTTTGTGTGACAGAGGGGTGGGTGGGTTCTTAAAATACCCTCAAAAAGTGTGACATCATTTATGGATTGCCCCTAATAAAGTTTCAGCGCTCACCCGGTGACCCCCATGACGTGGTCGTACTGGCTGTAGGCGGTGGGGTCGTCCTGCAGCATGTCGGCCAGGCTGTTCAGGGCGGCCGGAGCGTCCACCAGGTCCCAGGTGTCATCTGGTACTCGGTGCGCCTCACTCCACAGGGACGTGGACGGGGACTGGGTGATTCAGAAAGGGTAGTTAAAATCAGTGATGTTATATAACCTTAATACATTACATCAAATTGCATTACAATGCATCGTGTATGTAAATATTATAATATGACCTTTGGCCCGTCGCATAACAAAACCGTCGCAACAAGGATGTCCATCAACGTTTAAGGACGTCACTGTAGCGATAGGTCCCGCTGTTGAATAGTGGCTGTTCTACTGGACCCATTTTGATTCTGTAAACGGTTATGGAAAATTGACACTTAGATCTTAAATTACGGAAAAACGATTAGAAATGGGTGAAAATTGATGCTGAATTTTGGCAAAACAGCGAGAGTTTGACCATGTGCCAAGAACCGCTCCTTATTTTTTCTTATGCGATGCACCACAGGGTGGATTGTAATTCTTTAAAGAGTTCTGAAAAACATAGATCCATAAAATCACTGAAATTGTCAATTTGATTTCAAGGTTCCTGTCTGAGGAGGAAGGAGCTTTTACGTTTACAGCAATTGCCAAGTGTGAGAAATTATTGTGACTGAATGAAAATTGATGTTGGTTTTTTACACGACAGTGCACAAACCAATTTTTCGTAAAACCCTGACCCATTGTGTGATGGGCCACTGAATATACACTTCTTCTAGTACATGTTTCTAAGTAGGATTCAAACCTTGAAGACCTTGAGTGCAAGGTCAACTTCCTAACCACTATATACACCCAACAACGTTAACTTTACTGATCTCGCTGTTTTAGTGATAACATTTCAATGACAATCCAGAATGTCACTTTATATTTCTTCTCAGAATATATTTAGCCCCCTAAAACACTTCATCAAGCTACATTACTTGTCTACATGGTGTGCGCATACATTGTTATGTTTCCTTAATTCACTACATCAAGTCACATTGGTGTTACAATGCAGTTTGTGTGCATAGAGAAAAAGAGGAACAGGGGAAATAATCATCGCCTGAGTTATGCCAATCCGTGCTGGTGATAAGGAGTACTTACCTTTGATATCCTCAGATCCTGTAGCACTACATCCATATCTATATTGGATAGTGTGTCAAAATGTCTGTTTACCTAGAAATACAACATAAATTAATATTAGTATGCTTATAGATACAAGTTTGTATTTCAGGCAATTCACTACGAAGCACATTTTAAAATGACAACAACTTACAGTTAAAAAGTTAAGGCAATGAAAACGTCTTTGCAACCAAATAACGATTGAAGTGGGTGTATGCTGACTATACTTTGTAATGGTGCATCTTTGTATATTATTATTGGGATTTGAAAGCACAACAGCCATTAGCAATCAATTCATCATCTATATTTGCATATATATTATATAGAAAAAGATAATATTGATACTGATATTTGAGACCTGTGATTTATTTCTTGTAACTTCTTGAAGAACAGACTTTTGTTTGAAGACGACACAATGTCGTAAAATATTATTAAAAAGAAAACAGAAAAAAAAGAAGTACCCCTGAGATTTGAGTACAGAAAACGTTACCACAGAACACCACTTCCCTTGCCCCGGGGCAGGATACTGACACGCTCTGATTGGACTTGGTCTTCATACTCTCTTAGACTGCCTGAATGCTTGACCGACTATGCGCACTAATTATATCATACGCTGATGCCTTCATTTTGGCGGCTGCGTATCTGAACATGACCAGGGCATTCTGATGTAAGGGGAAACCTGTGTATAAAGTATAGCCACCGTTTGTTTTGAATAGTAATATATATTTTTTGAATTTAGAAACTATTTAAGAATTGAGAGGAATAATTGAAATGATGGAAGGCACATCTTATAAAATTTCTTTATGGAGGAAATATATTTTTATATTTTTTTTTATTTCACTTTATTTATCCTGACATTTCTCGACATGGGTCGGTTTTCGTTATATGCCAGCCTTGTTTACAATAATCTTCAGGGTATAGTTTGTAACATAACAGGAAAAGGGGGTTGCAGAATTATCAGACATCTGCTACTTCACTTAAAAATACACGCTGTTACTAAGGTATAGACCAATAGTACAAACGAGTAACAATGTGACCATGTATAAGAGATAAACGTGTGTATGGTTAAGACATGGGGTGGGGCAGGGTGGAGGGGTTGAGCCAGAAAGGTTCGTCATGTTTACAGCACTTAGGGTCACCATGGTAAAGAAACCTTACCGGTCTGGTCACGTTTCCTCAGGGGCGTCTCTTTCCTGATACTTCAATTAACCGTTTGAGACGATTATTCCTGACAGTATCACATCAGTTTTATTTTAATGAATATGATACTTAGCTCATCAGAAATCGTATCTAGTTTTCATTTTGCTTTGTCTTTGCAGGCAATGTTCCCAGCTAAGGATATGACCTTCTAATAACGTTCTAATAACATTCTGGATTGGTTCTTGTTACGTCACCCTGTTAGGTTACAGTGACGTTCTTTTGATGATTCCCAATTACGTCGCTGCAACCAACTTTTGCGACATGACATTGTGACGTTCTGACAACATTCTTGTCACGTTATTTATAAGGCTGAGACTTAATAAGAATGTCACAATAACATTCTGTTTAGGTGTGGTTGAGACCTCACTGAATGAGGATGTCACAATAACATTCTGTTTAGGTTAGGGTGACACCTAACCTAATAAAATGGTTACAGTAACCTTCTGTGCAGGTAAAGTTAACACCTGACAATAATCAGAACTTCATAATAACGTTCTGTTTAGGTAAGGTTGGGGCCTCCCTTGGTCAGGAGGTGACAACAATGTTCTGTTTAAATCAGGTCTAGACCTCACCTTATCAGAATGTCACAATAACATTCAATTTTAATTTGATTTTGATCTAACCTCACCAGAACATTATGATAACATTCTGTTTTGGTTAGGTCACAACCTCACAGAAAAATAATGTAACAGTTATGTGACATTTTAGTAAGTAACAGACAAACCAAAAACAAGTATGGTCGCATAACGTGACCGTTACATCAAGCCTTGGCTGGGTCTGGCATGGAGACTGGTGCACATTGCAAGATATCTGTTATGAAAATTCCATATTCTGTACGGACCCGGGGAGGCTCCCTGGGACGGGGCAGCCAGTCCTCCACCGGGTCCTTGAACGGGGAGAGGGGAGGGGGTCGAACTGACTTACATTTGTAATCACTATTCCATGATTTTTGTCAAATTAACTGAACTTCATGGATCATATCTCATCTAATTATCATGTTCTACCTCAGAAACAAGAATAACGAGAGCACCAAGCTCTTGGAATGAGATCTGAGAATCTGAACAAGGTCAAGGTGATACATATCTGTATATTTATACACACACAATATACATATACATGTATTTTAGGTGTCCATATACCCTAACTTGGTCAAATCTCCCAGCCACAGATATCCACTTTCTTAACTTTTACTTGCAGGTTAGCTAAGGTCGAGATGCATGGAGGGTAATATATTGACAAAAAATGACAAGACTTAAGCATAGTGATTTTCATGGATCATGTTACTCCTTCCAGTTTAACATGATTCAAAACTATCAAACTATATTTTCTCAATTTTTATACCTATACATTAGATATTTCACGAGTTGTTTGAAAAAAAATCATTCATTATCACTGGATAACTAACAATAATTTGTTTATTTTCTATAGTTTTCCCAGGAGTTTTGTAGAAAAACTTAGTCAAAGTTAGCCTGCAGATGTTTAAAAAATTGAAAATCAGTTATCCGTTGTAGGGAAATTGTAAAGCCATTAAGTGGTGCAACCATAGGTTATAATGATACTCACTGTTTTGAATAAATGTACAAAATAATACTCTAAATTTGCCGTTGCCTCAGCATCACTATTTACGTCGGGCGATTGTCGATAGCTAGAAAACAATTGAGGAATTGGTTAGGTCTCCAAGAGGTGTGAAAACTTCAAACATAAATTGGAAAGAAATACATTATTGTTACTAGAAAAGAATAAAGGTCGATGAGTCACCATATATAAATGTGTACTTGAAATAGTGTGAGAGAGTAGGAAACTTGATACCTATTTGTTAGGATAAGGGATCACTTCGTAAGATATATGGTCATGATTTATTTTCTATTGTACAATTATTGCCACTACAAAGAAATTTTTATTCATCACGTAAATATGAGGTATTTCTCCAATACCATAATGCCATAGAAATAAATAAGTGTGTCTGTCGGTGTGCAATGCCTGTGTGATAGGTTCTAGCGGCCAGATAAGTACTGCAGCTCCTCACCCCATCATTTCAGGTACTTTGTCGTGCCCTTACTGGACACACAAACACACTTAGAGCTAAACGACGTTGGTTGATGTAGGTTTAGGGATTGTATACGCTATGAACTAGGTGTACACATATCGATTCTGATTTAGTATTATGAGCATTAAGTTCCTGATCCCCCACCCCTCCGCCTCCACTCACATGCTCCACAGCCCGTAGTCGACCAGTACCAGCACGCCGACGGTATGCCGCTCACAGTGGACGCCCACCGCGTCTGGAAGAAAACAACGGACAAGGATTCTTGGTTTGTGACAGAAGTTAGATCTCTGGATCCGTCTCTGGTATATATATATATATCAGGGCTTTAGTTTCACATAAAAAATATCGAAATTAACATTTTGGCTCAGACGCTCCCTCTTTATCCGTCCCTGTACACACAGATGCACAGATACATATACATATTGTCATAAAAACTGTATTAAGTGTTGTATGTAAAATAATATCATTAACACAAAATTGCATATCATTTAGGATCTTAAAATTTTGGAATTTTGCGTACATACGAAAATTACGTGTGTATATAAAATTTGTGACATTCCATGCGAATTCCAAGCTTATCGACATACACTTTGATAGGTCTACAATCAATATTCACATAGAAAATGACCAAAAATAGGTCTGCAGGGCAAGAAAGGGCTGGTTTTGTTTTTCAGCTCTATTTTGAGTTCTACTTTCCAAAGATTTGTAGTAAGTTTTTTTTATATCAATTACATAAGTTTACTGGTTGGGGAGTACATGATTGATGACTTTTAGAATTTTCTAAACATATTTTGTGTGTCATTTGTGGCTACTTATCATCTGAACATATTTGATATTTTTTCCCCTTTGTTCCCTATATTATTATATTCATTAGCTATGTCACATGGGAGGATGCTCATATTTTGAAAATTTGTGCTGTCTTTGTCAGATTCTACTCCCATTTCTTTACTGAAATACTTGTGTCTGACAAACAATTTTGGTATTGAATGATAGAAAAAAATATACCGAATCTAAATATACCACTTTTATTTTTATCATAACGATATTAACAATGCTACATTTTTAAGACAGGTAGAAGGACCAGATATTTCAAGTTTTTCAGTCCTTTCTTGCCCTGAAATTCTGTGTAGTTTTATTTGATAGGTAACGTTTTCACAAATTTAGCATATTCTTGCCATGGTTACCAGAATATTAAAGAACATCAAAACGTACAAATGGTGTTGAAATGAAGTATTTTGTTGCCATGGAAACTAGATCATGTGACAAAAATTGTAAAATTAGGAAAACAGAAAAGAAGGATTTTCAAGCTACATTGTGCAAAAAACAGCTTAAATATATCTTAATTAGAAAAGAAAATATAGCATTTTGTCCTAATTATGAGTCATACTACTTGCATTTTGCTCTATATCTAACCCTTTGTATCTCGCTTGGTACTCTTTGTTGTGATTTTTTCACGTAACAATTACATTATTGATTTGGTGAGGTCAGGACAAAACCAAAACAGATCATTACAAGAACATTCTGGTTAGGCTGAATAATGTAACCAGAACGTTGTAATAATGTCAAAGTGCAGAATCAGGTCAGTACGTTGCAGCAATGTAATTGGGAGTCATAAAAAGAATGTAACAAGAACCAAATACAGAACCAACCAGAACATTGCTGCAACGTTATAATAACGTCGCATCCTTGGCTGGGATCATGCCATGTGTATTAAAGTGCCCCCCCCCCCCCCCTCCGTACTCCCAGTACAGAGGGTGGATGCCTACCGTCTCGGGTTACCTGCCCCTACACGGCACACTCCACGTTTTTCCCGCTGATACGGCCCTATCAGGCCAAAACACAATGCCGGTATAAAATGGCTTTAGATGCCTGAATACGACACGGCCACATGGCCATTTATTAAAATCGATATGCGACAAGAGGTTTAGTGACATGAGTGAACAGATAAACGACATGACATAGCTTGTTTCTTAAATTCGATATGTGACATGGCAGCATCTTAGAGGCAACATGCGACATGGGGAGATAAGTGACAGGGGATATGGCCTAGGGAAACTTCTACATAACTGCAGGATGGTTAATTTTCAATGACTTCAATTCAGCCTGTCAATCACGACTTGTACTATCAATGTAAGCAAAATGGAAGGAAAATAATTAGTTTGCAGACAAACACAATTATGGGACTTTAAAGAAACTTGTATTTTATCACATTTTTAAGGGAAATCCCCCAATGTGTGACGTAGCAAGGGGAGTTCTTGGGGAATCCCATGTTCCCTTAAAAGGGAATCGCCATCCCTGTAGAATTTGTTATCAGAGTTATGCATTCTAATCCAAAGTATATATTTTTGTCCTGATGTAACTAATAATGAATTAAAATACATATTCATTTACAACCATTCATTAATCAGGAAATCCCAACACAACTTTAGAAGGAATTCCCCTGGCTGTGACGTAGCAAGGGGAGTACTGAGCAACCCAAAATTCAGGGGATTCCCTAAATTAAATACTTTTCCTGAATAATTCCATAACACCTCAACATTTTCACCTTTTTTCTTTTGAAATGTTTTTAGAATACTAAAGTGATGTTCAAAACACAAAAATAAGCAACTTTCCCATTTATATGCAAGGTTTCCTTTAAAGTCGACATACGACATAGAGACCCCCATTAAGGGCCCCTATAAGTGACGCCGCCCGGGCCGCGAGGTGCACCGCTTACCCCAACTGCCTGGGCCACACAGACGGCCAAAGAACCGTAAAGTCGACACGACGAATTGGGAGCTTTAGATATAGTGTCATGTGACATAGACATTTCTTGAAGTCGACATGGACGTTTCTTAAATTCGACATGCGACATTAAGTCATTTATAAGGATCTCCCATCAAAGACCCCACACAGGGAAGGCCCAATAACCGATCTTCACGTCAGTAATAATGATAAGTATTTTATAGACAACAGAGAAGTCATTACAAACTTATGTGTCAGTACGTTTTAGCAACTCCAACTCATCCCATAACGCAAGGCATCTCTTATCTCTTCTGTAATGACTAATGCCAGAATGTTATCAGTAGAGGTATATTACTTTGCTCATGATATCAATGATTAGATGTTTGTTTTTCATTGATATTGCAGTAGAAGTCTGTAATGTAGGTCGAAAGTTTTGAGAAACTTCAAGGTATCGAGATGCATTTTGGGTGCCAATACCCCCTAATTTGTCTACCATTTGTCTATAAGGCAAAGTTTTGAGATATTGCCCATATTTGCCTTATCCGGCCGATGCTTATAGAGAGGTACTTCACCGCCCTCTATTTTTGGCATAAAAGTGGCTGACCACGCCTCAATTTTCACGTTTACCGCCCCTGCTTTGTGAGTCCGTTTGGCACTGGGTATTCTTTTGAGACCCAAGTGCCCCCCCCCCCCGGTAACCACCTGTTACTCCATGTTTATGTCTTAGTTCACCATAGGGTCTCTAATCACCAGTTTATGTTCATATATATATATATATATATATATATATATATATATGTGGACAGCCGAGGGGAAAGGGTACTCCGTGCGGGATTTGATATTAAATTGATGTTGTAGAGCATGTTCTTAGCTTTCAAATGATATCAAGCACATCCAAATCCGACCATTATTAAGGAAGTTATGAGTCCTTAAACATAACAATGTCAGGATAGCGGAAAATGAGGAAAAGCTTAATTTCCTTGTATTTATTGCGATTTTGCATAAATTATCATAAATTATCATAATTATGAGTAAATATTAAAAAACACAATTTAATTCATTATTTTGTAACCGGAAATGATAAATGCATTCTGTTTTCAATGTAGAGACCAGAAAATGATAGTTTCTCATAGTTATTACAATTTTATAAAAATCTCATGAATTTTAGTTTCCATGGCAACCAAATAGAATGAATTCAGTGAATTACCTATATTAAAACGTTCCATTGACATTCCAAATAAGGGAAGATTCCATCATGATGGAATGTTTTAGGTATGGGAAATAAATTCTACACAAAAAGTTGGTTTAAGAGTAAATTATCACTATTGTTCATAAATCTACTCATATCTCCTTTAATATTAGGTTTAGGACAGCAAATATAAAAACCTCGGAGTACCCTTTCCCCTCGGCTGGTCCCTATCGAAATCTAAAATGATTGCAATTATATATCTCAGAGATTGCAATGAAAAAGCTCCAAAGATGAATCCAATCCAAACTGTAGGGCGAGATTAGGATATATATATTACTTTTTCATTGCAATCTCTGAGATATATAATTGCAATCATTTTAGATTTCGAATTATCATTTTCAGATAATACCTTAATGGTTCAAAAAGGAGCTAACAATGTTATGCAACTATTTAGTCAGAATAATACTTTTACATGCTTGTGATTCGAAGAAAACCGCCTCGATGGAGCCTGCTAGAATGTGGTTTTACAGTTACACACAAAATGATATTGTTGAAAACGTATATATATGTAGTCCTTCCCCCTCAGACACGGTCTGATATTGTGTGACATTGATGACATTACAGAAAACACATCATGTAATACGAGTAACACCCTTGAGGGGGTATTCCACCTCATGACTTTGGCTGTGATATGACAATGTCGCAAGGAAATTGTACATGATAAAGGTATAACTATATCTTACATATATGACACATGCTCCAAATTGCCATTCTTTAACCAATATATGCACTCTTGTATGAAAATGTGTCTGTGATATAGTCATATCATGCTGATATGACAGCCCATGTCTTGTAGTGGAATCGGCCGACATGCTGGGTGCGGCTGACCTCACCATCCACCCCTGTGGTCTGTGATACCCGGGGTCATTGTATAAGAGACTCCTTGAGGCCCAGGTCAGGGTATTATAAGTGTCTACTTACTGAGACTGAGCAGGACCCAGGTGGCCGTCAGGACGAGGGGCCCACAGGACACGGCCATCACACCTCACACTGGTGACTACACTGACGGGGGGAGCACGGGGAGAGGGGACAGGGGAGGGGTGGAGGCATAGGACGTGGGGCAGGGGCAGGGGCAGGGTGGGCAGGTGGGGAGACGATATTGGAGGAGGGGGAAGAGGGGACAGGGTAGGGGAATTTGAGGAAGAAGAGAAACTGGGGGGCAGGGGGGCAGGGGGGCAGGGGGGCAGGGGGGCAGGGGGGCAGGGGGACAGGGGGACAGGGGGACAGGGGGACAGGGGGACAGGGGGACAGGGGGACAGGGGGACAGGGGGACAGGGGGATAGGGACACAAGGGCAGGAGGACAGGGGAATGGAGGGACAGGGGACAGGGAGGTAGGGGGAGAGGGGAGGAAAGAACATGTGTTTAGGGTTGGGGGGAAGGGTGTTGGGGGGTGAGGGGATGGGTGTTGGGGAGTGAGGGGAAGGGTGTTGGGGGGTGAGGGGATGGGGGTTTGGGGATGGGGGGATGGGTGTTGGGGGGGGTGGGGACGGGTGTAGGGGGTGAGGGGACGGGTGTTAGGGGGTGAGGGGACGGGTGTTAGGGGGTGAGGGGACGTGTGTTGGGATTGAAGGGACGGGTGTTGCGGGGTGAGGGGATGGGTGTTGGGGGATGAGGGGACAGATGTTGGGGGGTGAGGGGACGGGTGTTGGGGGGTGAGGGGATGGGTGTTGGGGAGTGAGGGGAAGGGTGTTGGGGGGTGAGGGGATGGGGGTTTGGGGATGGGGGGATGGGTGTTGGGGGGGTGGGGACGGGTGTAGGGGGTGAGGGGACGGGTGTTAGGGGGTGAGGGGACGGGTGTTAGGGGGTGAGGGGACGTGTGTTGGGATTGAAGGGACGGGTGTTGCGGGGTGAGGGGATGGGTGTTGGGGGATGAGGGGACAGATGTTGGGGGGTGAGGGGACGGGTGTTGGGGGAATGAGGGGACAGGTGTAGGGGGGTGACGGGACGGGTGTTGGGGTTGAGGGGACGGGTGTTCCGGGTGAGGAGACAGGTGTTGGGGGATGAGGGGACGGGTGATGGGGGTGAGGGGACGGGTGTTGGGGGATGAGGGGAAAGGTGTGGGGGGTGAGGCGACGGGTGTTGGGGGTTGAGGGGACGGGTGTTGGGGGGTAAGGGCACGGGTGTTTGGGTGATGAGGGGATGGGTGATGAGGGTGAGGGGACGGGTGTTGGGGGGTGAGGGGACAGGTGTTGGGGGATGAGGGGAAAGGTGTTGGGGGGTGAGGGCACGGGTGTTGGGGGGTTAGGGGCTGGGTGTTGGGGGTTGAGGGGCTGGGTGTTGGGGGTGAGGAGACGGGTGTTGGGAGGTGAGGGACGGGTGTTGGGGGGTGAGGGACGGGTGTTGGGGGGTGAGGGACGGGTGTTGGGGGGTGAGGGGACGGGTGTTGTGGGTGAGGGGATGAGCATTGGGGGAGAGGGGACGGGTGTAGCGGGATGAGGGGATTTGTGTTAAAATTAAGAGATTGTTGTAGGAGATGGGAGGAGGGTTTACTTATTGAAAATTATAATGTCTTATTACACTGATTGGAGACATGATCACTGATGACACTCGCACGAGTGCGGATCACATTTTAGTTACATTCGTGATTGGGATATGTTATAGTTACATGGGCACGGCTTTTTCTTCCAGGTGGGGAAAGGAGTGTTAGAGTATGGGGGAGAGGGGACAGGGAGTAGAGGGGGGTTTGAGACACAGAAACAGGGGGAGCAGGGAGACAGGGGGACATTGGAATAGGGCCCAGGGGGATGGACGGTCAAGGGGACGGAGGAAGAGGTGGGAGAGGGACAGGGGGACAGGGGAAGAAAGGACAGGTATCAAGGGGTGAGGCGACGAATGTTAGAGAAAGGGGTGAGGGGACGGGTGTTAAGGGGTGAGGGGAGGGGTGTTGGGGTTGAGGGGAGGATGTTTGGGGGTGAGGGGACGGGTGTTAGGGGTGAGGGGACGGGTGTTGGGGGGTGAGATCACGGGTGTTGGGGGGTGAGGGGACGGGTGTTGGGGGGTGAGAGGACGGGTGTTGGGGGGTGAGGGGACGGGTGTTAGGGGTGAGGGGACGGGTGTTGGGGGGGTGAGGGAACGGGGGGTGAGGGGATGGGTGTTGGGGGTGAGGGGACGGGTGTTAGGGGTGAGGGGTGAGGGGACGGGTGTTAGGGGTGAGGGGACGGGTGTTGGGGGGGTGAGGGAACGGGTGTTGGGGGGTGAGGGAACGGGTGTTAGGGATGAGGGGACGGGTGTTGGGGGGTGAGGGGACAGGTGTTGGGGGGTGAGGGGACGGGTGTTGGGGGGTGAGGGGACAGGTGTTAGGGGTGAGGGGATGGGTGCTAGGGGTGAGGGGACGGGTGTTGGGGGGTGAGGTCACGGGTGTTGGGGGGTGAGGGGACGGGTGTTGGGGGGTGAGGGGACAGGTGTTGGGGGGGTGAGAGGACGGGTGTTGAGGGTGAGGGGACGGGTGTTGGGGGTGAGGGGACGGGTGTTGGGGGGTGAGGGGACGGGTGTTGGGGGAATGAGGGGACTGGTGTAGGGGGTTGAGGAGACGGGTGTTGGGGTTGAGGGGACGGGTGTTCGGGGTGAGGGGACGGGCTTTGGGGGGTGAGGGGAAGGGTGTTGGGGGGTGAGGGGACGGGTGTTGGGGGGTGAGGGGGATGGGTGTTGGGGGTGAGGTGACGGTTGTTGGGGGGTGAGGGGACGGGTGTTGGGGGGTGATGGGACGAGTGTTGGGGGGGTGAGGGGACGGATGTTGGGGAGTGAGGGGACGGGTGTTGTAAGGGTTCGTTGTAGGAGATAGTCGGAAGGTTTACTCTTTGAAATCATAAGGTCTTATTACACTGATTGGAGACATTATCACTGACGACACTTGCATGCATAAGGATTACATTTAAGCTACATTCGTGATTGAGACATACTATAGTTACATGGCACGGCTATTTATTCCATGTAACGTGTGACATGAGGTTTGTTGATAAAGCTCATAAAATTCCGTACACTATACATGTAGCCACCCCCCACGTCATGTAACCGTACCCCGTGCCCTTTAGGAAGTGAGGCGTGTCTGCTGACAATCAGCGGGGCGTGTCTTTGTGTAACGGTACCTTACTAAGGGGACCGACTCACTCTGTCATCACCGTGTCTGCACCAGTTTTTTGTTTTTCTTGGCACCTGTAACTGCCCGTCCCTCCCCTTCCCCGTCCCAGCCATTTAGATGTCCCCCCCCCCTTCTTCCGTCATGATGGCCGACCAGCAGGCTCGTACACAGGGGAGGGGGGTGTCGCGGAACACCCCTTCCAAAGACTCTGACATTTACTTGGTCCCTCCACGCTTGTTTTTCTTCTTGTTTTGTTGTGGTGTACTGCTCACACTCGCCATGGCCGTCGCCATCTTGAGTGACTCATGATACTACAGCGACCTAGATGGCGCTGGGGGTCCCGGTGATTTCACTCCAGGCGGCCACTGCCCTGTCTTAGTAGCGTAGCGGTATATATATTAGTAGCGTAGCGGTATATATTAGTCTTTGCCCCTTCCCCCTCACAGACAGAGGAAATCTTTCCAAAAGTTTCCATCTTAAGGCCCGGTCACACGTAGAGACTCAATAGTTGAGTTGAGTTGGGTCTCTAACAGTCTTGATATGTGACATAAGGTTAAAACTGGAGTTTTGGGTTTTCTCAAGACTGATCAGTCTGGTCTCTAATCTTGAGATGTTGAAGATTTAAAACTGGATAGTCTTGAGTCTTTAGCAGTTTTAAGGCCCAGTCTCAATATGTGACCACTGTTTAGTTTTTCATTAAGACTGGTTAATTTGTAACTATCCAGTCTCAAGTCCTTCAGACTGTTGAGTTGAGTTTAGTCTCTATATGTGACCAGGCCTTAACTTTTCAAATTTAATTTGAAAATCCTTTAAAAAAAAGAGTAGGAAAACATTCCACCTTTTACTGCTCGCCCCCCCCCCCCTTTTCAATGTTGAAAATATTGAAAATATAGGCAGAATTCCCACTTGTGGAACCTCGCCACCCCCCACAGCAGAACCTGTGTACGGGCCTGAATTACCATTACACCTTAACCTGCGTCTACACTGGAGAAGAGAAGAGAGGAGGGGGCTGTTATGTTGGTCAACTAGCCGTGACGATGTCGGCGTCGGCAGCATGTATATCCCGACTAATCATGTCTTCTCAGCCCTCCCAATCATCGTTTTTACTTCCCGGTCACACTCAGCGGTTTGGTGCATGTCGTAAGTTTAAAAAAAAAGCTAACGGAATGTTGAAGTTTTTTCCACCACACATCGGAAACATCCAATGCCATGGATCCAAGGGATGGTTTGGGGGAGGGGGGGGGGGGTCGCAATGGGCGTCCCGATTCTTTTGATCAAATATTGAATTTTGTAATGTAAAATTGGCGCCCCCCGTGGGGGCACCGGGACTGTATGTTGCAGTTTCTCCGCCCCCTCTTTAGAATTCCTGGATCTACCCCTGGGTACATGATTAGTTTACTCATTCTCAGGCCAATGCAAATAGCATTTATTAACAAAGGAATGTACTGAAAAACAAATGTATAAACCAGATAACTGATGCTGTGTCCCTCCTTGACCGACAAAGAGTTAAGACAGCGTGCGACTAGTGCTAACCCAACCAGAACCACGACCACGAAAGCAGCCGCCGCCTTTGAAAGAAAACATTATAATAGCCAAGTATTTTAATCTTTTATCGGGGGAGTGGCGACAAAGATCCAGCAAAAGGAAATCGAAAAGTCATCAACAACCTTTCTAAAACGTTGTCATCCTCTTTCCAGGAAGAAAAAAAGATCTATTTGGCAGCTATTGCTACATGTAATGACGACAAAAACAATTAGACATGGTAAAGCTAATGAGAGTAATAGTACTTCCTCATATTTAGTGGGGAATTGTGTCATTTACCTTTGCTGCCACGTGTTAACGAAGGACTTGATAAACGTGTCATCGCATGGAATCCACATACCTGAACGGAACATGTAAGTGAATCCAAGAAAATGATCAGCTTAAACTGGTTTCATGATCTAGTCATTACAAGGTCAATATCAGCATTTTGAAAATGGAATAATATATCGTTGGTTTAAAAGAGAATGTCAAGTGTTGATACAGTTTATCTACTACGTGAGAAATAATGTACAACAATCTCATGCATCTTATTTTTAGAAGCTCAGCCCTATTATGCTTTACTATAAAGACCGCATAAAGATATTGTACATTGTCATTAAAGATATTACACATAATCTCAAGATTACAATTTAGGCCCAGCAAGAAGCAGAGTTATAAGAGAATTAACTAATTAAAGGGGTGGACGCGGTGAATCCACCAAAAAGGTTAGAAATCCTACTATTCTCAAACTAAATTCTATAGGGAGTCAAAGCCACCATCAGAATTAGGATCCATGTCCCTGCGTGTTTTTTCTTCAGAAATGTCAAGATTTTAGATCAGCTCACGAATTCCGCTAACTTCCTTGTATGTCAAATGTTGGCATCTGGTGAAAAGGAAACCATGGTTGGTGTGTTGCACAAAACCGTCACGCTCACCGACTCTAGACCTGGGAATATCCCACCTCCCGGGCGGCCATGGGTGAGGAGCGGGGGGGTGGGGGATTGGGGGCGGGGGGGTACTTAGGGACGGATCCAGAGATTAAAAGTTAAAAAAAAATAAGAAAGAAATAAAATTGGGTAAGGGGAGCGCACTATGGTAAAAAGTGCGGTTGGATGCTACATGGCCAACAATTTTAGGCCTACATTAAAAGTGTATTATTTGACCCTACAGGTCTGAGAATTTACAGTAAAAATGTGATATTTGACCTTACAGGTCTGATAATTTAACATTAGAAATATAATATTTGACCCTACAGGTC
Organism: Lepidonotus clava; assembly: GCA_936440205.1. NCBI lineage: Eukaryota > Metazoa > Annelida > Polychaeta > Phyllodocida > Polynoidae > Lepidonotus > Lepidonotus clava. Next base: position 48,518,211 of record OW387141.1, read on the forward strand.
TAAGAATTCTACATAAAAAATGTAACATTCATAAAGCTGCCACTGACACGGTGTGGCCCGCCTGATGAGCAGCCGGCCGGACAACGGACAGAAGGAGAAGGTGTGTAATAACACGGGTTAGGAGAATAGGATGGTGTGTGTGTGTTTTGTTCTACATCGCGTTCCACAGGGAGCTTCATTTAAAGCTACAGAAAGTGGTTCAGGGCGCCACCTGGATGAAAAATCATAAACTAAAGAAAAATATGTTTCTGCATTATCGTGAGATTAATAAAAACTATCAGGGCATTAGAGGAACACTATTACTCATATTTTCCATTAAATTGAGTGATTTTGATGATTTTCTTGTGATACAGGTAACATCATTTTCTTAAATGACCCCCGAGAACCAAGTCCTATCGTTCTGTCATTGCGTCTATACATTGTATAATCACAATTAAGCATCAAAACACATCAATCAGGATATCAGGATATCCCATGGCAGCCTCCTCCCCCACCCACATATCACGGAGGTCGGTGTGTAAGCTGTATGGCAGAAAAAAAAGACACAAGCTGGTCGGAGTCTGTGTCACGGCTCAGGCAGAGCGGACCCTCCCTAGAGGGCGGCCTGTGTCATTGTTGATATCGTGCCATATTCCTCCCAGCCTCGGGGAAAGGTCTCCACAACATCTCAAGGAGGGGACAGGGGCAGCTCTGTCAGGCTGTATAAGGTGCCAAGTGTACACCCATAACTCCCATCCAGCTTGCTACGTAACAGAAATGTTCTGCAACCATACTTTTTTTAGTCAGTTTGTTACTTACTAAGATGGCTCGTAACAATCATGTTATTGATGGTGAAGTTGAAACTTCACCCAATCAAAACGTTATTATGACATCACTCTTTGGTGAGGTTGTACTGACGTGGGTGGCCAGTCCATGTTTGGGCAGCATAACGTGAGCTTAGAAGCGCACGTGTAAGCCAATGTTTCACTTTGACAGTAGTGAAATGAGGGAGGAGTTAAGGTGTGACGTACCACCATATAATAATGTGTTCCGCTCTTAGCTAGCCAGAGTAGCTGCAAGCACTGTGTGAGTAAACATCCTGTGAAGGTTGGACCTTTAATCTGCAGTCTAGGTTCTGGAGAGAGGCATATAGAAATTGTGTTAGAGCGCGGAGCGTTGACTGAATGTGTTTGAGGGAACTCTAACCTCGGGACTGATCATGGTCAATCGAGTTCTTGTCACAGAACGACTAGACATTGGATAATAAACAACAAATCCTTTCACAACGAGTGTTCACGTCTTACATGATGAGGGAACTATAATTATGTATTGGACGACCGCAGTCGACGAGGAGAGAGACTGCGAATGGAGCTAGCTATTATCTATACAACGAAACATCACAAACACGCATTAACTTTAAATGGATAATTAAACCTCTATAGTTCAAGGTTAGGATGAAACCAAAACAGAATGTTAATAATGTAATATATATGTTTATAATAACATCGCAGTACAATTTCGCAGCAGTAGGTCGCAGTGACGTAATTGGGAGCCATCAAAAGAACGTAACAAGAACCAACACTGAAAATTGCTGCAAGGTTATTATAACGTCACACCTCTGGCTGGGCTGTGAGGGGTTGGGAGGTCAGGGGGTGTGGGGCGCCAAGTGTACACCCACAACTGTGAGGGGTTGGGAGGTCAGGGGGTGCGGGGTGCCAAGTGTACATCGACAACTGTGAGGGGGTGGGAGATACATTTTAAGTTTTTACGAGCAAAGTATACCTCCATATATTTGTATCAGGAAACCTAATATAGATTTTGATACAATTTTTTTTTATAGAAATTGAAGCTTAATCAATGTCCACTAAACACATATGATGGATTTCCAATGAAGCCGCCTATAAAAGCCCTAATTATACTACGCGTCGGGTGTCTGGTTGCGTTGGGTCGCATTGCCCAACGCGTCTGATACACATTAGAGTCATATTGCACGGGTTCTACTTCCGTGCTAGCCTACCATTGTAAAGAGGTTCAGAGATATAACAAAATACATAAATCAACCAGACAACCCGAACAAACATTGCTTACCTCACCCCCCATTAATAACACTGACAACAACATGCTGACAGGGCAGGCTTCTATCTGCCTCCTGTCCTCCCTCTATCCCGCTCAGAGCTTATTCCCTATCCCTCAGAGCTTACTCACTACCCCTCTCAGAGCTTACTCACACTGACTAACAGCCATCACCTCTGGGTACTCAACAGCCGCTTAGTCATCACTAAACAGCCATGTACACCACACGTACACTGTACGTACACTATGTACACTCCCCCCTTGCACTAGTATATAAACCTAACCCAACCCCTGGCTCGGGGTTGTTAGCCTTCAGAATCCATGTCGGTCTGACCTCCACACACTCGTCTCCGCTAAGGGTTACTACAGCCGTGCCCCCTACTCATCGCTCCTAGCAACTTACTCCAGCTCCCGCTAACACGCTGAATTACTCGACACCTGCAGTCTCCTTAGGAATGTTAATATTATTATTCCTACCATCTGTTTAGGCGAAGATATCTCTGGACCTCTCTCGCTCTCTCACTCTGAACATTTACCAATACCAAAACAATCAAGGATTATAACCAGATGGACTGTCTCTTCTCATGTGAATAAAACTACCTACAGTACATGAAGTCATGTATCATTTCAATTAGCAACAGGACTCTCTAAGGTGGGTGTAGGCAGGCCACTTGCACTCTACCTGAGTTGGGGATTTATTAAAGGACTTATATACCACTGGGACTCTTACCACTTGAAGCTCTCCCCCATTCACTCCCCATTTGATGCCGACAGTAATTCATTTAATACCATCAACTTTTATAAACCAATTTAAAACAACATATCAAAACCCCAACTGACATTAAACCTGTTCAATATTACACTACGCGCCAGGTCGCGTTGATAGTCTTTGATATCAATGCTCCTACTATGGATACCTGATTTACAGTATGTTAGGCACCTGCAGGCTAATTTTGATTGATTCTGTCGACAAAACCCAATGAAACAGTATAGACAAGAAATAATTGTTTGATATCCATCAACAATATTAATGCATGCATTTTCTAACAACTTAGAAGATATTAGATATATGGATACAAGAAAAGAAATAATGGTTGCTGTGTTTCAGCATCTTAAATTGAAAATAATTGTATGATTCATAAATATTAACATGATAATGCTTCGCAGTTTGTCGACATAAGCATGCAACCTGATCTACCCCTAACTTGTAGGTAAAACTCAAAATAATGGCTATCTGTGGTTGGAAGAATAAGAAATCAAAATTCACCCCAGGTCCCATAATAGGTAAATAATAATATGAAGTTCTGAATGTTCACATATCAGCTAGGTGACACGATAACAGGTCAGTAACCCCTTTTATGGTTTACCCATTAATTTATGGTAGTTTTCACATTAATTTTACTTAGATAAGAAACAGTTTTCAACCCAAAATAGAATATTTTTAACTGTCATATAATCATTGTCTGTTCTGTTATAGTCAAAATAATCTTAACCAACACTTTTGTAAATTGTAAATGCTTTTATGGAAATTTAATTTATTACCACATGATCAAACTATATAAATCATCAAACATTTGTATGCGACAACAAACTAATGTAAACATTTTTAAACCATAAATTCAATATGAATAGTATACTAAAACTATCTACTAACAAAGAGAAACCCCTGAACACAGAGGGTAGGAACAAGACACTCTCAGATACTTGTCATTCTCATTATGGACAACCTTTGGACGGATAGCTGGGTAGTACATCATGTCGGAACCCAATTGTAGAAGTTTTGGATGGTTGACTTGGTAGTACTTAATATATCAACTCATCTGTGTAGGATTTGGATGGCTGACTATATAGTAAATTACACCGATAACTCATCAGTAGAGGCATGGACGGATAGCTTTGTAGTAGTTCACACAGGTTACACCTCCATAAAAGTTTTGGATGGTTAACACAAATAACTAATATTTAGAGGCTTTGGATAAGTGCCTTTATACTGCGTTGCAAAAACGCACCTGGAGATTTGTTTGTATCATTGATGATCTAAAACAGTTCACATACATTGTGCTTTTAGACTAGTCAACAGTGATGGAAATTACAAAGAAGTGTTTTTCATCACTTTACTCAATACACAAAATCATCTGCCCTAAATCTACAAGCATATCTTTAAAAAATAGCAGGGAGGGATCTACTATGACATCGTGTTGATAACTTCACTTTTTACTTTGCTGCTCAAGTGATTGCTCGTCATTTTAGTGGCCATCATAATTTACACACGTATTTTGGAATTATGTCAAACACTATTGTTATAGTATTGAATAAATGTTAATTTTGAAATGTACTTGGACTGGCTGGTTCATGCATCAATATCCATAGTTCTACCATAAATGGAATACATTTTATTTAAGAGGAGAAGCACATGTTTAGGTTATTTTATGTGTAGGTTTTGGATGGCCTACCAAAAACCGGTCATATTATCTGCACTAGGTCTCAATGATGCAGATCTTATCCCAATGCTCATGTAATCATGTATCGGTCTACAACTAGCTAACAGAGCAAGCACGACCTACGCGGTTTACTTTAACAATGTTGTATGTTTCAATGTTAAAAAAGTAGGTACAAAACAAGCCCTAGGTCAGAGAGTTTGAGACAGGATGCTACTTGATACCTTCTGATCAAGTTTAAGCTTAAAAGTATGCCGAGATGAAGGTTGTTTGGATGGAGACTTCTGAGGTTCACCCCAGAAATGTAACAGATCTCTACAGCACCAAGAGTTTGATACACAACACAACATCAAAACGTACAGAGAAGTATAGAATAGTAACAGACTGCTGTTAATACTATAATACACAGACTTTTGTATTGTAATGCATCTCATGAAATGATACCAAGGTTACCGAAGATTCACAACTTAATTATTTTGAACCTAACCCATACATTATCAGTTAATGGGTACAAGCAAGGCGACTTTTATTTGGGACCCACAAACATGAAATATGGACGGCTCCATAAAATAGTTTTTAATCAAATACACTAGTGGACGATAGGAAAAGTTTATAGTTATAACATGTCAAGGCCGATCAGGTAGTAATAATTATTTGCATTGCAATGGAATAATACATCATCATGTGCTGTCAGGCACAGAGTGAAGCACAAACAATAAGTAACAGTATGTCTACAATATATCAAAGGGCAAGATTCTGGCTACCAGACAGTTGTCAAACATGTCCATCATCCTAATCTACATTCTCATTTCACAGAATAAAAGTTAAAAAATACTTGGATATAGTTCAGTCACCAGCACTACACAAGAATGTTAAATCATTTGAATGTATGTAAAAAATTCTTCTATCAACCTATTAGTCAGATATTGACATACTACTTTAAGGGTTATAGGTTAACACTTTATTCTAACTCTCCAGTGTATTTGTATCACTTTCTGGGTATTGTTAATGCATGTCACAAATATGATAGTTGACGTTCACAAATACAAGTAAAATGCAGATAATTGATTTTTATATTAACCTCAGAACTCAATATTAAGACAAGACACGGTTTCATCACTGTGATGATTGAATTGGACACCCCTAAAAATGAAGTTCTTCAATCCAAACTGAGGTCAGGCCTCACACTTACATCTCAGGGCCGTCCCCTCCCTGCACCTCCTAAATTGACCCCTGTTCTACACTACACCTCAGCCTGAGGGCCGTCCCCTCCCCACACCCCCTGGACCAACCCCTTCTCTACGCTACACCTCAGTCTGAGGGCCGTTCCCTCCTCACACCCCCTGGACCGACCCCTTCTCTACACTACACCTCAGCCTGAGGGCCGTCCCCTCCCCACACCCCCTGGACCAACCCCTTCTCTACACTACACCTCAGTCTGAGGGCCATCCCCTCCCCACGCCCCCTGGACCAACCCCTTCTCTACGCTACACCTCGGCCTGAGGGCCGTCCCCTCCCCACACCCCCTGGACCGACCCCTTCTCTACACTACACCTCAGCCTGAGGGTCGTCCCCTCCCCGCACGCCCTGGACCGACCACTTCTCTACACAATACCTGAGTCTTAGGGAGGTCCCCTCCCCACACCCCCTGGACCCACCCCTTCTCTACACTACACCTCAGCCTGAGGGCCGTCCCCTCCCAACACCCCCTTGACCGACCCCTTCTCTACACTACACCTCAGCCTGAGGGCCGTCCCCTCCCCACGCCCCCTGGACCGACCCCTTCTCTACACTACACCTCAGTCTGAGGGTGGTCCCCTCCCCACCCCCCTGGACTGACCCCTTCTCTACACTACACCTCAGCCTGAGGGTCGTCCCCTCCCCACGCCCCCTGGACCGACCCCTTCTCTACACTACACCTCAGTCTGAGGGAGGTCCCCTCCCCACGTCCCCTGGACCGACCCCTTCTCTACACTACACCTCAGTCTGAGGGCCGTCCCCTCCCCACACCCCCTGGACCAACCCCTTCTCTACACTACACCTCAGTCTGAGGGCCGTTCCTTCCCCACACCCCCTGGACCGACCCCTTCTCTACACTACACCTCAGCCTGAGGGCCGTCCCCTCCCCACGACCCCTGGACCGACCCCTTCTCTACACTACACCTCAGCCTAAGGGAGGTCCCCTCCCCACACCCCCTGGACCGACCCCTTCTCTACACTACACCTCAGTCTGAGGGAGGTCCCCTCCCCACACCCCCTGGACCGACCCCTTCTCTACACTACACCTCAGCCTGAGGGCCGTCCCCTCCCCACACCCCCTGGACCGACCCCTTCTCTACGCTACACCTCAGCCTGAGGGCCGTCCCCTCCCCACACCCCCTGGACCGACCCTTTCTCTACGCTACACCTCAGCCTGAGGGCCGTCCCCTCCCCACACCCCCTGGACCGACCCCTTCTCTACACTACACCTCAGTCTGAGGGAGGTCCCCTCCCCACACCCCCTGGACCGACCCCTTCTGTACACTACACCTCAGTCTGAGGGAGGTCCCCTCCCCACACCCCCTGGACCGACCCCTTCTCTACACTACACCTCAGTCTGAGGGCCGTCCCCTCCCCGCACGCCCTGGACCGACCCCTTCTCTACACTACACCTCAGCCTGAGGGCTGTCCCCTCCCCACACCCCCTGGACCAACCCCTTCTCTATGCTACACCTCAGCCTGAGGGCCGTCCCCTCCCCACGCCCCCTGAACCAACCCCTTCTGTACACTACACCTCAGCCTGTGGGCCGTCCCCTCCCCATGCCCCTTCGATCAACCCCTTCTCTACACTACACCTCACTCGTAGGACTGTCCCCTCCCTGCGACCCCTGTAACTCTGTACGCTGTTTCCTCCATTCGCGGATCCTGTGTTTCAGGTGGAGGTTGGGCTGTAGTCTGCCCTCCCCGATGGGTTCGTTGGTCATTGGCGACACGTTGTGCCCTTCACACCACAACATGATTGCCTTCTTCTCGTACACATGGCCGTCCTCGAAGGTGACTGGATTCTTCATGACCTTGTTGGTGAGAGGGCAGATAAAGTCCTCTGGGGGTGGGGAATGGGTGGGTAGGGGTCCCTCGGTATCCCTGCCTGTGCTGCTCCCTCCAACCGAACCAGCGCTCATCCGCCGACTTCCGCCGGAAGTGGAACTCAAGGGCCTCCCTCCGACGGAACCGGAACTGAACCGCCTACTTCCGGTGTAGCTGGAGGAGGACATGGAGGAGCGGCTTCCGGTGGCCCTGGGCTGACCTTGGGCCGGCGTCCCGCGGAGCGAGTCGTCAGAGGTCTGGGAGTCGGTAGAGGGCGCGCGGGGGTTCTTCAGAGGCGGTAAGGTCTTCCGTGAGGTGACGACATTAGCGGCCAACATGGAGGACCCAGGACCGGCGGTCGACGACGACGACGCCGCGCGCACCCCGCGCTGCTGGGGGTCCCCTGCCGCCCTCATCTGAATAGCGCCCCCCGTACGGGTATACATGGAGGCGGCGTAGGGCACCGACACCAGCAGCTCCTCCTGGTCCCCGGCCGACCCCCTCCCCCGCGCCCCTAGCGGCCGGGCCAGGTGTGACAGGTCCTGCCCCCTCTCCCCCCTCAGCGGACCCCCGACCCGCGTCTGCTCCTGCCCGGGCGGCGTCTTGCGGGGCATGGTGGTGTCCAGGGGCCCGGGGGTCTTAGGGCCGGGTTGACGGGGGCGGAGTTCGCCCAGTATGTCGATGGTGTCCTTTACCATGTACCGCTCCCCGGGTCCTGCCGTCCCCGCTGGGGGGCCGGGCACCCCGGCAGGCCTCACCGACTCAGGGGAGGCCCAAACGTCACCGTCCGCCCCTTCTGTAAGTAAAGGGTGAATTAGTTAAGGACAATTTCCTGGAGCAGCTTTCTAGCAATAAGTTTGTGTATATGACATATCAGATACTAGGTTTATTACAAGTAGCAAGTTGATCATGTTCTCACATGCGATAAGCTCTACCTTGATTATAGACACCATGTTTTTCTGTGAAATTGCCAATTATATTATTTCAAATAATGAAACAAGAAAACCAAATGCAGGTGTAAATATTAATGCACGCATCTCTTGTATTCCCTACATGCCAACTTGAATCCAATAATACATATACTTGCTGCGCAGCGTGGAAGTATATCAACAGACAAGTGAAATGACGTGAATCAGAATTTAAAACCTTTGTATGGCGATGCTGGGTTATTCCACTCAACTTTATAACATTTCTCAATCAACCCTTAATCTCCCATACCCTACCTGTACATGTGTTCCTCTCCTGCTGGCCGCGGCTGGGTCGCCGGGTGCTGGAGGAGAAGTGGGCGGGGGGCGGGGGCCGTTCGTCAGTCTCGTCCAGGTGGAAGTCCCTGTCCCTGGCCGGCCGGGGTCCGTCAGGAGGGGCGTCCGGACTCCACGCCCAGTACTGAAACAGAAGGGAGAGATAGTACAGACCAAGGGGGCACAGCTGCAGGGCAGTTGATAATGCCCTGGTTTGCACATACTGTTGAGGGTTTTAGCATGAGATGTGGATGTGTGCAAAGAGGGGCAAGAACAATCGCTGAGTGTACCAGCAATATGTACTTAATTTATTTTTTTATCAATTACACAGAAAATTTTGAATTTATTTAACTGACAACAAAATTAATATTATTGCTTTTTTATCTACTGGTTTCTGGGAGGGCAGAGCACTGGTGAAGGTATAGGGGCTGGAATCTTGATATAGAATACAAAGTTAGCAAACACATGAAGCGATGTTCATATAAATAGGAAAAAAAAACACGGATAACCATAGCTCTGCCTTCATACATTGAGAACAGGTAGAATCGTTTTTGGCATGTTTGTCAGCCTTCCTAACAAAGCGCCCTGCTGAAATATACAGACATAATCCTACTGCTAAGCTGAGGATTAGGAGGGCAATTGCCCCATATGCCCCATCTGTATTGGCTCCTGAGTCTGAATTACACATGTATAATTATATCTGTATTGGCCATCGCCCCATTTAAATTGGCCAACGTGCCGTATTGAGGACTGCGTCACAAACTGACAGACCTGTCATGGCACCACAGAGTATCAACTGCAGGGCTCGCCCCTCCCCTCACCCCCTGGAGATGGCGTTTGGAAAAATTACTTAGAAAAGTTTGAGTTTGCAGCTTCTGAAACTATTTCATAAGCAGGGGTGAATAAGGATTTTGAAAAAAGAGGGGGTCCACATTCAAGCTAAGTACTAAAATGTGGTGCATTCGCATATATATGCAGAATTTTTACTCTATGTTAAGCATAAAAGCTATATTCCACGATGCGTTCAGTGGCACTTGCGTTGCCTCTAATGAGGAAACTCAAATTTACTTGTGTTCAGATACCAACATATTGGTATGTAAACGGAACCAACTTGCGTTGTCTTGTTTGAAGGGACACAAGTACCACTGAACGTATAGTGGAATATAGCTTTAACATAGAAATTTGTTTGCGTTCATACTTGCATTCATGGAATGTAAGTATAAACACAAGCAAATTCAGAAGTGTTTGCATTTTCTTGCATTTCACTTGCGTTTTAGTCAATAAACACAGGTGGAAATACCTGATGCAAGTACATGAACACGCGCATATTGTGGAATACAGCCTTAGGTCTCCACCAAAAAAAAAAAAAGGGGGGCGGGGAGGGGGTGGTCAGAAGGCCCAGGACACCACCTCGGCATCCGCCCCTGATAAAATAAAACAATAACACATTTGACAGAAGTCTCTTACCTTGGAGGTTGAATCGTTGACGTCCTTTACCGCCGAAGTCTCCTCATACGGCACGATCCGCGTCTTGGACCCGAAGAGCATCGGGGGTCCCTCGTAGAAGAGCATGTTGTCCGACCTGGTGGGGGGGGGGGGGACATTTTGAGAAAACGTATGTAAGATGGCTAAACGAGGTATAACAACTCTTAAATCAACAAATGTTTTCTGCTGAAAGACCCTTATACTGCTGGGGAGACGGGGTTAAATTAATTACCCCCACAATGAACTGAGTTTGTCTAGCTGTTAAACCTAACACACCAAGTATGATGTTTAACTCTAAAACATCTTATAATAACCACAACGTCTATAAATGTGAAATCTTTTATTTTTTAAAAAAGAAAAGGGGGTAAATGATATAAAATCGTAGATACGCGGTTTTTCACACAGAACTTACTTTTTGCCCTTGCCACATTTGTACTTGCAGCAGACGAGGAGGATGACGATGACTACTAGAATGAGAATCACCACGACGATGATGACGATGTTCCGGCGGTGGGCTCCCTCGTCCTTCTGACTGGGGCCGCTCGCACCTGCACCTGCTGGTACAGAGTTATGGCTATATATATACATGAATTCAACTTGCGGATTTTAGTCACAATGTCAAAAATCAGCAGTGGAAGTATTGATTAAACATAGACGTGTTACACACCATTGGAAAGGCCTTCAAATTCTATTTTATATGATATGTAGCATGAGTGAGTTTCTGTAATACTTCTAATCAAGATTTAGAGATTTATTTTCAATATCACCTTTCTCACAAAAGGTGAATGTTACATTTGTTTATTTAGATATTTGCTCTCATGTCAATTCTAAATTATCCAGAATTTTCATAAAAATCCACATGTAGTTATTTTTACACAGAGAAAGAAAATTGATATTTTCCATTGGAATAAAAAGTTAGGACAAGTATTTTATTAAGCTCAAACTAGGCTTACCAGAAATGGTAAAAATTGTTTGTGCTGCTTTTATATATACTCCTCTTTATAAAAGCTACAGATCTGCAGCTGATTGCGTTGGTCTAATCATAGATTAGAATTTAGGCGAACACCACCAAGTACCTTGAACAAAACTACATTTTATCTTTGCTATGGCAGATGATAGTGATGTATCTAAAGGGATGTATTTGTTGATGCTGTCCACTGCCAACCTCCCTCCTCCCCTTACCTACAGTGGCCTCCCGGGTCTCGTACCCCATGGCTTCCCTCCCTCCTCCCCTTACCTGCAGTGGCCTCCCAGGTCTCGTACCCCATGGCCTCCCTCCCTCCTCCCCTTACCTGCAGTGGCCTCCCGGGTCTCGTACCCCATGGCCTCCTTCCCTCCTCCCCTTACCTGCACAGGCCTCCCAGGTCTCATACCCCATGGCCTGCCTCCCCCCTCCCCTTACCTGCACCGGCCTCCCGGGTCTCGTACCCCATGGCCTCCCTCCCTCCCCCATCCCTTACCTGCAGTGGCCTCCAGGGACTCGTACCCCATGGCCTCCCTTCCTCCTCCCCTCCCCTGCAGTGGCCTCCCGGGTCTCGTACCCCATGGCCTCCCTCCCTCCTACCCTTACCTGCAGTGGCCTCCTGGGTCTCATACCCCATGGCCTCCGTCCCACCTCCCCTTACCTGCAGTGGCCTCCCGGGTCTCGTACCCCATGGCCTCCCTCCCTCCTCCCCTTACCTGCAGTGGCCTCCTGGGTCTCGTACCCCATGGCCTCCGTCCCACCTCCCCTTACCTGCAGTGGCGTCCCGGGTCTCGTACCCCATGGCCTCCCTCCCTCCTCCTCTTACCTGCAGTGGCCTCCTGGGTCTCGTACCCCATGGCCTCCCTCCCTCCTCCCCTTACCTGCAGTGGCCTCCCGGGTCTCATACCCCATGGCCTCCGTCCCTCCTCCCCTTACCTGCAGTGGCCTCCCGGGTCTCATACCCCATGGCTGCCCTCCCTCCTCCCCTTACCTGCAGTGGCCTCCCAGGTCTCGTACCCCATGGCCTCCGTCCCTCCTCCCCTTACCTGCAGTGGCCTCCCGGGTCTCGTACCCCATGGCCTCCCTCCCTCCTCCCCTTACCTGCGGTGGCCTCCCGGGCCTTGTACCCCATGGCCTCCCTCCCTCCCCCCTACCTGCAGTTGCCTCCCGGGTCTCATACCCCATGGCCTACTTCCCTCCTCCCCTTACCTGCAGTGGCCTCCTGGGTTGCATACCCCATGCTGAAGCCCGGCCCGCTGGTGGCGCCATCTGTGACGAACTCCACCCACACTGAGCTGACGCCCGTCTCCACCGTCAGGGGCGCGCGGCGTTGGCGGGATGAGGAAGCTAGGGAGGGAACATTATAGTACAGACCAAGTATTTTTTTTTTTTTAAATTCGTTTATTTAATCAGACGTGAAATAAGTGCAAAAGCACTTGTTTACATTCAATGCCTGAGTAGCAAATAAAATGCTATTCTCAGCGACCAATTTCAATAAAACCTAAATGTTGTCTTAAAACTAGAATACTCTAGACATTCAATACATAAAGGATACAAAAGTATCGCTGTACTCAATAAACTTAAGGAGAATTGTGAAGTTATTGAATTGCATGCAATAAAATGTTGATATAGAATAAAAGAATAATTTTACGTTGACAGCTCCCCAAAAATATGGTCTGATTATTTGACAGCCTCCCCCCCCCCCCCCACACCCCACATTTTAGCCAAATTGGTGATCCACTACTACAGCTCCCAGAGGTTTCGACTGCAGTTGGTGCCAAATTTTGGGGCGAGTACCTCCCCTGGGAGTGAATCTTTTTAGTAGCTGTCACCCTTCAGTAATGTACGACCACCTATTGCCAAGTCCAAGAAACCATTTGAGGGTAGAGAAAAGACAGGCACTGTTATCAAAACACGGTATAAAGGTATTTGGTTTGATAATCGAATTATAGGAGCCACATAATGTTAAAAGAGTGGTGGCTGAGGTTTACATGTACTCACATGTGATTTCCCCGCTGAGGCGCCTAATGAGGGCCCCATCACGACCGGCGTACAAACTCAGCACGTCCCCCTCGGCAGTCTCAAACTCTGAAACAAACAACAACGGAGGTATTGAACTATTGGGTTTACTTTTCACATAAAAGGTTAGTCTACATTCCTCTAAGTTTCCATGTGAGTTATCCCAATAAAGTTGTTGCCGATTGCAGTCTTCCAACTCGGTATGATCATTAATCATCCTCAAACCTAGTTCCTAATTCAGGGACGACATAGTATAAGATTTCAGGGTCCTTATTGGGTTCTAAGGAGGTTGGGGAAATCCTAAGTTACAACAGGGGGGGTCACTCTGCCAATGAGCAGCCAATTCTGGTAAGGGGGGGGGGTCACTCTGCCAATGAGCAGCCAATTCCGGTATGGGGGGTCACTCTGCCAATGAGCAGCCAATTCAGGTAAGGGGGGGTCACTCTGCCAATGAGCAGCCAATTCAGGTAAGGTCTGGGTAGGTATGGTATGGTATGGTATGGTAGGGGAAGGGTGAGAGGTAGGGTGCTGGTAGGTAAGTAGAAGCAGCAGCAATGAAGGACACAAGTCAGTGGTGGTGATCAGAATGATGCCTGTTAGAGGACAGCCCAGCCTTTTATATCGAACAAAATCAGTGGTTATCACTCCCACTCCTACACTCCCAGGGGAGATGAGGAGGATCCTAGGGGCGGTACATAGCAACGGTCAACAAACAATGCATGAACGAACCTAGCAACGGGATTGATAGCCACTCCTAAAATTATAAACCGCTACATGATAATATTTGAAAAACAGCATTATGCCTTAATTACAAAAGATACAAAGTTAACATCGCGGTGACATTCGGTACAGACATTTCTTGATTAGCACATGCGATCTCGTAAAATATCAGTCATAATATACGTGCATCATTACAATTTCTAAAATACAAAATGCCACTTCGGGACCCGTACGCAATACCCGACACCAGCACACTGGTCAGGTGTGGGTGGGATGTCCAAAGTCCATATCTCCTTTATCCTCTCTGACTAAGTGTTATCTGTGTCTACACCCACCCACCTCCTATCCCTGGCCTTGTGAATTCACTGCAATCTACCTTATAGCCATACAATTAATGAAATATATATTAATAAATTACTAAAACCATACCTCAGTGCACAGTGCATGATTAAGATATAATCAATAAAGAATAATTATTAACATGGAGGGAAATTATATAAAGTCCCAGTAATCAGGACATACTCAAATATGATAGATATGGGCCTGCAGTATCTAGTATTAGATAAGCCAGTTTTAGCCTTGTGTAATATGAATGACTGACTGGTCCCTAACCTTGTAGGGCCAAAGTAATATTCACATGAAAATCATTGCATTAAAAATGTAAATGTCATCTACCTCTGGTAGACCCATTTACAATTCTGCAAAAGTGATTATATATAACTGATCCAGTCAGGAGGGGGAGACATCCACCTTTATATAGGTTTGACAATTGTCAGACACACCTTTGGCTATTCAACTGGTTTGAGTATTTTTACAGAAGCCCATATTTCAAGGATCAAAAGACAATTTACGAAATTTTGAGTTAAATTTTCTTTGATCCAAAACCAAAAGAATTAAAACATAGTCAAAACAGTTGCATGATGACACTTGCATATGAGGTATAGTTGATATGTAAAATATTTGGATTTGATATACATAACGAGGCAGGTCATTGTTATTTTCGAATTATAAGTAGAGGCAGCCGATGTAAATACAGTACTAAACTAAGCTTACATAAATATATAAAGATACACCATTTTTGGGGTAGATGGCAGTACAAATGGATGCTTAAAGAGATGGCAAAATTTGTTATCTAAGACATGTCTTGCGCCTGTACATGTTTAGCTATGCCTATAATCCGATTTTGCAACACCCATCAATATTAAAATATCTAGGCAAGTTGCCCTGCCATCACCTCAAGTAGAAGATATTAAGATACATGTGGAATATAAAGTGTGATAACAGCATTACACTAAGGGTTCCTGAAGATGACAAAAGCAATTATTATTTCATAACTACCTTACAAAATAATTAATTAAATTTGGAAATTTGGAATTCAGTTTGTGCTCTTCAGGCCCTGTACTACTGTCTACGATTGCATAACAATTGCAAAATGATTTTTGAATAATAAGGGATCTTTTTCACTGACCGGTTGGTGCACGCAACTGGTAGTAACCCATATAAAATAGAATGGTTAAAGCAAAGAGCTCTCCTTACGCCTCTGTGCTTTACCACTCACATCATAACCTTGCGGGCCATATATAGCAGTCGCAAGGCCATGATATTTAGACTTCCCATTTTTGGCAGCAAATTGCATCCTTGGTCCGGTCTCCGGGATTCTTGGGGGGCTGACATTCATGGTAGTCATTGGGATAGTAGTTGCCTTTGGGTGAGTGGGGGGAAGGGCAATCTGGGGTGGCATGATAGCCCATAATGGGGGGGTACTGATAGAGGGAACAGGCAACATGGGGGCCGATGAAGGGAATGAATCGAGTTCCTCTACGTCCAGCGTAGGGGTTGCTAGCTCTCGATCAAAATGATAATTTGTTTGGTTGTAGGTGGGGTTAACAGGAGGGGGAAGTAATGGAGCTGATACTCCCGGAGGCAGGACCTTGGCAACTTCCTTCTTTCTACAAATGCTGCATCCAACAAACTTATAGTATATACATCCTACTACAATTATGAAAACAATAAAGAGAACACTAGGAAGCCCAGTAACTGCACCTGTCTGAATAGGGGTCCATTCACCAAAGATAGGTTTATAAGGTTCAATATCCTGATTAGAAATCATAGGGATATCCAATCTATTTTTAAATTTTAGTTCCTTAAAAAGTTCTTCTTGTTTATGTTTTGGAAAAGTTAAGTTAATAGCTGGCAAGTCTATATAAGTCGGTCTCGGAAGTTCAATTGTTGATTGTCCTAAATCGATGCCACGCACCCTCCAGTCTTTACTTTGTAGGACACAAGACGGCCCTAATTCGATGTGAACCAGTCCAGAATATGTCTGTGCAGTCGGTGCACGATCACGGCAATATAATGTAGCTTCTATGGGAGAGAATGCGGCTAACACAATAGTAGAAATTTGGTCATCCCCACGGTATATTATGCTGGTCCGATTACCACGGGGAGTTACTGTTATGACACAATTATCGGGGTGGCGGCTTGTAAGGAGATTAGCCTCACATGTTGGTTCAAGGTGTTCTTGATTAATTCGGCAGACAGTGGGTTTGGAACCGGTACAGGAAGCAGGGGTGAAGGAGGCACTTGACACGCCGTCAAGGGCCACTGTAGCTTTCCCTTTCACTTGACGCAGCAGGTCCGATCCCAGGGCCACCGGGAAGTACTGGAGATGATACATAGCATACCTTTCTCGGGCTAGACCAGGTATGATGGCCCGAAAGGATAGTTCGTCAGAGGAGTCAGTTAGAGGGGTAACCATAATGTAATGGTAGTGCCAGCGGAGCGGGGCCGTCTCGTGCTTTCTCTCGCCCAGCTGTGTCAGCACTTCACGTAAATAAGCAGGGGGGAGTATATCGTCAGTCAAGTAACCCCGCTCTAATTGTAGACGCTGGCGATGGAATAGGCCTACCTGGTGAAGGTAAAGATGGATAGCCCTCTCCACCCGCTCAAGTATACCAGTCATAAGATGGCGGATATGGAGTTTATCGATGGTCTTATCTATCCCTTCTACCCTCCGCATGTTAAGAAGCACCCGCTGAGATAATACCTTTGAGGCATCTTGCAAATCAGCAATGTCCATCCGGTTTTCTTTCACATAGCGACGGGTCTGGTTCATAATGGAGATCATTTTAGTACCGTCATGATAGAGGGCATTAATTTGTCCTTGGGATTCCCTAATGGCATTAGTAAGAGTGTCAATCTGGCCATCGGTTGCCAAACCAAAAAGTGAATGCGAGAGGGACCCTACTATATCCAAAGGAGCCCTCCTTGACCTCGACGGGTTTGCCCCAACTAACTGTATATTGTTAAACTCCTCTAAACTCCCTTTCATTGAGTCAAGTCTCTCATTCCATACCTGAAAGTCATGCGCGCCCACTTGGCCCTTGGTGTGAAGAGAATGCACATCCCGCCCAATATGGGCGAGCCAGTCATCGAAGTCTGGGCGGGGTGGTGGATGGATCACCACCACGACAGTCCACAGCCCGGTTTGCCCCGCGCCTCGCCGCCTTTCCGAACCAGGACGCCCTCGTCAGCGAAGAGGTTTCCCTCGGCACATGGGGACCCTATGGCCCAGATGCACAGAAGGACATAACCAACTGGATACATTTTCTCCGTCCGTCTCGAGCCTCGTCGGGGGTGGGAGAGGATGCGCTGAGTTCAGGAATGTAGTACGCTGGCCTCTTCTGGAAGTGGTGCCGCAAGTGACCATGGTACGGGTGGCTCGTCTCTCTTTGTAGCAGCCGCCTCGCCTGGGCGCGGGTCACCACGCCCCCTGTAGCCTGGGAACGTGTGACGTCAATGTTGCCAGACCCATTGTCAGTGGTCTGATCCGTGGTCTGATCACGCCACACCTCACGTGGGTTATCGTCCATGACCACATCATTATCAGTGTGGCCTGTAACCGGACCGTCACTCATGTCCGCCTGGTTATCAGCAGGATTACCAGGTGACTCATCACTCACGTGCTGGCCACCATGACCGGTTGGTTCATTACTTACCGCAGAGGGGGAGGGGGGTGAAGAAGGGATCAGTCTCTTAACTTTAAAAAAAGGGGAGAGGGGGCATCAACAAGTTCAAGGAAGTTTCCTAAATCTGGACTGCACCTCTTAAGTGCTTACAAAAAAAATATCTAAACCGTTCCTTGCCAATACTTCAAAAATGTAACCCGGGTAGTGACAAAAAATTGAACCTCACACGTCAAAACATTATGAGCAGATCTCTAACTACTTGTTAGGAATAGGTCATCATAATAATTGAGTGGAGTGTTACAACCTTCCTACCCACAACAACAAAAATTACCCTGGCCTTAAAATCCTGGAACTGCATCCATATTTGCCCTAGTCACCTTCACTGACTAATAATACCCTGGATAATACATCCATATCCAAACACCAAAACTTGGCAATTTTCTATATAAGGGGGTCCTTTCTACTACCCTTATAACCCTGAAGGAAACCATGCCCAAAGGGAGCCCTTGCTCTAACCTTTGAATATCCATATTTGCCCTAGTCACCTTCACTGAATAATAATACCCTGGATAACACATCCATATCCAAACACCACAACTTGGCAATTTTCTATATAAGGGGGTCCTTTCTACTACCCTTATAACCCTGAAGGAAACCATACCCAAAGGGAGCCCTTGCTCTAACCTTTGAATATAAATAAACTAACAACAAGGGGAGTTTACACAACTTCTACCCTTAAGGTCAATAACTGACCATATACCAGTATAGGGGAGTTCCATTCTAGCTACCACCCTATAGACGTTGTGCAGATGACGTCACATATCCTATAATCCATTGGCCACCACATTGGTGATCAATTTACAATCACCATAAATGACTTTTCAGAATCTCTTAAAACACATAATCATAAAATATCTGTTTTAAATATTCTCCCTTAATCACAAGTACCAATTTTCATTATTCAGAATTTACAAATTCACCTTTTCTTTGAGGGCCACGTGGTTATGATGTACACATGGTGATCACCAAAAAGTGGACACGAGACACGTCTGCACAAGGTCTATAGTCATCCCATCAAACTATACACTGACTAGTTCCTGGCACCAATAAAACAATATGAATGGGGGAGGGGCCCTGATTGGCACGCTTTCTACCCATTATGTTAAGGGAGACACTAACTACCACCTCCCTTTAACATTTGGCCAATCTGAGATAGGACCTAAGTGGCCCATGTCGGCCCTCTGAGGCCACTCTTGGTGCTCAGTATATGCATACTTCCTACCATAAAGTAGATAAACATGATTATAATTAACAAGAACATTACATAACATCCCCTTATCCAAAATGACACTGTAAAATACAGA
Organism: Lepidonotus clava; assembly: GCA_936440205.1. Classification (NCBI taxonomy): domain Eukaryota; kingdom Metazoa; phylum Annelida; class Polychaeta; order Phyllodocida; family Polynoidae; genus Lepidonotus; species Lepidonotus clava. Next base: position 48,537,528 of record OW387141.1, read on the forward strand.
TACCAAAACATCAACAGCAGGAAGTGGCCTAGGAGAGTATCACTGACCTAACAAACTAATAATATCCAATTCCCATCAGTAATACCCATAATATCTAAGAATCTGATAGAAATCAAGATCTCCTGTATTTTACCTTAACATTGCCGAATCCCTCTGACTCTATGGACGCTGTAGACCCTCTGTGTAGGCCGCAGATCCTCAGTGTATTATTGGTGGCAAGGAAAAGGTCTTGGTCGGTCGGGGTGGTCATTGTAAAAGGTTCTTACAATTTCTAAGATAGTAAAAGAAGGTGTGTGCCTTTCTTTTTCAGAAATAGATCAAGTCGGGCGTCACCAATATAAGATTTCAGGGTCCTTATTGGGTTCTAAGGAGGTTGGGGAAATCCTAAGTTACAACAGGGGGGGTCACTCTGCCAATGAGCAGCCAATTCTGGTAAGGGGGGGGGGTCACTCTGCCAATGAGCAGCCAATTCCGGTATGGGGGGTCACTCTGCCAATGAGCAGCCAATTCAGGTAAGGGGGGGTCACTCTGCCAATGAGCAGCCAATTCAGGTAAGGTCTGGGTAGGTATGGTATGGTATGGTATGGTAGGGGAAGGGTGAGAGGTAGGGTGCTGGTAGGTAAGTAGAAGCAGCAGCAATGAAGGACACAAGTCAGTGGTGGTGATCAGAATGATGCCTGTTAGAGGACAGCCCAGCCTTTTATATCGAACAAAATCAGTGGTTATCACTCCCACTCCTACACTCCCAGGGGAGATGAGGAGGATCCTAGGGGCGGTACATAGCAACGTTCAACAAACAATGCATGAACGAACCTAGCAACGGGATTGATAGCCACTCCTAAAATTATAAACCGCTACATGATAATATTTGAAAAACAGCATTATGCCTTAATTACAAAAGATACAAAGTTAACATCGCGGTGACATTCGGTACAGACATTTCTTGATTAGTACATGCGATCTCGTAAAATATCAGTCATAATATACGTGCATCATTACAATTTCTAAAATACAAAATGCCACTTCGGGACCCGTACGCAATACCCGACACCAGCACACTGGTCAGGTGTGGGTGGGATGTCCAAAGTCCATATCTCCTTTATCCTCTCTGACTAAGTGTTATCTGTGTCTACACCCACCCACCTCCTATCCCTGGCCTTGTGAATTCACTGCAATCTACCTTATAGCCATACAATTAATGAAATATATATTAATAAATTACTAAAACCATACCTCAGTGCACAGTGCATGATTAAGATATAATCAATAAAGAATAATTATTAACATGGAGGGAAATTATATAAAGTCCCAGTAATCAGGACATACTCAAATATGATAGATATGGGCCTGCAGTATCTAGTATTAGATAAGCCAGTTTTAGCCTTGTGTAATATGAATGACTGACTGGTCCCTAACCTTGTAGGGCCAAAGTAATATTCACATGAAAATCATTGCATTAAAAATGTAAATGTCATCTACCTCTGGTAGACCCATTTACAATTCTGCAAAAGTGATTATGTATAACTGATCCAGTCAGGAGGGGGAGACATCCACCTTTATATAGGTTTGACAATTGTCAGACACACCTTTGGCTATTCAACTGGTTTGAGTATTTTTACAGAAGAACACCTGTGTGAAAGGTCAATTTTTATTTAATCCAAATGCAATAATATACGCCACTGAGCTTCTAATGACCAATGTCAGTCCGTGAGATTTTCCGCTCTACTGCTCACAAACCAGTACCCTTATCTCAAGTCAAGGCTCTATGAGAAAGGGAGAACCACCTACCGTAGATGGTGAAGGTGACGTGGAGGCGCGGGTCGACGGTGACGTTCCAGCCGCAGGCGAGCCCGTTTGGGTAGGGGTCTGGGTACCCGGGGGACGTCAGCCCACCTCCTGTAGGGCCGTACTGCAGCGCCCCCTCACAGGGAGACGGGGAACCAGGGCCTACAACGGGAAGGTGGTTTGTTTATTCATTTATTGTGTGTGTGTGTGTGTGTGTGTGTGTGTGTGTGTGTGTGTGTGTGTGTGTGTGTGTGTATTAGTGTTTATTCATTATCTTCACGCTTACACGTGATCTTCCAGACATCAGTTATGTACAAAAAGGAGGAAAACATGCTTGTACAAATACCTGTGTTGTTATAGTTCTAAAAGTATATAGATGGTCTTACAATATTCAGGCCGTCTCATATGGATAAAGTGGGTAATTCTAATCGTGTATATTATATAATATAATCAGGAAAAGGTCAGACTTATTCAATAATTTGGTATATATCAGTGCTGCAGACATGGCGGTAAGGCAGGATGGTAATTGCCCAGTGTTTTACAACATGAATATAGCAATGGACTAGTTCTTATCAATAAAAAGTGAAAACAACTAGGTGAATAATGCATGAAGTAAAAGTCAATAAATAGATCCATGCGTTAGATTAACATTTCACATGAGTTATAATCTAATCTACAGCGTCACAAAAGAAAATTATGTTTTAAATTTTATTTGCAGAGATGTCTCCATAAAATGTTGTAGTTTCGGAGTTTTTCTTTTCAAATAAACAGCTCCTTTATCTCCTGCAATTCTTTTTTCAAAGTTCTATCCATAATTGTGTTTCTCAATATTAAAGATAAGGAAAATACACAATTATCCATTAATCCACAGGGTTATACCTATGCTAAAACTAATAGCCCGAAGCGGCATGTATCTATGAGATGATGTATTAATGTGACTGTGTCCTTGGCAGTCCCCCCGCCACTCAGGACCAGGGGCGGGTCCCTTTGAAGACGGGGTGGTGGTGGTGGGGGGGGGGGGGAGCACGTTAGACGATCAATAAGCCATCCCTAAACCGTCCTTTAACTGGTCAATCATTTATAGACCAATCAATACCAGCAATCAAGGCTCTATTACAGGAGGGGGACTTAACCAAAACGTATACATGCCCCCTATTTTGGAAGTACAATCAATTAAATCAATCAAATTGGTGTTTTTAGGAAGTTCCCATTGAGATGATAGTATGCCCAGCCAAGGATGCGACGTTATTATAACTTTGCAGCAATGTTCTGGTGGGTTCTGTATTTGGTTCTTGTTACTTTTGATGACATCCAATTACATTGATGTAATGTACTGCTGTGACATTACACTGTGCCATTATTACAACTTTCTGGTTATGTTATTCAACCCAAACAGAATATTCTTATAATGTTCCGTTTTGGTTTCATCCTAACCTCACCAAAAAATAATGTTATAATTACATTCTTATTCTGCCAAATTTTAACCTCACCATAAATAACGTAATTGTTACATGATGTCTTATTAAGTAACAAACTGATTAAAAAGTATTGTTGCATAATGTTTCTATTACATCGCAAGCTGGCTGGGAAGACTATATTGTATAGACTATATTGTGTTGTTTTACCCAGTCCTCCCCCCCCCCCCCCCCCCGGACGGTGACGGTGCACGGAGGCACCTCTCTGTGGGTGCGAGGATGGGGAGGTACCAAATAATGGATGATGTCATGTAAATGCTGTACATTTCAAATCGATCAAATCCTGACAACCATTGTCCCCCTGGCCCCTTACCTCCAGGGTGGGAGGTATAGAGTGAGAAAGGTGATCATTCTACTAGACAAGTTATGTATGAACCATCTTTACCATCTTTACATTTCAAATGACCGCCTAAATAATGAAACAGGCTAAGTGCTGAAAGTACTAAACGTAGATTCTTATTCTAACATCCGTTTTAAATCTATTTTACATTATTTAAAACGGAAAAGTACATAGGCCCAGGAAATACATTGTTGCGTTCCGGTAACCCGACCTACCCTATATTTGTTTTGCCCCAGCCTTAAGATTTTTTATATGATTTTTAAAGAAAAATGTTAGAATATTAAAAATATGGCAGAATTTGGGTCATTGGTTTCACTACAAGACATTACCAAAAAAAAGAAAACAAAAACATGTTTTCGGATCGCAACAATTTTTTCCCCTTGGCCTATTATGCTGATGGGACAAATATTTCTCTTCAGAACTGCTTACAATTTCCAAATCCTCGTTTCTACCTGAGATCCTTATCTGCGTAGATTGTCAGATCTGTTCAGACCTGTAGTGCCTATTTCCTACGTCAGTTCTGTGTGTTACCATAGCAACCAGACCATGCACACCTGTTCCATTGCCCAAGGACTATACAGACATGCAGGTAAGACTAATTCACATGGCTATCACCATAGTTAGTGGGAAGAGTGGGGGTTAAGGTATTGATCAAACATAGATTAGAGTTGCTAGGTTAACAAACAGATATAGAGCATTCATTAATTCATAACCTTTCCATCGGTCTTTGAAAACGAGACCTAGCGTGCCAGATATATTATATACATCCAGAAGGCAATCATACAAAAATTTCGTCCCATGAATAATAGATTAGATGAGAAACGTGAATCATAGATTAGATGAGAAACATCATTACATGTTATCCTAGATTTGTGTATATAAACGCACTTTACATATTTACTACACGTATATGGATACAATAGGTTTCACGTGCAAAGTAACACCACACCTCGGTCATGCAGCAACCAACACTTTTCATATTTTATCAACTTTAATACACGCATGGTCTAAGACAGATGTAAACCTTAAGCATAGACTACTGTGGTTGGAGGCTGATTTGGTATAGGTGTGACGCCTCAGAGACTAAAAGTCTCATGAAAGTCTCTTTTCTATATTTGATATATCATCTAAAAGGTTGTATTTATTTCTATCTAGTGATCAATTTTAAGTTTTATTTGCATTTTATACAAAAACAATATTATAAAACTGTTATGTTTTGGCCAAAGATTTCTTGCTTTATCAGCCATGGGTAAGTAGCAATCAAACGGAAGGAACTTTGTCTCTGATTTTCTATCTTGGTCCTCGATTTTATTTCATGTTACAAACAGGAATCTTTTGGTGATTATTTAAAGGGGGCCAAAACCAATAATTTCAACAAAATATCCAATCTTAAATAATTCATTCCTTAAGCCTATTTTTGGCCTATGTTGAAATCTAAACCATGAAATATGGAAGAAGTTCATTAAAAACATGTTTTCCTTGCTCATCTCAAATAATGGGGATCTGCTATAAACAAATGGAAATAATCTCTTATGGAATTATACTTCAGTTTGAGCTAGTTTTCACAGCTAATACTTTACCACTGACCTTAACTAAACTCATCTAACATATCATTTTTATAGTTATTTGAAAGTTTTATCAATTATATTGGTTTTGACTCCCCTTAAAGTGTCTTTTTACATTACATGAAATAAAACCTGTGACTTATACAAACAATTTGTGACAGTGTTCCCTGTTATTCACTTAAACATTATAAATGTACATACAAATTGTAAGGGGGAAATGTGTTTTTCAATAACTTTCATAAAACCTTTCCCAGGCATTCCCTTACAAATACCTAAGTGCTTTATATCATTAGCTATAGGTAGCATAATTAAATGTTATTGTAAGACATAATGCATAGCTCGCATGTGTGGTCAATCAAAGAGCAAACATTTATGGGAGTGCCACAAAATTGCGCCTGACCACAGTAATCTATCCTTAACATACATGTACATTTATAAGTTTGTGCATGTATAGCTTTATTTATATAATGCATACATGATGGATACAGGTAAGGACAAGTGATGCTTACACTGGTGGCCTCATGGGTAGACCTGAATTGGGTGCAGGCATCTGACCCCTGGCTAATCACCCTTTGGACGCTTAACTGGTGGCATTTCCTCAGGAAGGGGCCCTCGTGGGTGAGCTCTAACAGTTGCATGTTCAATTTAAGAATATATATATAACATATTACAAACTTTGGAATATAGTGCCTAGGAATAGGGAGGAGTTAACCTTTTAGGTATGAATCCTAAAGATCTATCAGAAGACAGGGATGTATATTCAATTTGTTTCCCATTTTCAAAAACTGTGGAAGTGGGACCCAGCGGGATCAACCACTCATGGGCCCAATAAGGACCAGGAGCCACTGACCCTAACTCCTTGTGTAATCTACTGGGGGGTCAGATGCCAGGCACACATCTATACAGATATTACGGTTACATGCGAAGACAAGCGACATAACACTGGTGACCTTACGGGTAGACCCATAGAGATTTTGTGGTTACAGGTGAACACAAGTGATGCTTACACTGGTGACCTCCATATATTTAGTCTTGTACAGATTGGTATACATGGTGTGACCATGGAGACATCGTGTTACCATGACAAGGGGACATACAGACATATGAGACGCACAGACAGATGGACGCAGGTGTCACACCGGAAGGAGAGGGGTTGACAGGAAACTATTACCTTCTTCCGGTGTCTTACGTCCTGTGCTGACCAGAGTTGCTGCCATATGTGATGTCGTCGAATGCTGTGATGTCACAGCCTTGTCATTGGCAGTCGTCTGTATCTTTAAATGGTCAACTAGTGCTTTTGATGTAGTCTGTGCAGCTTCTGGGCTGCTCAGAGAAGTTTTAATCTCTTCTTTGGTGCTCTTGCCTCCTCCTGGACTACTCCCTGACTGGGTGGACACAACCCTGACACCTGTGACAGCTGTGACACCTGTGACACCTGTGACACCAGTAGTACCAGTGCCTTCACTCAGGTAACCGGGGCTACCTGTAAACCCTGGGGACTTGGAAAACTCACTTTGGCTGGTCGTGGTAGACCTGTGTCCAGGTGTCTGCCCAGCCTGGGTGCTGCTCTGACCTGGGGTTGTCATCTCTGTGTTTCCTGGGCCCGCCCCACCAGCAGGGCTACCAGGGGCAGGCCCTTCAGGGGCCGATGTGAGGTCCTGGGCCAGGGGAGGCACTGTGGTTCCACCTGGAAAAAAGACACCCAGTTTAGCACTTTCAGAGACAGAGGGATTATCCTCATCACCTGGCCCTTGTGCGACCCCTACATGGGGAGGCACAGAAGTGGATGTTACAGCAACAAGTGGACTTGTCGAAGAAGTGGAGGCAGATGCAGTGACAGTCTGCTGTGAAAGCAACACATTGGTGGATGCTGTATCCATGAGTCGAGTCACACCCTGGTGAAGAACAGCCTTGTCAGTGGAGGCTGATGGAGACTGATGAACAGAGGAAACTGTGTTGGCAAACGGTGAAGGGGTAAAACTCAAAGACCTCAGGTCATCCTGAGGAGGTGCGCTGTGTTCAACCACTCCAGTGGGGACAGGGATAGCAGAGGTGCTGTGACTTTGGGCTGAGGCCTCTCCAGTGTGGGCTGGGGCTGCAGAGGTGCTGTGACTGGGGGTCAATGCCTCTCCAGTTGGGACAGGGACACCAGAAGTGCCATGACTGGAGGCTCCAGTGGGGACGGGGACAGCAGAGGTGCTGTGGCCAGGGACTGAGGCCTGTCCAGTGGGGACGGGGATGGCAGAGGTGCTGTGATTGGGGGTCTGTCCAATAGGGACAGGGACAGCAGAGGTGCTGTTACTGGGGTATGAGGCCTCTCCAGTTGGGACGGGGACAGCCGAGGTGCTGTTACTAGGGCCTGAGACCTCTCCAGCGGGGACGGGGACAGCAGAGGTGCTGTGATTGGAGCCTGTGGCCTCCCCAGTGGGGACGGGGACGGCAGAGATGCCATGATTGGGCACTGAAGCCTCTCCAGTGTGGATGGTAACAGCAGCGGTGCTGTGATTTGGGGCCAAGGCCTCTGCAGTGGGAACAGGGATAGCAGAGGTGCTGTGACCAGGGCCTGAGGCCTCTCCAGTGGGGATGGGGTCAGGATAGGTGCTGTGACTGGGGGCCGAGACCTCCCCAGTGGGAACAGCAGAGGTGCTGTGACTGGGGGCTGTGGCCTCCCCAATAGGGACGGGGAAAGCAGAGGTGACTTGACCGGCAGCTGAAGCTATATGTGACTGCCTCTCTGTGGTAACATTCACCCTTGACACCCCCCTTGGTAGGAGTGAAAAGCTTGTGGCAGTAGCAGTGGGAGGAGGGGTAGAAGGACTTGTGACATTCACAGTAGCATTATGGGTAGAAGGACCACTAGACGGATCACCTGGGCCGGGTTGTAAGACCGCTGGGGAGACCAGTGGACTGTGGCTGCTGGTTCTCAGCTCATCCCCCGGGCCCAGCCGGCGGTCCAGAGCCGATACCCCTCTGGTGGCCCCTAATGGGTTGACCACCCCAAAGGATGCCGACCCCGGGTCATCCCCAGACACATCTATACCAGTGTCATTGGGGCTGGGTGCTGACGTTCTGGGGTCATGGGGCAAACTCGGGGTTGGGGTTGGAGGTTTACGACTGAATCTTGTGAACAAAACTCTTATTTGTGAAGTGTATGGCAAGCTAGAGGCAGAAGTGGTTGTGGTGGTACGGATAGTAGAAAAAGTACCAGAAAATCTAGGTAAGTTGGTAGTTGAATATGATTTGTCACCTCTAGTTGTGTCTGAACTGGCACGAGGGGTATAGGCAGCGTGAGAGGGGAAGCCTGTCCGGGGAGTGGTGGGGCGGTCATATGTCTCACCCACATCAAGCTTATCCCTGAATCCCCCCTCCCCTAGTGGTGCCCCCTGGTGAAAGACCTTCATGCGGCCCTGCTGGAGGACCCCGGTGGAGGCGTCCGACCCCCACAGCCCCAGCTTGGCCAACATGGCCGCCTTACGGTCGGAGTAAGCTGCCTTGGACTGACCTGACGGCCCTAGGTGGTAGGACGACTCATGCACAACAAGCAGCTTGTCTTGACCTCGAGCTGGTTGGTCAGGGGTGGGTGGACCAGGCACAATGGGCTGCAGGGGGCGGGTTGGGGTTCTCATGGTGCTGGTTCTACTGTCTAAAGCAGGTAGAGTAGTAGTAGATGAAGCCAGAGTGAAAAGAAAGCTGGATGGTCTGCCACTAGGGGGCAGTGGGCTAGGAGTGGGGGGCAGTGAGCCCGGTGACCTGCCACTAGGGGGCAGTGGGCCTGAAGTCGGGGGCAGTGAGCCCGGTGACCCACCAATAGATGGCGATCGGAGAGAAGCGGGGGCAGAAGGCGCAGCAGGCGGCATAGGGCCAGCAGTAGCTAGAGAAGGAGCAGGAGGCAGAGGAGAATTCTGACCTGTGGGGTCCTGACCTCCAGGGCTGCCCGCTGGTTGACTTTGGGTGACCTGCCCAGGAGTTCCTCCTGTGGGCGTGGGCAGGGCCCAGTCAGGCACAGCAGTGATGGGCGTGTTGTCTGTGGGCAGGGCGTGGTCGGCCGGTGGGCGCATGTCGGGGTTGACGATCGTGAAGACGGGAGCGTCAGCTGGGATGGAATGTTCGACCGTCTCGTTGACTATGGGGAAGATGGGTCGGTCGGCCGGCCCAGGGGGGTCGGTGGTGGGGCCAGCTGTTGGCATATTGTCGCCCTCCAGTGGGGGTAGAGTGGGGCGGGTGGGGGCGTCCGGCAGGGGGTCGTGGGCACAGATAATGTCCCGCTCATTCTCCTGCAAGAAAATGCAGATTTTAGTATTATGAAACATCCGTCAATCTATTTAGCATCATTGTATTAATAAAGGTGATGAATATAGTCAAACATGATTGGTTTTTGCAAGAATTTTTGTTGTTGCAAATCTAGAGATACTATTCTAAATACAAGTAAGGAAGTCACAGTGGGATATTTAAGAGTAACTGCTGCTAAACTAAACTACGGCAACTAAAGTGGGGATTCCACGTGGCAACAAATTTAGAAAGTTTCAGTAGCAACTCTGGGAAACACAGGTGAATTACACAATTGTCTACCAAATATTTAGAAATATTATTGCTGAGTTGAAGTGCTTCCATTAGATTTGCCATGTTTGATTGATTTTGTTGCCCTCAGCAATAGCTGGGCAATGGAAATTTTATGGGCAACACTACAGGTTGTTGCCGAAGGTTGCTGGACTTTTTCTGTGTTTTTGTTGCCACGTGGATTCCACCCTTAATGTTAATTCCCTGGACATAAGTGAGGCCCAGGGTGAACCAAGGTAGTCTCATATAACCCCTTTTATTTGTACTGACCTGGTAGCAGGCCCCGGCGTTACCCATTGAGTCCGCCTTATCGGCCAGGCGCCACGCGTGTCCTTCACACTCGGCCAGACAGTCCTCGTAACCTGTAGAACATGCACAAAATCAGTGGATTTCAAATGGGTAGGAAATTGTTGTACCTGGGGCTGCGTAAAATACATGAACAGCCTCTTGGCCAGTGAGAATTTTTGGCAGCAATTAAAACACTTTTTTAAAACTTGGTTGAGACTTCGGCAAAACATGTGTCACTAAAAGTAATTCATCATGTAGCATTTCAGTAGTATAGGAAGGTGCACAACAATGTTTTTCCAATAGCACGCATATCTCTTTAATTGGGAGCGTAATAACTTTGGATCTTATAAAGACACGGAGCTGACGTTAGGTTTATATGTAAGCCTGACATTTTCTGAGTGAGATAGAATAGGTTTTGTATTATCAAATGATGCAATTAGTTTCATTAGGGTTAACGTTGAATGAAGGGACGGTGCGTTGGTGTGTATGATCCCAGCTGCAAAAATCTTTTCTACAGGTTAAAGCCCCATAGCCTCATTGAGAATGGGCAACTAAAAACAGTGGAAACAATTATATCAAAATAGTTTCATTGGGGTTGATTGATTGTGGGATGTTTTGAGGTGTGTTGAAAATGGTGTAGAGTGGTTTATTTCTGAAACTTTTGGTTTCCCTGTGTTTTTAACCCTTTCCACCAACCAGATGCCTTGAGGCATCACCAACAAAAAGAGGCAAGATACATTGAAGCATCTTTTCCATGATAATTTTCATAACAATGAATTTAAAGCTAAATATTCAAGCTAAATTTATTCAATTCAATTTTTTAAAACACTGAAGTCATCCATAGCATAGTACATCTTACTATAAGAATGTTGATTTTTTTGTATTATTTTATATATAGCTTAACTATTATCATACAAGAAGTCGTTTGAGACTATTAAATGATCGTTCGCAATTTTTAACATCCTGAATGAAATGTGGGTGAGTGTAGTGAAATGGTTAATCTGGGAATGCCTCGTCTCAGAGCCTCACCCCCGCAGTTGGCGAAGGTGATGTACTTGGGAATGCTGGTGTCGACCGGCTCGCCCCCTGTCATGTCGGCGGCGAAGCCCTGGGCCCGGGAGAAGTTGAACATCCGACAGACGACGTTGGCCACCCGCTCGTTCATCCCACTCATACAGACGGGGACGTGGACGTTGGCCTGGGTCAGGCGCACTGAGCCCATACTGTTGGCCATGTTCATACTGTTAGAGTCGATCACCAGCCCGTCCGTGGAACCCGTGCACACACACGAACCGTCTGAAAGAGGGATTACATGTTGAAACAAAAGGAAGGCAAGTTGCCGGTATTTCTCCAAAGATATTGACGAAAGAACTTCTGAGTTTTGCTATGTAACATCTAAGCTCCTAGTAATGGGTTTAGACCCCTAAGATCGACAGGGCGACAGAGACATTTTTGGGCTTAGTGATATGCAACATCACCATTAAAATCTCTTAAATTCGACAGGGCGACATCACCATTTCTTAAATTCGACAGGACGACATCATGATTTCTTAAATACGACAGGGCGACATGGGACCTCCCTCTTGTACACCCTCCTAGTACATCACTATCTTGTGATCTAGTGAATTAAAACTACGTTACTTTCGCACCAAATGTCAATGTATAAACATTATGAAATCATGATTGTTCATTACTTTTTTCATCATGGGGGTGAAGATGGGGGTCCTCTTGTTATGTGTCGAATAATAAGAAATGGCTATGTCTTATGTCATTATATTTTCAGTATTCATATTGATTTTGAGATATCTTAATGTCCTATGTCGAATTTATACCCCATGATATAATATCGTCTATTTCTTTCTTCCTGTCACTAAGCTTGATGTCGCATGTAGAATTTAAGAAATAGCCATGTCACTCTGTCAATTTTAAGGGTCTATATCATGGTTTGAAAGCCCTAAAGCATAGACATATATAAGATCTTAAACATCTGTTAGGACGCTATCCTACAAACAGATGCTATCCCACAAATACAACCTAATTGTCACTTAACATCCATGTCAGGACGCTATCATGCAATCTTTCACTAAATCACAAAGCACTTTGTCAGTTAGCAGCACTCATATGCTGCTAAGCTACAATTAGATACTATCCAACAAGATGCTATCCTACCAATGGATGCTATCCTACAGATTAATGCTGAAAAAAAGCAAACCAATTTTGAAGATTATTTCATTGGGGTTTGGAAGAAAGGTGTACTGCAAACTCCTAGAGGACATATGACTAACCTTTTTGAATTTTCAAATATATAATTTATTTAGGAAAATTAAATCACACTTTCATTTTGTAATTTCTATTCCGTATCAAAAGAAATTTGAATATTGATAAACTATTAACAAAATAAATTCAAGAAGCAAAAATAAGACTTCAGTTGTTCAGCCCCTTGTCACTTCATAGCAGTGAAGGATAAGAGATAAAGATAAAGAAACATCGGTTTGTTTAGAATAATAACTCACTCATCTTAATTGATTTTCCCATTTGCAGGTCATAAAACCTATTTTTGTATACTTAGTTGTAAGTTGTTGCACACAACCCTTTTTTCACAAATTGTGTCAATATTCTTTGAAGATCGTACTAAAAATACCAAAGTTTCAGATAAAGGTTAATGTCTATAACCTCTCATATAGCGATTACTAGAAATTGTCCCCTGAATCATCCCGACTCACTGAAAAATGCATTATTTTCCATGATTTCTCATCTCACATTTCCCTGAATAGAAAGCTAAAAATGTTTAAACAAAACTATACTATCTATTTTATTGGACATTTTATTAAAATAAAGATAAGGAACTTAACGTTTTGGGGCATAATACATAAGAGACCTGACACCCCCTTTCAATCCTACAGAAAAGGTAACTTTGCTGTATAATACTTTAATATAGCTTTGTGCAGAGATGCTATCCCATAAATATTTGTGACTTAGCAGATCTGTTTGTAGCTTAGCAGCTTGTGGTGATGCTAAGTCACAAAAGGATGCTAAGCTACAAATATTTATGACTTAGTGTCTATTTTTGGAAAGATGCTATCCAACAAATATTTTTGGTTTAGCATCTGTTTGTAGCTTAGCATCTTGTGGTGATGCTATCCTGCAAAAAGTCACTAAACCACAAACATTTGTTGGATAGCATCTGTTTGTAGTCAATAATAGTAAAAATCAAATAATCAAATAATATTAAAAACCTCTAAATTGATATATATTTTAAACGGCAACAGACTCAAATTATCACCAATGGATGATGCAATAGACTAAATAAGCTTTTGTTAGGATTGTGAATACACCCATTCCTGTCACGTTGTACCGTTCAGGTAGAGAGGTTAGGGGGACCTTACCTTGGTACTTGGCCGGGCAGTCCCCCACCACCTGGGGGGACCAGTAACCCAGGACAAAGATGGCCGCCGTCACCATGGTAACGGCAGCCCGTGGCATTGTGGGTCTAGGTCTCATCGATGACGTCATTCTGGTGTAATACCGGGCCTCTCAGGGATGGCTGGAGGAGGGGAGCTTTGTCCAACATCTGAAAAGAGAACAATAATGATACGTCATTGGTGTAGGAATACATTGATACATCGCTAATTAGTGAGGTGTTAGATGTTTGTATGTTACTGACGCGCATCATGAAGGGGCCGCTACTACTTCACTGATTGAAGGATTCTGTTCTCTTTGGACAAAACGATCCCAGAGTCCCACCTTGATTAATGAGAGCAGGGTGAAAACTAGTTATTTTGGTATCTCTTCGCAGCAATATGTTTAATGTGGTATACTATCCCCAGACAATGTTGTTGTCATACAGCAGTTGAATTACCTAAATAATAGGCATAATAATAATAAAAATAATAATATAGTAATAACACCGTTAAAGCATCTTTAGAGATCTGAATCCCCATCCACCAAGTGGTTATACTCCAATGGTATTGATGTTATTGATGATGTATTCGCCGTCAATTAATGTCTGTCAACCACCAAAGAAAAAAATGTTATAGCCATAGAGATCTTTTGTTTTTCAATTTTTGTTGTTCATTTTATTCAAACTTAAACTATAATGTAGCATTCTTCCTTGGTCACATACATACATACATATTTTGATATATTAATCTTTGTGAAATTATATATTTTTAAAACAACAATATTTTGAAATTATCGTCATGATACTGCCCTGAGGCCTTGGTGATATTCTTTTGAGTATCGTGACTCTTTTATGGACGTGCTTTGACTTGCAATAATTATCGCAAATTTTGTATGGAACGCTATCCTGGTCACAGTCAAAACAACCTGTTTGTAGATGGCTCCCGACATCTGTACCTGTGTACCAGGGAGGATGACCGAGACTGTCAAGGTGCTCCGAGGGTACTCTGGTACCCACGCCCGCCTCAAGCTTTTGGCCTTCAAGGTCTTCAAGGTCTTCAAATTCCCTTTCAAATGATATGTAACATGCATGGGTTGCTGTAATACTTCTAATCACGATTTAGAAATTCCTAAATTCTCAGAAGTCAGAATCGGTTAGTGGAATACAAGCTTTTGGCAGGTGTGAGGGAGACGCCATATTCCATTAATCTGTGCGTCCCTGAAGGGATCAGGTGAAGGCCGGGCGTACAGGGACTCTATCTACCTGTTTGGTCACATGCCAAGGTCCCCCTACACGTCCATGAGGAGACGAGGGAATCACTTCATGGGATATAGATCGCTCCACCCCATTGGTACATAGCCAGCAGGCGGACTCTTTCTCTACTTCTTTTGGTACATAGCACATGAGTAACTCTGAGCCCCCCACCTCTTGGGTCATTTGTAGAATCCTGGATCTTGTCATGGGGATGTGGCTGTGGGGCTTCGATGTCATGGGCCTGTGGGGGTGGGGCTTTGGTGTCATGAGCCTGTGGATGTGGGGCTTTGATGGCATGGGCCTGTGGGTGTGGGCCTTTGATGACACGGAGCTGTGGGGGTGGGGCTTTGATGTCATGGGTCTGTGGGGGTGGGGATTTGGTGCCATGGGTCTGTGGGGGTGGGGCTTTGATGTCATTGGCCTGTGAGTGTGGGGCTTTGATGTCATGGGCCTGTGGGTTTGGGGCTTTGATGTCATGGGCCTGTGGGGGTGGGGCTTTGATATCATGGGTCTGTGGGTTTGGGGCTTTGATGTCATGGGCCTGTGGGGGTGGGGCTTTGATGACACGGAGCTGTGGGGGTGGGGCTTTGATGTCATTGGCCTGTGAGTGTGGGGCTTTGATATCATGGGTCTGTGGGTTTGGGGCTTTGATGTCATGGGCCTGTGGGGGTGGGGCTTTGATGACACGGGGCTGTGAGGGTGGGGCTTTGATGTCATTGGCTTGTGGGTGTGGGGCTTTGATGTCATGGGCCTGTGGGTGTGGGGCTTTGATGTCATGGGCTTGTAGGGGTGCAGCTTTGATGCCATGAGCCTGTGGGGTGGGGCTTTGATGACATGGTCCTGTGGATGTGGGGCTTTGATGGCATGGGCCTGTGGGTGTGTGGCTTTGATGTCATGGGCCTGTGGGTGTGGGGCTTTGATGTCATGGGCTTGTAGGGGTGCAGCTTTGATGCCATGAGCCTGTGGGGTGGGGCTTTGATGACATGGTCCTGTGGATGTGGGGCTTTGATGGCATGGGCCTGTGGGTGTGGGGCTTTGATGTCATGGGTCTGTTGGTGTGGGACTCGGATGACATGAGCGAGACTCACTCTGCAGAGCTCGCACATCCACTTCAGGAAAATAGTCGGAGAGAGTACTCTCTGCTATGTAGTTCATTAACTATACAACGGGATTATAAGATTTCTACGCCCTGTGGCCTAAATATAGTCAAACGGTTTTCGCTGGTGCTAACTAGGTTACAGGCCCCGGCACCAAGTAGGACCTACAGTGCAGAGATGACCTTTGGTAAAAGGTGTAAATGCGGCAGAGTGGGGCGAGACCCAAACCCAAGACAGGCCCGGCTGAGGTACTTCCTGAGGTAGGGTAACTGATTCAAAACTCAATTAGGAAGGCATTGCCCCAAGCATGATTGTTGGCATGTCAAGGGCCGGGCTCACATTACTCATGTAACATTAAGTAGCTGCAATAAAAGCAGTATTGCTCAAGTTATCCGTGAATAGAATGTATTAGAACCAGGTCGAATTTAAGGTGGATCAATGGCATCAATTTGCTTTTACTATATCACAAACCCACACTTCACAAGATTGACAAGGCTTTCATGAGTTTCATAAGGCTTTTTACGGGTTTCCATTAACTCTCAAGTAAAATTGCAATACTAAGCCTTTTGAATTGAATTTTGCGATTACAAAATAAAATCATCAAGCTAACTTTACACCTTACGTAATGGACTCCGGTCCCAAAACATCTAACGTTTGAACAATTTGGTCATTTCACCCCACACAGTAAACATGCCCAGTCTGACACAGGGTTTTCACAGTGTCCATGGTAACCTATCCCAAACAGTGTTGTGTGTAGCCATGTTGGTGGTTCTGGTTGTTTGACCTCTCCATGATTAATGAGCCCACATTGTAGGGGGCCTGACACCTCCCGGGCCGTCCCCGCGTCACCTACCGCCATCGACCGGTTCAAACTATTGATTTTATGGGTGATTTAGGATCAGTACTTACCTGTTTGCCACTCTGAACGCCTCCTGGGCATACCAAATCAAGGCACAACGGTTTTTGAATCAATGGCACTAATGGCATATGTATATTTTGTTTTTGTCCAGGGCAGATACAGAATTTTCAAAAGGAGGGGGGGGGGGGAGGGTCAGCATAAAGGCTGAGTACTTAAACCGCGTGCAATCGCAAGTACATGTGTGGCATTTTCCCCTCTTTTTGTAGTTTAGGGGTCCACCTAAAGGGGTGGGGGGGGGGGGGGGGGGGGTTGTCAGATCCCCAAGACCTCCCCTGGATTCGCCCCTGTTGACAGTGTTTTTACAGGTGAAGATTCATGGAAATATATTTGCAGCACATCAAAACAACGAGTTTAAAGTAAATTTTAATTGTGATTAGAACAATTTTATATTATAACGAAACGTATTTTCATTCAAACATAAACGTCTCTGCTATCCATTTGATAACCGCTGTCTCGACATCAAAATTACCACCGCCCCAGGCTCTGATTACTCTGCCAACCCTTTAGTGCTTAGTTTTAAATATAATCTACAGTATGATCAGATAAAGTAAGAAGTGTCTTCGGGGGATTATTCTGAACAACCTGTATTGTGACTAATGAGAGTAGAAAGAGAATATTGCAAAAGCCTCACTTAGCCAAATGTACTTTACTAGGCTTAAATCTATCAATGATCATCATGATTTAAGATAGGTCGTACCTAAACTCAACCTAAGTTGTAGGCACCGAACAACGAACATGATACAATGAAATGAATTATGGCTAGAATGTTCGTCAAAATACCCGATAAAAGATAATCACTGCATCTGTTCTTAATGAGTTTAACTGTTGTATTAACTGAAAATGAGGCAATATTAATTTTTCATAATTATGTTGAAAGACCTTTCCAAATACCAGATTATTGTGGGGGCCCTGTAACCATGGAGATATGTGAGAGTAATGGGCCATGTAACCATGGGGATAGGTGAGAGTAGTGGGCCATGTTACCATGCGGACAGGTGAGAGTAGTGAGGCCCTGTATCTATGGGGACAGGTGAGAGTAGTGGAGCCCTGTAACCATGGGGACAGGTGAGAGTAGTGGGGCCCTGTAACCATGGGGACAGGTGAGAGTAGTGGGGCCCTGTAACCATGGGGACAGGTGAGAATAGTGGGGCCCTGTAACCATGGGGACAGGTGAGAATAGTGGGGGCCTGTAACCATGGGGACAGGTGAGAGTAGTGGAGCCCTGTAACCATGGTGACAGGTAATTGTAGTGGGGCCCTGTAACCATGCTGACAGGTGAGAGTAGTGGGCCATGTAACCATGGGTACAGGTGAGAGTAGTGGGGCCCTGTAACCATGGGGACAGGTGAGAGTAGTGGGGCCCTGTAACCATGGGGACAGGTGAGAGTAGTGGGCCATGTAACCTTGGGGACAGGTGAGAGTAGTGAGGACCCTGTAGCTATGGGGACAGGTGAGAGTAGTAGGGCCCTGTAACCATGGGTACAGGTGAGAGTAGTGGGGCCCTGTAACCATGGGTACAGGTGAGAGTAGTGGGCCATGTAACCATGGGGACAGGTGAGAGTAGTGAGGCCCTGTATCTATGGGGACAGATGAGAGTAGTGGAGCCCTGTAACCATGGGGACAGGTGAGAGTAGTGGGGGCCCTGTATCTATGGGGACAGGTGAGAGTAGTGGAGCCCTGTAACCATGGGGACAGGTGAGAGTAGTGGGGCCCTGTAACAATGGGGACAGGTGAGAGTAGTGAGGCCCTGTAGCTATGGGGACAGGTGAGAGTAGTGGGGCCCTGTAACCATGGGGACAGGTGATTGGGTTGTATATGAACCGGTGAGAGGAAGGGGCCCTGAATACCTGGGAGCACATGTGTAACCATGTTACGCAGTCTGCTATTTCCTCAGCAGAATCCCCTTTATAATTACCATATAACAGGTAAGGTCTGTCAATGTTTTGTTTGAGCAGTCTAGCTGCAGCATTTATAGTCATAGTAGACAGGTAGAAAGAGACACGTATTCAAACATCCCCCAATTCTAAGATACGTAGAGTGTATCGCTAATGTTTCAATACAAAACGTGTATAATAAGCCACATCAGCTTATTATCATTTGCGACTTTCCCGCATCCTCAATCACACACTAACCTGGGGATCCCACGATATTTCTTGTGTGATTCCCCTTATTGGGGTGGAGGAAGATCGCAAATCTAATTTTGGTAATGCTATGAAATTTTCCATTTCTTTTGGTCTGAAATAGATTAAATGCGCTTTGTAAATCTATGTGCAAAAAATCTTTTAGCATGTGACATTGTGTAAACCACTCACTGCGCAATTTTCACATGAATATTACCCTACAACGCTGGTCTCACAGACACCCCAGGTTTGGGCCTTAGACTGGTACGATACACACCTCAAACCAGAGACGTTTTTAACCAACCAGCAGTGTAAATGCCCTACTACGCCCCAAGAATTATAGCTGAAATTTCCATAGATTCAGATCAAACATGTACATTTTGATGTAGCATACTGAAGGTAATCTCTCAAAAACATGATTGGCAATTGGCACTTTCTGACTGGCTCTTCTTTTGACTTAGTGTTTGGACACTGTGGACAGTACTAGCACACTAAGTATGGTCCGTGGATAGACATTTTGTGTAGGTTGTTCTTAAAAACCCAAATTCATTATGATAATTACATTTTGATCTTTAATCATTACAAAATCAATATTGGTTCGATTCATTATATATGGATTCCAGAGAGGTCAAATGTTTATACATAAAAAGCAAAACTCTTACAGTACTCTTTAATAAGTATTTTATGGTCATGACACATGGCAATTATCCATCTTTACCTTCCCTAAAATCGACAAAAAATAAAAAAGACAATAGACTTAGGTAAACACGGTTAAACGTACAGGGGAATACTGATGCATTTTCTCTTATTTTGGTAGACTTCATAATTTTTATGTTTCTGCGTGGTTTCTATGTAAATCACCGATCTCTGTCTGGGAAAGCCTCAGCCACTGTCATCACTTACGCACTGACACCATGATGTGAGTAGTATACGGTACAGCATGGTCATTTGCAGCAGGCAACAATCAATCAGACATTCCATATTCTAACCTCCTTGAGCGATTTTATCCTCCTCAAACGAGATTTGTTTTAAGGAAACCGAGAACACACACACACACGCACAGACACAGACATATGTACAGATATGCACATACACATACAGGGACACACAGAGACACAGACCGACAAGAAAACACAGAGACACACACAAACACTCATACACAAACATAATATACAGACAGATACAGACAGATACAGACAGACACACAGACACAGACACACACAGATACACACACACACACATACTCACACACACACACAAACACACACACACACACACACACACACACTCACTCACTCACTCACTCACTCACGCACACATGTACACTCACGCACACACAAACTGTCCGGTTGTGATAAACAATACCAAGACGGCCGTTCTGGTGGCCGTCCGTAAACAGTGATGGTAGAGAGTTTTTACAACCCACACGGATCTCAGTGCCCCGATCCGTATCCTGATGAGTTTGATTGGACAGGCAGGTATAGGGGCCAGCTACCTTATAAAGTTTGGCCCTACCATTCTAGTAAGTGTTATTACTGCTGTGGCATAGGCCAGTGAATCTAAAGGAACCTACCTTCTCAGACTATGTTACATAAGCTATTCTTAGCTATATTTAGTAAGGGAATAGGCAGATCCGTCAGGGTACTATGGTCTGCAGGCTCAGTCCCGAGGCCTCCCCTATCATGTACATGTATATTTTCCCAATTAAACCAACATGCTATTTCTTAACTATTTTTCTCTCTCCCATCATGAATATATGTATGAGCCAGAAATAAGTTGTTTTTTTATATATTTGGGCAACACAATAGCTGTAAAACAATGAACAGAAGATCCGTGTGCCTGTGTGTCCCTGATCAGAGGGCCTACAGGTAGGGGCAGCAGACCGTGACCAAGGGCCAGTGAGGTCTGCCCTCCCTGGAAATGCTATTTTATCATAATTATACATACACAGAATAAACATGTTATTAAGCCCTTTATCTTCGGACTAACATATGATGATGAAATAATTCAACAAAATTACAGTTCTCATAGATTTAGTCAAGGTATAATTGAATTTGGTATCATTTCCCCTTTTATTGTGATTCCCCATGGAGACCATTCATCTAGAGCCCTGAGATCCGTTTCGGGATCGGGGCACTGAGATACGGGTGGGTTGCAAAAACTCTCTGGTGTCGGGCCGTTTACGTAGCAACTCCTAAGTGATTATTTATAAAGCCGCGTCTCTGATGGCGGATCCCGGAGGGGGGGGGGGGTGACCCGACCACTACCCTAACGGGCCTCATCGACCGTATCGACCGGCGCTGCCTGGGAGGAGGTGAAGGGGATCAGAGGATGGGAGTGTGGGGGGGGGGGGTGCCTCCAGGCCTTAGGATAGGCTATTCCACTACACGACTTTGGCTGCGATATGACACAGGACATTTACAGATATAATTATATGTTAAACATACAAATGACATGCTCCAAATTGCCAATTTTTAAACATTTTATGACTCCTGTATGCACATTTGTCTGTAATTTCATCATATCGCGCTGATATCGTAGCCCAGGTCGTGTAGTGGAATACCCCCTGTAGGGTACTCCCAGGGGGAAACCCCTCCACTCCCGGTATACGTTAGACCCACAGTCACCATATAGCTTAATATATACCGTACACAGCCCTATACAAGGTAAACCTCAGGTGTTATAATAAGGTGAGTCCTGCTACCTGTGAGGTACATAACCAGGTAGATCCACCTACCTGTGGTGAGCAGGGCGGGCCGGCGTCCTCCCGTCACCTGGCGCGTCCATCTCTACCTGAACTCCTCCTCACTCCGGGGAACGCTCAGGTGTAACGTGGACTCGTCCACGGAGAGGGGTGGCCGGTAGGCGTAGAGTGGACTCGTCCACGAAGAGGGGTGGCCGGTAGGTGTTCAATGACGGCCAATCAGTAACTAAATGTGAGATCAAAGGTGTACAACTTTACAGACCACACCTGGGGTGGGAATCCCATCGGAGCCTAATTGGATACATCATATTTAATCAGATGCATCATATTGAATTGGATACATCATATTCAATTGATTCCCTTTCAATCCACGGTTACCTTAAGTGATTTGACAATTTAGATTCATAGAAGTAATCGCTAATGTAATTAAAACACAAACATTACACACATAAAACACACATAGAGGCACATATAGACATATTATATATATATATATATATATATATATATATGATATCATACCACACATGATTGTTAACACTTTCATTGATTAAAGAACTCTGTTTGATTTTGGTGCCATCTCTTGGGGCTGTAGAAGGGCATAACAAATTAACCTACGCACACATTTATATAAATGTTTTACGCATGTTTCCTTTGTCACACACACAGTATGATATATCCTACACCTATTCATTGAACCATTCATTCTTTTGTTATACCTAGAACGGGTATGGCATTTTATTATTCAGAAAAACGTTGTATCTAAATCTATTTCATAAGTTTATATATGATTTTTAATAATATATCATTCTAAATGGGAAACTATATTATTTACAGCCTCATAACTCCTTCTCAATTTACATTATTATTAATCTTCAATTACGCATACATATACTCCAATTATACACCACTTCACCATTATTCTATATTTTCATCAAAGAACAGCCTTTTATGCTCCATATGTTAAATATCATTAAATATTTGAATTAGCCATATAGCACTCCTGCTTTGAGGCTAGGCTACAGGTAAAACAATAATCCTGTAGCCCCCATGTGGAGCCCCTTTACCATACAAGTTTTAGGTATGACACTATTACTGATAATATAACGTGGGACAGGTAACATACACTGCCTCCACCTGGTGTCTAAAGTCTTCTCACCAGGCTATTCTTACCCACTACATTTACTCCTGTCCCTGATTTGCCTCCATGTACACGGGTTTCCAGAATAAATATGTATTAAATGGATGAACATGTTTTATGTATACATGTATGTGTGGTTGTGTATGCCTGTGCTCTCTGTGTGCATACTGTTTGTGTTGTATCGTATGAGATATTCTGTTTTTGATCTCTATGATGCGTGGACATATGTGTGACATGAACGGTAAGGGTACTTATACTACTCCCGGCCCACGACTCTATTGTTCTCCTGGGAGGTTTCTAACCATAACCTACACTTTTTACCACTGCCGAGGAGGTTATCCAGATAACCTCCTGAGGAGGTTATCTGGATAACCTCCTCTGGAGGTTTATTTGACAAATAGTCACAAGTCTTTGATTTTGTGCTTCCCATTTCAATTTTTTGAAAAGATTCAGTTTAAGTGTAGAACAGCCTGGGATCGAACTTGGGACCCTAGTATTTAGAGTTCCACAGGCTAACCACTACCCTACTGAGGCAGCTGGTAACGTAGGGCATGGCTCCTTATAGCAGATAGACATGAGGAATGTTTAGGCTACAAGAGTTTCAACAAATTCTTTTTCAAATCAAATAAATGAAGGGCCTACTCTTAGAATAATAAAATAAACCCTATATGAATCCTCATGATGATTTTTTTTAAAAGTCAATGAAACACTTGAAAATTGGAAAAATTACCCCTGGCAAGGTTTGAACCCTCGACCTCCCACATGTGAGTCGAGCACCATGACCACTACCCTACAGAGGCAGCTGGTGGGACCATGTTCTCCTCTACCATTTCCCAACTAATGTGAATATAATATATATTATAATATAATATGTATATAATATATAAATATAAAAATATATATTGTCAACCATCAAAGGTTCTGATCACCTCAAAGCATGTATTTGAGGGGTTATGGGACGTAGTATAAGCTCGTAAACCACCTTGGAGGTGGAGGTTATGGTATATAACCTCCTCGGCTGACGCCTCAGAGGTTATATACCATAACCTCCACCTCCGCGGAGGTTTACTATCACGTAAACCACGTTAGACGGGTAGAACAAAAGAACTAGGCCGTGAATGCATCACGTATTGGTCAGTGCAGTGAAGCAGAACCATATCATCTCACGGCAGGGGAACTGTGCTGCCTACTCATAAAAAAAATCTGCCTACTTGTACAAAACAAAAAAAAACTTTTAGATGTCAAATATTTGACATATTAAAGGAAAGCTTTCACATAACTGCAGGATAGTTACTTTTCAATGAATTCAATCCAGCATGTTGTTCTCAACTTGCACTATAAATGTAAGAAAAATGGCAGGAAAATTCCCAGTTTTACACAATATTATGGGACATTAAAACTTTTTAAACTGTAGAATTTGTAATAAAGGTTATGCTCTCAAACCAAAATTATACATAGTTGGCCAGATGTAACTCTTGATAAATTAAAATACATGTCCATCGATAACCATTCATTAATCAGGGAATCCCAAAATGACTTCAGAAGGAATTCCCATAGCTGTGACGTAGCAAGGGGAGTACTGAGCAGCTCAGCATTCAGGGAATTCCAAAAATTAAATTCCTTTCCTCAATAATTCCCTAGGATCTCGACATTTTCAAATTTGTACTTTTCAATTTGTTTTAGGATTTGAAGTCAACTTAGATACACAAAAAATAGCAGTTCGTGAATTCATGTGCAAGTTTTCCTTTAATAAACTCCACAAGGTTCTTGGCTATATTTTACTTGCATAATGTTTGCCAATTCAATCGATATCAAATGTGGAAAATTGACCACAAAAAAGGTCCCGTGGTTTATCTCAAATATAGCCCTCGTTAGTGGGTTTACTTGATACAAAGTCTCGGGTGGCCTTGACTATATCACGTATACCCACTGTCTCGTGCTATATTTATCACGTGAGTGTTGTGTCTCTATCTATGGAGTGTGTGTTGCTTTTATGTGTGTGGACATAGGGCTCGTGTGTGTGTGTTTGCCTGTCCAATATCCTGAACTATTTTCGCATCATTCTGAAGTGCCGGCAACACTACAGGAATCCACTCAACTCAACTGTTGAGTTAAGGTCAGTTGGGAGGGTGGCATAGCTTAAGACTAAAGTCTTAGCATTTTTCTAAGACTGTTGAGTCAGATCTTAGATCTTGAGATGTCAAAGATGTAAGACTGGATCGTCGGGTCTTAGGGTGAGTGTGCAGTAGCCCTTTAGCTACGACAGTAATTGGCTCCTTTCAGTCGTACAGTGTGGCGGGGCATAAGAGGTAGGGCAGTTGTCATATATGCTTTATTTTTCTAACACAGGCAGATACGATCTATACAGTATACGTATTTCTACTATCCTGTTAGTTTTCTTGCTGGGAAGAAGACATATTAATAAGTGTTGCTGTCTGTATGGAGAACTTGGTTTTGAAGGAATGATATTTTCATATTCGTGTATTTCAAACTATCAAATAAAAAGAATGAATAGGAATCTATTGATCTTTTTTCTTACTCTGCCAGGGCCGGACACCCAGATTGTCTACGAAAAAGATGCGGAATATCTGAACGGGCCGAATGTCCTTGACTCCAGATATTGCAATCACTGAATGAATGGGACTGAGAACTGGTCACAGAGTCGGTTCAGTGGTGCTCCTGAGCAGCTCTCGGCTCGGCCCGCCACCTGGTGTTAAAACTGACAACGTGCACGTAACCACGCCATCTGTTGTCATACTGCGGAACAAAGCGTCCTAAATATGCACTTTAGGGTGGGGATTCGGTCGTTATTGTCCCTCAAGAGAACGCCAGCGTCACTTTGAAATATTGAAGTTACCAAAATGGTACTGAATATTTCCTTGCGTAGTTGTGAAATCAGTGCTTAGGCGATGTAAAATTGATTCCAAACTGTACATGCAGTATTGGCAAATGTGTGGTCTGAAAACGTGCTTGGCTTCATCAATATTAGCTAAAGGTTCCGGGTTAAGAGGCGCTTGATGCGTGCGCCTCCCCTAATTCTAGGGGTATACATGGGGGGTCGCTATGGATTTCCATGTCGAATTTAAGAACCTTTCATGTCACATTAAGAAATACCCTATGTCATGTCGGGTTTGTTTCATGTCACTAAGGCTCATGTCGCATGTCGAATTTAAGAAATGACTATGTCGCCCTGTCGATTTTAAGGGTCTACACCCATAATTCTGACCACATTTTTAGATATTTTAAATGTAAAACTCAAATTTTTACATAAGGGCGCCTCAACTCCTTTTTGGCAATACTAATTGTAATATACCCACCAACAATACAAGTTGCACAAGCAGAATAAGATCCGACATTCTTGTCATCTACACCCTTTTTCTCACTACGGCAGAGCCCGGTTATTGTGTGATCCGTGATCTTTGTAGGGCGGGGGGCCGACGGGGAGGGATGTCATCACTCACTAAACTGTTATACAGATACAAAGGTAGATGCTCAAAGGCAGATACAATCCCGACCCCTCATACTACTATCTGCCCGATGTGAAATTAAGGGGGTTTCAACCCGATTTTTCTTCCTCCTTAACCCTCATTATTTTTCACAACAAAATGATAATTATGGATCTATATTCATTTCTGTTCATCAACATATTAATAAGCATAAACGTTTGATTGCATCACACGTCATTGTTTAAGTAACTTCATTTTTCTGTTCACCAACATGTTTTAGAAGTAGAAGTTTGATTCATTATTGGCCTTTGTTTTAAGTAAATGATGAGAAATGCATCCAGACTTATTATACGAGATAACAGCGTAGACAATCGTGACTCACAAAAACAGCCCTGTGTCTCTGATATCTGTTAAAGCCTCAAAGTACCAGTGTATAAATGTTTATTGAGAGTAGCAGTCCCTTCCCCGGGGACTCCCCTAAACAAACATGATTGATAACACCCCCCGTGCCTATATTAGGCCATTAGGCCTACATTGTAATCTACTCAGCTTTTTGCCCCCTGTCTTTTGTCTCCCGTACGTCCACGAGGATACAATATCGATCCAAGGCTTTCATTAGACCCTGATTTATAGTGAAGACGATGATTGAAACAGTCCAAAAAGCTGGCCGGGATTGTAGTGTTAAGACGGATGGTTGCAGCCGCTGATTAAGGGGCCTTACATTAAATACGCACATTCTAAAAAATGTCAAATCCCCCCCCCCCCCCAGGGGCGGATACAGGATTTCGAAAAAGGGGCGGCCCACATTAGAGTAAGTACTAAAAAGATGTGTATTCATGTGCCACATTCTTTTCTCTTTGGTAAGTTTGAGTCCCAACCAAAGGAGAAAGAGGGGTCTGAGGGGTAAGCACCCCCTGCCCCCCCCCTCCCTGCCTATATTCGCCCCTGCCCCCCTTGGAGCAAAGTACACATTTGATTTGTACAGGAAAGAACTCAAATTTTCACAAATTTCAGATCTCCTCCCCCAACAACCTCCCTTGGGCAAAAGGCACACTTTTTTGCTCTAGAAGAAAGTATGCATTGGATTTGTACTATAATGTACGTTTATTCTAAAAAATATCAGACCCCCGACTCCCCCCTTGGGCCAAAATACGCACTGGATTTGTACAGGGGCGAACGCGCATTTTCAAAAATTCCAGCCCTCCCACCATGCACAGACACAACATCCCTTGCGCCAAAGTACGCATTGGATTTGTACTAGAACATACGCACATTCTCAAAAATATCAGCACCCCCACTCCCCCTTGGGCCAAAGTATGCACCGGATTTGTACTTTGGCGTATGCAGTTTCTGAAAAATATCGGGACCCCCGCTCCCCTCTTGGGCCAACGTACACATCGGTTTATACAGGAAAGACTCACATTTTCACAAATTTCAGACCACCTCCCACCACACCCTCCCTTGGGCCAAAGGCACACTTGGAAGACCAGGACTTGTCCTGAACGTTTTTGCTCTGAATTAAAGTACGCATTGGATTTGTACTATAATGTACGTACAATCTCAAAAATATCAGACCCCCCCCCCCCACACTCCCCCTTGGGCCAAAATATGCACCGGATTTGTCCAGGGGCGAACGCACAGTTTAAAAAATTCCAGCCCCCCCCCATGTTGATATGTACTAAATGGAGGTCCCCTAACCCTACTTGACGAGTGTAAAAAAAACACGAAGAGCCTTTATAGCCTGGACGGGAGTGCTCCGATAGCCAGGACATGCTAAATGGAGACTGAATCTACCCGAGAAAAAAACCCCGAGAAGTCCCTATCCTACGGGCATCCATCAACTTCGGCAAAACAAATCATCAATTAAAACCTACTGTGACTTGACGGAGCGGCGCGCGCCCCGCGGACAGTCGAACTCACCGCGCTACTCGGAGCCGCTCGGAACTGTTCGGAACTGTTCGGAGCTGCTCGGAGCTGCTCGTGACGCAGTGAGTCGGAACGAAGCGCCCTAAATAGAGTTAATGGAGGGTCACACGCATGTCACAACTCTTTCAACGTTGCCTCAATCAAACCGTGGCCACTGGCGGATCAAGGATTTTGAACAGAGGGGGGCACGCTATTGAAAAATATTTTCCATGGCAGAATTTCACTTTAAAAAAACGCTAACTTTTCCGAAAAAAACGGAGGGACAAGCACCCTCCCCCCTCTGGATCTGCCCATATTTTCGAATGAGACCTCCTAACTCCCGGTAACGTGTGTTAAACTTAAAGGTACCCTTAGAGGCCTTATTTTGACTGATGTTATAATTTATACAGTGCTTTTGGAAGAACATGTCAACACATGATGATGCCAATAAAATGATTCAAAAACAAGAAAAATCCACTATGCGGTATTTGCTTGTGACACCATGAACAGAAGCAAGCAAACGGCCACAAACTCGTTTGTGCCAGCCACAAATTTGCTATATTCCACTTCCTTGCGGCCACCAGATGCAAGCAAACGGCTGCAAAACGAGTTTGTGACGGCCGCAAATGAGTTTGCGACAGCTCCAAACGAGGTGGAATATAGGCGTTTGAGTCACCTGTTTGAGTTACCTGCTTGCATCACCTGCTTGGGGATACCAACATGTTGGTATCTGAACCGCAAACTACTTGCAGTATCTAAAAATTGTGGCCACACACGGGACCTGCCGCAAAGTGGAATATGTCCTTAATCCTGCCGTGCCATCAGCCTCCCACTGCGCCTGGTTTGGGGTACATCAAGTCACCAAGTTTGTCTTCACAACCACTCTTGGTTAATTTACAGCACAATAAGCCCATCCCGGTTTTCACAAATATCAAAGTTTACTGTGAAATATTTTCAAAATTGCTTCTGTGCTTATTCTATGAAAACAGTTACACAATACAAATTCTTGATATATCATCTTTCGCTTTATTACTATACACTGGAGATTACTAACATTAGTATGCTGGGCTCCCTTCTCTCTTGGCTAGGGGACTCGACCTGAGAGAGTGCAGGTGGAGGCCATTGTGTCGATGGATCTGATTGGTCGAGAAGTTGTCACGTGGCGCTGAGTTAGCCAAAATCTGGCTAACTCGGCGTTGGCCTGTACCTGCGCTCATTCATGACGTATAGCGATAGCATGAGTTTGAGTCGCGGGTACCAGCGAATAACATTAGTTGCTGTACAAAGTTTCAGAATTTTCAATATCAATACTTGTTTGACACCATAGTCTTGCATTTGTATTACACTCGTTTAATGAGCGTGCACAGTGTCTTAAGATGGAATCATATTATCCCTATTGGTAATAATACCCCCACCACATAATGAGGCATAAATCGCAGGTATGAGTTTTTGGCCTTTTGGCAGATCCTTGAAGAAGGAGACATGACCTTTACAATGGTGAAATAATCATACTTCTGTCATTTATAGAACTCAAGTTATGATTGAAGTGTCAAGCATCAGAAATTGAGAAAAATGGCCTTAAAGATTGGACTTATCAATATGGCAATGCCAATCTCCATAGATCATAGTTATGGCAATATGGAAAACCTGTGTAATATGCATCTAAAATAGATAATTCCTATATGCATCTTACTAAAATCAATTGCTGAGGTATTTATCTTGTGATTTTTGCAGACAATTTTTTTTCATTTTTTTTCATTTTTTCTCTTATAATGCAATTTTCTCAGAACTATAAACAGCGACTTATGCTTCATTTAGTGGTCGGGGGTCACATTATTAAAATAATAATTGAAACTGCGATACTAGTTATGCTTGGTTGTAATGGAATAGATCATAATAGTGTCGCATCTACCTGTCCCCTTCTTATCCTCTGCCTGGCATCAGCCCAGCCCCTCTCCGGCTCGATATCTTGCCCTGGGTCTATCCCTATCTGGCCCCTGCACCACCCCTGTCCGGCCCCTGCACTAGGCCTATTCAGCCACTGCATGTCTCTTACCAGCCACTGCCCAGTTACTACTATTCCTTCCGGCCCCTCTCTGGCCCCTGCCCAGCACCTATCCGGCCCCTGCCTAGCCCCTGCATGGCCCTGCTCAGCCCCTGTTCATCCCCTGCTTGCCCCCTACTCATCCCATGCCAACCCCTTGCACAGTAATGCATAGCCCCTGCTCAGCCCCTGCTCGGCCCCTGCATAGCCCCTGCACAGCCCCTGCACAGTCTTACATAGCCCCTACCCAGCCCCTGCTCACACCCTGCTCACACCCTGCACAGTCCTACATAGCCCCTGCTCACCCCCTGCTCACCCCCTGCTCACCCCCTGCTCACCCCCTGCTCACCCCCTGCTCAGCCTCTGCACAGCCCCTAGTAAGCCCCTGCTCTTCTCCTGCTCACTCGCTGCTCACCCCCCTGCCCGGGCCCTTCCAGTCCCCTGCTCAGCCCCTACTCAGCCACTGCTAACCCCCTGCTCAGCCCCTGCTCAGCCCCTGCTCACCCCCTGCTCAGCCCCTTCTCACCCCCTACTCACCTCCTGCTCACCCCCTGCTCAGCCCCTGCACAGCCCCGTGCACACCTCCTGCTCAGCCCCTGCACATCCCTGCATACCCCCTGCACAGCCCCCTGCCTGAGCCCCCTGCCTGAGCCCCCTGCTCAGCCCCTGCTCACCCCTGTTCAGCCCCTGCTCACCCCTGCTCACCCCTGCTCACCCCTGCTCACCCCTGCTCACCCCTGCTCACCCCTGCTCACCCCTGCTCACCCCTGCTCACCCCTGCTCACCCCTGCTCACCCCTGCTCACCCCTGCTCACCCCTGCTCACCCCTGCTCACCCCCTTCTCACCCCCTGCTCACCCCCTGCTCACCCCTGCTCACCCCTGCTCACCCCTGCTCACCCCCTGCTCACCCCCTGCTCACCCCCTGCTCACCCCCTGCTCACCCCCTGCTCACCCCCTGCTCACCCCCTGCTCACCCCCTGCTCACCCCCTGCTCACCCCCTGCTCACCCCCTGCTCACCCCCTGCTCACCCCCTGCTCACCCCCTGCTCACCCACTGCTCACCCCCTGCTCACCCCCTGCTCACCCCCTGCTCACCCCCTGCTCACCCCCTGCTCACCCCCTGCTCACCCCCTGCTCACCCACTGCTCACCCCCTGCTCACCCCCTGCTCACCACTGCTCATCCCTGCTCAACTCCTGCTCATCCCCTGCTCATCCCCTGCTCAACCCTTGCTCACCCCCTGCTCAGCCCCTGCTCAGCCCCTGCTCAGCCCCTCCACAGCCCTGCATAGACCCTGCTAACCCCTTGCCCTGGCCATTCCAGTCCCCTGCACAGCCCCTGCCTGCCCCCTGGTCTCCCCTCTTTGGACCCTGCTTGTCCCCTGCTCGTCCCTATCCGGCCCCAGCCTGTCTCCCACCGGCTGGGGCTCACAGCCTTTAAGGGGACGAAGGATGCAGGCAACTGACGGACAAAACAAGGTGGAAAAACAAGGTGTTGGCAAGAAAGGAGGCCACTAAAAATGTGTCGGGAACAGAGCGGACGGTGGCCTCTTTGTGTGTTAAGACGCCAGTTTTACCGGAAATGGGGAATTTCCTCTCTGAGGCCTCCAATAAGGACGCCGCATTTGTCAGGACATTTTAACGTTTTTAACAGCCCACCGCTCCAATTGGAAAGACTCTAATTTCAAAACTCGCCCATCAAATACTAATCTGAATTGGAATTGGCATTTTAACTTATGGTCATCTTCATTTCCTAGGGAGCTTTTTAGTGTTGGTGTGATGCGTGTTATATCATGATCATCTTAAAGCGGCAATCGTATTCATGACCAGATCAAATGTTTCATTTGGTTTTAGGTTTATTTTTTATATCTATAATATATTACCAAATACCTGTTAAAATGATGTATTTCAATGCATTGTTAAATAAGGACATTCCATCATCAGGATCTTCTATCAGTTTAGCGAAGGCATATTTTGGGCACATGTTTTAAAAATGTTTATTTGTCAACTTCATGTGGATACATGTTCTTCCAGCAGCATGATGTAATAAGCCCATCCAACATTGGATATATCCCAGGGGTGGATGAAGGTTGGACAAAATAACCGTATAACTATAAGCCATCCTTGTCCCCTAAGGTTGGGGTTACTGAAATAAAAATAATTATATTTTTGTATATCCCCAAGTCCTGCTAAACAATAATCATTTCTTAAATTATACCTATTATATTTGCAAGTTTGGCAGCCAATCAAATTGCTGTATTTCTGGGCAAAATTTGTTGGACAATATAAGTTGTGCCGACAGCTTTAATATTCATGGGGAAAAGGCCAAATATAAAGGCCAAAATATAATATGCATTTTAGAAGTTTTAGGAGCAATCTGACAACCAATTTAATTTTGTTAATTTTGAATTTTGCAACTCTCCTCAAGGAATAAATATGAAGGCAATTTCTTTTAGTTGATGTGTTGGTATGAAAGTGAGAATATTAATGAGTTTTGATGTCTTTTATCTCAATGAACATGTCCATTAGTATCATTACCGGTCAGCATTAGGTCATCACACATATTTAAATGATCAATTGCTTGAACTTTACTTTGGTGGTGCCCCTCTGCACATTAAAATTGAGCACCACCCAAACCTTTACACATCTGCATTGAGGGCTCCTTAGATACCATTCATATTTCCTTTTAGCCTTATTTTTAAATTTCACTGTTCTATTTCTATGCAAGTTAACTTTTGTCAAGCTGTAATTACTTCATATTTCAACTGACTGTTGATATATAAAACCGTATCAAGCTTTGTCATTCCTCACGATTCTTAATTTTAGTGTATAGTCTTTAATATTAATATGGAAAACAAGTTTAATTTAAAGGAAAAAAATATCGACAGAACTGGAATAAGGTGAAAGGGTAGTGTAGAAATTGCTGTAATATCTTATTTGAAAATGAACAATGCGTTGAGTTGATAAGAACAAAATATATATTTGTAAAAGATTATCAGGAGGACTGGAAAAGGCTAAAAGGGTCGCGTAGCAATTGCTGTAATATCCTATATAAAAATTAACAGTGTGGTGAATCGATAAGCAGATAGTAAACTCATGAGGGGTATTGATCCTGCTAGCTCTAAAAACAACCCGCCGGTCTCTTTTACCCCTCTCCCCATATGCCTCCTACCCCTTCCCTTCCCCTGCACCATCCGCCTCCTGCCCACCACACACCAGCACTCCTTTTTATACAGCACTCCGACAGGCAGTGATTTCCAACTTATAAATCTGGAACTCAATCGCCTTCTGTTTACGCTCCACTTTTTTTTCCATAATGATGCCAATAGTTCCCAGAGTTTATTTATGACAATGCTGTTATTCATATAATCGTTGAACAAGTTCCAACTTTATGGCAGTCATTATAAAGACCTAAAAAGCTGGGTTCTGTGCCATAATATTCAACGGCTTCACTCTGAGTAGCTGTCAGGGTGAAGCTTTGTCCTGAACGGCTGTCAGAGTCAAGCTTTGATCTCAGCCCATGTGAGAGGCTAGGGAAGCTTTATTCTGAGTGGCTATCAGAGTGAAGCTTAATCCTGATGGCTGTCAGAGTGAAGCTTAGTCCTGATGGCTGTCAGAGTGAAGCTTAGTCCTGATGGCTGTCAGAGTGAAGCTTAGTCCTGATGGCTGTCATAGTGAAGCTTAGTCCTGATGGCTGTCAGAGTGAAGCTTAGTCCTGATGGCTGTCAGAGTGAAGCTTAGTCCTGATGGCTGTCAGAGTGAAGCTTAGTCCTGATGGCTGTCAGAGTGAAGCTTAGTCCTGATGGCTGTCATAGTGAAGCTTAGTCCTGAGTGGCTGTCAGAGTGAAGCTTAGTCCTGATGGCTGCTAGAGTGAAGCTTTGTCCTGATGGCTGTCAGAGTGAAGCTTAGTCCTAAGCGGCTGTCAGAGTGAAGCTTAGTCCTGATGGCTGTCAGAGGGAAGCTTTGTCCTGATGGCTGTCAGAGTGAAGCTTAGTCCTGAGCGGCTGTTAGAGGGAAGCTTAGTCCTGAGTGGCTGTCAGAGTGAAGCTTTGTCCTGATGGCTGTCAGAGTGAAGCTTAGTCCTGAGTGGCTGTCAGAGTGAAGCTTAGTCCTGATGGCTGTCAGAGTGAAGCTTAGTCCTGATGGCTGTCAGAGTGAAGCTTAGTCCTGATGGCTGTCAGAGTGAAGCTTAGTCCTGAGTGGCTGTCAGAGTGAAGCTTAGTCCTGATGGCTGTCATAGTGAAGCTTAGTCCTGATGGCTGTCAGAGTGAAGCTTAGTCCTGATGGCTGTCAGAGTGAAGCTTTGTCCTGATGGCTGTCAGAGTGAAGCTTAGTCCTGAGCGGCTGTTAGAGGGAAGCTTAGTCCTGAGTGGCTGTCAGAGTGAAGCTTTGTCCTGATGGCTGTCAGAGTGAAGCTTAGTCCTGAGTGGCTGTCAGAGTGAAGCTTAGTCCTGATGGCTGTCAGAGTGAAGCTTAGTCCTGATGGCTGTCAGAGTGAAGCTTGGTCCTGATGGCTGTCAGAGTGAAGCTTAGTCCTGAGTGGCTGTCAGAGTGAAGCTTAGTCCTGATGGCTGTCATAGTGAAGCTTAGTCCTGATGGCTGTCAGAGTGAAGCTTAGTCCTGATGGCTGTCAGAGTGAAGCTTAGTCCTGATGGCTGTCAGAGTGAAGCTTAGTCCTGATGGCTGTCAGAGGGAAGCTTAGTCCTGAGTGGCCATCAGAGGGAAGCTTTGTCCTGAGCAGCTGTCAGAGTGAAGCTTAGTCCTGAGCGGCTGTTAGAGGGAAGCTTAGTCCTGAGTGGCTGTCAGAGTGAAGCTTTGTCCTGATGGCTGTCAGAGTGAAGCTTAGTCCTGATGGCTGTCAGAGTGAAGCTTAGTCCTGAGTGGCTGTCAGAGTGAAGCTTAGTCCTGATGGCTGTCAGAGTGAAGCTTAGTCCTGATGGCTGTTAGAGTGAAGCTTAGTCCTGAGCGGCTGTTAGAGGGAAGCTTAGTCCTGAGTGGCTGTCAGAGTGAAGCTTTGTCCTGATGGCTGTCAGAGTGAAGCTTAGTCCTGAGTGGCTGTCAGAGTGAAGCTTAGTCCTGATGGCTGTCATAGTGAAGCTTAGTCCTGATGGCTGTCAGAGTGAAGCTTAGTCCTGATGGCTGTCATAGTGAAGCTTAGTTCTGATGGCTGTCAGAGTGAAGCTTAGTCCTGAGTGGCTGTCAGAGTGACGCTTAGTTCTGAGTGGCCATCAGAGGGAAGCTTTGTCCTGAGCAGCTGTCAGAGTGAAGCTTAGTCCTGAAGCTTAGTCTTAAGTGTCTGTCAGAGTGAACCTTAGTCACGAAGCTTAGTCCTAAGTGACTGTCAGAGTGACGCTTAGTTCTGAGTGGCTTTCAGAGTGAAGTTTGGCATACCCACCAGGCAGTTTTAATGACGCCGGGCGCCAGGCAACTTGGAGAATTGGCTGACTCTTATGATCACCTGTTAATACAGTATATTGAAATGTGCATGTTTGATCTGGATCAGCACTAAAATCAGCTGACACTTAGAGCAGAGTCAGCCGATTTTAGCACCAATAGTCGGCTGACTCTGGACAAAATCGCCTAGTGGATATGGGGCTTTAGCAAACAAGGAGTTCGCTGATGTACCTGGATATCATAGTATAAATATCATCTAAAACATTTGGTTTGGATGAACTAGATTGCTTTCTAAACTGTTGGTTACCAGACAGTGAAAATAGTTAATTCAAGGATTTTTCTATGAAATGTACATCAAGATGACCTCCATAGTGTTTTGTCATAGGATTGTCTCAACTAAATACATACTGTAGAGTGCACACAGGTATGCATGTAGCCTTCCCAGCCAACTTGCGATGTAACAGAAAAGTTCTGCAGCCATACTTTTTGAGTCAGTTTGTTACTTACTAAGATGGCACATAACAATTACTTTTTGATGGTGAGGTTGAAACCTAGCCCAGCCTCTTGTGATGCTAGGACATAACTATAATAGAACATTATAAGAACATTCTGTCTGGATTGAAGAACTTAACCAGAATGTTGTAATAATGTCACATTGCAACATCACAGCAGTAAGCTACATTGCAGTGACATGATTGGGAGTCCTGAAAAGATTGTAACAACAACCAATACACAACCAAACAGAACGTTGCTGCAACGTTATCATAACGTCGCATCCTTGGCTGGGTTAGGCCTCTATCTGACACAATACTGTAGGGTTACAACCCGATCTTATAAGAGCGGGGATAGATTAGCCTCCTTCTACAGTGTCGGCCAATTATCCTAATGGACAATTTCCATGGGTGCTCAGTAACAAAAAGCTAACAGTATTGTTCTTTAGTCAATCCAATGGACTAGGTATTGAGACCGGTGTTATTGTTTCTAACCTTGTATAAGATACAGCGCGCAGTGGTCATGATCTGGTGCGTGGTACACATATCAGAATAGAACAGAAACATTCATACGGATTTAAAACCAGATATCATATAGATGATCATCAATTGCAGTGAATGCTTGAAAGTCTACATTTCAGTGTTATTATTTTGAGAGTAGGAGGATTCAGAGGCAGCAATATATAATTTTACCTGGACTACGGGAGGTAAAGGAATGAGCTCATCACGTATTGGGTATATCCTGAGGTGGAAAAGGGTGGGACAAAATAATCATTATCTTCCAATTATAAAAAGGTACGGCCCTTTCAATCTCCTAACAGGTTCTAAGTCAACAGTAGAGAAGATATAGCAGAAGGCAATGCTAGGAGAGTGTTAGGTGTCAGTTCCGGTGTGCTGTGAAAAATGGTCTCCCTGTGAATTCATCCGATCTTTCGCTAGGTGGTGCTGCTAGCGTCAATTTGAAATACTGACATTTCACACCGATTTTTGAAATTTGGAAAAGGGCTAGATCTCCCATGCGGAATTCAAGTACCAAAGGCACTTGTATAATATTATAGCCATACTTGTGTCTTACAGTAGAGGTTACTAAATCAGCAAGAATTGCATTCAGCAATATCCCCAAGTTCTGTTTAAACATTATAGTTTCTTAAATTTTACAATTAGTGGGGGGAGGTGTGGCATCTTTATGACTGGGGAACTGGGTGTAGAGGGGTCGGGGGAAGGTGTGGCACTGTGTGACTATATAGGGGACTGAGGCCATTGGTGGTGGAAGCTATGTCACTGTGTGTGGCCTCTGAAACTACTAAATGGCTAAGGGGTTAAGGGCTAATAGGTTATAGGTTCTTGAGGAGGTTCGTCCTTACCCTTAGTTTCGGAACTACTCTGGGGTTAGTAGGTTCATTGTGTAGAATTGGCATTTTAGTCTAGATGTCCTTTGGGAAATCATGGGCAGGCTTTATTTAACCTAGGTCTAACCCAGGTCACTGCAAGTACCCTATGAATCACAGTATAACTGGTTTTGACATAATATCCCATTTGGACACCACAAACAGGCTACACCAGAGATCGACTTTCAGAAAAATATTGTTATAATCTGTGTTTTAATTGTTGTGTATTTAAAATAATTTGCAGATAGTTAAACCACTCTCTAATTAAATGTTATATGGTTGTATCACATGGTTAAGGGTACAGTTTAAAATGATTAGCAGATAATGAAACCACTCTTGAATTAAATGGGATGTCATTGTCCTGCAGTCTGATACTGGATCTTCACAAGGCGAATAGTTTGCATCTAATATTGATGACTAGCTGACCATGCTTGCACTGGGATGGTGGGCGACTAGATGCACTAATTGCCGACGAATAAGCTGAAAGAATTGGGCATTTCTGATATTTTGCACACGTCTAGATGTAATTTATTAGTGACTAGCTGTAATTCATCAATGATGAAGCTGTTTCAATGAAATACAGCTAGTCATTGATGAATTACAGCTTGTCATCAACGATTATTCGCCTCTCGGGGGTGCGGCATTAGCACATTGAGAAGGAGATGGCTACTTTTACTTGTTTCTTCGAGTTGATAGAGACCTGATCATAACTGAACAAGGCAATGGCATATGCTTGTGATTTACCTGAAATCAGTTTGTGATGGACGTTCAAAATGCTCTTGATTCTAATTCTAATTCATATGAATTTATAAATTTATAGGGAGAAAAATAGTCGTTTTACTTCCTACATGTAACTCTATCACATCTAGCATCAATCAAATGAAAGCTTCATTTCTAATAATTCCAGTGGCCAAAGATGTAGGAGCACGCACTTAACATTTGCAGGGATATGAAGGAATTTCAAGCAAAGTATGCAAGCCTGTATCCAGGTGGGGTGGAGGGGGGGGGGTGGGTGAAATGGGGTATGGGTCACCCCCGCCCCCAAGCTCGGGCAGGTCCACTCTTTGAAAGATCAATATTTTAGTTTTTCCTCCTGCCCTCTTATATCGGCCCTCTGCTACCTCTGTAAAACCTCCCTTACCCCCACTAGCCCTCACCTAGCCCTGTAAAAACTGTTTCTTGTCCTTTAAAGCTCTCTGATGAACATGCCATATTCACGATATGACCAATGTTGCCCCTAACATTCACAACCCATTGACAATACCCTGGCTGTAAACTATTTTACCTCTAGATAGTCCCCTTTTTGGAAATGGTCACCCCCCCCCCTCCATGAAAAGTTCTGGATAAGGGCTGGTTTGTTGAATATAATTATACTATCTTGAGTGAATCACTAACATCACTAACATCACTAACATTCAATGCAAGGAGATTATGATTATAAACAAACCAGTCTTACTAGTGTAGACAACAACTTGTAATTGGATCTCGCCACTGATGTACTCCTCTGTCCGGGCGGACAGTCTTTGCTGAAAACTGTCTGGTACTTCCCAGCCAACCTGCGACTTAACAGAAATGTTCTGCAACCATAAATTTTTAGTCAGTTTGTTACTTACTAAGATGGCATGTAACAATTACGTTATTGGTGATGAGGTTGAAACTTTTGTTGTCATAACTTTATTTTTTGGTGAGGTTAGGACAAAACTATAACAGAACGTTATAAGAATGTTCTGATTGGGTTGGAGGACATAACCAGAACAGTGTAATAACATTCCAGTGCAACGTCATGGGAGATACATTGCAGCGACATAATTAGGAGTCATAAAAGGAATGTAACAAGAACCAAACACAGAACCAAACAGAACGTTGCTGCAACATTATGATAATGTTGCATCCTTGGCTTGGTCGGGTACTATGCCTCATTCGTTTCCTCAGGCTGTAGGAGGTTCACTTCACCACCAATGCAGCGAAGGGCACTGTACACATAGGAAATAGAGCGATGCCTTCACTTCATTTATAATGCATCTTCACATTACGATTTATCCTACAACCATATGTGTACCATAACAACAAAAGATATCTAGTAAAGACAAGAATCAGAGCATACTCTTTGAATGTTGTAGACAGACAAAAACAGTTGACGGCAAAATAACAAAAAAAAACAAAGCGCTTACAACACAATTCCAGATGCAGAAATCGATTTGCAAAAAGCAGAGAAGCAGGATAAAAACATAATTTCCATCTGTTATGGTCACTGGTCATGACATGTTTTCAGTCCTTACCACACACACAGGGCCATTCGTGCAGGGTGGGACGGGGTGGGGGTAGAATCAAAGGGTGTTTGTCTAACCCCCTTAACAACCCTCACCCTCTGCACCTTCCTGGATCTGCAGCGTCACGTGCAAGGAAGGTGCCTGTCGTAGCAAATCCTCCCCCCACCTTCCCCTTCCACCTCCTACCCCCTTCTCCCAGTAGCACCCCCCACCCCCCCCACCCCCACAGCGCCCATTTGGATGGACTCACATCACGTGCCGGGTGATACATTATTGCTATTGGCATGCGACATTCCTTAAATAAACTGCCACAGCATCAGACAGGGCTTGAGTGGCAGGGTGTCGGGGGGTATGGACAGGATGGTGGTAAGACAGGTTGTGAGATGTCGGGGAG
This sequence comes from Lepidonotus clava, assembly GCA_936440205.1. Taxonomy (NCBI): domain Eukaryota; kingdom Metazoa; phylum Annelida; class Polychaeta; order Phyllodocida; family Polynoidae; genus Lepidonotus; species Lepidonotus clava. Next base: position 48,577,504 of record OW387141.1, read on the forward strand.
GGGGCGCCCATCGTACCAACGGACAGGCTATGTTCCTCAATTCTCGCCACCACAGATAGCTGGTACACAGTATTCAAAGCACATGTATGCAGGCTAATTCGGACTTGTTTTGTCGATGAAACCCCTGGGAAAACGATGGAAAACAGGTAAACAATCTGTATAGAAGAACTTAGGAAATATCAAGTACACATATAAGGATAGAAATTTTAACAAATAAGTCTGCAAATTCTTCATCATCTTTAACTACAAATAATGATAATGATGGCATTATGGAAATGTCTATGTTAAAGCCTTGGGTCTTGTCAATATATTTCCCAGCAGGAAAATAAAGGTATTATATCTGACTTAATTAGGAACCTGAATTACGTCATTGTTGGTCTGCAATAATCCATGGAAAAGCTCATTTCTCAGCATAAAATAATGCAGATAGTTTGAGAGGAAAACAGGTTGTTGTTTTGTCTGTTGTGAACCATCGGCTAAAGGTTACTACTGGGACTCACATGAAGACAATAGGAAGTGATCATATTCATATAATTCTCAGTGCCCCGTCGCATAACAGAAATAAGGAACAATTTTTGGCACATGGTCAAACTCTCCCTGTTGTACCAAAATTCAGCATCGATTTTAACCCATTTCTAATCATTTTTCTGGGCTGAAAATTTCAGGGATTTTAGATCTAAATGTCTAGTTTCCAGAACTTTTTACAGAATTAAAATCGGTTGAGCAGAACAGCCGCAAATCAAGAGGGGGTACCATCGCTACAGGGACGTCCTTGTTTAAGGACGTTCTTGTTGCGACGGTTTGGTTATGCGACGGGCCACAGGTGAAGACATGACACGCAATATATCCCGACTAACAGTTATGGCTTATGAATATTCTGCAATCATGTAGACTATATTCGCAGCTAACGTTTTCATGCTCTGTTAAGCTCATGAATGACAATGGGAAGTATACCATCTTCTTTCTGACAATGAATATTGCTCTGCAGCACGTACAAATGTGCACACACAGGTGAGGGCCTGCAGTAGGAGGTTTTTTTCCGGATCGTGGGGGAAAGGAACACCATGACCAGTAAGTGGCCTGTTGCACAATGATTTCGTTGACAATTAAAATAATTTAAATAATGATACATGTCATTGTTACTTTATTCGTAACATTGATGGGTTTGGCACAATCTTGTTTGTATATTAAGAATGTCCTCAAAGAGCTGTAACTTTTAATGATTTTTTTTATAGTTTCTTCCCTTCATATATACATTTCCAAAATGTGATTTCAATCATTAGAACCAGTGGTCCATTGCAAAATAGGTTCCGTAACAACGAAAATGAATTAAATAGCGAAACAATTTGTTGTTGCTTGATAAATTATTTGCAGTTATTTTCTTAACAACGAAATTTCTTTTAACCATTTTTTTAATTTATATATAAAATGCCCTCAAAGAGTTGTAACTTTTACTGTTTTTTCTCTAATGTCTTGCCTTTTTATATCAATTTACAGAATTAAATTCCATTCATTAAAACTAGAGATTTTTACTATTTAAAAGGACCCTAGCACATAATTATAAGATGAATATTTTCCAATTTAATTCTTTGAGAATGGTGTCTGTATCAATAACTCATAACGCTAGAAATATAAGAAGAATATTCCTAGTATTAACAGGGTTACATAACTTTAAAAATTGGTCAATTTCATGTATTTATAAGGGAAATCCACAAGTTGATGACGTCACACAGTGACTAATTGGGAATCCCCAGCTTTCAACAAAAGGGAATCCTGCACTCTCAAAAATATATAGAAAGGAAATTGAAGTTGGCCATTAAATATTTGTATTTAGACCAAAACGTGTTATTTTTAATTGCAATTTGTATTAACCAAAATATATTCAATAACCTGGGAATCCCAAGTTATTTTGAAAGATGATTCCCCTTATTGTGACGTAGCACGGATTGTACTGGAGGCCCAGAATTTAGGGAATTCTTTTCTTTTCTTTTCCGTATTATTCTCTGGTATCTTGACATTTTGTCAATTTTTCGTTTCTTACATTTTTCAAATACATAACTAAAGTGAAATGCACAAAATTTGAAAGCTTGCAAATTTCTGTGCTAGGAACCCTTTAAGTAACAGTGGAATATTTTCGTAACAACAAACATTTCGTTGTTAAACAAAAGTTCGTTGTGCTTCCGTTGTTTGATCCTCACAACAAATTCTATTGTGCAACGAGCCACAGAGATTTTATTATTTTCGAAAAAACGAAAATTTTGCTGTTAAGCAAATGTTAGTTATGCTATTTTTAAGTTTATCATAACAACGAAATTCCATTTCGCAACGGGCCAAAGGGACTGCAGTTCTAAAGGAGGTTCACCCTCATTAAGTTTCTCCCCCTCATGAAGTGAATAAAATTATTTTAATATGTATGTTGATTTCTTTCAGCTGGAAACATCTATAGCTAAATCAATTGATATACCTCATTGGAATAAAATTTTCTGAGCAAACAATTAAAGGTAAAGGCAGGTATTTATTGTGATTTCTTACAAACTATAATATAATTCTCAAACTCACAGAGATGTTAGATGGATTGATTATGTTATTTGGTGCCAATGGACCCCCTCCATTATACCATAATTTCTACTTCAAAAGCTCTAAATGGTTGGATAGGACCACAGCACATATATTTATCTCATAATTGGGTGATGATTGCATAGCAGAAAACTGGATATAGGTTGCATTGATTGGGGGTGGGTGGCAGGGGCCCGCAGGGGGGCGGGGTGGCAGGCACAAACAATGGGTAATCAGGGCAATAACAGTAACAACAATGAGTCTGCAAGTCAGCAAGTTTCTTTGTTGACTAAACTAATTTGTTCTATTTAAAGCATTCAGTCATTGTCAGCATCGCATTTAAATACTAATCAGCCAAGTTTTGGTTTTGATAAGAAATAAAGACTCTCTGGATGGAATCAAAAGCTTAATGAGTTGGGCCTGAATTAGTGTTTACTATAGCAATTTGAATATTATCATAGAAGAACCCAAAGGGGTAAACCTCACCTGTAGGGGCCTGGCCTGCCTGTAGGGGCCTGGCCTGCGTGTAGGGGAACGGCCTGCCTGTAGGGGCCCTGCCTGCCTGTAGGGGCCCAGCCCGTCTGTGGGGGCCCTGCCTGCCTGTAGGGGCCCAGCCCACCTATAGGGGCCCTGCCTGCCTGTAGAGGCCCACCTGCCTGTAGAGGCCCACCTGCCTGTAGAGGCCCACCTGCCTGTAGGGGCCCGGCCAGCCTGTAGCGGCCCGGCCTGCCTGTAGCGGCCTGGCCTGCCTGTAGGGGTCCAGCCTGCCTGTAGGGGCCCAGCCCGTCTGTAGGGACCCTGCCTGCCTGTAGGGGCCCAGCCCACCTGTAGGGGCCCTGCCTGCCTGTAGAGGCCCACCTGTCTGTAGGGGCCCGGCCTGCCTGTAGGGGCCCGGCCTGCGTGTAGCAGCCCGGCCTGCGTGTAGCAGCCCGGCCTGCGTGTAGCAGCCCGGCCTGCGTGTAGCAGCCCGGCCTGCCTGTAGGGGCCCGGCCTGCCTGTAGGGGCCCGGCCTGCCTGTAGGGGCCCGGCCTGCCTGTAGGGGCCCGGCCTGCCTGTAGGGGCCCGGCCTGCCTGTAGGGGCCCGGCCTGCCTGTAGGGGCCCGGCCTGCCTGTAGGGGCCCGGCCTGCATGTAGGGGCCCGGCCTGCCTGTAGGGGCCCGGCCTGCCTGTAGGGGCCCGGCCTGCCTGTAAGGGCCCGGCCTGCCTGTAGGGGCCCGGCCTGCCTGTAGGGGCCCGGCCTCCCTGTAGGGGCCCGGCCTGCCTGTAGGGGCCCGGCCTGCCTGTAGGGGCCCGCCTGCCTGTAGGGGCCCGGCGTGCCTATAGGGGCCCGGCGTGCCTGTAGGGGCCCGGCCTGCCTGTAGGGGCCCGGCCTGTCTGTAGGGGCCCGGCCTGCCTGTAGGGGCCCGCCTGCCTGTAGGGGCCCGGCCTGCCTGTAGGGGCCAGGCCTGCCTGTAGGGGCCCGGCCTGCCTGTAGGGGCCCGCCTGCCTGTAGGGGCCCGGCCTCCCTGTAGGGGCCCGGCCTGCCAGTAGGGGCCCGGCCTGCCTGTAGGGGCCAGGCCTGCCTGTAGGGGCCAGGCCTGCCTGTAGGGGCCCGCCTGCCTGTAGGGGCCCGGCCTGCCTGTAGGGGCCCGGCCTGCCAGTAGGGGCCCGGCCTGCCTGTAGGGGCCAGGCCTGCCTGTAGGGGCCCGGCCTGCCTGTAGGGGCCCGCCTGCCTGTAGGGGCCCGGCCTGCCTGTAGGGGCCCGGCCTGCCTGTAGGGGCCAGGCCTGCCTGTAGGGGCCCGGCCTGCCTGTAGGGGCCCGGCCTGCCTGTAGGGGCCAGGCCTGCCTGTAGGGGCCAGGCCTGCCTGTAGGGGCCCGGCCTGCCTGTAGGGGCCCGCCTGCCTGTAGGGGCCAGGCCTGCCTGTAGGGGCCAGGCCTGCCTGTAGGGGCCCGGCCTGCCTGTAGGGGCCCGGCCTGCCTGTTGGGGCCTGGCCTGCCTGTAGGGGCCAGGCCTGCCTGTAGGGGCCCGGCCTGCCTGTAGGGGCCCGGCCTGCCTGTAGGGGCCAGGCCTGCCTGTAGGGGCCAGGCCTGCCTGTAGGGGCCCGGCCTGCCTATAGACGTTGTGCAGATGATGTCACAGCTGCCAAAAAGGGACTGAGCGCCATATTGGTGATCAATTTAGATTCCTTAATATTGAAAATTCACAAATATTTAGAGCAGTTATTTTGGTTATATATATATCAAATAATCTTATAGTTTCATAATAAACAAATGTCATCATGTACAATTCGAGATATCTAGACTTATGGCATAGCCACATGGTCTTAAAGAGCACATGGTGATCACCAAAAAGTAGTCATGTGACCACGTCTGCACAAGGCCCACACGTAGGGGCCCTGCCCGCCTGTAGGGCCCCAGCCTGCATTTAGGGGCCCAGTCTGTCTGTAGGGGCCTGGCCTGCCTGTATAGGCCTCATACCAGGGTAAACAGACCCTCCTGAGTAGTCTGAGCTTCAGACATATTAGATACACAGCAATGAATGAAGGCAGTAGAGAGGAAGAAATGAATACATAGAAGAAACAGAGGCTCTCATGAATGTGCTACACAGTGGTGAAATAATCCCTGCTATCTGCCACAGTCAGATAGCCGCAATTCTTGGGATCTATAAATAGTATCTCAATCTTTTCCCCGTGAGTAGGTACCCCAGCTACAAGTATCAGGCCAGTGGAAAGGTGTGATTACGCGCATACCTGCATGCCAGGCGGCACTATTAACTTGACTATCAAACGTACCTGCTGTTATCTGTGATTTGAATTTAAACTACAGTTAATACCATAATAATCATTATTTCATTGTCTTTCCAATGGTATATACTATATGTATCTATCTTTTTTTAATCTTTAGGTTATTCCCATCACAAAATATCTCTATTTTCGCGTCACACGGAGTGTAACCATTACGGAAGAATCACAGGATTTATTACCATCTACATTTTCTCTTTGTGCTAGCTCCCATTGCTATGACTGATATGAAAACATAGCTGGCTTAATAGTGGGGATTTCTATCTTTAATTTGGTATAGTTTTTGTACTTGTATACATTTTGTTTCGTGTAAAATTCTGTATTTTAAGATTTTAAATTAGAATTCTTCTATGATAATAGATAATAAGATTTATAAGATTTGTATCTTTTTAAAGCTGAAATATTCAGGGTTACGATTCTAGTATTATTTCATATGACTAATGAACTGAGACCTAGCGCCAAGCACTTATATAAGACCTCCCTTTGTGAATTTTCGCGGCCCCATAGGCCTAGCATTGACACCTCAGGAGCAGTCTTTGACCAGTCAAACAAGGTGTGACAAACAATTATTTTGGTCTTAAAATTCGCAGTCACATAATAAACCAAAGTGACACCTTATGGGTGACCTATATATATTAAACTTTCAGCATTTGTTCCGCATGAATGCAGCTAGAGTGTGTGGTTTTCTCAGTGACGAGGAGTTAGTTGTTCCCTTTTTAATTGATTCTAGAGTTCCCCATTATTTTGAATTTCATAAAAATTACTAATAAAGTCTCATGAAATGCATATTCAAAAAATCATCTAACCGCATATCTGCAAACATAAATGGAAAGACCACGCATATGAACATTGTTTCATTAAATATCTACAGGGTCTCACAGACAGGAGACATTTCACATGCATTTGAAAATGATCTATTTTGAAGGTTTTTGGCACATTGTCAAAATTGAATGATTCATGGTTTTCAAACTCATCCTAAGGCAACAATCTACCCTTCCAGACTATTGAAAAAAAATAGACGCAGTCGCTATAATAATATTATACATTAACAAGACAAATCATACGAATAGTTTGATAAATGAATGAGATATCATGTTTCAAAAATGGAGAATTTTGAGGTTGTGTCTTCAAAATGTAGAGGGAATATTGAATATTCATAAGAATTAAAATGCGGTATACCAAAGAAAATATTATTCAGGGAAGTCTGTTTTTCGGCATTGTTATGGGTCAATATGTTGTATAACAAAACCTCAAATTTGGTACATTAACCCGTTGCCGTTCATATGCTATAGCCAGGCAAATCTGACGATTTTTGTCAAAAACAACATTACCCGAAAAATGGCTGAGTGTCAAAAATACATTTTATGTCATAATAACCTTATTAAATATCATATTTTCATAAAACAAAAAGTTTTTGTCTTCTTATCATTATTACAAACCTATGAAAGTTTTAAAAATCAGTTTTAATCAAAAACAAAAAATAAGCTGGGATACCTACTGTGAGTACAACCCCAGCTAAGGATGTAATGATATTATAATGTTGCAGAAAAGTTCTAGTAGGTTCTGTATTTGGTTAATATGACTCCCAATCATGTCGCTGCAATGTACTGCTGTGACCTTGCAAAGTGATGTTGTTATAATGTTCTGGTTACATTCTTCAACTCAAACAGAATGTCCTTATAACATTCTGTTTTGGTTTCATGCTAACCGCACCAAAAAATAATGTTATAAAAACCTTCTGATTTGGTGAGGTTTCAACCTCACCATCAATAACATAAGTGTTACATGCCATCTTATTAAGTAACAAATTGAATAAAAAATAATATGGTTGCAGAACGTTTTTGTTATGTTATAAGCTGGCTGGAAACAAGAAGGTAGGTGTGGAAGCTCTACCGTGCGGGGGTCCCTAACGCCATGGTAATGCTAACAGAGCTGTTTTTTATGGCAGTAAATTATTGTTCACGGTAGAAGGAGAGGAGGTGCTAATATATTTGCTCTCTGCGCCTCTTGGACTGATTTAAAGCTGCTCTGAGACTAAACAGGAGCCCCCAGACACTGATTGCACTACTCAAACAAAGAAGATAGGCCCCCTGTTTGCCCCTCTTGTCGTCCCCTGCTCCCTTCGTACGGCCTACCCCAGACATAGTCCTTTCATGACCTAGATACCCCTTTTGCATAATAGGTTCTTACACCCACAGGAGTCTATGGCTACTAGTGGCCACCTAAAATCTGTAAGAAATTATTTTATTGGTCCTCTAGGCCTATAAATGGCATGGGGAACCCCATGGATGGTTGTTTGTGTAATGGCTGGTTTGAGATCCTACCTGCCATAAACCAGTGGCCCCAAAGTATGCTGGGATATAGGGTGGAATTTCCACCTAAATTGGCTGCTGGTTAACAGTCCTGGTTTGTCCACCTAATGGACTTGAACGTAACTACAGTCTACCCAGACATGCTCCTACTGCCGAGGGACCGTCTGAGATGGCAGGGGGTGGTGGCGTGCAATTCAAAACAAAGCTGGGAAGAACTTGAGAGGATTTACATGTGTTGATAAGAGGATTTAGTGAACTGAAGGTTTTACATGCATGAATAATCCATTAAACCATTCAACCTCGTAGACTAAAGTGGTTCCCATCTGTAGCAGCCTCATCTGGGACGGGCTCTTGATAAGGTGTGAACCACACATTGAAGTTTCAGGTCTGTGAATTCAGATTGTTCCACTTTCAGTTTATTCCAAGAAATATGGGATTGTATCTCTGCAACTGAGGCTGAAAGGTTTGAACGTGGTTTGCAAATAAAGACATTTCACGGAATTCAAAACATTATTTCCTAAGGACAAGCGTCCCATTTTCCAACTATCCGAAAAAATGAAAGTTCTTCAATCTTTTTCTATTTATTTTGCAATTGCACTCACGAAAATCCAAATAAGAAAAGTAACAAAGGGAATGGTTTCAAAGATAGAAATGGTCAGAAAGGATTGAATTTGTAGATATTTTGCTGATGATGAAAAACGATTTAGCAATAAACTACATGTTTTCCTGTTTCTCTGTTGAAAGAGGTTGTATAAAAGTATAGTACACACACACATACACACACACACACACACACACATATATATATATGGATATATATATATATATATAATCGTTTGGATCTCAGAAATAACATAGCATATTGAAAATAATTTTAGATTAAATACCTTATTGAATTTACGGGAAAAAAGAATGAATATCCATTTTAAGCATGTTTTTTTCAGAATAATGTATTTTTCTGTATAAATAAGGTCCCAGTTAGTGATATTACTACACTTGTTGTTAAGTTAAGTCTCCTTAATGGTTACCTTAACTAGGTATCTGGATATTCTTTAACTCAACTAGGTGGCGCTATGTTCTTGTGGGATCCGCCATCTTGAACTGGATTATCTAAAGTTCAAGTTGGCTTTACACTTAATCTAGACAAGGTAAAATTCTCATTTTTGGCTTTTAAGCCTTATGTATATATGTCAACCCCAAATGTAAATAAACCCTAAAAAACATATGCAATTTGACTTGGATGAAGATAGCGGAGTGACATAACCAACGCTACGACCTTCAGTTTTACCATTATGTGACCAGATAAGAGTGAAAGAATGAGTCAATGTACCATTCAGGAGTGTCCTCAGTGACAAGGGGCTCTAGGCCTGTTATTAGTGGCACCTCATCATTGACAATCATCAACAATCATATCTAATCAAATGAGACCTAAAGATCAAATCAAAGCCTCCCCCATCCTGTGGTACTAAGGGCACACTGGAAGACCCCCGATTATCGCCCATCTGTGTGCTCATTACACTCACTGACTGGTCACTCCCCGACCCCTGGCCTTAGTCCGATCTGACCCAGATTAGGTATTGCATAATAGGTCTGTACACCCACAGCAGTACATGGCTTTTATTGGTCACTTAAAATTTGTAAGGAATTCTTTTGCTGGCACCCTATGAATGGCATGGGGAACCCTTTTGAGGATTTTTGTACTTCTGGCTGGTATATGGTCGTACTTGCCATAATCCAACAGCTGCAAGGCATGCTTGGATTTGGGTAGGAATTCTCACCTAAAATGGCGGCTGGTGTACAGACTCACTTTGGGAAACAGTGGGTCTGAAATTGACAGACTACCCTGTCCCTGGTCCCCCCAGCCTCCTAGTGGCGGTAATGTGTACTAATGGCCCGGCCGTATCCTCCATTGCTGAAAGGCCCCGCGACTTTTGGTTTGATCCCCCATGGTCAGGGCAGGGACCAGCGAAAGGGGAAGTGGAAGGTGAGCATGCGATGGACAGGGGACGGGAGAGGGAGAGGGAAGAGGGGAAAGGGGAGAGGGGAGAGGGGAGGGGGGAGAGGGGAGGGGGCTAAGTAATTATATAAAATGAGACAAAATTGAAACACACAGAATTCTTAGATATACAGCTCATCTTGCACGAATTCTTTATTGTACACAGCGAAATGTGCATGCAATTATGTAAGTAGTACACACAAATGGTGGTTTTGGGTTTAACAACTGGGGACGTGTTGAAGGTTGGTGATGGGCGGGGCTGGTGTTTGGAGATTAGAGGTTGTAGGGGGTAGGTGGTGAGGGTGACGTGGGAGTAAGGGATGGATGGGTTGGGTTGGGAAGAGGAGGTTTTTCCCACTAAGGAGGGACACAGAGTCGTACTAGGGACGTTGTGGAGACGGGGGCGACTGGGGGCTATGTATAGGGTGTGACGGGGATGGGCAATAGGGAGTTTTAGCAAACCCCAACACATCCCAAAGCGCAAACGCAACGTATATCTTATGCCAGCTGTAATGACTGATGCCAAAATTATATCTTGAGAAAGGACGCAGCATGTTACAACTAATACAGGCACTTCAGACTAAACCATCACAAAGGGTTGATACACGTCACAACTAACATCATCTTATCGACGTATGACGTATCGAGATGCGTCGTGGTTGCTAAAACTCCCTAATGTGGTGATGTGGGATGCTATATAGTAATAACCTAACCTAATCCTTGTAGTCACGTTGAAAGATATGCATTTTATCAATATGTTGCAATGTGTTTTTTTAATTTTTAATCTCATTTCTACCTCCTCCTTAAATCCGTTCCTCTTCCTTACTTATATTTGATAACCTGTCTCAAATACAATGCAGAATATGTAGTTATTTCTATGACATGAGGTTGACCTAAGTAGTTGTGGTTGTGTTGATACCGACTGCCCCATTGACAGTCCCCCTATTCTGGGTTTGGTGCATACCAAACATTCACAATGCAATATAGTAATGAATCACGAACTACAAAACAATACAAGATTGGCAAATATAACCGCAACAAGCAATTTGTGGTTAAAGAAGGCCACTGCAATCACTTATCCACCCAAACAGCCTTGGGTCCTCCACACCCACACTTCCAAAATACCAAATGCTCTTATTTCAGCATTATCTTACGATTATTTGTCCACCTCTGCCAAGGCTAACCCTCTCCACGGACTAACAAATCCCCATCTCCCCTTGACCTTGGCTGCCCTCCTTCTCCTATTCCTGCCCTGCTTTCCTTATTCCCCACCCACTCCTCCCCCTCCTCTCACCCCTCCTCCCCCTTCGACCTCCCCCCCTCCCCCTACTCCTCCTCCTCCTCCTCCCTCCTTCCCCCCCCCCTCCTCCTCCTCCCCCTCCCCCCCTTCTCCATCTCCCCCTGCCCCTGCCCCTCCTCCTCTACCCCTCCTCCCCCTTTCCCCCACCACCTCCTCCCCCTCCACCCCCTCTCCTACCCCCCTACCCCTTCCTTCCCCCCCTCCTCCTCTCCCCCATCCCCCTCCTCCCCCTCCTCCCCCTCCCCCTTCTACACTCCCCCCTCATCCCCCACCCCCTCCTCCTCCCTCCCCCCTCCTTCCCCTCTCCCCCCTCCTTGAGAGAGAAGAGGGCCCCTAAGGTTACCATAAATCAGGTGGGAATTGTTCACTCAACAAGATACCACTTGACCTTGGACATAGCCCCCTCTCCCCCGGCAGCAGGGCCCGCGCTCCACTGGTCCCTCGATAAATAAAACATGGCCGGCCCGAATGGTTATTTAGGGCCGTTTGCATTGAAGATGTTGTTTTCCACATCGAATTGTCGATGTCCTTTGGCCCCGGCGAGGGAAACGGCTTTGTATGGAGACAAACGGTGGCGGTTCTCACAGCGTAAGGATGTCGGAGAGACTGCAGAGAGAAGAGAGGCAATGGTAGGCTCTAAACAAAGGCAGGAAATTCACAGAGTCCTGAGACTCAATCTGATTACATCAACATAAGAAAGAGCCAAGGACAAAAAACAGGTGCATTTCGGTGTTTCAATCTTCCCTACTTTGTTGTCTAGACCCTATTCTTTATAAAGACAATTTTATTAATAAAAGCAACATTTTGTAAAATATCACAGAAGGAATGTAAGCTTTTCAAAACAATGAATATACCTTTTATACGGGAGAAAATACTTCAGTAATACTGTACCAAAAATCAAGTTGTCAAGGTTTCAATCTGTTCTCATAGATTAATTTCAGTGGTGACCCCTAAATCCTTTCTTTCCCTCACTTTTGATTCATTTGAAGTATGATTAACCTATAATGGATTTTTAAAATTCTAGGAACAGTTGGAATCCTCAGAATGTAAAGGTAAAGCTCTTTTCTTCGTCAAACCATGTCTGACAATTAATTGCGGAAACAAAGGAATTTCTTTTTGCTTCCGTGTCCTTTGAGGGTAGGTCAAATACTCAAAACCTATTGTGGATGTTTGTAACAGATTTGCAGTCTATACTGAAAAATCAGTAACATCTTTAAGTTTTTTTTTACCATGAATCAAAGCTTGGTCTATTCTTCTTGAGAAATATACTTTCCATTGTGTCCTAAGTCAGTTGGACACACTTAAAAAGTTCCAGGTTGCTAGGTTTACCTTCATCACCCTAAGCTCACCTGAAGTTTGGAACCAATACCGAGCAATGCATGACCAAACCCCCTTAAGACACATTAAAAGCCATGACACCAAAGTATGTACCCAATCATTGCTGATGTCACTCCTCCTCAGACCTGATGTAGCACATTGACAAAGGGGGCATAGATGGGGGGTCCCCATGTTGTCCTGTCAAGTTTGAGAAAAGATTATGTCGCCCTGTCAAATTTAAGAAAAGGCTATGTCGCCCTGTCAAATTTAAGAAAAGGCTGTGTTGCCCTGTTGAATTTATGAAAAGGTTATGTCACCTTGTCGAATTTAAGAAAAGGCAGTGTTGCCCTGTCACATTTAAGAAAATGCTATGTTGCCCTGTCACATTTAAGAAAAAGCTGTGTCACCCTGAAGAAAAGGCTGTGGCGCCTAGTCAAATTTAAGGAAAGACTATGTTGCCCTGTAGAATTCAAGAAAAGTTGTGTTGCCCTGTTGAATTTAAGAAAAGGCTACATCGCTCTGTCTAATTTAAGAAAAGTTGTGTCGCGCTGTTGAATTTAAGAAAAGGTTGTGTCGCATGTTGAGTAGCCAAAAAAAGGTTGTGTCGCACTGTCGATTCTAGGGGTCTACACCCATACAAATCGTTGTGCACAGCAACACACCACTAACAAGCGATTCATTTGTAACACGGTACCACACCAATAGATAAGGAGATGTCAGGATCTTAGTCTCAATAGGGTGGGCCTTACACTGTTACCTCTGTACGTCTCCATATGATCCCTGGCCGGCTCGCGTTGCACCGGGTAATGGCGGCAGATCGATGGCGCCCTCTGGGGGATGGGGTAGCTGCATGAATAGATATCGGGTGGTACAGGGGGCCTCTGTTAATGACAAGGGTGTATTACCTGTTAAGGACTCCTAGGCTATATGCTGAAGGTATGTGCACTTTTAATGAGTGCTTTCTATGATCTGTTGCCGGTTTTATAAGAAACCTCGGTATGGTTACGTGAGTTTTGCGTTTCATAAAGTTCCAATGACCTTTTTGGTTATTGTGGCTACATGAGTTTTGTTTTCTCTTATGTGGGAGTGGGTGTATTTACGTGAGATTTAGGTGGATTTACTGGAGTTTTGGGTGAGTTTTGTTATGAAATGCCAGTTTCAAACTCCCATATAGTTTCTGTAAGCACACATAAAACCTCCGTAGCTACGGAGTTTATAATGAAACACCCCACAGTGTTAATTCATCACTGAGGTCAGCCAGTAGAACCCAACCTTTATTGATATTGTGATATCATCTTTCGTAAAACAAGGTATCAATATAAGACTGTAAAACAATGTTATCGAAGAAATATATTTGCGGAGGCATGAAAGCCTTAAAGGCCAAAAACACAAGATAGATTGTAAACCGGATATGACATCATAATAGTCATGTGATCTGAAGTGGCCAATCAGAGCCGAGTAATAAGGTACTCCTTGTGTTTACATGTGTCCTCTTCCAATAGCATAGCCCTCTAAGGGGTCTGAGATGACAAGATGATAAGATAGTAGCTAGATACTCTAATGAACTCAAGTAATTTAGGACGGCCTGAAATGTTTGGAAGTCCAACCCGGGACCGGAAGACCAAACAAGTGCGGAAACCTGAGATAGTAAGCGGCCATCCCGTGACTGCAGGCACGAAGGCACAATTGGCTCGGCCCCACGCTACCACCTTCTATGGAGCGGCGGCCCGACTACCTGTGGAGCATCGGAGTGGACACCAGGCCCCCACACGAACAATAAAAACCAAATCCTGTTACCGTTGACCCACCCCCATCATTCATTCTGCACTCGCATTTAAACCCGCGGTCCACCCGTGCCTGATGTCCGGAATGCCCCAGGCCCGACAGACAGGCACACACCTCCCCCCTCGAAGAATACTGATTCCCCGACCAACCTGCTCATTCCCCCTCTGTGCGAGGCACGACTCTTGATCACCTCGGCTTCTTGTTCAAACTCTTCGTCCAGCTTGAAACCAAAATAACCAAGTCCCTCCATCGTAGAAACCAGAAACCCCAAACTACCGAGGAACGTCACAATATGAATGGTCCATGACATAAATGTTTTTCCATAACTGTTCAGAAAATGTGGTAATGTATATTATGAGGAAAGTGTGTTAGTAAAGTTAAATGGGTAAGAATGCAAGAGATAATATGTACGATATGAACTAAATAACATCTTTACGAACTCCCCATCTTAAACATCAAATAATGACAACACAATATTAATCTTCTCTACTTGCCTTTACTCCCTCTCTGAGCCGATCCCAACTTTCCCCCTCCACTCCCCCCCCCCCCATCCGGTCTCTCACCGTTCTATGGCAGGATCTTTCTGTGAAGAGGGGTGCTCCAGAATTCCTCCTTTTCCACAATTCGGGACAAGTTCCACTTTCCACACATAGATGGCGCTCTGACGGTTCTCTGCTGGCGTCCGCATACACGGGAATTCTATTACAGATTCTAGGGCGGAGGAGGGGGGAGGAGGGGGGTGCTTTGGGAGTAAGACTCAGCAAACACACATACGTACAGGCATAGCGAATCACAAACAAAAGCAAGATAAGGGGCGGGGGTAAGTATACAGCCATACCCCAACCCCCTCCATTGCTGGGCTGTGGTGCCAATAGCCCGACTCTGAGGTCCGGCTGGCTGCACATAGATGTGGCTGTTAAAGCCTGAGTGGGCCGGTGAAGTGGGGGCCCACCCGCCTTAAAGGGGTATTCCACTACACAACATGGGCTGCGATATGGAGTGTGATGCGACCATATCATAACCATGTCATAGGCTCCTATGATAATGCCACATTGCATTAGTGTAATAGGATATATTACAGTTGGCTATGACTTAAAAGTCGTGCGATATGATTTTTATCTCAGTAAAGTCATGGAGATGATTATCTTAGGCTATAACTTAGGCCACGACATTTATTCAACATGTTGAATGTATATCTTAAATGTATGTGTGTCTCATGTCAAAGAATGCGATATTGCTATGGTATTGATGCGGTATACATATACAAGGTTAGACAGGCTGGTGCCTCTTCCTGCAATGCCAGCTAATGAAATTGTGCGATGGTGCGATGGTTTGGTGGTCCTCATATCGTAGACAGTTGTTATCGTGTAATGAAATACCGCAACACTATAACAACTGTTTATGATAAATTATAAGGACCATTTCACATGATATCATTATGAGGTATCACAGTAGGAAGCGCCAGTCTGTCTAACCTTCTGTGTGTATTTTGCAGCAATATTCTAGCCTTATGGCACCATTCCGTACGATTTGACCTACAAATTGACCTAAGACATTACCTGAAATTCAGGGCATTTCAATCTTTCCTCCATGATATTATTAAACATGCATCAAATACATATCATAGCTTGGGTTAAAGCTTGCAACATTTTCCCAACAAACATTTATCGTCGTATCATAATTTATGACTTTAAAGTCATAGCCAACTGCAATATACCCTATTATACTAATGCGATGCAGTATCATAGGGGTCTATGGCATGCCTATGAATCGATCATATCGCACCCCATATCGCAGTGGATATCGTGTAGTGGAATACCCCCATTAGACAATACGCGGGCATCTCGGCATGCAGCGGGCGGCCTGAGGAGGACTGAGTGGGGGTGGAGGGGGAGGGGGAGGGGGAGGCTGGGAGAGGGAAGACGGGGGGAGGGGAGGGCCTTCTCCCTCTGAGGGCCCTCCTGGAGGGTGGGGGTTGGGTGCGGGGGTTGTGAAGGAGAAGCCACTGTCCGTAGATACTTGGACCGTCGGCTCAAAGACCCATCTGGTTCACAGTTTAAGGTTTTCGATATAGACGTTATTAGTGCAGCAGATCACGTCACAATAAGCCGATCCCACACTGGGTATATTCCAGGGTTGGACAAGGGTTGGACAAAATTATGATATAAACGATCCTTGTCTCCTAGAGACTGGATAACTGGAATAACCAATAATTATGTAGTTTTTTTCAAATCCCTAAGTACTGATAAAATATTATGATTTTTAAAATGTTACTATTATGTCTTGCAGGTTTACCAGCCAATCAAAATGTTGTATTTTAGAGAAAATAGAGTTGGACATTATAACTGCATTTTATAAATTTTAGCAGCAATTTCTCAACCAAACCACCAAACCACCATGGTCTATTTTAATTTACACTTCTATCTTTGAAGATTAAATCGCTATTAAGAAATTGCTATTTAATTTTATGGTAAAATTTGATGTTCACACACACACACACACACACACACACACACACACACACACACACACACACACACACATATATATATATATATATATACTGGGATGGGCTTACTGCCAGAAACAGATTGACTGCCATAGTGGTGATCATTTTGAGAGCACCGTTTTTCACAATTCTAAAATATCCAGAACAAATATTTTCTTATTTGATGTGAATTAGGGGAGGTATTGATTATTACAATAGTAAATATTAGAGATAATCCGCATGTCGTTGAGAATTCCTTTAACCCACACTTAAGCCCAATACTCACTAGGTTAAATCGATGCAAAATTCAGCCAATGGCTACCATAATAGTCAGCCGATATTAATGATTGGCCAGAATGAAATATTGACATGCACATGTTTGTTGAGTCGATGCCAAAATCGACCAATTATTCTGGTAGAATCGGGTGACTTTAGCTCCGATCCCTCAGCAGCTCAAATTTGCCTCGTGGATACGAGGTTAAATCCTATTAATGAAAGTGTTCTATGATTTGGATCAATCACACACGTCAAACAGTTTTTCGCTTTTAACATATCATTAATGAAGACCCAGCCAGCTTGCAACAAATCAGAAACGTTTTGAACCCCCCCTTTCTTTTAGTCAGTGTGTTACTTACTAAGATGGCAAGTAACTATCACGTTTTTAATGGCAAGGTTGAAACCTCACCAAGTCAGAATGTTATTATGACATTATTTTTTGGTGAGGTTAGGATGAAACCTAAATAGAATGTTATAAAATCATTCTGTTAGGGTTGAAGAAAATAAACCAGAATGTTGTTATAACATCACAGTGCAACGTCATGGCAGTATGTTGCAGCGACTTAATTTGGAGTCATTAAAAGAACGTAATAAGAACCAAATACAGAACCAACCAGAACATTGCTGCAACGTTATAATAACCACATCCTGGGCTGGGGAATCACATCTGAATGTCTTTGTTTATTACTTTGATGTACTTCTCAGGTGTCAACAAGAAAAAGTAATCATCTCACACAGAGGATCCTTCAGACAGGATTATGACCAGCAGGCATCTGGAGAAACTCGGTAAGTGCCGTGCTTGACGTATAAAACTACATTGATTTAGGCCTGAGCCCCCTATACTGTGTTTTTATTGGCGGGCCAGTTGCCCTCTGCCCGCCTGAGAGGCGGTACCTCTAGGGCCCCTCTTGCCAACCCTCCCCATCCCGGGCCCATCCAACAACCCCCGCCAACCCCACCCGGATGGCATGCTGGGGCCCATCTGGGATGGGGGAGGGCAGTTGGTTATGGTGGGGGTTCTGAGGGGGGGCAGGGAGAGGGAAAGATAATGTTGGTGAGGGGGGGGGGGGGGTGTCCTAAGGGTGTGACGTAACAGAAACGCTCTGTAACAATTATTTTACTTTATAGATGGTGAGGTTGAAGCCTCATCAAATCAGAGGGTTATTAATACATTATTTTTTGGTGAGACTAGGACAAAACCTTGAAAGAATATTATTTATAAGAACATTCTGTTTGGGTTTAAGAACATAACCAGAACCTTGTAATAACATCACAGTGCAACATCACAGCAGTACGTTGAAGTGACGCAATTGGGAGACATCAAAAGAATGTAATAAGAACCAATACAGAATCAAACAAAACGTTGCTGCAACGTTATAATAACGTCACATCCTTGGCTGGATGGGTTGTGAGGGGTGCAGGGATAGGGGAGAGTGGTGGGGGGTTCTGGGGGCAGGGATGGGATGCAGAGTGGGGTTGGAGGGAGGGGGGCGTTTCTGGAGGGCAGTGGAGATTCTGGGGTGGCAGGGTAGGGGGGAGTGGAGGGGGTCATTCGCCCAATTGACGTTCCCCAGAATCCTTTTCGCAGCGGAGAGCAGCCCGATTTTTCCGCTATTGTCGCCCTAACATTGATTTTTGAAATACTCTTGTATGTTTCCATATAGTTGTGATATATAAAGTTGTTTCTCATATTTATCAAAACATTACGTATTTCTGCTTATGTGTGTGAAATGTTTAGTGAAAATGACAAGAATTTAGAAACTATAGAGCAGTTTGAAATACATTAAATCAAAGAGAAAATGGCGAAGTGGAAGCCAAACTGAGCAAATCTGTCAACTTTAATTCTATATTAGAATCAATAAAGTAAGATTCAAAATTGAAGTTATTGATCAAAGATATCCTATTTTTTTACAATGAAATTTTAGTAGAAAAGTTTTCATATTTCGTTTTATTAAAAAATCTTTTTTGTGAATACCGCTGCTCTCCGCCAAGGTGGCGATAATCGGTGGGTTTTGGAACGTCAATCAGGCGAATGGGTTTCAGGGGTGGGTGAGGGTGGTAAGGGTGGTGGGGCAGGTGGGTTGTGGGGGGCAGGTATGGTGGGGGGTTCTGGGGGGAGGGGCAGGGATGGGGGGATTGTTGAGGGTGGCCCACAGACGTCATTGGGTGGCTGATGGCCTCATACACGAGATACACGTGTGGTACAGGGGGCGCTACTAGTAGGCTCACAGCCACGGGCACAGCGTGTGGTCTTATTGTAATCGGTCGTTTGAGAAGACAGCAAAGTGGTAGAACTTTGTTTTTGGTTGCCTACTTCTCTTTTAACGACAGTTTGTTATATATCCCCAAATAATACCACTATTCTCAGATATGTCCAAACCTGAAAAGACTAATCAGACTAATGAAGTGAAGGTGGGAATTAGTTGAGGCTGTAGTCTATTTTCTTGGGGGGAATGTATGTAAATTTATAACACCTATACTTTTTTTCGCATCCCATATAGTACAAGGATGTAGAAAGGGTTTGGTATTGATTTTACTATGAATATGCAAAATAGTTTGAGGTCATTTGAAGGTTAAGTGTCAAATTCTATAAAGAATTAAAAGTATCTGTGTATTTCTGACATATTTGTTTTGAGATACACGTAACACATTGCACTGTCCAAAGGTATGTCTTTAGCTTGTCATCCCACAGTATAATATCTCTCTCCCAGTGTCCAATACCAATGTCCATATGGATATGTATTACACGCTGCAGGCCCCTCTCCTCCCTTCTATCCCAGTGATTCTGTGAATCCAATTCTCGAGGTTGCACAGCAATTGGTTGTCTTCTTAGCTCAAGCTAACCATGAAACATTCATTGATGAAACAGTCTGGCCCTGTCGCCTGCAGCGTTTAGTGGGTGGGCAGTGGACTGGTACCAATCAACGTGTCTGTCTGTAGATTGGGTCGGGTGTGAACAAACACTGCCTGCAACGGGCTGAGCTACTGAGAGCCTGAGCTATGAGTTGAGACTGACCTTACCACGAACCTGAGCTATGAGTTGCCACTGGCCTCATGGAGAGCCTGAGCTATTAGTGAACACTGACCTCACTCAGAACCTGAGCTATGAGTGGCCACTGGCATCACCAAAAACCTGAGCTACTGGCCTCACCAAGAGCTTCAGCTATAGACTGTGTGCAGACGTGGTCAAGTCACCAGGTTTTGGTGATCACCACTTGGTTCTCCTATACATGTGGCAATGGTATTTATCCAAAATGTATAAGTAATAGTCATTTTTTATGATTTTATGAGTATTCCTTTGATAGAATATCAAAAAATGTTCAGCATAAATGATTAAGAATGGTCAATAATAACATATTTAAATTGATCACCTATATGGCGCCACCCCATTTTGGGAGGTGTGACGTCATGTGCACAATGTCCCCACTGGTACCCACTGGCCTCACTGACAGCCTGCTCCGTGAGTGACCACTGGCCTCATGGAGAGCATGAGCTATGAGTGGCAACTGGCCTTACTGACAGCCTGAGCTATGAGTGGCCACTTACCTGACATAGAACCTGTGTTATGAGTGGCCACTGACCTCACTGAGAGCCTGAGCTATGAGTGGCCACTGGCCTCACTGAGAGCCTGGGCTATGAGTGGCCACTGCTCTCTTAGAACCTGAGCTATGAGTGGCTGATGGCCTCACTGATAAAATTAGTATGGAGTTGGGTCAGGAGTGAACAAACACTGTCTGCAATGAGCTGGTGTACTGAGAGCCTGAGCTATGATGGGCCACTGGCCTCACTCAGAACCTGAGCTATGACTGGCCACTGGCCTTATTGAGAGGCTGAGCTATAAGTTGCCACTGGCCTCACCAAGAGCCTGAACATCTTGTAGCTGCCAGCCTTATTGAGAGCCTGGGCTACTGGCAGCTAGTGGCTTCACTGAAAGTCTGAGCAGCTACTGGCCTCTCTGGGAGTTTGCAGTACCCATTGATAGCGACCGCAAATGCACCCAACTGCAAAGTGGAATATATGCTTAAGCAAAATGTTGGCCACTCTGACAGGCTTCTCTCTGCCCTACCCATGCCAATTATACGGCTTTTTTCGGTATGCTTGGATCAGGATCAAGTTGATTTTATCAGAGGCCAAAATCGAATTGCTCATGATTAGGGGGCACTGAGTATCTGTAAACGCTATCCTTGGGTGTAAGTGGAAAAGAAACTTTTGTCTGCGAATGTTGCAGAGGTTGGCCGATGTATTTTAACAGTGGTAGGTTATTCAATACTGAATGCTTTGAAATTATTTTGAATGTGAGAAGGCTACGAAATGATCTTTTATTACTGGCAATGATAGGTGAAAACATATTGCAAAGTGTATGAAAACGCATCATTAAGAGATAAGTTTGTGACAAAAAGTCAAACATGAAATATAAGTGAATAAATAGGATATTTCATGGTACTTGGGGAATTGACACATATTTGTAATAATTTTTTTTACAACAAACAGTCCACAGAATATTCTGTCTTTTTGCATTTCTGCCTCCTTTAATCTTCAAAAGTGAATACCTTTTCCTTCTCTGAGGCTTTGAGCAGCCCTTTCCTCTATAGCCATCCCTTTAATGTGGACAGTCCAATGTGGTATACACGTGTTCTAGAGTTACCTACAGGGAGACCAGGTGGAATGAGCACCTTTTGTGACGAGGGCCAAGAGGAGCAATTTAGAGCAATTGAGTGTGTTGGAGTGGCTCGGTAACGACTGGTGGACGCGGGGCGATGGCCTGTTGGCGTGTAGGTACCGGGCAGCCTGGGTGTAGGTACTGGGCACCCTGAGCACCTACTGCACGCCTACCACAACCTTATAGCCCCATACCCACTAGGTGATTTTATTGGTGACAGGTGACGGGCAACTGGGAGAATCGGCCGATTCCTATGATTGCCTGTTAGTATACCATATTGAAATGTGTATGTTAGATATGAGTCGGTGCTAAAATTGGCAAAATCTCCTAGTAGAGTCGGCTGATTTTAGTGACGATCTGCCGGCCGACTCTGTAAAAATGTCCGAGTGGGTATGG
This sequence comes from Lepidonotus clava, assembly GCA_936440205.1. Classification (NCBI taxonomy): domain Eukaryota; kingdom Metazoa; phylum Annelida; class Polychaeta; order Phyllodocida; family Polynoidae; genus Lepidonotus; species Lepidonotus clava. The sequence continues at coordinate 48,599,371 of OW387141.1, forward strand.
CGCTTTAAAGCCTCATACCTACTAGGCAACTGTCACACAGTTGACCAACGAGTCGCCGCTAAAATCAGTAGATTCATTTGGTCGCCACTAAAATCGGCTCATTTTGGTGATAGAATCGGCTAATTTTAACGTGGATTGGTCGGTCGACTTAGTGAAAATCGCCTAGTCGGTATGGGGCTTATCACTAACCACATACCACAGCGATAACCAGCTGCCAAAGAACACGCTCATAGAACCTCCCCAGGTGACTCCAACCAATAAACTCTTTGTGGGTGAGATCTGGTGAACACAGTCAGGTGAGTACTAGCGTAAGAATAATGATGATGGTCCTTTGACAAAAAAATACAATACACTTGATCAGGTGAATACGGTTAGGTGAATAACAATGCTTACATTTTACCAATACAATGTGATACATAGGCACCCAGTGTGAATGCCTATAATCTATTATACCAGGAGAGAGTATAGATAATTGGATTTTTATAATTGTTTGTTAAATGCACCGTCGAGTTGCCAAGGATCAGAAATGTAAAAATTATGGCTGGATGGGGGTGGGGGGCAGACAAGGAAATTGTCCTTCCCCCACCAGGATAAATAAAACGTTTAATAGGATATATATATATATATATATATATATATATATATATATATATATATAATACACGGAGGTTCTTGTATGTATTCGTTTGTCATCAGCCGTATACGGAACAAATGCATATCTTACTTAATTGCAGTTTTGTAGGAGCAAGAAAGTCTATTGTATTTATCAATTATATTGCCAATGAAATCCTGAAAACTCCCTTAGCTGCATGAGGGATTTCCTTATTTTAATGTTGGGCAGCGTATTGAATAAAAAACGAGTACCAATAAAACCACATCTGAGACTCGCCCTAATCCATGGTGTACCGTTATGACTTGTGTCACCCCTTGTAGTGACCCTGTCAGCCAGTAAAGGGGCCCTGTAAAGGGACCAGTCCTGGTGGGTAAAGGGCTCTGTAAAGGGATCACTCATAAGTTAACACGTACTAATACACGCAGACAGGTTCTTCTCACAAAGTGGCTCATCAACTTAAAGACTTGTACAAGACCAGCCGGGACCCATTCATCGCCACTAGGAAGCATATTACACTACATGATTATGACTGTGATACCTGCGCGCTACGAAGATACTACACAGAAATTCACAGATAGGAGTAATATCATTGGTAAAAGTTGACAAATTGGAGAATGTCATACATGTCAAACATAGAAGTTTGTCTCTAATAGGTGTGACTTCTCTGTGACATTGTCATATCGCAGCTCAAGTTGTGTAGTGTAAAAGCGCCTATAAAATCAGACCTGTTGGCTTCTACCTCCTACTGTACATTAAACTGACCAGTAGTAAGACATGTTTGGAGGTGTGGGTATGGTTCAGGCCTCAGGTAAAAGGGTTAACAGTGTTACACATTGCTCCTGTACTCCAGGCTCACCTTGCTTTGCCTGCCCTCGGCCCTGGTGATTTGGTGCTCTGCGAGCCACTCGGGAAATCATGAGTATGCTTTGGTGAGGCTCACCATTCTTACACCACTCTCTGCTCCAGTATACAGGCTTCATGGGGTAACCTACTGCTCACAGTTGTGCATCCTGGTGGCAAAATTTCAAAATCCTAAAAAATCTTAAAATTTCAAATAAAATTAATAATCATTATTTATTTAATGTTGATGATAATTGAAGGGGGTAATAATATCAAATGAACCAGGCACACATGCACCCCTAGTGACAAAAATGAAATGCCTACAGAATTATAAATCTTTCGTTAGACATGATAAGAGGTGGTTTTGAAATAGAATTAATAGATGCTAGTTTTTTGAACAGCAAATTTAGGGGAATAACTAGGATAGATTTATAAAAAAATGTACAGAAATAATCACGTATTAAGTTTCAACAATCTCCAGTGATTACCTGTTTTGGCTTTAATAATTTGCTTTCAACCTAAGGTACATATTCCTTAGATCTGGTAAGGCTTTAATGGATTTTGAATGTTCTACATTCAGTTGAATATAACTTTGTAATATATATTTGTCCTATAGTTAAAGACATTATCATTTTTATCATCTCACTCAAAAATAAGCACGGTGACATATATATGTTTTGTTTTGATGAGATCTTGCATTGAGCGAACAGAAATTTCTGTTTTGGGGAACCTGTAATGGCTTAAGAATTGTGGTTGAACAGTCTGTTTTCCTTTTAAGGCGTGTCCCAACTTTACTGGCAATTATCATGGAAGGTTACCAGCAAGGCCTTGTAGGCAGCCAGCATTGACACAAAGTCAGTTGGAGTGGTTTAGACATTGTTCAGTCACTAAAACAACTGTCATCATATTAATACTTCTGGTTTATTTATGTGTGGTAGGTTGGCTGTTTCTACCCCATATCAACAAGCTTGTACTCATTTAGTCTAGGGTTATCATGTAAATGAGATGAGATCACTAGTCTATTGTTTTTGTGTACAACGTATCCTCTATATGCACACACCAAGCATTTGATGACCCTTTGATGTGTGTATGTAATTTGAAGTATGAACATACAGTTTGAGAGCACACGTTGAAGGATCATTAATGAAGAGTGCAAAGAACGAAGAGAATGAAAGCAGTTTCAACATGGAGTAATTCAATGTAAACGAGCATTGCTTGTAAATAAAGTCTTTTGAATTAAGGTTATGGAAATCGGATTTTGCATCACCGCATTATTGTACCATAAGGCAGGTTATGAAAACCAGTTTGTCTTAAAAGTGTCAAATGTTATGCCTGAATAAAATTTGAATCAGAAAACAAGAAGACTTTAACTATAAATTCCCCGTTATGATATCTAACTATAATGTCACGCTAGTACATGCACACTGAGTCTATCGCCAACATACAGACAGTGAATTATGGTATATTACTGTTCCATTCTCCTCTCAGCACTGTGGCTGAGGGCCAATAGCTCATTTAAATCAACATCAAAATACATAGCCTGCCAAGTTAAACATTAATGAAAGGAAAGGAACATAAAATATTCAGCCGTGAGTAAGCTGTAGATGGTACCTGTGCCAGAACTAAATGATGCTGTCCCCGATATCTGCATAACTTACGGCTCGGTTCATTCCCCTTCTCCCCTCCCCCAGATCTTAATGGCATGGTCCTTCGTTATCTGCATTACCTACGGCCTAGGTTCATTCCCCTCCTCCCCTCCCCCAGAGCTTAATGACGTGGTCCTCCGTTATCTGCATTACCTACGGCCCAGGTTCATTCCCTTCTCCCCAAGACCTTAATGACACGATCCCCTGTTATCTGCATTAGCTACGGCCCAGATTCATTCCCATTCTCACCTCCCCCAGACCTAAATGATGCAGGCCCCCGTTATCTGCATTACCTATGGCCAAGGTTCATTCCCCTTCTCCCCCAGACCTTAATGACGAGGTTCCCGTTATCTGCATTACCTACGGCCCAGGTTCTTTCCCCTTCTCCTCTCCCCCCGACCTTAATGACGCCGTCCTCTATTATCTGCATTACCTACAGCCCAGGTTCATTTCTCTTCTCCCCTCACCCAGACCTTAATGATGTAGTGTCTGTTATCCGCATTACCTACGGCCCAGATTCTTTCCCCTTCTCCCCTCCCCCACACGTTAATGACGCTGTCCTCCAATATCTGCATTACCTACGACCCAGGTTCATTCCCCTTCTCCCCTCCCCCAGACCTTAATGACGTGGTCCTCCGTTATATGCATTACCTATGGCCCAGGTTCATTCCCCTTCTCCCCCTGACCTTAATGACGCTGTCCTCTGTGATCTGCATTACCTATGGCCCAGATTCATTCCCCTTCTCCCCTCCCCCAGAACTTAACGATGCGGTCCCCGTTATCTGAATTACCTACGGCCCAGGTTCATTCCCCTTCTCCCCCAGACCTTAATGACGTGGTCCCCATAATCTGCATTACCTACTGCCTAGGTTCATTCCCCTTCTCCCCCTCCTCCTCAACAGCTAACCACATTGATCTGCTAATAGATACGTGTTTACCGCCACCAGTCGTCCATCATCCACATATGTTTATGCTTGTCCTTTATGTATTGCGCCAGTCTCGTGATGTCTCTCATCCATCAACCTCAATAAGCGCCGTATGAAAGCTCCGGCATCTTTCCGCTGCCCGTGAAATATGACCCTGTTCCTGCCTGGCCGACGTGCATACGGAGGCACCATGAAAAATGCAGCACATATAGAAACAGCGCCATTGGCTTCTGTGCTATCGGTATAGGAGACTTTCCGGCCGCGTCCGTCAGATTTTGTGAAAAATGGCATACTGGGATGATATGTGACATCCTCTGCGAAAAGCAGTCTTATGGCATGGAATATTAAATTAAGATGGTGTCTTGGGGAATCTGATACTGAAAAAATCAGGTAAATATTCTTATTAGAAAAAAAGTTATGTTAATTTGAAGACACAATGGTCCGATCCCCTAAATATGCTAAAATATACAAGTCTTTGTTATTTATAAAGATATATCTTATCTATTATCTAGGCCAAAAATTGAAATCCCAAATTGGATTTCAGGAAATATACTGCCATTTTTTTTCTATTTAAGATATTCAGAATCTGTTTTTTGTTGAATATGGCCCAGCAGTCCCTTGATTCAGAATTTCAAATTTTGAAAAGTTACTTTTGTTCCATGGTTACCATGGAAACCAACATTTGCATAGCTGTAGTATCAGAGGGTTTTGACGTTCTATCAACATTCCGGTTACCATGGCAACAAAACGCAAAAAATCCAAAAATTTTCACCAGAAATGAAAACTATGAAAAATTTCATTTGTAGCATGGATTTAGCTTATTTTTCTTGTTTTTATGATTTCTTAGCTAAATAAAGGCTCCAGAGCCATGAATAGGCATTTCCATAAGGCTGGAAATCCCAGAAACTGTCACATATATATGTTAGTGCAGGTTTATAGATAGACGTTGAGTGTGTTAATGTGTTGAAAACCCTTCTCACATGAGATATGTTGAGATGATACATTAGTGCTGATCTATATCTAGATGGCTTGTGTGTTTATGTGGTAAAACTCCGTCTTACATGAGCTGTATTGAGATGGTACGTCGGTGCAGGTCTTTAGATAAAAGTCCCGTTTGTTTCCATGTTAAAATTCCATCTCATATGAGGTATGAGACACTGAAAATTTTGACCATGTACTGATAAGGGATTTGGAATCAGTCTTTACAAAAATGGTTTCACAAGAAAGCCTGGGGGATTTCCTACATGATATTTATAAAGTATTTCACCTTTAACTCAATATGAAGTAAAAAGAAAATGCATTTAGGCTAGCACAATCTATTATTCGTGACAAATATGTATTAAAGCAGTAAATATGTATTAAAGCAGTAATAGGTATTAGTTATTGGAATTCATTAAAGCTAAGGTAAATGCATTTGGACAAAGAGCGAAGATGTACATAATTGGATAACTGACTGAAGAGTGATTGGTGTCGGACAAAGGATGTGAAGGAAGAGTGTCGGGTCTCGGAATGACAGCTCACTGTCAGCCTACTGTCAACTTACTTCGAAAGCCAGTTAAGGATACAGGTTGAATAGCTAATCATGTACTTTTAATTTAGTTTAATGTTGAATGCAATCAGATCACTGCAAACTGTAAGTACTGCTCATAGTGGTGTCTGTATAATGAAATAAACGTAGGAAGGTAAGAGATGAATAGATTCCATCGTAATGCTACTTTTTTAGGTGGCAGGTGGTTGATAGAAACATCTAAATGTTTTAAAGCTATTTGTTGTCTAGTAGAAATGAAAAAATACTATGATCAGAGACCTTGTCCATGCTTTATATGCTTGTTACCAGGATACTCTAGATAGATACTCTAGGTAAGACATCTTTCTGGTGTGTAAATCAGTTGAGGTTTGTTCCAAACTTAGATTTGTGGAGTACTTATGCACTAGCAAATCTAAAACAGAGACCTACTATCCAAATAAAGAGTGATCTCTTTGAACGTGTGGAATATTTACCCTAGGTGAAGTCCAGCCAGGTGACAGCACTGTTAATGATATAGGTAAACTCATGAGTAGCAATTCTCTCTAGTCTAAGTGCTTAACAGCCCATAAGTAGTCGGAACCAAAACCATTAAATTGACATCACAACATACGCATTACTTCAAACTGACATGCTATATGGCTTTTCAGAACGAAAAGTAAAAGCAATGGATTTGCAAAAGTTATTAATATAAAGTAACATGTAAAATGTATGCCCTTTTTAGTCTTAAGAGAGAACTTCAAATAAAATACAAATATTATTATTAATTTTGAAAAACTACCTGCGACAAAGACAATCCAATCTAGGGCCCACAACACTAGCCCAATCAGTGCTAAACTCACAATTTACAAACAGTCAGGAGAAGCTTTCACACCCTCAGTATATATCCCCAAATAAGTGTCAGAATCAAGGCTGGTTGTTCTAGGGCATACTCAGGGTGTGCCACATCACCACTGCATAAGCAATTAGGTCTCAGGACTTACAGTTGCTTTGGGCAGCTGCAACGTTTAACCAAACAACTGGCATTTGCGGGGTAATTTGATATATGTTTTCAACAGATACTTCAATGAATCACTTTAGATTACAAACACCATTGTTTAGTCATTTTCTAACAAAACTATCCATAACGTTCCACAATTCACAAGTTGGAAATTGCTATTTCTTCAAATTTATTTTACATAACTCCTTTACATTGAGCTCCACATAAAACAGTTGTGGGATGGTTGTGGATTCCACAAATCAGAGTTGGAAATGCACCCCTGGTAAAGTGAGCCTCATGGCTTTGAAGTCTGATGCCCTTTGTGTTTGTTGAACTCGAAGGTGAGCCCGGTCGACCTGTTTGTCCCCCAGGTGGGCCATGCCGACCTGTCGTTGAACACGGGCCGCCAACACAACGAGTAAACATGACAAAGCAGGGGCCGATACAGGATTTTAAAATGGGGGGCGGGGCGGATCAGCATAAAGGCTAAGTACTAAAACCACATGCAATTGCGCATATATGTATGCACATGGCATTTTCTCCTCTTTCTGTAGTTTAGGGGTCTACCAAAACAGGGGTGGGGATGGTAAGGACCCCCAGGACCCCCCCCCCCCTCTCCACATGGATCTGCCCCTGCAAAGAGGGATGGTAGGGCTCACACAAAGGGATCCACTAAAAAAACTGGAGGAAGGAGTGTTGGAGAGATTGGGAAGTATTCTATTTTTGTGTCGTTATTCGTGTTTACAATTACATAATCATGGTTAGCTCAGAAGATCGGGTCATCTTGTGGCCATCCTTGAGGCAACTTCCTGGAACCTACATTCAGTCTGGGCTGCCCTCGGATCAGCAGGTACTCGAGTCACGCTAGGATCTTCAGGTCCCTGTTGGGACCTGTCCTGAAGTATTCACAGTCACCATAAGGGGATACTTCTTTTACATGATACAGGTGAAGGCTGATTTGCTAAAACATACTGAGTGACATATACCCCATAATTACATTTCAAGTTACTTTTTGAGCATTCATGCATCTACATCCTTTGAGTATGTATATTATTTGAGTACGTACATATACTATACCAACTTTAGTGTGTATATTTTCTGTATCAAAAAAACGGTGTATGATTTTGAGCTGAATCTGGAATCGGTTCAGCATTTGTTGCAACGTAAATCAGAGTACCACATTTGGATGCAATGTGTTGCTGTGTGGTATGGTCATGGGGTGCCCTCTGTCCTCGGAGTCCTGAAGTTAAAGCTACGTCCTCACTTGGGTGACTACGATTTTAGCAGCGGGACTATTAGAGTTCACCCTTTCAGTCAATGGTGACTAACGCTTAATTTTGGTCTTAGTTGCCACTGTTGGAAAAGTGTGGTGGCCCAATGTACCAATATTTCATCCTTGGTTGAAAGCTACTGATATGGACTAATTGCTGGGGTTTAGTCACTATGTGGGAACCAGGCTATAGACCTGGCACTTAGGGCCACTATATATATTAACACTAGTCACCCCGCAACTAAAATCTTAGTCGCCCAAGTCAAGACACTGCTTAAGAGTTCCCCCTCCCGCCATCCTCCACCTGACGAGAAGGAGGCGGGCATTGACCTTTCACGGGGAAGACTTCTCCTGCAGGAAATATACAGCACTGCCCCGATTATGCTGCACGGTTGTGGCGAGTGTTCTCCAGGCGTTCCCCGGGCGTTCCCCGGGCGTCTCCAGGGGTCGGAAGGGTGCCTGCTCCATGAATCCAAACCTCATTACCACCCTGGAGTTGGGCCTCCCATGCAAACTTAATCAACACCTCCGAACAGTACTCCCGTCAGCTCCATGTCCCACATAGAGTCTGTTCACAGTGTTTGAACTGGGTGATTTGAGAGCTGGTTGGGTCATTTTGAACTGGGTGGTTTTAGACATAATGCAATCATTTTGAACTAAGAAGATTAATAGCTGGTTGGGTCATTTTGAACAGAGTGGTTTAAGAGCTAGTTGAGTCATTTTGAACTGGGTGATTTTAAAGCTGGTTGAGGCACCTGTTTGCAGCACTTGCTTGCAGTACCTGCTATTTCATATAGGTTTTCTAAGGTTTGCTTGGAGCACCTGAAAATAATGACCACAAATGCGACCTACCGCAAGGTGGAATATAGACTTTAGCTGCTTGAGTCATTTTGAACTGGATAGGTTTAGAGCTGGTTGAGTCATTTTGAACTGGGTGGTTTAAAAGCTGTTGGAGTCATTTTTAATGCTGGTTGAGCAATTTTGAACTGCGTGATTTAAGAGCTAGATGGGTCATTTTGAACAGGGTGGTTTAAGAGCTTGTTGGGTCAATTACATGTTGCAGAGCCTTACTTATCAAAGCTTGTCACACATACAGTGTACATGAATGTTGTACACAACGAGGCTCTTCAGTCAACATTCAGAAACGGCTGGACAGCCTAGAATATACATTCCTGCTCTTCATGATTTATCTACAGTGGGAAACTATTATCAAACTTGGCAAGTAGTCTATGGTACACTGAGTGTGTTTAGTTGGGGCAAAATTGACATTCAATCAACAATTTCCATCTTTGACGACGTTCTTCAGTGGAGACGGGGGTAGGCTATTTACTCATATAATATACATAATATACCTTGAATACAACCATCTTCCTATCAGTTAATATCTATACCCATAACATAACTGTTGGCCATGCCAAAAGTTATTTGAATTTCAGCCATAAGTGTTGAGGTTTATATTTGAGTATTGCTAAAATACAAATACAGTACCTTGTGCAGAAGGGCATGAATAGTGATGTACTATTTGTTAGGAGTGAGTGCTCGCTTGGTTTTGTTAAGGAGAAGATAAGTACTTTAAAGGTAATGATTGCACACTCTTTTAGTAATTCAATAATGTGCTACTTTATACATGTGGCAGAAATAAAATCACAACATCCAGTTTTACTGAATGCTTTGGACCATGCTATTGAAAGTTACAACGATACTTTAACTCATGTTCATTTAGTGATGATAGAACAGTTAAAGTGGGTATCAGTGTGTCCTTCAGATGTATCCACAACACCGCTTATATTCCTTTGTTTCGCAAGTCAATAACTGCTAGACTCAGAATATTACTATATTGTACACAAACAAAATGGCGTTTTATACTTTATTCAGAAATTGATGGTTCAACTTTCAAATCAAGGCTATGAAATTGTTTTCCAGGAAACAGGACACTATGGGCACATCAGAGGTTAAGTCAGAAGAGGTGTAAGTGACAATTCCGAGGCCCACTTTTAAAGACTTCCCGATAATGTATAAGCTTCAATATTGCATCGAAATAAAAGATTTCCTGGTACATTATCTACAGATAATACGCCCATAACACACTGTGTATAACCCAGGATTAGACTGGCATTTGACAAAATTAAAGTATATGCCATCCTTTTCTCATATAGTTGGAATTATTGAAATAAGCAACAATTATTTTTTACATCCCCAAGTGTCGCTAATACCTCATGATTTCTTCAATTTCTTCAGTTGACAAACTTTCAGATTTACGAGCCAGTCAAAATGCTGCATTCAAGGGCAAAATAGGGTTGGACATTATAGGCTGGGCTGACAGGCTTTAACATTGGTTCCTATGGGGAAAAGACAATTACACAGAGCTATTCATTTCAAGGCTTCACGTACATACATGTTCTTCCAGCCTACTCAGACCAGATGATCACAGTAACATAATATGAATGGTATGATATGAGATGATATGAGCAAATATCAACAACCCCATATTATATTGTGTCACTTAATACATTACATACAGGTATTTAGACATAACAGATATGTAAGCACAACACAACCATTCATAGAGTGATTTAGGAACAATTGGGTCAAAGCTGCAGACCCTTAACAGCATTTTTAGATTTAAATTTGGTTGTTGATCTTTGAATGTCCTTGGGGATACGATCCTAGAGTCAGATACCTCTGAACATCGGGCTCTTTTGATATTTTACATAGGTACCTGTTGAGCCCTTAAATTTTATTTTGTTCCTACTCCTGAGACAAATCGATGGTCTAAGTTTTTCGAGAGAATTTTCATTTTTACTATATCTAAACATGATAGAACAACGGTGAATTCTTCGACGTTTCTGCAATGGGTCCATTTTGTACAAACACATCAGATTAGCAGTATTCTTTTTCTTTTTGGAACCATCAATTATGCGTATGGAAATCACTTCATGGTAAACTTTAATGTTGGTGTAACTGGAATGGGCTTATTGTGATATTCCAAACCATATTGTAGAAGATGTTGAAATAATCATCAATATCAGGTCCTACTCAGGGGCTTGTGGGATGGGGGAGATGTGCCACTACTTCATACAGAGCACAATTTTAAGTAAACTCTAGACAAGCTGATTATTTTGAGCAAAATGTCAATTTTGCAATGTGCAATAAATTATCTCATCACATGGCCCTGTCACATATATGGGCTGAATGCAGCGCACCACCTCTAAACCCTGTATCTACCCGTGTGGTATCAGTGGGTGGTTAGAAGATGGCTGGATCAGGTTTCATAAACAGAGCATGTCTCCCTCTCACTTTCAATTTGCCTCACAAGTAGGTACATGAATACCAACTGAACCAACGCCATCTGTGGGTTGCCCCACAAGTTTTGTACTCAAATAAAAAATACAAGATGCATGGTACTATGATTTTATAAAGTTTACGAAGAAATTTGTATCATTGACTTCTAGATAAAAGTTATGAAGTTTTTTCCCAATAATACTGCATCAAAAACAAAAGATTAACTGCCACTCCACAGCCCAACCTTGTTACTGCCATGTAATATCTAACCAAACTGGGGAGGTTCTCAAAGATAAGCTATCAACCCAAGGTGTGTCCAGGATATCAGGCTGAAGCCAGGGCCCGGGGGGCTGCCTTAAGGCTTATATCCCTGATGCCAGGGGTTGATGAACCCATTGGGGACCCGATTCTGTCATACCCTGGCAACAATAAGAACGCAAACCATACTATAGATCTGGGACACAAGAAACAACAAGGCACATTCAAGGTGCAATGACAATAATTATGTGACCTGTTAATGAAGAACACTTCATATAAAAACATTTATAATATCCAGGCAGAACTATTAACCATTGCTGTATCATAATAAAAGGAACACAAAATGAGCTGAGGAGGAGTGAGTGATGGATGTTTTACATCCTACCGACAGCCAGGTTCATTTTCACAGCAAAAACAAATTAGGACGAATTCTGTCTTTGGTGATCAAATCTATGAGATAAAGATGACAGGGCTGGCAAACGACAGGGGATCAAAACCTCGAAATCATTTTTGCTATACCTTATCTCTTAATGTAACCAGACACCCAGCAGGAATCGAACCCCTTTCGTCACCTTTTATGATAAGCAGGGGCTACTAGGGGTCTATATTCTCCCCAGGAGCAGAAGCATATTAGTGAATGTCTTGAATGAAATGCTGAAGGCAAAGATGGCAAATTGGAGAAAAGGGAGCCTGCATGATGTGGGTGTGAGGGCAGCTTCGGTTGTCATGGTCTGTCCGCAGCACCTGTCACCCAACCCCCACATTGACAGGGGGGCAGGCCCACCATACTTGTACCAGAGACCTTGTATGTATATACAGGATATATAGAGACTGAGAGCTTCTCTTTGGGCCTTTGTGCTTATTCCCCTAGTGGCTGGTAGGAACCAACCTGGTCAACCATGACCAAGGTCTGATCATTACCAATGTATCTATAGAATGGTGGCACCTCACAGGTAGTTTTTACCACAGGCTAATGGTCAATCCAATTCCGATCCAACCAGCACCCAGGTGGCAGGCCGGTATTGCATAACAGGTTTACCCCTGGCTTTCCAGTCTCGATATATCCTATATATACTTACAAGGTCTCTGCTTGTACCCAAACAGGCAAATTGATCGATACATACTGTTATAATTAAGTAGAAATTATGAAGTTTTTTACTCAACAATACCACAGAAGGGTCACTTCTACTTCATGGCCAAACATTGCGAATGCCTTGTAATATCAAAAAAGACTGGAGAGGGGCTGCAAGATGAGTTATCAATCCAAGGTGTGTCAAAGATATCAGAGACGTCAGGGCTGCCTGAGTATATCCCTGACATTAAGGGTTGATAAACCAATTGAGAACCCCCACTTTGTCCTACCCTGGCAACAGATACAATATGTATGATTGGTTTAATATAGGGAGGTGGTCACCTGGCTTGTGTTGACCTAGTGTAAACAAGACCGGCGATGGACCAGGTGAAAAAATCTTAGGGCACTGTATATATCCATAATCTCCCCTTATATATATATATACATATATATATATATATATATATACATATACATATATATATATATATAAGTGAAGGTCTCAATTCTAAAATGCTGAAAGCAGATAAAATAGGAGAAAAGGGAGCCAGGTCTGGTTGTGAGGGCAGGTTTGGTCTGTCTGTAGCTCCTGTCACCCTACCCAAATCCTGACAGGGGGCAGGTCCATCTGACAGGCCGGGGCAGGGGGCGACACCCTATAGGGGGCGGATGGACGTCAGGGGCGACCCGCCGCGACAGGCGGGCGACAGGTAACGACGTTACGTGGACGTGGCGACACGCTCCGGTATAGGGAGGGGACGTGAAGACTGCTAACTTTGATATTCCTTCTGGACACTCCAAGTACATCCCATTTAGAACAACCTCAGCCTTAACCAGTATTTGGTTCTTTTTACATTCTTTGGATGACTTCCAATTACGTCGCTGCAATGTACTGCTGTCAAGTTACACTATGATGTTATTATAACGTTCTGTATACATTCTTCAACCCAAACAGAACATTCTCTTTTGGTTTTATCCTAACCTCTACAAAATAATATTATAATGTTATAATAACATTCTGATTTGGTGAGGTTTCAACCTATAATAATGTAATTGTTACATGCCATCTTAGTAAGTAACAAACTGACCAAAAAGTATGGTCGCAGAACATTCCTGTTAGGTTGCAAGCTGGCTGGGTATGACTTTGGGGAGTCAGTTTTAATTGTAAAAGAAACGGGCTTATCGTTTAATCTTTTATGCATGTTTTTTAGTTTTGTATAGCCGCAGGTTTTGGAACTTACAAGGGCCTATATTCAGATATGTGCTCAGACCAATTTGAACATCAGCTCAGGGTTGACCTGAGAGATAATTGTTATCATCCTGGTCAGCACTTTTTAGAACCACCATGCACTGTCCGAAAATATACTGATTTTTAAAGCTCATACACAAACTGTATAACCTAAAGATGTCATGTCCTATAGATCTAGGCAGCAAGAGGACATTTATTATGTTCAACTAAGATTTTTGCCTGAATTCATCTCACTACTCTTTATCAAACATTGGCCGTGCACCACTCTTTTGGATCAATTTTTCAGTAAAAGGAATCAACATAAAACAACTTGATATCCCTTCAAAATCCTTCAAAACCCCTTATACGTTCTCTGGGACATCAACCTAATGGTGGAATAATTGTAACGTTAAGTGAGAGAACTGAAAAGAGCTGGGTCGATTTTCTTTGAAGACTGGTTGTCATATTTGCTAGATCTTACGAATTCAAAGCAATTTTCACATTGTTGTTGTGTTTTGTTGAAAAATCACATAAAATGACAGACATTTTTCGTTTTTGACAAGAGTTTCCTTCAGAAACCTTATCAGACGTTTTCAGGAGCTACCATTCAAAGTTAGCAAGTGTCCTAGATCAGTTTAATTTCTAGGTCTTCATTAGATACTCATTCTCAAAGCATTATAAGAGCATTTTGTACAGAGAAACAGTTTACGCTTCCTCAATTTCTTAATGTACTTAATATTCCTAATGAAAATCATGGTGTTCCTCAGTTTTCTTCAGCAGTTGCATAATTCCTTGTTTGAAAACTAAAATGATTCTCCCTCATTCACTATGAAGATCTATGAAATATACAGCTGACAAAACTATAGGTGGTAATGATATATATCTTTGACATAAACCCATATGCATTTTCTTTAGGAAATCTTTCTCTGTTTTTGCAATAGCCTGATGGCAATAACATCAAAACTATATATATTTTTGTCCTTTAGACAAAAATACTTGTATTACCAAAAGTCGATGGTTTCGTATAGTATGTCAACTGTCCCATTGCTATGTAAAAGCTTGAAGCTATATAACATTTTGTAAAAATAGTGACATTTATGAATATCCATTGATGTGTTTCGGTGCCCAATATGAACTGCATGTCCCACACACTGCATGTCCCACACACAAACTGCATGTCCCACACACTGCATATCACACACACACTACATGTCTCATACACACTGCATATCCCCCACACACTGCACGTCCCAAACACACTGCCTGTCACACACACACTGCATGTCCCACACACACACTGCATGTCCCATACACACACTGCATGTCCCACACACTGCATGTCCCACACACACACTGCATGTCCCCCACACACACTGCATGTCCCACACACACACACACTGCATGTCCAACACACACACTGCATGACCTACACACACGTACGGTTCATGTCCCCCTCACACACTGCATGTCCAACACACACACTGCATGTCCCACACACACACTGCATGTCCCACACACACTGCATGTCCCACACACTGCATGTCCCACACACACACACTGCATGTCCCACACACACACTGCATGACCTACACACACGTACAGTTCATGTCCCCCTCACACACTGCATGCCCAACACACACTGCATGTAACACACACACACTGCATGGCCAACACACACACTGCATGTCCAACACACACACTGCATGTCCAACACACACGCTGCATGTCCCCCACACAGGCCATGTTACACACACTACATATCCAACTCACTGCTTGCCACACAAACACTGCATGTCCCACACACACACTGCACGTCCCTCACCAATGCATGCATGCATTATTGTCATGCCCACTAATAAGACAAGGCATATCCCCAATTACGAAATAAATTAATCCTGCCAAGAATCACACATAATGAGAAATGGTTGTTGCATGAGTCATACAATCCCATGAACTACTTGATTGGACCTTTCCTAAATAGAAAACAATTTTCTCACGCACATAAACTCACACAAATGGTACATGTCCAGGGATAGGGAATGTCCATTCGGTGCCCCCCACAGAGGGGGGAATGCAGGGTGGGGGGCTGGGAGATGAGTCCATATTGGTCTGATTGTGAGTGATGGAGACTTGATGGGCCCCTCCTATTGCAGGCCCTCACCCAATGAGGCCCAATACGGGGCATCTCGGCCCGTCATCTCGGCCCGTCATACCGCCCCCCGCGGGCCGATATGTCCCTTCAGGGGGTAGGGGGTACATGACACCAACATCATTCTGCAGGAGTTGGACATCTCCTATTGTTAATCTCCAAGTGGGTTCTGGAGGAGGATCTCTCCTATTGTTAATCTGGATATGGGTTCCGCACTACTAATAATATGGTTCATATGCAGTAAAGCTCCATACACATTAGGAGATTTTACCGGCGACAAGCGACAGGTGACCGGGAGAATCTGCCAATTCTCAAGGTTGCCTGTGAGTATAGTATACTGGAATGTGCATGTTTGATCTGAATCAGTACTTAAAGGTGTAGAATCGCCCAACTTTAGCGCTGATCTGTCGGCCGATTGTGTAAAAATGTCCTAGTAGGTATGGCACTTTTAGCCTTGTTTCTACCAGCCGATTTTACTACTAATTTCAAAAATCGGCAATGGGAATATTGGTTATTCAAGAACATGTAATACACTATGAGAAATCACTCTAATTCTCCTTAAATTGTATGTGATATGTTATAATCATTTGTCATATAATAGGGGTCTTCCATTTAGTACGTATGCATCAAGGGGGGAGGGGGGTCCAAGATTTTTGAAAATGTGCATACATTCTAGTACATAATTATTCAATGCGTATTTCTGCCTGAGGGATGGGGGGGGGGGCGCTCTGAGATTTTTTAAAATGTGTGTGCGTGCTTAATGGAATGTACCTTATTAGTAGTAAAAGTAATAAGTTTACAAATAATTGGCGGTCAAAATCAGCTCATGGAAACCAGGCTATATTTCCCTTTGGATGGTAGCATGCAGAGACTGATGGGCCCACACTCCTATCAGATCAGGGACTGAGGCCGACATGAGCCTCGTTTATTAATGTAACCCCAAACCCCGAGCTCCTGTATCAAATGCCAAACACAATGATAATGTGAGAGCATATTGGCGTGAGAAGGCAGCCGCCGAGTGCTTAGGGGTGGGGGCTGGGGGTCAGAGAATGAGTTCATGATATGTGTCAAAGGGAGTCTATCTGGGTATACCAACAGATTATAGAAAAGCGTTCATGATAATCCTCTAAGTTTTACTTGTGTATACTTGACTGTTATATTGGATTTACGTTATACATTAGGTTATGCTTATGGTCCAACACACCTATTTACCTAATATACATTATTTATTTATCAAGAAGATATATGCGTTTTCCAGGAACGTCAATAAATCACAGCATCCATACATACATAATGTGTCTATTGCAAATATCGACGGAAATATCATTTATGGATTTATTTAGGGAATGTACTGACAAAACTACCATCATGTTACTGTACGTCCCTTCTATCCAGCCTTGCAGCAAACACGAGTTATAAGATACATGTCCACAGAGTGAAAAACGTGAAAAAAGTGTTCGAACCCTTTCCACGGCGTCTATATTGGATCATTCATGCATTGGTTACTGAGAATGGAAAGGGTTAACACTGCAACGTCGCGGACAATTGTGATCTTTCTGCCTAGAGAAACCCATCTTTACTGTCGAGTTCTAGTTACAATTATGCTCGTGTCAATCCTCAGGTGATAACGTCCTCAATAGAGACAAGGACTCCAACATCAGCGACAAATGATATTACCGGTTCAATGTATACATAGATAGTGTAATACATGATGCTGCTGCTACTGTAATAGTGATATCTAGAGTATCGTATTGGTCTTGTATAATAGATCTCATTTGGGAAAGGCATCGATGATTTCGACGAGTATGAAGAGTTAGAATAGGAAAGACTGTAAAACAACATACAACACATAGCACCTCATTGCCACAAGTGGTCCTCTAAGAAGCTTTAGTTTGTGACACATAACACCCCGTAGCCCCATACCCCTGACAGCAGCCAAGCTCGAGTGTCATCCCCGATCCCAAACTTATTCGGGTAACTCGGTAATTAGTCGTTAAGCCCACACCTGCCGGGCTTCACCACTCTGAGCAACTCACCCAAAAACCCACCAATTTATGACATCATTGGGCTTGTGTGCGTCGGATTACTCTTAATCTAGGACGGGTTGGCTCTACCCAAAACACTCCAGCCAAGTTGGTGCCTTTTGTTTTTGTCCCTTGGTCCTGGCCCCTTTTTCCTGGTCCTTCCGGGCGGGTGAATCCTGCGGCTGAGAGGCGTGATTCGCGGGAGACGCGGGCTGGTTTTACCTCCTTTTGGGGACAGGGGGCGCTGGCTTGAAGCTGTCACGTGATGAGTGATGGATTCTGGGTTCTGGGACCTGACACTCAACTTTAAGCACACTGATGTATTTGTGTTGTCTTCTGTGCTGCTTTGCCTATTTGTTTCTAAACCTTTTTGTTATTTCTATCAACATACACATTACAATGCACAGCATGAATAATCCTCAAATATTTTAAATCGACACAATCATGTCAAACAAAAAAATATTAGATGGGAAAGTAGGAATACAAAAAGTGGAGCTTGAACCACATGGGAAACACCAGACGTGAGGTCCACTGAATCCTGAGCGGTCCTGGTGTTTAAAACAGGCGTTTATCATGCTGGACCCCAAGTTACATAAACAAGACGTGTCTTTTTTATTTGGTCAAAATTATCCAAAATTGTCAGATATATTCTGGTGCCTTATTACCTCTAATATTATACAGATATATTTTGGTAGGCTTTTGGGTGGATATCACTTATCTGTTTGAGACGTGTCATTATAATTATTTGGAAAATGTCTGTGAGATTTACGGTCAGGCCTAGTGTGCTTTGCTGATCAAAAGATTAATGTAGAGTGTGGCAAATGACCATGTCAGGGAAGTGATTACATGATTCTATCTAAACATGTTCATGCATCTGTATGGCCCCAAAAGGATGCTTAAGGTAAAACATAGAGCAGTATGAGAGCACGGTGTAGGCAGACGTCCCGTGGGTGGGGAATACCTGGGTTAAAAGGTACCTAGCCGTCCCCACCTGAAAGCCCTCATCAGTCAGAGGTAATAGTGCTCAGGTAATGTAATACACCAGGAACCTCTTTATGGCCCAGCCATAGTTAAACCTCTCTCAGCCACTCTGTACCACCCGCGACTCTCTAACCGCCCGCCCCCCAGCTGGGCCATAATAACAATACACGGGGTACTCAGACAAGGCGAGTGCCTCGTGTAGTATCACTGACACAAAGTGTCCCACATAAGAGGCATTGTTTAGGCTCGAACTTAATGGGCCCAGGTGGGGAGTTCTGGAGGACTGTTTGAGTAGAAATATGGAGAAAGTAGCATAACATGATCTAGAGTAGAATCAGAAAAACCTACCTATTCAATAGTGTCCTTTTCCTTTGCAATAATACATCCATATTCTTAGATGTTTTATATGGATATTATAAGACATGAAAAGGGATTGACAACAAAAGAAATGGCTTCCTTTGTAAACCTTTTATTTACACTGAAGTCTTTCAAAACCGAGGTTTGTTCTCCTAAAGACTGAAGGCAACTTTAGCGGCGTTGGGTGTTAGGTGACTTGGGGAATCGACAGTGAAATTGCTGGGCAACTGCAGATTGCTGGGCAACTCCCATTGTTAGTGTGTATTTTTTGGGTGACCGGCAACGGATGATGGGATTGCCAGGAACATTGTTGGGAAAATTGTCAGAAAATTGTCAAAGTTGCCTGACAACCATTCTCCCATTCTCCCGGCGCCCGTTGCCCCTAAAGTCACTTAGGCTAATGGGTGTGGCCTTTTAAATCCAAGTTAATATGACATGATTCAACCATATGTTTCAGTATTAGATATTAGTTAACCAATAACCTTTAAAGAATTTAGTTGGCAAGATCCGATCATTCTCCCAGTCTCCCGGCGCCCGTTGCCCATAAAGTCACTTAGGCTAGTGGGTATGGCCCTTTAAATCCTAGTTGTGATGACATGATTCAACCATATGTTTCAGTATTAGATATTAGTTAACCAATAACCTTTAAAGAATTTAGTTGGCAAGATCCGATCATTCTCCCAGTCTCCCGGCGCCTGTTGCCCATAAAGTCACTTAGGCTAGTGGGTATGGTCCGAGATAGTCATAGGGACTCTAACTTTTTATTCTTGTTAACAATAATTGTTGATGACATGGAAAAGGGTGCATGCAATGTTAATTTCCCGCTATATCAAACATAACCCAGCCGGAGTGCGACATAATGGTCAAGTTATGCAACCATACTTTTTGGGTTAGTCTGTTACTTACTAAAATAACATGTAACCATAATGTTATTTTTCCGAGAGGTTGAGACCTAACCAAAAAAGAATGTTATCATAACGTTCTAATGAAGTAATGTCAAGACCAAATCCAAACAGAACGTTATAGTGACGTTCTGATTAGGTGAGGTTGAGACCTCACTTAAAAAGAACATTATTGTAACTTCCTTACCAGTGGAGGTCCCAACCAAACCTAAACAGAATGTTATTGTCATGTTCTGATTAGGTCAGGTCTTAACCTAACCTAAACAGAACGTAACTGTGACTACCTTTATATTAGGTCAGGTATCAAAGTAACCTAAACAGAATGTTATTGTGACATTCTCTTTTAGTTAGGTCTCAACCACACCTAAACAGAACATTATTGTGACATTCTTATCAAGTCTCAGCCTCAAAAATAACGTTACAAGAATGTTATTAGAACGTCACAATCTAATGTCACATCAGTTGGTTGCAGCAACGTTATTGGGGGTCATCAAAAGAATGTCGCTGCAACGTTTCAATGTAACGTAACAAAGACCAATCCAGAATGTTGCTGCAACGTTATGATAACATCATACCGCCAGCTGGGAAGTCTAGGTGAGGACATTCATTAGTTGAAATCATCTAACATGAATTAGTTAATACATAAAGTCAAGTCTTTATTCTAATGTTCTAAACTGTGGTACTTCAATAATCTTCGCTTCAAACAACGTCTTTCCATCTATGTGCACACAGATAGATCCAGTGTGGTCCATAGCATGCATATGGCTCTCCAGTAAAATGGAGATAACACTTACTTATGCATTTTAAACGATGTAGAGGCAGTTTTATCACAGAAATATTCTACACCAAAACGCATGCTCATTCCAATTTGGTGAACATAATTATGATGTTGTAAAGTCAAATAAGTATAGACATCTAAATCCTTTCGGGTCTGTTGTACAAAACTGTAATAAGCACCCCCACGATATTTAATGCTATATGGGAGAAGTGAGATTGACCAGGGACCCAAATACTGGCTATACGCCGACAGTCCCGGGTCTTTATGAGGCTCACGGTCACTGGGCCACCAGAGGCAGGGACGGATCCAGGGGTGGGGGGGGGGGGGAGGTGGACTGGGGGCCCTGACCCCCCTTGTGGTGGGGACTTAAACTTGCAGAAGAGAAAATAACGTTCGCATACGTGCAATGTGACCATTTTAGTACTTAACATATATGCCGACCCTCCCCTTCCCGAAGTCCTATATCTTCCCCTGAGAGGGTTGCCTCTACATCAACACCCAACTTCTGATATTAGTTAGAACGTGGGTCTCACCGCTTATATGTTACACCCAGCCGGCAGCATAGATCACCAGCCTTTGTAATGCCGCCCGGTCAGGCTGAGAGCAATAGAGCTACTGATAACTATACTGGAACCTGGATATATCCCTAGAAGAGTTGAGAGGAGACATATAAGCCAGCTTTAAATTAAGGTAATTTAATAAGATGGTCATGATTTTTATTATTCTGCCTGTCTCCATGCTTACACAGATTTGTTGACGCTCCACTTTATAAATATGCGTCACATAAATGTTATTCATTCGCATTCCAACCACCATCAATGACACTTCACAGCACATTTTAACTTTAAGAGTCAATGTAACTAGGATACTACAATGAATACTCCTAGTTATCAATGTCTAAACCAATCACCTGATATTCCTTGTTATTTTCAATCATTCTATATAAATATATTTATATATCTATTCTAGCCGTGAAGTAAATATACAAATATCTTATTCACATTAAGTGTGAACTAAACTCTTCATGGTCGCAATATTGTTATGAGACCGGTCCTTCCTATTTGGCAATTATTTTTAAATATCAAGGAAATAACTTGCACATTGTGCGTGCACAACATACACCCTGGACACAAGCGGCGTACATTGTTTGAGCTGCAAGTGAAGATGGCGGTAAGGGTTGTGTGTTTGCTGGATGCCCTCGATCCCTCCGGCTGCTCAGTCCCCCACCACAAGTATCCACCCCTTACGTTTTTACCCTCCCATCCCTCCTCGTGCCTCACCCATCTACCCATCCCTCACTTTCCCCCACCCAAGTATCCATTCCCCCCTTTGGGATACTTCCAGAATAGGGGCCCCCTTATGAACGGCACAATATCTTTCTGATGCACTACTAGATCTACATCTAGGGCTCAAGATAACTAGATAAGTATCCCTCTCTTCTAAACAATATCTGGGATTCATACCTAAAAGGCTACCTCGTCCCTATTCCTAGACAATGGAAGAGAAGGGACCTCTATGATAAGAAGAACCACAGGGGGCGTCCGAGGGTGGCTGTAAGACCCATAAGGTGTTTTTACACCTGTGCAATAAGTTGCTTGTGACATTTTCACCATATCTCAGCCTGTGATATGAGAATATCGTATGTTGTGATGAATCCCCAATCCCCTCCCCCCAGTCAAGTCACAGCCATATCGCAGTGTATTGCAGGTATCGAGGCATTTACACACATGAGAGAAAAATAAAGATTTCACACCTATAGTAGTACAGATAACCATATCCCTTCAGGGCTGCGACATGGCTGATCATATCGCAGTGTGGGACATGCTGTCATTTGCAACCAACCCCTGCAACATTATTAAACATGCTAAATAAATATCGCACCTTGCGATGTGATCTACAATAACTTGGGTGCGATAAAAATAGGTTATCGCACCATCTCCAAGTCGCAGGACCCTGAGACATCCCATTTACACACATGCGACTTTTCCAACATCGCAGGGGTCTGCGACTTGGATGAGATGTCTTCATATCGTAGCCATATCGCAGCCCAAGTCGCACAAGTGTAAAAGGGCCTATAGGGGAACGTTACAAACCGAGGGCAAACCCTGAGGTTTGTACGATCCCCATGGATTGTACAGCCGCCCTCGGACGACCCCAAAGGTTCTTCTTTATTTTATTACCCAACATTAATGTAAAATGTTGTGAATTATTGTGAATTTGTGTAAAAACAGACTGCCGGAAGTGATGTGGTTCATACGGCCTGGCAATATGCCCTCCCCATAATATATCTGGCTCGTCGATCCAGCGGGTAATAATAAACTGGAATCTTCCCCTACCTTTTCACCCATCTGTCCCTGTTCCAGCTGCCTTCCTTACCAGGCCGGCCTGATGCCTCCATGACTTATTCACCAGTCATTAGTCACCTTGTCGCCTGCTGTAGTCCTTATCTCTTAGCAATGGGAGGTTGTATTGAGCTCTGGGATATAACACTTAGAATACAAGGGTTCAACTATTATTAGCATTTCTTTTGGTCAAACCCAAATAGATAAAGTAGATATTGTTTATGTTGTCTGCCCCCATGGCCACGATGGATATGATGTTCAGTTTGTGGTTAGACTCAGTTTAAAGGTGTTTGAAGCACTGCCTGGTCTCCAGGTTTGTATGTTTCTCTCCATGATTCCTGTTGGCCACTTCTAGTAGGGTACTCCTTGTGTAACCAGAGACCTTGTATGTTTATATAGGATATATCGAGACTGGAAAGCCAGGGGTAAACCTGTTATTCACTACTGGCCTGTCATCTAGGTGTTGGTTGGATTGGATTTGGATGGCCCATTCCAAGGCAAGAATGTGACGTTATAATAATGTCATTGTGATGTCTTTTTTTGGTTCTTGTTACGTCACATTTTGACGTTCTATAGATGTAGATTTGATGGCTCCCAATCACCTCTCTGAGACTTCCAATGCAAAATGACACTCTTATCACGTATTTCTGCAATGTTGCAAAGTTACATTCTTGGTACGTGTTTCTGCGACATCACATTGCAACTTTAAAAGAATGATTGTGTGGATTAGAAACTACTGCTGCGACATTGCACCATAACATACTGGCGACATGATTGTAACAAATTGAAACCGAAATTATGTTCCAATGAGGTTATTTTATGACAGGTTCTGTTAAGGTTATTTTGTGACCCATCTATGACCAAAATTTACACTATACAATAACTTTCCCAAGACAAGAAATCTTTGTTTCCAGCTTTGGTCACATTGGGGTCTTTTCAGCAGGTTCTTGTGTACCCAGGCCCTTTCTATAACCTGCAAATGTCAGATATCAAGCCAGGGTACAGATACACTCAGTATCCCCTTATGAGAGAGTGAAAAGGGTGTTTTCATGATAGTGGTCACTGATTTAGACCAAGACAATTAAACTTAACTATAGATAGTTTTCTAGAAGGTAGTTTTATGTCTTCTGAAGAATACTGTTTCAGTGGCATTTAAACATATTTTGAAAATAATGTGATAAACCACAGATTCTTGAACTTTATGAATATCTCAACTGACACAGTATTGCACTGCCCCCTGGTGTTGATAAACAATACTATCAATGGTTATGGCTAGACCAAGATACAAGGTACTTGTGACATTCTGATTTAGTTAAGTTGTGACCTAACCAAATTAGAATGTCAAAAAGACGTCACAATTTTGGTTGCAGCAACGTTTCTGGGAGCCATCAAATAATTGTAGCTGCAACGTCGAAATCTCACGTAACAAGAACGTCTCTTTAGGTTTGGTTACAACTTCACTCAGTCAGTACATGTCAGTTATGTACTTTTTAAGTTATGTCTGTATGTCACCAAATCAACACGTCATAACTACATTCTTTTTAGGTTTGGTCATGACCACACATAATAAGTTTGTATCAGTTACGTTCTGTTTGAGTTATGTCTCAACCACACCTGATTGGCACATCACTGTGATGTTACATTGTAAAGTGGTTATAACCTGATGTTCATAGAACGTCATTATTACATTCTTTTTATGGGATGTCATAGCATCCCCCTAAAATCATGTAACTGTTACGTAGTTTTATGTGGGTTAAAAACTAACCAAAATAGTACCATCGCAGAATGGTTCTTTTGTCTTGCCTGGGTTATGCCTGTGGTAAAAATGACCTGTCAGGTGCCACCTACCATTCTAAAAATACATTGGTAATGATCAGGCCATGGTCATGGTTGACCAGGTTGGTTCCAACCAGCCACTAGGGAAATGTGCACATAGGCCCAAAGAGAAGCTTTCCAGTCTCGATATATCCTATATATAAATACAAGATCTCTGGTGTAACACACGAGTATGACTGCTCCTCTTGTTCTATTCCTGACGTCCCCCTCCCCTTCGCGCCTTCCCATGTCAGCAACATCGGTTCCAAATCTCATTGCCAGTCCCACGATACCCGTCGGAGCAGGACTCTGCATATTGAGGGTCTGGGTGCCAGAAACAACAGCGTCAGCGTCTCGGCAGGGGGCGCGTCGAGCGGAGGTCAGCGGAAGTGGAAGTACTTTAAGATTTGTGTAACAGCAATAATATTTCTGTTTCTACTGGATGAAATCAAATTCTGTAAATTGATATAGGAAGGGAAGAAATTAAAAAAAATGTCAGTAAATATTACAGCTCATGGAAGGCATTCTAAATAAGTTATATTTAGTGTCAAAACGATTGGTGTTACAATAAAAGTAACAGCGAAAGGTTTCACTGTTTCTATTTTCGTTTTTACAATCAGTATGGTGCAACGGGCCACTGGTGATACTTCACATAGGGCTCAGCCTTGTCACAACATAGTATCACAGGGTCTAGTCCCAGCATATACCCAATGCCACATTTTGTCTCCCTGTGCCAATATGACCTAAAGTGCACGTTGTTGGATATTGTCTTAAAGTGGATGGCGAGGATGACTAAATTGCCTTCCTGCTGTAATAAACTTAATATGTTTTTGAGAGATAGGAATAGTGTATGTTCTAAAGCCCCATACCCACTAGGCGATTTGGGCTTGGTTGCCCGTCAGTATGCTACATGTATATTGAAATCGCCTAGTTGGTATGGGGCTTTAGGTCAGCAGTAACTGTGAGAATACCTCGGAGTGGAGTGGAACAGTGTCTATCACATAGTTACAGCTGGTAGTTATCTGGTGGTTAGTCCGGAGGTACATGTAGGGAAGTGGGCAACCAGCCAATCAGATTGTTGTATTTTATGGGTGGTGCCTAACAATCAGTGTAACACAGACCGACCCGCATAAAGTTGATACTGACCTCTTAAAATGAGAAAAAAACGATTTGCCCCTTTTTGAAAATAATGATTTATAAATCCAAACAAATATGAAGCAGTTAGTGCTGCATTACACTATTTAATAATACCTTGGGGTGCTCTTTTTGTTTATAGATACCTGAGATAGTGCGCACCAATTTGTGTCACTCAATCATGTGATCAGAAGAAGCAGATTTGATTAATCTTCTTTGATAGATTAGCATAATGTACATCTTTGGGTTCCCACATGTGTTCTGTCTTACTATTCAAATGCTTGACCTTTGGTCATGGCTAACTGCGAAACAGATGGTATTACAGTTATTCATTGGAAATGCCATATCAAACTCTTTCAATTGTAAGGTCATTTAAGGGAAACTCTGAAGCCCAATATCCCCTAGGTGACTTGTACAGTTGGCCAACAAGTCAGTGCTAAAATGGCCGATTCCTCAGATTGGCTGTAGGTATACCATATTGAATTGTGTGTTTGATCTGATAGACCTGTCCACTTTGCCAACTAGCCCACCCCTTATTTCAATGATATCAACATTTGTAGAAAAATGTTCATCATACTTGATGCACAGTAATTATCTTAGTATTACCTAAAACTAAACTTTATAAGCTTTTACTTTCAATGTGATGTTAGATATGTAGCTGTAGGACTGGAAAGCAAAAATAGCATTTTACCATAGGAAACAGTGTTAAAGCCCTTCAGCTTTGCCAACAATGTCCAACCTTAAAATCACAAAAACATACCTTATTTTGGTTCACCTAAAAGAAGGTAATTACCTAATTAAGAGAAAATAATAATGCATCCTCATTTATCAACATCTTATTGACTTAGAAAACACAAGTACTAACTCATTAATTCAGATTTGTGTCAGAGGCTGACTTTACAAAAACTGCAATTATGTCTGACCTCTGTATCATGCCAGCAATATATCCCAAAGTGGACAGGTCTATTGGTGCTAAATTGGACCAATTCTACCCTGAAAATTTGCTCCGATCCCTCGGCAAACTGTTTAAAAGCCGCCTAGTGGGTATGGAGCCTAATCCTTGGCACTTATAAATCCCTAAATGGAAATCCTGTACTAGGTACCTTGATTTGATTTGGCTCATGGCCGGTAGTCAGGTGTAGTCTTTTCATGAGAAGCAGACCCCCCCCCCTCCCCCACAAGCCTTTGTTTAAAACACGCCTGGACGCCACCAGACACAACCCTGTCTAATATGTCCGAAACAGTCGGACAACATCTGGCCGCCCAATTTGTATTCCTCCCTGTCGACCTTTCCTCCCGCAGGCCCCTGTTTCTTTTTAATTTCCGCAATAAAAGCCTGCAATAGGCTGTAGGGGACCGGCCGATCCCCCCGACCTGCCCCCTCCTCACCCCCCGACCCGGCCCCCTTCTCACCCCGCTCACGGCCGCCCCCCGGCCCCCGCCCGGGACAGATTTGATAAGAACTCACGTTAAGGCTGGTCACGGAAGCCCATGGCCGGCCTGATCGCATTAGACCTGCCAATACCATGAACCAATCGACCTAATCTACTCCCGGGACAAACCATAACAGTGGCCGGCTGGCCCGGGCTGGAGGGGTATAGGGGAGTACCCGGCCAACGCCGCCTGGTGGGGAAACAGTGCAGAACCATCATGATACACCACTGTCAAGGGGAGGCTTCTGTATGGGTCTTTGGTCAAATAGTATGCCCTAGTTGGCGGTAAGTAACGCCTCTTTAATCTGGTATTGATTCTCTGTGGCCAGTATTTAACCTTTTTAGTCCAGTAAGCCAATACTTTTAGGCTGGTAAGTAACACCTCTTTGGCCAGTAAGCTACGCCTCTTCTGCCAGTAAATAACACTCCTTTGGCCAGAAAGTAACCCTTCTTTGGCCAGTAAGTAACCCCTCTTTGGCCAGTAAGTAACCCCTCTTTGGCCAGTTAGTAATAAATAACGCCTCTTTGGCGAGTAAGTAACACCTCTGTTGCCAGTAAGTACCGCTTCCTTGGCCAATAAGTAACACCTCTTTGGCAAGTAATTTATGCCTCTGTGGCCAGTATGTAACACCTGTTTAGCCTGTAAGTAACACTTCTTTGGTCAGTGTGAAACCTTCTTAGACCAGTAAGCCAATACTATTAGGCCAGTAAGTAAGTTTAGTAACACCTCTTTGGCCAATAAGTAATTGCTATTTTGGCCCATAAGTAACGCCTCTTTAGGCAGTATTAACCCTTCTTAAACCAGTAGGTCAATCCTCTTTGGCCAGAAAGTAACCCCTTGTTGCCAGTAAGTAACAGTTGATGCTTCTTTGGCCAGTAAGTAACACCTCTCTGGCCAGTAAGTAACTCTTCTTTGCCCAGTAAGTTTCACCTCTTTGGACAGAATGAACGCCTTGTTGGCTGGTAAGTTCCGGCTCTCTGGCCAGTTAGTCTCTGACTAGTAATTCATCCTTCTTGGGCCACTTGGTCACAATTCTTTACGGTTTTAGGATGATGTATGTATTGTGTGGTTTACAAACTATTTAATTGATAGAACACATGGCACAAAAATAGTGGAAAATGTTTCATCTGCTGTAAAGTCACCAGTGACTGGCTTATATCAGGAGAGCCCTTTAGGGCCGTTTTTATCTATAATATATATATATATATATATATATATATATCAATGATATGTATAAAGAGGTGGGGGATAACTATTGTAACTATTCTCTAAGGATACACACCTATCTCACAAACGGTAGTACTCTCTCTGATGATGGTCTGCAAAACAGCAGTGATCCTAGGGGCAGATCCAGGGGGGATGCCAGGGGGTCCTGACCCTCCCCCCCCCTTTGGGGTACCCCTAAAGTACAAAAACAGAGAAATATGCTGCACATGTATGTACGAGTGGACAAAGTTTTAGTACTTAGCCTTTATGCTGACCCCCCTTCCCTTTTCGAAAATCCTGTATCCGCCCCTGGATCAGACATGTTAACCTACAGACACACAAACCACGTACACGTCTACAAAAAAGCAGTGATCCTAGGGCAGATCCAGGGGGGATGGCGGGGGGTCCTGACCCCCCCCCCTTTTTTGGGGGTACCCCTAAAGTACAAAAACAGAGAAAAATGCTGCACGTGTATGTACAAGTGGACAAAGATTTAGTACTTAGCCTTTATGCTGACTCCCACACCCCTTTCGAAAATCCTGTATCCGCCCCTTGAACCAACACGTTAACCTATAGATACACAAACCACGTTGTGAACCTGACCCCAACACAGACACAGGGGGGCCCTGTGTGAAGGTGGGTTGTGCATACTGTCGGATGACGTAGAATGGTAATGGCTTAATAATATGATATAGATTCAGGTGAGTAGGGCTACAAGGTGACAAATATATATCAATGGCCTTGTCGGCAGGGGAATTTCGCCTCATTCTCCCTCATCTTTGATCCCGAGAAATAAATGGTTTCTTTCAAGGCCTCTAATACATAGTACATGCACCATATTTCTTTGTAACTAGCATGGTCTCCCATGGTGCATAGGGATATTAATGGATCCAATGCCATTCTGTTTAGGCCTCGTTTGAAGATCACCTGATCAGTCCCACTGACGCATTGTTTGGGTTTGGCCCGGAAAATATCTCATCAAAACGTAGCTGCCTCAGTGGTATTACCAAAGAACTGTACGCATACATACAGTTCTATGATATTACAGAGACTCCTAACCTAATCATGAAATAGCGTACCTTCGATGTAATATTGTATAAAGAATACATAAAGCCAAAAGTTATAATTACAGCGCGTCATCTATTCATCCTGCGCTTGGCTAAAACAAGCTTTTGTACGACTATCATAGTGGTTGTATCATTAATACTGCGGTATGTGCTTTCTGGATGGCCTTAAATCCGCTCCCCATCCCGCCAACTGGGTCTCTGACCTGGGTTAAACACTGTGAGTAGTGCATCCAAACTGTGATTTGCACCAGGCTATGGGGTACACGAGGTGTATGGAAATGGTACATTTACTAAGGCATCACCTTATCCACACATTCTCTTTTTCTCTTAGAAGAAATCTCTGAGTGTTTTCTTCTTGAAGAGCAATGCCAGAGAATTCTCTTGTTCTCTGAGAGTTTAGAGAATGAGAATTATTTTCTCTTGAAGAGGCTCAAATTCTCTATTTTCACGGAGAAAGAGTTTTCATTCTCTATTCTCAGGGAAGAAAGAATTCTCAGTCTCTCTTTACAGAGAATGAGAATTCCTTGATACTAGAGGTTACTTGATACCTTGATACTAGAGGTTTAGAGAATTTCTTGTTAGATAAGAAGAGAATGTGTCGATAAGGTGCAGGCATTGAGAAACTCAAGTGCTCTTGTCCAAATCGTGGGTTGCTAATCCGTTGCTTTACGCCCTGATTAACCTTATCAAAATGGCATTCTATTTTTATTTATAGTATGATGCCTTCCATTTGTACAAGGTCACCGATTCAAGGTCGTTATGCATATATGCTCTTTCTTTTTTTCCCATTGAGAAAGTGAAACAATGTTCATTTTTCTTCAGTCTAAGACGCGATACATGGTGAATTGATGACATCATAGCAATGGCCATGGATAGTTGTTATGTCTGTAAACTTATTTGATATGAATTTTGTGTAAAGATATTGTCTTACTGCACATATTACGACTACATACCGAATTCAATTATTTACGTATTGAAGGTCTCAGCCCCAATACTGGTTCTACACCCAGAGTGACCATATATACATACGGGACTGGGATCAGCAGGAGGCCGGCCGCTTTTGGTTTTTTTTGTTTAGTTTTTTTTCAAGTGAGCAAAACGCTTTTACAAACGCTTTTCATATAGTAGAAGTTAGTAACATTTAATATGGTTAGTGCACAAGTGTTGACAATTTGACATTTGGCTGGCCGTTTGTTAAGTAAAGTATCTACATCAACACAATTACCTAAAAGTCTCAACGTTATCTCTGTCTTTTATCAGAGAGTATTAAAACATTCTTATAGGCCTATTCACCAAAAGGATGGGTAGGATGATAAGTATTAACTTCGTCAGTTGCTGCTAAAACTGATCGAAACCTCCTACCCCAGTATTGGTGCTAGTCTAACAATATGTATGTTATCCCACTCCAACGGAAGATTGCCGCCAATGTGGATCAAAATAGCCGATCCCTGCACGGAGTAAAAATGCAGCGCCAGTGACCTTAATCGAATTCATAACGACTTGCCGATGGATCCGTGGAGCGAATTTAATCCTGGGCGGCGCCGAATACGCCAGACTGGGCCGCATGATTGTATTGGCATCTCCTAGTGGGTAGTGGGGTGTGAGTGGGGGGAGCCCCCGCCCGGCCCTGGGCCCTCACTGCTGCACCCCTGAAGGGGGTACTCCACTACACGACATGAGCTGCAATATGACGATGTTACAGTGAAACTGTACATATTACAGATAAAATTCTGTTTTACACATAATATGTCGTATTCTCCAAATTGCCATTTTGTAACAAATATATCACTCTTGAATGCACATTTGTCTACAATATAGTCATATCGTGCTGATATCGCAGCCCATGTCGTGTAGTTGAATACCCCCTTCAAGCCCCTGTTACACTACACGACACGAGCTGCAATATGAGTATGTCGCAGAAAGACTGCACATATCACAGGTAGAATCTCTTGTTAGCCATGTGTAAAAGTGCTCCCAATTGCTAATTTCTAACAATGCTGTAAATCTTGCATGCTAATTGCCTGTGAAGTTATCATCATATCACATCAAATATTGCATCCCAAATCGTGCAGTGTAATAGGGTCTATAGGTTTCCCTGTCCCGCCATCCCCCCCCCCCCCCAAAAAAAAAAAAAAGAAAAGAAAAGAAAAGAAAGAAAAGAAAAGAAAACAGGAAAAAAAAGCAGAACAAAAAAAACAAAAAAAGAACACTCTTCATCCCGCCGCCTATCTGTAGCCTATGGTGCCTGGTGTAAACATCACCAATACAGATTATATGTTGTCAAGTTAAAGAGAACAATTCCTAACTAATCAGCATACTGTGTAATCATAACCGCTTTGCAGACTGTTCATCCAACAAAATAATTTACGATTGGATGTTTAAAATGTCCTTGCTGGTACCTCTACCCTACACCCATGACCCACTACCCTGCCAAAGTGCGATGTTACATTCTGCAACCATACTTTTTGAGTCAGTCTGTTACTTAATAAGATAACACGGAACATTTACGTTATTGAAACCTCACTGAATCAGAATGTTATTATTTGGTGAGGTTTAGGCTAAACCATAAAAGAACATATAAGAGTCGTCAAAACAATGCAACAAGAACCTATACAGAACCAACCAGAACGTTGCTGTAACATTATAATAATATTTCATCCTTGGCTGGGTACCCATCACTTAGCGCTCTGTACCTTATCTCTGTGTTGATGAGTCTGCTCGACCATTCACCCACTTATGGCCATCAGAATCCACAACTCCAATGGAGCGTGCTGCTCTGTCTTTCACACTTGTCAGATTGGATCGCACGCAACGTCACAGCTGGGCTGTGATGGGGGGGGGGGGGGGGGGGGGGGCGCCCACCAAACCCCCCAACCCCACCCCATGCTGGCCCAGCATCATAGCCAGAGGTGCTGCTGCTTGGGGAAATAGTGCATCTGGGTTGGGGAGGGGGTCGAGGAGGGAGGGTGGATACTAATAATAGGGAGTTTTAGCAACCCCCATTGCATCCCGTAACGCAAACCCAGCGTATCTCTTATCTCTGTTGTAATTACTGATGCAAATATTGTGTCTTTTGAGGTACACTTCTTTTCCTGTCAGAGCAATAAGTAAACGATTGTATTCTATATATATGGCACCAGTAGTTTGTGATGCGGCTTGAAAGTTTTGAGATACGTTATTGTATCAAGATACGTCGTGGTCTCTGAAACATCCCGTTGCATGTTCCTTACCGTGATCAAAGATCAGAAATACTTTTCAAGGGTCAGTCATAAATATAAGTGAACATAGATCTATTTAAACAAATAAAATCATTAATTCCATAGAAAGGCTAATACATCTACGTACACCATCAATATGGCATGGTGAAGCGGCTTTTTGGACTAACTCATCATGAATTTGGATAGAGACCTGCAGGGGCTGATCCAGAAAGTTGCAGCAAGAGTACTGTAATGGTTAACTCAGGGCTCTATCCTAAACCCCTGGGTTTGTTCAGCCCGAATTTCATTGACCAGCAATATCTCATATATGATTTACCGTCTTAAAGACTGGGAAAAGTCGGTAAAAACATTCATTGACATATCACGCACCAAGTTACCACCGCCATAAATGAACGGATATCAAGGCAGAGGAACAGACAGCTAGGTAGTATTTTATATATATATATATATATACATATATATATACATATATATATATATATACATGCACACTAAGCATCTTGTCCTGATACTTAGTGACACATAGACGCTAAGTAGGTGGCATTAGTAAGACAGGATCTGCTTACCACATAGCGTCCTAACATACTCCTCTCAATTTGTCGGACAATACTCTCATGTTTCTAACAAAGATTTGGTTGGCTTCTACAGGTTAGTACCCATCTTCTGCAGACCATTCCCAAACAGAGCCTAGCCACTTTTTTCACAGCCATCAGGTACACGAGATCCTCTCCTTATTATAATTGATTGCTAATGGAGTCTAGCAGGGGCTCAACATTCATGGCTTCTAGATTAGTTTCCGTGCTATTTTCTTGCATGACTGAAGACATGGAGAAGCATGAGAGTCAGGTATTCATCTTTTATTTCAGATGGAAGAATCTAAACCAAGATGGATAAATCAAATAACTGCATGCAATGACAAAGGCTTTTTAGTTGTATGAGAACCTAGTCTACTTGACTCCGAGCCAATACCCTTCTAAGCCCTGCGCAGGTAACAAGAGAGATGAATTTCAATGTTTACCATGAACATGAACACTGAAAGGAAGGCTCCAGGCGGTGATAAAACTCCATCGTCGACAAAGAAAGAACCCTCAGTATCTAACCAGTTTATATGAGTGATTCAGTTTTATTTCTCAGCAATTTATGTTATTAAAGACATTGTGCAGACTGGGTCACGTGACCAGATTTAGGTGATCGCGATAAGGTCCATGTGGCCATAACATAATATCCAACGTACATCTTAGTTTTTGAATTGTGGATAATAATAGATTTAGGATTCCCACCTACATGGCGGCCATCCCAATTTGGGAGGTGTGATGTCACATACACACTGTCTATATCTCAACAAGGTAAGACATAAGGCAGACGGTCCCACTGTTCAGGGTGGAGGCTGCAGGTGGTAAGAGCAGAGGGGTCGGCCAGTTAAGGATGGGCTAGAGAGACCGCTCCCCTACTCTTAATTCAAACTAAGGACATCCCCTCCTCATTTCTCTTTATTCCAAATAAGGAACTGTAATAGAAGGAGTTACCGAGAACGGACAACCTACTTTCCCCTTTTTAGATTGATAGATTATAACCGGGTTTAAGAAGGGTACCCTTGATGTGGGGAATTCATAATTCTTAGTTTTAACTAAGGAATTGAATTTCCGAAAATCCACTAAGAATGAATATGGAAAAACCTTTTGAGGGTGACAATATAACATCAAATACTTAAGCTTGATGGACTGTCAGAAGAATGTACCTTCAACTTCAAACGGTCCGCTAATGCATAGTCAGTGGACCGCCAATTGAATTAAAGAAAATGATGTTGTTTATTGAGTGCATGATGATGGAATATGTGAGGTTAGAAGGAAAATATTATATTAGTATTAGTAAGTTAATTACTAATGTTGCCAAGTCCAACCACTCCTCATACTATACTGAACCCACAGTATACACGTGTGGGGAAGTAATGGACCAACTCTCCAATATGCCTCCATGTTTTTACACCAACAAAAAGCTTCTATTCATCTGCCTGTCGAACCTGTTTTTGCAGAATGCCTGAAAGCTGGTAGTTCTTTTTGAAATTGCCATCCTGCCTGTGGGCAAGAAGCCTTTGAAGGTAGAGGTCTGTCTGTCAGGTAGAGCCGTCAGGGCCGCCTGCCGTTCTGGGTAAACCTACCCATCTTTGATGCCCCTCTCACCGCCCCAGGCTACGTCTTTACAAGACTCTTTCAAATTGCACGTTTTAAATCTGTCTGTATACAGTTTCTTAGTGGATTGGATATTAAATTTCTTTTCATTTTTGTGTTGAATGTGGTTATAAATGTGTTTTGCTTCACTCCAGTTGATGAGTTATTCAGGGCCATATTTGCGAGACTTATATGGACAGTTATACTCATTCTCTATACTCCTGGCAAAAGTATGGTAAAAGTGTCATTAAATTCCTTCTGGGTTTCAATATTGACCAGTTTACAGAATATCAAAGACAGACACCAGTTGTTAGGGGCAAATTGAACATACTCCCTTTGATAGGTATTTACACTATCAGTGCTTAGAACCTGTAAATAGAAAATGTATGATTGATTAATAATGTGTACTGTATCTGTTGACAGGAATTATTTAAGGAAAGGAGAAATAATGGCCTGAGGCAATAGCGAGAACGAAAGACAACATCGTCAGTTTTATTCTTTGAACATTTATATCTGGCTTATCATATCAGATCTAGATAAAGTTTGACAATTTTGGTGACATAGAAAACATTCATATAATCTGAAAAATGGTTCACGATATTATCGTAAACTGTTTTTCAGATTCTTAATATTTCATAAGATCAAGAAAAAAGGGAAAAGATGGGAACGACAACTTCTTGTTTTTTAACACGAGATAAAAACGATGTTTAAGAAATCTAAACCTGCTTGACAAAAATATTTATTTTTGATCACCTTGAAAAGTATAACATGCATGTGATCAGTAGTAAGTGAGAAATCTGTGTTGAAAATATAAGAACAAAGAAATTTTGCAAACAATTTTTATGAATTTCATGATATCACAACACGAAATACATCAATCAATAGAAGAATACATTTCCTTTCATTTGATATAATAATTATGATATTCTATCTCGCATATTAAGCGAGTAATGTGACATAAACAAAATCTGGCCTTTACGACTGCTGCCTGTCCTCAATTCCAACCACGCCGTATGTTGTTTTGCTAAACTCTAGATCTTTTTGGACACAATAAATCTGCAACTCCCTATGGCTCATCTGTATCTTGCGATAAAACACAAATCCAACAAACAACAAGGATGACAGTATGAATACTTTAGCATGGTTGACTATGGTACACATGCAGCGCTAGATTCTACCCCTTCACCTACAGCCTGAAGCCCTTTCTATATGAAGCCTGTAGCCTACAAACCTGAGACAAATAGGTGGGCTTAAATTATCTCAGGGGGTTTTCACATGCCTAAAAATATTCATAATTCTTTTCTGAATAAATGCAGCTACCCACTTTTGTAGTAAAGTGTTGCTGGGCCCCTTCCTTAAAAGCTCTCAGCTTGTGAAAAGCCCGCTTTAATCTCAAACTGCCTCTCCTGCTAACAGCCTGCGACTCAGGCGGATGTGGCATTTCATTGGCACCTTCTTATCTCAACACAGCACTGTGTTCTCTACTGACAGAAAACCTCTAATAGGTTCCATCCTAGACCAACAAAAGCTCGCAATAATAATTTACATCAAATAAATGGGTGGGGGCGCCATAATGGACCGCCATTCAGCACTCTTTATAGCTAGCGATGGAATTGCTTTCAAATTGCACCGTCCCCTCAAGCCGTCCCCATGTACATGTGCAGCCTTCCGGGGCCTGATGTGTGGAAAACAATGGGCCGAGAAGACTACTGGCCACTACTTATAGACAAGGAGTTATATAGACTGTCTCCTGGTGGGGGGAGAACAACGGGCCACGATGACTACTAGCCGCTACTTATAGACAAGGAGCCATATACTGGTGGGGGGAGAACAATGGGCTGTGATGTCTACTGGCCTCTATTTACTGAGAAAGAGTTATATAGACTGTCTCCTGGTGGGGCGGGAACAACGGACCGTGATGAATACTGGCCACTACTTATAGACAAGGAGTTATATCCTGGTGGGGAGGTGGAGAACAATGGGGTGTGATGACTACTGGCCACTACTTATAGACATGGAGTTATATAGACTGTCGCCTGGTTGAGGGAAAACAATCGGCCGTGATGACTACTGGCCACTACTTATAGACAAGGAGTTATAAAGACTGTCTCCTGGTGGGGGGAGAACAACGGGCCGTGATGACTTCTGGTTGCTACTTAGAGACAATGAGTTGTATAGACAGTCTTCTGGTGGGGGAAGACCAATGGGCCGTGATGACTACTGGCAACTACTTATAGGCAAGGAGTTGTATAGACTGTCTCCTTGTGCAGGGCTAACAGCGGGCCGTGATGACTACTCGCCGCTACTTATAAACAAGGAGTTATATAGACTGTCTCCTGGTGGGGGAGAACAGCGGGGCATGATGACTACTGGTCACTACTTATAGACAAGGAGTTATATAGACTGTCTCCTTGTGCAGGGCTAACAACGGGCCGTGATGTCTTCTGGCCACTACTTATAGACAAGGAGTTATATAGACTGTCTCCTGGTGGGGGGAGAACAACAGGCCACGATGACTACTAGCCGCTACTTATAGACAAGGAGCCATATACTGGTGGGGGGAGAACAATGGGCTGTGATGTCTACTGGCCTCTATTTACTGAGAAAGAGTTATATAGACTGTCTCCTGGTGGGGCGGGAACAACGGACCGTGATGAATACTGGCCACTACTTATAGACAAGGAGTTATATCCTGGTGGGGAGGTGGAGAACAATGGGGTGTGATGACTACTGGCCACTACTTATAGACATGGAGTTATATAGACTGTCGCCTGGTTGAGGGAAAACAATCGGCCGTGATGACTACTGGCCACTACTTATAGACAAGGAGTTATAAAGACTGTCTCCTGGTGGGGGGAGAACAACGGGCCGTGATGACTTCTGGTTGCTACTTAGAGACAATGAGTTGTATAGACAGTCTTCTGGTGGGGGAAGACCAATGGGCCGTGATGACTACTGGCAACTACTTATAGGCAAGGAGTTGTATAGACTGTCTCCTTGTGCAGGGCTAACAGCGGGCCGTGATGACTACT
This sequence comes from Lepidonotus clava, assembly GCA_936440205.1. Classification (NCBI taxonomy): domain Eukaryota; kingdom Metazoa; phylum Annelida; class Polychaeta; order Phyllodocida; family Polynoidae; genus Lepidonotus; species Lepidonotus clava. The sequence goes on from OW387141.1 coordinate 48,637,617, forward strand.
CGCCGCTACTTATAAACAAGGAGTTATATAGACTGTCTCCTGGTGGGGGAGAACAGCGGGGCATGATGACTACTGGTCACTACTTATAGACAAGGAGTTATATACACTGTCTCCTGGTGGGGGAGAACAACGGGCCATGATGACTACTGGCCGCTACCTATAGACAAGGAGTTATATAGACTGTCTCCTTGTGCAGGGCTAACAACGGGCCGTGATGTCTTCTGGTCACTACTTATAGACAAGGAGTTATATAGACTGTCTCCTGGTGGGGGAGAACAACGGGTCGTGATGACTACTGGCCACTACTTATAGACAAGGAGTTGTCTCCTGGCATGGGTTGGGGGAGAGAACAATGCTCGCGCTTATATTGTTGCACTTAGAACGGTGAAAACTGTTTGTGAATCATTTGCTCAATGGTTAAATTAATTGGAATAGATACCATTGTGACCATAATATTGATTGTTTTCATAGTATAAATCCGTGGCAAAATGTTCTGCTATCCATTCTAGACAATTATGTGGGTCTAATTTGACACAGTGGTGGCATCATATAGTATTTAGCCAGATTTCCAGGAGGAGAATTGTTTGCATCTAATCGTCGACGACTAAGGTGAAGCACAATGGCGCCTTGCTGGTGGGTTATTAAGCACACTAATAATTGTTGAGGAATAAGCTGAAAAAATTGGACTGTTTCAATATTTTCCCTCTATTCACCAATGATTAGGCAGTTGGTCACCCTAAAATTTGCCTCTGTAATTCGTTCTGGAATTGTCTTGTAATTCGTCACCTTAACCAGCTGATAAGCACTAATCATCGCAGTTATTTGCCTCATGGAGATAAAGTATAGCACAGCCCCAAGGCTTTATGACTAATTATGCTCAGTACCAGGTGAGATACCGCACCATTTTCTTTCTCCTGTGTTCAGTTGAAGAATGTGTGACATGTATAGTACTTCCTGATTTCTTAACCTTAGGGCATTGGTAAAGCCCAGTTCTCACTTTGAGAATTCATCATGAAATTATAAATATTATAAGAATTTTATAATAATTATGTCAATTACTCAAAAGGTAATGCGAAAACTATTATGTAAGTACTGGAAAACTAACTCAAAGTATGTAATTACTGGAAAAGTAGCTCGAATTATATTAGTACTTGAAAAGTAACTTGAATTTTGTGATTGCTTGAGATATGACTCGAAACACAATATTTATGTGCAAATATGACATGATATGTTCTTAGTGAATCACTATCAAGCTGTTCATCTGGGTGTGTCTTCAGAAATAAATCACCTCAACTGTTAACATTTACCTGTTGCTGCCTTTTGCTTGGGGAAAATATATGATGATAATGAACACTCAAGGACAGGTCTTAGCCCAGATCCAATGACCCTAAAGGCCATATCACACTATGCATTGGATCACATGTGCGTTGGTTCCCATTTCTAAACGCGTGTGATTTGCGTTATTTTACCAACATGTTTGTAAAAGAACACGTGCCAATGTGACCCAACATGTGCAACTTGACCGAACACGTCCCTAAACGTGTAGTCAAATATACTTCATGTTGGGTAACGTCGGCTCCCAATGTCACCCTATGTGTAGTGTGATATGGCCTTAATAAGCCCCCAACACGACTCAGATGCGTTGGGCAACGCGACACAACGCAACCAGTCACCCGACGCGTAGTGTATTTAGGGCTTTAGGACCTCTAAGCTTGCTTGAGCACTTTGCCAACCCAATTGCTGCCCTGACCAAATGTGGGCCCTGGGAAGGTGCATCGAGGATGGTGCGAAGGCAAGCCAGATTCTCCAATATTAACGATTATGGAACAATGAATAACTAGGATGTGTTAAAAGATATATTCCCTGACACCCCCCTATGTTTTTTGAGTAAGCGCCTCTCGAGCCCCATTACACACCTCAACTATTCACAAAAGCCCTCAAGACCCTGAACAATCCTGGGGTCCCCAAATCCCTTCCAACCCCCATTTCTTAAGTACACACCAGCAGTAGGCTAGGCGTTTACACTATAATAGATAAAAGCATAAGATTTGATATGATTACTCCTTGAGTGGAGAGGATCCATCTGCTATAAATGGTTGTAGCCACTGGCTCCTCCAGCTTAACTCTTCCCACTCTCTCAGCTTGTACTTGTATTTTGATCTATTTGGTACAACAATATACCAACCATAAACCTTGATATTTACTATAGTATGAATTCCTAAACATATGTCATGTCTGTTATCATTGCTGAATATATATATATATATATATATACATAAATATTTTAATAGTTATAGGCAAAATATGTACACACAAATAGCCCACAACCACAGCGAGCCCACTCCCAAGGCATTGACCCCACTCAAGCCGGTAGAGGGGCCTGGGGGAGGCCGCAGGTGGCAAGTATGCGCGCACAGCCGCCAGCTACAATGGCCCCAAATCTGAGGCAGCTCTCAGTAAGCCCCCACAGAGTCCCTCAAATAAGCTGCCTTTTATATTAATCCCTGAAGCCACTTGCTATCAAAATCCCATCCAATTAATTAATGAAGGAGCTGCCGCTACCAGACGCTGCAAAGCCAAGCCAACGTTGGCATTGGTTTGCGTAAAGGCAGTCTCACACCTTATGATTAGAGCTTGTTTGGACTAAAGCCTGTGTTCAACATAGCAATGTTGATGCTACCAATTTTTGATTTGTTTGATTTTCTCTAGGATTATCACATAAGACCATACATCATATATAACATTTGAAAGAGTATTTCTTATAAGACATATAAGACATCTGTATTCAATGTTTATTCAACAATTCCTGTCAGTCCAAGTTCTCTATTGACCACCGTGGGTCTTCCTTGGACCTGTCAGCCCTAGTCCATCCTCTTCTCTCCAGCATGGATTGTTAATAGACCTGCCAGTCCTAGTCTGTTCTTTATAGACCAGCAGTCCACCCTCTATTGACCAGTTTGGGTCAACTTCAAACCTGCTAGTCCTAGCTCCTTTCCTTATCAACCAGTATAGGTCATCCTCAAACCTGCCAGTCCTCGTCAATTCTCTATCAACCATCTTGGGTCTTCCACAGACCAGCTAGCTCTAGTCTACTCTCTATTGACCAGCATGGGTTATCCTTAGACCAGCCAGTCCTAGTCTGTTGTCTATAGACCACCATGGGTCATTCACAAACCTGCCAGTCCTTGTACATTCACTACAGACATAATGGGTGGTCTTCAATTCAGCCAGTCCTAGTCTGTTCTCTATCAACCAGTGTGGGTGGTCCTCTGACCAGCCAGTCCTAGTCTGTTCCCTGTTGGCAAACATGGGTCGCCCTCCCACCAGTCCATTCTCAGTCGAATTCCATGGGTTGTCTATTCCTAGTCTATTTTCTATTGACTAGCGTGAGTTGTCCTTAAACCTGCCAGTCCTAGTCCACTCTAATAATTAGTATATAGTATATTGACCAGCATGAGTTGACCTTAGACCTGCCATTCCAAGTCCACTCTCTATTGACCAGCGTGAGCTGTCCTCAGACCTGCCATTCCAAGTTTATTTTCTATCGACCAGCATGAGTTGTCATAACCTGCCATTCCTATAGGTCTGCTGGTAAAGAAAGGATCGATTTTTGTTCATGTGATTTTATGCCATAAATAATCAAAGGGATCTGATCATAAAACAATGAGCACTTAATATACCTCCAGGACAAAATGTTACTAGGAAAATAGGTTTGAATATTCTTAGATATAGATTAGACATTCACAGAAGCATATTATGACATTGCAATCAGCTTTTATTATAAGGCATAACACATTTTAAGTTATAGGTTTTTCAGTTCTTTCTGGGTCAGCAGTCCTATAGTCCACTCTCTATCAACCAGGGTAGGTCACACTTGGACCTGCCATTCCAAGTCCGTTCTCTATCTACCAGCGTGAGTTATCCTCAGACCTACCATTCCTAGCCTATTCTCTATCAACCAGTATGAGTTGTCCTCAAACCTGCCGGTCCTAGTCGTTTTTCTATCGACTATCCTGAATTATCCTTAGACATACCAGTCCTAGTCTGTTCTCTATTGACGGCCGTGGGTTCAGCGGGGGCCTTCACAGCTGATGGCATTAGGTCATGGGGTGCATCCAGGGGCCTAGAATTGACAGACCAATTATATGTGTGGCCAGAGGTGGGGTGATAAGTTGACATTGGTATATAACCATCACTTAAGGAGTCTTCACAGCCAACAACGCGCGATGCACATGGCTTCAATCTGTGTTGGGAAGTCGGGAATGTGGCTGTGTGTTTGGAGGGTTAGGGGACCGGGTAGCTGTGTGTGTGTGTGTGTGTGTGTGTGTGTGTGTGTGTGTGTGTGTGTGTGTGCGTGTGTGTGTGTGTGCCTGTGTGTGTGCGTGTGTGCGTGCGTGCGTGTGCTCGTGTGTGAAAGAGTGGCTGCCTGTTTATATAACTGTGTATCAGTGTATATGTGTGAATGACTACCCTCAATCCCTCAGGGGGTGCAGCGTGGTCTAATGGGTTACTATGTCCGCATTGCTGACTGCTCGACAACCTTGCCTTGCTGTTGTGTCCATCCCAGTAGATTCAGTCAGCCAACTGGTACAGTAAAAAACCAGAGTTGGTCTTGATATAGCTGAAAAATGGCTGAGTAGACCACACATCATCCTCATCATTAATCCCTCAGCGCACCATGCTGTGACCAGTGTGTCTGAGCCTTAACTCCCTGACGACTGGAAGCAGCGGCCCAGCAGGGCTCCGGGCCCCTCCTTCACCAAACACCACTCTAGACGTGGGGTGTTCTCTTTCCTTTTCAATTAACCTCGTGGTGGCAGGGCATCGACCCCCCGCGATGACATGACACTCGGCATTTACATGCTCTGACATATAGAGCCGGGGGCCTATCGATCAGCTGCCGGGAGGTGTGACCCCTGCCCCCTACCCCCTGCCCACCATCCTGCAGGCGCCAGGCACACTGTCTGCACTCACCACCACACCCCCATGTCCAGAACATCTCTATTCTGGCCTCACAGTGCAAACAGATTAGTACAACACTCCCCAGGTGCAAACAGTTCAAACTCAACCCAATAGGCCCATCCCACATAGGGTATTTCCAGGGTCAGACAAAATTCACATATGTAGCATCCTTGTCTCCTCGAGTTAGGGTTACTGAAATAAGTAAGAATTATATTGTTCTGTATCCCCAATATTGATAAAACCTTATTATTTCTAAAATCTTACGAATTGACAGATATGCAGGTTTGCCAGCCAATAAACATTCTGTATTTCAGGGCAAAATAGGGTCAGACATAATCGGTTGGGCTGACAGGCTTTAACATTGATTCCTATGGGGAAAATCCAATATACAAAACTGCATTTTACAAATTAAAGAAGCAATTTGTCAACCAAATTCCTTTGGTTAATTTTGTATCATGCAAATCTCTTCATGGAAAAAGCACAGAGACAATTTTGAAAATATTTCATGGTTAACTTTAACATTGATGAAAACTGGGATGGGCTTATTGATCTACGTCTAGAATAAATGTAAAGCAATGGAGGGTATAGGGTTGGGCACAGAGGATGTGCAACCTTTTTTGGACCAAATATTAAATCTTTTAATGTTAAATATTCAAACTAGGAGCCTTCCTTTTGAAAATCTCTCGTTTTTTTCCCTGTAAAGCCTATAGATTAGTCTTTTTTTTATTACTTTTCTTACAATAGAAGGCAAATCCATCTTCAAAACCCAATTGAATAAATATAGCAGGTCACATAATTATACTTGCTAGTCAAATATCATAATTCTGCATTCTCACACTTTAAACTCCCAACAAGTACCTTCTACGTACTGTTACAGGCTGCCTGTACGACCTGAAGGGTACCTTCTATGTACTGTTACAGGCCGCCTGTACGACCCAACAGGTACCTTCTATGTACTGTTACAGGCTGCCTGTACGACCTGAAGGGTACCTTCTATGTACTGTTACAGGCTGCCTGTATGACCGAACAGGTACCTTCTACGTACTGTTACAGGCTACCTGTAGGACCTGAAGGGTACCTTCTATGTACTATTACAGGCTGTCTGTACGACCCAACAGGAACCTTCTATGTACTGTTACAGGCTGTCTGTACGACCCAACAGGAACCTGCTATGTACTGTTACAGGCCGCCTGTACGACCCAACAGGTACCTTCTATCTACTGTTACAGGCCGCCTGTACGACCCAACAGGTACCTTCTATCTACTGTTACAGGCCGCCTGTATGACCTGAAGGGTACATTCTATGTACTGTTACAGGCTGCCTGTATGACCCAACAGGTACCTTCTACGTACTGTTACAGGCTGCCTGTAGGACCTGAAGGGTACCTTCTATGTACTGTTACAGGCTGTCTGTACGACCCAACAGGAACCTTCTATGTACTGTTACAGGCCGCCTGTACGACCCAACAGGTACCTTCTACGTACTGTTACAGGCTGCCTGTATGACCTGAAGGGTACCTTCTATGTACTGTTACAGGCCGCCTGTACGACCCAACAGGTACCTTCTATGTACTGTTACAGGCCGCCTGTACGACCTGAAGAGTACCTTCTATGTACTGTTACAGGCCGCCTGTACGACCTGAAGAGTACCTTCTATGTACTGTTACAGGCTGCCTGTACGACCCAACAGGTACCTTCTATCTACTGTTACAGGCCGCCTGTATGACCCAACTGGTACCTTCTATGTACTGTTACAGGCTGCCTGTATGACCAAACAGGTCCCTTCTATGTACTGTTACAGTCTGCCTGTACGACCCAACAGGTCCCTTGTATGTACTGTTAAAGGCTGCCTGTATGACCCAACAGGTCCCTTGTATGTACTGTTAAAGGCTGCCTGTATGACCCAACAGGTACCTTCTATGTACTGTTAAATTACTTTTCTCATAACAGAAGGCAAATCCATCTTCAAAACCTAATTGAATAAATATAGCAGGTCACATATACTTGTTAGTCAATTATCAAAATTCTGCATACTCACACTTTAAACACCCAACAGGTCCCTTCTATGTATTGTTAAAGGCTGTCTGTACGACCCAACATGTACCTTCTATGTACTGTTAAAGTCCACCTATATGATCCAACAGGTACAATTCTATGTAAGGATCTGGAGACATTCTCCCCCTACACAAACACCCTTTCTCCCACCAGTGAGTGGACAGAATGGTCAAGTATGTTCAGTGGGAAGGACATATGGCTTCACATGAGACGTTTTCGTCTAGCTGATCTTGACTGTGTAATAAGTTCTCATAACATGCCACTTCCGACGGTAATCCTTTCGTCTATCAATCTGATCTGGTTTTCACCGAACTGAAATCTGATGATGGCAGAGACTAGTCTGTTGTCTGGGGCACCTAGCTATTATCATGTTAATGGAACACTTTCTATAATCTTTCTGAGAATGTATATTTTTGAATGATCCTACGACTGTACTAAATTCCCGACAACCTTTTGCTCACCTGAGGCATGTATGTATGTCAGACGGCATCAACTTTACAAAATCAACTATCATTAACATTGTACAGGTGGTCTGATGGAGTCTACACCCTTTTCCTTTACTGACACCCCCGACTTTTTGGCCAAAGATTGGTCTTAATGTAAATATGTAAATTCCCCTCAGAGAATTTTACATTAGGGCAGGTTATGAGTATAACAGGGGTAGTAAGCTGGCCCCTAAAAGGTCCCATACACATTATTACCCTGCTACTTCTGAAATGATGTCCTTTAACATGTTACAGTCTATGCACTGAACTTACTTCAGGTCATACCAAGAACAAGTGAAATAGGCCAGTCCATTTGGTTGTTGATTTGTTAATTTTTTTTTTAAGGACCTGTGGTAACCAGCAAATTAGGTCATGACACCATTATTTAGCTCTCATCCTCTATGTGGCTTCATAGTGTAAGGGTTAGCAACCCCCTCCAAACACCTATGCTGTATGTTCAAATCCTGGAAGGACTTGTATATATATATATATATATATATATATATATATATATAACACAGGATTTTAAAGTTGCCCCCTAAAAAGGCCACATACACAGGGTGGGGGGGGGTAACTGCCCCCCAGTAAGCTATGATGGGACCAGTTCGGGGACAGTAAAGAGTCACTTGTTAAAGACGTACATCCATCATCCCGACTGGGGCCGAGGTGCCTGAGCCCGGCTGGGGCGGTTTGGCTGATGATTTACAGGCCCTGATGTCCTGGGGTATAATGACGCCGTTTGGGGGTCAGGCTCCTGGCCGGGGCCCACGTGTTAATAAGCTATTCTGTCCCACCGCGGTGAAGCGCTGCGAGTGGCGTCATGGCCAAGCAGGTACTGCACATGCGCTGTCCTGTGCCAGATGGGTGGGGGTTGATAAGGGAGGTTGTAGTGGGGCTCAGTCAGTCGTGGGTGGTACCTCTTTGTTCAATGGCTAATGGTAGAGATGCAGGGATGAGTTCAGGAGTTTGTAAAAGAAAAGAGGAGCGTTATTAAAATGTGTGTGATTGGGCTGGAGGCAGAGTTATATACATGGATGTGAGACAAGTGTGTTCCATCACTGGGAGGTGAACCCTGGAGTCAGATACTCTACCTGTTAGACCACCGCTGGTTATCTCTGAGATGGGCTCCCATGTGGGTATGGGAGGTCATTTCGCTCTGTGCTGGTGTATGTTGATAGTGCCATGTATAAGTTGAGATACCAGCATTTATCTACAATTGCACTCTGCCTCTGGCTCTGACTTACTTGTATCCAATGGTAGCTAGCATTGAACAGGTGGGGCCTGGTGAAGATTGGGGACCGTAAAGAGTTAGTGGTTAAAGACATATATCTATCATCCAGTCTAGTACTGGGGCTCAGGGCCCCTCCCGGCTAGGGCGGTTCGGCCTGTGATTTACGGGCCCTGATGTCCTGGGGTATAATGACGCCGATTGGGAGTCAGGCTCCCGGTCTGGGCCCACGTGTTAATAAGCTATTCTGTCCCGCTGCGGTGAGGGGCTGCGAGCGGCATCATGGCTGAGTGGGCACTGTGCTTGCGCTGTCCTGTGCAGGACGGGTAGGGGTTGATAAGGGCGGTTATAGTGGGACTCAGTCAGTCGTGGGTGGGACCTCTTTGTTCAATGGTTAATGGTGGAGATGCTAGAGTGATGGGTTCAGGATTTTTTATAAGAGTAAAGGGGCATTTGTAAAATGTGTGTGATGGATCCGGAGGCTTTTTCTTTATTTCCAGGAAAATGTGGGTAATCACTGTAGCGCCACCTAGTGGTATTACATGTGAAGTGCTCAATTTAAACATAGACATACATCTCTATGATTTGAAAAAGTTCTTAACAATATGTTATTTTATCAGGGTCAATTTTTGGTATCTCAGGAATAGATTCTAACTTTTTTTGTGTGATGGCCCCATGATTTCTTTATCTTAAAATATTTGTTGTGGTCCTATCCAAAGATTTAGAGCTTTGTAAGTACACATTATGAATAGATGGAGAAAAATGTCATTTTCCCCACCGAAGGTGGCTTTCAATTATTGATGATTTCAAAGATCCGCCATACCAGTGTGTATTGTCATGGTGTTATTTGTGTAGTGAGACCTGAATAAAGAGATTGCCAAGATGGCTCCTCCTAGATAGTCATAGTTTGCTTTCTCGAGAATGTAACCAACGTTTCATGTTAAATATCTTGTATGTTTTCCTTCATATACCAAATATGTATTTATTGTTGGAATATACCATAAGTAGATATCTACTTACAATATTGATACAGCTTAATGAGAAAACTGATGCGTTATCCAATGTAAAAAGGATATGATGTCAAATATGATTATGTCTTAGAAATAAGCCAGACAGGCGAGAAGTAATCTGAAGATGGGATAGTCTGGGTGTTGTGTCCTCTCAGAGAAAAGATCAGCTTACACATACAATATTCTGAGAACTATGTCACTTAAGGAAAATTACATTTTAACAGTTTTCTTTTGTGAACCATCCCAGTTTCATGGAAAAAGTAGGAAAAGGGCTTCATTGCAGTATCCTTTTTCCTAAATCTCACTTATCAGAACTGGACTCTCAGATGTCATTGCTTTTCGCCAGAGTGTAAGAAAACTAATTTGCTGGACATTCTTGTGGCTCTGTTTACCAATATAGAGGTAAATTGGCAAAGGCTGGAATTGAAGCGAACGTCCCATAACCTAGACAAAGATTGCACTAAACAACTAAAACAAGAGTGTACCAGATATTATTTTACATACTATATTCATCGGCAAATATCTTTTTTGGAATATTGTGGTTTTTGTTTCAGAAGCATTTTCTTACAACAGTTGTGGAGTTTACCTAGGTTTCCTGCAATTCTAAACAGAGATATAACTTGTGTTTCTTCTCAATGAATTTATCCCTCACAAGACTGTTCCGATGTTCCTGTAAACAAGTCACAAAGCCTTAACATCTAAGACACTTGTAGAATAAATGTTTGCAACATTCACAATCTGCATTTAGAACACTCTCACAAGTTATTCAAAGAGCGAAGTTTGCAGTTTAATGTCAATAATAGGAATAGAGGGAATCGTTTCTTAGATAACCTAGTACTTCAGTAGATAATTTTGAGCTACCAAAAGTTGTTTTTCATCCAGTACTGATGACATTTCCATCGTTAGATGGTTCCATTTTCTCGTAATTGACAAGTTCAAATGTAATATAATGGCAGTTGTTATATTTTTTTTTATTAAAAGATTGATCCATATGGAGGTTGCACAACATCTCTTGCAGCGGGCCGGTGGAGGACTTCCTGCCAATCTCCTAGCACTGGGAGCAGCAAACAACTCTGATAATCTAATATTTCTAAGATAGACTAATGTTCATTTTGTAACATTTTGTAGATATGGATGCATGCTTTCTAAAACTAGTTTTTCCTGGGGAAAGTGTTTTAGGAACACAAGGATAAAAAACATCAGCCCTCAGCACTGAGCCCTATGGTCGCGCATCGACCACACTGAAAACACAAAGTCGTCAGAGAACCACCTTAAAGTTGTCAGAGGGTTGTCATAGGTGACTTTTGGGTTGTCATAAGTGACTTTTGGGTTGTCATAGGTGACTTGTGGGGGTGGAGCAGGGCTCATTTCAGGCCATTGATGCTGTGTGACAACCTTGTGACAATCCTTTGACAATTTGGGGGTGGTCAGAGGGTTGTCATTGTGAATTTTGAGGCTGGATGACAACCCAAAGGTTGTCATTTTCTCCCAACTACTTTGGCCAAAAAGGTTGTCAGAGAAGCAAAAACTGAGAATCGGGTTGTCATGGGGTTGTTACAGAACAAAAGTGCTGCCTGACGACCCTAGGGTTGTATGTGAATGGTGCCTAAAACGACAGCCCAAGGTTGTCATGGCCTCTGTCTAAGATAAAGTACTGTAAGTGAATGGTGTCAAAAAACATACAACTCATAGGCCTCCTATGTGTAATGGCCATACCTAATAACTAGTAATAATATAATAGGAAGCCATTATTATGGACTATGATATCTACAACATGAAACTATTCATAATAAGATTTTTTCGTATAAAAGACACAGCCAACATTGGGTTGTCGTTTTTGGCACCACTTTTGACAACTCTGTGTTTTCAGTGCAGAAGTTCTCCACTCAGTTGGTGTCCAACGCCATAATACGCCTCACGAGGCTTTTGTGCAAAGACCCAATTGGCAGTGGATTCCTCTTCAAGCCCAAGTGCCCCTAACAGCCAATCCCAGGTATCAGCTAGTCACATTGCTTTACTGATTGTAATAATATAAGATACTCGCTGGGGTGGTCCGTGGGTGTCTGTATGAGAGGGGTTGTAATGCACCAAGGGCAAACCTTGAGGTTCGAGTGATCCCAATGGGTTGTACATACAGACACTCTAGGGTGATCCCAAAGGGTCTTCTATATTTTATCATCCAATCAAGATTTAAAAGTTAATGAAAATACTGAAAACAAGGAGCGGTACATGAGGCCCCTAAATATCATTGGCCTCCACTGTACATACCACCACTGTGGGAGTACAAGGATGGGGCTTCTGCTCATGGGAAGAATAGGCCCCCAGTAACCCCTGATGATTGTAAAAGGCAATGATAGGGAGGACCCAGCACTGACCAAGTGGTCATTGGGTTTGATTCCTGGTTGGTGTCTGGGTTCACTAAGGGACGAGGTAGGCAAAAATGATTTCCAGGTTTTGATCACCTCTCTTTGCTTGCCCTGTCACCCTCATCTTATAGACAGGATCACCAAAAACTGTCAAAACATAATGTCTGAAAAGTCAGACTTCATCCTAACTTAGTTTGAACATGAAAATGACCATGGTGGTGGGTATGGCATAAAACATCGATCACTTACTCGCTCACTCACTCATTGTACATACCACACTTCTGCTATGCAGGTGATAAAGCCTACCTCAGACTAATATGAACACGACCCTTGTGTATTAATTTTCCCATAGATCGTCAGGTTAGCTTTGACAGTTGTATAATGAATTGGATTATGACGAGGTTTCAGAGATAAACCCGACAAAGGTAAATGACCTAATTACAAGGCGCTCCTCCCCAGAACCCGCCATGTTTATATCCTGTTAACGACCTGTTTATCCTGAAACGGCGCCAACTGGCGCGACGAGGACCACTCTAATTGTATTAGGCCTATCAGCGCCCCATGCCAAATTGATATTTACACAGATCATTGCTTAATCAGATTTGTCATTACTGGATTACCATTAATCACCAGGCCTAATCAGGTTGTCTTACTACCAGTCAGCCCGCCAAAGTTCAATCAGCACGCTTTTTGATGGAGACACGACTGCCTTTGGCTCCCCCAGGCCGATCAGCACTACTCAGGCCTAGGGGTGGAGGAGAGGGAAAGGGGTGAAGGTGTGGGGAGTAGGCCAACCAAAAGTAGGAGGAATTTACTGGCCTGACCGTTGGCTGTACAAATTGGTAACACAGGTATGATGAGACCTTGTAGACCATAGACTGACACAAAGGATAAGGCAAAGGACAATAAATTGTTGCATTCCAGTAACATCAGTCAAAAGATCAGGGTAGGTAGCTCGGGACTTTTATTTTCTATATTTCTTTTGATGTCTTATACTGAAAAAAAGACCACAATTTTGTCATATTCTTTGAAATTCGAATATTTTTCTCTGAAAAGCAAATAAAAACTTAGAGGCTCAAGCCAAAAATACATGGTAGGTTGGGTTGACGGAATGCAACAGTTTTTTTCCTAGGCCTAAGGAGGTGTAATATAGTCAGGGAGGTGTAGTATAGGTCAGGGAGATGTAGTATAGGTCAGGGAGGTGTAGTAGAGGTCAGGGAGATGTAGTATATGTCAGGGAGGTGTATTATAGGTCAGCGAGGTGTATTATAGGTCAAGGAGGTGTAATATAGGTCAGCGAGGTGTAGTAAAGGTCAGGGAGATGTAGTATATGTCAGGGAGGTGTAGTATAGGTCAGGGAGGTGTAGTATAGGTCAGCGAGGTGTAGTATAGGTCAGCGAGGTGTAGTATAGGTCAGGAAGGTGCAGTATAGGTCAGGAAGGTGCAGCATAGGTCAGGGAGGTGGGTTTTAGGTAAGGGAGATGTAGTATAGGTCAGGGAGGGGCAGTATAGGTCAGGGAAGTGCAGTATAGGTCAGGGAGGTGCAGTATAGGTCAGGGAGTTGTAGTATAGGTCAGGAAGGTGCAGTATAGGTCAGGAAGGTGCAGTATAGGTCAGGAAGGTGCAGTATAGGTCAGGAAGATGCAGCATAGGTCAGGGAGATGTAGGATAGGTCAGGAAGGTGCAGTATAGGTCAGGGAGGTTTAGTATAGGTCTGCGAGATGTATCATAGGTTCGGCATATGTAGTAAGGGCCATAACTCCAGGATCTCGGATCTTCTGAAATTTTAATTCTGCAGTGGTACGTCAAAATCCAGATACGTTTCCCCCGTCTCCAGCAGGGTGTATTTCTTTCTAAACTACCCTAAGGGCACTACTTATCCCCACAAACTATTACATGAAGTCACAGATGTGCCCTCTGGCTCACCCAATGTCCTAGCTGGGTGCAGTGGCTTTACACCTTTATACAGCCACACACTGTAATACTGAGACGCCCGGGGTATAATGGGACAGTTTCATAGCAGTGATTGTAGGCAATGCTGTGGCCAGGGGAGGCGAATGGTCGGTCACGACACTGCGGTCCATGGAGCTTTCTTTGCTCGCCCTAAGGCACCCACCAGACACTTTACATGGCTAGGCAAGAGCTGAGACAGGTGGATTAGTCAGACAATGTGCCGTCTGTGATTGCTTTCCCTCTAGGTAAGAGAAAGCAGGTTACATTTAGACTGTAAAGCTGACAGGAACAGTGGTAAGATATGTATCTGTGTACAGGCTTTCGGTTATGCTTTTCTACATGTGTCGTGAACAGCTAAACAATACATTTATATTTAATATTTGCAATGAAAATGCTTAGTTCAGTAACATATTTGTTAATGTCTATCTGATAGATTTACTGAAATTATTGGTAATGCTTTTTGCTATGTGTCTGGTTCTTAATAATGTTTTATATCACCGCACGACTGACAAGTGGTGCGTATTTGGCGCAGGTCGTATAGCCAAGCTGTATGCACCACTCACTGTAGACACCTTATTGTTGGTGATTTAACATAGTTTTCATTTTGTTTGAGTGATAGAATAAATAATCACCTTACAGGGTGTCCTCGGGTGGACATACAACCCATGGGGATTGTACAAACCTCGGGCTTCACCCTCAATATTTGAAGATCCCCTATAGGTCATATGGCTACCTAAGGACGACCCCAAAGATGCTTCTTATTATAGTATTCCCTGACATATATTGAGCTCTTCACCCAGACACATCAGCAACTCTTCTCCAGCCCGATAGACTCGCTGCCTGGGGCAAACCCCCGACTCCATGCACTACTTATATAGCGCCCCAGAGTACATCATACACAGACAAGGCGCTTCTCTGTACAATAACAGCCCCGTTCCTTTACTGCTGCAGCCACCAGCTTATTTTATACCTGTAGCCGTGCTTACTTGTCTCGAGGACACATACAATAATGGCAAAAGGCCGCTTTATTTAAGTAGTGGCAAAAGACAAGAAGGGTCTGACGGATGGGTAGGGCTGGCTTGGGGAGCTGCGAACCAAACAAGAAAGACAACTGGAGTGATTAAATGTTCAACTCTAAAGTCATTCTAAAGTGAAATGTAAGAAAAATAAAAGGAAATATATCAAAATCTTGAAAATTCCATTAACTGTAGGAATCGAATTATGGGATCGAATCTCCCAAGAGATACAGCGCTCCACGACAAAAATCAAATTTAAGGCTACACCTCATAAGATGAAAATATTTCGGTAACAGAATTGAGTCGTTGGCATGTTTCCTCAGATGTCTCTATCTCCCTGCACTAAAGTCAATGTGATGTGATGTTAGTCGTACATAACAAATCAGATCATCCTCATCCTATCGTGTCATCACTCCTAGATAATATATTACAACTTCTTCTTTCTAATATTCTCTTTATGTATACGACTGGAAGATTTCATATGTATGTGAAGGTATTAACTTAATCTAAAAAAGCGACTTTATATCAGTATGTGGAATTAGGTTTGATCCTCACAGATCCGGTCAGTGGTTATGACACACTCAGAAACGAAACAAATAGCATCCGAATTGTAGGCAAGTGCAGCACTGCTGCCTTGTATCAGAAAGTATACTCACCCAGTGTACATCTGACATGCTCATCCCAGCCAGTGTATACCTGACATACTGGTCTAACCACGTGGAAACCTGAGATACTGGACACTTCTAGTGTAAACCTTGGTGGTGATCCAGGGACAATTTATGAATTTCTTTATATTTCAGATATACGAAACAAATATTTTATATTTTCTCAACCAGGGAGAGCCATCATTCATACAAATACACAATAAAATGCTTTGTAAATGCCTTGTAAATTTACGAATCATAATTTGGAAATTTGAAAGCATTAATCCAATAAGTTTGGACCTTAAACCTCTTGATAAACAGTATAAAACGAGTAAATGATATGTTTCTGTCATTTTTTAATAGTATTTTCGGCTAATTTTGACACTTTAAAATATAGAATCAC
Organism: Lepidonotus clava; assembly: GCA_936440205.1. Lineage (NCBI taxonomy): Eukaryota > Metazoa > Annelida > Polychaeta > Phyllodocida > Polynoidae > Lepidonotus > Lepidonotus clava. The sequence goes on from OW387141.1 coordinate 48,653,739, forward strand.
AATATTTTTGATCGTATATTTTAGCATTTACAAAACATTTTTTGCTCTGTAAATTATCCCTGGTTGAAGAATTTGCTTCGTATTTCATGATTTTTAAATACAAATGTTACGTAAAATATCCCTGGATCGGCCCCTTGACATATTGGACACTTGCAGTGTAAACCTGCTGATATACCGGACACTTCTAGTGTAAATATGGCATACAGGGGATTGGGACGTGACTGCGGCTCCCCACATTAGTGGGTAAGGTGTGGCACAAAAGGCCTCCGCCGAATCCTGTACAGAGACTCTGACGCCTTGTGTGTGAAGTGTGATAGTTCTTAACAGTTTTCTGTATAGCCATTGGGGCCGCCAAGTGTTCCCTGGAGGCGCTCACACTTCTGTGAATGGAATGGGGCATTAAAGCTCCATACCCACTAAGCAACTTTTACACATTTGGGCAATGGATCTGTGCAATAATCGGCCGATTCTGCCCCTAGAATCAGCCGATTTTAGCACAGATTCAGATCAAACATCCAAACATTCCATGGGAAATCCAAGCTTATCTATACCTGCAATAAGCTTGGATTTCCCATGGAGTGTCACTTAACTATACTTACAGGTGATCATAAGAATCGGCCTATTTCAGCGCCAACCTGTTGCCCATCTACATGTGTAAAAGTTGCTTAGTGGGTATGGGGCTTAAAGGACGAGTCCAGATGCTTCTATTGGTATTCCTGTTAAGTATTTTGAAAACTCTCCTTAAAGCCCCACAAGGCGATCTTTTTTATATATTTTTTATTTAACCATGCTCAATACATTGATTGATCTTCCGTGTAGGTAGTATAATTATAGTCAACATTACATAGCAATATGAATAAGATGAAACAATATTATAATAAGCACTAGTTATTGCTCAATTAGCTAGTTTAAGCATCAATGAACAATAACACGTCTTATTTACGATGTTAATGAGAGTCTTCAAATCAGTCATTGTCAAATAGTAACTTGGTCTTCTGGGTCTTCCCAGTGACCAGGAAAGTCGCCAGACAATTGAAATATTAAGCAAGTTTAATATTTGTTCGATGATTTTCCCGGTGATTTTCCCGGTGATTCTGTTGCCTCAGCGACTTTACGGATCGGCTGTCGGCGTTAGCTGGGAAGATCGCCTAATGGATATGAGGCTTTAGGAAACTCCCCAAAATGACTTGTTCCGATGCAAGGACGCTAAAAGTTTGCTGGTGAAGATTATAAATGTCAGCAAATTATTTGAAAGAATGTAATCTTTATGTATGTTTTTTTCTACTTGATTTCATTACTGAATGATTTGTAGTTTCTTTTATAAGATGATTGAAATAAATCTATACATTTTAGGGCATTATGGACAATAGTTTTGCAGAGACTAACGCCTGGTGAAGGATTCTGAGCTCATGAAGATGAGTGAAAGCCAAAGATTTAGCAGTGGAATTTTGACAAAGTCATTCAGTGGAAACAGAAAATTATTGGATTGGACGAATGTAAAAGCACGTGACGGCTAACAACTTCAGAAGGTAGGCCTATCAATAAAAGATATCTAATCCGTTTGATATTATTGACTGAATAAAGCCATCAGTTTCTTCCAAGACCAAATGAAGACAATAAAAAGCTACTGACCATAGACAAACATAAACAATTGCTAACGATTCAGAGATCAAGTGTTGAGGTATATGGGGGTTTATTCCGACCTCAATACTTCATCTACTCGATTGATCTTTAGTTGATTATTAATGTTGATTAGGCTAGCTTCGCTGTCCTGCCACCTCTCCTTGCCCGTTTTCATCTTTCTCAGTAGCTTGTCTAAGAAAAACGATATCACACACTTCTTAGATCATCTCCTGTTTATCAGATGATGACAATGTCTGACCTTTTGAGTTTAAGGTGTGCTGAACAATTGTTCAGTTATATCGACACAAACTCACGTTTTAGATTGTAGCGAGTACTGTGATTGCATCTATGGGGATAAGAACGACGGCAAGGCGATGTGAGAACCCAACCCACTACACCATCCCGCCTCCCTCTTGTTTATCAGATCCAAGGTCAGGCTGTCATATCATCCAACTAATCAATTCAAAATGATTCACAATCCACTTGATACTAGCTAAGATGCTCTCCCCATACTATCACATATACAATAAGCCCATCCCACATTGGGTATATCCTAGGGTTGGACAAGGGTTGGACATATTAACTGTATTAGCCATCCTTTTTTTCCAAAAGTTGGGGTCACTGAATTAAGCAAGAATTATGTTTTCCTATATCCTCAAGTACTGCTTGAACATTAAGATTTCTCACATTTCATCAATATACAGATCTGCAGGTTTGCCAGCCAATCAAAATGACTTATTTCAGGGCAAAATAGGGTTGAACATTATAGGCTAGGATGACAAGCTTTAACATTGGTTCCTATGGGGAAATGGCCAAAATATAAATCTTAATTTTACAAATTTAAGAGCAATCTGTCAAACCAGATTGCTTTGGTTAATTTTGTATTATACAACTGTCTTCAGGGAACAAGCTTGGAGGCAATTTTGAAATTATTTCATAGTAAACCTAAATGTTGGTGTAAACTGGGATGGGCTTATTACTCATCTTCATTGGCCAAAGGAAACACACCACCACATTGGCACAGAGGCTGTCTAGTTACAGAGACTTCCATGCCAATAGTACATAATTCCTACATACTGTAGAACAAGGAAGACAAATTTATTTAGCGGGAGATGGTCTATCCTGGTCATTTACCAGCTATATCATAACAGAACCACAGTATAACTCAGTCCTGTCTACTCCCGTGCTAAGCCGTGCATTGTGCAAAGCCTCATCAATTAATACCCACCCATTTGCCTTAATTGACTCTGTTTAAAACATGTTGTAATCTGACAGGTCCCTGGGGCCCAACTTGTTCATTTAAAACTCGCTCCCCCCTAAGCGACTGGGGTAAATATTTAAGAGGTGGGCGTCATCGGACCTGAACGCTGGAGTCAATAATGCAGGTTTTCTTTGACTGACCTGGCGGGCAGGGTGCTCGCGAGTCAAGCATGATTAGCGTCTTCATGGGGCAACAGGCTCTACAGAGGTAGGGACATAGAAGTGTAGGTTCTACACAAATAGTGACATGGAGGGCTTCAGGGACCACAGACACCTTGATAGAAGTCCGGGGTGGACATAACCAGGGCCCTGGTGGCTCGAGGCCTTTATAATTTAAAAACCAGGTCGGGCCTAGATTTTGAAAGCTAGGGGCCCGACTGGCCCCTGGATTTTTAAACTTATGTCCACCAATGTAGAAGTCAGGCTCCAGAGCAAAGATCATTTGATAATACGTCATACCGATTGAAGGGGTGGAATCTCAAGCCAAACAGATAAAAAACAGATTTTCACTAGCATCTAGTAGTTTTAGATATTCCTTAGTAAAAGTGGTTTTAATCAAATTAGGGGGAATTGCAAAATGAGTATGCATACTTTCGACCAGAAGGGTTATTTAAAACATTTTCTAACCATACACTTCTGATAGTTGTCATTCTCTGTTTCACTGATCAAGACACATGTTTGAAACAACTTCTGGAACAAGAATACTGTTTTTTTACAATGGCTTTAAACACTATCAACAGAAATATCTAGAGCAATAAATTTTACCAGAAGGTAGATCACTAGAGGCCGTATCCCACATACCAATTCTAATGCTACCAATTTTGTATTTGTTTGATTATCTCTTGGAATAAGACATTAAAATTTACATGCTTTATACCATTTTGAAGGAGAATTGTAAAAGCCTCCTGATTATGTTTGATATGTCCATATTTAACCCACTGCCGATTTTTTAAAAATCGGCAGCAAAATCGGCACGTGCAATACAGGCTTAAGTTGGAACACACCTTTGAATTTACATAGGATGTGATGAGAACCCACAGACCCTTCTGTATAGGTCTGTAAGGGGAGATATCCCATATATTCCCCCCATCACTGTCTATTCAGGTTCATAAAGTAAGGTCTACTGAATGCCTAAAGCCATGCCTCATAGTAGTTGATGAGCCGCTGTGAAGGGTGCTAATTGGCATTTTATATGTTCCCTCTTTGCCTACTTTATAGGGCTGTCACAGCTCGCACAGTCCCTGAACAAGTCATCACTATAGAAGGTTGCTCTATATCTATTCACGCATGCTACCTATGCAGATTATTTATTTATTTATTTTTTTTTTTTTTAATTCAAAACCCACTTCACAGTGTAGTGTGATCTTCCAGTAGTTACATTAGAAGGCAGCGAATATATACAAACAAGTGGTTTGATGTAGCGGAACGATGTTAACAAGTAAGTAGGTGATAGGCATGGCAAGAAATCAGGTCATAGTAAAACCATCAGGTCCATTTAAAAGTCCTTATCCCAGGTGAGCAGTGCCTTACCATGATAGGACTCAAATCATATAATTCTTTTCAATCTTATAGAGTGCGTCTTAAGAATCTCCCATGTACATTATGATAGAACAGATTTAGTAAGAAATCCTTTCTGATAATATCACGATGTCATAATCGGTCAGAAAATATTTAGAAACAATCGGAAAAGGTTCTAAAAACACAGAAGTGTTCGTACTTTTTAATCGGGTTGAAAATGTTCTCATCCCTTGCGAAACATCTGATATTGCTTTATACTGCTTGAACACTAAATTGCAAATTCCTTTGGGAATAGTCACACCATAACACATCGTCTTACCCATTACATAGAATACCTGATCTAATAACGTACATGCTCTGGCAAAATTAATGTCATTGACAAAGAAAGAAGAGGTAACAATGCAACAATTGCTTTTGATGACATCTCACAATGTTAAGCCAAATACTTACTCAGAAGATTTGAATCTAGCCGACATGAATTTGACCAATATCGATAAGTTTCAGTATCCGGTATTGAAATAAAAGTGTTTGATCTGGATTGTGCTTGGAATTGGCTGATTATAAGAATGGTTCACAATATATACAACAATTTCATCCAGTTGGCAGGGATGTTTAGATCTTTTCAAAAATGATGCAAATTTGTATGCAATTCTATATTGCATTATCAAATAGAAATACCTGAAGAAAATGAGAAAATATGATTTTAGACACTATTCTGATGGATCTGAGAATGGTTTGATACAGCTTGGTTTCCACCAATTAAAGATGTAAATTATTGGGGACTGCAACAAATCAAACAATTGGAATAATTAAGAGAAAGTCAGCAGCTTTTGTTTACCAAAGATAACAATTCAAGATAAGGATTTTCATTATCCCAAGTGAGTCTCGGCACCTCTGGTTTTGAAGAAATCATTTTTCATTGACATCACTAATGTTATGTTATTTTCATGATAATATCATCTCTCATTTGACACTCTAAGAACAAAATAAAGCAGCAATCGGTTAAAATCAAATTAGGTAAAATTGTTGTCTGCACTACATTTATAGTTAATCGAGATGCAATCTCTTTATACAAATTGCCTGAATATCCTCAAAACGCATACATACATCTTGGTTTATTGATTCCTGAGTCTAAATCATTTACCCTTAAGGTCCTATTATAAAAATGGCAGACTTGTTTGCTAAAGGACTTTGTTTGTGACACCAGCAAACAAAATATCAACAATTACCTTTGAAATGGTATGTTATCATACCTTCAAAGGTTCCTGAAAGGAAGAGAAATAACAGGCTTTTCAATTTTCACTGATTAAATACAAATTGTACGATTAGACAGTGTTTGCATACCTATAGTTTTCAGAACTATCTCCAGGATACCATTAGATTAAAATAATCGAAAAAAAACAGTGGGCCAATTAGGCCAAAGATCTAAAAGATGTTTTAGCCTTAAGAGCCTATAATATTATTATTGTTAACTTGTAAATATTTATAGTTACGATTGAGGACTGGAGAATTGATGTACCCATCTCAGGATGTAAGATGCTAGAAGAGCGTTTATGGTGTTGATATTGGAAAACGCACCTGTACCCTGCAATGTGTGTATGTTAGGAAATTAAACTGCCTCGTTTCATAATAGTGCCTTATACTCATGACCCTCAATCTTCCTGACTGAGAGACATTCAAAAGACTACATATCAGAGTGCTCAGACTGTGTCAGGGAAGTGCCAATGTTGACTACACAAGTCATACTGAAAGCCTCTACACCAGAATGCGGTGTTTGATCACTGACAAATGAAGTCTTATCGATCCACTGCTACACACCGAGACGAGAAAAGAGAAGACAAAATTGAGGATAAAAAGGGTCCAATCTGTAGTGCATGTTGGACTTGGGGGTGCTAAAGCCCCATACCCACTAGGCGATTTTACTGACGATGGGCGACGGGCAACTTGGATAATCGGCTGATCTTTATGATCGCCAGTCAGTATGGTATATTGAAACGTGCATGTTTGATCTAAGTCGCAACCAAATAGGCCGATTCTAAGGGCAGAATCGGTCAATTTTAGAACTGATCTGTCGGCCAATTTAGGCAAAATCGGCCAATTCTAAGGGCAGAATCGGCCAATTTTAGCTCCGACCTGTCGGCCAACTTAGGCAAAATCGGTCGATTCTAAGGGCAGAATCAGCCAATTTTAGTGTCGATCTGTTGGCCAACTTATGTTGGCATAATCGCCTAGTCGCTATGGCCCTTTAGTGAGGTAGAGATGGTGAAGGGGTGGGTGTGGTGGGTGGGTGCTTTCTGTCAGGCCTACCAGCCCCAAATAGACCCCGAGATCAAAGACCCGGGGCCCGCTGACCCCCGCCCTTTGATCACGCCGCCTTTGGCCAATTAGTTCCCATCCAGGCGCTGGATCCGGTCAGCGAGGTCATCCGGGTCATCACAGGTCACGTGATCAGGTCTGGTGTATTCTGCAGCGCCCCCTGCAGGGTGATCAGAGAAAACAACAGGTAGGACTGAAGGGGCGGGCTAAAGGAACGGTCAAAGCCCATTCGCTGTGGTGGATGCGGTGCATACGATCTATTGCAACACTTATCGTTTGCAATTCTTGTGCAAACGATAATGTAAACAACTACAATTTGTCCTGTGGTAAATTCTGAACTTGATTCTGCTTGTCATACATACATATTATTATATCATTTAATCCCATTCCCTGTGTATATATGTTACTTGTTCACTTGTCCAATAGGAAGATCATGTATTAATGTGATATTGGCAAAAAAAAAAAAAGAAGTGCAAGCAAACAGATCAAACATGCCTCATTGATTCGGTTGAATTCCAGCCGATTCAATGGGTTAGAAACTTTAGAAAATTATTGGTTGCAATTGTTAGGTGCCACTCTCTCATGTGTGAATACTATTTCTTAAATTTTGCTTGCATGCGATAATTTTATCGGTGCTAAGATGATTGCCATTTCCATATGATAATTTTGTCAGACCTGCAAGCGACACAATCATCGGCCACGGCAAATGGGGCTTCGCATACGTAAAATTTTCAGAACTGTCAGGAATCATCATCCTTAAGTTAAGATGCCTTAAGATGTCAAAAATCAAGAATAACAAGGGGGCCCACCACACAGGGTAGGTCATGACTTTTACATTTGGCTCCTGGACTAATTATCAGACAGCTAGTGGCCATCCTGATCACACTTGAATTAAGTAGTTGTCTATCTCAATGGTGCTGAGCACTGGTGACAGATTTCAGGATTTTCCCTTCGCTCATGTTCAGATATTGCCACATACAAATGACACTTGTTTAATTGCAGTGACTGATAAAACATAGGACACTGCTATTCATGTGGAACGTTCATGAGCTTGACAGCTTGAAAGGGATAGGCCCCCAGTGTGGCTCCCTGGGTATGGGCCTCGGTTGCAGGCCTTGGGTGTGGGGCTTGGATGGGGCCCCTTGGTAGGGTGGTAGGGTGTGTGTGGGTGTGTGTGGGGGTGTGATAATACATGAGTCTCAGTGCCCAGACTGGGGAATGGACAGACCAGATGGGTACCGACCTACTCCGCTGTGGGAGGACGCCTGGAACCAGAGATAACACAGCGAGGGGTATGCTGGGATACATGGCCGACACCACTGAGGCCCGACAGAACACAATCCTTCTCCCAGTCCCTGCCAAAATCTACAACCTTTGACCCATCAGCCATTAACCACTCTTATTAGTTGGGATGTTCATGAGTTCCAAAAGTTCCCATGTTGACTCCTATTTCTTTATAACCTGTATGGGCAACGAGCGGTGCGTATTGTGAGCAGTGTGCATTGCCTGGCCATGCATACCACCAACTGTAGACTCTTTTTTCAGTAATTTGATCATAATTTGAATATTGCTTGGGTGATAAAATAAAGGAACACTTAAGGGTGTCCTCGGGTGGCCGTATGGCCCAGGGGGCTGTTACAAACCTTGGGCTTTGCCCTCGGCGATCCTCTAAGGGTCGTACGGCCACCCTCCGATGTCCCCTACAGTGTTTCTGTGCTGTCCTATTCAGGCCATTCCTAACCAACAACCAATTCTGAGTTTAGTACCAAGCTGATTGGAACTAACCATCTCCACTCCTGCTGATATTGGATAGGCAGGATGATCTGCGGATGCACCCTACAATGTTGTGGACATTACTAACTTGACTGACATTTGATTTTTTGAATTGTTTTATGTCATTGCACTCCATGACAGATCCCCTTTAGAAATTGTAATCTATACAGGGCCTTCTATTATTTGCAGATTTCAGACCCCTCCCTCCTTAAGCTTAATTACACATAAAATTTGTATCCCCCGACCCCATCCACATGTGTAGGGACACATACACATTTTCAAAATTCTCAGACCCCCCCTTGATTCACACATGATGCCCCTATATAGTTTTAGCCATGAGACCAGACACTCAAGATATGGAATCTATCATGTAAAGTACAATATCTACTTAAATGAATTTTTAAAACAATCTAGTGATTATTTTGCTCTCCCTTCTCCCTAATGTCTACACATCTGGAGTTTTCAGAATTAATCTGAAAAGATGACGACAGCGAGTCCCCCTGGGCACCATCTGCAGGCCGCACTGATCGGTACAAATGGTGTCGGGGTCCCCAGACACCCGTTACATTCCCCGGTATCCCACACCTCCTGTCCAAACCCAGTCATCCTACTCACATATCACACCCACAACGTCACTTTTCCCCAATCTACAAACTCTGGAATCCCCGTCGTGCCACTCACACCCTGTCCTGCTATACTACTCACATCCGACCCCCGCTACCTCACTTCACCAACTCCACAAACTCATCTGCTGTGTCACTCACATCCTGTCTCACTATACAATTCACATCCCACTCCCGCTATGTAACTTTACCCAACTCCACAAGCTCATCTAAGCCGTGCCACTCACACCGTCTCACTATACTAATCACATCCGATCCCCGCTACCTCACTTCACCCAACTCCACAACTCATCATCTACGCTGTGCCAGTCACATCCCACTCCCGCTACGTCACCTCACCAAACTCCACAAACTCGTCTAAGCCGTGCCACTTTCCCATAGAAACGTACAATGAAACCTAAGTTTTTAATACCCATTAATCTTGAAAGTAGATAGAGTGACACAATGTTTTTCTTATTCGTTGTTGTGTATTTCTATAATATTAGTCTAAACTCACTAATCATCTCAAGGCATCGTGCTGGTTCATTCAGAAACCTGCCAGACAGTCCTTAATCCCTCTAAATATAGGGACAGGAAATAAAAGGTAGCTCAACTGGGATATGGGGTTACTTTGTGCCTTGGAGTCACCCTCTGAAGATTGGGACTTCCTTCAGACACAAGTACCTTACCTTCCCTCCCTTCGTTGGTCATGTTACACCTTGTACTTTGTACCATTGTGTCCCTTTATACATAGATGACGTCAGGGGAGTCTGTTCCCCATTTCTGAAGCTGTGGCCACATGACCTTATGCTTTTCTAGTGCATTCGCGAGGTCGGAAAGGCCCATAGGTGCATGTAAGGCCTTTCTGACATGGTGTGTGCATTTCTACTGCATATCTCTGAATCCCGCTGAAAATTTGGATCGCTTTGGATGAAAGGTTAATTGAAATTGGTTAAGTAGTTCCTAAAATATGACAACAATCTGCTCTTCTGACTTTTGTTTATATTCCTCAGGGTGGATCAGGGGAGGGGGTCCCCCCCCCCCTTTTGGGGGAGCCTTACACTAAAGAAAAGGAGAAAACGTAGTGATTGTGAGCGCAAATGCACACTGTTGTAGTACTTAGCTTATATGCTTATTCCCTGCCCCCCATTCAGAAATCCTGTATCACTCCCTGCTCCTATTTGTATGTTACCATTGCAATAATGACACTGTAATTAAGCCGATGCCACAAATCTGTTATGTTGTTTGGCAATCGTCACTTTTGTTTTCATCCAACCCATTTTATGCAGTCGCTACATGGTTCCAGACGCACATCTGCTCATCCATTGTAGAACCTTGTTTCACCCATACATATCCCAACATGTAAACCAAACACGTTTCATATGAAGTAGCCATGATGGTACAGCTTTCTCAAAGGCTGGCTGGTGGTTGGTTTTAGCCACCATGCTCAGTAGCTGGAGCACTCGCTGTTTCACCTTGCTCCTGGATGGTCGGATCTATGAGGAGGAAGAGACCATAGCCCTACACCTTTACTGAGGCAGGTGTTGTGCTATTTGCAGTGTCCTGTAGGCAGGGCACCACATACAATGGCCATTGTCGCCAGGCCTTTGATAACCTTACTTCTTGTTGACCATAGGGAGGATGTCTTATACCACAGCAGCAGGACAGATACTTTAAAGCCCCATACCCACTAGGCGGTATTGTCTAGAGTCGGCTGACTGGTCGGTGCTAGAGTTGGCCAAGGCTGCTGCCCTTAAAATCGGCCGACTCTAGCGACGATTCAGATCAAACATGTACATTCCAACATACCATACTTACAGGCGACCTTGAGTCAGCCGATTTTTCCAGTCACTCATCGCTCCTGGCTGTTAAAATCGCCTAGGGAATAGGGCTTTAGTTTATCCACTGGCCTTCTAAATCTAAGTCTTAACACTCTATCACCGTACCACCAGAATGCCCTACTTTATCAAAGCAGTTGCCCAGGCTTCCACTAAAGCACAGTCTGTCCTGATTGGTCACGTACAAGCACGTGACTCTTACATTGCCTTATGTCGCAGCACAGTTTTGTTTTTTTTGTTCCAGGTTTGTGTCATCTTAACTGTGACATTTCAGCCTAGCATATCACCTCTTAACCATGTCCCAAACGTCACACGATATTGACGCTGCTCCTGTGGCCTGTTTCATAACAAAGCTTCGTAGGTACAAGAGTTTTTGTGTGCTTACTAATACTGTATGGAAGTTTGAAACTCTTGTAAGCCGCCGTTTCATAACAAACCTCAAAACTATACATCCACCCCAAACACTTGTATATCTACAAACAACCTGTGTAAACAACCCAAATCGACATAACTCCTGCCAAGCTCATGTAAACAAAAACAAAACTCATGTAGCTATAATGATGAAAAAGGTTGTCGTACCTTCATGAAATGCAAAACCTGTGTAGTGATATGGAGGTCTGTTTATGAAACAGGCCCCTAATGGGCTCCTGTTTCCTGAGGACAGGAAACATGCTGTTGCTGATGTAACTGTGTGTTCCTTAAAGGAAACCTTGCATGTAAGTGAATGATTAATGTTTGTCAATTGAATTCATTGATGGTGGAATCTGTACTAAAAACAAATAAATTCCGAAAAATTGTAAGAATATTCTAAGTATAGCCAAAGTTATGAGATATCAAGATTGGTGTATTCTATATAATTTGAAAGAACAGAGAGAGAACAGGGCGCTGTTCCACAAAAATGTTCGTAACTATTGTGCTAAATATTGAATGTGTACGCAAATACTGTTAGTAAGGAAAAGTGTACGTAGTATCAAAAAAGCAGTAATAACTTGTATTTATGCACAAAATGTACAAAAGATTGGGTTTAAATCATTTTCAGTTTTTGTGTTATAACTCCGTGAGTTCTCAACCAATTTTAATGTGGTTTTCACTGAAGGATTCAATGACATTTACAATGACATCTTATATACTATCACAGTCTTATGACTTCATGATGGAAAAAATATTTGAATATTAAAAATGGTCTACGAACACTCAATTACATGTTGCAGGGGGCTATTCTAAAAAAAACTGTACTTAAGTGTAAGGATTAACTTTGGATTTGTGCGCAAATAGTGCTATTAAGAAATAGTGTACGTAATGTCACAAATAACTTCAAACTTAAACTGTACGTAGAAAAAATTACACAAATGACAAAAGATTGTATTTAAGATAATTGTTCTGATTCTCTTTAATAGCTCCATGAATTCTTAACCGATTCTAAGTTGGTTTTCACTAGCGGACTCCTTATAAATTAGGCGTTTTAATGATATGTCATTTGTTATCATACCTATACCGATTCATGGTGAAATATCCTTTTGAATAATAAAAGTTTTTTACGAACACTCAATTACATGTCGCAGATAATTGATAGTAATGCACATATTTCTTGTCCTATGCACAGTACGCAGAAATATAATTGTTTGCGTATCTTGTTTCTGGAAAGAAATATCAACTTGGATTGTTCATAAGTTTTTATGGAATGACCCTCATAGGGATATGCACACTATTTTTGTGCTGCGTACTGTAAGTATCTTGTTTCTGGAATGAATTACAGATTCTGAATGTTCATAACTTTTTATGGAATGGCCCCCAGAAGTAAAAGAGCTAAGGAATACATGGAAAACAGAAAACAGTTTCTGCTTTGTTATTATGTTTGTATTTTCATACAGATATTAATCTACCCACTATTTTATATACCCAAGAAGTAAATGTTTGTGGAAGTAAAGAAATACTTTAGATTTCTTTCTATTCGTTATGACTTGAAACTGTTAGAACAAGGAGGAGAAAAGTGCTCCCAATTAACATTGTATTTTATGGGAGACCAGTCAAAGAGCAATGTAATAGTAATGCTAATTCAAAATTCTAGCAATGTTCCACAACATTTGCGACATTATTAGATTAGCTACTAACATACTTGGCTTGGGATTCACTGAAATCCACCTTCACTGTATGCATCCATCTCCAAACAAATTATACCCGAGTTTGCTTGGAGAGTGGAGCACAGTGGCAAGATTTTAACAGCTGATTAAGAAAAATGGGATTGTCTTGCATTCACCTATAGTAGGGTGTGTCATAGGGTGCAGTAAGAATTTCCCTACTATAATTTCTTATCAAATGTACATGCACTTTTTAAAAACTTATGTAACTTTACCATACTTTACATTGAAATGTTCCTAAAATCAATATAACATATGGCCATGTTTTTATACCAATAGACAGGAAAAAATGTGTAGAATCTAGAGATATAAAGTTCAATAACATTGAATGAAAGGTAATAATTTAGAATACAAAAAGCATGCAGGGAGCCTGCATTTTGCAAGTCTTCGCGTTGTTTCTTGCCTGGTAAATCTATAGAAGGGTAAAACAGCAATAGATAGATACTATGTGTAATGCAGACCTTGTGCAAATGTTAAAAATTTAGTGATAACCATATATGGTATAACACACTTGTAATAAATATATATCACACACATAATAATCACTTGGCCATTATATAAATCTAAAATTTCTAATTTCTAGATGATACTAATAATTGTAAATTCTGATTTCAAATGACTGTTTTAGGCGAAGAGAGTATGATATATTTATATCTTAGATATATTTGCATTGTGGAATGTTCTTTGAAATTTTGAAATATTGAAATTCATTTAGAAATGTGTATCACAGTCCCTTGGCCATAACATAATTATATCTAATATTGATAGATTCTAGGTACTGATCAAAATTGCAAACTGTAACAAAATATGGTTATTTGAGATGAACGCAGAGGAAGTATGCATGTTTTTGATGTTTTTGTAGGGTGAAAACTAATTGTTAGGAAATTATCACCAGTATGTATGCCCATGGCCAGCCCCTTTCTGAGTACTGTGCTGTCCTCTCTATAGGACAGTTATGCCCACCCTACAGGCCAGTAATGGGGGCACTGAGCAGCTGAAAGCTCCTGCTAGTACCCTACCTCATATTTATAGGTGCTGCAGTAAGAACTGGAGATTCCCCTCTTACCATTAGGGAACAGAAGCCTGCAGACATGAATGGGACATCACATACATCAGGACAATCGGCCTTATGGTGGAGGCCGAGGGCCCTATCCCTCATCTGATTAGAGGCCCCATCATATGTAGTTACTACCCGCGACATTCCGGGTACCGGCCCTGTTCTGAATGTACGCAGCCTATAGCGTTAACAGGGGTTCTATTGTTCTCCTGTTATTGTGTTAATGCTTATGGAGCTCATCTTCCCTGTTAGCTCTGTTGGAGTAGGGGTTCTTTATACATATATACAAACACAGCTTTGCTATAGCGTCAGGAAATAAAGTTTTGTCATCTATGCAGTATGTTTTGATTGTAACCTAGGTTGAAATTTCAATTACTCCAATGAAACTGAAGGTTAGACTAAGTTGAGTTAGTCAACTGTTCATTGATTTTATTTATCAAATTTATAATTAAAAAGATATTAGTCACAAAGATAGCAAGTTATATGAGATGACTTAGCCATTTAAAAAAATTGGTGTGTTTATCCTAATCTTTCAAATTCCAGTGCACATTGATATTCTAGTTAATGTCAAATGACATAATTCATGTAAGTGATGATTTCTATACAACAATAAGTAGTATCTTTTATTGTTTATTGTCTATCTACCTGTGCATACTACAACCATTTTTCTGTGTTTTTAAATCAGATGGTGTCTGTAAAAAATTATATATAATCAAAATCAAGATGATGAGAATGTCTCTGTGAGAGTTTTGGATAGCAGTGCCAGTTGTCAAAAGCCATTAATGTCCGAACCAAAAATATGCTAACTATAAGTGAGCACAAATATGTTTAATATACCTCTTAAATTTAACCATTGTTGTTGCCTTCTTTACCTCTGTGCCAAGCATTTCCCACATCTTAACCACTTTTGACAAAGGGCTTTTTAGATATATTTCATAAGTCCTTTTCTTCTTCATCTTAAACTTTACCTTCAAATGACTTCTCAACTTTACTTGTGGTCAGCTACACTCTAGATTAGCTCTTAATTTACTTTGCCAGTGAATGATACTATGCATATGCTCCCACCGTAGTAGTTTTAAAGGCTGAACTTCATATATCTGATACAGTTCTTCCACTTTTTTATCTTTGTGCATAATATCATCATCAATGGATGTTACTGCTCTTTCTTGCAGCCTTTCAAGCCTCTCTTTTCTTCTTGTCAGTGCACTTTCTATCATAATCAAGTTTGCCAAGTCGGAGGTTATATAAAGTTGGACTCAGCATAACTGGTATACCCTATGATTAAATTTTCTATACTTATCATCTACGAAATCTCAAATTCAAAATTCTACAAAATTAAACATTCTATCTACAATAACTCCAAGATAATTATATCTGATAACATTTTCAATTACCTTAACTCCAAAGCTAATTTTCTTTTCATTATCCAATGTCACCCCTGGGCATCCAAGCATCACATGGTTAGTATTTTGCATATGTCTATGTGTTAGTATGTGTCTGTATGCTAAATGTTTATAATGAAAAGCAATTGCTGCACTATACTTTGTTGACTTTGAGAAGTGATATTGGAAAATTTATTGATAAAACAGCTTTCCCAGATAGGAGACGTTATGATCTGATCAGAGCCGGCTATTGCCTGCACTGGAGCAGGTGCACAGTAACAGTGCCCCGATTGCCAGGCGGGCATTTAAGCCTGGTCCCCACAGGGCGACTAAGATATGTTTAGTCAGTGGTAAATAAGATCAGTTAGTGGCCTGGTGATTAACTAGACACTGGTGCAATGATGCCTGGTTAGTAAATAACTAGTCACTGTGGTTCTGTAGCAAAATATTTGACATGTTTAATATTTCTTCCAAGTCACCAGCTGTTAGTAAAGTTGATCACCAGGATAAACAGCTAAAGTGTCCTCTAATCATCAGCAGTTTGATGGCAAGGGCGATTAATATTTTTCTTCCACTTGTGATAAGTTAGTTGCCAGATGTCATACTAAGCTCTTAATCACTGAGCGACAAAAGTTAGTTGCCAGGGTTTAGTCATCATGTGGAGACCCGCTTTTGGGTGAAGGTTCACAGTAGCACGCCCCGATCGCCGAGCGGGCATTTGAACGAAAGGTGCAGCAAATATGGTCTGACCGAGAATAGATGCCTGGTGCAGGGTGGGGTAAATATAGGACTGATAATGTAAAGCCCCCTACTGAGTTACTCATCAGAATGCAGGGGGCTGACTATTGATGGGGCGCTGCTGGGGGCGGTGAGCGGCTCCAAGCCCCCCTCGACCCCCTCTACCACCGAGCTATGGAGGCGCAGGGGTAACATTTCATCATGGCCCAGACATGAAGGTGCATGCTTGGATGATTTGTCATGCATACTCTGAGTTTAGGCCTGCTGGATTACATAGAGAAGCAGGAAGATTAAATCAGCAGAAAGCTGCACGGTAGGATCTTCTGAGTATTGATAGCTGACAAATTTTATGATCTTGTAATTTACCTGCATGTATTTCCTCTTTTTCCTTC
This sequence comes from Lepidonotus clava, assembly GCA_936440205.1. Classification (NCBI taxonomy): domain Eukaryota; kingdom Metazoa; phylum Annelida; class Polychaeta; order Phyllodocida; family Polynoidae; genus Lepidonotus; species Lepidonotus clava. The sequence goes on from OW387141.1 coordinate 48,670,376, forward strand.
TTTGCTTTTTATAAAAGCCAGTGTTCACTATCTGACAATATTCATTTTTCCTCACCTCATTGTCTAAAATTCTTTGGTGCATTTATTTTGTAGACTGGAATTCAGTGGAAAATGGTCTTACACCAAAACACATTTCCAGTTTAAATAAAAGATTTGGAAAAAACGAACTTGTCCGAAGTTTCTACATTATACAGACTTCCATTTAATTTATCAACAGTTGCAGTGCCAGAAATAATTATTGCAAATTGTGCCATGCACAATCTGGGTACATGGCCCACTGTCAACATTATTATAATGTGATATCATAAGTGAGGTTTCTGTCCACTTTTGTTATATTCAAATAAGAACTGACATGATGAGTTTCTTCCTGCATTACTGTATCATTAATATGAGTTGGTAAAAAATATAAACTATATGACCAAAACTTACCACCCCTCTCTCCCCTGCCTGCCCCCAGTCTCCGACCCTGACCAGCCTGGGGTCGGCCAGATGGTTATCTACCGGCCCCTTATTGATTGGCTGCAGGGTGCGGATGTCCCTGGTGCCCCCGCCAAGGTGTCTGACCCCAAGAACACCGCCCACCGTGAGACAACCTCCTACCCTGACCGCTCCACCACGGACCTGCCTTCCTACCATAACCACCCCACCATAGACCTGTCTATCCTCCTACCCTAATCAGCCTACCATAGACCTGTCTACCCTCCTAGCCTAACCACCTCATCATAGACCTGCCTACCCTCCTACCCTCCTACCCTAACAAGCCCACCATAGACCTGTCTACCCTCCTACGCTAACCAGCCAACCATAGACCTCCCTACCCTTCTACCCTCCTACCCTAACAAGCCCACCATAGACCTGCCTACCCTCCTACCCTCCTACCCTAACAAGCCCACGATAGACCTGTCTACCCTCCTACGCTAACCAGCCAACCATAGACCTCCCTACCCTTCTACCCTCCTACCCTAACAAGCCCACCATAGACCTGCCTACCCTCCTACCCTCCTACCCTAACCAGCCCACCATAGACCTGTCTACCATCCTACCCTAACCATCCCACCATAGACCTGTCTACCCTCCTAGCCTAACCACCTCATCATAGACCTGCCTACCCTCCTACCCTCCTAGCCTAACCACCTCATCATAGACCTGCCTACCCTCCTACCCTCCTACTCTAACCACCCCACCATAGACCTGTCTACCCTCCTACGCTAACCAGCCCACCATAGACCTCCCTACCCTTCTACCCTCCTACCCTAACAAGCCCACCATAGACCTGCCTACCCTCCTACCCTCCTACCCTAACCAGCCCACCATAGACCTGTCTACCATCCTACCCTAACCATCCCACCATAGACCTGTCTACCCTCCTAGCCTAACCACCTCATCATAGACCTGCCTACCCTCCTAGCCTCCTACCCTAACCAGCCCACCATAGACCTGTCTACCATCCTACCCTAACCATCCCACCATAGACCTGCCTGCCCTTCTACCCTAACCATCCCACCATAGACCTGTCTACCCTCCTACCCTAACCACCCAACCATAGACCTGTCTACCCTCCTTTGGGATATTTATTTTAATAATATAACAATAAGTTTAGACAAAATCTGTCCTATTCATGAACTACTAATCCCAAAATCAAAGCCTGCTTGGTTAACAAATGATATAATAAGCTTGATGAGGGATAGAGATTACTTTTATGATAGAGCAAGATGCATGGGGAGAGAAGATGACTAGAATATGGCTCGTATATTGAGAAATCGAGTTGCCACTGTGTAAAGCCAGAACTATCCAAAATAAATTAATAGATAACAAGAATAATCCTAAAAGATTCTGGTCAGAAATTAATAATATTTTTCCCAAAATAGGTACTAGTAATACTATAATTTCCCTTGAAAATGATCAACATGAAACCGTAAGCGGACTTGCTCTATCTAACTATGTTAATACGTATTATGTTAATGTAGGCGAGAATATGGCCACCCCATTGTTACATAATTTAGGTGGTTTAGAAAATTGCTTACATAATTTTGAAAAATCTGCAACTACTCTCGAAGTAGACAGGGATTTTTTACAATATGTTATTACCCCTCAAGTCTTACTTAAGGAATTGAGTAAAATTGATCAATCGAAGTCATCAGCAATACCTAATATAAGATCGATGGTTATTGTGGATGCTTTTGAATCTCAAATTTACCGAGCTTGCAGAATGTATGATTGTTCTCTCCAGACTGGGATTGTGCCATATGCATGGAAAGATGCTATAGTTATTCCCTTGCCTAAGGTACCTGTTGTAGAAAATGTTAAACAGCTCAGGCCTATCTCGTTACTACCAATTCCAGGAAAAATTTTAGAAAAAATTGTAAGCAATAGGCTAAATTCTTTTTTAAACCAGAATAATATATTGACATCACGACAGCATGGTTTCAGGCAAGGCCATTCAACAATATCTGCTATAACAACAGTAGCAAATGAAATTTATGATGACATCAATGTGTTGACACCTACTGTAATGGCCTTCTTGGACTTAAGCAAAGCGTTTGATTCAATAAATCACAAATTATTACTTATGAAATTAAAGTATTTGGGCATATCGAACTGTACTTATAAATGGTTTGAGTCTTATCTGTCTGGTAGACAACAAAAGGTTTTCATGAATGGTTATACATCTGACACTAAGAAAATTACATACGGGGTTCCCCAGGGATCTGTTTTAGGCCCCATTCTGTTCCTAATTCTTATTAATGAAATTGGGAAAATGTTTCCAAACAATGTTATCCTATACGCTGATGATGCAGTCCTAATTAGTCGAAATATCAGAGAATTAGAACTAAATCTTGACACCACTGGAAAATGGTTCTGTAATAACCTGTTAAATTTAAATAAATCAAAAACAAAATGGATGTACATTGAATCCATAAGGAGCAGAATGGGGCTCATCGATGGAGAAGGTCCTACTTTATATATTGATGGCACTAAACTTGAAAGAGTACGACAATTTAACTATTTTGTCCTGGATGAAAATATGGATGTTAATGCTCATAAAAACAAAATTACATCCCAAATACAACAAAAACTGAAATTCCTTAGGAAAATTAGAGTGTTTGTAACTGAAGGTGTTGCCCTTACTTTGTATAAGACAATGATTTTACCTATTCTTGATTATGGTGATTTTATTTACGAGCAAAATATAGGGTACATAAATAACCAACTACAAAAATTACAAAACGATGCTTTAAGGGTTATTTATGGACAATATACCATTCCTTATCAACAAAGGTTAAAAAGTAATGTACTACATCGTAATGCAGATATTTTTACATTGGAATATAGAAGGAAATTACACTTATTATTGTATGCATATTCACTGACTACAAATGAGATGTATGTGGATAATAGAGACATCATAACAAGACGTCATGATGGGCTTTTGTTAAAAATACCAGTAGTTAAAAATAAAAGACATTATAGAAGTATTCTATATAGGGCTATTTGGGCATGGAACTCTATCCCCTTGTTGTTACGAAATCCTGTTTCGAAAAGTGAGTTTAAAACTTCTATTGACCTGTATTTTGATAATCCATATGGTTAAGCTCGATGACTTTTATTACTAAGTAATATTATGAGTTGTCATCATTTCATCCTGTTCATTATTCATCAACATTATAATGGTTTCACAAAATGGGTTTTCATCCTCTTGTATCAACTTGAACTGAAATTCTAGAACATCTTATGACGGAATGAGTATATTTTGTACTGTATGATTTGGAGGGAAGGGAATTAATAACGTCTATGACGATCCCTCTACCCTAAATAAAAATGAATTCAAAAAAAAAACCCTGACTTTTCTGAACCAGTGAATATGTATCTATCTGGAGACTATAAGTTAAAGCTCAATGTGTACATTTCTTCTCAAGACAGAAAATAAAGTCACTATCTATAGTCAACAACTACATGAAAATCTTACTTGTAAGATGTAGCTCTGAAATAAAAAAATAAATCTGCCTTTCAATACAATAACCCTGACTTTAAAAAAATAGGCAGGGGGGGAGGGGGGAGGCCAGGGATCTGTTAAGTATTCAGTTTCCGGGGTCTGCCACCATCCCATAGTTGAGCCAATGATTTCGACGTCTACATTGCATTGGTAGATCCTCCGGGCATAGGCCATGCAACCAGGTACTACACATTGTCTGGTTTGCCATTTTTCTGATGTCATCGTCATATTTGTTTTTAAATCAAAAGAGATGCACTGTTGTTCTATTTGTATCTGGTAGCATGGACTCTCATAGGGGACGCCACTGTTGATGACACCAGGAAAAATACAAAGGCCATGGTCAGACTTACATATCTTAGTGTAGCTATAATATCTTTGGTTGAGATAATTTCAGACACTAGATACCTGCAACAGGTATCCAATGTACAATGATATAATATAATATACAGTACTTTTATTCACAACTCTGTTAAGGGCAAAGGAAGGAGGTTGGGTGTGGCCGATAGGGTTACAGGGCATCACCAAGTCACAATAGACCAATAATCCAGACTCACCAACAGTGGCCAGACACATCATTAGAAAGGCGGAGAATATCAATCAGTCCACTTTCTCAGGCTAGTCCTGCTTCACAGGTCACCCCTATAATCAGGGCGAATCGAAAATTCAGGAGGTCCTGAGTTTACTATGTTAGCCCGACCTGGTAAGGTTTAACATTAAACATTGTTGGGAAACAGTTGTAAACCCTTGGGCAATAAGTGATTAGTGATAGGACACTACCCCTGGGACAACTACTCTGGGGACAACTACCTCCTGGGACAACTACCCCTTAAGAATATTACCCCCTAGGACTATTACCCCCATAGGACAACTACCCCTCGGGCAATTACCCCTTAGGACAACTACCCCTTAGGACAATTCTCTCTTTGGATGGTACAACTACCCATATAGGACAACTACTCCTATAGGACAACTACCCCTCTAGATAGGACAATTACCCGTTTAGGAAAATTATCCCTTCAGATAGGACAACTACCCCCGATGGTAGGACAATTACCCCTTTGATAGGACAACTACCACTATAATAGGACAACCACCACCCTTGATAGGACAATTACCCCTTTTAGTAGGACAACTACCCCCATTGATAAAACAACTACACCCATTGGTAGGACAATCAATCCTATGATGAGACAATTTCCCTCCTTCTCTGGACACCCAGGGCAGCTCCCCATGGCCTTCCCCCTCTGCTGCTCAGCCCTGGACACCCAGGGCAGGTCCTACCAATGGGGGTAGTTGTCCTACCCATGGGGGTAATTGTCCTATCAAGGGGGTAGTTGTCCTATTATAGGGGTAATTGTCCTACCATTGGGGGTAGTTGTCCTATTTATAGGAGTAATTGTCCTAAAGAGGTAATTGTAAGGTAATAAGCCCATCCTACATTGGGTATATCCTGGGGTTGGACAAGGGTTGGACAAAATAGACATATAAAGCCATCCCTATCTCCAGGACCTGGGATTACTTAAATAGCAACTCTCTTCAGGGAATAAGTACGGAAGCAATTTTGATAATATTTCATGGCAAACTTTATTGTTGGAATAAACTGGGATAGGATTATTGCACATCTAATAAACTGGAAAATGTGCAGCTATACAGCAACAGAGAAATGCTATACCCTTTCATGCTATTGAAGGGAGACCAGCTCTACCAAGTGTATTGCAGGATATAGATGTTCAGATGGAATAAGGCTCTACTTGGTTGTCACTGGAGAGAGCCATGGGGAAATACTTCAGTTTATACACTCTTCACTTCCCAGTCCTTGTTCTTTCTGGAAGTCAATGTGCTTATTATGAATCTACTATGCTATAGATCATTACAGCAAATAGCGATCAATGGACATATTAAGTTTTGAAGCGTAATAGTAACGGGTATCGTCAATTATTTGCATACCTGTAATGAATAAAAAAGCATAGCGCTCTCAGAGACCTTACCTGATATTATCTTGTCAACGTGTTGGTCAATGGGCTGCAATGAAGATAGGAACTCGAGTTAATTTATGGAGCACCCGGGAAAACACATCTTGAAATTATTCCAACAATAAAGTTTGCCATGAAATATTATCACTTCAGTTTATACACTCTTCACTTCCCAGTCCTTGTTCTTTCTGGAAGTCAATGTGCTTATTATGAATCTACTATGCTATAGATCATTACAGCAAATAGCGATCAATGGACATAATTAAGTTTTGAAGCGTAATAGTAACGGGTATCGTCAATTATTTGCATACCTGTAATGAATAAAAAAGCATAGCGCTCTCAGAGACCTTACCTGATATTATCTTGTCGACGTGTTGGTCAATGGGCTGCAATGAAGATAGGAACTCGAGTTAATTTATGGAGCACCCGGGAAAACACATCTTGAAATTGTAATAATAACATATATACTAAATGTAGAGAAATATGAGACAATGTTCCCTAAAGTATTCATGTGAGTTCAACGTGGAACATGCATAGCAGTAAATTCTAAATCCCATCTCATAATCAGGTCAAGAGCAACAACAAAAGCTATTATATGCTCTAGTATTGACTACTATAATAATGTTTTCTATGTGTAAAAAAGCAAATTATAGTAATGTAGTAGTTTATGTTGTGGCTGGAGGATGGGGGAGGACTGGATAAAACCAACCCATCACCAGGATAAATAAAACTGTTTAAAAAAATACCTGTTTTCCCTCAAGTTTGTATTATAGCTTAGTTATATACGGTCTCCATATTTTGCTTGAACCGTAGTGAAACTGGGAGACAATGAAGAGGATGGAGAAGATCATGAAAGCAGCGATGACGACAGCGGTGACAATGAAAATTAGAATGACAACAATGAAAATGACCAAGAGGAGGGTACTGATGAAGATGGCAATGAGAATGACGACTCTGTAAATACCCAAGATGTTGTTATTGACGAAGATGGCAATGAGGATGACAACACTGAAAATGACCAAGATGACAGTGCTGTCGAGGATGACAGCGCAGATGTCAACCCTGAAAATACCCAAGATGACGTTATTAATGACGATGGCAATAAGGATGACAACACTGAAAATGACCAAGATAACAGTGCTGTTGAGGATGACAGTGCGGATGTCGACCCTGAAAATATCTGAAATGACGTTACTGCCGAAGATGGCAATGAGGATGACAACACGGAAAATGACCAAGATGACAGTGCTGTTGAGGATGAGAACAAGGATCACGACCCTGACAGTAACCAAGATGACAGTACTGATGAGGATGATAGCCAGGATGGTCTTAAAGCACTGACCTAGTGACTGAACTGACCAAATTGTCAAGTTGAGGGAATTGAGTTTGGGTGGGTGAATGGAAATCTAGGCAATGTGACAAATAAGGTTCAACTGGAATCAGTGTCAAATACCATTGTCAAATAAAAGCTGTGACAGATGTCTTGCTAAATTGGCCAACATTGAATGAGACACGAAGGCTGGACATCTAGCAGATGGCCTGCATACTAAGTGTGGTGTTTTCTTTTGGGAAACATTGCTTTTTAATCAAATGTAAAGTTGTCATGCAAAACATTGTTTTGGCATGGAACCAGGTATAACCAGAAGAGCAAAATCGTCCTCACTTGGGCTATTGTTGAGTTACTATGTTGTACTACCCTGATTTGGTTTGTAGCAACCAAACTGGTTTGCAGTGGGCAAACAAAGTGTTTTTAGGCAGCAATATTGTTTTTAAGTAGGAAAACCTCATTGATTCCAGGATGGACTTTGTTTTCTCAAACTAAATCAGATAGAGGGGAGGCAAGAAATAATGCTGATTCATCCATTGTAACAATGGTAAACAGTTTTAGCATTAATTTTGTAATAAAACCTTTGTTGCTGGATTGTTTTTAAAATTAATATTTAGCACCCAACATTCCAAAGTAATCAAGCCTATGTAAGATGTGGTTTGGAGATGAATTTTTCATTTACATATTGTACCATTAGGACTCTTTTCTATGATTGTTTGAATCCTGGATTACATTTTGGAATGTATCATTTCATTGGAAGTTTGCATAGTAACAGAGCGCAGAGTTATCAGATATTGTTTTGATTTTATGGCTTGGGAGACCAATGAGTATAACTTTTGTCCCTTACATCATTACTTATTCTGAAGGGATTAAGCATTAAATATATTCTACAAAATACTTTATATTATAATACAATTACATTTTATAATGTCATTATATAGCTAGTGGCTATAACTGTATTTGTGACCCTCCACCGCAGAACGAGGCATAAGCTTCAGACAAGAGTTTTTGACCTTTTGGTAGATCCTTGGAGAAGATGACATTACCTTTGTAATAGTGAAAAAATTATGTTTCTATCATTTATAGAACTTGACTGATAGAACTTATTGGACTCAACTGCATGGCAATGCAAATTTCTATTGACTACATTCATGGCAATCAGGATTACCTGTGTAATATGCATGTGAAATCAACCATTGCTATTCATTTCATAGTTAACTGAGTTGCTTAGATGTTTTTCAAGTGATTTTTGGAGAAAACTCATTTTTTAACTTTTTGACATTTTTCTCTTATTATACCACTTTCTCAGAACCTGACACAGCGACTTATGCCTCATTTAGTGGTGTGGGGTCACATTTTACTTATAACTGGCTAATGTGATGATTTATGTAATTAACTAATATCTTGGTTCACCATCCCCATTCTATATATAATATGGGACTGCATGAAGTAAACATCACATTAAGGTTAGACTTAAGCTTATGTTAGCCTTAGTATAAGCATATAAAATGTCACTCTTGCTATTCAGACAATTATATAGAACAGTCATTTTGTTATGGTCAATTATACAAATATGCAGACATTGCGACAATACAAGTATTATTGGCATGACAATAATGTACAATGTTTTGTTGAACAGACAACCTGTTCACATGCCTATATGTATATATTGACATGTCTGAATAAACACAGCAAGCTATTTCACTCAATCCTTCTGAGAGTCATGGTCTCCGTTAATCTACCTTAATAGTATGTGGTTGGGTTAGATGGAGTGATTGCTGGGGATCACCAGAGATTTGAGACAATATGTACATATGTATGCATATGAAAGAAAGTGTTATGAGAGGGTACAGAAGTTGTACCACGAGGTGAGCAGGAGGGAGGGACGGGGTGTTCGGGATACATCATTGATGTGAGGGGCAGAGGAAGGAATCAGGTCAAGGCAGTAGGCGCTGGGTATGACCATTGTCTAGCTGTCACAATGAGAACAATGCTTCATCGAACACCCCTCTCCTACCGCGGGCCGCTCAATCGACCCCAACCCACTCACACCTGCTCCATACGACTCGCTGTTATTTATTCACACCTGGGTCCTGCCACCCCACCCCCCAGGAACACAGATCTACTGGTTTTACAATCACACCAGTTGTGATTGCTAGTATAATGTAAACAGACATGGTAGGGGCTTAAGTCCACTGGTAAATGTTATCAGTACCAGATGAATATTGTGAGAGTGAAAGATTGCATGAAGTAAATGTTTTATTGGGGTTAGATTTAAACCAATATAATTAACAACAATTTCAAAACTCATATAAGTATAGAAATGATGTAAGATGTGTCTAGGTTAGGTCAATCGTAAAGAATTAGCTGTGAAAACTAGAATTCCATGATGAGAGATGATGATATTTTTATTTATTTGTAAATGGACCCCATTTTTGCAGATCCACATTTATTAAATCAAGAATGGAAAACATATTCTTAATGATTTTCTATCATATTCACAATTTAAACATGGACCAGTCGTAGGCTCAAGAAATGGATTTACATGGTTATTTAACCCTTGAGACCCCACAGATTGCGACTATGAATTGCTGTATTTCCCCAGGATTTGCATGGATTTCCCCTAGGTATTCCTTAAATTTCCATTAATTGAGGGATTTTAAATGTCCACACACCAATGACAATAAGAATTATAAACACTTGGTTTGAGGAATTGAATAGAAAATTAAATAAGCTTTTAAACAATATATTTGCCGTTTCAGTATGCTGAAAACTTATTTGAGTTTTCTCATTGGAAAAATATGGAAAAATTTAGGAAAAACGGTCACGGCCGGATTGGGGTCTAAAGGGTTAAGTTTGAAAAATTTCATTGAATTTATTGTTTATTGCTCCCTTTAAGCATATAAAGTATCACCCTAGGTATTCAGGAAACTATGCAGACAGTCATTTATTTTATCATTGTTAATTAAATGAATAAGAAGATGTACCAACAGTAACAAGTACTGTTGGTATGACAGTTATATACATTGTTCTGCTGAACAGGCAATTTATTCACATGCTTAGTGTATGAATTGGCATTTGAGAACACGGAGAACTGCTACACTCAAACCTTCTGAGGGTCATATTCTCTGTGATTGTGACCTGATTACCACAATAGGTTAGATTAGGTATGGGACATAATGCAAAAATAATGTGTGCATTATATTTGATTGAAGTGCAATAACCAATGTTTGAATTGTAGAACCTTCCACAATTTCCATTTTGTAGGCTTGTACTTGCCCCACAAGTACCCCAGAAGTGCCAGTTGTGTTTTAAAAAGTTGCAGCTGACCTAACTGCTAATGCAGTGGTGACCTTGCCCATTCTCAATGGCCAATACAACAAACAGTATTGATCCTAATGAGTATGTAGGGAAATATACTGAGGGTGTGAAAGCTTCTTCTGATATTGGTTGTGAGGTCAGTGATCTGTGATGTCATCAGACTGACAACACGTCTCACATCACGGGCATGAACTCTCTAGATGGCGCCATGCCTACTGCTTACTAGTTAAGAATGGATCTAGCTGGTTCCTGTCAAAACTTATAAGCTGATGACCAGCAGATCCATAAGATTCCCACAAGACTGCAGTGAATGACCCAGTTCTATTTGATATTGATATAAAAAAACATCATTAAGCTTATCATCTTTTTGTCATTCATACAATAATAAATCATAATTATTGCAGTGTGCTATGAATTTTTGTAGTTAATGTTTTCCAGAAAGAAATAGCTCTATGTATGCTTGCCCCTTCAGTGCCCCTTCCTTGAACAGAATGCAACTCATTCACTGGATTGGATAGTTATTTATAGTGCTAAAAGGGTTTCCCCACAAACTTCTTTAGACATTCTCTAAACCCAATACAAGTAGAAAGTTAGTAGTTGGATAATCAGCAATGCTTAACACCATGGTCAGGAATAGCCCAGAGGCTAGAGTCTAGGACTTCAAATCCAAAGGTAGGGGTTTCAAATCCCACCCATGTCTGCATAGTGTCACTCTTTTTAATGAATGAAGAAATCACAATTTAAGAGAATTCATTTGGGTGAAATAACAACAGAATGAGTATACCTAAGATAAAATTAACGATTAGAACTGTAGAAGCTGATTATTGAAGATGATTTTCATAAGAAATAGTGCAACTTGGTCAAACTGCAACATGACCATCAGGAGGTTTGAACCATCAACCTTCTAATTTGAAGTCCCTCACCATAGCGATTATACCACAGTTTGCTGTAATGACAGTGGAATGAAATGTTTGGCTGTATTATGTTTGGGATGAGATTTTTCAAGTCCTTTCCAAATAAGGGCATTGCCATATATGGTATGCTGCAATACTGGGTGAGGTTTCATCATTTCAATAAAATGGTCGATTCCCATTTATTAAACATAGATATCAATAAAATATGACAGCCAATTGGTCTTTATTAATTGTCTAAGATGTAAACTATTTTTTATTCCACAAAAAAGCATAGAGTTTAAGCATAAATCCAAAATATATGTCTGTGCAAACTGCAGGGTACAGTGTTAGGTTCTTACTCTTTAGTATTATAAGTAACTATGAGACAGGGGTAGCACCATCTAGAGAGTTCATGCCCATGTCTCACATCCAGGTTAAAAAGTTTTATAAATGCCCCCACCTGAACCCTGGTCAATTCCAAGGCTTACAAATTAGCATTCTAAGCCTTATAAAATCAGCTGCAGACTATTCTTGGGTGCAGATATAACGGCAAAGATGGATACTTTGACTAATGTTGACAGTCCGAAAGGGATTAAACCTATTGGATTGATATTTTGTAGTGTAAGACATGATGTGTACTGGCTCAACAAACACGTTTAAAAATCTATCTTGGGTTTACCTTTACATTTTATAAATTTCACAAATTTGATTTTGGAATGCCCCCACGGTGTACCATTTATAACAGGCACGACGTCTCTGAGGACATGCTAATACTAGATAAAAATAGTCTACTCTTCTCAATAAAGCTTTAATTCTCGCCTTTTCTCACCTGTTTTTCAGTACTACAGCTAGCCTGAGGCCAGTTTTATTCTGGGTACAGGCAAACTTTAGCCCTGGTTATAGACAGTTATAGAAAGAAGTATGAGTCTACCGACTCCTGCACTCTGTCTCATCCGTCCAGGATATGCATTCACATTTATGGAGTATGGTCTTCGACCATTTTTTGACAATTAACTTGCGTAAATATTTTTATTTGGATTGAAAGTTCTCAGCAGAGTATGGTATATTACTCTACATATCTAAATTTAGTCTGCATATTTCCTCATAAAGAAAGAACCATAGCTTTGTGTCCAGGAGATTGATATACGTTTTTTGAGGTGAATATATCGCGAGATTATATATATGGACCACCAGTCAGTTTATTGACCTTAAGCTTTCTATCTATATATGTGAGATAATAACACATAGTTGTTATTGCTTCAATTCGCCTAGTCATATGATACATAATAACTATTCTCAAACAATAGCTTTCTCAAAAAATGAATATATTTGTCAGTAATAAGCCCATCCCAGTTTACACCAGCATAAATGTTTACCATGAAATATTTTCAATATAGCCTCTGTGTTTATTCCATGAAGAGAGTTTCATAAAAGAAATTAAACAAAGGAACTAGGTTGACTTATTGCTCCTAAATCTTTTAAGATGCAGCTTCAAATTTTGGCCTTTTCCCCATAGGAACCAATGTTAAAGGCTGTTAGCCCAATTGCAACCTATAATGTCCGACCCTGTTTTGCCCTGAAATACAGTATTTTGGTTGGTGGGTAAACTTGCAAATCTGTAAAATTCAAGAAATCGTTGATGTTTCATCAGGACTTGTGGAAATAGAAAAATAATTATAGTTTTTACTTATGTCAGTAACCCAAACTCAAGGAGATGAGGATGGCTTATTTGTTAATTTTGTCTGACCCTCATCCCACCCTGGGATATACCAAATGTGGGATGGGCTTTTTATATCAATATTTGACGTTTTGATTAAACAAATAAGAAAATGGACCAGCTTGCCTCAAATGGGTAAGATCAACTTCTTATATGTGACCCGTTTTGGCGAATTGAGTCGGATGTCGCACGGGGAAGATTTTTAGTTAGGTATACCATCAGAAAATACTAATTATTAGATTTAAAACGAGGTATAGCATGTCTAGGTCCCATATCTAGGGCCTGAGATAAGTTGCGACGAAAATAAAAAGAACCGCGCCTATGCGGGTATAAGAAACTGAGATAAATGAGTTCAAAGTTTTTCTTACCGCGCGCTACCGCGGTCCTCCGATAAAGCCCTAGCAACATACACTTGTAATCAATCCTTGGTCCTGAAACTTTACATAGTCATTCTACACTATTCTAGCTAACAAATACCAGTAATTCATGTGTTTATATACAAAACTTTTATTCATGCCAGCGCTGCAAAAAGTGACAAAAATCCGGATCTGAAACAACAACTTAACCTAGAACGGCAAGCATAAAGGATCACAATACCTCATCTTGGCTGCTTAAAAACGACTCTGTGATGACCCTAAGTACCTTGGGTATCCATAATGTGTCTATAAAAGTTCTTGGAATGTTCATGATTGTCTTTGGTCGTTAAAATAGTGAAAAGCCACCGAGGTAAAAATCTTAAAATCAGAAAAAGTCTTAACAACTAAAAATAAGTTAACAATGTTCAAAACAGATTCTTAATAGTTCTCAGGTGGTCCTGGGCCTGCCACGACCACGTTTAGCACGTTTACTAGGACGCCCCTTCCCCTAGGTGGGGGTGGGGGGCCTTCCTCCTCTGAGTCAGATGAAGAATTTGATTCCCTCTCCAGCTGTCTGACCAACTCCTCCTCCTCCCCCTCCGATCCTGATGATGTGTCTGGAGTCTGTCCTCTGCCTCTGCCTCTGCCCCTGCCCCTGCCTCTGCCTCTGCCTCTGCCCCTGCCCCTGCCCCTGCCCCTGCCCCTGCCCCTGCCTGGCCCATCCCCCTCGCCAGCCTCTGGCTCTGATTCCGCATGGTTCCGGCGGAGGTACGGCACGGGGGCCTGGGCCGGGTGCTGGTTCTGGTACAGAGGGCTTAGGGCACATGATGTCCTTCGTGTCCTCAGTACAAAAATCCCGAATGTTCTTGAAGAGATACCACTGTCTTTTGGCCGGGAGGCCAGGGGATTCGGTGGGCTGAGGGCCTTCCTGGGGGACAGCTTCAGGGGCGACAGTCAGCATCTTGAAGGTCTCGGGGGCCGAGTCGGCATACTGCCGGAAGGTGACGTGGCCCTTGTTCTGGTCAGAGAATACAAAGTGATGATACTGCTTAATGCCCTTGACTGGTTTGATGAAAGGGGTCAAAAAAGATTGCCAGTCATACGACTCGACAAACACCTTCCCATTCTCGTCCCCCACAAGTTGGGCAAGGTTGACACGTTCTTGGGTACTCTTCACCACAGTCACCTCCATCTCCGTGAGGCTCGAGACAGGCTCACGACGAAACTTTTGTTTAAGCAAACCAAAGCACCAGTCCAGGGCAAACTTGGTGTGCCCTGTGATCAAAAAGTTTAAGGAAATGGACTGGTGCCGGCCAGTCAGGACCCGCCAGAGAAGATACGCTAGCACAAACTTGTTCTTGTTCTGACCACTACAGTTGTCACAGTGCATGTCCACCGCCTTCTCCCCCAGGGAATACGTTTCAAAATAGTGGTGCAGGTATGAAATAACTGCATTTGACCCCTTACTACCGCAATGGCTTTCGTCGATCAAATAGTTCACCTGTTGGGGGATGGCCTCGGCACAGACACCGAAAATGCCGACCTTGCGGGGGACAAGGAAATACAATGGGCCAGGCTGCATAGGAAAGGAGGGAAGGTGGACCTGCTGGGCATAATCAAAACTGATGTGGACCTTCGTGTCAGAAGAACAAGGGGGATGGGGGCCAGGGGGAGGGGACTCTGCTTCCTTGTAGGCAGCCTTTGCAGACTTGACCATGTCCTGATAAAAGCCCCTCTCCCGAGCCACCACCTCCAGGTGAACTTGTTGCTTTTTCAGCTTGGCCTGTTTCACAATGTCAGGTAGGTTACTAGAGGCAGAGATCTATATCCCTGTTGTTGCGCTGGCATTCCCAGCAGAGGTCAGTCATAGGGCTGGAACACACTATGCGAGGGAGGAGTTGGAGCCACAGGTTTCTAAAGGTTGAGTCAGCCACACACCTGAAGTTAGCCTCCTCCATGGCGTTGCTGTACAACCTGTAGATGTCGGCCTTTGTGGAAGAGGAGGGGAGGAGGAGGATGTCATCCCGTTTGTGGGAAGACACACGACCAGGCAGGACGAGGGCGTTGGTCTCGGCATAGGAGTTGATGAAGTCCACGACCCGCCTGATGTCCTCCAGCTGGAGGATCCTTGCAGTCGCCTGTCGCCCGCCAGCCTTCCTTTGCCTGGTCACCACCCCGTAGCACTTGTACCACTTGATGATGGACGTCAGCTTGTTCTGGCTGATGCTGGAAAGGTCACAAGGTAAGAGTTACATTAGGCCAATAATTATTGGACACAGGCAACAAGTACAGGTAAGTATTGTAATATTAATATGGACGATTTGTGAAGGTAAGTGCCATGATCAGATTCTGTTATGATTCATTACAGTTCATCTTGTAATTTACCTCAAGTAGTACAATAATAGTAGGGATATCTAGGTAGACCTTAGTTGAGCAAAGAAGTTGAATATCAAAGCTACTCACGCGTACATGAACTTGAAAGTGTCCCTGCAGACTGGCCGAGAACCGACGAGGTAGTGGCTTCTTTGGTGCTGCCTCTCCCCTCTCCCCTTAATCCCCTTCTTCCAGGTGGACAGCCTGCTGCTATTGTCTGTGCAGGTACTGACGATGCCCAGTAGCAACATGTCCTTCTCGCCTAGAAAACAAAGTAGATTAGGAAAATAACAATCTGTACATGATATGCATGTGACTCAAGGAATGAGGTTTCTGGATTGACCCATGAACTAGGTTAACACGCCCTAAATACTACCTTAAAAACGGTCTGGTTGAGTGTTAATAGTTGTCTGTTATACTTCAAGACGTTGTCATGGATTATGGGGTAGTTTTGAGCGAGAACGACATAGCTACATGGTCGCGGCGACAGGTTTGCATAACATGTATCTCATGAAAAACTTACCTGAGGCAGCTGAAAGACCTCCTGCCGATGTGCGACCAGCTCCGACGTCGTGAACTGTTTACTGCACTCCTTGTCTTTGTAGTGCTTGCAGGAACATCTAAAGACAACAACATACATGATATTAGACTTAGTTCACCTTCCTGAGGGCCACAATGGCATGAGACATGATTGATAACCTTTACAGGCCGGCCAGATCAGCTGACGCCATTAAGTAGGTCACCGGACAACCCCGACGGATCATCCCTGTTTATGGCATGAAATAAACTTTGAAACTTGATAAAAACTAGTTAGGCAGTTAGACTACATACTAGGGCACAATCGTAGGCAGTTTCATGAACATTGAAAGGGATTTAGGCACTTTGCGTACTTGTTTCAGAGATACGGGAACCAACCGCATGTCAGCCGTTATAAAGTTTTTTCTAAACTCACATGAAGCGTTCGCAGTCGTCCCACTCCACCTGTAGAAGGTCGTCCGTGGGGTCAGGGATGACCAGTGGCTCATCCTCATCGTCCTCAGCATCCTCTGGTTCCCCTAGATCCTCCTGAACATCTTCTTCCTCGGGGGGATCGTCTTGCCCCTCCTCCCCGTCGGCGAAGAGAAAGTACTCGTCGACCAAAGTCCGCCATTGCTGTGGCTCGGCTATATCACGTAAATTCGCCCGATTTATTCTATTCAGGGCATCCGCGACAGCTTCCTCGCGATCCATGTCCTTCCCGACGATGTTGGGAGGTAATCCACATCAAAATCCAGCAGTGATCCAGGATTAAAACAGCTAAATCCGTCAGAGAAGTGATGTCGCACGTCCGTCCTGCTCGCCATGCGTCCCTTTAAATTTCGACAACAACTGAAACCGGAAGGCACGTGAGGCCTCTCAGCCAATCAGCGCGCCGCATTCTGCACACGTGACCTCCTTGACGACGATTGTTTACGGTACGACGATCGGGAAAACACGTTCTGATTGGTCCTTGCAGGCGCGAATTCAAAATCCGAGGCTGTCATTGGCCAGTTCACTTCGCGCCCTTTCAGCAGGTACCCGGAACATGTGGCTGGGATGGGATCACGACCGACATACGAGCCGCGAAGTTAGGGGAAAATGGCGTGAATCGAGGGTCTTTTGTTTCAGATCACTGAGGCGTTGCGCATCTTTGGGGCTTATTTAGAGGGACTTAGAGATGGCTTTGGGACCTAAAACCTTTTTTGGGGAAGACTTCTGATATAGGAGATATGAATAAAAGAAAAAACCCATTTTCGATAAAAAATGCGAGATGTGACTTCAGAGCCCCATATCTCAGTTTGACTTTCTGCGACATCCGACTCATTTCGCCAAAACGGGTCACATATAGAGAACAAGGATCTATTTCACTTCCCTGTCTTTTCCATATCTTATCCATGCATTTTATATGCAATAGCATATGATGGGGTTAGATCCTCAAGGTATATGAAAGCAAGTGAGATGGTCTGCTCCAAATACTACCTGATACACTTTGCATTTTATATTTGCAGAGCTAAAATGGACTAAACCAGACCTTTTGTTGTATAAAGCAAAGTGATCTACAAAAGAATAAATCGACTCACGATTCTGACAGTTACCAATACTGTAAGTTTTTTGTCCGAGTTTGTAAAGGCTGTATTATACTACAGGACTGAGGCTGCAATATGACGACGCTGCAGAGAGATCGCACATATCATCTTTTTTAACCATGTTTGTGAAAAACTCCAAATTGCCAACTTTTTAACAATTACATCACTCGTGTATGCAAATAGTCTCTAACATCAACGTATCACACTGATATCGCAGCCCAAGTAGAAGCTTCCATTCAGGCCTGCTGGACCAGAATAACCCTGGCCCTGGCTGTTTGTCACCCCTAACGTATCACGTTAGCCCTGTTTGTCCTGTTCGAAGGTTCTGTCAAGCCCCATTCGCCGTGGTCAAAGTTTCGGTCGTAGATAGCTGCGAAAAATATATCTCATGTGTTCGCAAATAATCTCTTGGTAGAGAAAATGATCGCAAGGTACAGAAATTGGTCGTAGAGCATTCACACTGAGAAGAATGCTCCCTTGTGATCATTTTCGCAAGCAATCTGCCCTTGAATCGCACAGGTTCCCTACGAAAATATTAAACATGTTAAATAATTTCGCAAGGAATTCCGTCGCAGAGGTCTACGATTATCCAACGTTTCCAATGTTCTCAGATCACAGAGGTCTACGAAAAACCACTTTCCCCACGGCGAGTGGGGCTTTATACAGGTCTGCGGGAAAATGTATATCTTGAATTCACAAATACTCTCATGTGTGACAAAATGATCGCAAGGTACAGAAATTAATTGGATATCATTCACACTGAGAAGGAAGAACTCTTGTGATCATTTTGCAAGCAATCTCATCTTAAATCGCACAGGATATCTACAAAAATATTAAACATGCTGAATAATTTCGCAAGGATTGAGGTTGCAGAGGCTATGATAATCCAACGTTTTCAGCATTCGCACATCGCAGAGACCTACGATAAACCACATTTGCCATGGCGAATTGGGCTTAAGCGGCAAGCTATGACCAATGATCTGCCTGAGCTGGGGGGAACCTGGGGAGATCTGGGGAGGTAGGGGGACTCAATACCTGAGTCTGTAGTCGGGGCACGTCCCCCGCCCGCTAAGTGGGGGCGGGGCCCGCCGCCCACCCGGGGGGTCCCCGCTAGGGGCACTGTGTAATCAAACACTGACTGGGCGTAAAAAGGGGCAGATTACTCCCAGCAACTGCTGGTCCTTTATTTGGCCTAGGCTCCAGTGTAAGGTGGGGTTTGGCCTTAGTTTGGAACAGAGGGTCTTGGATGAATAGTGGAATACAGAGGCAGGTATAGCATTCTTTGTTGCTAGACACAGGGGCATTTATGATGTGCTGTTGGTTTTTATACAAATGATATGCCTCGTGAACAAGTATTTATTCTGTTCAAAGAAAGCAATTACATGTTCATTTAAAGAAGAAATAGACTTAAAGGAGGTTTACCTAGATTACGTTGATTGGACTGTGTAAATTATTCTTTATTTTTCAATAATAAAATCATAGCTGATGAATTGATCACCAAAGTCAGACCCCCGTGCGGGTACCCAGGTTGAGCTTCTGCTCCTGGGAAGAATATAGGCCCCCAGTAGCCACTGCTGATCATAAGAGGTGACAATAG
The DNA here is from genome assembly GCA_936440205.1 of Lepidonotus clava. NCBI lineage: Eukaryota > Metazoa > Annelida > Polychaeta > Phyllodocida > Polynoidae > Lepidonotus > Lepidonotus clava. Next base: position 48,690,032 of record OW387141.1, read on the forward strand.
GGGGGACCAAGCACTGAACAAGTGGTTAATCGGGTTTGATTCCCACTTTCCAGGTTTACTAAGGGATGAGGTGGAGCAAAAATGATTTCCAGTTTTTGATCCCCTGCTGTTTGCCTGTCCTGTCACCCTCATCACCAAAGACTGACCAAGTCAAAACATGTGTCTTAAAAGTCAGAATTCATCCTAACATGTTTTCACCATGAAAAATGACGCTGGCTGGCAGTATGGCATAAGAGATCCATCACTCACTCCCTCCAAGGTCAGAAAAATCCCTGGAAATCATCTTTTTGTGGTAAATGCAGACACTACTGTTAGTACATGAAACGCTGATCTGAATAAGAAAATCAAGAATTTGTTCTGGCTTATAAATGACTCTTTGAGAAAGCCTGGGTAACCTTTTTCTCGGGTAGTGTGTGGACTATGCTTTATTCAGGATGTCTCTGCTGCATACTCTACACAGGAGTATATGGAAATGGGCCTCGGCTGATGTATACCGTGGTCGGTGGTCTCTCTCTGCAGAATTCAGACTCACAATCCACTAATGCCCTCTTTCCACCAACCAAGTTAACCGCCGATTTATTTGATGATTTATTACTTCAAATTAGTATTATAACAACAGATCATATATCTTATATACCATTTGAAAAAGAATTAAAAACGCTTTCTAATGGTACATACATGTTCGTGATTAACTAATATTCCCACTGCCAATTTTTGAAACTAGTAGTAAAATCGGCTGGTGGAGGCATCTTCATGTCAGCCAAATACATAGGAAACGTAATGGCATGCAGGTTTGTTACATTTTAGCACCACCACATACCTGGCTTCCTTTATTTCTAAATGCTGTTGACTTTATCCGTTAATGTGTAATCTGAGATAAATAAGTATGTAGTTTCAAAATATAGAACAAATCAAATTGGTGAGAATCCCAGGATAATCAAACACGTCAGATGCGCAGGATGGACCCAATTTGGCCTTAATATTGTTTTAAACCCTAGGTTTCAAGCTTCCTTCTACTATGCAATGTTTACTTGTGATCTGATGCCATTATGATTACGAAGGTTCCTTTACATAGTATTACATTTAATAAATTTAAAGCCCGGCATGCACTTTGTGATATTTGCACTTGTGGTTTTTATAAGTTTTGAAATTGCAGTTGGAGAAATGTTGCAGGAAAGTATGGATGTAGTGAAATAGGGAGGGGATGTACACATCTCGTGACAAAAATAAACAATTGTAATTTAAGTGCTGAAAAATGTCTGGAATACAGATGGAGCAACGTCCCACACCAACACACCCACACCCTACCAATCCAAGCCTGAGCAACCCAAGCATATCTCAAGCCCAGCCCACCTGACCATAACCCAATAGATACAAGTGAAACAATATAAAATCCACCCAAGCTTAACCCACCCAACCACAACCCACCCAAGGACAGTCAATCAAATCACAATCTACCAGAGCACAGTCTACCAAAGCATAACACACCCAAGCTCTGTCCACCCAACCACAAACCATCTAAGCTCAGTACATAGAATCAAAATCCACCAAAGCTCAGTCAAGGGAATCAAAACCCACCAAAGCTCAATCCACCGAACAACAAACCACCAAAGCTCAGTCCACCCTACTGCATCCCACCCAAGCTCAACCAACCAAAGCTCAGTCCACCAAACCAAAACCAACCCAAGTTAGTCCACTCAACCACAACCTACCCAACCTCAGTCCACCCAACCACAACCTACCCAACCTCAGTCCACCCAACCACAACCTACCCAACCTCAGTCCACATAACCACAACCCACCAAAGCCAGACCACCCAACTACAACCCACCCAAAGCCCAGTCCACCCAACCACAGCCTACCCAAACCCAGTCCACCCAATTAAAACCTACCAAAGCTCAGTCCACTGAAACACAAACCACCCAACTTCAGTCCACCAAACCACAACCAACCCAAGTTAGCCCACCCAACCTAGCTCAGTCCACCCAACCACAACCAACCATAATGCAGTCCACCCAACCACAAGCAACCCAAGCCCAGTCCACCAAACAACAACCCACCCAAGTTAGTCCACCCAACCATGACCAACCAAAACGCAGTCCACCCAACCACAACCTACCCAAATTTGTCCACCAAACGACAGCCTGACCAATGTCAACCAACCAAATCACAGCCCTCCCAATCTCAATCCATGGAACCAAAACCAGCCAAAGCTCAACCAAGTGAACCACAACTCACCTCAGCTTAGTCCACCTGACCAAAACCCACCCAAGCTCACCCCATCCAACCATAACAAACCAAAACTCAGTCTGCCCAACCACATCCAACCTAAGCCAAGCCAAAAATACCCCAGCTCAACTCGCCCAAGAACAACCCACCCAAGCCCATGCCACCAGAGAAAAACCCATGTTACCCTAACAGCAGGAAGCAGGAAGGGTTTGCTGATTGAGGAGCGGGTGATGGGCAGCGATTGGCGAATCAATGAGATTAGCCGCCTGTCAGCCACTGCTGCCGTAACAAACGAGGGAACGGAGGATAGGGTGGAGGAGAGAGGGAGATGGACGAGAGGCGAACGTTTTGGTAGCTGGGATGGAGTAGTCTATTGGGTGACAGGCTGAAGGAGTTTAGTGGTGGTGGTGTGTGGTGGTCTATTGGGTGACAGGCCACACAAAAAAATGAGGGAAAGGAGGATAGGGCCAAGGAGAGAGGGAGATGGACGAGAGACGAACGTGTTGGTAGCTGGGATAGAGTAGTCTATTGGGTGACAGGCTGAAGGAGTTTAGTGGTGCTGTGTAGTGGTCTATTGGGTGACAGGCTGTAGGAGTTTAGTGGTGGTGGTGCTCTATTGGGTGACGGGCTGAAGGAGTTTAGTGGTGGTGTGTGGTGGTCTATTGGGTGACGGGCTGATGGAGTTTAGTGGTGGTGGGTGGTGGTCTATTGGTAGACAGGCTGAAGGAGTTTAGTGGTGGTGTGTAGTGGTCTATTGGGTGACAGGCTGTAGGAGTTTAGTGGTGGTGGGTGGTGCTCTATTGGGTGACGGGCTGAAGGAGTTTAGTGGTGGTGTGTGGGGGTCTATTGGGTGACAGGCTGAGGGAGTTTAGTGGTGGTGTGTGGTTCATTGGGGGACAGGTTGAAGGAGTTTTGTGGTATTGTGTGGTGGTCTATTGGGTGACGGACAGAAGGAGTTTAGTGGTGGTGTGTGGTAGTCTATTAGGTGACAGGATAAAGGTGTTTAGTGGTGGTGTGTGGTGGTCTATTGGGGGACGGGCTGAGAGAGTTTAGTGGTGGTGTGAGGTGGTCTATTGCGTGACAGGCTGAAGGAGTTTAGTGGTAGTGTGTGGTAGTCTATTGGGTGATGGGCTGAAGGAGTTTAGTGGTGGTGTGTGGTAGTCTATTGGGTGATGGGCTGAAGGAGTTTAGTGGTGGTGTGTGGGGGTCTATTGGGGGACAGGCTGAAGGAGTTTAGTGGTGGTGTGTGGTGGTCTATTGGGGGACAGGCTGAAGGAGTTTAGTGGTGGTGTGTGGTGGTCTATTGGGTGACAGGCTGAAGGAGTTTAGTGGTGGTGTGTGGTGGTCTATTGGGTGACAGGCTGAAGGAGTTTAGTGGTAGTGTGTGGTGGTCTATTGGGTGACAGACTGAAGGAGTTTAGTGGTGGTGTGTGGTGGTCTATTGGGGGACAGGTTGAAGGAGTTTAGTGGTGGCGTGTGGTGGTCTATTGGGTGACAGGCTGAAGGAGGTTAGTGGTGGTATGTGGTGGTCTATTGGGTGACAGGCTGAAGGAGTTTAGTGGTGGTGTGTGGTGGTCTATTGGGTGATGGGCTGAAGGAGTTTAGTGGTGGTATGTGGTGGTCTATTAGGTGACGGACTGAAGGAGTTTAATGGTGGTGTGTGGTGGTCTATTGGGTGACAGGCTGAAGGAGGTTAGTAGTGGTGTTTGTTGGGCTATTGGGTGATGGGATGAAGGAGTTTAGTGGTGGTATGTGGTGGTCTATTGGGTGACGGGCTGAAGGAGTTTAGTGGTGGTGTGTGGTGGTCTATTGGGTGATGGACTGAGGGAGTTTAGTGGTGGCGTGTGGTGGTCTATTGGGTGATGGACTGAGGGAGTTTAGTGGTGGTGTGTGGTGGTCTATTGGGTGACAGGGTGAAGGAGTTTAGAGGTGGTGTGTGGTGGTCTATTGGGTGACAGGCTGAAGGAGTTTAGAGGTGGTGTGTGGTGGTCTATTGGGTGACAGGGTGAAGGAGTTTAGTGGTGGCGTGTGGTTGTCTATTGGGTGATGGGCTGAAGGAGTTTAGTGGTGGTGTGTGGTGGTCTATTGGGGGACAGGCTGAAGGAGTTTAGTGGTGGTGTGTGGTGGTCTATTGGGGGACGGGCTGAGAGAGTTTAGTGGTGGTGTGTGGTGGTCTATTGGGGGACAGGCTGAAGGAGTTTAGTGGTGGTGTGTGGTGGTCTATTGGGGGACGGGCTGAGAGAGTTTAGTGGTGGTGTGTGGTGGTCTATTGGGGGACGGGCTGAGAGAGTTTAGTGGTGGTGTGTGGTGGTCTATTGGGGGACAGGGTAAAGGAGTTTAGTGGTGGTGTGTGGTGGTCTATTGGATGAAGGGCTGAAGGAGTTTAGTGGTGGTGTGTGGTGGTCTATTGGGGGACAGGCTGAAGGAGTTTAGTGGTGGTGTGTGGTGGTCTATTGGGGGACGGGCTGAGAGAGTTTAGTGGTGGTGTGTGGTGGTCTATTGGGGGACAGGGTAAAGGAGTTTAGTGGTGGTGTGTGGTGGTCTAT